>CM062813.1:1978147-3347257 GCA_031772625.1 Pinus tabuliformis
GTTCTCATAATCCACCTTTAATTTGCAATTAGGAACTTGCGTGATAGCATTGTTTGATTGTTGCTAGACCCATTTTGGGCTAGTGGGATCGCCTCTATCCGCAGAGGGGATTTACCTCTCCAACAATTTGGCGACTTTGCTGGGGATGCTATTTGTTGTTTGATTTGTAAACTTTGGACGGAGCTTGAAGTACGGCCAGGTAGCCTTCGAAACGCTATTGCTCTGCATTAGCGAAGTATATCAGCGCCACTTTAGTCAATCTCCGGTTTGGTTTACGAACCGAATAGCTTGGAGTTTGTCTTTCACTTTGGTTTTCTCTTGTTTGCTTGCTTAGATAAGCTTTCTGGGTTGAATTTTTAAGTTGTTTCTTGCTGCCTGGTCTGTCTGGATACTGTTGATCAAGCCCTGGATTGCTTGTTTTTATTTTTAAGCTAGCAAACTCTATTAGCATGATTTCTTCCCTGACAGTCGTGCTAGTGGGCGCATGTTGCACAAAAGCAACTCGCCCTAATCCCTTAATAGCGCGAGTTACAGCCTGACAGTCGCGCCAGGCCTGTGAACTTTTCCAGTTTGCTTGTTTGGAAGCCTTCTGAGATTGGATTTCTGTCTTGTCACATCTTTTTCAACTACTGGAGTGTGTCAGAGCTTTGTTTGACTGGTTCTTGACCTTCATCTTTCGGGTGTTTGCTTCTTTCCATAGATTTCATATTCTAGCCCTAGAGCATCTAGTGGCTTTGTACATCGAGCCTTCCATGGGAGTTTTTGGTTCTTTGATTGTCCAATCGACTTCTTGGCTACTTTTTGCACTTGTCTAGTGGTTGTCAAAACTTTTTATTGTGTGCTTCGAGCCATCTACCTCTTTTTCGTTTGGATTTCGCTTGGATTCGTTTGGGCTTAGATCACATAGCTCATTGAGGTTTTTGTGATTTTTCTTGGTTTGAAAGATTGTCTTGGTGTTTCAAACTTGATTCTATTTTCATTGAGTGAAATTTGTCTTTTTACTCTTTGTTATTATCTGTCAAAATTTGTTTAGTGCATTTCGCCATCGAAAAGAAAACAAACAATCTCTTTTGCATTGCATTAGTTAATGGAAATTAAAGTTCTTCATATATTATTATCAATTAGTCACTTTAAAAAAAAAAGAAAAAAAAAAGTTTTGTTTATTGCCATTAGCTACATTAGAGTCATTGTTGATTGTTTGATGATCATTTTGTTTGATTGAAAGATCTCAACTCTTCTGTAGTTAGCGTTCATCGAATGGAATGATATTTTTTGGCATATAGCTTGCATTTAGGAAATTGTGAGAGATTACATACGGTAGGACCTCGAAATTGAAACCTAATCAAATATCAACTGTAAAATGAACTGAATGAATCTAAAAATGCTTGGAACTTCACGCATACATCTAGAGGTCTAGGCTAGAGACGTGTTCCGGCGTCGTTAAACCTAGTCACTGTTGTTTCGCATTATGGTTGGGTGATTCCTCCTTTTGTGACTTGATAGTGGTATAGCACAGATTTGTGCTCCCATGTACCGTCGAGTATATGTGGAGACCCCACTAGGTTATCATCCTTTATCCACAGGAAGCCGTGTCTGTCGCCTTACAAGCCGTAATGCACTGAACACAGCATTCGGGAAGATTGACTGTTGTACGGGAAGTCCTTGGTTTTCATATGATTGCCAAGGTGTATATGCAGTTTTACGGATTGTTTGGTAAACCTTTTGCCTAGTTCTCCAGAGTATTCACTTTTGACCCTTTTCAGACTCCCTAAAAGAAAAGGTTCACCTGAACATTTGTCACTTCGGGCTCATTAAATATTCGAAGGAGACTAGAGTCATCTTTTTGTCCTTTTCTCGACTCTTAAAACATGAAAAGGTCAAGTTCAGTTCCTTTGTCTTAAAATTTATTCGACCGCGATTCACATTTACCCAGTTAGATCTTGTTTGCATTAGTTTGAGTAGGGTCCTTTCTCGTTAGCTTCCCTAGGATTTTGTGAAGTTTTCATCCTGGAAGAATTACTAATTTTGTCTTCATCCTTTGCCGAGATACCGGTTGTGAGTGATAATCTTCCTGTTATTCCGAGTATACAACCGATTAATTCTCGTGCTCCAGGTGACAAGACTTACGAATTTCATTGGAATCCCGTTTGGGAACCTTCTGAAGACGGTATCCCTTTTTGGGAATACACTTCCCCTCGTATTTTGGCCCCACTATTTTCTTCCGATATGGAGGAAGTATCTCCTACTTCAACTGAAGAATTCGTTGCGACAAGCGGTGAAATTCCCACCGCAACGGAACCTATACTTGTTAACTACCGGGAGACTACCTCCAGGCTATAAATAATTACAAGATGTTATGTCTTCTAGGACTCCCTCTACGAGTTGTATTTGGTCACAACTTGCTTTTCCCACCACGGAGCCTTTTACTCCACAAAGTCGCAGTACGTCTGTTACCTCAATCCCAACCATTCCAATGGTATGTGTAGCTTCTTCGACTCCCATTTTCAGTCATCCTTCGGCCTCTATATTCGGAGTCTTTGATCCTACGTCAAACGCCCCAGCAGAGGGGCCATACGACCAGTATTTACCACATCTTGGTAGGCCGTTGTCGTCTCAACCGACTGTTGAGATTTTAGTCTCGTTGTCAATTGATTGGGGCCCCACCTATTATCATGGTGGCCAAGTATCGTCTGCGCAATCTCAAGGACCGCCTAATCAAGACCAACAGTCTCACACAGGGCAACCTGGGAGCCAACAAGGATAACCCTTCCAGGGACAACCTTTGGCCTCTGTTGGTCCGTCTTTCACCTCTTATGCTCAACCTTCTGGTAACTCAGGTCAATCTTCCGTTCAACAAGGCCAACCTGGTATCCAGCAAGGTTATCCTACTGGACAAATTGGTCAATCGTATGTTCACCCAAACCAACCTAATGTCCAGTATGGTCCAGCATCTGGACAAGCTAGTCAACCTACTGTCCAGTATAGTCAACCTTCTGGGTAGGTCGGCCAGCCTCAAATTCAATTAGGCCAACCAACTGCCTAGCCCACTCGGCCATCTGGTCCATCAGGACAACCCTCAGTCGTGCAACAACAACTCCACCCTCAGTAAATACAACCTTCTGGGCAGGTGGGCCAACCTCAATATCAACTAGGTCATCCTTCCGGCCAGATAGCCCAACCTACAGGACATCCTTCTGGCGCTGCTCAACCCGGTTTTATGCCCCAGGCTGGATCCTAGACCCCATATGGTCTTCAAATGCAAGTTGGAATTCAATCCCAACCAGTCTATCAAACTCAGCCTGTTTCTCAAACTCAGTTTGGAGTCCAACCACCTTATGGTTACCAACAACCCCAAGGGCAACCTTCGTTTGCCCCATATCAAAATTATCAACAGCTGCAGACAAATCCTTATCAGAATTATCAGCAACCGTATGGTGCTCCTGCAGGATAGTTTGGTAATCCATGGAACGCTGGGGGGCAGAACTAAAATCCCTACGGACAAAACCCTTTGGGGCCAAATCCGTCCGGACAAAGCCCATGGGGGCAACCGCCAGTTGTTTGGAACCCTGGTGCTCCATCCTACCCGCAGCCCCAGATGTCCTTCAATCCTCAGTTACCTTTCTTAGCAACCTTAGAATTATCGGATGTGTCCAAACTGACCAATGATCCCATTCTCCATAATCCGTATTGGCCTCCGGTTCCGACAAAAATTCCCGGTGATTGTCCCAAATTCGATGGTAAAGATAATGGAGTTCCTCAAGCTCATGTCATGACCTATCACCTGTGGTGTTCATCCAATTCGTGGCTTGATGATTTGATTCGGCTTCGCCTTTTTCAAAGGACTCTCACTGGCTCTGCAGCTAAGTGGTATATTGAGCTCACTCGCGGATCCTTTCAGGATTTTAACTCGTTGGCTATGGCATTTCTCACTCATTTTCAGTTGCCCATTCGATATGAAACGAGTACACACCTCCTGACATCCTTAAGACAGACAACGGCTATGCATATCTCTGATCATATCCATGAATGGAGACGACGTAGACGTATGATCAAGTTTTGGATTCCCGACCAACTTCTTACCTACTTGTTTACGACTTCGTTCATTCCTACAATAGCTCGGGACATTGCCATGGGGGCATGTGTCACTGAAGAGCAAGCTATCGCGCGTGCTCAGTACCTTGACTTGGTTTATTCTCAGTCTGGTACATTGTATGATTATTTGCCTGATGCACCGAGACCAGGAACATCCAAAGCCCCACCAACACCAACTGTTGACGGTATTATTGGTTCTGTTAACTCATCCTCAAAGAAAAATTCCGTGAACCCTGGGAAGCAAAAATCAAATGCTTCGAATGAACACACTTCTCAGGTTACACCCACTTCGAATATTACTTCCGAGGTCAATGCCGTCCATTCCACCACGGCAGACAAAGCCTTGAAAGGAAACAAGAAAGGAAAAGGGAAGAATAAGCCAGATCAACCTAAACAGGACTCCCTTAAACCTCCACCCGAGGAAGGTGCCAATCACAAACCCAAGTATCCATGTCTTATCTGTGATGAAGATCACTATACCAAAGACTGCCCTAGGTGGTCCGAAGTTAGTCGTTTGTTGAAAGGCACCCCTGGGACTCCTGCGGTGCTCAAAGAACCCTTTCCCTCGCAACAAACTCAAATGGTGGCTGACCCCTCTCAACCTCCATCTTCCTTCAGTTCTCAAGTATTTATGGCTGGAACGATACCTGTCCACATCAGTACTCGAACAAAAGAATATCCGTCATCTGCCGGGAAAGAGCCTGAGGTCCCCTCTAGTGCTCCTCCGTTCAGTTCAGGCCCGCTCCACATCGAGAGACCTAGCATTGAGACGCCTATTCGGCCCCCTCCAAAAGGAGTACTCCGGAAATCTTCTTATAACCCAAGCGCTCGTGCTGCACAACACTACAATATTGTTGAGGACTTAGCTTAGACTCCGTCGGCTATGTCCGCTTTAGAAGTTCTCCAGAGCTGACCTTCTCAGAGGAAGTCCTTGCTATCGGCTATCGGTGGCATAGACCCGGCTGACTCGGATTTGATTACTTTTGACTTGGAACGCCATATGCCGAGACTGCCTCACCAAATCGCATTCCTCATACAGATCATTATTAATTCCAAAATGATTCATCGTACAGTCATTGATGAAGGTGCTTCAACTTGAATCATGTCTACTGCCTGTTGGAAAGCTATTGGTTCTCCGACGCTGAGCCAGTCTCCCACAACCTTGGAAGCTTTTGATGGAAGAGCATCCTGTCCCTATGGTATACTCCAACGTTTGCCCATCTCTTTGGAAGGGAAGACGATCGAGATGGAAGTTGAAGTTGTTGATGCTAATCTTACCTACAACCACCTTCTTGGACGTAGCTGGACATACACAATGCAAGATGTAGCTTCATCTTTGTTTCGTATCATTCGTTTCCCTCATCGAGGGAAGATTGTTACTATCGGCCAGCTTTCATTTTTCGCTTCCTCTTCCAAAGGCAACATTCCTTTTGTGGAGCATACCTCCAAATCATATGAGAGTCTGGGAGCCGGGCTTTTTAAAGATCCTGCCCTCATGGGTGTTTTTTCGCTCCCACCTCCTAACGTCGCTTCTGTCAATATGATTACTACTTGTTCTGATCCATGGATCCTCCCTCCAACTGATCAAGTAGATTCTTGGGGCGATGAGATGCCGTTGAGTCCTGCCGAGCTCAACTACGTCGAAATCATTGCTGCATCAGCTTCCTCTTCTGAACCTGCTCCTTCGAGCAAGGTTCCTGACTCATTCTCTCCATCCTCACGGCTTGGAGATGAGTCTTCTTCAGACCCTTTAAAAGAAATATTCCCTTCTGACGAAGCCATTATCGAGACTATGTCTCCCGAGGAACCTCCTTGGCATGATTCTCACCATCGTTCCTCGTTTCGCCCTGCCCATCAGGATATGCTTGCTTGTCTCGCGCGGTTTGCTCCTTGTCTCCCATTTAAAACCCTTCAAACACCTATCCAAGTTTATGAAGTGTCCTCTGAAGGAAATATGGCGAACATCATGCAAACCCAGCCTATTGACATCTCTTTGCGATATCTTTCTTCGCTGCCGACACTACCGTATCAGACTCAATCCTCACAAATGTGTCTTCTGCGTTGAATCCGGCTGAATTCTCGGGTTCATCGTCTCCCGAGAGGGCATCCGTTTGGATCCCCTTAAAGTCGAGGCTATTGTGAATCTTCCTCCCCCTGCTTCTTTACAACAATTGCAAAGCTTGCAGGGTAAAGCAAACTTTCTGAGATGATTCGTTCCAAACTATGTCGAGGTGGCTAAAGGTTTCACACGGTTGCTAAAGAGAGATGTCCCTTTCCATTGGGATACTGTCGCTCAGGAATATTTTGAGCGTCTCAAGGGTCTCCTTGTTTCCGCTCCATTGCTCCGTCCTCCGAACTATCATCGCGACTACACTCTTTATTTGGCTGCCACCGACACCACTATCGGCATGGTTCTCGTTCAAACTGATGATGATGACACTGAGCATGTTGTATATTATCTTGGCCGTAACCATTTAGACATGGAAATTCGATATGATTATGTCGAGAAGTTGGCTTTGGCCATCGTTTGTGCTGTCCAACGCTTCCGTCACTACATTCTGCTGCGCACTACCACCGTGATTTCTGATTGCAACCCCATGATGTACATTTTGTCACTCCAGTTGCTGGGGGGCAAGTACTCAAAGTGGATTGTCATCCTCCAAGAGTTCGATTTGGAATTTACCACTGCCAAGTCCAAGAAATCCCTTGTATTCGCTGAGTTACTTTGCTCTTTGCCATCTTCTTCCACACCCTCTCACTCAGAGGATCATATTCCGGATGAGACTTTGTTTCTCATTAGCACCCTCAATACCTGGTATGGGGATATCATCATATATTTGCAAATGTCCTCCTTTCGCCCAGGCGTGTCCAAAGACGCTCGATGAAGGATTCGTCATCAGTCTCAACCATACTATATCATTAGGGATACACTATACTGCCTCGGCGCCGACTCTGTTCTCCGCTGATGTCTAACTCTCGAGGAAGCTGAACACATTTTGAACGATTGCCACTCTGGCGCCTGTGGTGGTCACATGTCCGGATATGCCACTGCCCAAAAAATCCTCCGTGCTGGCTACTTTTGGCCCTCTATCTTTAAGGATTGCATTCTGACCATCCGCTCTTGTCATGAGTGCCAGATATACCAGCGGAAGATGCGAGCGCCTCCCACTCCATTGCACTCTCTTGTCACCGTCGGCCCTTTTGCAAAATGGGGCATTGATTATACAACCTGTAATCCTCGCTCGGCCGGGGGGCATGGGTTTATTATCATTGTCGTCAATTACTTCACTAAATGGGCCAAGGCGATGCCCACATTAACTGAAGACGGTCACACAGCGATGCAATTCTTGTTTAATCATGTTATCTCGCGATTCAGAGTCCCTCAAGCCATCGTCACTGATCACGGGAAGCATTTCCATAATCATATGATGACGGAACGAACAACCCAGCTGGGCTTACGACACGATAGTTCGACTCCATACTACCCTCAAGCCAATGGCCAAGTTGAAGCTATCAACAAGATTTTGGTTACAATGCTTCAGCGTACCATTGGAATGCATAAGTCTAACTGGAATTTGATGTTGTTCCCTGCCTTGTGGGCCTACCAAACCTCCGTGAAAGATGCCACCGGTTTCACTCCATTTCAACTAGTTTATGGACTGGAGGCTACCCTTCCAATCGAGTGCGAAATCCCTTCATTAAAATTGGCCGTCAAACTACTTCCCAACACTACTCCGGTAGAAGAATGCCTTCTCTACTTGGAACGGCTAGATGAGACCCGTCACCTAGCCTCTCTGGCCATTGAAGCACAAAAGAAGAGAGTCAAGACTCACTTCGATCAGACTGTCGATCCACGTTCTTTTGTTGAGGGAGATTTAGTCCTGCTATACGATCAGGCAAACGATAAGTTGGGAGCAGGAAAACTTGAGCCTATGTGGCTAGGTCCTTACATTGTCAAGAAAGTTTTGCAAAAAGGGGCCTACGAGCTAATTAACTATGAAGGGAACCCTCTCGGGAAGCCCCGAAACAGGCTGTACTTGAAAAAGTACTATGCGTGATGCTTGTACACTTTATTTTGTACATACATGTACTTTAGTAGGTGTGTTGTGTGTGTGTGTTTTAGTTTTGAAAGCGTGACTGCCACTTATTGTGTCTTTTGCTTCTTGTGCAGATGTCTGATGCACCTTATGTTGGTTTCACTGATGGCGCCTGTCGCAGTACTCGTAACTTGTCCTCTGCGGCGTGGGTGATCTATGATCCTCATGGCGAGTTGATAGATCTTCAAGGTGTGTGTTTGGGCTGTACCACTAACAATGTCGCCGAATATTGTGCTGTAATTGAACTACTTACTGAAGCAATCAATCTTGGCATTCGTGCATTGGTAGTGAACCTAGACTCTCAACTTGTCGTCCACCAGCTCAACGGGCAATATTCCGTCAAAGACCATCAATTTTAAGGTTGTATTTACATGTGAGATTGTTAGAAAGGAACTTTGATTTCATCACATGTCAGCATATTCCAAGACAATTGAACACATTAACTGATGCATTGTGTTATCACTCAGGTTGTCCTTAAAGCTCCTTAAAGGATACGACCGAGGTAACCACAAACCAATCTTTGGACTGCAGGTCCTAGCCTACCTGCAATCAGAGAGGGCTCTCTCTTTATAATTTAGCTTTGTTTTGGGTTGATTTTAGGCTAGTTATGATTTTCTTGGGTTTTGTTTTGATTTTGGTGGGATGGAGGATTCTTTCAAACAGAGTTGGGAAGCATAGTGTGAGAAGTTCAAACCATTGGGCATGGAGTCGTGGATTAGGCTTGCTGTTGCATTTTCTTGGTCACAAGAGGAATACAGAGTAGGATAGCTACACATAAAACAATGTCGAGCTGGAATAAAGATGGAACGAAGGTCAGTGAATGAAAGGAAACTAAGTAGCTCTCATTATGCTAACAGAGGGAAGGTGAATGAACATTTATATAGGAGCAGTCAAGGATTCCTAAACAACATTCATATATGAAGGAACTAGTGTAAATATGAGCAAATCAATATTCATATTTAGGACTAATTCAGAGGAAAACATAGATAAATCACAGAAATTGAGAACATAATACAACTAAGTGAGATCTGAACTATTCTTTCTTTCTGCTATTTAGATAGTGAAACAATGATGGCATAAAACATATAAACTGTAAACAGAGATAAGAAACACTTATTGGGCTATGTAGAAGCATTAGGATTCCATAGTCACTCTTCAGACATTAAAACACAACAGTCAGTTCATCTCCCAAACATTCCAGCGATATTTGATTATAGAGACTCTCAGAAAATACAATGCAAGTCTAGAGGAAGTTATCGACCAACCAACCCTTTTTTCATAACAGAGGGTGGTTTAAATAGAAAAAATATCTACCAACAACAGATCTAGGATAGATCTCCTCAAATAAATGCCTTTAACCTAATTTGTACAGAAGTAAATGGAAAAAATATCTATCTAACAGCTGCGCTGGGGAAACTGGCATCTCAAAATATCTATTACAACAGATCTTAGGCAGATCTGAGGAAAATGAGTGCTTTAATCTATTTTATCTTGAAGTAAATGCTTAAAACATTTATCTAAGTGCTGCGCTGGGGCAGCTGCCTCAAAAATGGATCAACATCTGTCCTTATGGCTCTGTGCTGGCTCTTTTAGCCATAAGTGTGCTTTAAATTCATTCATCTGCGCCTGCAAGTGGTTCTGCTGCCTTAAGTGGCCAAAATCAATGAGTTGGTGAGCCATTACAACTCAATGATGCTTTGCTATAACTGCTGGGGCCTTTCTGCCTTCATCTACTTTGAATCCGCAATACTGATACTGTCTTTCGCTTTCTCGATACCCTTTGACATGCACTTGAGCCTTCTCTTTCCTTTGATAAAATTTACACTGTCAAATCACCCCTTTTCTGCCTTTTAATGCAAAATTAACTACTGCAAAGGTTCCCTTGGCATTTGGAATGCTATCAGCGCTCTGGTCGATCAATACTAGCCTTAAACGTTTTGAAAAATGGTGCAAACAGGAGGAAAAAGTATTGCCAACTGTGCCGAGGCCGATACTGGCCCCCTGGAGCAAAACCGGGCTTGGAGAAATCCTAAATGGCTTAAGGATGTATGATTTCCCTTATTGGTTGTGGCGGGCGGGAGCGCTGCACACAAACCTTAAACAATGGCCATTTTATCATAATATGAAAATGCTCTCAAAACACTGCGAAATTGTGAAAATTTGGCGCTTAAGTGGACACTGTAGCAATCATTAAATCCTGGCTTTTGGATCCGGCGTGGGCTGATCCAACGGCCCAGATCTCATCGCAATATCGCATCAGGGCGGACCATTGGTCCCAAAAGATAGTGCCTCCGAAATGCTGCGGACCCGAAATGCTTATTGTGCCGCGTTTTTCATTATTTCAGCTCCGTCAGTCAGAGCGATACATGGGGAGTGTAGCGATTAAATCAGGGCCATTGATCTGGGGGTCTGATTCGACGGCTGGCGCTAAGTCGCATGTTCGCAGTCAGAGAGACCGGGGGAAACATATGTGCGATTGCCGAAATAGCTGCGGACCCAAAATGCTATAGGCCCATTTTTTATGGAGATCAAGTCCAAACCATCGGAACCCATCATATCGGCGGATTTGTATTTGAAACGGGTCCAACGGATCCGAAATCCCTTTCAAAACTGCCCTTTATAAATTATCGGTTCCGGAATATTGGAGCCACCCTTTTCGCTGCGCACGGAGCCCTTACGGACCCGAAAACCTTATAAACTCGCCCTTATAATATTTCGGCTCCGCCATATCGGAGCCAAACATAAGGGGTGATCGCCGATCAAACATGGGCCATTGATTTGGTGAAGGCGATGGACGACAAAGATGTGATTTTCGCCGAAATCTTTCTCTAACTTAATATGGATCACAAAAGCCTAAACTCTATGACAGAGATTACGTCGGCATTTCGCTATCGGCGGGGTCATGGGGCTGCCACATAGAAACGCCGAAACCCATCGGACCCAAAATATATTTATGTCGCGCTTTATTACTTTTCGGCTCCGCTGGTCGGAGCCATATGGGAGCGATGCGATTACATATGGGCCGTTGATCTGGGGCCCAAAAATGGATGGCTGTGATTATTTCGGGACTTCGGCAATCGGCGGGGTGGAGGGCACAGCCTTTACACATTGCGATCGCCGAAACGCCGAGGGCCGTTTGATTTGGGCGGAAAGATGGACGACTTAGATTTGGTCGGCACTTTCGCTGTCAGAGCCATTATTTGCACAAAAATGCAAGGAAAATGAATTTGGAGGGGTATTCTTTATGCTTTTGAATGGTTTATAAGCCATTGGAAGGGGTCCGATAGCCAAAAAGGGAGAATTTTATCATTTTGTGAAGGTTTTTCATGGTTTTTGTATTCTTATGCCTTGGAAGGAGTCCAAAGGCACTTAGGAGGAAAGTGATGTGGTTTTGAGAGGGGTTTAGTGATGAAAGAGGGTTTCATGCCTTCTAAAGGCAAACCAAGGTCAAAAGGGTGATTTTTCAAACACGTGAAGGGAAACTATGCAAAGGAATGAGTCCTTATACATTTGGAAGATGGTTAGAGGGGTTAATGAGGGTTCTTGCTGAGTTTTAGATAAACTTAGCAATTCCCGAGGATATATATGGTTATTTTTCAACCAGGGGGAGGGATAAATATATAGGGGAGTTATATACATAGTTTTAGTAAGGGAATGGGAAATAGATAGGGAGCTACGTAGTAAAGTTAATAGTTAATATGATAATGATGAGAAAAAGCACTAAGAATGATGTCTTAGGCTATCAATGGGGGAAAATGACTGATAGAAGAAGTGTGAACATTCCTTGAGTGAAGCAGATCTCCACCAAGGCAAATGATATGGAGAATGATGAATCTAAGAGGTATCAAGCAGATCTTGACCTCTTTAGGGGAAGTTAGTGAGTGACTTGGGGACAGAGGAGGAAGGGGAAGTTAGACATGCCTCGCTTGAAGTCCTTCAAATGGAAAACTGCCTCAAACTTGTGATATGAATAGATATGACACTTGAAAATCTGAAATGGATCACAAGTCATGATTCTGCAACCACAAAGCTACCTACCCGACCTATTCACCTATCATTTTCTCTTCTTTTTGGTTTGGGTGCACTTGAACTAGCATACCCAGCTTTTCATTCTTTTCTTCTTGCTGTCCTCCTATCTAAATCTACACTTATTGCATCCAGGGGCTCAAATTAGGCTGTTGAGCACCCTTGTTTCTCTACCTATTTACAGATCTGCCAAGATTAAACAGTTTGGACAGATGTTTATTCTCTATATTCTACAATAAGAAATCGAAACCTGGGGAGGCCAAGATTAAGCTGTTTGGCCTACCCTTAACTGAAAACTAATCAAAATGGATTACTTATCAAAACTGGAACAAAGAAGTAGCATTAAAACTGGCACACCTTCATGGATACTTCTCTGGTCATCTGTAGCAAATATGGAGCATTGCAGCATGCATAGTATGACATATTTGGCATGTAAAAATGTCGATCATGAAAGATGATTAACCTGCTGCAGCAGGAGGCTAATAGTGGCTCCACTTGGGGATGGCTTTTCCTTGTGACAAGCCAAGAACAGCAGGTCAGAATGCCTTGATCCTCTGTAGTTGCTGTTAATTGAAAATCTCTTCCGTGCTAACTGCTGAATGACTAGAACTTTAACTTCTGAATGCAGCACTCCTCCTTATCTGAAACACTATGAAAAATAAAGCATCGCCTGCTTTCTTCTACGTGCTTGATATTGCATACACTTTTGCTTGAGCACTGCCTTGTGAAATAAACACAAAAAGGGAATAAAACTGGAGCTCTTCTTTTCTTGTCTTTGAAAGGGTGCTGAAGTAAACTGAAAATCCTCCTTTCTTTTTTATACTGTTGACTTGAAGACTACAAGCTGCAAACAACTTCTCTTTAACATAAATCACTGTGATATGACAGTGCTGCTCTTGCTGTTTTGTTGAGATTACTGTAGAGACAGAGATTAAAAATAGAGGACTTGCATTGGCTGTGTCTTCACAAACTTTGTTGCTACTCCTCTAACAATCGGACTGTTTATACAAAATGAAAACAAAAGTGCTGATATATACAAATATCAATGTACAAAGAGATATTTACAAAGTTGCGTTATGTTCAACAAAAGGGATCATGATAATGCTTCAGCATACAGCCATTTACAGGGCCTTCTTCAGCAGTGCTGCCCTCTACCGATTTGAGGAAATATGTGTTATTTCCCTGAACAACAGAAATAACAAATGGCCCTCTCCAAAGGAAATCGAATTTTGCATGTTTTCCCTTGTCTTCTCTTCGTGAGTCCCACCTTAGAACTTTGTTGCCAACACAGAAATTCTCAGCCTTAGTCCTCTTATCAAACATCCTTTTGAGCTTTTCTTGTAACATTTGAGCTCTGTCATACACCTGTTCTCTGGTTTGCTGAAGGTGAATGGTCTGATTGATCCTGCGTTGAATATCATTTGGTTCAGCTTGAACCTCCTACAACAGCCTCATAATGGAAATTCCCATAGAAGATGGGAATCTGGCTTCCATACCGTAAACAAGCTCATAAGGGCTCATCCCAATTGATTTTTTTGTCGAAAGCCTATCTGCCTAAAGGGCATTGGTGAGCTTTTTATGCCAGTTCTTCTTGCTTTCTTCCAAGGTCTTCTTAATGATACTGATCAGGCTCTTATTAGATGACTCGGCTAAGCCATTACCTTGAGGGTAATAGGCTGTGGAATGGCCTAAAGTGATATGGAATTTATGGCAAAAATTGATCATCTTTTTGGATTTGAAAGAAGCGGCATTGTCAGTGATGATATTCTAAGGGCAACCAAATCTAGACAGGATATTGCACTCAAGGAATTGGATAATGGTGGTGTCATTGGCCTGCCTGCATGGAATGACTTCAATCTACTTGGTGAAATAGTCGGTGGCAGTTAGAATCCACTTATGCTGGCCTGAGGAAGAGGGATGGATTTCTCTAATGAAGTCAAGACCCCATTGTTGAAAAGGCTTCTCGGTTGAGATGGGTTTAAGAGGCAAAGGGAGCAGCTTTCTCTTGCCCTCAAAGATTTGGCAATTGTGGCATGACGTGGCAAACCTATTTACGTCTGCAAACAAAGTGGGCCAATAGAATCCAGCCCTTAAAATTTTATTAGCAGTGGACTTCCAATATAGATGTCCTCCACAGTTCCCTGCATGGAATTCTTTCATGACATTGTTAGTTTCATTCTTGGTCAAGAAATTGAGCAATATGCCTTCATGATTTTTCCGAAATAATGCACCATCTAAGACACAAAATTTCAAAGCCTTCATTCTTAAAAATCTCTTCTTGGTCCTGGACAATCCTAGGGGAGCAAACAAGTTTAACAATACAAAGCATATATCAGCATACTATGGGGATTGCAGAAAGGTGTCACTGATCTGTGGAGTCGCCAGCTCCTGTTCATTGTCCAGTTGGTTGATGTCTAAGGCTTGAAAGTTTGTTTCGGACATCAGTTTGGCTATCCCTTTATTATCTTGGTTGGTTTTATTTCTATTTCATACTCAAGAATGTTAGCAATCCACTTGCCTCTTTTGCCTTCTAATCCTTCTTGGGTTAATATGTCTTTTACAACAGCATTTGGGACATAGGCAATCACGTGTGAATATAGAATGTAAATTTTGAAGTCTTTGATTGCTTTAACAAGGGCATAGGCCTGCTTCTCCATGATTTGGTACTTCAGGGGTGCATCTCTTAAGGCTCGGCTGAAAAAAGCAATTGGATTTTCATTTCCTTGGTCATCCTTTTGCAATAGGACAGCAGCTATGGTATTATCAGATGCAAATGAAAATATGATAAAGTCCCTATCAAATTGAGGACTTGTGAGGACTGGGGCTTGAGTTAAGGCAACTTTGATACTTTCAAATGCTTGCTTGGTTTCAAGAGACCATTTTACCTTGGAATCCTTCTTTAACATGTTGCTCAATAGTCTTATCAGCTCGGCTAGATTTGGGATAAATCTCCTTAGGAAATTGATCTTTCCTAGGAATGCTTGCAGCTCTTTTATGTTTCTTGGATATGGGATTTGGAGAATGGCTTGGATCCTTTGCGGATCAATTCTAATCCCATATTTTGAAATGATATGTCCAAGTAATTTGCCTTCTTCAAGGCCAAATAAAGACTTCTTGGGGTTCAAGGAAACGCCATATTTCCTACATGTTAGGAACACTTGTCTCAAATGTCTTAGGTGCTCTTGATCAGATTTGGAGAAAGGGGTAAGATCATCAAGATAGACAACCAAGAAATCATGGATTTCCTTGGCAAATGCAATGTCCATGGCCCTTTGAAAGGTGGCACCTTCGTTCTTTAGGCCGAAAGGCATTTTCACATATTTAAATGTTCCCCACGGTGTTGTAAAGGCTGTCTTGTCTTGATCATCTGGGTGAACCAGTATCTGATTAAAACCTGAAAAGCCATCTAGCAAAGAGATTCTAGATGACCCCATTACTCTTTGTAGGATGTGGTCCATTTTGGGCAATGGATAGTGGTCTTTAAGGGAGACTTGGTTTAAGTTTCTCAAATCTACACAAAGCCTAATCTCACCTGTTTTCTTTCTTGTGGGAACAAGATTGGATACCCATTCAGAAAATCTAATGGGTGCTATGATACCTGCTTCAAACATTCTTTGCACTTCTGTCTCAATCAAAGGGAGAAGCACAGGATTGATTCTCCTCAGTTTCTGTTTGAAGGGCTTTTGATTTGGCTTTAAGGGAATGGTATGTTGAATAATTGAGGTGCCATTGGACTTCAAGTCCTCATAACTCCAAGCAAATACATCTTGGAATTATTTGAACAAATCAACATATTTGGGCTTTTGATCGGGCGGCAAAGATTGATATAGTTTGATCATTTTGGGCTTCTTTGCTGTCCCAATGTTGTATTCTTCTATGGCAGTTTTATAGGCTGCATTTTTGGCCTTTTGGGCACATCATTTGCATCAAACATGTCTTCTAGTGGAGTGAGGCCAACCGGGAGAAAATTGTCCTTTAGATCAATGATTTCGGCCTCTATTTTGGCTATTTCCTCCAAATGTATCTGTTTCAGCTCTTCTATGTTTTCTTCATCAAAGATGGTTGGCTGTAGCAATTTTCTAGCTGTTTCAGCTGTTACAGTTTACTGGATTTGGTTTATTGCTTGTAGTGGATCATCCATAGCATCCATATCAATGTTTATGCCTGAAAACTCATGCTGTAAGGTAAGAAAATTGTTGATTTGAGCATCATCCTCAAACACTTGCCAATCTTTAACATTGTTAGGGACAGCAGGCCTGTGCTTTATCTCAGCAGTAAGGTGGTGATTGGACTCAAAAGGAAGCTTGCAAGTGCTAGCAATAGTAGCTAGGCTGTGAGCATGCATGTTATTGTTTCTAGAAATCTTAGCAAGTTTGGATTCAGTGAAGGTATCAAGTATTGCAGTGGCAGCAGTCATATAAGCTCTTAGCCTTCTATCATTGGTAACAAAGTTGCCCTTCATTTGTTGTATGATTAAATCGGAGTCACCTAGAATGGACACCTTTGTAGCTCCTAGAGCTTTGAGCAGTTTAAGGCCTAAAAGGAGAGCTTCATACTCTGCCATGTTGTTGGTACATCTGAAGTTAAGTTTGTAAGCATGACCCTCTGCATGTCTATTATGTGTATTGTGAATCCATATTCCTGCCCCTGCTCCTAGCTTATTAACAGAACCATCAAACTCTAAATACCATGTGATTTCTTGCTTGTGGTTGACATTAAGAGTTTCAGTCATTTTAGGATTGGGCAGACCTAGGTTTTGTGCTTCATGTGGTTCTTCTTGTATGCTGTTTGCGCTGACTGTTTTGACAGTTTCCTGGGTATGAGAAACCGATTCTTGATTGATGCATGTTTCTTGTTCTAAAGGCAAAGGCATCTGATTAGTTGGAGGACTTGTTTCATCATTAAAAAAAATAAAAGAATCCATATCAGAATGGATTGAATAGATAGGGAAATTCTGGGGCTTTTCCTCACTACTTACCACATAATTCATCAGTGTTTCTCTATACAGTCTCTTTGGTTGCCCAAAGACTAAAATAGTGGCATAGGAGAGGTCTAATTGGAGAGATCCTTGGAGTTTTGCCCCCCAAGATCTTGACAACAGCATGCCATACTTTGGTGGGATGTCAACAACCACCACGTCCATTAGGATTGTCTTGTTGGGAAATTGGACTAAGGAGACACATAAGTCTTTGATGAGGCCTAAACATTTGACCTGACTTGAGTCAAAGGAGAATAGATCTTTGTAGGGTCTTGTTACATCAAGGTTTAGCTTCTCCATTACAGCTTTGGGCATAAGGTTGTGTGAGGCACCTGAGTCAAACATTGCATTATGTAAAACTTTATCATGTATGTGCAGACTGACATAAAAGGGTAGAACAGCTCCATGTGCTGATTTGCCATCAACTTCTGGACCAAAAAGCAACTCAGGTGTATCATCTAAAACATTCACATCATCCCTTTTCTCTGGCATTTGCAGTGATCTTTGGATTTGTTGCCTATACACATCATGCTTTGCAAGTTCAGATAAGGGGATGGAAATCTTAAGTTTGATTATTTCTGCTTCTAAGTTGAATGGTTTCTCCAATGGAGTCTTTGTGTTGGCAATAACAGATTTCCCCTTTTCAAGTGTATTTTCTGCATTTTCCTCTTGATTATCAGTGTTATGGTGAGTGATACCTTGCGGTATTTCTGTTTTGGGAAGGCTTTTAGGAGTGCTATTTACATTTTCCTTTGAGGAAGAAGGTAGCAGAGGCTGATCATTAGAGGGCTGCATGTCTGGTGTGTCTGTTATATCCTCTATTGTGACTTCTTTCAAATTTGGGATTGTTTGTTTGGTCGGTTCTATGGAAGCAGCTCTGTCCTTAATCTTCTTGGGCTGCTTTGTTTCCTTCTGTTTGGTGGGCTCGGTTACATCAATTATTCTAGTTCTCAGTTTATATTGTTTGAGCACTTCATAAACCGATGAATCATAACCTTGTTTAAAGTCAAAAGACTCACCTGGCTGGGTCTGAAATCGATTAAAGTCATGCTCATCTTGGTCTTGTTGAGTTAGAAAAATTTGTTGCTCACCCTTCAAATCCACCAAGTTCATGTGAGTGTCCTATATGGCATCACTAGATGTGGATGCTTCTGTATAATTTTCTTGGAAAGGAGGCCTTATATCACGGTCTGGGCTAGATCTGCCAGCGTTTGAGTTCTGAGTTTTCTTGAAATTTGGGTTCCTTATGGTATTGGGCTGTTGCCCTTCCCATGATGATTTCCTCTCAACACTCTCTACTCTGTCTCCCAGCCTGTGCATGCCATTGATAATAACATCTAGCTTTTGATCTAAGGCTGAGGGCTCTTCCTTGAAGGTGGTTCTTCTCTCAGTTCTAGCTCTGTTTCTTTTGGCAATTAAATTTGCCTCCACAATGACAGCCACATTTTGCATATCCGCAAGGCTGTTAGGGGCTCTTTCTTTCAATTGGTAGGCCATATCTGGGTCGAACCCATCAGGGAATTTATATAAGGCAAGGTCAGGTGGGGGCCTTAAGTTTTGTGGGATAGCATTATAAACGCTATTGAACCTTGCACAATAGTCGAAGACTGTTTCTTGTGGACCTCTTTTGATTGTATCGTATTCAGCTAGTATGTGCAAGGGGTCTTTCTTTTTCTCCCATCTGTTGATAAATGACTGGTATAAGGCTTCTGGGTATGCTATGGAATTGGCTGGAAGTTCTCTAAACCAAGTCCTGACATCACCTGACAAGCTTTGGACAAAAATCTTCATTCTCACACCATCATCGTCAATCTCATAGCTTTCAAAGTAATCCTGCATTTTCTTTGTATGCTGAAGGGCTGTGCAGGCACTTGTGCCATCAAAATATGTGATTTTAGTTTGGTAAACCTGAGGCATAGCTCCAGGATTAGCAGGTAATTGCAAAGGTGCATATTTGTTAGCCATATTCACAGGGATAAGAGGGACAATAGGAACAACTGGGATAATAGGAGTAGTAGTGGTAGTATGTGTTAGGATATTCCGACACATAGGAAATAGTTAAGTTCAACTTGGTCTAGTATAGAGTTAGGTAAAGTTTGTTTCTTTACCATTGTACATTTTGTAACTTACAATCCGACGGTAACGATATGTAGTGATCCGACGGTTCACTCTCTCCTCGGTATTACCGACACTTGATCCGTGGCTTGACACCCGATTGGTCCATGAGTTCTATTTAAAGCGCATGGAGGGTCATTGTTCGGGTAATCCGTGCATGAGAGAAGCTTATGTAAATTTTCATTCTTTGATTAATAAATTGCCTGTAGTAGCCACATTGGCGCAGGCCGTGGACTGTTTCCCTCTTTGAGGGTTTTAACCTTGAGCCGCAAGGTTCATTTTTGAAAATATCTAGTTTTTTGGCTAAAGCTAACTTCGAGCCATAAGGTTCGTTTTATTTGCATGTTCGTGTTGGGTTTTGTGTTTTGTGTTTTGTAGGGAAAAAGAGCTTTCTCAAGGCAAGCACGCAAACCAAGGCCCCCCCCTCTCTCTCTCTCTCTCTCTCAAATTTTTTGTATAGATCAATTGGTTCAAAGCTATTTTAAGAGAGTAGAGGTCTTGGGTTCAAGTCTCCATTTTGTGGGGGCGGATTATTTCATTCCCGCACATTCGCGCACTTTGCCGGCAACTTCAACAAATTTTTCTCAAAAAGCCATAACTTCTTCATCCGGAAGCCTTTTTCAGAGCCGTTTTTTTTTAAAATAGCCTAATTTTTCGAGATCTATCCATTGGAACACTTACTTTCAGCATCTTCAGCTTCAGTTTTTTTTAAAAATGGAAAGTCCATGCCAAGTCATTCTTGACAGCACTAACTACTTCCAATGGATAGCCTACATGGAAGATTTACTTAGAAGTAAAGGTCTCTACAGAATAGCCACAAACCAAGAGAAGAAACCAAAAGATGAAGACAAGGCTGCAAAATGGGAAAATAGACAAGATCAAGCACGTGGTTTGATAGGGATGTCTATTTCTCCTGATCTTAGATTCTATATTGCAGAACTTGAAACTCCTCATGAAGCATTGGAACAACTCACTAAAGTTTTTGGGATTAAAAATGAAATTAGAGCCCATCAACTTGAAAATGAGTTGCTTACATTGGATCCTAATAATTTTTCTTGCATTGAAGATTTCTTGTCCAAATTCAAGACCCTTAGATATCTCTTGGAAGGTGTTAAGGTTAAGAAAGAAGATAGTAACCTTATTTATTCCATCCTTACTAAGTTGGGACCAGCCTACTCTGTATTTGTTTCCACCTTCCATTCTACAAGGGAAGCTTTCATTTGTGAAGGAAAAGACTACAAGGCCCCTTCCTTTGACTCTTTTTGTGATTCTTTAATAAGAGAACAAGAAAAACTCTTACACCTTGGTCTTCTTAATCTTGGAAACTCTTCCAAGAAAGCGTTAGCCGCCCAACAGCAACCAAATTCAAAGAATCCTAAGAAGTCATATCCTAAAAAGAATGGTCCTAAACCAAACAAGGGTCCTAAGCAAACTCAGCCTCAAAATGAAAGATCATTTCAGCAAAATGATAAGACTAATAAAAACAAATGGAAGAAGACTGATAGACATTGTAACTTTTGTAATCGAGATGGCCACTAGAATCTAAATGCTTTAAGAAGATGGAAGCCTTGGAAGCCGCAATGAAGAAACATAACATCCATGTGGAGCATTCTTCAACTTCAACTTCAACGTCATCTTCAGGAATGGCACTTTCTTCATGTCGCTGTCAATCATCTCAGTCTGGTTATGCATTAAATGTATCTTCTTCTTCTCATTCTCATGAGTGGCCCATTGATTCTGGAGCCTCTTATCACATGGCCAAAAACCAAGCCATGTTTTCTTCTTTAAATGATTGTAACACCAAAAATATATATGTTGGTGATGATAGATCTCTTAATGTTGTAGGGACTGGAACTGTTCATCTAAACAATGGTCAGTTTAATGATGTATTATGTGTTCCAACCTTATCCTGCAACCTTTTATCTGTATATCAGATAACTCATTCAGGTGAAGGTAAAATTGTTTAATTTTCACCTCATGATGTTGTAATCAAGGATCTGAGAGATCCTAAACAGATTCTAGCTACTGGTATTGCTGATGATTCCACAAGGTTGTATAAGTTTCACAAATTTGGGTCATCAAATCTTCCCTCAGTATTTTTTGCTCATAATGATGAAGTGAGAAAACTTTGGCATGAGCGATTTGGTCACTTAAACTATCGCTCCCTTCAGCATCTATGTAAAGAAAATATGGTGACAGGTCTTCCTATGGTATCTTGCAGAGATGGTGTTTGTTCCGGATGTGTACTCGGAAAACATCATCGGGACAGTTTTGAAAAACGTGCCTCTTGGCACGCCTCAGCCCCTTTACAACTTGTGCACAGTGATTTATGTGGTCCACTTCCTGTTGCTTCATTCTCTGGCTGCAAGTATTTCTTAACTTTCATTGATGATTTCTCCAGACGCACTTGGGTATACTTCTTAAAACTCAAGAGCGAAGTTTTTAACACATTTTTGGCCTTCAAAGCCTTTGTTGAAAAACAATCTGGACATCAAATTCTTAAGCTAAGAACTGATAATGGTGGAGAATATGTTAAAAACACATTCATCAACTTTTGCACCGAAAATGGAATTCAAATGAAACATACTGTTCCATACACTCCACAACAAAATGGTGTAGTTGAAAGGAAAAATCGCACCTTAAAGGAAATGGCTAATTGTATGTTGCAATCTAAAGGACTCAGTCTTAGTTTTTGGGCCGAAGCAATTAATTGTGCAAATTATATAATCAATCGCACTCCTACTAAGGTTCTAAAGAATATCACTCTAGAAGAAGCTTGGAGTTCCATTAAACTAGATGTAAGTCACTTTCGTGTTTTTGGAAGTGAAGCATGGGCCCATATTCCAGATGAAAAGCATAAAGCTTTAGAACCTAAGAGTGAGAAATGTACTTTTGTTGGATATTCTGAAGATGTAAAAGGTTATAGACTTATTCCATTTAAGTCCAAAAATGTTATCATTAGAAGAGATGTAAAATTTGATGAAAATAAATCGGCCTGCGAGCCTAGTCCGGCGGATGTGCCACCTCTTCCTATCTCTTCTACTTTTGAAAACATTTCTTCTTCAGATGATGAAAGTGAGGATGACAATCCTCCCCCACCTTCTCAGGATCCTCAACTTCCAAGATGGGTCCGTGCTACTCGGGATGCAGCAGGTGATCTTGCCGGTGATCCTACAGATCAGCGACGTACACGTTCTCAGTTTGAAAGAGCCTCTTCTTTACTGGCTCAAGCTCCAGTAAATCATGATCCTGACACTTTTGCAGAAGCTTCAGGCCATCCACATTGGGAAGCAGCTATGAATGAAGAATATCATTCATTGTTGGCAAATGATACATGGGATCTTGTTCCTCTACCAAAGGGATGCAAACTTGTTAGATGTAAATGGGTTTACAGAACCAAGTATGGACCAGATGGGAAAGTTGATAAACATAAAGCTCGTCTTGTTGCTAAGGGCTTTTCACAGGTTGAAGGCATTGACTACACTGAAACCTTCTCCCCTGTTGCCAAAATGAACTCTATCCGCCTTGTTCTTTCCCTTGCTGCCTCTTTAAAATGGGAAGTCCATCAGATGGATGTTAAATCTGCCTTCTTGCATGGGGACTTGCATGAAGAAATCTATATGGAACAACCCATTGGCTTCATCCAAACCGACTTCAGCCTTGTATGTCGATTTAAGAAATCTCTTTATGGTCTCAAGCAAGCTCCTCGGGCTTGGTATGCCAAAATGGATAGCTTTCTTTTAGAATCTGGCTTTTCTAGGTGTTATTCTGACAATACTGTCTACACCAAGAAAGTGGGCAACTCTCTTATCATCCTTGTTCTTTATGTTGATGATCTTATTCTTACTTGTAGTAATCCCAACCTTATAAACCATGTGAAGTCCAGCCTTAAAAAGAAATTTGAAATGACAGACTTAGGACACTTACACTATTTTCTCGGTCTTCAAGTCTTGCAATCCAAGGAGGGTATTTCCCTTTCCCAGTCCAAGTATGCTTGTGATATCCTTCGTCATTTTCACATGGAAGACTGTAAGCCAGCCCCTTCTCCCTTTCAGTCTGGAGTCAAACTTTCAGTCTCTTGTACTTCTCCTGAAGTTGATGCTACCTTATACCGTCAACTTGTAGGAAAACTCTTGTATTTAACCCATACTCGTCCTGACCTTTCCTTTGCTGTTGGCCTTGTTGCTCGTTTTATGCAAAACCCCCGTGAAAGTCATTGGAAAGCAGCCAAAAGAATACTTCGTTATGTTCGAGGTACAGTACAGTTTGGGATTCATTACAGTGCCAAAGCAGCTCCTCTATTAGTTGGTTTCACTGATTCTGATTGGGCTGGTGACCCTGATGATCGGAAGTCTACTGCCGGTTATGTCTTCACTCTTGGTTCAGGACCTATTACATGGGCTTGTAAGAAACAAGCTGCCATTTCTCTTTCGTCAGCAGAAGTAGAGTATCGTGGTGCCGTGGAAGCTAGTAAGGAAGCCTTGTGGCTTCGTCAGATCCTATCAGAGTTTGGCTTTGAGCAGCAGCATCCAACCACACTTTGGTGTGATAATCAAAGTGCCATTCAGCTATGAAAAGATCCAGTCCAGCATCAGCGCAGCAAACACATTGAACTACACATGCACTTCATCAGAAAGCTCATTCATGACCATGTAATTGAAGTGCAATATTGTTCAATAGATGATCAGGTTGCAGACATCTTCACAAAGGCTCTCACAGAGGCGAAGTTCACTAAACTTCGATATATGCTTGGAGTTCAGGAAGTTGTCACTAAGGGGGGATAGGCTCTAGTGCCTCCTTCCTACTCCTATTGTGTCATATTTGTAAATCCTTCAATCCTATCCCAAGTTGTTCTTAAGGGGGGATGTTAGGATATTTCGACACATAGGAAATAGTTAAGTTCAACTTGGTCTAGTATAGAGTTAGGTATAGAGTTAGGTAAAGTGTGTTTCTTTACCGTTGTACATTTTGTAACTTACAGTCCGACGGTCACGATATGTAGTGATCCGACGGTTCACTCTCTCCTCGGTATTACCAACACTTGATCCGTGGCTTGACACCCGATTGGTCCATGAGTTCTATTTAAAGCGCATGGAGGGTCATTGTTCGGGTAATCCGTTCATGAGAGAAGCTTATGTAAATTTTCATTCTTTGATTAATAAATTGCCTGTAGTAGCCACGTTGGCGCAGGCCGTGGACTGTTTCCCTCTTTGAGGGTTTTAACCACGTCAAAAATACTGGTGTATTGATCTGTGATCTGGTTGTGAGCGGTGTCATTTTGGTGTTCTTTCTGAGGAACTTACCCTGTAAATTCCTACAGTATGTGCAGTGAACGGAGGTGTGGAAGGAGTGCTTTGAGAGGTGGCTAAAGAACAAGGGGAACTAGGGGTTGAACGAAATAAAACTTTGACAGGGGTTGGGCCACAGCGTGGGTGAATTGCTTCAGGACTATTATCAGCAAAATCCTCTCTTCGCTCTAGCTTCCTGAGGTTCCTTGGGATTACATTGGGATTTTCAAAAGCTGCTGGGGGATTTGGGTCTGGATTTGACCTTGTATAATGTGAATTCCTTTTGGGAGCCAGCTTGTAGCTTGTTTTTTTTTTGGGGATTTTTCTAAGAATATAAGGGTTAGAAAGAAACTTTTGAAGGTCTGGTTCCTTCCCAGTGGAGCTTTCCACCTTGATTTGTGAAATTATCTGAGGATGTCCCAGTGGAGTCTTGATTTAAAATGATGTGGAGTCACCAGGTGGATGACTTAACTTTGAAGTGCCTGATCTCTGTCCACCATCAAAGATCAGAACTAAACATGAAAAAGTTCTGAAGAAAAGGAGCACTTTCTCCAGAAAACGAGATTTGTCCCCAGTGGAGTCACCATTATGTTATCACTTAGGTTGTCCTTAAAGCTCCTTAAAGGATACGGCCGAGGTAACCACAAACCAATCTTTGGACTATAGGTCCTAGCCTACCTACAATCAGAGAGGGCTCTCTCTTTATAATTTAGCTTTGTTTTGGGTTGATTTTAGGCTAGTTATGATTTTCTTGGGTTTTGTTTTGATTTTGGTGGGATGGAGGATTCTTTCATACAAAGTTGGGAAGCATAGTGTGAGAAGTTCAAACCATTGGGCATGGAGTCGTGGATTAGGCTTGCTGTTGCATTTTCTTGGTCACAAGAGGAATACAGAGTAGGATAGCTACACATAAACAATGTCGAGCTGGAATAAAGATGGAACGAAGGTCAGTGAATGAAAGGCAACTAAGTAGCTCTCATTATGCTAACAGAGGGAAGGTGAATGAACATTTATATAGGAGCAGTCAAGGATTCCTAAACAACATTCATATATGAAGGAACTAGTGTAAATATGATCAAATCAGTATTCATATTCAGGACTAATTCAGAGGAAAACATAGATAAATCACAGGAATTGAGAACAGAATACAACTAAGTGAGCTCTGAACTATTCTTTATTTTTGCTATTTAGATAGTGAAACAATGATGGCATAAAACATATAAACTATAAACAGAGATAAGAAACACTTATTGGGCTATGTAGAAGCGTTAGGATTCCATAGTCACTCTTCAGACATTAAAACACAACAGTCAGTTCATCTCCCAAACATTCCAGCGATCTTTGATTATAGAGACTCTCAGAAAATACAATGCAAGTCTAGAGGAAGTTATCGACCAACCAACCCTTTTTTCATAACAGAGGGTGGTTTAAATAGAAAAAATATCTACAAACAACAGATCTGGGATAGATCTCCTCAAATAAATGCCTTTAACCTAATTTGTACAGAAGTAAATGGAAAAAATATCTATCTAACAGCTGCGCTGGGGCAACTGGCATCTCAAAATATCTATTACAGTAGATCTTAGGCAGATCTGAGGAAAATGAGTGCTTTAATCTATTTTATCTTGAAGTAAATACTTAAAACATTGATCTAAGTGCTGCGCTGGGGCAGCTGCCTCAAAAATGGATCAACATCTGTCCTTATGGCTCTGTGCTGGCTCTTTTAGCCATAAGTGTGCTTTAAATTCATTCATCTGCGCCTGCAAGTGGTTCTGCTGCCTTAAGTGGCCAAAATCTGTGAGTTGGTGAGCCATTACAGCTCAATGATGCTTTGCTATAACTACTGGGGCCTTTCTGCCTTCATCTACTTTGAATCCGCAATACTGATATTGTCTGTCGCTTTCCCGATACCCTTTGACATGCACTTGAGCCTTCTCTTTCCTCTGATACACTTTACGCTGTCAAATCGCCCCTTTTCTGCCTTTTAATGCAAAATTAACTACTGCAAAGGTTCCCGTGGCCTTTGGAATGCTATTGGCGCTCTCGCCGATCAAAACTAGCCTTAAACTTTTTGAAAAATGGTGCAAATAGGAGGAAAAAGTGTTGCCAACTGTGCCGAGGCCGATACTGGCCCCCTGGAGCAAAACCGGGCTTGGAGCGATCCTAAATTGCTTAAGGATGTATGATTTCCCTTATTGGTTGTGGCGGGCGGGAGCACTGCACACAAACCTTAAACAATGGCCATTTTATCATAATATGAAAATGCTCTCAAAACACTGCGAAATTGTGAAAATTTGGCGCTTAAGTGGACACTGTAGCAATCATTAAATCCTGGCCGTTGGATTCGGCGCGGGCCGATCCAATGGCCCAGATCTCATCGCAATATCGCATCGGGGCGGACCAATTGTCCCAAAACATAGTGCCTCCGAAATGCTGTGGACCCGAAATGCTTATTGTGCCGCGTTTTTCATTATTTCGGCTCCGCCAGTCGGAGCGATACATGGGGAGTGCAGCGATTAAATCAGGGCCATTGATCTGGGGGTCCGATCCGACGGCTGGCGCTAAGTCGCATGTTCGCAGTCGGAGGGACCGGGGGGAAACATATGTGCGATCGCCGAAATAGCTGCGGACCCGAAATGCTATAGGCCCATTTTTTATGGAGATCAGGTCCGAACCATCGGAACCCATCATATCGACGGATTTGTATTTGAAATGGGTCCAACAGACCCGAAATCCCTTTCAAAACTGCCCTTTATAAATTATCGGCTCCGGAATATCGGAGCCACCCTTTTCGCTGTGCACGGGGCCCTTACGGACCCGAAAACCTTATAAACTCGCCCTTATAATATTTCGGCTCCGCCATATCGGAGCCAAACATAAGGGGTGATCGCCGATCAAACATGGGCCATTGATTTGGTGAAGGCAATGGACGGCATAGATTACGTCGGTATTTCGCTATCGGCGGGGTCATGGGGCTGCCACATAGAAACGCCGAAACCCATCGGACCCGAAATATATTTATGCCGCGCTTTATTACTTTTCGGCTCTGCTGGTCGGAGCCATATGCGAGTGATGCGATTACATATGGGCCGTTGATCTGGGGCCCAAAAATGGATGGCTGTGATTATTTCAGGACTTCGGCAATCAGCGGGGTGGAGGGCACACCCTTTATGCATTGCGATCGCCGAAACGCCGAGGGCCGTTTGATTTGGGCGGAAAGATGGACGACTTAGATTTGGTCGGCACTTTCGCTGTCGAAGCCATTATTTGCACAAAAATGCAAGGCAAATGAATTCGGAGGGGTATTCTTTATTCTTTTGAATGGTTTATAAGCCATCGGAAGGGGTCCGATAGCCAAAAAGGGAGAATTTTATCATTTTGTGAAGGTTTTTCGTGGTTTTTGTATTCTTATGCCTTGGAAGGAGTCCAAAGGCACTTAGGAGGAAAGTGATGTGTTTTTGAGAGGGGTTTAGTGACGAAAGAGGGTTTCATGCCTTCTAAAGGAAAACCAAGGTCAAAGGGGTGATTTTTCAAACATGTGAAGGGAAACTATGCAAAGGAATGAGTCCTTATACATTTGGAAGATGGCTAGAGGGGTTAATGAAGGTTCTTGATGAGTTTCAGATAAACTTAGCAATTCCCGAGGATATATATGGTTATTTTTCAACCAGGGGGAGGGATAAATATATAGGGGAGTTATATACATAGTTTTAGTAGGGGAAGGGGAAATAGATAGGGAGCTACCTAGTAAAGTTAATAGTTAATATGATGATGATGAGAAAAAGCGCTAAAAATGATGTCTTAGGCTATCAATGGGGGAAAATGACTGATAGAAGAAGTGTGAACATTCCTTGAGTGAAGCAGATCTCCACCAAGGCAAATGATATGGAGAATGATGAATCTAAGAGGTATCAAGTAGATCTTGACCTCTTTAGGGGAAGTTAGTGAGTGACTTGGGAACAGAGGAGGAAGGGGAAGTTAGACATGCCTCGCTTCAAATGGAAAACTGCCTCAAACTTGTGATATGAATAGATATGACACTTGAAAATCTGAAATGGATCACAAGTCATGATTCTGCAACCAAAAAGCTACCTACCCGGCCTATTCACCTAACATTTTCTCTTCTTTTTGGTTTGGGTGCACTTGAACTAGCATACCCAGCTTTTCATTCTTTTCTTCTTGCTGTCCTCCTATCTAAATCTACACTTATTGCATCCAGGGGCTCAGATTAGGCTGTTGAGCACCCTTGTTTCTCTACCTATTTATAGATCTGCCAAGATTAAACAGTTTGGACAGATGTTTATTCTCTATATTCTACAACAAGAAATTGAAACCTAGGGAGGCCAAGATTAAGATGTTTGGCCCGCCCTTAACTGAAAACTGATCAAAATGGATTACTTATCAAAACTGGAACAAAGCAGTAGCATTAAAACTGGCACACCTTCATGGATACTTCTCTGGTCATCTGTAGCAAATATGGAGCATTGCAGCATGCATAGTACAACATATTTGGCATGTAAAAATTTCGATCATGA
This sequence comes from Pinus tabuliformis, assembly GCA_031772625.1. NCBI lineage: Eukaryota > Viridiplantae > Streptophyta > Pinopsida > Pinales > Pinaceae > Pinus > Pinus tabuliformis. The sequence continues at coordinate 2,007,279 of CM062813.1, forward strand.
AAGATGATTAACCTGCTGCAGCAGGAGGCTAACACATTGGCTAACCATGTATTAGATAGACATTTGCGTAATATGTAAAACATCATACAAGAAATCATATAAAGCGCAATAATAAAACCATAGAAATAGGCATATGTATATATATATGTGTGTCGCAATGTTTGCACCACGTGCATCATATAGTTCAAAAAATAATACATGTTCCTCTCAAATACATCCGGAGACGACATGTCTCTCAAAAAATATGCAGGAAAAGGAAACCTAAGAGTCTAGTCCCGGTGGTGCTCATGATAGCACAACATCGAGCGCACCAAGTGTCTCAACAGACGATGGACACGGTTAGGCACTCCCACTGTGTGCCTCTGGTATGCTAATGGCATATCTCCCAGTCTAGCATAATCAGGAATCCCTCGGGTGAGTCCCTCAAGATTCTGAATCAGTTCATCTCCCTCGGCACCCTCTCCCTGAGGGTCGGCTGTAGGCTGGTTCCTCCGAGCGATGGGAGACATGCCAACTGGTTGCTCTAGGCCAACATCTGCATGTATATACAATTGTTGTTAAGACAAACATGTATTAACAAAAAAAAGCATATAAAACATCAAAAACAAAAAGAGATCTTACCCAGCTCCTCGTCCCACTCCTCTCCCTCGGGTAGTGGGAGATATGGGTCTCCGGTGAAGTCAGTCCCTGCATAGGGTCAATCCTCCACCACAATCAGCGGACGGCGGAGCCATATGAAGAACTCGGGCCTCCAGGACATCTGCTGGCCCCCTCCTCCCCTGGGCATTAGTGCTGCCCAGCGAGCCATCCTAGGCTCTCGTGGCAAAGGATCAGCCACTATAGCTCCCTGTCCCTGAAAAATTGGTAATCGTTCCAAGAAGAACGATACCACGATCGAACCATACCCAAACTGCTTTACCTTTCCTCGCTTGCACTTTGTAAGCTGCCTCTTGATGTTAGTAGTCACTGCGGTGGCCCAGTCAAAGATGGTAGGATTTAGGCATTCTGTGGCCAACAAAAGATGGTTCTTGCTTGCCTCATGGGGAGCCTTCACCCCTGCAGCTCGAGTAATGGTGAATAGTATCACCCTGAGAATCAAGTCCGGAACGGTGGGAATATCCACCTTTGCACTGTTCCTTCCAAATTGCGCCCCTGGGCACACTCGGTCTCGAACTTCAGTCATCTTCTCCCCGGAAGGTCTACTCCCGGTCAAAATAGGCCTCACCCCTCTCTGTGATAACCCCGTGATGAAGTAAACATCGGACACATCGAGCCCCAGCACTTGGTCCCGTAAACGGAACACTTGGTCATCAACATCCCACAGATCAATTATGAATTGTAATAGCTCGGGCTGAGCGCGCAAGTAAGGCGTAAGAAATAATTTCTTAAGCCCAAATTCCCTTAGGGCGTTCATGCACCCTTCATCCTCAAGGGCCAAAGCATCCTCGGCATCATGTTCTCGTTCCTTCCATTCTACTACCATTTTGCCTGCTTTCCTGCACCCACAAGAACGCATAAACCATAATTAGATCACTGGTAAACTTGTAATCCAGTTAAATTCAAAATGCAATGGGAAATTTCAAGCGGAAAATTAAGTTGCGCAGTTGGCGCAACTATTTCTAAAACAGTCGCGCCAATGAGCGCGACCCCTTTAGAAAAATCGCCCCATTAGCGCGGGTTCGTGCCGGATACCCGCACTAATGGGCGAAGCCCTAAATTTTTTAATTCCCCCTTGCAGAGGTCAATCAGGAAGAAAAATGCATAAAAAATGTATGGAAATGGAGCTAAGGGAAGTGCCTCTTACCTGGAATCGACGAAATCTTGAATGGTTGCACGGATTGGCTGTAACCACCGTCTGAAGTTCACTCCCCAAACAGACCACTGCTACTATTCAGAGAGGTAAAAAGTAAAAGTGATTATATTTTTACCATTTTCACCATATTTATAACCAAGGAAAATTTTAAGGATGGAAAATTTTCTTGAAGTTTAAAACATTGGCGAATCTCACTAATCCCTAATATGCAAATTATAAATGTTTATTGATATATTTGTAAAATTATTCAAATTTATAATTATTTTATATATAGTCTCTATATAATGTTGGCGATTTTTAAGGTAAAATAATTTTATATTCTAAAATTTGGGCGAATCGTCTTTTATAAAATTGGAAATTGGCGAATCTTTTTTTTGGAAAAATCATGGAAAATTAGCCCACTGGGCGAACATTAGCCCCTAAAATTTTCCATGTTTATAACTTTTTGACTTATACTTAGGTTTAAAAGTTACCTTTTGAATATTTTAATATATTTTTGGTCGAGAATGGATTTTACGCTTGCTTTTTGTGCAGCGACAGGTCTTTTACGCAACTTTGATGGTGAAACGAGTTGTATTTTATACTTTTTTCGGACTCGGTAAATACATGAAAAGGTCACTGTGGAGTCATCTTTCAGCTCTTTTCTGACTCGCTAAACATGAAAAGATCGCCGAGTTATCCCTCTTGACTCATTAAATGTAAATAAGAGGCAGTCGTCTTTAAACTCTTTTCCAACCGCGTAAAAAACGAAAATATCGTCGGACCCTTGTCGTTTCAGGTTTGTTAACGGTTACGAAGCGACGTGATTTCGATTGCTTTTTTACTTTTTCAGGTCGAAATCACGACTCATGAAAAGTACTCCTCGATCGTAATGGTCGGGTGGTTCTTTCGAGCATTGTTTTATACTTTTTCAGGCTTGAGAGACACAACTTTACGAAAAAGGACACCCTTGGAGTTTTCTTTTCTGCTGTCTTTTCAAACTCTCTAAACATGAAAAGACGCCGAGTTCTTCCTTTGTCAGACTCGTTAAAACTTGATGACATTGGAGTCCGTCGAGATGACGTTACAAGCATATGCTATCCCCGTCAAGCTTGTTAATAAAAATAACTGGGGTACTCGCCAGAAATGGTGGGGGAAAATGGAACCATAATTATTGTCGTGTCGGCAGTATGTCGCTCTTGAACATGGCACTTGTCTGCTTTCGTGTCTGGGTGGGGACATCTCATCTCGTTTTTCACTTGCCTCCATGGATTTGGGTGATCCTGTTTGACCTCTCATCTGCTCATTTCCTTGTCACCATGACCTTTGATCCATTGATGTCAAATACTGCCAAGTCCACTATCGTGCCACCGATATGTTCAAGAGAAGTTGGCCTCTGCAGAATAACAACCTCCCTCTGATAGCTCACATAATTCTGATCCACCACAACATTCTTTCTCTGTCTCGTGTCGATGATGTGGGAAACACTATGGCCCACCTTCGATCAAGGTCACCTCCTGTCGACTTCAGCTCATTATCCAGGAAGCTGATATAGAGACTTCCTTCCAGTGCCTTGGAGCCTGCATGCCTCAATGGCAGGTTCTTCGTGTTCGACGTGAGGTTTTCATCATTGGCCTCCGATCGAATGATTCTACGGGTGTTCGACGCCAGCTCACTGATTCACACGCCGTAGATTGTACCTATAGTAACTTGAGGGCCATTGTCATTATTGGTGGTACCTCTCGCATCTGTTAACAGTTTTCATTATTGACTGGTAATCAGACGATGTTCCTGCATGTTCGACTTCAACTCATATATTCACATGCTTGAACTTGTACTTTTTTTCGGGTCGAGATGGAGCGCAAGACCCTGGATTTTGTCTGCTGGAATCCAAGCTGCGATTTTGTGGATTATTGTTACATGACTCATTCACTAGATGGCTACGACCATGCCTGAGTCTATTCATCGATCCTCACCAGATGGCTGCGCCCATACCATGGATCTAGATTATTATGTACTCTGTTATGGATGGCTGCGCCCATACCACATATATCATGTACTTGATCTATCAGTTGTATCTCTCTATGCAGATTCTCCGGCGACAGCTGCATGTGTTCTTGTAAATCATTTCACCCCCTCTCTCTCTCGGGCCTCATGCTTTAGGGGGCATCTGTTACACAGTAATTTGTCACCATTGGTCACCATCCCTATTACCATTTCCTGCACTTTGGAGGACTCATTCCGGGACCTGTGAGAAGTGACATGGCTTGAAAACACTTGCATTATGTTCCCCTAAGTATGGACTTCATATGCCTTGAAGACATCTCCTGCCGAATATCCTTAAAAAGTCCCCTTTTTCCATTAGCGCGGATCCACAGTGTATCACCCGCGCCAATGGGGGAAATTCTCCAAAGAGGGTGCACCCATTGGTGCTCTGTCTCAGAATCTTACCCGCGCCAATCAATTTTGGGAAAGCTTTTTAACAAATGCACGCCCGAGAGTTTTTCCTTTCAACTCATGAGGCTTTTCAAGGATAATGCCAATCTCATGGATGTCGAGATTCATTGTATCTCTATCCATAATAGCTTTTCGAGGATAATGCTTATCCCACGGATGTCTGGATTCATTGTATCTCTTCCTCCTCCTCCATCTATAAAAGCTTTTTCTGGTGCATTTGACAAGCTAGTTTTTTAGCATAGGGAGAATGATACCGTCAGAAGTCTGAGAGATTGCTGTAAGAGTCTTCTTTGCATTCATAATCAAAGAGAGAGAGAGGCTTGTTCCCGATCCCGACAAGCTTTGCAAGACATATATAGCTGATCACCCAGCCAAAGGAGGATTTGACGTCAAAACTACGGTTGTATACTCCTTTGTTGATTATCAATAATAGATGACTATCATTATGGTTCCATTCTTGCTGTTTATTATGATGATGTTTGAATTTTATCTTTTCTGACCGATATATAATTGCATCTATTGGATTTTATGCTTGTATTCGTATTGTTCTTTGCATGTGCAGGTGTCCATTCACGGAGATCGTGAGGAGGACCATTCGGAGCAAAGGAACGGGAGTGTCAACTCTTCTACAACACTAGCGTTGGAATCCAAGTAGGTTCTCATAATCCACCTTTAATTTGCAATTAGGAACTTGCGTGATAGCATTGTTTGATTATTGCTAGATCCATTTTGGGCTAGTGGGATCGCCTCTGTCCGCAGAGGGGATTTACCTCTCCAACACGGCACATTTTTCAATCTCCTCAATTTGGTGTATGAGGTAGTGTTCTTATGCATTGACAAATGATAGAGGTAGATACTGTTACATTTCAAACATAGACGAGGAATTTGTTTCCTCCATTACCTTATAGCTTCTTGATCGATTTCTTTAGATGAAAACCATCTAGAAATGAAGCAAGCAAATCATAGGTTTCAACAAAAAAGTATATATTACATGATGACGAGTAAAACAAATGTAGTCAAATATAAGTTGCCCAACAAATTATTGTAGAAATTACACTTTGCACATAAATCTCCACTTGCCTCATGTATTTTCCAAGATCATATATAACTTGTCTGACATTGTTATCAAATTTGTCTAGGAGAGATAGAGGTAGAACATATTGTAAAAAACATAATGATCGATCATTAGTTATTCCCAAATTAGTAGAAAAAAATCTAACAAGATGTTTTGCCAATGTACAAATATATACACCAAAATAATTACCTTAACGAACGTATGCCAATCATGAGTTTTTACCCCAGCTACGTTCACCTTTCTTTGTTAGGATATTCTTTATGTTTGAATAAAATCCATTTGGAAATTTAATTTTTTCAATAACCTCTTTAACATCCTTGCTTTGTTGCTCTATCAATAACCATGGAATATCGCTTATATTTTGGCCATCTCCATTTCTATTTGAATGAATCACACTTTGAATTGCATGATTGGCCTCCTTAATGTCATTACAAATATTGATTTTTTTATTTTTTATTTTTATCTCTCCTTCCATCTAAGATTCACCATAAGGTCTCTGTTACATTCTTCTCAATGTTCATTGTTTCAAACAAATGAATAATTTCTAGGTGCTCATAGTAGGGGAGTCTATTGAATTGCTCAGGATAAATTTTCATTCCTCGTGGAAGTGCCCTATTATTAATGCCTTGATGACCTATAAGGTGAATCATAGTTAAAGATATTATAACAACAATATAACATGTCAATTAGTACAGTGAATAGAATGCCATAAAAATATAAAATAATCCAAACATATCATGTATATTGATACATAGACAATTCAATCCATACCTTGAGAGACTCTATTATATTTCAAATTCCATGCACGAGGTGTCATTATTTGTGGTATTAATTCAGTCTCTTCTTTCCTATTGAAAAGGTATTTTTTAGTACTTCTGTACCTATGGTTCTTAGAAAGGAAGTGCCTATACTGATCAAACACCTCCTTTCCTAAGCTTTTTGAACGCTGATATTTAATCTTAAGACCACAAAATGGACACACAAATTTTCCCCTTGTTTGAAGACCTGCAAGAGATGGAATACTTTTCATATCAATTATTCTAGGTATGTACAATGAAGGGACTATTTAAAAACATACGTCAAACGAACTTCATAAAATTAAACACTATTAAAGTGTAGGTAAGATTATAACATACCACAAAAATGTGTTAGCCCTAGGGCGGCGTGAATTTCCCATACAATCATTGCATGGAATTCATATTCCCTTTGTGCATCTACTAGTCTAGAGATATCATACATAGTGACACCATTCCATAACTACATTAACTCATCGATAAGAGGCTCGATATATACATTCATATCTTTGATCTGGTACTTAACTATTTGATTGAACATACATAACATAATTACTACATATATGAGTAAATAGAAAATATATAAGACACAGTTGAACATATATGAGTAAACAAATTAATACTTGGAACAATATATTGTGTTAAAAAAATTATTATAAATAAATTAATACATAGAACAATCATTGTCAACATTATGAGCTCCCTTTTTATTGGCTTCCATGGAGGAATGTTATTGTTGATAAAAAAAATGAGCCACACTGAGTAAGTAGATCTAAGCTCTCCAAAAGGATTTGCACCATCAACTACTAATGAAAGCCTAAGATTATGAGGTTTTGTTTTAAACTTTGGCCACCTTTCCTTTATATTCCTAAATGCAGATCCATCTGTAGACATTCGAAGAACATCATCTTAAATTATATTCGTGCATGATAATCCATAAGTTGTTCTATGATTTTGCACCTGAACAATTGTCGTAGATGTGGAATTATGGGAATATAGCAAAGAACCTTGCGAGACACCTTTTTTATCACTATAACGGTTTGATATCTACTCTCATCACATTTTGGGGGTTTGTCTTTCGACGCATGTTCCTTATAATAGAGATTATCATCATTAGGACATGCACGAATAGATTGATACTCCATTCCAATATCTTTCATGCATGTAAATCACGGTATGTACGAGGTAAAAAAATTGATGGTGGTAACAGAAATTCACCTAACAATCTACAACATAGAAAAATAGTAGTTCTCATTAATGTACTAAACAATATTGATCGTACATATTGCATCCAAATGTTACAAATTAATTAAATGGTGATCAACATACTAATTACATTAAAAACAAAGGAAAAAATTATTGCTTTATCATGTATATAGTACTAATTAATGTCACAAAATATATTAAGTACCTTAGGAGTTGTGTCACACACGTGTTTGAGAAACCATTCACCACCTTAAAGTTTACCAACAACAATACAACAAAGAGAAGAGATGTTTTTAAGCCTTCATAAAGAGGTTCAATTTCCCTCTCAAGTACGGGTATATCAAAAGTATGACCATCATATTGGTTGCCATCATTATCCATTTCAAAGTTATTAAGTATCTCATGGATCAATCTATTTCTCCCATCTTCTTCAATTGTGTTATCAAAATCATTATGTTCTTCCATAGGATCATTAGCTTGATCCTCATTATTCGCTACATGTTCTTGAATAGGCACTTGTACTACAAACACCTCTTCCTCATCAAGAAGTGCCCTAGGGGGGACATACTATACAATTACAATCAATAAAGTAATATTAGTATATATAGAAAATATTGAAGCATTGATACAAATGTTTACAAATATAATATAGGAAAACAAAGAAAATAAAGACAAAGACAAAGACAAATAAAACTTAGGTGAGAGGAGAGTTCTCTGGGATTTGGAGAGCAGAAAGCCGAGAAAAAGAAGAGGGTCAAGGGTTTGCAGAAAATGGCCGCCGCAACTGCAGCTAGCCCTTATGCTACTGGAATCGACCGGACAAAGCCACCAATATTCATCGTGCAACTGAAGCAGATCAATCGAAACAGGAAGGAAGGTTACCTGCAGCTGGTGACTTGTTACCCTCATACAGAGGAAGATGAGAGATCTATTGAAGATCTGGAATATGAAGCGACCGATCAAGCCACCAAAGCACATAGGAGAATCGCCATTGCCCTACAGATGACTCTCCCCTCTCAATCTGCCAATAACCTAACTGATCCGGCTCTCTGGGGCCGCTGCAACGACAAAAACAAGGAAGCACGCACGGAAGTAATGGGGAGGGTTTATGAAATCACCGATTTTGCATCACTACAGGCATATGGTAATGCGCCAACACAGATCCATGGACAAGAGGCCCTCGGTGACCAAAATACAGAAGCAGAAAGGCTATACGACATCAATCCAGAGGTAAGGGAAAGAAAACATATCTTATACCTTTTATGCACAAAAGAATTTGGCAGCGCTGCCCTTGGCTGGATCTGGAATGGATTTGGGATAACTCATCTTGTCATGGAAGATGGCATTATCGGTAGATCTGGTATCATACAGATCAGACACACAGAGGACAAAAATCCATGCGAAATGCAGATCTGGGTAACCACAAAGGCCACGATACCCCACCTATATGGCACCTAGGGAAATAAAACCGAAGAAAAAAGGAAAGACAAGCTGATTGGTGGTCAGTTAAAGATGCGAAGCAAAATCTCAGGGTTAGATCTCTCGCCGGAAAATTCACATCTTAAAACGTCGGACAGGACAAACCAGGCACAGTTGAAAACAAGATCTGGACCACTGGTAAATTCCCACAGCTTCCAGGTATTTGTAAAAACCCCGGAGGGAAAATCGAAACTAATTTGGGTGAAAGTGACAGACTCTGTTAAGCAAATGCAGAACCTCATAATGCAACAACTAGGATACCCCATCAGATCACAAAATCTGATATATGGGGGCAGAGTACTTCAAGACTCAAAGTACCTCTGGGATTACAAAATTGCACCCCTGTCAACAATCATTCTCAATCTGAGAATAAGAGGGGGCACAACCGTCAACAACAGGAATCCTCACAGGGGTGAAGGAAGTGGGATTGGTTCAACAAAATTCACAGGAACACAACAGGGGAAAAAAACAGGCAGTATATCCTTCAAAAACATTCTACAAGGGAAAAATACAGAAGGAGCAGCACCAAATCAAATAGGTATGGACGCAAGGCCATACATTGTGGAACAGCTGAATCATACCCCAGAATACAACATAGACATACCTTAAACAAATGAGCACTGCAATATATATGAAAGACAAGCAATAATATGTAGATTCAACTGTTTTTGGCCTAAACAGGCTAATCTATTTCATTGGATCTTCACGAACTGGACCACACAATGTGAAATACATCTCTGTTCCAAGGGTTTCTTCATTGTGTACTTTCTTTCAGCGGAGGATAGAGACATAGTAATACAGGAAGGACCTTGGTTCTGGGGATCCACAAGACTCTTCATCACACCATGGTTTCCAGATTTTGATGCAAATACAATGGTTGTCTCTAAGATGCCAGTTTGGGTGCGTCTACACAATCTCCCACTTCATCTCTGGAATCAACAAGTACTAGCTGGAATCGGTAATACTATTGGGAGCTACATCAAAATGGACACCCAACGACTGGAGGAAATAATTTACACTTTTGCACGAATATGTGTGGAAGTAGACCTCAGCAAAGGCCTGCCAGACCAAATTCAGCTGAAGCATAGACAGAGGAGCTGGACTCAGGTACTAGATTATGAAAACACTGCATTCAGATGTAGAATATGCAGACAAATAGGACACCTACAAAGCTCATGTCCAACAGCCAAAAAAGACAACCGTAGAAAGAAGAAAACGGGAAAACAAGCAAAGGGGTGGCAATTTCCTCCACCACTCTCGGATTACGAGGAGGAGGAAGAGGTGGAACATGTAACTCCCAATGAAACCAATCAGATGAACAAAGAATCAGAAGCAGAAGATACAAATCCACAGGAACATATAGTCACAGATTTGGCAAGGCTATCAGAAAATATGGATATGGGTAGATCTAAATGTCAACACATTTCAGACACATCAGACTCTGACAAAGACAACCCACAACTTGTGGCTGAAACAACACTAGCACTTACAACTCCAATAGAGTCACAAGGGGGTTGGAGAAAGGTGGAGAAGAAAAAAGGGTGAAAAGTCTGACTTTTCCCCACCTGTATATTAAGCTTGTTTTCATGTTTTTTTTTTTCTTCTGAAACTGAACACCCTGCGCGGTGATGAAGGAACTATGCATCTTTTTTGACAAAAACTGAGCATCATATTTGAATATACTTACAGAGATGGCAATGGGCCAACACAACATATGCCGTAAGGCATCTACAACATGTAATTTTTCAAATCATAATGAAAGATTACGATTTTTCCAGTGGAAAAAAAAACTTAGGTGAGACCGAGAAACAAAGACAAAAAATCAATCATGGTGCATGTGCAATTTATCAAGATTATATTTAAGAACATGTTGAAAATATCTAGGAAAGATGTTACTTTTCTTGACATGTTGGAAGAGAGACACTTTTTGAGGTATATGCCATAGTAAAAACCATATTTATCTTATTTTGCATTCATCATTATAAGGTCATATTCTTTGTTGATTTCACTTACAGTCTAGAAGTTTTAAGAGGATGGGTGAGAAACCATGAGCTTCGGTGAGAGAAAAAAACAAATACAACAAATCAATGCAATCACGAAGCTTGTGCAATTTAGCATGATGTTTAATATTATATTGAAAATTTTTAGGAACAATCACATGACGATCATCAAAACCTTTTCGTTCCATCACATTTACAAATGTGCTAGAAGTACAAGACTCGAACAATAATACCAATGAATCTAGGAAATACCAATAAAGTTCAAGCAAGAAAACCTCAAGGTAAATACTACAATATTGTTCATAATGGCTTCCATAAGACAAGAGAATGAGAGAGGAAAGGACAAAAAATGTATTTTATCCCCATCTCCTCTAAAATATTTGTTTATGAGAAGTGGAGAGTGGACATTATATCATAATTTTTAATAATTTTTTAATTAAAATAATTATTTCTAAAGAGGATGTGGAATTTTAATCTTATATGAAAGTTATTCTCACAATGAAAGTTACTGCTAAAATTAGTGGGTGGCTAGATGGATCTAGGAATGTACAAGAGGAAGATAATTGTTTCTTATTATTTATTATTTGGTCTTGTGTTTGTCTCTAATTATTCTTTCTATACCCTTTTATTCTTAATTTTCTATCTTTTGTATCATTGCTCCTAAATAGGTAGGTATGATATTGTCTAGGTTAGCTTATCAAAATCAAGGCAACAATGTGTTTGTTGATCTAATGTATTAATTGCATTTTTTTTTTTTAATTTTCGCCACATGTTTTCACTTATCAACTTTGAAATCAATAACCTATGTCAGAAAATTAGCAATCTACTTTTTTCTTTAGACAAGTGGTAGGGAACCCACTACAGACATTAATTTTCATAGGAAACCCATTTTTACTAAGCCACGACATCAACATCTCCTTCTACACAAAATGGGGTATTATGTCTTTTTGACTACTTAGTTGATTTCACCAAAACGTCAAAAGCTCACTTCTTTGTACTTAGTGGTAAGTGAATGTGATATATATAATAAAAGCATTGCGCCTACTTCAAAGGACATTCAAAATGGAATGTTTTACCTTGCATGAGTGATAATAAGTAATATAAATTTGGAAAAAATAACCATTAATGATTTATCAAATATTTTATTAATCTACCATTTTCCTAGAACTATTATAGCTTTGATATTACTTCAAGTTTTTTCACAATTTACAACAAATGAGACCCTTTACCTATCACAAAAAGAGACTTTATATATAGAATTCTTCACTCGATATCACTTGGGCTTAAAAAGTTCATTGTCCCCTAGTAAAACATTTTGAAATTCCAAGTGCAAGTCTTGTGTCCCATAATTTTTTCCTTAAAAGAAAGAGTTTCTTTTATAAGTGAAATACATTGTGGTTAGGAACATAACATTTTAAATGTGCATACTATACTTTAAAAAATTATTAATAATGCTCCCTAAAAACCCATTAATATCTAAATCCTCTAGGTCATAATTAACCCCCTAAACATACATTACCCCCCTAACACCTTAACCCCATTCCCCTAAGCCCTTAAACCCCTAACCCCTAAGCCTTTAACCCCTAATAGCTAAACCCTTAAACAATTACCCCTTATCCCTAAGCCCACAAACTAATTAACCCCCAACTCGACCTAACCCCTTAATAGACCCTAATCATAATAACAAATAATATTTTTCCACATCAAGATGACAAGATAGGTCAAATATCTCCCAGAAGAATATAAACATTTACAATAGAAAGACAAAACAATTTACAATATAAATACATACAATCTAAAATACAATATACATATAAACATTTACAAAAAAATATACAACACAAAGACATATAATGAATAACTTATTAATGGATGATATTCATGCCTACCTTCATCATGTACATAGTCTCTACAATGTCTTTTAGTTGTTGTTATTAGAAGCCTCCTTGCCTTCAAGCCATTGCATCTTCTACAAGGGAAATGACATTTTCGATCATTCGAATCCCCTGATTTTGATCTCATGTATCGTTGGCCTCCTTGAGAATTTCTATGTGACATTTTTCCCCACCAAAATTTCAGTGATGATTTTCTACAAAAATTAAGCTCAAAATAGGCCTACAACCTTTCAAAACAATCACAAGTAATAAAGCAACAATGTTGAATTTATATGATATTCGGGCATATATATATATATATATATATATATATATATATATATATATATATATATATATATATAGATATATATATATATATATATATATATATATATATATATATATATATCTATATATATATATATATATATCTATCTATCTATCTATCTATATATATATATATAAAATTGATATTAATATTAATTATATATTAATAATATTATATATAATTATAATATTAGTCTTACATTTATTATAATTAGTTAAACTAGTCAATGGAAAGCGGTCCCATATTAGACGTTGTCCAAAGGAAAAAAAACCATTAATGGTGAAATTGGTTGTTATACAATGATTCCATGGCATTCATCGAATATTCAAGTAAACATTGAATCTTTGATGGTAAAGGACCCCCATTGGATATCTGGCGGTTAAAGAAATCCTGTTGGATATCCGATGGTAAAGGAACTCTCATTGAATATCTGACAACCGATAGGATGATTTTATCCATTCCGACGGATTCCACCATCAGATTTTCTTCCCATGTGTATTAGTGGAAGGAGAAGATGATGAGGATATCACTGAGAGCCTATGCAAGGTGCAAAGGAACCTTAGGGTAGTTACCATGGGAGTCCCTATGATGAGGTTCAAGGAAGTTTTGTGGAGGTTATAATGACATGTCATGGGGGTAACTTATCCATTTGTCCAACTGCTAGGGCAGGTTTCCAATGCTATTGTATGCGACCATGAGACACACACACACCTAAGGATAATTAGAAAATAGTCTCACCTGTATTTGTATAATGATAGATATAGCTAGTAACGCATATTTAGATGTTGTATCATGAGGGCCATGTAACACAATTTTGTACACTACATATTTTTGGATAGGATGTTGTAAATGACACATCATTTCCTATATATACATATGCTTTGGATCATAGCTATAGTTTCAAATGATGTGCTTGAAATTCCATGATATACTTACATGCATGTTTGAATTTAAATGCTTGCTTAGTGTGACAAATGCCAATCTAACACACAGTTATCAAACCAATTAGCTAATGTGCTTGAACTTCTTGGAACATTAACATAAACAATATATTAAATATGTCTTTCTAGAAGGTGCACACTTAAAAGAAAAATTGTAACAACCCTGGTGAATATTTCATGTAATAAAAGTTAATAAAGGAAAAATAAGATCATGGTTAAGGAACACTTATTCCAAGCTGAATGTTGGGCAAAGATATCCTAGTGGGCATCACTAGATGTGTGTGTTTGGCTAAGGAAAATTGGCAAAGGCTAAGGAAAAAGGCATTTTTGGCACATTTATTTATGAAAGTAAAGAAAAATAGGAGAAAAGTAAGGTGAAAGGCCACAGGTTGCATGTGAGGAGGAAATTGAAGGAAAAAAATGGAAAATGAAGAAATTAGAGGCCTAATTGATAAAAAGGCTTCTGAGGATCAGTTGGAAAGCTTGGTCAATTCAAGTTTGGATCTGTCTCATTATTCTCTCTCTCTCTCACTGTTGGTCACTTAGAGTTTTCTTGGATAACTCTAGTTTTGGATCAAGAAAGGAAAAAGAAAGAAAAGGGAAAGGAAGGATTGCTAGGATTAAGTAAGGAAAGCATGATCATGCAACTTCAACAGGAATAATTGCAGGTAACATATTGCATGTGCGATTTCCTAGCTGGTTTGTACATGCATGGATTTTCATGTTGGTGTATGGTTCTCTTGTTATCTGTGGCATGGTTTTTTCGGGTTATGATAGTGGTTTTCAACCTAGCCTTTCCTTTTTCCAGATGCCATGGTATGTTGGGATGTCTATTTCGGTTGTTGAGCTTTGGTTTGTCAGATGTATTTTGGAATCCGGAGAAGAGGTGGTCTCAAGGTTCATTCCAAAAGGCCTATGAATCCCTTGAACGGTTGTGGAGGGATACATGGTAAAGCATGAGGGAAAAATCTAGATTTAGGGCCTAGTGATCCGGGTTTAGATTGCGGTAAATCCTGAGAGACTAGTATCAATTTAGGGTCTAGTGATACAGGATTGGATTGCGGTAAATCCCAAGAGACAAGGAGATGAAAAATTCCTCAAGGATAGTGATGGATTCTGGTTTTGGTGTGATCACAGTTTGGTGAGGGTGGAGGTGGTTTAACCTCTGCATTCCCTTAGTTGGAGATCCTGCATTCATGCTTGGAATATGGCATAGGGGTGACTGGATGAAGGAGGGATTTGGTTCAGCCATGTATATGGTCGGGTGATACGTGGAAGTCCTGAACCTAGTTGGATTTGCCTATGATTAAGAAAAGCTAAGTTCTATTACTTTTGTGCTTGTTTATATGCGGATTTAATGGCTATCATATCTCTGATATTTACATGGTTTTATGCTAGTTACAAGCATGGTTAAATGATTGGTTTATGTCATGGTTATTTAATGTATTTACTTGTAATTGTTAAATGGATGGATGCAAGACCTAATTGATTATATAATAGTCCAATGGAGAAGGACTTGATCCTTCTGGTTATGTTTCATAAGTTCTTTTAGTCATTTATGGTCTGTCTTGTTTCCTAGACCTGTAGGTTGCATTATTGCCAAGTGTTAGACAAAATGTTAGTCTCGGTTAGGGATGCTTAGGCCTAGTCCTGAGGTTGATTTTTGATTTATCAGCATTGTTATCATGTCTTTGATGGATTCTGAAGGTTGTAGCAAGTTTTGGGTAGAGGTTGGGATTCTAAGCTAGAAAAGTGGCTCAAATATCGGGGTTTCTGGCACAAGTATGCTAAGAAAAGTCCACAGTCGCTAGCACAAAGGCCTATGAGAGAAACTTTGAGTTGATGGTCATTGTCTTGCCTATAGCATGAGAGCTACTTTAGGTTAAGAGGCTTAAAACATCAGTGGGAACTAGGGACACGATGTCTGAGTGGCTAACATGTCTCCTGGAGGTGTAATTGCTAATGTGGATGGGTTTGTTTAATGAGTTTCGTCGATTCCATTTCCTTAAGGTCACCAAGGAGATTGAATCCATTATAGTAACCTCTCTCATCACATGTTTTCTAGGTTGGTTGGCTGCTTGGGCAGACCTGGGAAGAGGGGGTGTTATAGATTGGTATCAGAGCATGGTTGTGCTTGCCTTTGGTGAAGGTGCTTGGTCATGCATGCATGTGAGTTGCATGTTTGTCTCTTACACTTACATTCCACGTGCTTGTTTCATTTCATCATGTTGATCATGATTGTAGTAAGGTTGTCATCAGGAACTTGATGTTGATTTTGTGGGATGCATCGTCAGGAGTATATGACATGATTATATGCAGCTTGATTACATCCTTGTATGTTAGGTTGCATTTTTGGTATGTTTGGTTACATGTATCTATTTTATAGGTTGGTTACAAGAATTGATCGCTTATGCTTGACTATATGAATTCATGTGTATGCGTAGTTGATTAGGCATTACTTATGCATTTTGATGGTTGCATGTGGCAATGTGTACAATGGAGTAATGGTTATTTTCATGCATGAGGTCATAGCATGTATTGTTGATATGGCCTTGCATTGACGACTTGACCCTAGCTAGAATGAGGGGTATATTGTTTAGTGCTAATGTGTTATATCTCTATATGAAAGTGTCATGCATGAACAGTCTTGGATATAGTTATGCATGAATAGTAGGTCAAACATGCCTTGTGAATTCATGGTATGCAATTTAGGTCATCAGGGTGATATTGGTATGTTATGATGCTAATGTGTTGGTTGAGATAGAGCAAGAGATGCATATCATCATAATGAGGTTCCAACACTAGGCTTTAGGGTAAGAGTATATTGTCATACATGTTTTGTATGTTGACATGCGAGTATGTAAGTTAAGAATTTTTATATGCATTAGGGTTATATACATTATGTTTATGTACGTCTTTTGATATTATGATTACATTCATGATAAATGTTATTCGATTAGTGTAGTTATATGCACATGTGTCAGATAGTCAAGAATGATAGTAACCTGTAGTTCTATGCATTGCTATTGTTGTTTTATGATAGATAACTTGATTATTAGGGTTATTACATTAAGATCTTGATGTTATATGTATCTCACTCAGTTGGATTGACCTATGCAGATGGTTATGGTCATAATAT
Source organism: Pinus tabuliformis (assembly GCA_031772625.1). NCBI lineage: Eukaryota > Viridiplantae > Streptophyta > Pinopsida > Pinales > Pinaceae > Pinus > Pinus tabuliformis. The sequence goes on from CM062813.1 coordinate 2,024,367, forward strand.
TCAGGTATGAGATGACATATTGTGATATGGTGTTGTACTGATCTAGATTGACTTTGCATATGTGTGAATGATATTTGTTAATAAGTTATGATGTAAACATGCTAACTAGTGACTATTGAGATATTATGATATTATTTATGTTTGGGTTAATATATTGTGAAGATATATCATGCTAATATGGATTGATTGTGCAGACAAGATTTCCTCCCCTGAGATACAATAAGGTACAAATTTGATTATGTCATATATTTGGTGCTTGATTGTTTGATTATGTCGTCTAGTTAATTTATTTAACATGGTATGTTGCAAGTTGGTTGAATGTTTGATGAATTTCTTAATATGAGTATGTGTTCCAATGATCTTGTTTTAAGATGATTGTACTAACACATATATGTTGAGACAGTTGATATGTACTTGAGTATAGTAGGTGATAATTGTAGCATTATGTCTAATGACTATGAGTTGACTATGGGTTATGACATAATTGTTTGTAAAATGTTGATTTCAAATTGATATATATGATTGTCTTGATATTTGGAACATGTGGTTGACATGTGTGAGTAGTTGCAGGAAACATGTTGGTATTAGCATGACAAGGTAATAGTTGATGTGTTTATATCACTAATAGTTGGGTGATGTGACAGTACATAGAAACACTCAATTTCAGTAAGGAAAATTTCAAAGAAAGGAATTGGGCAAGAATTCCTTTGACTATGTTTGGAAACCCTAATTCCAAACGAATGAGTGTTTTTCCTATAGGAATTATTCTTAACCTTAATCTTGTCTGACATTATGTGGACACATGCTATATTCATGAACATGTACTTGACAGGTATATTAGCTAGTCTTTAGTTACAGGTGGATTTTTCAAAGGATTGGAGTCCCTAGAGAGATGACGTGGCTGTGTTCAGTTGCAAGCAACATGCTTAGCACAACAAGGTAAGGTAACTAGTGTATTGTTATGTTTAATTATGAACTGACAGTTATGTGTTTATGGCAGTATGATGCAGGGAGTTGCATGGCAAGAGAGGTTGCCATGAAATCTTGAAGGAGGCTTAGGTTGAAATTTGCTTGGGAACCATGGGGATTGATTCATGGTGTCTATTGTTAGTCTTGTGATTTTGTTCTTTTGTGATTGTTTCACTTGATCTATGATTTTGAGTGTGTCTAGTGCATAGCTATGCCACTTTATTGTGGTGTTGTGTTGTTATTGGTTTTCATGCCTTTCTTCTTGGTTATTTATTGGTATTGCCTTTTATGTTTTGAGTCTTGGGAATAGTCTGGGAAAGAGGAAAGTTAATGGATCTTGGCAAGAGATGTGTGGTACCCAACAGGTAATGTAAGACTTAGATGAAGCTCCGTGCATGAGTAAGCGCAACCGAAGTTAAGCCTATGACATTCAGTTGGACTGGTTGGTCCATAGTGGTAAATGGATGGTGGCAGTACAGACATGTGAAAGGTAACTAGAAAAAGGTAAAGTAAATGGATCCGAGGTGTCAGATGACTTAGCTATATGGGAACCGTTTTTCTCAATGTTGTGCATGTTGTGCATGAATAAAGGAAGTTATCTTAACCTAGAACTTATTTTATCTGGTAATTATGTTATGATCATGATTATGTTGATGTTTATATATGTATACATGTATGTATGTATGTCGTTGCTTGACAAAATTATGATTTTTTTATGCTAATGATTATATATGTATGTATGTATGTATGTGTCTATGTCCCTTTTTGACAGGGTCATCAAGAATTGTCCTTGAGGAGGAATGATTGCTTATGTTGGCGAATGACATGAAGAGGTTCCTGGTCTTATGAGGAATCAAATGAGAAGAGTAGTTATGACAAATATACAAGGTCAGTATCATATGATTATGAGTTGATATTATGTGATTATATTATGTCTATGTTATGGACAGGTTATATTGAGGGATGCAACATCGAAATGAAAGTAGCTTGATATGTGACATGCTGGGACAAGCATGGATAAGACACTAGAAGAAAGGTTTCTTAGTAAAGGAAATATGGTTTTGGATGTGTGGTATTATTGTTGTGCACATGTTGCATATGTGATGTCATGTGCATGTAGTGTTGTGCGTATATTGCATATGCAGTGCTAGGTATATATGGTGCCATGTAGATGTTGGATAGGAAGTGTTGTGTACATATGTTGATATGTACATGTTGTATATCTAGTGCTATGTATAGGTTGTGTTGTGTGCATGTTGTACATGTGGCGCTATGTACATATGGTGTTGTGTGCATGATTGTACAAGTGGTGTTGTGTGCATGTGATGTTGTGTACATGTTGTACAAGTGGCACTGTGTGCAGGTGGTATTGTGTACATGTCATGCATGTGGCACTGTTTACATATGGTGTCGCATACATGTCATGCGTGTGGTACTATGTATATGTGGTATTGTGTACACGTTGTACAGTAGTGCAGTGTACATGTGGCGTTGTGTACACATTGTGTAGGTGGTGTCATGTACATGTGATGTTGTGCACACATTGTGCAGGTGGTTGCAATGTACAGGTGGTATTGTGTACATGTCATACATAGTGTAGATGCATGTATTGCATGTTGTTGTATGACATGTGTAGATGTATGTGTGTGATGCACTCTAGGTGCATTTGTACATGGTTGAGGAGAAGGCACTGGATGTTTATCGGGTGTGGAAACCGATCCAGAGTGCGTACAGAATAAAGACAAAGGTAGAAGCTAAGGATTGATTAAAGGATAAGTATCAATATTTTATTCCATTTTTATTATACATGTGATTTATGATTTCGATCTATGATGGTTACATGTGATTTATGATTATGGTTTATGATGGTTACATGTGATTTATGATGTTGATCTATGATGGTTGTGTTTTGAGCTAACTAGATGTGATATGTTTATACATGATGTTTTGATCAAATAGTTAGTTTGACTTGTTGTGACATGAAGAAAACAGGATTGCAAGTGTACCTTATGTATCAACTACCAATGAGGTATGGTTTGAGGTTATTTAAATTTATTTGAATCTAATGAAGATTATGTGCTTGGAACAAGAATGCATGAACATGCCTAGTTGGGTGGTTGAAATCGACTGCAAGAATGGGCAGTAACAACAAAATAAATTGGAACATGCAACAGTATGTCGGTAGAGTACTTCAGGAGCAAGGCCATTGTGGGACACTGGTACCCAATAATGTCCATTGATTTCCATGAGCATGCTATGACTGGTATGATGGTTTTGAGGCAGGTAGATGCCTTGGTTGTTGATCTTACGATGTGACGAAACCTTGCCAAGGGATGGATCGCCCAGGATAGGGGATTCTGGGGAACTTGGAAGGTTAGTGATTTCACGGAAGGGGGTGATCGGATTTCTCGAGGGACCGTGTAGCAGAGAAGGGAAGGTCACAGATGTATTTGTTTTGGTCATTAGCATTGCATGATGGAATCAGATGCACATCAGGAATGCACCCTGGAACAATGAGCCAATAATTATTCACTGAGGGGACAAGTAGCGCAAGATTGTAGCGATGGACATTAGATGCAACTTTGACTGTGGAAGTGGATTTTGGACTTCCTGGGAAGGAGGTGAATCCTGTTACTACTTTGAGGGTGGAAGTGTGATCCTATGGATTCCCTTGTTAACTGATACGGGCATCATATACTTTTATTTGTTGGTTTAGAAAATGTGCATATGTGTATATGTGGTTATTGTAAATACCATAATGATGCAGAAAAAATGCATCTTTTCAAAATTTCGCGTGGACCTATGGGTTATGGGCCCACGTATACATCTTTAATGAAGTGAAGTTGCACTGATTATTCAAATCCGAAAATTAAACAATTAAACCCCTATTTAATTAAAACTATTAGACTCGATCTCTTGCACCGATCCCAAACAAATTAAAATTCAGTTCAAAACCTTATCGCGTTCGAATTATAAATTAAAACTCGTGCATTTTTTAGAGTGATACCCGTCAGATCTCGCCCCTTCATAATGAACAACTTTGATCGATCTAGAACTCAACTGGATTAAACCACAATTCCTAAAATATCATGTCCGAAATCAGGATTAAACTGTGTGCATGTTTCAACACGATTGTTGTCAGATCTGACCCTTTCAAATGGATGGTCACAATTAACTGAGATATTAACTCAGTTCTATAATTTATCGTGTCTAGTTTTGGAATTAACCTCTGTGCTTATTGGCATGTGATGACCGTAGATCTGTTGGATCTGTCGATCAGACGATCCTGATCTTCTTTTGGGTTTCTTCATGAATTCGTCAGGTTTCTTCGTTCCGCCAAGTTTATTTAGTCTTTGTCCGCTAATTTTAGTCTGTCTCTAAACTATATTTATTAAAACCTTGAAACATATACAGACTATTAATGGTTCACTGTAATTAATAGAGGATTCAGCCTACGATTAAAGACTCAACGCAATCAAATCACATAATAAAGATCATGCAGGAACAAGTTTAAACACAAACTCCTTTCAATCATAACGGTATTTACATAAATATACATAACACCTCATGCTTTGATTTATTCTCACTACCACTTAGCTCCCCCTACCACTCTGGAACACTCTCTAACACTCTCCTTGCAGGCTTACATTTATAGCATAATTACATAATTATGGATTATACTAAATCCATGATATTTTCCATAATTCACTCAACTAATTCCTATTCGAGGATCTCGTAATCCCTAAGATCTCTACGAGATTACCCATATCAATTATCCCTGATATTCTCACATAGTTGAGAATATTTCACAACTGAAAACCTCACACATAGATTTCTCACTCAATCTATACAAGATTCCTAAAATACATAAAAACATCACCCCCTAAATCAACCAAATGAACAATAATACTCTGAGCAGGATGCTCCTGCATCAGACTCCTGATGTAGAAAAAAAATCATAGACTCCTGTCTATGAGGTCTGTCACTTTTCTATAGTAATGTGACAGCTACAAGTCTGAATGACTTTCTACCTCCAGGATTCCAAACTCTGTTTTGCTAATGGTCCTTCAAAGGAATAACTTCATCATGTAGTCTGGCATTAAATTCACAGAATAATATCTTCAGAGAATTATTAAACATAATTCTCGGCTTTCCATACCTCATCATCCTTTGTTTTGGAAATATAGACTCATGAACTACATGTGGAAACTTGAATACCCATTTTCCTGGTTTCCAAATTTTGAACGAGTCTTGAACTAGTTCACCGTCTGCACCTATAGCTTTGCCAGGTAACTCTATCGTGCTGAGATTAGTAAGAACTAAATATGAAATTTCACCATCATCATCACTCGAATTTTTAACCAAATTCTGTATATTTGTAAAGCAATTTTCTTCACCATGCTCTAGGAGTAATTCCTCTTTGTTAATCACATCAACACAATTGATGTTCTCTATGGTGTCCTTTCCTTCTTTTGTTATAGTTTCTCTGGTTTCAACTTCTTTGGCCTCTAGTTCTTTGTCTGCTGCTTCTTTCTCCAATTGAGATGCAAACTTAGCTTCATGGAATGAAAAACGGTCATCCCAATTTCCTTTAGGTTCAAAAAAGACTTCTTGGTCATAAAAATGGTCATTAGCTGTCTCTATAGCAACAAATTCCTTATTTATACCATACCTGCATTCACAAACAAACTATTAGTTTTAAAAATATCAGACCTTTCGGTCTCTTTTGATGCTTCAAGCACCAAATTCCCACCATGGAATTTTTGGGTTTTAGCGAATCCTCTTTGCTGTGACTCAATTCCTATGAGTCTCTCTTTCTCCAACAAAGAAATATGTATTTTTTTCAAGTTTGTTCATCAACATAGCATTCCATTTCTGTTGCAATAGATTCCACTTGACCTGTTTCCTTATTCTCCATCCATGTCTTTGGTCTTCATTCTCTTTCTATTGAAACCATTCTTGTAGTATATCCAACTCTGCTTTCATCATTGCAATACTTATCCTATGCTCTTCATGACTCATCTGACATTTATTCGAACCTTCCCTAAGTTTCTCCATGTTCATTTTCACTAATTCTTCAAACTCAAATAAAAGAAAATATTTACCTCAATAAAATTCTAAAACTGACTGCTTTGTTTTTCCCTTTGCTTCCACTGCGCCTATGATTTTCCTTTTCATATGATTTCTTGTCTTTCTAACAGCTTTAACTTGTGAGCTACAATCAACCTCTGCAGTAACAAGTCTCCCTGCTACATGATACCTTACTAAGCTTTCCTCCTCTGAGCTCAGTCTTTTGGCATCTCTCTAGTTCTCTCCTTTGGAACCATATGAGCACTCCTTTCTCTAGGCCACTGCAAATATTCTCACCTTCCTCTGCTGTTACTCTGCACAAAAATGATAAAGAGTAACACTGACAAATAATCATACTTCACGTAGAATCTTCTTCTGCTCTGATACCACTTTGATGCAGCGGAACTGCATCTTTTCAAAATTTCGCATGGACCTGTGGGTTATGGGCTCACGTATACATCTTTAATGAAGTGAAGTTGCACCGATTATTCAAATCCAATAATTAAACAATTAAACCCCCATTTAATTAAAACTATTAGACCCGATCTCTTGCAAGGATCCCAAACAAATTAAAATTCAGTTCAAAACCTTATCGTGTCCGAATTCTAAACTAAAACTCATGCATTTTTTGGAGCGATATCCATTGGATCTCTTCCTTTCATAATGAATGAATTTGATCGATCCGGAACTCAATTGGATTAAACCACAATTCATAAAATATCGCGTCCGAAATTGGGATTAAACTCTGTGCATGTTTCGACGCGATTGCCGTCAGATCTGACCCTTTCAAACGGATGGTCATGATTAACTGAGCTATTAACTCAGTTCCATAATTTATTGCATTCAGTTTTGGAATTAACGTCTGTGCTTATTGGCACACGAATACCGTAGATCTGTTGTATCTGTCGATCGGATGATCCTGATCTTCTTCTGGGTTTCTTCACGAATTCGTCAGGTTTCTTCGTTCCACCAAGTTTATGTAGTCTTTGTCCACTAAGTTTAGTCTGTCTCTAAACTATGTTTCTTAAAACCTTGAAACATACCCAGAATATTAACGATTCACTATAATTAACAGAGGATTCAGCCTACATTTAAAGACTCAACATAATCAAATCCCATAATAAAGATCATGCAGGAACAAGTTTAAACACAAACTCCTTTCAATCATAACAATATTTACATAAATATATAGAACACCTCGTGCTCTGATTTATTCTCACTACCACTTAGCTCTTCCTACCACTCTGGAACACTCTCTAACACTCTCCTCGCAGGCTTACATTTATAGCATAATTATGGATTATACTAAATCCATGATATTTTCCATAATTCACTCAACTAATTCCTATTCGAGGATCTCGTAATCCCTAAGATCTCTATGAGATTACCCATATCAATTATCCTTGATATTCTCACATAGTTGAGAATATTTCACAACTGAAAGCCTCACACATAGATTTCCCACTCAATCTATACAAGGTTCCTAAAATACATAAAAACATCACCCCCTAAATCAACCAAATGAACAATAATACTCTGAGAAGGATGCTCCTACATCACATAATAAGCTATGTTATAAAGCTCCAGTATGCGGTATGTTGTCATGCTGTCATGATGTTTTGCTTTTGAGCAGGTCTTTCATTGTAAATATTGCAACGAGCTAATTTATAAAGCTCCATAGGCAATATGTTTGTTTTTCAGCTGCTTTGTTAAGGTCTTGGTGTAGTTTAACACTGAGGACGTGTTCCCCAAGGGGGAGGGTTATGTAATATCCCTAGTGAAAAGTTCATGTAATAAAAGTTAATAAAGGAAAAATAAGACCACAGTTAAGGGACACTTATTCCAAGCTGAATGTTGGACAAATATATCCTAGTGGGAATCACTGGATGTGTGTTTTGGCTAAGGAAAATTGGAAAAGGCTAAGGTAAAGGTATTAAAAGGAAAAAAGGCATTTTTGGCACATTTATTTATGAAAGTAAAGGAAAATAGGAGAAAAGTAAGTTGAAAGGTCACATGTTGCATGTGAGGAGGAAATTGACGGAAAAAATGGAAAATGAATAAATTAGAGGCCTCATTGATAAAAAGGATTATGAGGATTAGTTGGCAAGCTTGGTCAGTTCAAGTTTGGAGCTCTCTCATTATTCTCTCTCTCTCTCACTCTTGGTCACTTAGAGTTTTCTTGGAGAACTCTAGTTTTGGATTAAGGAAGGAAAAAGCAAACAAAGGGAAAGGAAGGAAGGCAAGGATCAAGGAAGGAAAGCAGGATCAAGCAGCTTCAGCAGGAATACTTGTAGGTAACATATTTCATGTGTGATTTCCTAGCTGGTTTGGACATGCATGGCTTTGCATGTTGGTTTATGGTTCTCTTGTCGTCGATGGCATGGTTTTTCCGGGTTATGATGGTGGTTTTTAGCCTAGCCTTGCCTTTTTTAGGATGCCATGGTATGTTGGGATGTTTATTTCAGTTTTTGAGCTTTGGTTTGCCGGAAGGATTTCAGAATTCGAGGCAGAGGTGGTCTCAAGGATCATTCCAAAAGGCCTAGGAATCCCTTGACTGGTTTTGGTGGGATACACAGTAAAGCCTGAGGGAAAAGTCTCGGTTTAGGGCCTAGTGATCCGGGTTTGGATTATGGTAAAGCTTGAGATATTGGTCTCAGTTTAGGGTCTAATGATCTAAGATTGGATTGCGGTAAAGCTTGAGAGATAAGGAGACAAAAAATTCCTCAAGGATAGTGATGGATTCCGGATGCATTCCAAGTTCGGTTCGGTTGTGATCAAAGTACCAGTTTTGGTGTGATCACAGTTTGGTGAGGGTGGAGGTGGTTTAACCTCTGGATTCCCTTGGTTCTTCTTAGATTGGTTGTTCTATACGATCCCACATTCATGCTTGGAATATGGCACGAGGGTAACTAGATGAAAGAGATATTTTGTTTAGCCATGTCTATGGTTGAGTGGTACGTGGAAGTCCCGAACTTGGTCATATTTGTTTATGATTAATAAAAACTAAGTTCTCTTACTTTCTTACTTGTTTATATGTGGATTTAATGGTTGTCATATCTCTGATATTTACATGGTTTTATGATGGTTATAATCATGGTTAAATGATTGGTTTATGTCATGGTTATTTCATGTATTTACTTGTAATTGTTAAATGGTTGGATGCAAGACCTAATTAATGATATAATAGTCCAATGGAGAAGGAGGTGATCATTTTGGTTATGTTTCATAAGTTATTTCAGTCGTTTATGCTCTGTCTTGTATCCTATACCTCTAGGTTGCATTGATGCCAAGTGTTTAACAAAATGTCTGTCCCGGTTGGGGATGCCCAGGCCTAATCTTGAGGTTTTTTTTTTTATTTATCAGCATTGTTATCATGTCTTTTATGGATTATGAAGGTCGTAGCAAGTTCTGGGCAGAGGCCAAGATTCTAGGCTAGAAAAATGGCTCAAATCTCAGGGTCATTAGCATAGGTTTGCTAAGAAAGGTCCACAGTCATTGGCACAAAGGCCTATGAGATACTTTGATTTGCTGGTCATTGTCTCGCCTATAACATGAGAGAAAATTTGGGTTAAGAGGCTTAAAGCATCAGTGGGACCCAGGGACATGATGTCTGAGTGGTTGACATGTCTCTTAGGGGTGTAATTGCTGATGTGGATGGGTTTGTTTGATGAGTTCTGTTGATTCCATTTCCTTAAGGTCACCAAGGATATTGAATCCCTTATAGTAACCTCTCTCATCACATTTTTTCCCGGATGGTTGGCTACTTGGGTGGACCTAAGAGGAGGGGGTGTTGCAAAATTAGTGAAGGATTTCTAACTAGTTAGACATTATTCAAATAGGATACCACTAACTGAGAATCCAAATGTAAAACTAACCCTAGAATTTTGAGAGCATTGGCTTCAAAAAATTTCTCGATAATTGTGTTATATTCCATAATTTCATTAGTTGAAGGACCAAGGGAAATTCCTTCTTAACTGATCAAAATGTATGTTGATATGCAAATCAAGCACCAAGCACGATAAGCACTGATCCAAAACAAATAATATGCAAAGACATAGCAAGTACCCACACTACATATTTAAAAATATATAATTTACAAAGTATCATGTAGCATGGTAGCTTATGCATAATGTTTCTTGAGGTAGAACCCATTTTGAGTTTCCAAGAAATATTTTTCTTTGTAGTCAACTAACAAGTAAGACCCTTTTGTAATACATAGATAGTTATGGGCCATGTCATACATATTCCAACTTTCCAACCCTAACTTTTCATGGTCTTGTTCATAAACCAAAACCAAGTCACCCTTCACAAAGACTGAAGGTTGAACATTTTTATGATATTGAGCTTGGACATGCTTTTAATGAGTCTCTTTGGCAATTTCTTTCAAGATATGTTCAGCTAGATGAGCCAAATCCAAGAGACATTCTTCCTTAGTAGAAGTATTGGGAAGTAGTTTATGTCTAGTTTTAATGAATTGTTTTTTAATTCAATGGGTAATACTACCTCAACCTAGTAGATGAGTTGAAATGGTGTGAACCCAGTGGCAATTTTCACTAAATTTTGGTATGCCCATAATGTTGAAAAAATCATAAGGTACTAGTTTTATTTGTTCTTCCCTACCACCCACTAAATCATTACCTTCAAAACTTAATTTATGAATTTTACATGACCATTATCCTAAGGGTAATAAGGGGTTAAATTCTCATGTTGAAAATCCAACCGAGCAACTAATTGGTCATCATTTTGTTCAAAAAATAGTACTTGTGATTTGTAGAAAAAAATTGGGTGAACCAAACCTAGTGATGATGTGATTGAACATGAATAAGGTTTATATGGTGCCATTATTGGAAAAGTTAGGAATAACCTCAACCCACATAGTAAAGTAGTCAATGAATGTATTGGTGTAACCATGGCTATTAGTGGTTGTGGAAGGATTACAAGTCATAAAATTGATCCCCAACATTGCAAAGGGACCAACGGAAACCATAGGATGAAGTGGAGCAAGATGTCCATGCAATACTAGAAATATGACCACCACATGCTATGGCATGGGAATCATTCAAAATATTCTCAACTTATTCATAAACTAGACATTGCTGCAATATTATATCTACCCTAAATTGAAAAAGGGTGTCACCAATGATGAGGTAATCCTTGGATTGATCATGTTTTCACCAATACTCATCCCTAGATAGCCAAGGTTTAAAACATTGGGTATTGATATATAGAAATACATATCCATACTTAGGATCATAAGAATGAAGGAGAAGTAAGGACTAGTCAAGTAATGGATCTTTAATCATAGTTCCATCATCAACTATAGGAATTTTAGACACCAATTCAGTGAAATTGACTTGTTAGACTCAAAAGTTAAAAATTATAGGCCAGTTCTTTCAATATAGTGATTCATTTAGATTACTCCCCCGCAATAATCTAACGGGTCAATATATGCTACATTAGGTTGGAATATGCGATGGTCATAGTCTTCCATAGAAGTATGTAATGCCTATGTCATTGGATCATGTGAAAAAATACCCAGGCCAACCTTTTAACATGCAAGTAGCAAATTTTAGAGACAAATATACCCTTAGTAAAATAATAAATCACACGCTCCCTCTGTGAATTGTCCTTTTGGAAAAGAACCATACAAATGGTGGATTTGGATGCTACAAAATAAAGTAAAAAATATTGACCATAGTCTGCAGGACTTAGTAGGGAGGATGACATCAAGGCATTTTTCAATGCTTCAAATGAGCATTGTGATTGGTTTTTCGACACAAAAGTAACACCCTTCTTTGGAAGATGCATGAATCCTTATGTTATCCTAGTGTAATTAATGATGAAGTGTCACAAAAGGTCCTCTATCTCTACAAACACTAAAGTGGGGCAATTATATTATTACCTCAACCTTGAAGGAATAAACCATAATCCCAAACTTGGACATGATGAGTCCTATTAATCTCATAGAAACCACACAAAAGATACACTTATGTAGGTTCAAATGGATGTTGTGGTATTGACATCGAGTGAAGACGACCTGCAAGCGCCAAGGATGATCTCCACACTACTTTGATAAAGTAGACATGACATCCAAATATGACTAAACTATATGTTTGATATCATAAAAATAAAATGGCATCACACACCTAAGGTAGTCCCAACATTTTTAAGACCAAATGGAAACTTTCAATAAGAAAAAGTACCCCAAGGAAAAATGAATAAAATCTTGTGTTGATCCTCTAGTTTCTCTATATTTGATTATATACAAAGAAACCATCCATAAATGAAGATATTTCACTTCTAGCACATTCATCAATAATCCAATCAATGAATGAGAGTATAATTATCCTTAGGAGAAGTCTAGTTCAAATCCCTATAAATGACGTACACCTTAATTATGCCTTTTTTCTTCATGAACAAAATGACATTGGATATCCATTTAGTCAAGAGAAGTAGATAGATAAAATTAGCATGAAGAATATTTTCAACCTCTGTCTTAATGGTAAATATTTTTCTTGGATTCTTTGGCTAGAATTTGTTTCGAACAAACTTGGATTTGTCATATGCTTTGATTTCATGCACAATAATCTAGGGGTACATGCTAGGATTTTCTTTGTATTTCTAAGTAAACATGTCACTAAACCCTTTGAATAAGGTACTATATGGTTTGTCTTCTCAAATATTAGGCACCACCCAAGAATAGGATTAGGAACCTATTGTTCTATACAACAACCCCCTCCCCCATTTCAAATTTTTAATCTTAGTCTAGAGATGCTAAATAATAAATAGGTCCCCTTTAGGATATAAAAAGCAATAAAACCTTTTGAGTAAAAATAGATTTTCCATACTTTTCATGTAAAAGTTGCTTTATGAGTGTTTGGAACCGCTCAACACAAGTTTTAATTCCTTAAGACCAATGAACATCCGTTTGAAAAGTTGCGATGCGATCAAAGTCATCGCAAAGTTTTAAATTGAAAAAATCCATTTATAAACATGCGATGTGATTTAACTATCGTATTTCGCATATCGGTAATCCTAAGAAATAAGTTAGGTCACTCTATGGAAACCTTGCGATGTGATAAGGCTATCGCATATCGCATATCGCCAATCCATAGGAAAACATTGAAACCACTCCATTGAAACTTTGTGATGCGATGTAACTATCACGAGCGCATATCACATACCACGCTCCCAATAGAAACAAGTAGCATATACTATGAGAATTCACGATATAATCTTAAATCAATTATAAAGAAAAACATGATTTACGAAGGAAAAACATGATTTGCCAAGTTTGAAACGAACTTGCCAACTCTACGTGCCAGCTCATCACTCATCGCAATCACAACAATACAAGGAATTCTTTTGGACATAGCGCTTGTAACTCCCGATTTGCGATATGTGATGGCTCTACACGTATTAAAATAATACAATCGCTAATCGCAAAATCGCAGAGTTGTGACACTTGTTCTAAAAGGGTCGTTGGAAAACTTGTGATACGACATATATTAATTCGGCATTAAAGTTCACGTTATGAGGATACGGTAATGCATTAATAGGTAGTTATGGTTACAATCCTTTAAGGATTTCATCCTTTGTGACTATGTACTATATGAGATCTTTTGATGCACATAACTGCTTTTAGTCTATAATTAGTTGTATTGGCTCCTCTCAAAGTTTTTTGCCTATCACGCTCCTCTTTCTCATTTTGCAGTGTAAATCCAGAATCACGCAAGCAGTCAAGATGTCTAAGAGAGATCGAAAGACAAAGGCTCCCCTTATAGTGGAAGAAGGACAAGGAAAATTGGCATTAATGTTAGATACTACCTATCTAGGCTTTGGCAAGACCTCGTGGGAAGGCATATATACTTTGCTTGAAAATGAAGATCCGAAGGAGATAGAAGAAGAAGTAACAACCGATGGAACTGATAAATTAGAAAAAACACTCAATGATTTAGCCAATTCTTTCCTCCATCGAATAGTGGCACGTGCAAATATTTTACCATATAATGATATGGTAAGATGGTTAATCACGAGCATTAACATAACGGATAGAGATTTCTTCACAGCTGATGGAAGGATGTTTGGATCCTTCAAACCAGAAGATGTCAAGAGAATGTATCACTTGCCAGATCCCCAACGACACTACAACAAAGCATTCTTGGAAGCTTTCGCCAAGGAGAGTGACAAAAAATCAGACCCTCTCAAGAAATGGAGACACTTTCCTAACAAGCACAAACGTGAATCATCTGGTATGTGTTCCGTGGACTCCTTGGTATCTCCATATTCTTATGTTGCTGCTATGATGCGTAGACTCTTTGGAAGCCTCGATTCTACTAGATTTTCTATTGAGATGGTTCCATTGGTAGAATCAGTGATAAACTCCTTTGCGATGGACTGGGAAACTATCCTATCGGACAAAATGGCTAGTCAAATACTGGATTATAGAAAGAAAAAATTTGTCATTACCCTAGTTGTGCCCCCATTCCATATGAGTGCTTACATAGTTAACACAATTTGTTTTAATTCTGACTTTCCCATACTAGGTTGGAAATGGACTATTCAGGACCCAACCCCCATTCATATTTACCATAAATACTTATGGAAGTCTGAATACAAGAATCATTTATACAGGATTTGCCATGGTTTCATTTTACCCGTCCATCAAGCTATCTTTAATAAACCTGCTCCTCGGCTGTCTGACGAGGCTAGCATTGATTTAACCTCAATTGGCAGTTAGTTTAGGGAAGAGACGTTCACCTATATTAGGGTTTTTGGTAGTATTACAGATCCTCATGTCCTTCCACTTTACATTCCAGATAAGCTATTAGCCAGGGAAGTAGCCTGCCAGATAGTAGAAAAAGGGATGTCTAGAAATCTTAAAGACTCTAAGAAACAATTTTGGCCTGCCTTTCCTCTTCCCTGCGGTACTTACTCATTACATGATTTTAAACATGCCGAGAAAGAAGCAAACAAGACAAAGGATATGAGTCTAGCTGTTATCCCTAAAAGACAATATGACCCAAAGAAGGTTGCTTTCAATTTCACCACTCAGATGAAAGTTAATAAATTCTTGCATGAGGAAGATGAGTTTGATGACTTATTTGCTTCAACAAAATTATTCTCAACAGTAAGTCATCTGGAAAAATTAAAATTGAGTGCTGAGAAAATGGACAAATTCATTGAATACAGGACACAAAAGTTACTCACAGTGCCTCTGGATTTGTTAAGTACTACACCAATCATTCAGCAGGCAGAACACAACAGAGAGTAGGTAATTGAGAAGGTTTCTGGAGAAGTTGAGACAAGTGATAAGGCCGGTGAACAACTAAACACTGATGTTCACATTAATCCCATATTGATTAAAGAATGGGAGCAATTTGATCAACAGATCAAAAGTTAGAATGAACCTCAAAACATTATCATATCTTTGCCTCCTTAAACACAACGACCCATTATTCCTGATATTGTGATTGAAGGGACACCCAACAAAGAAACAACTAGGAAAGAGATAGAAATAATCCCTAAAAATCCTTCAGGGGAGATTACATTGAATATTGAGGAGATTCAACCCTTGGATGTGTTTTACAACCCAAAACACAGGGCTGTAGGAAAGAGGCAAAGGGAAAATAGGAAAATAGATCAAACATCATCCATAGCTCCTCAATCTAAATTTATGAATGTCATATGGAAAGATTCAGAGGTCAATCCATCTGAGGATTTGACTAAGTTATCTCAATTTGCAGGGGCATACACAACTGCTACAATTGATAAGGCAACTGAAGTGAATCAATTGATCAAAGAAAAGGATCAAAAGATTAATCATCTTGAAGAATAGTTGGCAGCAGAGCAGCAAAAGATTAATAGGAATGAGGAACAATTAACAGTAGAGAAACAAAAGAATGAGCAGCTTGAAGAGAAATTAAACCTGGAAAAGCAAAAAATTGACCACCGGGCCAATTCAAATACAACAACAGCTGTCTCAAGAGCTCGAGCAACTTAAATTGATGCATTAGCAAGAGATTAAATCTAAAGAAGAGAAAATCACATAGTTACAATTCTCTTTGGTACAATTCAAAGATTATCCCAAGGTTGAAGAATTTAGAAAGGAAGCCTTAGAGGCAAATAAGGCTTTATCTCAACAGCTGAATCTACTCTGCCAATAAATATATCTTATTGATCCATTATGCATCATAATGAAATCACTGATTGATCAAGCAGTTAATACCAGGTTAGAATTTGAAGATGCGGATGATAAACTCACAAATTATCTCTCCTTGCAAAGCACAGAAGATAGAAGAGTTGATAAATTACCTAAAATTGAAGAGTCTCATAAAGAGATATTGTTTTCGGAATGGGAAACATAGTTAATAAAAGTAGAAAGAACTACCTCCAGGGCCAGGGCTATAATGAATAATGTTATTGAGCTGGTGAATGATAACTTATATGGTGCCAATTTAATTTCTGATTGTTCCCCAGGAAAACTTCCAAGGGAGAAAGTTTTAGAGAAGCAATGGAAGCAATATTTGGACACCAAGGAAGAGAAACTCAACAAAGTACAAGGTCTTAACTGGGATGCGCATTGGTCCTTTTTGGTCAAGCCACACAACCAACAGATGACTATCAAGTGCCTTGTTGATGCCATTGATCGCATGATGCCCGAGCTCTCAGATGCCACATACGCAGGACAGTTACACTCCAAGATGAGTCATCCTCTAGAAATCCAAACCATGCTCTCAATTTGTCGGTTGAAGATACAAGAGAAAGCATAGATGCGATGAATCTCTTCAAAGCTTATCACAATTCTATTTTTGAAATTCAAATCCCATATTTTGATGAAGGCAGTTCCAACAACTCTCAGCAATTTTTATGGACAGTTTGTTTTTAATTTTACTATAAAGACCCTTTCATGTCATTTTAGAAAGGGTCCTCAATTTGTATAAAACTAGACTTGAGAAGTTTGCACTTCTGCACTTCTTAATTTATTTTTTATAAGTCGTGGATCGAGGTTCAAACTTGTTGTGAAAGAGCTTCATAAAGACTTACATTTTTGTATCTCCTTGGAGTTTCCAAAATAAGAAAATTGAACCAGAGCATTACTTGCATAATGAGACTCAAATGCATTTGGTACTTCTATCACTATTCCTTTGTCTTGTTTTATGTAATTATCATTCCATTGATTTGATATTGTTGATGTATTCCTATGTTTCAAACAACTCTGTATTATTTCACTTCTGAATGATATAGAATTGTTATATTGTATACATATGTCAATGATAAATATTAGTATGTTATGCGATATGTTTTCACATTAATTTGTTTAATTTCTTAAACAAAGTAATCATTATTTAAATGCATCTTTCTTTAGATAAGTGAATAATCTATATTATCATTTGTCTGCTAGGAATCATCAAGAATCGCATTATTATGAGAGAACTCGGGTTATATAGATATATCTGTATATTTTAGAGCTTATAAATTAAACCACCTATCATCTTTTTATACATTTAAAACACCCATTCATCAAATCATACTTTATTGGGAAACTGGTCCCATAATATCCAGTCGGAGCCACCATACCAAACGGATAAGGAGTTGCATTAAGGTCCAGACCGAGTGGTTATCCCCCAATGTTGGTGCTACGATTTTAGAGGCATCAACATTTTTGGCACTAGAAGGAGGGCCAGATTGTGAATGGCGAGTAAATCTAAATCTACAGGCCATTCTAAGAGTAATTCCCCCTCACCATCACCTCCAACTTCTCCTTCGAATTTTAAATCTCCTATTCCTAAGCGAGAAGTTGAAAAGAGAAATAAAAAACCCACTGCTGAAACCATAAACACGCCAGACAATTCTTCTCCTGAACCTCTTGAAGTACAATCTTTGATTCATAAACTCCAGGGGATTTCAATATCCAAAGAAGAGTCTGAGTTATCCCAAGGTAGTGTTACTTCCCAATATATCCCATCACAGCCGCTTACTAGGGCAAAGAGTAAAAAGCTTGGCATTCCACCTGTTGAATTCCCTTTACCAAGTCGAAAAAGGGCTAGAAATACACCATCAGAATCTAACAGTGAGACTTTGTCCTCATCATCGCCCATTCCATCCATACCATTGCAAGGTCATCCATTTGTTTCCCAATTTCAGATTATAGTCCAAACAGGTACAGGAACTTCAACATCCTCTACCCAATCACTTTCAACCACTTCGTCACCCTCTTCTACTATTAGCTCAATACATAATCAATCTCAACCAAGGCCATGGACCAACCCAGGAGCTGTTAGAATGCTTTCACCTTTGACCCAATTGCCAGCACATCTTGAAAAATGGCTACCTAAATTTAATCTTGACAATGGCCTGTTAGCAGAAGAACATATAAACAATTTCATGTTATCGATTAACTTGAATGGAGTAACGGAAGAAGATGCTATTGTTAGACTATTTCCATACACTCTACAAGGAGCAGCAGGATCATGGTACTTTTCGTTACCACCAGGTTCTATCAATAGCTCGGATGCTTTCCAAGAACAATTTCTAACTAAGTTTGGAGATTATAGGTCTACAACAACTTTGATTAATGACCTCTCCAACCTGAAAGAAAAATCAAAAGAGCCCATTAAGGACTTCAACTCACGCTTCAATAAGTTTTTGAATAAAATACATGCGACATCCAAGCCTAGTGAGGAAGTCTAAAATGAATGGTACATTTCTGCTCTACCTTCAAACATAGCCATCTTTGTTGATAGGGCTGCCAAACCAACATTAGTAAAAAATATGAAGGAAGCAATAGCTGTCGAAAAACGTATCCTTGCTTTGGAAAAGAAAAACGTTCTAGAAGAAAGGAAATCCAAGAAAGTTATCTTTAGAGATGATTCAAAGAAGAAAGCAACTAAGGATCCATATAATATGGAATGATTACAAAAAGTTCTTAAAACTATGTCTAATGAAATGGTTGAAATAAAAAAGCAGGTAGTTGAAACTTCTACAAAAAGGCCATTTAGGAATTTTAAAAGAAATCAGCCAACTGATCCTAAACCACCCAATGCTATATCTAATGCAGAATCTAACCTGGATGATGATGAAGAAGAAGATATAATTTTATCATCTGAAGAAACGAAAGAAGATGAAACAGTTGAATGTCATGGAATGTGGGACCTTATCTTCAAGGAAAAGTTTAAGGATGGAAAATTTTCTTGAAGTTTAAAACATTGGCGAATCTCACTAATCCCTAATATGAAAATTATAAATGTTTATTGATATATTTGTAAAATTAATCAAATTTATAATTATTTTATATATAGTCTCTCTATAATGTTGGCAATTTTTAAGGTAAAATAATTTTATATTCTAAAATTTGGGCGAATCGTCTTTTATAAAATTGGAAATTGGCGAATCTTTTTTGTGGAAAAATCATGGAAAATTAGCCCACTGGGCGAACATTAGCCCCTAAAATTTTCCATGCTTATCTTACCCAACTCTGATAATGAAAGTGAACAGGAAGCTCTCCCAGTAAATACCAGAAGTAAAAGTGTAGTAGAGCCTAATCAAGCAAATCAAAAGAAGAAAAATTCAAATCCTATTACTAAAGAAAAATTTCCCACAAAGAAAGCTCTAGTTGCAACTCCCCACAATCAACCATCTTCGTCCAACCCTCCATCATCATCTAAAACACTAGTAGTTTCAGATTCCATGGATTATAACATAGTGGATGATATGAAGAAGACTCGAGCAAATATTTCTCTGCATGAACTTGGCAAGCTCAAACATCAACAAAAGTTGCTGCTTAAAGAATTAAATGCAGTACCTTTTTCTCCTCTTCCAATTAGTATATTATCAAAGGCTGCTAGAGGATCAGGTAAGCCACCATCTGATAAGGTGGATGCTACCGATGCCGTTTTGATTGGGGATAGGTCAAATTATCATACTCCTTCTTTTCTCTTGACTTATGAGATATACAATAGAAATTTGCATAACTGCTTGATTGATTCAGGGGCTTCATCAAACATAATGCCAACATCAGTTTGCTCCAAGTTAAATATTGAATCCCAGAAGTCTGCAGTTCATATTGTCCAATTAGATCAAACTAAGGTTCAAGTTTTAGGAGAAATAAATTGAGTTACTATCAGATTATTTGCTGATCCTAGGGTTGTCCAAAGAATTGATATATTAATTGCTGACATCCCTAAGTTTTATGGTTTGATCCTTAGTAGAGATTGGCGTAAAAAACTTCATGGTTATATTTCAACTGATTGGTCTCACATGTGGCTACTCTATAATGGGAAACCAAATCAAAGCAGAATTGATTGCGAAAAACATTTGACTCACACAGTAACTGAGTTTGAATAAGAAAATCAACCTGTAGCCTTCAATAATAACATTCTTGGAAACTATTCGGCTAAATCATTTTTTGGGAATTTCAATGCTCAACATTCTTCGTTTCCTGTTAATAGTGTCATATCACAAGTCGAAAATTTCTCCAGTACCGATACTTCTAAGTGTGTTAGTGTTGCAGATGAACTTGTAGATAAACCTGTAAATAAGCCTTTATTTTGGTCTTTGTATTTTGATGGATCTAAATCTAATGACGGTGCAGGAGCATGATGTATTTTAGTCAGTCCTGAAGGAGAAAATATGATGTTATCATGTAGATTAGAATTTGAATGTAGCAACAATACTACAAAATATGAAGCATTGATTCAAGGTCTCTATAAAGCAATAGGCCTGAATATCCAATATCTGAAAGTATTTGGTGATTCTCAAATTGTCATTAAACAAGTGAGAAATACTATCCATTGTCTTTCAGGGCATCTGAAACATTATCAATCACTTGTTCAAGATCTCATAACTCATTTTTTGGAATTTGACATTTCTCCTATTCCTAGATCACAGAATGCAACAACAGATCTCCTGGCTAATGTTGCTTCTAAACTCTTTCCATCCGAGGATTATAGTCAAGATAGATTTTATATTGAATTAATTTTTCGACCATCTGTCCTAGATAATGTCACCAATTGGCGTGTGTTCAATCATGATGAGGATATCTTAATTTCTTGACATATAAAGGATCTTATGACGATCAAATTATCGATGAAAGTGATCATGATCTTCAATTAAAGCAGAGACTCAATGAAAATCCTATTCCTAAATCTGTGGTCAAGCTAGAAGATCTTTATGATATTAAGGATAGATTCAAAAAGGTCACTAATGCAAAACTTCAAAGTTCAACTTTAAGTTTTGAATTAGTAAATCTCGGCAGTGATGCCAAACCACAAAATGTCAATCTTGGACTTGGACTTTCATCGCCTGAAATATTTTCTTTCATCAATTTATTGAAGAAATGCAAAAATGTTTTTGCTTGGAATTATGAAGATCTGAAAACTTATGATACCTCTATCATTCAACACACAATTCCAATGATCTCTGATGAGAAACCTGTACAATAGAAACTAAGGAAAATTCACCCAAATCTTGAAAGCCAAATCAAAGCAGAGTTGAATAAACTCCTTAAAGCCAAAATAATCTTTCCTGTCAGACATTCTAAATGGGTCTCAAATTTAGTACCTGTGAGGAAAAAGAATGGTGATATTAGGATTTGCATATATTTTAGGAATCTCAACAAAGCATGTCAGAAAGATAATTTCCCATTACCAACAATGGAGCAGATACTTCAATTAGTAGCTGGCTTGGAGTTAATGTCTTTTCTTGATGGATTTTCAAGATACAAACAGATCCTGGTACATCCAGATGATAGATTAAAGACTACATTCATAACCAAATGGGGAACATATGCTTATCAGAAAATGACTTTTGGTTTGATAAACACTAGAGCTACTTTCCAAAGAGCTATGGACATAGCTTTCAAAGGTTTGATCAATAGGGCGATCATTTTTTACTTAGATGACATAACTATCTATTCTAAGAAAAAGAGAAATCATCTGCATGATTTAAATCAGATCTTTGAACGTTGCAAAAAATATGGGATTTCCTTAAATCCCAAGAAATCATTCTTTTCTCTTAATGAAGGTAAACTTTTAGGGTTTATTGTATCCAAAAATGGCATATACATTGATCCTGACAGGATAAAAGAAATTTTTGATATCCCTTTGCCACATAATAAGAAATCTATGCAATCATTCTTAGGATAGATAAATTTTGTAAAAAGGTTTGTTCTTGATTTTTCTCATATTGTTTTACCCTTGCAATCCATGATTAATAAAAATTCAGTCTTCAAATGGGGACATAATGAAAAAGAGGCTTTTGACTCAATCAAACAAGCGATCATTAATGCTCCTGCATTGATTACTCCAAATTTTTTCTAGTCATTTTATTTTGTATACTTTGGCTACTGAAACATCTTATGTTGTTGTTTTAACACAAATCAATGATCAACAAGTAGAAGCACCCATATCTTTCTTTAGTCCTAATTTGCAGGGTAGTGAGCTTAATTATTCTGAAGTTGAAAAACAAGCCTTCGTTGTGTTTAAGTATGTCAAACATTTTAGACCATTCCTCCTAAAAACACACACTAAAGTAATAGTCCCATTCTCTGCAGTGAGACAATTGCTAGTTCAAAGAGAAGTAGGAGAGAAAAGATCTAACTGGGTAACAAATTTACAAGAGTATGATATTGATATTAAACCAACGAAAATTGTTAGAGGGCAAGGTTTTTGCAGGAGCTTCCAGTATACCAGATCATGAAGATTCAGATAGTACTGCACAAGTAAACGAGATAAGTATCATTGACTCTGAATCTCAATATGTTGATCTGATCTTTTTCTTAAAAAATGGATATGGTCCCCCTGAATTCAGCTACAAAAACAAACGTGCCTTAAGGTTAAAAGCCAAACACTATGAAATCATTAATGATGTGTTATTCAGGAGAAATTATGATTCTGTTATATTAAGATGCCTTGAAAAATCTAAAGCGCAAAAGGTTTTGCAGGAAATACATGATGGCCTAGCAGGTGGACATTTTGGAGGAGACACTACAACCCACAAAATACTACATGTTGGATATTATTGGCTGACTTTGTTCAAAGATGCCCATGACTACATGAGGAAATGTAAGATATGCCAAACTACTAGTGGGAGACAAAGGAAACCAGCCTTTCCTTTACAACCAGTTAACATTGAGAAACCATTTGAATAGTGGGGGCTTGATATTATAGGAGAGATCATTCCACATTCTTCCAAGCAACACAAATACATCCTCACAGCTGCAGAATACTTCACAAAGTGGGTAGAAGCAATTCCACTAAAGGTAGCCAATTCTGATGTGATTAACGAATTTATTGTTCAGTTCATTATTACAAGGTTTGGTTTACCTAACACACTTATCTTTGACAATGCATCTTATTTTTCTGGAAATAATATAGTTGAATTTGCTCTTAAGAGAGTTTTAAGTTAAAATACTCTGCAAATTACTATCCTCGAGGAAATGGCTTAGCAGAGTCACCTAACAAAAATCTCATCATGATTATTAAAAGAACTGTTGATCAAAACCAAAGGAATTGGCATAAATCTTTAATATTTGAATTATGGGTAGATCGTATAACTCAGAAGGCCTCAATAGGTACTTCTCCTTTTAACTTAGTGTATGGGAAAGAAGCTGTAATTCCACCAAATTTAGCCCTTCCATCTCTATCCCTAGTACAATTCATTGAAGAAACTCATTCTTCCTCTATTCAATTAAGGTTTGATCAAATTCTTAAATTAGATGAGGAAAGAGAAAAGGCCAAAATTACTCATGCTAAACATCAGCAAGTTGTAAATCTTCTTTTGATGCAAGTTCTGCCGTCTCGAAAACATTACAGATTGGTGATCTTGTTTTGAAATGGGACAAAACACATGAAGACAAAGGTAAGCATACCAAATTTCAGAAGATGTGGCTTGGACCATTTCAGATCGTTGAAAAGATAGGCTCATCAATGTTTCTACTGCAAGATTTATCAGGAAAGAGAGATTTTCTTCCTATGAATGGGCTTATCTTAAAGAAATTCTTTTCCTAAGAAGGTAACCCCTTCTTACCTGTACATATTCTTTATGCAAATTTATGGTTTCTTTTATAAATAATGTCGTAAATAGTCTACCATTGGCTTTCTACTATTGAAAAGCTCTTTGAAAGAATATTGTGACTGCTTGCTTTTAAAAAATAGAAACTTCCAAGGAAATGATTACAGTTTTGGAAATTAGATAAAAACAGGGAACTCTGAAATCCTCTTTAAATTTGTGAAATCTTTCAAACTTTGAAAACACAGTAAATCATTTTGAGTTTTATCGATTAAGAAAGGTTATTTATAAAAGGGTAAAGACCTTCCCCAAATAAGCATCTACAACTCTATAATTGTCATCCATAAACTCTTAAGGAGTCAAGCATTCACCTCGTCCACTAGGTTTATGATTTTTCATAGTGTAATTCTAAAATATATCCAATTTAAATGATAAGAGGTCTCATTACAAGCATGCTTACCATGATCATAGGGAACTAATTAAGCTGACATTACCAATACTTCATGCCAAAACAGGGTAATGGCTTAAATCAAAAGACAAGGGGTCTCATCACGAGCCAACTTGTTCAGTTTAATTAAAACTAGTGAATGGCATTGTCATCTTCTAGCTACCAAACCAGGGAAATGGCTTTTAATCAAATAAAATAATAAAACAAAATATGAAAAAATATATATATGTAGATATATCTTTCTGAATTTATCTTTAAAATATTATACTCTTAGATGGATGGGACAATGAATAATTGATGGTTAAAAGGTAACCCTGTCGAGACTATAGATGTGCGCTGGCAGCAATGGCACTACCTGTGACAAAAGAATAAATTTAAAAGCTAAGTTGGAGGAGCCCACTACTTTATATTTAACAACCAATCAAAGCTTGAAGAAACCAAAAAAATGTTTTTATTTATGATAAGGGTTTGTAAAAGAAATTGCAAAATTGATATCTTTGTTTTGTAAAATTTTTATCTAAACAATTCCAAGATAGTTCCCTTTTCCTCAATTGATTCTACTTAAGGAAGTGTTAGAAATTTCATTATTTTATTCAGAGATAACTGGTTCTTCTAGTGAATCACCAATTGTTGTGCTATACAACAACCCCTCCCCCACCATTTCAAATTTTTAATCTTAGTCTAAAGATGCTAAATAAGAAATAGGTCCCCTTTAGGATATAAAAAGCAATAAAACCTTTTGAGTAAAAATAGATTTTCCATACTTTTCATATAAAAGTTGCTTTATGAGTGTTTGGAAACGCTCATCACAAATCACAATTTCTTAAGACCAATGAACATCCGTATGAAAAGTTGTTATGCGATCAAATTCATCGTAAATGCCTCATCGCAAATGCCTCATCACAAAGTTTTAAATTGAAAAAATCCATTTATAAACATGCGATGTGATTTAACTATCGCATTTCGCATATCAGTAATCCTAAGAAATAAGTTAGGCACTCTGTGGAAACCTTGCGATGCGATAAGGCTATCGCATATCACATATCACCAATCCATAGGAAAACATTGAAACCACTCCGTTGAAACTTTGCGATGCGATGTAACTATCACAATCGCATATCACATACCGCGCTCCCAATAGAAACAAGTACCATATACTATGAGCACTCGCGATATAATCTTAAATCAATTATAAAGAAAAACATGATTTACGAAGGAAAAACATGATTTGCCAGCTCATCACTCATCACAATCGCAACAATACATGGAATTCTTTCAGATATAGCACTTGTAACTCCCGATTTGAGATATGCAATGGCTCTACACGTATCAAAATAATACAATTGCTAACCGCAAAATCGCAGAGTTGTGACACCTGTTCTAAAAGGACCGTTGGAAAACTTGCGATGTGACATATATAATTTGGCATTAAAGTTCACGTTATGAGGATACAGTAATGCATTAAGAGGCAGTTATGGTTACAATCCTTTAAGGATTTCATTCTTTATGACTATGTACTATATGAGATCTTTTGATGTGCATAGCTGCTTTTAGTCTGTAATTAGTTGTATTGGCTCCTCTCAAAGTTTGTTTATCATGCTCCTCTTTCTCATTTTGTAGTGTAAATCTAGAATCACGCAGGCAGTCAAGATGTCTAAGAGAGCTCGAAAGACAAAGGCTCCCCTTATAGTGGAAGAAGGACAAGGAAAATTGGCGTTAATATCATATACTACCTATCTAGGCTTTGGCAAGACCTCGTGGGAAGGCATATATACTTTTCTTGAAAAAGAAGATCCGAAGGAGATAGAAGAAGAAGCAACAACTGATGGAACTGATAAATCAAAAAACACGCTCAATGATTTAGCTAGCTCTTTCCTCCATCAAATAGTGGCTCGTGCAAATATTTTACCATATAATGATATGGTAAGATGGGTAATCGAGAGAATTAACATAACAGATAGAGATTTCTTCACAGCTGGTGGAAGGATGTTTGGATCCTTCAAACCAGAAGATGTCAAGAGAATGTATCACTTGCCAGATCCCCAGCAACACTACAACAAAGCATTCCTGGAAGCTTTCACCAAGGAGAATAACATTGAATCAGACCCTATCAAGCAATGGAGACACTTTCCTAACAAGCACAAACATGAATCATCTGGTATGTATTCCGTGGACTCCTTGGAATCTCCATATTGTTATGTTGCTGCTATGATGTGTAGACTCTTTGGAAGCCCCGATTCTGCTAGATTTTCTATTGAGATGGTTCCATTGATAGAAGCAACGATAAACTCCTTTGCGATGGATTGGGCAACTATCCTATCGGAAAAAATGGCTAGTCAAATATTGGATTATAGAAAGAACATATTTGTCACTACCCAAGTTGTGCCCCCATTCCATATGAGTGGTTACATAGTTGACACAATTTGTTTTAATTCCGACTTTCCCATACTAGGTTGGAAATGGACTGTTCAGGACCCAACACCATTCATATTTACCATAAATACTTATGGAAGTCTGAATAAGAGAATCATTTATACAAGATTTTCCATGGTTTTATTTTACCTGTCCATCAAGCTATCTTTAATAAACCTACTCCTCGGCTGTCTGATGAGGCTAGCATTGATTTAACCTCAATTGGTAGTTGGTTCGAGGAAGAGAGGTTCACCTATGTTATGGTTTTTGGCAGTATTACAGAGCATCATGTCCTTCCACTTTACATTATAGATAAGCTATTAGCCATGGAAGTAGCCTACTAGATAATAGAAAAAGGTATGTCTAGAAATCTTTAAGACTCCAAGAAATAGTTGTGGCCTGCCTTTCCTCTTCGCTGCGACACTTACTCATTACATGATTTTAAACATGTCGAGAAAGAAGCAAACAAGACAAAGGATCTAAGTCTAGCCGTTCTCCCTAAAAGACAGTATGAACCAAAGAAGGTTGCTTTCAATTTCACCACTTAGATGAAAGTTAATAAATTCTTGCATGAGGAAGATGAGTTTGATGACTTATTTGCTTCAGTAGAATTATTCTCAACAGTAAGTCATCTGGAAAAATTCAAATTGAGTGCTGAGAAAATGGACAAATTCATTGAATACAGGACAAAAAGGTTACTCACAGTCCCTCTGGATTTTTTAAGTACTACACCAATGATTCAGCAGGCAAAACACAGTGGAGAGCAAGTAATTGAGAAGGTTTCTGTAGAATTTGAGACAAGTGATAAGGCTGGTGAACAACTAAACACTGATGTTCACATTGATCCCATATTGATTAAAGAATGGGAGCAATTTGATCAATAGATCAAAAGTCAGAATGATCCTCAAAAAATTATCATATCTGTGCCTCCTGAAACAAAATGGCCCATTATTCTTGATATTGTGATTGAAGAGACACCCAACAAAGAAACAGCTAGGAAAGAGATAGAAATAATACCTGAAAATCCTTCAAGGAAGATTACACTGAATATTGAGGAGATTCCACCCTTGGATGTGTTTTATAGCCCAAAACATAGGGCTGTAGTCAAGAGGCAGAGGAAAAAGAGGAAAATAGATCAAACATCATCCACAGCTCCTCAATCTGAATTTATGAATGTCATATGGAAAGATTCAGAGGTCAATCCTTATGAGGATTTGATTAAGTTATCTCAATTTGCAGGGGCATACATAGCTGCTACAATTGATAAGGAAACTGAATTGAATCAATTGATCAAAGAAAAGGATCAAAAGATTAATCAGCTTGAAGAACAGTTGGCAACAGAGCAGCAAAATATTAATCAGCTTGAGGAACAGTTAACAGTAGAGAAACAGAGGAATGAGTATCTTGAAGAGCAATTAAACCTGGAAAAACAGAAAATTGACCAGCAGGCCATTCATAGACTATAACAACTGTCTCAAGAGCTCGAGCAACTTAAATTGATGCATCAGCAAGAGATTAAATCTAAAGAAGAGAAAATCACACAGTTAAAATTCTCTTTGGGACAATTCAAAGATTATCCCAAGGTTGAAGAATTTAAAAAGGAAGCCTTAGAGGCAAATAAGGCTTTATCTCAACAACTGAATCTACTCTGCTAGAAAATATCTCTTATTGATCCATTATGCATCATAACGACATCAATGATTGATCAAGCAGTTAATACCAGGTTAGAATTTGAAGATGCGGATGATAAAGTCACAAATTATCTCTCCTGGCAAAGCACAGAAGATGGAAGAGCTGCTAAATTACCTAAAATTGAAGAGTCTCATAAAGAGATATTGTTTTTGAAATGGGAAACACAGTTAATAAAAGCAGAAAGAGATACCTCTAGGGCTAGGGCTATAATGAATAATGTTATTGAGCTGGTGAATGATAACTTATATGGTGCCAATTTAATTTTTGATTGTTCCCCAGGAAAACTTCCAAAGGTGAAAGTTTTAGAGAAGCAATGGAAGAAAGATTTGGACACCAAGGAAGAGAAGCTCAACATAGTACAAGGTCTTAACTAGGATGCACATTGGTCCTTTTTGGTCAAGCCACACAACCAACAGATGATTATCAAGTGCCTTGTTGATGCCATTGATTGCATGATGCCTGAGCTCTCAGATGCCACATACGCAGGACATTTACACTCGAGGATGAGTCATCCTCCAGAAATCCAAACCATGCTCTCAATTTGTCGGTTGAAGATATAAGAGAAAGCCTAGATGCGATGAATCTCTTCAAATCTTATCACAACTCTATTTTTGATGAAGGTAGTTCCAACAACTCTCAGCAATTTTTATGGACAAATTGTTTTTAATTTTACTATAAAGACCCTTTCATGACATTTTAGAAAGGGTCCTCAATTTGTATAAAACTAGACTTGAGAAGTTTGCAATTCTGCACTTCTTAATTTTTTTTATAAGTCGTGGATCGAGGTTCAGACTTGTTGTGAAAGAGCTTCATAAAGACTTGCATTTTTGTATCTCCTTGGAGTTTCTAGAATAGGAAAATTGAACCAGAGCATTACTTGCATAACGAGACTCAAATGCATTTGGTACTTCTATCACTGTTCCTTTGTCTTGTTTTATGTAATTAGCATTCCATTGATTTGTTATTGTTGATGTATTCCTATGTTTCAAACAACTCTGTATTATTTCACTTCTGAATGATCTAGAATTGTTATATTGTGTACATATGTCAACGATAAATATTAGTATGTTATGCGATATGTTTTCACATTACTTTTTTTAATTTCTTAAACAAAGTAATAATTATTTAAATGCATCTTTCTGTAGATAAGTGAATAATCTATATTATCATTTGTCTGCTAGGAATCATCAAGAATCACATTATTATGAGATCACTCGGGTTATATAGATATATCTATATATTTTAGAGATTATAGATTAAACCACCTATCATCTTTTTATACATTTAAAACACCTATTCATCAAATCATACTTTATTGGGAAACTGGTCCCATAATATCCAATCGGAGCCACCATACCAAAAGAATAAGGAGTTGCACTAATGTGCAGACTGGGTGGTTATCCCCCAATGTTGGTGCTACGATTTTAGAGGCATCAACAGAACCACTGAAGGATAGTAGCTCAAAATGAGTTAGCTTCAAAATGGTTAGGCACCACCAAATAATCAAGATGCCCTTGATTTATGAAAGTACCTAGAAATATTACAAATTATATGGTCCATAGTTTGAATAGTGATAAGTGGGGGTACGGTAGATGTACCCATGAGATATGAATACTTGAATGGATCCACATCAACACTATCATAGGCCCTCAAGAAAACATTAGTGAATAGAATGTTCATAAAATTGTTGGTCCTATAATCTAGTGTGCAATATTCCTATTGGTCAATAGTCACCACCTTCTCTTGATGAGAAAAATGGAGAAACTTTAATAATGGGGACACTATAGATATCATAGTGTAGAAACAACTATGCCCAAGCAATAAATTGTAATCTAATGAGGCATCATTGACCTCAAATTCAACTAATACAATATTTCCACCTAACTCCATAAGAAAGGTGGTCATGATTCCATGAGTCTTAAAGGTATTTTTCTCAAAGGATTTCAACATGGTTCTAGACTAAATAATCTCTAGGCTCTAGGTAACTAATAACTCTCCAAAATGACCAAGAAATAATGCAAGTGGAGGCTCCTTAATCAACACTAATTGTGAAGATATTAATCTCACATGAGATTACTTGAATTTGAAAAAAATCCTAGTGGGGCTCCTAAGCCAACATTGATAAGTGTCAAAAGTAATTGAATGAGTATCTAGAGGGTCCACCCCACCTATAGCTAACAACAACGAGTTTTTATATGTTGATTATCTTTGAATATATTCAATGGATAACATGGCACATGGTTCCTAGGCTAAATCATCTACAATCTTATAATTATAAGATACATGTGCTTTATGATTTTGTCTTTACCTATGAAGCACACCCTTTGATGGGTGAATCATTGTGTCAAGTGATTACTTCTATATCTAGAGAGGCATACTAGTATGGGATGTAGATGGTGGGTCCTTATTCAAAAGACCACTTTTTAGATTCTTGTAATTACGATCCTATGTTTGTAAATTAACTTGCATCTAGTCACATATGTCAATGATGGTGCTTTATGATGCACCCCCTTGCTAGGTGTTACCTACATTTCCCCCTTACAAAGTTGCAAGATTTGTTGCAACTAATTGATGTTGTTTAGGAAGAAATGGATTTGTTAAAATAATAGGTTTCTATGGAGCTTCATGTTGAGAAAAATAGTCATGAATCTCATTTGCCACAAATATTGAAGGGAAATTTGACCTTCCTTTTCTCTTTGGTGCTCTTAGTAGATTTTGTTTTGGTTTGTATAGTCCCTTTCTCATCAGAAGAGTTTTTATTCTTATTCTTCTTTCCTCTACATTTCTTTGGATCCTTTGGTTATGTGAACTATATCAAGTTCACCTTAGATTTATGAGTAAGGATTATAGCAACTTGGTTTGTTGGCACAATAGAAGGTGAATTCACAAGAGTGGACATTTGACTCAACTACCTGTTGAATTGGCCAACTACAACATGGGATGTAGAACCAAATATTTTTCTTGGATTAATTGGCTAAAAAAAAATTGAACAGACTTGGATTTGTCATATGTTTTGATTTAAGGCACAACAATCCAGGGATACATGCTAGGAATTTCTTCGTATTTCCAAGCAAACATGTCACTAAACCCTTTGAATACGGTAGTATAGAGTTTAAGTTATCAAATAGTAGGCACCAACCAAGGATAGGATTAGGAACCACCCAAGGATAGTAGCTCAAAATGAGTTAGATTCCTAATGATTAGGCACCACTCCATAATCAAGAGACCCTTGAGCTATGAAAATACCTAAATAAATCTTACAAATATGGTCCATAGTTTGAATGGTGAGAGGTGGGGGTAGGGTAAATGTACCCAAGAGTTATGAATCCTTGAACGTATCCACATAAACATTAACATAGGCACTCAAGAAACCATTAGTGAATAGAATGTTACTACAATTGTTAGTCCTATAATCTAGTGTGCAATATTACTATTGGTCAATAGTCACCACCTTCTCTTGTTGAGAAAAGTGGATAAACCTAAAGAATGGGGACACTATAGCCATCATAGTGTAGAAACAACTATGCCCAAGTAATAGATTTTAATCCAATGAGGCATCATTGACCTCAAATTCAATTGATACAATATTTCCACCTAACTCTATAAGAAAGGTGGTAATGATTCCATGAGGCTTAAAGGTACTTTTTTCAAAGGATTTAAACATGGTGATAGACTAAATAAGTTCTAGGATCTAGGGAACTAATAAATCTCCAACATAACCAAGAGATAATGCAAGTGGAGACTCATTCATCATCACTAATTGCGAAGATCTTAATCTCACATGAGATTACTTGAATTTGAAAAAATAATATAGTGGAGATCCTAAGCCAACTTTGATAAGTGTCAAATGTAATTAAACAAGTATCTAGAGGGTCCAATCCACCTATAGCTAACAAAAATAACTTTTGTAATAATAAATTTTTCTATGTATGGAAGATTTTGAGACCAAGGCCTTAGCCTCTGCTCAATTTCGCACTAAAAAATGGAAGAGATTTGTTGATGACACCTGTGTCATCTGGCCTCATGGTCGTGAGAAACTTGATTTGTTTCTTAACCACCTTAATTCTCAATTTGACTCCATCAATTTCATGATGGAAATTGAGCAGAATGGCCGCCTTCCCTTTCTCGACATTCTCCTTTCTAGAAGGGATGATGGTTCCATATGTCACCAAGTTTTTTGGAAGAAGACCCAAGCAGAACAATATCTCCATGCCAGTTCTCATCACTTCCATACTTAGAAATTTGGGGTTCTCAGCACTCTTGCTACCAGCACTCTTAAAATCTCTTATGATATCCACCTTGATCAGGATAAATCTCATCTTCTTGAAGTTTTTTGAAATAATGGGTATAGTAGGCTCAAGAGCCTCAAGGCCTTTCACTGAGCCAGCAAAATGCCTAGAGTAAAACCCGCCTGTGCTGATCCTATCGCTAAGGTTCATCTCTCGTATATCCAGGGGACCACGGATAAGATTGCCCATATTCTTAAAAAGATGAATGTCTCTTCTTCTTTCAAACCTCTCCAAACCATTAAAAATTCCCTTAGATCCGTTAAAGACCCTATTGACCCTAAAGACACGAAAGGGGTCTACCTTATTCCTTGCTCCTGTGGTAGCCCCTACATTCGAGAGACAAGTAGGTCTATTAAGCAGAGAATCAGTGAACATGCAGCTGACATTAGACACAGTCACTCTCGTACATTAGCACTTGCTGAGCATTCTGTGAAATCGAAACACCATGTTTGCATTGAAGATTCCAAATTCATTGATAGGGTTGATCATTTCCACCACAGGAAACTCAGAGAAGCGATTGAAATTGAGAGGCATGCCAAAAACCTCAATAGGGATGATGGCTGGAAATTAAGTAAAAGCTAGATTCCAAATCTCTCCTCTTGACCCTTCGTCCCCTCTCTCTCGTTTCCCCATTCCATTCTTGCTGGATCTCCCTTATCACCTTGTGGTTCCCCCCCTAGATCCTGCCTTAATTTTCTTTTTCTTTAATTTCTTTGTTTGTTGTTGAAGTATATCTTTGATCTAATATTATCTTTTGCCTTCCTCCTTTTTAATGTGATTAGTTTTCCTCCTTCCTATTATAGTATTTTATTTTATATATATTAAAATAATAGATTAAAATTATTATATCTTATTAATCAATATATTGTATTATAAGTGAATTTAAATATTAAGATAAGAATTCTTAATATTATTAATCTCTATAATATCAATAATAATAGAAATACCATAGGTTCATCATTAGCCATCCTCCATTTTTATGTGATTAGTTTTCCTTCTTCCATTCTTAGTCTTTTTATTTTATTAAAATTATTACCATAGAAATTAATATATCGAATTATATTAAAATAATGTATTTAATATTATTATTAATCTCTATAATAATATTATACCATCGGTACATTATTGATAGGATTTAATATTACAGTCCCTCTATAAGATTATAATAATAATTAATAATATTAAATTATTAATAAATTAAATACTATTCCAATCAATATAAGATAGGGTCAGACCTGAACACATTACACTATTTAAACTAACTATTTATAGATGACATTACTATTAAACATTTAACTTATGATTTCTAAATAATATTACTTCATAATAGCTAGTTTCTATTACTATAAGTCAAACCCTAACAAACTATATTATTAATTATCTCTAGACAATATTACTACAATAGTTAATATTAATTAGCTCTAAAAATTAATATTTAATTCTAATATTCCATTTATAATATTTAAATTTAATATTTATTTATTACACAACAACTATTTTATAACTAAATTTAATTTTATCATTTTAAAATATCGAAACTAAATATTTATTTATTACATAACAAGTTACCTAACACTATTTTCCAACAGCAAACTCTGGGTAGTGATGCATCCTTGCTATTTATTCCCTCATATCTATTGATTTCTCACCTTGTCCTGAGGATGAACCACATTAGTTGGTTCGAAATTTCAACCAAATCCTAGCGATGTGATTAATCTGAAAGACTGATATCAACATTATGGATCACAAAAGTCTTAGATCTAACTTTTTGTATTTTTATTAGCTTTGAATGTCTTCAATGGTTAACCTGGCACATGGTGCCAAGGCTAAATCTTCCACAATATTATAATTGTAGGAAACTTGTGATTTATGATTATGTGTTTACCTATGAAGCACACCCTTTGATGGGTGAAGCATTGTGTCAAGTGATGACTTCTCTATCTAGAGAGGGATACTAGGATGGGATGTAGATATTGGGTCCTTATCCAAAATACCACTTTCTAGATTCTTGTAATTATGAGCCTATGTTTGTAAATTAACCATCTAGTCACACATGTAAATGATGGTAATTGATGATGTGCCTAATTTCTAGGTGTTATCTACTTTTCCCCCTTACGAAGGTGAAAGATTTGTTGCAGCCAATTGTTATTGTTTAAGAATAAATTGATTTGTTAAAATAGTAGGCTATTTTGGGGATTCATGTTGAGCAAAATAGTAATGAATCCCATCTACCATAAATCTTGTAGGGAAGCTTGACCTTCGTTTTCTCTTTGGTGCCCCTAATAGAAATTTTTTGGTTTGTATAGTCCTTTTCTCATTAGAAGAGTTTTTTTTCTTCTTGTTCTTCTTTCCTATAGGTTTCTTAGGATTCTTTGGTTGTGTGGACTATATAAAGCTCACCTTAGAGGTATGAGTAAGGATAGTAGCAACTTGATTTGTTAGCATAATAGAAGGTGCTTTCACTAGAGTGGACATTTGACTCAACTAGCCATTGAATTGGCCAAGTAAATAATGGGATGCAGAACCAACCATATCATCAACTGACATCCTAGGTTGGGTATAATTGGACCTATTGATAGCATCATGCATAAATAATTATATCATATAATGTGCTTGAGTAAGAATAGATGGGATCTAAATGTTGGGTACACAGGATTATATGTTGCTTGGTAACTACCCATGAAATAGCAATGTCCTTAGTTATGGGTGGAAACAAACACTTAACAAATCAATATTTTAGAGTTTCATCTGGGATTCTGGCCCTAATGATCCTACAATTTCGTCTTGATTCATGGATGTGATTATAGATGTGTGTGGCTATGTTTTGACATAATGATGTCAAAATATTAGTTCCAATTTCATACCTGATAGGTAGTTGGAAGTGCATTAAAAAGACCTTGGTCAAGGAAGAAAAGTCACTATAGGAAGCACCTCGTAACTTAATGTACCATTTAGTGGAACTTCCCATTAGGGTTCTTTGAAAAGGTCACAATTATATACTATCATCCACCAAAGAGTTGGAAGAACACCAAAGGTGGTAAGTCATAATATACTGGAAGGGTATTTTCTTGATTTTCTGTCAAACTTTAGAACTTCTAGTGGAAATATTGTGTGAATGGCCAGCTATATAAGCCGGTGTTGAATGGGATCATCAATTATGATATATTAGGAAGGTTTAGTGTCACTAGAAAAGGCAACTTGGTTTTGGTGAATAGATTCTAGTAAAAAGCATATGTGTTCTATTACCCAGATGGACCTCACACTTCCCT
The DNA here is from genome assembly GCA_031772625.1 of Pinus tabuliformis. Classification (NCBI taxonomy): domain Eukaryota; kingdom Viridiplantae; phylum Streptophyta; class Pinopsida; order Pinales; family Pinaceae; genus Pinus; species Pinus tabuliformis. Next base: position 2,060,525 of record CM062813.1, read on the forward strand.
CATATAATAGTTCCTTGATACATGGGTGTCTTCAAAGATATTTTTATCCATAGGGACACATTGACATGAAGGAAAATTATTTCCCACAATGGGTAGTTACCGCCCGATCGAGGACACAATTAGACTCTTTCTTGTTTCGTGTGGTGGTGCTCTCCAGTATATAGACTTGGTTGTATCTACCTAAACTAACCTAAATTAACCTAAATAACTATCTGATACCAATGTAACTATAATAAATATCTAAAGTAATTGCTACTTAATGTTACTCTGACTGTTGATGTTTGGAAAGATTATTGTAACCAGTAGTAAGGAGATAGGGGACTACCCATATGCAAACCTGTGAAGAACTAAAGATGTTTGAAATAATACTCCTTGTGATTGAAATGTGGGCTCACCCACCCACCTGAGAAGTTTATAATTTGATGAGAGATATGGGGAAAAATCTATTTTTGTGTGGATTTTTAACATATTTGCATGAAACTTTAATATAATATGCAATAAAAAACTAACCTCTCAATAATGGGATTCAATTTATAATAAACAACGTGATATTAGATAAAATATAATACATCTAAGAACTTAGAAATAGTCTGAAACTTAAATAAATTGTGAAGAACAAATACATATCTCGATTATAAACCTAAAATAAATACTATAATATTCATACTATGAAACAATTTATGAATTCATAGCTTGCACCAAATAAAAGAATGAATGCAAGAGATAATATATCACATACACACTTTCATTGCAGAATATGAACTCTATGAAAATATCCATGTCTGCAAAATCGATTAAAAAAATAGTTGATAACAAAAAAACCATAACAAACAATTTTTTTAACATAAATTTCTTGATTAAAATAAAACATAAAAGAAAAAATAAAAGTAAAATCTAGTTCAAGGATGAGATTAAATTTCTAAAGAAAAGTCTCGTTGTTAAGGTTGTTGAAGAGGCCACCTAGATTAGTCACTAATTTGCTTCATCATCCAAAGTGATTGGATCTATCCAAATTTTGATGGATTGATCTCAACCTCATTCTTTCTAAGATTTTTTTTATCAATGAGCATAGAGTTATGGAACTTGAGGAAAGTGAACGAAGGTCTTATGATCTAGACTAATTTGGCACTGTCCAAATCTTTTCAACACATGCATTTTCTTGATCCTATATTTCTGGGAGAATTTAGAAATAGAACTCAAACAATTTTATGGAGTTTGGAAGAATTGTTGTAGGTCTATGACATTTCATCCATTGAGAACTTGAATGTGTTCTTTAGCTTTATATATGTGCTCTTAAACTCCTTGTGTACATATGGGAAGAGGTAGATATTTTTCCATGGTTTTAGGATAAGGCATGTTATAATCCTCTATCATATCCAATGTACTATTCTATACTTTAGTACACCAATCAGTAGATTCTTTAATCAAATCCTTAATAACCAAGATTTTATTTCATCTCCTCCAGGGAAATTCTCATCATTCTTTTATCAGTCCTGGAAATTTTACTAATGGTTTCATAATTTTATTTCTTCTCCCAAACATAGAATTTACCAAATTGTTCTAGAATTAATTCAGCTTCCCTCATCAAAACTTATACCATTGCAATAATTTTTAGTAGATCCTAATAAAAACCAATAATTTTATGAATTTGAGAAGAAAATTTGTTTTGGGCATGTTTCAACTAATCATTAACATAAAGAGTGTGAATTTTAAAAATGGCAATGTCAAGGATTCCTTTTCTGATGTTTTTATCTTGCTAATATATGCTTATTTCATTTCTTCCATTTTTGACATAATTGTTTTATGCCACATCTAGTTGACTTTGAAATTGCATCTCAATTTGATGTTTTTCAACCTCAAATCCTTCTTGTAGCTTCTTGGTACTTTATTGCAATTTTTGGTCTCGATTTATCTTCAATCCCTACAACTCACATTCAATCTCATTAACTTTACCTTTTGAATAATCGAGTTGCTTATATATCTCAGAAATGGACCATTTATTTGTTGTGGCAAATGCCCCTAGCGAAAATGCAATCTCTTTAGCTATCTCTATTGGCTCACTAATGGGACACCAAGTTGTTGAAGTAATTTCTGGTAAAGCTCAATCATTTTTCCTCTTCTTGGATTTTTGTATCACAACTTTGAGTTGAGAGCTAAAATAATACTCCTCCAGGGAAACAATAAACTCAATAACTAGTTAAAATTGAACAATATTTCCAAATAAAGAAGAACAATTTGTAGCTTTGATTGCTAGTGGGGTCACAACAACCTATAGAGAAACAACCTATGTAATATGAGCATAATTTGTGGTATTTTTAGTATTAGGACTACTCAAATCTTGATCTGGATTTTGGACATCGATCATGATTTTTCCCTATTTCCTTTAAGCTTCTCCTTGCTCAACATTAGGTTCTGCATCCAAATGATGTTGTTCTTCTATCTCTGGAATATTTTTCTTCCTTTTTCTGCAATTTCCTCATAATTCACATCTCTCTATTGTTTACTTGGTTGTTGTTCTTGCTCATTAAGAGCTTCATTTGAGGAATCATTTCTCTTAGTATCATCTTGAACTAAGTTTTAATTATCTTCGTATTGATCTTGAATAAATAAGAGGCTAATAGTTGCCCTTCCTAAAGTTCTGTAAGGGGAACTATTGATACTTTACTCCTTTTTTGCAAACAAACACTATTTTTCCCTAAAAGCTTGAAAGCTTTCTTGAACCACAGAATTATTTGTTGTAAAAACTCTAGACAAGACTTCGTCAAAATAGATAACATTCTTTAGAAAATGCTTGAAAGGAGGATCTTGATGGCCATAAATTTTGGAATACATAACAACCTTTAAATGGGTTCTCACAATATCATCATTATCACACTTATAAAATGGAACTGTATCCAACCATATTTCTTTGAATGATTTTGTTTCTTCAACAACATGACCTCTATTTTGAAGTGAATAAAGGTCAATATTTATAGGGAATGTTGCCCACAACTTATTTGAATTCTTAAACAACCCTTTGGTGATTCCCTATACTTGTCTCATTAGCAATTTATTTTAAATCCAGTGTGTTTGGAACGTGCATAGGAATGATATGAGGGGCAGTGTCAAATCCAACAATTATGAATTAGGTTAATCTCTTCTTAATAAACCAACGTCCTATACCATGTAAAGCATTTAGAACATCTTTACTAATTATAGGAGGAGGTTAGTTATGCAACAACTGGTATAAAGGAAACATAAAATATGATTATAAATATCATAGAAATGGTTTTAATATTGGTTGTTGGAGAGAATGGAACAATATTTGGGAACAAGTGGTTTGTCCTTTGTCAAAAACCATTCAAGTGATGAAAATATGAAACTGCTATTACAATGTCCAAGAGATAAGCATACATCCAAAAGGGTGGCCCAAAAAGTAGAGAGGAAGGGAATGTTTCCATAATTGCATTGGTTAAATTATGTGATAAAATACTTGCCCAACTGAAAATTTTGGCTTTCTGGACAATAACATGGAATAAAGGAATCCATTCTTCCCTAAAATGGTTTAGCTTGTGATGATAATATAGTCTAGAAAGAATAAAAATAACAAGTAAATGAGGATGCTTAAATTTTCCAATAGGGTATAAATTATGTGTTTTGGCTTTAAAACCATGCGGACCCATTACCCTCTTTTGGATGCATTGAGAAACCTCCATTTAAGTGTTTAACTAAAAAAAAATCGTGGAACTTAGACATATACTTTGAATTTAAATCAACATCTAGGGCTAGTAATTTATATATCTTGTGAATATTTGTAGGCCTCCAAGAACCAATTACCTTTCCTGAGTCACTTACAATAATACATTTATCAATACTTTCATGGGTGATGATCCATCGTACCATGTCATAGTAAGGGAGCATAGGTGGCCTAGTAGTGAATTTACAGAGTCCAATCTTTTGAATGTTTTTATGGTTATCATTGTCTGAGCCAAGGTCCTCTTCTGAAGTGTTTCCTTTGAGCTGGTTTTTGGTTCTTTATTCAAAGAACTTGAAAATTTCTTCCGAGGACATTCCTCTAGTGTATGTGGTGTTGCAAGTAGTATACATGAAGAAATACGCATTTGGATTCTTCTCTTCATTAGATTATGATTGCTCAATATTTAATTTTATTTCTATATAATGTGAAACATGCTTCCTTAGCATAATTCCTTTTTCCCATTTCCCTAGAAAATAAAGTAGTTATTAGTGAATATCATAAACATTTGTAATGCTTGAAATATGGATTTTTCATACAAATTGTGTGATGAATTTATTAGGAAAGATCATACTCAAAGAAGAATGTTGTTGATAACAATTCGCTAAGGTTCTTCAGATAAGCAGAGGAGTTCATGTTGGATTGTTTGGGCTTGATCAAGATTCAGATTTTACTACACACCAACAAAACCCTAAATCATTGTCCCTTTCAGCAACGACCTACAAGCAGATCACAGTCTCACCCGAAGTGACTATGGGGAGATATAGAACCATGTTTCTATAGCCTTGAGGGATGATGTTATGTGGTACTTTTACTTTAGATTTCACTTAACACTTTATTCTTTACTTCGCAGTGTTGGATTATCTACTTAATCATGCCATTAAAAACCATAACCAAAACTGTGCGGAAGTAAAATATAACCAAAATACTGAACAGAAAGAAAAAGATACACAATAATCATACACAAGTTATGTCCATCAAAACTGTACTTCTTATATTAATTCTTTGGAACAACGTACAATCCCTTGACCTGTGCACCTAGTTGTAGGTGCCTGTGCACTCAACTGCAGGCTTTAGGTATTCGCGCACTCAGCTGTGGAGCCTTTCCTTCAAGACCCAAATAAAGATTACAAAGATATTTCCTCATGCTTATATCATATCATCCTCTCTATTCTGTCTTCGACTTACATCTTTCTCCTATATATACTAATTACATCATGGGTACATGAAAATACCATGGTTTTCCTAAAAAAATCAATTATTACCCAAACCCGTTACAAAAATAAGGGACTTTGACCCACCCAGAAGCCCCTAAAACATTGTGCAGTACATAAATCTACAATACCACGCACTCTGATCCCTAAAATGTAGAGTTTTGACCAAAACTTGGGCCAAGTTGGGTGTCACCCAACAGGCCCCCAACACTCACATGTGACTTGTCCTGAGTCACTCAGCTTCTTTGCCTCGAATATTTGCTGTGATGTTGTTGTAGGAAACGTTGTACTGTTGTAGTATCTCTGCTTCCTGTTTCTCTTCTCTACACACTTCTTCCAGTAGTGCCTCTGTCACTAGTCCTACAATCTTCTGCAACACTGCTTATTCCTTTGGTCGAAGCTCCTGTAGCTTCCCATCTACTTCCTGCGATAGCTGGAGAGCCTCATCCTGCCATGGTTGAGTTCTCTCCATCAAAATTTCCTCTTCCCTTATGATTTCTTCTATCTGTTTATGAAGTGCCTTGCCTTCACTGATTGTGGAAAGCTTCTGTAAGACTGGCAAGGTCTTCGCAGTTGCCTGAATCTCTTCTAGCTTCTTCTACTTCTGCTAGATGTTGTCTTCTGTTTTTTGTACATTCGGATCTTCTTGCAACGAAGTCCAAATATGCAGGGTCTCGTTGAAATAATTTTCCACACTCTACCACTATCTCAGAGAGGCTTGTCACTATAGTGTTTAGGTCGATCTCCCTTTGTTCACGCACTTCTGGTGGTGTGGCTGGCTGCAACTTCATTTGCGGCTCATTGATCTTTATTTCATACTAGAACTGCACATCCACGATCCTCTTCTTTGATTCCTTGATTGCAAGGCCAAGATTCATGACCTTATCTTCTACTGATTCCTCCTCGCAGACATCCATGTCCAGAAATTCCCTGCAAGTGGATTCAACCACCTCTTTCAATATCTGTTGTTGTAGCTCTACCTAATCCTTATCCTTGATTGCCTAGTCGAGTTGTTCCTTCAGCGTAGTGTTCTCTTGTTCTAGGTGAATATTTAACTATGAGGTGCACTTTTCACACTCCTTTAGCTCATTAATGATGCCTTGGTGTAGGTCATGTAATACCGGAATGGGAAGTGCTTCCATGTTCATATTGACATGATCCCAACCTTTTTCCTATTGCTTGAATTCAATGGAATCAAATTACAGAGCTCCAATAGGTATCTTCATTATCCTCATCTCAAATGTCATCTCTATTAGTCTTTCTGGATGGAGTCTTTGGCCTATCTGCGCTGGTTGTCTGGATTTTTGCACCAATATTTTCAATTCTGCAATACTTTGGTCGACACCTGTCAAGAGTGCGTCGTAGCGATCCTCTATTTTGTTCCATGACTCCACTGTGACTTCTTGAACTTTCTCCCCAATTTCATCTAGGTCCCCATCAGTAAGTACCATTGGCATTGCGCTCTTGGATTTATCTACTTTCTGCTTCTTTCTTCTCTTCGATGAAGTTCCGCTCTGCATCTTCCTCTTTCCTTTTTATGTCTCTGTCTGCTCTCTAGTCTTCTCTTCGTTGTCCTCCTGCTCCTATTCTTGCTCCTATTCATCCTTGTCTTTATCATGTCCACTTGGTTCCCCATGTTACGAAGTTTCCTTCTCTGTTTCACTATGTCCTGCATCTTTCTCCTTCACAGTCATCCATTTTGTGGGTTGCTGTTGTATTAATGTCATAAGATTATCTTCGGTGACTAAGTATGGCAGAGATACATTCTATCCTTTCAAGCCTGTATATAGATCCTATGAAAGTCTGCTATGAGCTTCACAACAGACTTATATTGCTAGTACAAGCTTGGTGATAGTCTAGGGTGTTTATTTACCAACTACCTTCCTCCTGAGCTTCCCGACAATCTTCTAGTAATTCTCTACATAGATATCTGGCCAAGTTGTATTGGACCCCGTAGTTACACTACGCATCTAGGGAAACAATTCTTGTGGGAACTTCATTAACTCGACATTTTCGCATAATATTCCCAGCTAAGATATGCATGACGAAGTGTACTCCTTGGTCACTGATCGAATTTATGTCGTAACCTCAAGTTTTATCCACAAGTCCGAACTTTTCCTTCATGTTCTGCGCTATCACTCTGTCCTGATCCTTACTCGGGGACTCTTCGACAGGGTCCCTTCCTTTGTATGGAAATATGGTAATCTTCCATATCAGCATCTCGTCAATGGGGATCATGTTTCCCATCCAAAGGCATCGATCGCCCACCAACACGAGAAATTATCTTACGCAGACTGTGTTAGGTGTACTTTTGCTGAAGTGAGAGACATTCAACATGTTCAGTAAGCCTAATTGTTCCAACCCTTTCGCCCACTGACGTGGTTCCAATTTTGTTACTCCTCTCTCTGGGTAATGGACCAGCTTCTGGTACCTACTTGGTGTGAACTGTGGGTATTTGTTACGGTCATTGAAGTCGTAGTTCTCTAATTTCAACTGTGGGATTTTTCTGAGCAATTCTCCTTCAAATGGTATTTTCTCTGGTAGTAATAGTGTAAATGTGCCATACTTCACATCGTTTTTGTCTTTGAATGGTTTGGCATTGGATTTACTGGGTGGTAAATATGGCAGCAGTGGGGATGGAATCATTATGCTCTCTATCTCCATCTATTGTTGTTCTGCTTCTTCTTCGTTGTCTCTTACGTGTTGGGCTTTTGGCTGTGGTTCAACATGCTTCTTAGGATTCTTATCTTGCTTCTTCTTTGTTCTCTGCTCCAGAGTTGGTTTCTTTCTTAGCAATCTTTGTTGCGTGAGGGACGATGATGTGGGTGTACCAGATGGTGTTATGGCTTCCATAATTCCCTCTATACCTTTCTCTTTGGATATGAGGATGAGATCTTCAGTATTTATGCAATAGTCTGACTTTTGCAATTTCTCAATACTTAGTGATTTTTGAGCTCTCAGATAGAAAAGTGTCAAAGTCTTGGTGGGACGCGGCCTTATATAGTACTCCTGATCTTCTAACCCCATCATTATCCTAGATATTGCTCAGATTTGATTTATTGATGCATATATATCCCTAGATCCTTGCCAACATATCTCCATAAATTTAATTTTCCGCTCCTCCAATGGCTAGTTTCCTTTTTAACTGCCATATTTCCGGCAAACTTCGACGCACCTTTCATTGTAGCGAACAATCCTTCTTGTTGTGGTTCTTACAAACTTTGACGTACTCCTGACTATTGCGAAGTAACCTTCCTATGTCAAATCTCTTTTCTGCAGCGTAGTTTATAGTCCAGTGCCCACTTTCAACTGCAGGTGGAACTAAGAATTTTCTCCTTTCTTTTCAGTGTGAAGCTACCATGGCAGGGTTATCGCTATAGAATTTCAACATGCTTCCATTCACCCTCCCTGGCATTAATTATCCATTCAACTTCGCCAACTAAACTACACCACCATTTGTGATATGCTTGATGATATATGGGCCCAACCAATGCATCTTAAATTTTCCGGGGAACTTCAAAAATTTAGTATCATATAGAAGGAAAAAGCATCCTTCATGGAACATCTTATGCTTGATATGTCAGTCATGATAATATTTTTCTCTTTCTTTCTGTACCTGCTGATGAAATCCTGGTACAAATTTGTCTTCTTCTAATGCGAGCAACTGTGCCATTATTTCCTCCATTATGTCAGGGTCGTCCATGTCTGTAAAGGCTTCAATCCTTAATCTTGGTGCAATATGCTCCATTGGAATGACAACTTCTTTCCCATAAACCAACCTGAAAGGTGTCTGGTCTGTCAACTTCTTGCATGTGGTTCTATAAGCCCATAACACCACTAGAATTCTCAAATCCCAGTCATATATGTTCACATTGCACACTTTGGTTAGTGCATTTTCCAAAATCTTGTTAAAAGCTTCGAATGTGCCATTTGCTCGAGGGTGATATTGGGTGCTCTTCTGATGATACACCTGGAATTATTTAGTCAATGCCTCAATGGTCTTATTCAAGAAATGTGATCCTTGATCACTCATCAAGACCTTTGGACACCCAAATCTAGATAAAATATACTCAAAAATGAACTTCACAACAATTTCTGCACTGCAATCCCTTACTACTTGTGCCTCATCCCACCTTGTCAAATAATCAGTTGCTATGATTATATACCTCGCACCAGTCTTATTCCTAGGTGGGTTGATAGGTCCAACGAAATCAATGGACCATTTTTCGAAGGCCTGCAATGTCACCTGTGGCACCAATGGAATTTCATCCCTCCTTGATGGCTTCCCAGTTCTCTAACATACATCACATGCTTGACAATACTCCTTTGCATCCTTGTGTAGTGTGGGCCACCATAATACTGCTCTTAAAACCTTATGCGCAATATCCTTCCCTGCATAATGTCCACCAACTACGCCTCCATGAGCTTCTGCCAAAATAGTTTGTCTTTCATTTTCTGGGACATACCTGTGAAATATTTCATCTGTTCCCATCTTATAAAAATGTCCTAATATCAATGAAAAATTAGCTGCTTTTACCACGAACTCCTTCTTATGTTGCGTAGTGTATTCCATAGGGGCCATTCCTGTAGCCAAAAACTAAATAATGTCTGTGAAGTGATCATCTGCAATCCTGATTGAAAATCACTGTGTGTCAGGAATATTATCTTCAATGTTTGTTGGTTCTTCCCCTATTTACAACCTTGATATATGATTAGGCCCAACATTCAACCTTCCTGGTTTAACAACAAATTCAAAATCGTACTCATAAAATAACAAAAACCATCTACAAATATTCTGTCCTAGGACAGGATTAGTCACCAGATATTTTAATGCAGAATGATATGTGAACATCTTAAAATGTGATCCCAACAAGTAATGTCTGAATTTTTGCAATGCATATACCATAGCCAAGCCTTCTTTTTCTGTGGTAGTGTAGTTCTTCTTTGCTTTAGACAACTTCATGCTTGAAAAATCTATAGGGTAATTGATTTATCCTACAATAGGTTGTGCCAATACTACTCCAAAATCTATGCAAGATACATCTACATGAACATGAAATTCCTTATTCCAATTCGGGAAAACCAAGATAGGTGCAGTTACCATCTTTTCTTTCAATATATCGAGACTTTTATGGCATTCTTCATTCCACTGAAAAGTCATATATTTCTTAAATAGCTTCTCCATTGGCGTGGTTATCTATGGATAGCCCTTAATAAATTTTCTATAATATCCAGTGTATCCAAATGTAGTGCACACGTGTTTCACTATTTTTGGTGGAGGTAAGTTTACAATGACAACTATCTTCGCAAGATCCACCATCAAACCTTGGTTTCACACAACATTCCCCAATAGTATGCCAAAAGGCACACAAAATATACATTTCTTTAATTTTAATGAGATCTAGTACTGCGTACATATGTCCAACATAATCCTTAAGATCACAACATGATTTTTCAATAGTCCAGAGACTATCTAATCATCAAAGTATACCTCTAGGAATTTGTGTATGTACTCCTTCAATGCTGCGACCACAACTCTTAAAAATATAGCAGGGACGTTCTTCAACCCAAAAGGCATCATTGTATACTGATGTGAGCCCCATTCTATTGCAAATGTGGTGTTATGCATATTCTCTGGTGCAATACTAATATGATGATAGCCAAAAAATCCATCTATGAATGAGTAGGCCTCCTATCCTCCTACATTATCCAACACTTCATATGTAAAGGGTGTAGGGAAGGGATCATGTACGCATGTATCATTTGATTTCCTTAGATCCACACAAATCTTGATTTCTCCTTTAGTCTTATTTTCTTGGACCACCATAGGACTTACCCACTCTGATTCCTCCACAGGTTCAATGATCCTTGTTGTTATCATTTTATCTAACTCCTCTTTCACCTTTTCCTTATATTTTGGATCCAATCTTTAAGGTATTTTCTTGATAGGCTTCGCATCAGGTTTAAGGGGAATCCTCATGACTCCCAGATCCCCTAATATTCCCTTCATTTTTGAAAATTTTGTAGGGAATAGCTCCTGGTATTCATGTAGAAGCTCTGTAACTTTACTAACTATATCCTCGTCCTAATAGTCTCTAATCGTTGTGAAATTTGGTTCCTCCTCTGATCCTATATTCACCTTCTTTGTCTTTACTGGCTTTTCTATATCTGGTAATTATGGCTGAGGTACAGTGACTTTGCGGTGTCCTTTTGATTCTGTTATGTCGATATTGCGTGGATATTCATCTTCTTTTGCAATAATGTTATAGCATTCTAGTGCATGTTCTAGCTACGTAGTCCAATCTGGTTGTTGCCATGTCAGTGAGGTCGCATTCCCAAAGATCTTTTCTCTGGCTGTCTAAAGAGCTGAGTCTATGCATGGGAAATCATGTTCAAAATTGAATGTCAATATAAACCCTTCAACTAGATCTACCCAATTTACAGTACCATGGGGCAATTATGTTTCTAGGTACCAGTTCATAGGAAGTGTCTTTAATGTGTGCCCGTGTACCCATTCATGTTGTGGAATCTCCTCCCATACTGTAGTGAATCGATGAATATGCTCCCTAGGGTCAGCTTTGCCATCATATTTCACCTCTATTTTTGTATCAATTGACCCAAAACTAATCCAAATTAATCTTCGACACTCCTACCAATCTGCTATATTTATTTTATGTGCACCCCACCATCTAGTAGGGGTAGATCTTAGGGCCACATCCAAAGTGAACAACCTTTGCTCTTCTGGTATTTTTATTTCATAATCATCAAGGAAAGTGATTACATTACCCAACCCATCATAGTAAGGTAAGTTACCTACCTCATAAGTTATATAGTGAAGTGATTTAGTGATCCTTGCACATCACCTTGTAGACACTTCGTGTAGCCTATTCTGCCAATTTTCCAATTCTACTTCTGAATCTGAGGTACAAGAACTATCCTGCTCCCAACTCAATTTTCCATTTGTAATGGGGTTAATCCATTCCTCTTCTTTTGTTTTCATATGATAAATGTTGTCTATATTTGTTGCGCAATACTCATCTTTGACATGCTCTATATATCTCACCCCTTCTGATGGGTCCAATGGAATAATTACTCTCATGTTGTCTTTTTCAAATACCATTTGCCTCTTCTTTAAGTTGATTATAGCCAGATTATCAAATTCCCAATCCAGTCCAAGAAATGTTGAATAGGGGTTGCTGTCATCCACAATTTCTATTACTTCGAAGTTTGCAATAGTGTGAACTCTTTCAATGTCTACTATCACACCAGATAGTCTTCCTAAGGGGAGGATCTTCTACTGATTGGACATTCTCAACTGAATTGGTGACCATTGTAACTTTGGCTTACCCATCAATTCCCAGGTCTGCTTTGGTAAAACATTGGCATCAGATCCTAAATCTAGAATAACCTGATCCATGTCGTATTCTCCGATTTGTGTAGTGAGACTCATTTCTTTCCTGGTCTTCCTCTTATGTCGATGTAAATTTTTAACTGTGTGCATGTTGCTTCACGATAATCATTTAGAAGCACATGAACCTATTAATTCCTACATCCCTTCTACAACTTTATGGTTTCTTAATAGATTCATGCAAGTTTGTAGGAAATACTTTAAAATACCTAGATCCATATCTTGTGTCGCAACTGATATTATTCCGTAGTTATTATTTTGTATTAGTTTTGACTACACGCCAGAGGTCGAAGCTGAAAGATCCATAAAGCTTCGCTTGGCTTCCACAAACACTTCTTTTTGCGCCTGAACATCAAAGGCATGAGATTTCTCCGTAGTCTTTCTTACCCATGTAGCTTCAACTTCCTTCCTTCCATCTGATTTATCATTTCTAGTCGCAGCTCCACTTCTAGTAACAATATTAATGCAAGGTTCATCGGTCCTTGGTTCCACAGTCATCATCTTAATGTTTTGTGTCGGATGTTGATTTTTATTTTCTTGCATTTTTTCCATAAGTACTAGACACTCCATAATTACATGTTGAAATTATTTTCAATACTTACATGTCATAGTAGGATTCTTACAATCTCTTGCATAGTGACCTGTTGGGCCGTAGTTATAGCATATAATATGTACATGACCTCGACTAGCTCCTCCACCTCGACCTCTTTCATGATAGTCACCTCGACCACTGCGTTGTCCACTTATTTCATGTCCATTCTCTTCATCTTTCATTCTATATGTGTCATCATTGCGATCCATCATTAATTCTTAAGCTCGAAAATTATTCTCATCATGTCCCACTAATTTACAGAACTTGCAATATAAATTATTTGGAGTTTGTACATATTTTTGCAACAAATAATAATCTTCTGAGTGATGTTCACGTCTAGTTCTACATATCTTGCACCATAAGCTGGACCCGTAATTCAAAGGGTCCAGAGCTCCACTAGCCATGTAATTTCTGAAGAGAGGGCATTGTTATTTAGAGTGGCCTTCTGATTTTCATTTTTAACACCACACTTCTTCTATGAATTCTTTAATTTTATTCATATCTTGTAACTGCAGAGTCAAATTTTCTAGCTAACTCTGAATCTGTTGTATTCCTGCATTGGTATCCCTTATAGGCGAAGATTCTAATTTCATTGCAAGCTCTAGAGATTCAGCTTGAGTTTATATCTTCTGTTGTATCAAAAGAAATATGATATGTGGTAGTAGCTTAACTATGAACCATTCCTTATGATGCTGGGAAGCTATGTCGAAGCTCACCTGATCCAATAATACCTTGAATCTCGAATCAAATTCCCAAATAGACTCAGACATCCTTGGTTTGATCTCCTTTAACTCTGTGATACACTGCGACTCAGATTTTGGCTTCTTAAATTCTTTTACCAATGTTGTTTTAATATATGTGAATGATCTGATCTGATTACTCAAATACTTCATGTACCACATCAACTCTCGATCTAAGAATATCATGACGAGATGCACCTTCTTTATATTTTCATCATGGACCTGCTTTGTTGTCCATACTACTTCGCATAAAAACCAAAATTGTTTTGGATCCTCTGATCCAGTTCCTTTAAACACATGTAGCTTAATATCATCGACCATATTTCTTCTCGGGGGAAGGGGATTCGTAAGGGGAGGTGGATGGGGGGTAGGATGGGTAGGGGTAGTAGGGGGGTGGGAAAAACCAAAATTACCCTGACTATTGCTAGATTCTGGCTTTGGTGAACTTTCAGGCTGAAAGGGTGAATACTGCGGAGTTACTTCAGGGTTTTCAAGGAGGTTTTCTTCACTTTCAGATTCACTCAGCAGAGGGTTATAGTCAGTTTCTATGAAATTCTTCGGATCTTGGCCACGAGATCTCTTTTTAGTGTCTATTCTATATATTTTCCCACTTCGCATTGTTCCAGTCTCTTCTTTAGATCTTCTTCCCAACATAAGTGATCTAATACTTTGATTGCATTCATAGAAATCCCTTTTCACACAAAAGCATTCTAATCGAGAGTTTCAAAGATCTCAAGTACTTACATTGTGGTACTTTGAAAAATTATCATTCAACTTTGCTATATGACACATTCGAGTTTACCGTGAACTTAGTAATAAATCCTCCCAAGATGTTGTCAGTCCAGAAGTCAACAACTCTTGAAATTCTATTATTAGTTTTCATGAGTTGTTGTATCAATTCACGAGTCCAATCATTAGGTTCATCTTATTTAAAACAAATTTTTCTCTCGGTCAACCTTGATATCCACTCTTACATCTCAACATGAAATGAACCAAAGAACATTTCATATTGATATTCAAAAATATACTTCTCCAACCACCTTTCAACTCACAAACGAGGGCTTCTATTCTCTTGGTCTGCATATTCTCGATCCTTCTGTTATACCCACTCTTGGATTTCCTTCTTCGATAGATGCCACATAAACATATCCCTCAAATGAATCCCACTTCTAGAAACGAACCATTTGTTGGTTTGTTTGGGTTTGACCCAAGTTCGAATTTTACTATGCACCAACAAAACCCTAAATCACTGGCCATTTCAGCAATGACCTGCAAACAAATTGCAATCTCACCCGAAGTGATTATGGGGGGATATAGATCCAGGTTTCTGTAGTCTTGAGGGATGATGCGATGTGGTATTTTTACTCTATTTTCACTTAACACTTTATTATTTACTTCTCATTGTTGGATTATCTACTTAATCATTCCATTAACAACCATAACCAATACTATGCGAAAGTAAAATATAACCAAAATATTGAACAGAAAGAAAAAGACACACAATAATCATACACAAGTTATGTCCATCAAAATTGTACTTCTTATATTAATTCTTTGGAATAGCGTACAATGCCTCGACCTACACACCTAGTTGTAGGTGTCTGCATACTCAGCTGCAAACTTTAGGTCTCCACGCACTCACCTACAAAGCCTTTCCTTCAAGACCCAAATAAAGATTACATAAATATTTCCTTATGCTCGTATCATATCATCCTCTCTATTATATCTTCGACTTACATCTTTCTCCTATATATACTAATTACATCATGGGTACATCAAAATACCATGGTCCAAGTACCATATTTTCCTAAAAATAATAAATTATTACCCAAACCTGTTAAAAAAAGAAGGGACTTTGACCCACCTCGAAGCCCCTAAAACATCGCATGGTACATAGCTCCGTGGAACGGCGCAATCCGTCCCTAAAATTTGAATTTTTGACCAAAACTTGGGCCAATTTGGGCTGCGCCCAATAGTTCAAAGAATTATTCAAAGAAAATGGATTAAATTTTCAAGGATATTGAATCATTACAAGTATATTTCCTCATTAATGAAGTTGATACTTTCCATAAATTCATAAAGGGCAGTAGTTCGTGAAGTTTTTTCAGGCGTTCATGCATGCCAAATCACTTATTAATTGTCAGGAATGGGAACCAAGCTACTAATTTAGGCATCTGGGGTTTGATAGAATATTTGAGCTTCATTCACCTCATTAGCTCAGAGGTTGGATATGCATGTTTAACTGTATTCCATGTTTAATAAGGATTAAAACTATTTTAATTAATGTTAATACAATTTTAACCTTTTAATTATGTTACAATCTTATATGGTTATATGGAGCCTGGGAGGTGAAACAAGAAGTTTCCATCACAAGAAGCGAGATATTGAATCTTCCTTTAATATCCCTTAATCGCAATTAACTCCCTTGATTAACTTAATCTTGTAATTAAATTAACTTAATACAAAATCCGGTCGTCTAGGTTATGGGGTATGGAAAGTGCTTTAGTTCAAGCAAGAGGTTGGATGTGTATGCAAAGTGTTTTAGTTCAAGCAAGAGGTTGGATGGATTAAAGGATTATGAACTTAACAAGATTTCCAGTCATCTAGGGAGTGGAAGATGTAATAACTTTGATCATCGCACGAGCTCGAGTGGGCATATATCAAATAAAATTCAAAGGTTAATGAAACACAATAGAATCAAGCGAGGAATTCATCCATTAAAAAATAATAAAGAAAACATGCTCATGCAGGAATCTAAGGAGTGAAGTGGGTAAAACATTCTAGGCATAGTAGGAGCCCAAATGGGTGAATGCAAATAGAACTCAAAATTCTTTAAAACACAGTGTAATCAAGCGATGGATCTGTCCAAAAAATAAACATGCATATCCTGGAAATGAGGGAAGAAAAGGAACACCACATGAAGGGATAAGGTGGATGTTGAATGAGTATATTAGTGAGGAAGGGATCCATATTTCCAAATATAGGAAAAAGTCAAAGAAAATCAATATTTTTTATTAAAAAATTATCAAAAAAAAACTATTAATGCTTTCATAAGGACAAAATCGAGGAAAAAATTAAAATTTATATAGGGTCCCCATTTATTTTGGAAACAAATTGGGGGGGGGGGGGGGTGTTGTACTCACCACAACAATACATTAGTGCACCAAAATACATTACTACTCCTAGGGACATAAGTGCCCCAAAATACATAACTACCATGAAATACATTACTACCCTTAGGAGGCATTGGGAATTCTAAAAACATTATTTCCCTTAGTGCTAGTGAAGACACTAGAAAGACATTACAAGCAACATCAACTTAGGATTGAAATTTTAACCAAAAGGGAATCTAAATTTTAACATTTCCAAGCTACTTATTTGGATATCAAAAATATCTTGCAACCCACTTCCTATAGTAAGAATAAGGATCCTCCCTACCAAATACTATTCTATATGTGGGAACATACAATGATTTAATATGCATATTGATACTTGGTATACTCATGGAAGAAAATGATGTGACCGATGAAATTCCCCAAATGGAAAAACTAGATGTGCTAGGCATGGTAGTGGAAGCACCTATTCCACTAATGGATGGTAAAGATCAAGTCAAAGAGACTTCTCCTGAAGCACTAGGCGATCAGGAAAAACATTCTCACATGCTAGATGAACGACTCATGCCCAACATTGTGTGAGGATACCTATAATAATAATCTATTCGCTTGTATGGTAATGGTATCAAAAATATTAGTTAAAGGAGGTTGAAAGTTTTATGGTGGAATTTTTTCTACCATTTCAACCACTATATTATCACTCCCCTCTAAATTAGAAGAGTGACTTTCCAAATCTACTAGGTTAGTGTTGTCTATTCTAGAAAGTAACCTTTGCCTAGTGGATGGATGTTCTTACCCTTTAGGAAAAATACCTTGACGCCTCCACGATAAAAGAATATGTTGGTTAGCCACTATGAAAAACTATGTTTTAAATAATGAAAACAAGGAACCCATAGTCAACTAGTCACTAAGAATGATAGAATACACACTGATCAAATCTAGGTTATTAATAGGAAACCTATAGAAAAATGGGTGTTCCAAAAGCTAACTCTTGCAGTATGTTAAGTCACAAAAACCTAGCTAATGAAGGTGTGAGAGATAGTTACGGTAACTCACACATAATGACCCTACTACAACAAGTATCCTTGTTAATACAATCACCCTCGTTTTAGGTATGTATAATATTCTTTGCATGAATATCCAAACATGTTATACATTTTGTTGAGCATAATGTCCCTTTTTAGTAGTTTTTGGCACAATTTTCACTTCTAGTGACTTTATGGGGTGTGGTGGTTCAACCCATGGTTTTGTTATTCGAATTAAGAAATTATGTTTTTATTATAATCTAGGGTAAATGGATTGGAAATTTATGGATGTTATGGGATATATATTTTGTATTGTAATATTGTAAAGACTGAAGATATACTAAAAAAAATCTAGTTTTCTCAAATATGGGTTTCCAAGGTAAATTTCCATGTTAATGCATGTATGTGTGTTTTCCATTGCACCATTTATTTTTTTGTTAAGGATTTATTTGCAACAATTAATTATATAGGGTCAAAAGATACAATTGGTATTAGAGAAAAATGGATTCAAGGGGATGTGTTTATGCCTAACGGGTTTGGCTCAAGCTCATGGAAAACCTTGCTATAGTGGGAGATTTGTTGTAGCAATTATTATGGTGAAAGGAAATGGAAAGAAGTTCAAATATAAAGATCAAGAAATTCAATGGGAAAAGTTTTAGAGTTTTGGAAGCTCAAAATGGAAGATCTTCTAGTGGACAGATATTAGTGGATCCTTGTGTATCATGGTATTTTACTAATAGGGATGTTGAAAAAAGACTAAACAAAGTTTTATTGAAAAGAAAAGAGAACAATATGATTGTGTTGCTCATATTCAATATTACTAAATGTTTGAGGGGAAACTACAATAAAGGTATTGTGGAACAAGTTAAGGGATTTGTATTAATCTAATTCCTTGGTGAACAAATTTCTCCTCAAGAAGAAGCTATATAACTTAAGGATGAAGAATGGAGAGTTTGTGACAAAGCATATGAACAACATTAATATTGTGGTAAGTCAGATATTATTTGCTGATATTAATATTTCAAATGAAGATGAATGTACTAGGTTGTTGTGTTCTTTACCATACTTGTGGGATAGTTTGGTTGTTTCCATAGGTACTAATATAACTAGTTTAAGATTCAATGAAATAGTCGCATCCTTACTATAAAAGGAGATGCAAGTGTAAAATTAGTGTTTGGCAAGAATACCTATGGTATGGTTCAATGATAAATGGTATTATTGAGGGGATTCTAGATTGAAATGATATATAAGCTGTTGGGAAGCACTATTAGTGATGGGTGCAATAGTTATACATTCTTGAGAGTACAATAGCGGAAGGAAAAATCCCTACAATACCTGGGGAAAAGAATATGGTATGGAATAAAAGACCAGGACATATTAGAGAGAAGGGTCTTTGAAAACAATATTGTAATGGAATGGTAGAAGGTATGTCTAATTTCTATTTGGATTTTGATTTCTACGAACATTGCTTATATAGGGAGCATAATGAGGTAATATTCTCCTCTCATGCTATGAGGTTACAAAGAATACTTCATATAATTCACAATGATGTGTTTTGTCCTGTGTATGTTCCGTCGCTCGGTAAATCTATGTATTATATCTCATTTATATATGAGTTATCGAGGAATACATGGATTTGTTTACTCAAGAAGAAATGTGAATTCTTTGATGAATTTAAAGAGTTTCAGGCTCTCATGGAAAATCATATAAAGAAGAAAATTAAGGTGCTAAGGGTAGATAATGGTGGAGAATTCTACAAGATTTAATTTGAAGATATTCATAAGAAGTGTGATATAGCAAGGAAGAAAATTCCTCCATACACACCTCAACATAATGGAGTTGTAGAAAGGATGAACAAGACGTTGATGGAAAAGAAAGGAGCATGCTCAATGTTGCCAGGTTAGGACATGAATTATGGGAAGAGGCAGTGGACACTATGTGTTACTTGGTAAACATATCATCATCATTAGCATTAGATAACAAGACTCCACATGAGGTATGGATTTATAAGAAACCCTCTCTTAAACATCACAAGGCATTTGAATATGATGCTTATGTACATGTTCCAAAGGAGAATAAGAGTAATATGGAGGAGAAAGCTTAAAAGTGTATGTGTATTATATATTAAACATGTGATATCAAAGGTTATAAGCTTTGGAACCCATAAACTAAGAATGTTGTGTATATTCAAGATGTGATATTTAGAGAAATCAAAGATGTTGTCAAATAAGAAATCCAACCAAGGGAGAAAGAACTAGAGAAGATACAGTTTGAATATAAGGCTAATGAATCAAACATTATAATGAACAAGAGTAAGAAGAAGAAGGACCATATACTCTAGTATTAAGGATATTGGTTCAAAAAATAAGGAAACTAGAAAGGTATTCTCCACCTATTTTTTGTTCTAATTTTTCCTTTTTTATTACTAATTATGATCCTAGGACTGTTATGGAGGCAATGAATTTAGAGGATGGAAAACAATGGAAAAATTCCATGGTTGAAGAAATGGAAACCTTGGACCAAAATGAGGTTCGGATCTAGTGGATTTTTCAGCGAGAATAAATCCCATTGGTATAAAATGGGTGTTTAGGAAGATGTTGAATGTATAAGGCAAAGTGGAGAAATACAAAGCTCAGTTAGTAGAAAAAGGTTATTCTTAGGTAGAGAGAATTGACTTTCATGAGATTTTTTCTCCTATTGCCAAGTTAAATTATATTAAATTTATTTTATTTGTTGTCAATGATTTTTATTTTGAAGCAGAACACATCAACATGAAGAAAACATTCCTACATGTGGATTTGTAAAAAGAAATATACATGAAGCATCCAAAATAATTTGCAACGAAGGGAAAAAAGAGCAGGTGTGCAAGTTGAAAAGGTCCATATATGGGTTAAAACATTCACCAATGATGTGGTATCAAAAATTTGATACTTATATATTAGGACTTGGCTTCACAAGGAGTAAATCATGTCAGTGTGTGCATTTCAAGTTATATGGTGATCATGTTCTTTATTTGGACTTGTATGTGGGTGATATGTTGTTGATTGGAAATGATAGGGAAATAATCTAGGAAGTTAAAACTAATTTGTCCTCTAACTTTGACATGAAGTGTATTGGTGTTGCAAGTTTCATTTTGGGCATGGAAGTTAAATAAGACTTGGAAAAAAAGAAACTTTGTTTAAACTAGAGGAAATATTTCAAGACAATATTGCAAAGGTTTAATATGGTGGAATGTAAATTGGTAAATGTCCTTATTCCTATAGTTGTAAATTTATTTTCAAATCAGTGTCCCAAGGTAGAGGAAGAGGAAGAGGAAGAGGACATGTGCAATGTTCCATATGAGAGTGTTTTTGGATGTTTGATGCATAAAATGGTGTGTACTAAACTAGAAATTTCATATGCAATGAGAGTATTGAGTAGGTATATGGAACAAATAGGGAAGGGGCATTGGACAATAGTAAAGGGGGTTTTTAGGTATTTTTGTGGAACTACTAGTTATTGATTGTGCTACCAAAGAATACTAGGATTGGATAGAGTTTTGGACATACATGTATTTATTGATGTAGATTGGGATGGAGATCTATGTCATGGAATATCTGTAGTGGGTATGCATTTAACCTATTTGGAAGAGAAATCAGTTGAATGAACACTGTAGTCTCACTCTCAACTACAGAAGATGAATACACGGAAACCACTCATTAAAGAAAGGAAGATATGTTTTTATAGAGACTGTGTTAAAGTATTGGGTTAGTATAACAAGCTATAAGGATAGATTATAGTAGTTAGAGCACAATCCTCCTAGTAAAAAACCCTACTTATCATTGTAAGATAAAGCATATTGATGTTCAGTATCACTTTGTGAGAAATATGATTGAAGATAAGAAGGTTTGCTGGTAATGGTGAACACTTTAAAGAATATTTTAGATTCATTGGAAAATATTGTGAGCACTAAGAGTTTCTCTTGGAGTGGAGAAACAATGGGAATTTCTGCCCTAGATTGTTGATCGTGTACTCGTATGACCCCGTATATGAAAAGAAAACAAGTGGGAGAATGTTGGGTATGTGTTATATTATTTTCATGACTCTTTCCACACATTATATATTGTGTCGAGCACAATGGGGTGACAAGAGATTTCCCTAAAAAAATGGGTAGTTCTTTGCATCTATTTTTGGAATTTTCTAGCACATGTTGTTTGCTCTTAGTAGTTTTGTGGCACACACTATTTTAAGCCATGGTTTGTTTATCTTGAGTAAGAAAATATAGTTGTATTCTAATCAAGGGTAAATGTATTGGTGGTTTATGGATGCCAAAATATATACATATTGTATTGTAATATTGCAAAGGCTAACATATACTAAAAAAAATTCCTAGTTTTCATGGTTTTGAGTTTCTAGGGGAAAATATCTATGTTAGTGTGTGTGTGTGTGTGTGTGTGCCATTGTATATTTTCTATTTTTATTAAGAATATATTTGCAACAATGAAAAATATAGGTTTAAAACCTACACCTCCATATGGTTTAAAATAGGGAATCAACATTTTCCTCAAGTACCACAAGTACTTACCACTCATAGTCACCCATGTGATGCTCTAAGGACTTTCACTATGGATATCACTTTGCAATCAACAAATGAGTGGAAACAATTATGGGTCAAGACCACACACAATGGTGGGGAATTAAAGCCAAAAATATTAGAGAGAAGTGAAACCACTTCACTCCAAAATCCCTGTACACGTAGTTGTCTAATAAACACTAAAACAAGTGAATAGGGGATATCACTCCACTTTACCTAGTGTGGCTTCATGCTTAACACCCAGGTTAGAGGTGTTTTCTTGGTAAATTCTCCTTACTCATGATGGATTTAAACTCTCTTTAATTAGTTCCTAGTTTCAATTTTATGGGCTTGGATAATTTACTCTCCAATCTTAAACCAAGGACCTCAGTCCTACACTATGTTGGTTTGCTAAAAGGAAAAAGAGTATTCATTTGTTATATTAATGTGTGTTTATTTTATTGGATTTTGATTAATAAAAGAGGATATAAAATGGACCAAATTGTGTTTTGACTCTTTCCAAACCCAAAATGAATTGAAATATGAAAATGCCCAATATGCAAATTTTTCCTTTATTGAAAAATATCTAAGGGAGAGAAGAGAAGTTTTCTTTTTACACCTGTTGAAGAAATGAATAGTAATCTCACACTCCAAATGTAATTACCAAACTATTCAATATCAAAATATGAGTTTATTATCAAGATTCAAGGTGAACCTTCGGGTTTGATTGAGGGCAACAATGTTCTCAAAATAGGCTAATAATCTCCACAATAAACTAAGATAGAAGAATAAATGTTCTCATGATGAAAACCAACTCAAGGAATCTAGGACATGTCTCTTCTTGTAACCTCCTTTAAGGCAAATTAAAAAAGAAAATACAAGTTTCTCATGACGAAAACCTCTTTGAGGCACAATGAGGCAGAGCATTGGTGAAAAGTAGCAATGAAATATATGCTCCAAAAAGTAAAATAAAATAAAAATAACAATATTTATCCTTATTCATGTTATTAAGCATTTATGCTAAAAAATTTAGGGCAAACAAATCAAATAATTCTTAGGAAACATGCTACATAGACACTCAAAACTCCGCGAGGTGGAGAGGAATCAAAGAATCTTCTGGAAGCTTCCATTGCCTCTCCACCTCGCAGAATGACACTGCCATTTGTCATTTCTCGCCCATCGCACCCCACAGAAGGGACTTTTGAAATGCAACGCACCCTCACAGTGTATTTAGGTGAGATGCAATGCACTTAGCCAGTGGAGCAGCTGCAATGATCCTGTTTTGACCAATTCTGAGCAGTTTCTCATGGAGAACTTTTGGGAGAAGCTATAATCTGTTGACCTTATTCCTTTAGGGGTTAGAACAACACTTTTAGGGACTTAGGAGCCCTTGAATTATGGACATTTCATGCTTGGGGTTGCAGGGCCCAAAAATGTCTATAACAGTTGCCCCCTAAATTATGAGGTCGTTAACCTTTTGGTGTTGGGTGAAATGCTTTATTATGAGGATCCGAATTTCTTTCAATGCTGGGAGGAGACCTGTAATAAGATACAATACAATACATTATCTTCATACTATTTTCATGATCTGGCTGAGGCGGGCATCCCCATGCTCAGTTTTATAAATTCATTTTCATGTACATAGGACAGACAATCGTCTGAGTGTAGACTGATGATTCTGGTAGAGCCATCATCCTTTTGAGTGGATGATTATCTGTGCAGCAATGATGTACATTTAATGTCTTTATTTTCCCTGAATATATATCGCAGCTCGGATGGATGAAACTAGATCTGGGGTCTTCAATCTCATTCGATCTTCACTCAAAGTACAAGTCGATCCATGTGAGAAATGTTCTGAAGTCGAACATGGAAAGACATTGCTTGATTACCAGTCAATGATGTAAACTGTTAACAAGCGCGAGAGGAATCACCGATAATGATAATGACCCTCAAGGTATTGCAATGCAATTCACATGGTGTGAATAAAGGACTTGGCATCGAACACCACGCAAAATCTTTCGGTCGAAGGCCATTGATGTAAACCTGTCGCCGGAAGTGAGAAACTTGCCATTGAGGCATGCAAGCTTCAAAGTACTGAATGGGGTGTTCCTAGATCAACTTCTTGGATAATGAGCTGATGTTGACAAGAAGTGATCCGTCACAGGAGGGCATTAATGAATCCCACATCAATGACACGGAACGGAGAAAATGATTTTAATGGAGGTGAAAATGATCTGGTGATATAAGGTTCAGGGTGGCGGTCATGAAAGGATGGAGTATAATGTATGGTAGTGGGTGAGACATAGGTGAATTCACTGAATGAATTCTCTTGAACATATCGGCGACACTAATGTGATGGATCGATAGCATTAACCCCAAATGTGGATGGTATGGCGTGACCATGGTGATGTCACCGGTGAATGAAACAACCCAACCCCTCGGACACGGAGTGGAAGTGTCATGTTCAAGAGCGACTTGCTACCAAAAAAGTTTCTTTGAGTTTTCTTCCCAATTTTTCCCAGTCATTGCTGACCAGTACCTCTTTATTTTTGTCAAGCTTGAGGAGGATAACATATGCTTGTTCTATAATTTGCCCTTCGGGCAAACCCATCGCTATGTTTTAAAGAGCCTAGCAATAGTGAAACTCGTTCTCGTCTATAGACAAGTTTGTCGCTATTAATCTTTTTAACGAGTTTAACGACAAAGATAACTCGGTCCTTTTCAATTTTAGAGAGTCTAAAAAGGAACGTAAAGGTAATTCCAAAATTCCTTTTTCGTCATCTAATCCCTTAAGTCTGAAAAAGTATAAAACAATACAGAAGGGATGAATTTTCGATACTTTTAACGAGCCGAAAAAAACAAGCGCTCGATCTTTTTGTGTAATAATCCCTCAGGTCCAAAAAGATTAAAATCTAGAGGAGGGATATCACTTCCTATCCCTTTAACGAGCTGGAGAGGCCAATGGCTCGACAATCTTTTCATATTTTACGAGTCAGTTGAAAAGAGCTTAAAGGAGACTCGTTTTTTGAGGAACGAGTGATAAAAACGGGTAACAACTGATTCCAGGTAAGGTTTAGAATTTTCCAATCACGGCAGTGTCACAAGGATGGCTAGTGAAATCACTCTTCGCAGCTGTTCCTCAAAATGGGTAAACAATCAAATGGACATGAATGATCGGCCAATGAAAAAGTGGAGGTGACGGTGCAAACATGACCAAGGCTTTAATGGCTGAAGTACTACATTCACAATGGTTATTTACCGGGGAATAGTTCATTTTTTAACGAGCTTAAACGCGGGTGGAAACATTTTCTCATGTCTTATGTTTATTATTTAACGAGCTTTAACTATGTGCTAAAACTGCTCAATTGAATGGTCCCTTTTTTTATTTTACCATAAGTAGCTCTGTCCTTTCAAAGATTGTACTGTATTTTCAATTGCTTCATCAAACTAGTCAGAAATGAACAATATATGGTTGAAAACGAGTTAGAACACCAATATTTTACTTTGAACTACGTAAAAAGTATTGAAGAAGTGTTTTTACCTCTCATTTTACCATTTCTTTTGAACTTTGGTTTGTTGGAGCTTTGGAGGTGCTTTCCCCCTTTGATTTTCATCAGCTGATTTTGGGAGATTCTATGGACGATTCTCGGCGCCATCTGGACCAGGTAGGAGCTAAACTTGAGCTCTTTCATTTCATGGTTTCCATTTGGATTTTGAGCTTGATTCCTAGCTTTTCTGAGCCCCTGGGGTTTGAAAAGCTCGTTCTGCCTTCAGCGCACCCTCTGTGTATCGAAAGGTGCGTTGAATTTTGGCCATTCTAAAGGCCATCTAACATGCAACGCATCCAGAGTACTGTTGCAGGTGCGATGGGCACAGAGAAGGAATTCTGTACACAATTTTTTATGTAACTTTTGCCTATTTCTTGCCAAAATCAGGATCTAACTCTTCTCTTGTTTGTTTTTCAGAGATCTTTGGAGCAAGATGACCATTACATGGCGAGAACGTGAGCATGAAGAAGAGGACATGCTTGCCCTACATGATCCAGTTACAGTAAACGCACTGCGGAACTGTGGCTTGCTGAAGTTTTTCCGCATTTCTAGCATGAGACAACAGATCAACTTACTGTAGTATTTGCTCGATGCTTGGGATCCTACCAACCAGGTTTTCCAGATCAGGGGCAAATATATCCCCTTGACTGTAGTAGACATCTATTTCTTGACTGGCTTGTAGAGGCGGGGCCCCCATATCTTTATCAGGTTTGGCCCGAGGAGGTGACTCGGTGAGAGATTATGTTCGCCGGTACTGCAGAGAAGGATCTCAACCGAGTAAAGACGGCAAGATCATCATCCGTGATGTCACTGATAGGTCCCTTAGGACTATTCTGTTTACTTTTGGTAGGATGGCTGGTGGTGCGGCTCTTCATGTAGCCAACCGATCTTATATGCAGTATGCCTTGGAATGCCTCCAACCGAAGGTGTTCAACTGGTGCGACGTAGTACTTCTTGTGATGAAAGAACAATTGACCAAGATAAAGAGCGGGAGGTTGAAGAACTTTGGGTATGGTTCTATTTTGACCACCTTTGCCTTGGAGAAGATACCACTGATGCAGCCGCAGTACATTGCACTCGATTTACCTTCTCCTACTGAACCACGTATGCAGAGATGGGTCGACCACATGTCTAGGCATGTTGGCCAGTCTCAGATTTCATTTTCTGCTACCTTCTTTAGGTGGTTTGATCATCAGGAGATGGTTTATTCCGAGTATCCATACGCTGGCATGGACTTCCGGGGTGATCCAGATTTGGTACTGCCGGATGGTGAACAGTGGGGCGTCATTGGTAAAATTTTTGACCATTTTCCTGTTTATCGTTTTTTATTCATAATATCTTTGTGCTTTATTCTATCAAGACTTTAATAAAACTCATGTGTACATGCAGATGTTGGTTCTATCCATCTAGTAGTTCGCCTGAGAGTACCAGCTGCTACCCCCGCAGGAGAGGCCATCGGAAGGGCTATCCTTCGTGACCTCGACGTGGCCGTGACTCTCACAGCATTATAGGAGCAGGTTGAGGGCCTCACTCTTGTTATTCCAGATGTGAGGACCGACAAACTACCTTTGAGGTTACAGCGGCATACTACTGGTGTGCCCAGACGATGGACTCGTCTCTTACGCATGATCGCACAGGCTGTGACTTGCTATCACGAGCATCATTAGACTAGGGTGCCCCTAGCATTTTGAGTTTTTTGGTCATTTGATCGATTTTGTCTTGGTTATAGAACATTATGTGTAAACCATAAACATTTATATATATTTTGATTTTCGGAGTTTTATTTTGGTTAACTTACATGATCCAAATGCAAACACTGATGGTATGTTTCTTTTTATAAATGTTGCAAATGTCTATCCAACACATAATTTGCCAATGAGTCAGTTAATGTGTTTAAGTTTCTAGAAATATGTTGATATTGAATAAAATCAAATTGTCTTTCCAAAATCTTAACCCTTAGGAACATGCGATAAATAGCTAGATTTCAGACAGAATAGATACCAGTGAGTTGTAGTATTACGAGTTGTGAGTCTAGCCTGACAATTAGTCGGCTTATACCATGTGTGGTGGCATCAGAGAGAAGTTCTATCAGCGTGCTATATTCAGCGATGTTATTTGTTGATCGACCAATACATACCCCTCTGAAACTTACTAACTCGCCACTTGGATCGAAAATAGCCCAGGCTGCGGAGGATAGGTTCCGCGAACTACGACTCACTCCGTCAGCATATACAACACATGACTCCAATAGGTTTGACATCTGCAATAAATGTAAAAATTGGATTACTTGACCAAAATAAACACTTTAGCAAAAACAAAAACATAACAAAAGCATACAGGTTACCATTACGCATAGTAACGCTTGAGGTACAACCCATTACGAGGTTGCACCAGTGGAATTCCGTCATAATACATTAAATCGTAGGCTCCTTTTGCTAACACTCGTTTAACAATATAGGGGCCCATCCATAAAGACTTAAATTTACCTGCTCCCAATTTATCGGATTCTTGGTCGTAAAGAAAGACCAAGTCACCTTCTGAGAAGACATGGGGTTTGACATTTTTGTCGAACTGCGCCTTGACTTGTTTCTTATGGGCTTCGTTAACCAAAGCAGCATCACGACGGGTTTCATCCATTTGGATTAATTCCAAGAAACAAGCTTCTTCTTCTGAAGTTCCGGGGAGGAGATCAATTGCGAGTTTGAGAGACGAGATTTCGCACTGGATTGGTAAGACTGCTTCCAGGCCATATACCAGTTGGAAAGGTGTAAACCCATTTGCATTCCTTACTGATGTTCGGTAAGCCCACAAAGCTGAGTACAGGATTAGGTGCCATCTTCTCTTGTGAACTCCAATCATCCTTTGTAGCATGTGTTTCAGGGCCTTGTTGATTGCTTCAACTTTTCCGTTGTCTTGCGGATAATATGGAGTAGAGCTGTCATGAGACAACCCTAGTTTGGCAGTTAATTCGACCATTATGTGATTGCAAAAATGCGATCCATGATCTGTGACTATAGCCTATGGTATGCCGAATCTGGCGACTACATGATTGAAAAAGAAGAGGGCAGTTGTTTCACCAGTATTATCTAATGTAGGCATCGCCTCGGCCCATTTGGTAAAATAGTCAACTGTGACTATGATATACCCATGCCCCCAGTCGAGGTGGGGTTACATGTCATGAAATCAATGCCCCATTTGGCGAATGGCCCAATAGCAACTATTGGCTGCAGAGGTGCGGGTGGTCTTCTGGTTTTGCTATCGAAAATTTGACAAGCATGGCAACTTCTGATTGCGGTTATGCAATCTTTGAACATTGTTGGCCAGAAGTATCCTTCTCGTAAGATTTTTTGCGCTGTAGCATATCCAGATTGATGCCCCCCACACACGCCGGAATGACAATCATTCAGGACTTTTTCGGCCTCCTCATGGGTGAGGCACCTTCTCAGAACTGTATCGATACCACGACGGTAAAGTGTATCACCGACGATCATGTAGTCTTTTGCTTGGTATCGAATACGTCTTTGTTCGGAGTGGGAGGTGTTTGGCCTATATTTTTGGGTTTGGAGATAAATTATTATACCCCATACCACTCATTGCTTGTAGATATCAGAAACAAATTTTCGTCCACGA
Organism: Pinus tabuliformis; assembly: GCA_031772625.1. Taxonomy (NCBI): domain Eukaryota; kingdom Viridiplantae; phylum Streptophyta; class Pinopsida; order Pinales; family Pinaceae; genus Pinus; species Pinus tabuliformis. The sequence goes on from CM062813.1 coordinate 2,090,080, forward strand.
TTGTTTCTTCGGATGTGTCATTGTTGGACGACGATGGGAGATCGCATAATAATTCTGCAAATGCTAGAGCTTTCTTCGACTTGGATTTTACAAATTCCAGATCAAACTCTTGTAGGATTGCTATCCATTTTGAATATTTTCCCCCTAGCAACTGTCACGACAATATATAAGTCATGGGGTTGCAATCTGATAGAATGGTAGTTTTCTGAAAGAGGACATAGTGTCGAAATCTCTGTATCGCTTGAACAACTGCGAGTGCTAGCTTTTCAACGTAAGAATATTTGCTTTCTATATCATTTAAGTTTTTACTTAAATAATATATAGTATGTTCAAGTCCATCGACTTCTTGAATTAAAACCATTGCGATGGTCGTATCCGCTGTAGCCAGATACAGGTTAAAATATTTTTGATAATCAGGAGCGTACATTAATGATGCTTTCATTAGGGATTCCTTTAAAGCATCAAAGGAAGCTTGCGCAACCTGATCCCAGACGAAGGGTACTTCCCTTTTCAAAAGACGTGTATAACCTTTAGCAAGTTCGGCGTAATTTGGAATGAACCTCCTCAGAAAGTTTGCTTTCCCTTGGAGTTTCTGAATTTGAAGCAAATTCAAAGGTGGAGGCAAATTTATGATTGCCTGGACCTTACATGGGTCGAGACGAATCCCGTCTTTGGAGACTACAAAGCCAAGTAAACGACCAGAACTGAAGCAAAATACACATTTGTGTGGATTGAGTTGTATCTTGTAGTGTCGGCAACGTAGAAATATCGCTCTTAAATGCTGCGGGTGATCAGTCCGGTTTCGCGAATGAGCCGAAGGTCGTCGAGGTATGGTTGAACGATGTTTTTGATGTCATGGAAGGCATAATTCATTGCCCTTTGAAACATCGCCCCTGCGTTCTTTAAACCAAAGGGTAATTTTCGATATGTGAATGTGCCCCACAGACAAATAAATGCAGTCTTTGACTGGTCCTTTGGGCGGATATTTATTTGATTATACCCGGAGAATCCATCCATGAATGAAAAGATTTTGCATCCAGCGCATTCATCAATTATCTGGTCAATGAAGGGTGTAGGGTAGTTGTCTTTTGGACAAGCTTGATTTACATCCCTATAATCGACGCACACTCTAATTGTTCCTTGTTTTTTCATAACAGGGACAATATTCGATACCTAATCGGTTAGAGGAACTGGGTAGATGAAACCAGCATGGAGAAGTTTTTCAACTTCTGCCTTAATGGCAGCGAATTTCTTGTGGTGCACCTACCTCAGCCGTTGTCGTACTGGTTTGACATCTGGATACATCTTAATTTTGTGTTCAACGATACTCGAGTCAATGCCTGGCATTTCACTATATGACCAAGCAAAGACATCTCCGAATTCGCAAAAAAGAGCTTTATATATTTCCATATCTGAAGGAGAACAACATTTGCCAACATAAATATTCTCTACAACATCTGTTTTGGTTGAGATATTTATGGCGATAGTCTCTTCAATATTGGAAAAGTTTCGCTCGGAATCCACCGTGTTTACAGTATTTGATAGGAAATCAAAGACTGAAGGATGATAAAGGTCATCTTGAGTATCTTCTCCACAATCCGGGAGAAGAGAACGATGGTGGGAATCATTCCATGGTGCCCCGTCAATTACCATTGATTGAACAATTCCTTCGTCGGTGACATGCACTTGCGACCAAGGATTTGAAGGGGTACCATATTCTTTAGACCTATCTATCCAAACGCTTGATGAGCGTTGATTTGGGTTTGCTTCCCATGCTAGGAACATTGATTGCTACAATATTTCCGTTGGGCTTGGGGGCAAAACCATTGCATGATCCATGTTGATATTGTTTTCTGAGATCTTTTTGGAAGATATCATGTTGCAGGTTCCTATCGATGCTACTTCCACCAGGTTGATTGGAGGTGGAAGGGTGAAAGTTCCCATTAGTATAGGATCTTTTAATAGGCCTACTCTGATATTTTGAAGCGAATGGGGGCTTCCATGGATCATGGGAATGCTTCCTGTAACTTGAGAACCGTTGGGAAGGAAATTCTACTGATCGACAATTGTAATCCCTCCTTGAAAGGGAAATGCAATTTTCCTAAAATAGGTCGACACAACAGCTGCCATGGCATATATCCATGGTCTTCCTAGTAGGATGTTGTAAACAAGAATGCCATCGATTACTTCAACATCTACTTCTAATGTTTTCCCTCCTAGTTCAACTTTCAAGTTAGAATACCATATGGGGTATATGTTCTTTCGTCGAATGCTTTTAATGTCGTCGAAGATCGCGACAAGGTTGGAGATCTTAAAGTTTTCCAGCAACTCATCGACATAATGCATGTAGATCCCCCTCATCAATAATTGTTCAATGAATAGTTTTGTTGAGGGCTTTCACTTGAACACGAAAAGCTAGTTGAGCTCGTAATTGAGGATCATATCCTTTATGATCGAAGGATACAAGATTGGAATCCTTTGGGTCTATCCCACCAATGGCTGATAATAAAGCCTGCCTTTGGGATGGGCAATTATGTAGTACTTCAAGAGTCGACATAGCGGATGGCAATTGGGCCAAATCTTCCACTATATTATAATGTTGTGCCGCTCTAGCACGGGGATTAAACGTCGACTTGTGTACTACTCCCTTTGGCAGTTTTATCGTCAGTTCAGGAATGGTAGGCAGCGCAAATTCTGTTGAAGTTATTGTCGAACTACTAGGTTGATCTTTATCCTTGTTGTTCGACAGCTGAGGATTGCCATAATATTTGTTCCTTGTCGATATCAAAGCATCATTTTGCTGTTTTGAAACCGATAACATTAGCACTTGAGACGGGGAAGCATTTTCACTTTCAACCAGATTTGCTCCTGCATTTGGAAACGGATCAGTTAACATTGCGGAGGTTTTCGAATTCTTGAAGAATTTTTTAACCTCAGCTCTGTGTGGAAAATTTGCGGTCCAATGATCTTCATCGCATACGAGACATGGATTTTTTGGTTTCCTATCTCCAGGAGGGTTTGAAGAAGATTTTTCAGGTGATGATTCCTCCTGTTTCTTCTTCTTCCCTTTGCCTTTCTTCTTGCTCCCTGGTTGTTTGGTTTCTTTGCCTTTATCTGTCGATACGACATTTACTTCCAAAGCAAGAAGTTCATCTTTTGCATTTTGACTTGAAATCTTATGGGCCTTTTTGGATGTAGCCTTTGTCGATTTCGTGTCTGTTGTGCCAATCATGCCATCGCCGACATGAGAGTCATTCTTCGATTTAGGAGGAGGAGGAATTGAGAATTCCGGTCTAGGGGCGTCAGTTATTTTATCGTAGAGCGTGCCGAACTGAGTGTAAATCAAGTCCAGATATTGCGCACGAGCGATAACTTTCTCTTCTGTTACGACTCCCCCCTTTGCCACATCTTCAGTGATGGAAGGCAGTAATGACTTGATAAACCATTCAGCTAAGAGCTGATCGGGGACATAGGTTTTTACCATTCTACGACGACGTCGCCACTCATGTATATGATCAGATATGTGAGTGGCCGTTGTCTGTTTGAAGTTGGTAAGAAGTTCTGTTCCCATTTCGTACCTTATTGGTAACTGAAAATGGGTTAAAAAGGTTGTCACTAAGGTACTGAAGTTGTCGAACGAAGCTCTAGGCAATTCGATGTACCATTTTGCCGCCGGACCTGTCAACGTCCTCTGAAAGAGGTGAAGTCTTATTGAATCATCATTTAGGGTGTTTGATGAGCACCATAGATGAAAGGTCATCACGTGATTCGATGGATCTTCACCCGGATTTCCATTAAATTTAGGAATATCTGATGGAAGCTTATGCGGAATCGCTGGCCACCAAGGGGCGTAAGTGATTGGATCGTTTGTTAACCGATTTAAATCAGGTAACTCTGTCGTTTCCACAAAGGGTAACTGTTGATTCAGGTTGGGTGAAGCATACCCAGGATAAGATGGGATTTCCTAAGAAGTTGGTCTTTGCATACCAGCATAATTCATTTGATGCTGGTATGTTTGGTATGGTTGGTGGGCATGACCATTGTAAAATGATTGATTTTGACTGTTTTGAATATACAGCTGTCCACTATTAGCAAAGATTTGTTGCTCAGAACCTTGGTATACTTGTTGGAATTGCGGTTGTTGGTATTGTACTAACCATGGTTGTGAAGCCATGTGCTGTTGACCAATACTAACAGTTTGACCAAGATGAGGTGTAATTGTACCTGTCTAAACCTGTGTCATTCCAGCAGTCGGCGATTGTGGTTGAGTCGTAGGGTCAAGGGGCTGTTGCATTACAACCTGAGAAACCTGAGGTTGGCATACAACAGGAAGCGCTTGAACTTGCGACACCATGACAATAGCTGGTTTAGTTGGAATATTTGACGTAGGTAAGCATTGTTGCATCGAGTATACAACTCTTGGTTGTTGAGGTAGTATAGTTACCCAACCGCTTGAGGTAATTCCAGTATAACCTGAATGTTGTTGTGAACTCCCGTATGGATATCCTCCCGGAGGGGATAATGAAAGGGTATATTGCCCCCCATACGGTGGTAATCCAGAACTCAAGGGAATTGTTTGCCCTTGGGGGTCGGACTGCCCAAATTGACCTCTGAATGGATCAATTTGTTGAGACTCAACATAAGAGTTTCCGGATATTATTCCGGATGAACAAACAGGAATAGACCATAATGTCGAGATAGCCCCTGAGTGGACTCCTTCTAGCGGTTGAGAGCTAGTCGGGACAGATGGTATACCGACGAACATTGTCGGAGTGATAGCAGGGAGTTCTGCCGTCGCTGTGCCAGATGACACAGTCCTAGATGTTGACGGTTGTTTTGACATTTGCAGTCTATCCAAAAGATTACCTAGAGATTCTACAGGAGCTTCCGCTGGTGGTAGACTAACTTCTAATGAAGAAGGATATAGAGTGACCTCGACTCCAAATTGCGTTGGAGTACTTATTGGAGGATCTTCTACAATTTCTTCTATGGAAATTAGACCAGGTGGAAGGGGAAGACCGTCAGGTCCATAGAATATTTCTGGTGCCGAAGAAGGTGTGAAATTGGCAGCGACAGATGTTTGAAGAGCAAGACTCTCCGAACCGATTGTAGATGGAACTGGTTCGGTAACACAAGTGTTTACTCTCAGACTAGGATCAGTATCACTGTCCTTCTATGGCTGCTGAACTTCTTCTGTAGAGGCAAGGATTCCAGAAATGTTTGGAGTAACCGGAGTTTCTTATGTCGTTGGAACACTTGTTGTAACTTTAATAGGAGATTTGGAACCTGTTAAACGAGTTCGCTTTGTCCGTACTGGCTTCGATTCCAGAGACAAAAACGGTTGACTCTTAAGCCTCCACGAACGACGGGGTTTCAATTGACTTTCTTCCACGATTGCAGATTACTCGATCAACTAAAATAAAGGGGAAGTATGTTTCTGAATTAAATGAATTTTAGACGCTTTGACACAACTTGTTTTTTAGTTTTTAAGAGTCGAGAAAAAACAAAAGATGACTCTAGTCTCCTTCGATTTTTAATGAGCCTGAAGTGACAAGTGCTCAGATGGACCTTTTCCGTTAAGGAGTCTGAAAAGGAACGAAAGGGACTGCTCTGGAAATCTAGGTAGAGGGAGTACCAAACCAATCGCAAAACTGCAGAATACTTTTTACGGTACGACAGTCAATCTTCCCGAATGCTGTATTCAGTGCATTGCGATTGATAGGGCGGCAGACACGGCTTCCTATGGATAAAGGATTTAAGCCTATAGGGGTCTCCCAAAATATACTCGACGGTATGTGGGAGCACAAGTTCGTACTGGCACTTATCGTCTCAAAGTGGAGGAATCACCCAACCATCAGTGAGAACAACAGTTACCAGGCTTTACAATGGCGGAATACATCTCTAGCCTAGACCTCTAAATGTTGTGCGCTAAGTTCCAAAGCGTTGTTAGATTCATTGAATTTATTTTAAGTTGATATTGTTTATGAAGTTTGCCTTTCGGGTTCACCACGAGATGTAGATGTAATTCCTAAAATGCAATCTAAGATGATAAACAAACTTTTTATCTCTTTTATGCAATGAAAATCCTAGCTACTAGGGAAAAGAAAGACAAAATCTTTTCACAAAGAGCAAAGAGCACACTGTAAATGCACTTTCCTAAATCAAGCCAAACAGACTATCTATATGCAAATGCACATGCATGTATTTGTTTTCGAATTTCTTAGTATAAAGATGCTAAAAAGAAAGTTGATGCACAAATCTGAATTTCTTTTCAAGCGACAAATGTAAACAAGCTTCTTTTCGAAATAAAAAAAAATGGAGAAGATCACAACATTTCACGATTTTGAACTGAATACTTGTTCTTGACACTAGAAAATTACAAATTCAGACCAAAAGCAATAGCAACAGGATAATCAACCATCAACAGCAATCAAACTTTCTCCTACGATCGAAATCGACACTTGCGACAGATTCAAATCAAAGGACGACAGTACCACTATGCTACTTTTGCAAAGGAGAACTGTAAATGACTCAACAAACACACAAAAACATCTACAGTTCTTTTGTACAAAGGAGGCGGAATAACAGCAAGGAAAAGGGGTTTCAAATAGACATATACTGATCACAGGCAGCAAAATTCAGGAATAAAACTGGAAAGAAGGAACCACAGAAGTCACAACTGCACAGAGCTAGTCTGATCAGCGCTCCTGTAACACAGAGAATCTGAAATGCAGCGCAGGTTGTCCACTCGGGAAGTGCGCTGAAATTCAGAATCTCTGAACAGTACCTGCGCTGGGCCAGAAACGAGACTCTGTTCGGGTTCCGGGTCACAGTTTGCAGTTCAGTTCTTGGGTTTTGGCCGAGTAGAGAGCAATCAGTAATTCAAAAATCAGGGGTAGATCTAAGGAGGATCTAAGAGCTATCACAAGGGAAATCAGATAGTTTTTGAATCAGTTGTTTAAATCATAAACAGATCTAGTAGATGGATTGAAGTAGCAGTTGTCTACTTTGCATTTGTTATGGAAAATGCAGTTCGAATGCTACTTGTAAGTTTATGAAACAAACAACAAAGAATGATAAACAAACAAACTAATTAGGTCCCCAACGGAGTCGCCATTTTGTTACAGGGAAAAGTGTCTATTTAGAACTGCTCTATCCCACTAAGGTGTGACAGCTGCCTTAGAAACAAATAGAGAAAAGCTACTTATGTTTTTCCTTTACGAATTATAGATAGAGAGGAATAGAAAGACCAACCTCTGTCTTGTGCTAATCCTTTGATTCGATCCCTCTCTTCTTTGATAGTCCCCAACTACCTGCTCCCTTGCACGCCCAGCTTCACAAAGTACCTGCAAGATCACATAAGCATAGCACTATACAAAGACATGGATCTATATTCATAAACAATCTAGGATCAGATGTAAATTGACCATACAAATGTAACAAGCATCAATGATACAAAAGCATGGAGGAAAACTCAAATAGCTTTTATTGATAAACAAGAAAAGATCCAGGAGGAGTTACAACTAGTTGTTCCGACCTAGCATCAACCTCCCAGCAAAGAAGCCCCTCTTCACCTCAAACAAAGCTTAGATCACCCAACAATCTGATGTTTGTCTCTAGAAACCAACAACAATTCCTTACAATATGCAAAATTCCAGCCTCTGGATCTCTGGGATGAGGGATCCATATATAGATATCTGTAAGGGGGATGAGTCATCTTGTGATTTGATTAGTGTCTTCTCTCTGATAGTTCTTGCTTCCACTTGGAGAATGAATGCCTCTTACTCATCCTTGGTCGAATTCAGTGAGGCAAGTGTCACAGGAGAAGATTCTGGAAGCTTCCATTGCCTCTCCACCTCGCAGAATGACACTTCCATTTGTCATTTCTCACCCATCGCACCCCATAGAAGGGACTTTTGAAATGCAACACACCCTCACAGTGTATTTAGGTGAGATGCAATGCACTTAGCCAGTGGAGCAGCTGCAATGATCCTGTTTTGATCAATTCTGATCAGTTTCTCATGGAGAACTTCTGGGAGAAGCTGTAATCTGTTGACCTTGTTGCTTTAGGGGTTAGAACAACACTTTTAGGGACTTAGGAGCCCTTGATTTATGGACATTTCATGCTTGGGGTTGCAGGGCCCAAAAATGTCTATAACAAAGACCTAATAGAAATGTATGATGCTTCAATACATCTCATTTAGTTCTTGAACTTTTAAGGATGATTAGATTTTGTTGCATATATTCCTTATAACATGATTAAGTAACATCTAAGATACATCTAAAAAAAGAACATACATATCTTCCCAAGGATGTTGTTCTTCCTGATTTTGCAAACATACACTCTCCATGATATTCTCAATGATATTCTACAAACTCTATATTCTCATTAGGTGTGAACACAAGAATTAGATAAAGAATGAAATTAGAGAAGGTTTTATAACACAGGATGGCATTCTTAAAGTTATTGATAAGTCTTCAAGTCTTACTACTTCTATGCTCAATATGCATGGAAAATATTTCACAACTTAAAATTCACATTTAAACTGCAAATCAAATCTCATTTAACCAACAACTACAAGCCCTATGAGAAAAAAAAGAAAGGAATTTCTAGATTTGCAGTTCAAATCTATAAATTTCATAGATATATCACATCTTCAAGGAGTAGTTATAGTTCACGGAAAGGCACATTAAAGGTTTCAATGGAAATCAATTTTTTTTAATGTATTTCTATGGCATAACAAAATATAATGCTATGTAAAACTTTATTAAATTTAATTTTCTAAACTAAGGGGCACAATCAAAGATCATGCCCCCTCATGTAATGGTTCTTGGGTTATATTTAATCCAGGGCCTTCCACCACATATATATATATATATATATCAATTGCAAAGCTAAGTCGCTGCTCCATCTGGTATCAGAGTGGTTCTTCCTATGGACAGGGTTGTCAAATATCATGCTAAAACATTATGTCTGTCATCTGATGTGTCATTGTATCAACGTTGTGTCACGTTGCCATTTCTATTCAGCATCTGACTACTTTTTCCATGGACCGAACCGTCCCCATTTCCCCATGTTCCCCCACTCGTTCCACTGTCACATGTCCTCGTCGTCTCATCTCCCATCATCGTACTCTCATGTTTCTTATTAGTTGTTTAAAATCCTGCAATCATTCGCTTTTGTGTTGCATCTGGTCATCGTCTGGCATGGCCATTGACCCTCTTGTTGCGGTTGTGTCTGTTCGTCGATGTCACTCTACCCACTTCGATTCATTTAAAACCTTGTCATTATAAATTGCGATATCTAATTTTATTATACAGTTTTTGTATAAAATTTAATTAATATTTATATAACAATATTATATAATTTAATTATATATATATATGAGATTGTTAAACAAAATTGATTTAAGTTGGATAAATATACTCCGTCACACACTCGATCAAATGTCGTCATTAATGACGATGAACAACTTTAATAAAAAATTGATATAACTGGAGAATAATGTCACGAGATAGGATGAAGAAATCAAGGAGCTCTAGGATACAACGAAGAGAATAGAGAATTAGCGCGAGCAAAATCATAACGAATTTAAAAGGGATCATTCAATCCTTACAAATAAGGTGGATCAAAATCATAATGCAACAATAATGGCTCATAATGAAGCAATGGTAGCATTGAACTCTATGTGAAAAGTTGAAAATTACAACTGATCAACTACACCAAAATAATGAAGTTTCTCAAAACCAAGATCCTTCAAATACATCAAATCTAGCAGACTCGCATCATACCCTTGAATAAAGTATCTTCCATACCCAATCAACAAAATAGTAACATGAATTTTCAAAATATGCAGTTCTTGAATCAATACCCAAATATGCAGCACTCAAATCAATACCCCTTCTTCACCCCAACAATTGCTACATATCAATGAAGAGCAAAAATTCATCTCTTCAAATTTGACGGTAATGAGAAATACAATGTTGTATGGTTCAATAAAACAAAATAATATTTAGATATTTATGGTATTGACAATGACAGTGAAAATATCAGGCATGCATCCATGTAAATGGAAGGTGAAGCATATAATTGGTATATGTAGTGGAAGAAAACGACACATGTTATCAGTTGGATGAAATTCAAAAATGCATTCTTTAAGAGGTTCCAAGGTGTCAAATAAGAAGAATTATTCTCGATACTCACCAAGCTGCAACAAAAAGGATAAGTGGACAAATACACTAGAGAATGGGAAAATTTAACTACATGAGTACCTAGGTTATCAAAGAATCATCTTATCTAATCATACATCATGGTACTTAAACCACATCCCTGGGATGAACTTAAGCTTCATGAAATCACTTCTATAGAAGAAGCAATACATAAAGAAAAAGCTGTAGAAAAGACGCTGGAAAAAAATAGTTTCCAAAAGTTGAAAGAGTATATTCGAGACGAATATCTCCCCAAACTACTAAAGTGGACAATACAAAATATGTTCCACCACAACTACGTGAAGGAGGAAAAAATGATTTGGAAATGAAAAGAATGAAAGAGGTTAAGTGCAAAAATTGTGTCGAAAAACGGGATTCTAAACATAAATGTGTTAAACAAAAAGAGACCAAGAACCTGTATACATGTGAAGCAACCAATGATTCATATAGTGAGGAATAAGACATAGAAGAAGTTGAATATTCTCCATAATTTTCTCTGGAATTAGAAAGTGAGAATATTTCGCAAGTTTCATTATCAACCATGACAAGTATATCTCATTCCCAGACATTAAAGTTAAAAGGACATATCAAAAAGAGCAACATAATGGTTTTGATAGATACCGGTAGCACCCACAATGTTTTTGACTCAAATATGGAGAAAAGTCTCAAAATTTTCCCATATCCAATTCCCAATATGAAAGTGATGGTAGCTGATGGAAAGAAAATCACAAAATTAGGGAAATGTCATAAGTTCAAATTGCAGATTCAGGACTACAATCTAGAATCAGTGTTCTGCATTGTACCACTAGGAGGAGTGGATGTGGTCCTAGGTATCCAATGGCTAGAAACCCTAGGCACTTACTCTTCCAACCATCAAAATAAATTTATAAATTTTAGATGGGAGGGGTAGAAATACAGGTTATATAGTTTTCAACCTCCTAAGAAACAAATTGTATCATCCTACTAGATGATGAAGTTGATCCAAAAAGGAGAACCAACATATGTAGTGCAGTGTCATCAAGTGGAAATGTTAGCTTCGAAATTTGTTAGCTAAGTACCACCTAAAATTCAAGAACTACCACAAGACGTTCAGGAACTAATTTGAAAACATAAAAAGTTGTTCCAAGATCTTCTGATGAAGATGCCCCCTGAAAGGGAAATCAAACACAATCGAAATCAAATCAAGGACAAACCCTGTCAACATCAAGCTGTATAGATATCCACATAATAAAAAAAATGAAACCGAAAGATTAGTCCAAGATCTTTTGAAGTGTGGAATCATCACAAAAAGTAGAATCCTTATGTTTCTCTGGTAGTTCTAGTCCGAAAGAAGGATGGATCCTTTAGACTGTGTAGATTATCGAGGACTGAATAAGATAATGATTAAGAACAAGTTTTGATTCCCTTTATAGATGAAATGCATGGAGCCCAATATTTAAAAAAAATGGTCTTGAGATTGGAATACTACCAAATCAAAACAAGGCTAGAGGACATAACGAAGACTACCTTTCGAACACATTAAGGTCATTATAAATTTAAGGTAATTCCCTTTAGATTAACCAATGCTCCAACAACCTTCCAAGCCACCATGAATGAGGTATTTCGTCCATATCTAAAGAAGTTTGTGTTAGTGTTATTTGATGATATTCTAATCTATAGTAAAACATGGAAGGGACATCTACAACATCTGGAACAAGTTCTCACTATATTAGAAGAACATCAATTTTACGCAAATATGTCCAAGTGCACCTTTGGAAAGGAATAGGTAGAGTACCTCAGACACATAATATCCAAGGAAGGAGTAAAAGTAGATCCTAATAAGATCAAAGTTATACGAGAATGGCCTAGACCACTTAATATATACAAATTAAGAGCATTTTTAGGGTTGATTGGATACTATCGAAGGTTTATTCAAAACTATGCTCATATATTCACACCCCTAACAAACCTTTTGAAAAGAAATAATTTCAATGGGATGATATGGTAGACAACTCCAACTTTTCAAAGCCTTTCGTAACTAAATGTGGTGCTTCAGGTTTTGGCATAAGAGTAGTATTTATGTAGGATGGTGATCCAAGAGCATTTGAAAGAAGGAAGCTCAACAAGTGACAATGTTTCAAGTCTACACACAAGAAGAAAATTTTCACCATTATGCATGCATTAGCTAAGTGGAGGCAATATATTTTGGGAACTAAGTTCTTAATACGAACAAACCATAATAGTCTTCAGCACCACCACTAGTAGAAAGCACTCTCTACAGAACAACAAATATGGATCGAAAAAATTGATGCCTTTGACATGGATATATTGTTAGGTAAACTTGACTCGGGCAAATAAGTCAAATTTAATTGGGTCAAATGGTAGTGGTTTTGGGCATGTGGTTTATCGTACCCATGGTATTTCATGTAATGGAGCCTATAAAAGGCTAGGAAGACTTCATTTTAAGGTAGGCCAGGGAGGTGACTGGTGAAGGCTCAGTTGGCTGGGTTGGCCAGGGATAATGAAATTTCATTATGGTGGGTTTTCCCCGGAGTTGGGGTTTTCTCAGATAAACCTTTGTGTTTATGATTTATGATTGTTATTGGTTGTTCCTATGGGTAAATCTCGGTAAATAATCTATCTTTATGCATTAAATTCTTATTAATTGGTATTAGAGTTGAAGGTATATTTGGATGATAAACTTGCAGGAGAGAAGGGTTCCTGGTTTGAGTGGGAAAAATGGCGGAAGATGGTAGGTTTAGGGTCGAAAAATTTAACACCCAAAACTACCAGCTATGGAAGATGCAGATAGAAGATTATCTGTATCAGAAGGATCTATACCTACCATTGAGCAGAAAGACAAAGAAATCGATAAGTATGACAGACACAAGATGGGATATTCTCGACAGAAAGGCACTTGGAAAAATATGGCTATGCCTAGCAGTATCGGTAGCCTTTAATACTTCAAAGGAAACGACAACAGAGGGTTTAATGTCAGAATTGGCCAAACTATATGAAAAGCCTCGGCCTCAAATAAGGTATTTCTTATGAAGCGTTTATTTAATATGAAGATGTTAGAAGGTGGATCTGTTGCTGATCATTTAAATGAATTTAATACAGTTACCAGTCAGTTAAGTTCTGTAGGGGTAACTTTTGATGATGAAGTTAGCATTATGTTATTTCTGTGCTCACTGCCAGAAAGTTGGAATGGTTTAGTTATGGCCATTAGTAACTCTGTCTCTGGATCTATTACTTTAAAGTTTGATGATGTTGTCGGTGTAATCCTTGGCGAGGAAATGCGACGGAAAATCTCCGGCGAGAAAGCAGGTAATTCTTTGACTGCATATACTAAGGGAAGAAAAATGGAAAGAGGAAAGATCCCAGGATATCGCAGTAAGTCAAGGAAAGGTAGATCCAAGTCTAGATCGGGGATAGTGTGCTGGAAATGTGGGAAGAAAGGACGCCTAAAGAAACACTGCAAGTCTCGGAAGGGAAAAGAAGGAAACGTGCGACAAGAAAATAATCATGAAGCGAATGTGACATGTGATGTGTTGCAATATGCTTTGATTCTTTCATTAGAAAATATTATTTATGCTTGGGTGGTAGATTCAGGGGCCTCATTCCATGCCACACCTGATAGGAAACATTTTCATGATTATGTTCAAGGATATTTTGGACAGGTTCGATTGGGTGATGATAAACCCTGTAAAAACATTGGAATGGGTACAGTTTTCATAAAACAATAGAATGAAAATCAATGGTTGTTGAAGGAGGTAAGGCATGTTCCAGATCTAAAGAAAAATATGATTTCAATAAGGCAGTTGGGAGGTGAAGATTGTGTAACAATTTTTACAGATACAACCTGGAAGGTCACTAAAGGATCCCTAGTAATAGAAAAAAGAGAAAAGGTTGGTACATTGTATTCATGCAATGGTATTTATAATTATGTTAATGCTTTAACCACTACATGAGGAGATACAACATTGTGGCATCATAGGCTCGGGCACATGAGTGAGAATGGGATGCAGATTCTTCACTCAAGAAATTTGTTGCGAGGTTTGAAGCATGTTGATTTAAAATTCTGTGAGAATTGTGTTTATGGAAAACATAAGAGAGTCAGATTCCTCAGAGTTGGGAAAGAAAAGGAGTGAAAAATTAGAGCTTGTGCATACAGATGTATGGGGACCTGCTCAGTTATCATCTCTCAGTGGCTCTTGTTATTATGTTACTTTGATTGATGATGCAACCAGAAAAACCTAGATTTATTGTATTCGAAATAAATCTAATGTATTTGATACTTTCAAGAAATGGAAAAATTTGGTTGAAAATGAGAAAGGAAAAAGGTTGAAGTGTCTCAGATTAGACAATTGAGGTGAATATTGCAGCAAAGAGTTTGATAGGTATTGTTCAGAGAATGGAATTCACAGAGAAAAGACATTTCAAGGAACACCACAAGAAAATGGTGTGTTAGAAAGGATGAATAGTACAATCATGGAGCATGCAAGGTGCATGAGATTGCATGCATGATTGCCTTTACAATTTTGGGCAGATGTTGTAGATAATGTTGTTTATCTAATAAATAGAGGGCCTTCAAGTTCCTTGGATGGTGGTATTCCAGAGGAGGAATGGATAGGTAAAAAGGTAAACTACTCATTTTTAAATACTTTTGGTTGTGAAGACTTTGTCCACATTAATAAAGAAAACAAAACAAAGCTTGAAGAAAAATCAAAGAAATGTACCTTTATTGGATATGGTGTTAATGATTTTGGTTATCGCCTTTATGATTATGAAAAGTGAAAAATAATTAGGAGTAGATATGTCATATTCAATGAAAATGTTTTGTATAAGGATCAGATGCAAGAAAAGAAACAGGAAATAGAAAACAGAGAATAAAAAGTGCTTGATGAGATCAAAAAAAAAGTGAAGGTGCCTGAAAATCATAATGATCAAAAATGAAAACAAAAACAACCACAATAGCAACAAGCACCTCAAATGCCTGAAAGTGGTGTTAGAAGATCTACTAGGATAAGTAGGCCCCTAAACTATAAGCTCCTTCATTATATTATGTATTGTTGACTGATTCTAGTGAAGCAAAATGTTATGAAGAAGCAGTTCAGGTAGAAACCAGGAAGAATTGGGAGAAAGACATGAAATAAGAGATGGACTCCTTAGCACATAAACAAACTTGGGACTTAGTCAGGTTGCTTGCAGGTAAAACAACATTGCAGAATAAATGGTTTTACAGGTTGAAGGAAGAATATGGAGGTAGAAAAATGTATAAAGGTAGACTTGTGGTGAAGGGGTTTGCACAGAGAAAGGGTATAGACTTTGATGAGATATTTTTCCTATTGTTAAAATGACTTCAATCAGAACTATTTTAAGTCTAGTAGCAGCTAAATATTTGCATCTTGAGTAGTTAGATGTAAATACAACCTTTCTCCATGGGGATTTTGAGGAAGAGATATATATGCAGCAGCCAAAAGGATATGAGGTCAAAGGGAAGGAGAAACTAGTGTGCAGGTTGAAGAAGAGCTTGTATGGCTTAAAACTGGCTCTAAGGCAGTGGTATCTAAAATTTGACAAGTTTATGTCTGAACAAGGTTATACTAGATGTCACTCTGATCATTGTGTTTATCTCAAAAGGAAAAATGATGGCAACTATATTATATTGTTATTGTATGTAGATAACATGCTTGTTGCAGGTTCTAACATGCAGGAAATAAATGTGATCAAAATAAAATTAGAAAAATCATTTGCAATGAAGGATTTGGGTGTTGCAAAACAAATCCTTGGTATGAGAATAATTAGAGACAGGAAGAATCGAAAACTAACATTGTCTCAGAGTGAGTACATAGAAAAGATGTTGAAAAGATTTAATATGCAGATGAAAAACCATTTAGTATACCTTTGGCTAGCCATTTCAAGCTAAGTAAGGAGGTGTGTCCCAAGACTCATGAAGAAATGGATTATATGTCTAAAATTCCAAATGCATCAGTAGTTGGAAGCTTAATGTATGCAATGGTCTGCACAAAGCCTGATATTTCACATGCATTGGGAGTTGTAAGTAGGTACATGAACAATCCAGTAAAGGAACATTGGATGGAGGTGAAGTGGATTCTTAGGTATTTGAGAGCTACCCCAAATCAAGCATTATGCTTTGGCAATTCAAACATTTCTCTACAGGGATATGTTGATGCAGATATGGCGGGCGATAGAGATAACAGGAGGAGCACCACAGGGTATGTGTTTACTGTAGGTGGAACATCTGTTACTTGGGTTTCGAAACTGCAAAGTGTTGTTGCACTCTCAACAACGGAAGCTGAGTATGTTGCTGCTACAAAGGCTAGTAAAGAAATGATTTGGTTACAAAGGTTTCTAGATGAATTAGGTAAGAAGAAGGAGTTGGGCAGGTTATATAGTGACAGGTAGAGTGCCATACATCTTGCAAATAACTTTGCATTTCATTCCAAAACTAAACATATACAGCTCAAGTACCATTTCATACGGTCAATGTTGGAATATGTATAGTTGAAGTTGGAAAAGATACACCCTAGCCAGAATCCTGCAGATATGTTAACGAAAGTTGTAACCAGGGAGAAACTAAGATTCTTGTCAGTTTCAATTGGTCTTCAAGTATGATGATGAAGATGAGAAACAACCAAGTCCAAAGTGAAGTCATTGTACGACAAATGAAGCAGTGGTGGAGTTGCTATAATCAGTCTCCAAGTGGGAGATTGTTGGGTGTGGAGCTTGATTATCTTCCTTATTCATAGGTATCGCCGCATTGGACCCCATTTCTTATGTGGCCACTCATAAAATTTACTCTACCAAGGGGGTCCAGGGGGTGCGACGACAATTATTTGGAGCCCCCCCCCCCCCCGGCGGGGGATCGGGGGCAGCGCCCCCGATGCTAAAAATAGAAGTAAAATTGCCTTGTAAAATGTTGTAATTTCATAGTCAATCTGGGCCGTTCATTAGGCGGAGATCTGACGATGGAAGTTATGTTTAATTTAGGGTTTTTTGCCCTAGAAGGAAACCCCTCGCTATATATGAGGGAATTGTATTGCGTCTATGTAGATTTGTATTCTGAGCGAGAAAGAGAGAGGAGATTGTGTGAGAGCGAAGAGGGAATTACAAAATATCTATTGTAGGTTGTATCTCTTCATTTTGTTAGATAATATAAAAGGAAGGACTGGCTTTTTCTCCGTGGATGTAGCCCAAATTGGGTGAACAACGTATATCTGTGTCTCTCTTGTTTTATGCATTTTCTGTGTTTATATTTCTGGAATATATTTTATGTGTTCCATTTCTCTGTAAGAAAGGCAAAGACAACGTAGTAGCAGATTCTCTTTCTAGGAAAGACAAATAAATAAAATTACTTACAATTTGGTTGTAGTTCCAGAATGGCTTAATGAAATTTTAAGTGAGTTTGAAAAATATCCAAAAACACGTTTTATAATCAATAACCCTCCTCTGAATTCAAAATTTCAATGGAAAAACAATATTTGGTGGTACAAGGGAAGAATTTACCTAAGTATAAATTCCAAATTCAAAATCCAAATTTCTCAAGGAGTCCCATGATTCTCTGTCAACAAGACATGTGGGTTCCTTAAAACCTACTATAATACACGCCAATCATTTTTCTAGAAAGGAATGAAAAATGAAATTGAAAGATATGTAGTAGAGTGCGATCAATGCAAGATAAATAAGAATGAGAACATTGTGACACCTGATCTGCTCCATCCCATAAATATTCCAAACCAAAAGTGGGAAGAAATATCAATGGATTTTATCAAAGGGTTACCTGTATTTGATGGCAAAGAAAAAATTCTCGTAGTTAATCGAAAAACTCAAAAAGTATGCACGCTTTAGAGGAATCAAGAAATTAGTCTCAACAAAATAAATCAATGAGATATTTTACAAGAATGTCTACAAACTACATGGCTTTCCCAAAGTCATTGTTAGCGATGGAGACACCAAATTCAAAGGAAATTTCTGCAAGGAATTTTCCAAAAATATAGGAACCTACCTAAACATGGGTTCAACATACCATCCTCAAATAGACAGTCAAACAAAAGTTGTCAATAAATTTTTAGAATCCTACTTACATTATCATACAACAAATAAAGAAAACAAGTGGGCTCAATGGTTACATCTCACTGAATGGTGGTACAATTACACTTACCACACTTTAGTGAAAATGACTCCATTTCAAGCTTTGTATGGTTATGAAACTCCTAAATGGAAGGAAATTTCCATTACTGAGACAAAACTTCCAACATTTAAAGATTAGTTAGAAGAAACCCAAAAGGTCTTCCAAGTAATAAAGGAAAATCTAAATATTGCAAGAAATTGTATGAAGCGACAAGCTGGCCGAAGCATAACAGAAAGAGAATTTGCAGTTGGGGAATGGGTATTTGTTAAAGTTCAACCTTATAATAATTTGTCTTTAAAATAAAAGGAAAAAAACAAATTGGCACCAAATTTCTATGGATCGTACCATATTAACAAAAATATCATCCAAGTAGCATACAACTTAAGCCTTCATAATAAAAGTCGTGTTCACAATGTCTTCCATGTATCTTACCTTAAAAAGGCACTTGGAAAGCACCAAGTGGCACAGACAACACTTCCAACATTAGATGATGAACGAAAGATCATTTTAGAACCAAAAGGAGTCATCACCATCAAGGAAAATAATTTTTGATCACGAGTAATCAAAGAATACCTAATTAAGTGGAAGGACTTACTAGAAGAAGAAGCATCTTCGGATAACGAAGCATTTTGTCAGCAGCATCCTTCGTTACCTATGGTTTGAGGACAAAACATTCTTTGATAGGAAGGCAATGTTATGTAAAAAATTATTTAATTTTTCTTTCTAAACTAAGGGGCACGATCAAAGATCATGTCCCCTCATCTAATGGCTCCTAGGTTGTATTTAAGTCAGGGCCTTCCACCATTGTAATTATCATTCAATAATTTAGTTGCAGTGGCTTAGCTTCGTAATATATATATATATATATATATATATATATATATATATATATATATATATATATATACATTTATCAACTACAAAGCTAAGTCGTTGCTCCATATATATTTCATTATTCCAAGCAAATCAACAACTCATCATCTTCATGCATTGATCCTCTAAGGTTATTCGAAGGTTTGTAGGGCACGTGAATAACAACAATGCATTAAATGTTCATGAACTACCATGGTCACTCACTACCATAAGGGACTATGAAGAAAACATGATTTAACTCCATCAACATGTAGTCTCAAGTACACCAACTTACAAGTCAAAAGGTAAATACACAACTTTTAAAGGGTATAGATTCGTTTTGTCAAAATGAGATATGAATGTTGGTGTCTTCCTATGCTTGTGAAAAGTCAAATTAGTACTTTGCAACTTCGAAGTTGGTAGCCCATGAATAATTTATTTCATAAAAATAAAGACAACAATTAAGGGTCTTGCATAGGTTCTTCAGCTTAGTATCAAAGATTATTCTTCATGTATATATTTTCTAATATTTCGAGATTCAAAATATGTCATCCCAAACATAATATGAAATGTTTCATATTATATATTTGAACCATCAAGTAGACAAGGGATAACAAAGAACATATTCTCAATCATACATTCCTCGAAGTATAGTTCATGGAAAAAAAAAACTCTTAAAGTTACCAAGATAAAAAAAAAAATCTGAGACATACTATGGAATTCAAGTAATATAAGAAAAGGAACTCGTCAATACCTCATAATTATATTTCACACATAGTTCAAGCATTATATTTCACATTCATACATGGTTGATCATGGAGAAACAAATTCCAGTTAAAAAAATATTGAGGAAAACTTAAAAGAGTTGAAAAAACCTTCTCTATTCAAGCAAGCTAAAAGTCTAGATAGTTTATAAATACTATAAGTATAAATCTTAGTAAATACCCATAGCAAACAATATATTATGAATGGTTCTTCTCATTTATAGGTTAAAGGGATTGACATTATTTCCAAAGACAAGCAAATCTAAGAATGACACTATATTGTGGGCATACAAGAAAAATAGTGTTTCAAAGTTCCAAGCTGCTTTGCATATCTCCAAAGATATTATCAAAAAGGTATCTTAAATCCAAGAACAACTTATATCCAAAAAAGTAATGTGCATACAAATATTGTTGGACTTAACAATTATAATAAGAGGGTAGGCGGTGAATCAATATAATGCAATTTACATTTATTTAGCTCATTCAAACACAAAAATTACACCAGCCTCATAAGAGTATTGAACATAAGATATATGTGGAAACCCAGCCAGGAAAAAACCACAAAACATCTTTTATTTATATGATTAAAGAAGGCATCAACCTACCATTATAATATTTGTAGGCACCAATATACATGATACACCAATCCCCTTAGCTTTTCAAGCACCAACTTGTTGAAGGCACCTTCCCCCTCAGATTTTCAAGCACAAACTTGGTGGAGGCACCAATCCCCACTAGATTTGCTGATATAATTTATTCTATCCTCTAAATATTTGTTTCATCACATTTTTAGACTGGATCTAGAAGCACCTATTTTTAATTTTTGTACTCACAACTCCCTTTAATTCAGATGTGTTGTTTTTCTTTTCTTTCTTTGCAGTGGTCTTGTCTTACCAATTCATTGACAATATTCTCCTGCACTTCATAGTACACCACTCTATTTTACATGGTATTTTATAATATATATCTCACACTTCTCATATTCAGACACTCTTTTTATGCATGTTTTCTCATATCGACCATTGCATTATCTCTAAGATCTCTTATCATCTCTTATAAGACCAGATCTCTATAGTTCTCTTGTCTCATCACATAGTTTTATCATTCACTTCAGCTTTATGCTCTCCATATGCACGTGTTATTCTAACATATGCATTTTCCTCACTCCTGCTTCCTGATGGCATATATGTTATCTCATATGTTCTTATCACTGCACATTTTCTAGCTTCCTATTTCTATTTATATATTTTGCGCACGTTCATTTCTTAGTGTAGATCTATTTTTGTATCATTTCCTGCCTGAGTAGTTTTTTTTAAATGCTTGCAGGATCATTCCTTGTAATTGCAACCCTAATGGGATTTAACTGTTGAAACCATGACCTCTTTCAATGACAACTTTATGGTCTATTTCTGTGAAACTAGTACAGTGGGTTCTTTTTTCCAATGTTCCCTTGCGACAAAACTTAGAGTTGTTGAATCATTACTATCTGCATGCATTATTGAGACAAAAATACCTATACTATTAAAAATATTTCACTACTTGGTAATCCTTACAATTTACAACAACTTACGGTCAATTGTTTCATTTCCTCGGGATTTTCCCCCTCATCACAATTTACTATTATTTTCACTTCACCATGTGAATTTTTGATGATTGATACTCATCTAACACCAATCTTGAATTTATATAATTGAAAATAAATTTTCCTATTACTTTGGAACTTCACACCTCGAGGCAATACACTACCAATTCTATTTAAGACTCCAAGGTTTTAACGACCCAAGACCCAATATGGGACCCACGAGTGGTGTGCACGTATTGTCATAAGGTTTTTATGTTTGAATGGTAGAAGTGCAATAATTTTTAACACGTAAAGAATTCATCTCACAATGTCCATGCATAGATTTCAGGGACTTTGTGTCTGCCACATCATGCCACCATGGACTAATCAAAGAGTACAACCCATTATTCTTCCACGTGTCTTTCCATGTCACCTACCATATGTCACTTTCCTCCAATACAATTGGCCTCCCAAAAACACCAAAACTAAGTGTTGCATGTTATATCTTCATGTTTCCATGTCATATTAGTTTCCATTTGGTGTCTACATCATCTTAGACTACTTGGAATTCCACCTCATCTTAGGGGCTTAACTTCTTGGCCCTCTCCACTCTTAACCTTCTCATCCTTCTTGATCATTGGCCTTCTTGGCCCTCAACACTCTTAGCCTTATCATCCTTTGACATTATCCTCCTTTCTCTTCTTGGTCTTCAACCTAAGACTCCTAATGAGCTTGCTGCCCAATGGACACGATATGAGGAGTTGTCTACCGATGAGAACTTGTTTTTCCATCGTAGGACAATAGATATCTTAAGCACTGAAATGTTCCAATTCAACAATTTACTTCCTCAACTTTTTTAACTTGTTTCCTTGAAATTGACATCAATGATCTTATGATTGTTTAGCCATCTCATCCTTGACATCAATGAAAAAATTGTTAACAATATCTCCTGTTTTCATTGATGGCAACATGTGGCATTGGTGCTACCAATCTACTGGTAACTTAATATTTTTTCTACTTTTGTTTTCACAGTCAATTTTGATACTTCAATATCAAGTAAGCTCTGAATTAATTATTCACCCCCCCTACACGTTTACAACATCAACTAAGTTGAGATCCATACTAATGTCTAAACTATGTGCCAATGGCTATTCTCTCCTTTTGTATCTCTCTCACAATCCAAATAGTTAGAGCTCTAATAGTGAGGTAAGGTAACTCTCCCCCTTTGGCATCAATGGAAAAGGAGTATGTTTGCAAATGCTTGATACCAATGACTAAGAAAGGTTTATTTCTCCTTGAGACATCCATCAAGTGTTTGATATGGGTAGCATATATGTATGTATGATATATATGATTGTTTGTGTGAACTACCCCTAACCTGATGTTTCCTCCTTACTTTCAAATCTTCCCTTGATCTACTAACACCAATGGATGGTTTGATACAAATTTGGGATATGAATGAGTCATGGGCCAAGTGAAATCCTTCTGAGTATATGAAAGTTTTAGAAACTTTCCATTTCATTTTCTCTTGTAACTCATTTTCTTAGCATTTTATAGAGAGATGTCATACTCCATATTTACAAGAATAATTAGATGAGAGAGATATCACTCCCAAACTCTATCTTAAATACTCAAATGGATTCCTAGGAAAAGGTTTGATGAAAATATCTGCAATTTATTCTTTAGTAGCAATATACTCAAGTCTAATAATTTCTTCAGCTACCTAGTCTCTCAAGAAATGATATTTAATAGGAATATGCTTTGTCTTGGAATGCATTACATGATTCTTAGAAATGTTAATAAGACTAGTATTATCACACATAATCAGAATGAGGTGAGCATATTCAACCTTGATATATTTTAAAGTTTGTTTCATCCATAGGATATGAGTGCAACATACCGTTGTTTCTATGTACTCAATGTCAACTATATACAATGAGATATATATTTTCTTTTTACTCAGCCATGACACTAATAAATTACTTATAAAGAAACCTATGACAATTGTGCTATTTATATCATCGACATTTCCTACCCATATGCATCTATGTATGTCGTTAGGGTGAAGTTTATGCTCCTTGAATATTGTATGCCATAATCAATCGTTCCCTACAAATATATAAATATTTTTTGTATAGAATTTACATTACTCTCCTTGGGGGTAGACTAGAATTTGGAAACTAATCCTACAACTTGGATTATATTAGGTCTCGATTTTATTAGATATAGAAGGCTTCCAATCATTAACCTATACATTTTTTTATTTTCATTAGGGGATTGATCATATTTGCTCAACTTGCACTATGTGACCATATGTGTGCTAATAGGTGAATAGTCTTCCATTGAAAATTTCTTCAATATTTCATTTAGGTATTTGGTTGAGAGATAAAAATTCCTTCATTTGATTGAGAAAGTTAACGTGTAACCTAGTGAAGAATGAAAATTCTCCTAGCATGGACATCTCAAACTCCTTTTGCATGTACGTTGTAAGCTTTTGACCCATTCAATCCACTTCACTTCCAAAGATGATATCATCCACACACAAAACATTGATTAGTAAATTATCATTATCAATTTTAGTATAAATATTATTGTCTACTATGTTTCTTCCAAATTATTGTTGTTGTGGATATATATCAATCCTGGAAGACTAGGTTTACTAAATAGAGAGCTTTCTTGGAGCTTGCTTTAATCCATAAAAAGGTTTCTTTACTTTACATACATAATCTACATATTTATACAATTAAAATCCTTCTGGCTACTTTGTTTACACTTCCTCTTCTAAATCACCATTCATAAATGTGGACTTGACATCCATTTGATAGAATTTGAATCGTTTGAAGCATGCAGATGCTAACATTATTATTGATTCTAATCTAGCATCAAGAGAAAATTTTCTTCAAATCAATTCCTTCTATCTATGCATACCCTTTTCATAATAGTGTATTTTTGTTCCTCACTACTTTTCCATCTTCAATTAACTTATTTTGAAAGACCCACTTGGTGCCAATAATATTTTTGTCTTTTGGTATAGGAACAAGTTCCCATGTGTCAATTTTCTCTATCTAATATGTTTCTTCATTCATAGCCTTTATCCAATACTTGTCTTCACTAACTTCATCAAAATGCTTAGGTTCTATTTTAGACAATATTTTCAAATTTCCATGTCTAGGAGTACTAATTAATTTTCTTCTTGTCTAAACTAATGATTCTCTAATTCCAATTATTTGATCTTTAGGATGGTGTTTTTACACATGGGTGGAGTTTTAGGTTGTTGAGGTTCCATCTCTTCTTCTTCATCATTTTTCTCTTCTTTTTCTTCCTTTTCTAGATCAACACTTGATATTTCATTTAATGCTTCATTTATTTGTGTATTTGTTTTTTGTCGCACTACTTCATCTACCATTACGTCAATACATTCTATTATATTTTGCAGTGTTTTATTGTAGCACTTGTATCCATTGACTCTTGATGAGTAACCAAGAAAATTTCCTTCATAAGCTTAAGAGTCAAATTTTCCTAGATTATCTTCAGTCCTCTTGATGTAACAGTTGCTTCTAAACACTCTTAGATGCTTGAATGACATTGATTTACCTATCCATAGATCATAGACAATCTTATCAATATTTACTCTGATTTGAACCTTGTTTGATATGTAGATATTTTTTTGTGCTACTTCTCCTCAAAAGGTGTTTTAGACCTTTTCTTCTTCCATCATGGCTATTTCCATATCTTGTTATGATCTATTTTTTTTTTCAAATACTCCATTGTGTTCAAGGGTTCTAGCTACAAAGTATTGTCTTATGATTCCATGCTCTTCATAGATTTCCTCAAACTCATTTGAAGTAAACTCCCTTCCTCTATCGAATCTCAAGCACTTAATATTTAGATCTATTTCATTTTCAACTTGAGCTTTGGATACTTTGGACTTGTTGGGATTTTGAATTTTCCCTAAGTAACATGATCCATGTTGTCCTGGTATATTCATCAATGAAAAGTATTCGATAAAATGTTTTCATTGATGTCAAAATCGTAGTCATTGATGTAAATCTAGATCAAGGTTAGGGGGAATTGGATGGTAGTTGAGGTATTTAGTTGGGAACCATAATAATAGTAGGATAAGGAGGGAATCCTAAAAAACTATGACTATGGCTAGCAAATTTATGGTTTAATGGTAAGTATTCAAAGGAATTTTATGTGAAATATATCTACTCAGATGCTGTTACACAATACTCAGATGGATAGGCCTCAAAAATACTTTCCAATCATATATGGCAACTTGAAAATCTCCCCAAGGCTGAGAAGTTATGGTAGTTTCAAGTTATAGAAAGGTTCCAAGGCTCAGGGTTCCATATGAAGACAAAAGGAATGAGAAGAAACATTTCATGTCATGCATTGGAGATTTTGATGTTTTGTCATAGAGTAAAGAGGATTGCAAATGTGTCGAAGTTGCAGTGCAACACGGTTAACAAAGACAGGGGATGGAAAATTATCCATAAGAAGACATAAATATTTCACATACCTAGTCACATAGGTTTGGACAAAGTGCTAGGGCACAATGATAGATGGAGGGCATGAGACTAATTGGCATGTGGTAGGAATTCAATGCCCTAGGCATGTTTGCATAACAATAAGCAACGCTGAAAAACATAAGATCCCAGGGTATCTCTCCATACGTGTTATAGACATTTTTGTGCCTTGCAGCTCCAAGCATGAAATTTCCATAAACCAAGGGCTCCTAAGTCCCTAAAAGTGTTGTTCTAACCCCTAAAGGAACAAGGTCAACAAATTACAGCTTCTCCCAGAAAGTTCTCCACCAAAAACTGCTCAGAATAAGTCAAAACAGGATCATTTCAGCTGCTCCACTAGCTAAGTGCGTTGCATAGCACCTAAATCCACTGGATAGGTGTGTTGCAACGCACCTAAATTCACTATCAGGGTGCGTTGAGCGGGAAATGACAAATTGCAGTGTCATTCCGCGAGGTGGAGAGACAATGGAAGCTTCCAAAATCTTCTCCTATGACACTTGCCTCACTGAATTCAACCAAAGATGAGTAAGAGACCTTCAGTCTCCAAGTGGAAGCAAGAACTGACAGAGAGAAGGCACTAATAAAATCACAAGCTGACTCATCCTCCTTGCATACATCTATATATGGATCCCTCATCCCAGAGATCCAGAGGATGGAATTTTGCACATTGTAAGGAATTGCTATTGGTTTTGAGACAGAGATCAGAGTATTGGGTGATTTATGCTTTGTTGGAGGTGAAGAGGGGCTTCTTTGCTGGGAGGTTGATGCTGGGTCAGGAATCATCGGTTGTAACTCCTCCTGGATCTTCTTGTTATATCAATAAAAACTATTTGAGTTTTTCCTCCATGCTTGTGTATCATTGATGCTTGTTACATTTGTATGGTTAGCTTAAATCTGATCCTAAGCTTTTTATGAATATAGATCCATGTCTTTGTATAGTTTTCTTCTTCTGTGATCTTACAAGTACTTGGTGAAGCTGGGCAAGTAAGGGAGCAGATAGCTGGAAGCTATCAAAGAAGAGAGGGATTGGATCAAAGGATTAACGCAAGACACAGGTCGGTTCTTTCTATCCCCCTCTATCTTTAATTCATAAAGGAAATACAAAAGTAGTTTTCTCTGTTTGTTTCTAAGGCAGCTGTCACACCTTAGTGGGATAGAGCAGTTCTAAATAGACACTTTTCCCGGTAACAAAATGGCGACTCCACTGGGGAAGATTGTCTATTAGTTTGTTTGTGTATCTCTAGTTGTTTGTTTCATAAACTTATAAGTAGCATTCGAACTGCATTTGCCATAACAAATGCAAAGTAGACATCTGCTGCTTCTATCCATTCACTGGATTTGTTTATGATTTGAACAGCTGATCCACAAATGATCTGATTGCCCTTGTGATAGCTCTTAGAACCTCCTTAGATCTACCCCTGATTGTGCATTACTGATTGCTTTTACTCGGCCAAAAACCAAAGACTAAACTGCAAACTGTGACCCAGAACCCGGATAGAATTCTCGTTTCTGTCCCAGCGCAGGTACTGTTAAGAGTTCCTGCATTTCAGCGCACTTCCCGAAAGGGAAACCTATGTTGCAATCCAGTTTCTCTGTGTTACAGGTGCGCTGATCAGCCTAGCCCTGTGCAGCTGAGGTTCTTTGCTTCATTCTTTCCAGTTTTGTCTCTGAATTTTGCAGCTTGTGATCAGTATATCACTGTTTCAAACCCCTTTTCCTTACTAATATTCCGCCTCATTTGTACAAAAGAACTGTAGATGTTTTTGTGTGTTTTTTGAGTCGTTTACAGTTTTCCATTGCAAAAGTATAATAATCGTACTGTCGTCCTTTGATTTAGATCTGTCGCAAGTGTCGATTTCGATCATAGGAGAAAGTTTATTTGCTGTTGGTGGTCGATTATGCTTTTGCTATTGCCTTTGGTTTGAATTTGTGACTTTCTAGTGTCGAAACGAGTATTTATTTCAAAATCATAAAGTGTCGTAATCATCTCTACCTTTTGATTTCGAAAGGAAGCTTGTTTGTGTTTGTCACTTGAAAGCAAATTCATATTTGTACATCAACTTTCTTTTTAGCATCAATACTAAGAAAGTGAAAAACAAATACATGCATGTGCATTTGCATATAGACAGTCTGTTTGGCTTGATTTAGGAAAGTGCATTTATAGTGTGCTCTTTGCTCTTTGTGAAAAGATTGTGTCTTTCTTTTCCCCTAGTAGCTAGAATTTTCATTGCAGAAAAGAGATAAAAGTTTGTTTATCATCTTTAGATTGCATTTTAGTAACTACATCTACATCTCATGGTGAACCCAAAAGGCAAACTTCATAAGAAAGATCAACTTAAAATAAATTCAATGAATCTAACAACGCTTTGGAACTTAACGCACAACATTTAGAGGTCTAGGCTAGAGATGTATTCCGGCGTCGTAAAACCTGGTAACTTTTGTCCTCACTGATGGTTGGGTGATTCCTCCACTTTGAGACGATAAGTGCCAGTACGAACTTATGCTCCCACGTACCGTTGAGTATATATTGGGAGACCCCTATAGGTTTAAATCCTTTATCCATAGGAAGCCATGTCGGCCGCCCTACTGATCGCAATGCACTGAACAAAACATTCAGGAAGATTGACTGTCGTACCGTAAAAAGTATTCTGCAGTTTTGCGATTGGTTTGGTACTCCCTCTACCTAGACCTCCAGAGCAGTCCCTTTCGTTCATTTTCAGACTCTTTAACGGAAAAGGTCCATCTGAGCACTTGTCACTTCAGGCTCATTAAAAATCAAAGGAGACTAGAGTCATCTTTTGTTTTTTCTCAACTCTTAAAAACTGAAAAAACAAGTTGTGTCAAAGCGTATAAAAATTTATTTTAAACGGAATATTCATACCCCTTTCCTACGTTGATCTTGGGTTGAGAAAATGGAGTCTACCAACCAAGGAATTCCCCTTGGTGGAAATCCTAGTCCCTTCTCCTCTTAGGGAGATGTTGGTGCACCCCATATGGCCACATTGTCGCTTCCAGGGCTGACAATTGGTTTGCCAGTATGGCTCTTCTCAACCTATGTCATTCAGAACACCACTATTCCTGAACAATCGAATCAGCAATTAGACGAGTCCAGAGTTGCCCACCAGCCTTCTACTTCCTCTAATTCTTCCTCTCCTCCTTCCTCTTCGCTTGATGGGGCTGGTAAAGCCAAAGGTCAAGTTCCTAAGGAGAAGAAGGAAAAGAAGAAGAAAGAGAAGAAGAAGAAGGAGCCAAAGGCGAATGGGGGAAAACGAGTGTCGTCTAACGAAAATCCACACACTGCACCGACCAGGCCTAAATCTCCATGTGTCATTTGCAAAGGAGACCACTTTCACAGAAATTGTCCTTGCATCCCTCGGATATTAAGGGACTGGTCTCCTCGTTTGCACAACCCGGTGTTGTCAACCTCTGATGATCATGTTGGAAGCACACCGTCAACTAGTGAAAGTGAAGCCCCAGGACAAAAAGGGAAATGTAGATTTCCTTGTAAACTGTGCGAAGGCAATCATGTCGTTCACCGTTGTCCCTTCTTAGATGAAGCTAAAAGAGTTTTGGATGATCGTCCGGTTTCACCGTTACGACTTCCTCCTAGATATAAAAAACTCTTGCCGAGTCCGTCACTAGTTGAAAATCTAGCTGGCCCGCTCAGGTGGTCGGCTGAAGCACCTATCATTGAAGATAAACCATCTGGATCCATACCAGACGAAAGTCAAAAGGTCGAGGCGGCAGTTGACCTGGTCTTGCCTTCGGAGGTTTCATCTTCAGATGATACAGTCACTAAAGAGAACAAGGATGACACCGTCCAAATTCTCTTCATAAACACAGACTCCGACGAACATGGGGGCAATTTACCCGTTCCTTTACCACAGGAAGGAAGTTCGTCAGAGCCATACCCGGTCGTTCGGTCCCACCTCCAAGCAACCTAGTTGTCTCCTTCGATTGGAATCAACTAGGCAGACCCCGTTTACCAGCAAGCATACCATTTCGAATTATCGTATCCTTTCCTCAACTGCTTGGAAAGTGCTTGGTTCGCCATTGCTTTTGCCTGAGATGAGAAATCTGACAGGCTTTGATAAAGGAACCAGTCGACCTTTAGGGATCCTTCCCGATGTGCCCATAACATTGAGAAGGAAGAAAGTTCACATGAATGTAATGGTAGTTCAAGGACCCCTAGATTACAATCTACTCCTTGGACGAGACTATATTTATTGCATGGAAGCAATTGTCTCCTCACTCTTTAGAGTAATGTGTTTTCCGCACGAAGGAAGAGTGGTCAAGCTCGTAGACCAACTTTCATTTCCCGAATCACGCATAGCAAATAGTCATATACCATCTCTAAATGGTCTTTTCATGCAAGAAATGTCTCAATCTCCAGTCCGTCCTTCCGATGAGCGCGAGTAATTAGGAGGGATATGACTGAAACCCAGGGGGCATGCATCCTGGTCTGCTTCGGCAGGAAAAATTTGGGTATAGGGTAGGTTTCCGCGGGAGAATATGACTACTCTGTACCCCCGTCCGTGATTGGAAGAGGGGGTTATTCTGGAACAAGATTCTCTTGTCAAAGTTATGTGAGTTGGCGGGCATCGTTGCTCACCTTTGTTTATCTCGGTAGACATCGTCGAAGAAGTGTTTTTTTTGCGCTGTGAATAGAACAATCTTTGGGTAACCTATAAGAGGTATACCCTTCCTGATAAAACAAATGTTTTGTCAGCTCGAATAGAGGGTGACCTTGAAACTCTGTTTTATACCTGGGGGCATGCAAACCTTTTGGAGTGCAAGCAAAGAGTGATCATTTATCTTTTTTTTGGATTGGTCGTTTCCTAACTTGCATAAAGAAAGGATGTGGGGCAAAACTCTAAAAGTTGCCATTTTATATGAGACATTCTTATCATATGACTGGATTAATCGAGAAGTGTTACCGCAAGGTTCAAGCTCGTTAAAAAATAAACCCGGACCGAGCAAATGTTTCCACCCGCGTTTAAGCTCGTTAAAAAATGAACTATTCCCCGGTAAATAACCACCGTGAATGTAGTACTTTAGCCATTAAAGCCTTGGTCGTGTTTACACCGTCACCTCCACTTTTTCATTGGCCGATCATTCACCTCCATTTGATTGTTTACCCATTTTGAGGAACAGCTACGAAAAGTGATTTCACTAGCCATCCTTGTGACACTACCGTGATTGGAAAATTCCAAACCTTACCTGGAATCAGCTGCTACCCATTTTATCACTCGTTCCTCAAAAGATGAGTCTTCTTTAAGCTCTTTTCAACTGACTCATAAAATATGAAAAGATTGCCGAGCCATTGGCCTCTCCAGCTCATTAAAGGGACAGGAAGTATCCCTCCTCTAGATTTTAATCTTTTTGGACCTGAGGGATTATTACACAAAAAGATCGAGCGCTTGTTTTGTTCGGCTCGTTAAAGCTATCGAAAATTCATCCCTTCTGTATTATTTTATACTTTTTTGGACTTAAGGGATTAGATGACGAAAAAGGAATTTTGGAGTTACCTTTACGTACCTTTTCAGACTCTCTAAAAATGAAAAGGACCGAGTTATCTTTGTCGTTAAACTCATTAAAAAGATTAATAGTGACAAACTTGTCTTTAGACGAGAACGAGTTTCACTATCGCTAGGCTCGTTAAAACATAGCGATGGGTTTGCCCGAAGGGAAAATTATAGAACAAGAATATGTTATCCTCCTCAAGCTTGACAAAAATAAAGAGGTACTGGTCAGCAATGACTGGGGAAAAATTCGGAAGAAAACTCAAAGAATCTTTATTGGTAGCAAGTCGCTCTTGAACATGACACTTCCACTCCGTGTCCGAGTCAGGTTGGGTTGTTTCATTCACCGGTCACATCGCCATGGTCACGCCATACCATCCACATTTAAGGTTAATGCTACCAATCCATCACATAAGTGTCGCTGACATGTTCAAGAGAAGTCACCTGTGTCCCACCCACTACCATACATTATACTCCATACTTTCATGACCGCCACCCTGAACCATATATCATCAGATCGTTTTCACCTCCATCAAAATCATTTGCTCTATTCCGTGTCATTGATGTGGGATTCATTAAGGCCCTCCTATGACGGGTCACTTCTTGTCGACATCAGCTCATTATCCAAGAAGTTGATCTAGGAACACCCCATTCAGTACTTTGAAGCTTGCATGCCTCAATGGCAAGTTTCTCACTTCCGGCGACAGGTTTACATCAATGACCTTCGACCGAAAGATTTTGCGTGGTGTTTGACGCCAAGTCCTTTATTAACACCACGTAAATTGTACTGCAGTACCTTGAGGATCATTATCATTATCGGTGATTCCTCTCGCGCTTGTTAACAGTTTCCATCATTGACTGGTAATCAAGCGATGTCCTTCCATGTTCAACTTCAGAACATTTCTCACATGGATCGACTTGTACTTCGAGTGAAGATCGGACGAGATTGAAGACCTCGGATCTAGTTTCATCCATCCGGGCTGCGATATATATTCAGGAAAATAAAGACATTAAAATGTACAACATTGCAGCATATATAATCATCCTACCAAAAGGATGATGGCTCTATCAGAATCATCAGTCTACAATCAGACGATTGTTTGTCCTATGTACATGAAAATGAATTTATAAAGATGAGCTTGGGAATGCCCGCCTCAGCTAGATCATGAAAACAGTATGAAGATAATGTATTGTATTGTATCTTATTACAGGTCTCCTCCCAGCATTGAAAGAACTTCGGATCCTCATAATAAAGCATTTCACCCGATAAACGGCCTCATACTTTAGGGGGCAACTGTTATAGACATTTTTGTGCCTTGCAGCTCCAAGCATGAAATGTCCATAAACCAAGGGCTCCTAAGTCCCTAAAAGTGTTGTTCTAACCCCTAAAGGAACAAGGTCAACAAATTACAACTTCTCCTAGAAAGTTCTCCACCAGAAACTGCTCAGAATAAGTCAAAACAGGATCATTTCAGCTACTCCACTAGCTAAGTTCATTGCATAGCACCTAAATCCACTGGCTAGGTACGTTGCAATGCACCTAAATGCACTATCAGGGTGCGTTGAGCGGAAAATGACAAATAGCAGTGTCATTCCGCGAGGTGGAGAGACAATGGAAGCTTCTAGAATCTTCTCCTATGACACTTGCCTCACTGAATTCGCCCAAGGATGAGTAAGAGACCTTCAGTCTCCAAGTGGAAGCAAGAATTGACAGAGAGAAGCCACTAATCAAATCACAAGCTGACTCATCCTCCTTGCATACATCTATATATGGATCCCTCATCCCAGAGATCCAGAGGCTGGAATTTTGCACATTGTAAGGAATTGTTGTTGGTTTTGAGATAGAGATCAGAGTATTGGGTGATTTATGCTTTGTTGGAGGTGAAGAGGGGCTTCTTTGCTGGGAGGTTGATGCTGGGTCAGGAATCATTGGTTGTAACTCCTCCTGGATCTTCTTGTTATATCAATAAAAACTATTTGAGTTTTTCCTCCATGCTTGCGTATCATTGATGCTTGTTACATTTGTATGGTTAGCTTAAATCTGATCCTAAGTTGTTTATGAATATAGATCCATGTCTTTGTATAGTTTTCTTCTTCTGTGATCTTACAGGTACTTGGTGAAGCTGGGCAAGTAAGGAAGCAGGTAGCTGGAAGCTGTCAAAGAAGAGAGGGATTGGATCAAAGGATTAACGCAAGACACAGGTCGGTTCTTTCTATCCCCCTCTATCTTTAATTCATAAAGGAAATACAAAAGTAGTTTTCTCTGTTTGTTTCTAAGGCAGCTGTCACACCTTAGTGGGATAGAGTAGTTCTAAATAGACACTTTTCCTGCTAACAATACTTGATGACTTGGCACAAAGCTCGGGGGCTTCACTAGCGACGCAATACCATACCACATGGGTTCATATTGAGGGATATATATTGAGGAAAAAATGACATATTATATTGGGGGATATAGGGGGTAAAGGGCTTTTATATTGGTAGGTATAAAAAATGGGGCTCAAAGTTAATGAAAAAATATAAAGGGGTATAAAAAATGTTAAAGAAAAAATATATACCTACAATATCTAGTGAAAGTAGAGGTTTTTAAATTGGGAAGGTGTGTTGGGATAGCATTGGTAGGGGGTTAAATAATATGATTTTAGAGATATTTTCCAATATGTAGTCAAATTAAAGGAATTGTTTAATATTCCACGAACGCACGTGATATGACAGAGGTTCATTGATCTAAGCCCCCGTGGCACAAAGACACATAATAATGATGTCATTAGCATAAGTGTAGTAGGTGATGTGGAAATATCCCTGAAGTATGTGCCAGTATCCATGTTTGTAGACAATTTCCCATGTTGACAAATTCTCAACTTAGTGGAGAAACTGGTTGAAATTTCAAAGCTCGCGAGGGATAGTGAAAGGAATAAAAATTGATGGAAATATTCCCCATCCCTTGGGACAGAACCTGTGAAGGGACCAATCCATGCTATGGCACTATGAATGTTCCCACAATTAACATAGTTGGGAGACAAAATCCTTCAGAGCGTAGTCACTTGATGGAAAGTTCACACCTTAGGTTGCTTTGAGATTACAACAGAACAAGAAATGGCACGATGAGGTAGGGAATGATAAGCCCAAGGTCCTGGCTCTCAGGCATATGATGCTAAAAGAAAGGGGCATGGGGTGTATACTTTTTCTAAAGTAAAGCACCTCTTATATTTAACATATGGTCTCAACACCAAGTCACATGCACAAAGGGTGGCTAAGAGTTTAATGGCTTGGTACTATTTATATTTGGCATCTAAATTTCTATTTTTAGTAAAGTTTAGTCAATGAGCACAGTGAAATGGAGATGTAGTGCTGACAATTATAAGTTTTCAATGATGTAGGTGGTGTTGGTGGCCTTAGTTATGAATCTTCCACATTGAGAAATGTTCTTAGAATGGTGAGACATACTAAACTACCTCTTTCACCATACCAAATTCAATTGAGACTGTTGGGAACGGGTCCCCTGGGGTCAATTTTGGGGTTAAAAGCCCAAGTTTTGGGGCTAAAGGCCCAAGTTTTGTGTAAAGAATGTAAAGTCTCCGCATTTGTGGCTGCGGAGCACGAAGATGTAAAGAGTTACTAAGGTTTTTGCACCCTTCTTTTGTAGAAGTCATGTCAGCTTTAGAGATCTACCCATGGTCCATGGGTCTGTGGACCATGGGATTGTATAAAAAGAGAGTCTTAGAAGAGTTTAAGGCAGTTCAGTTTAGTGGAGTCTTGTTATGTTTTATGCATGGGTCTGTGAGATCCAAAAGCGAACAGTCTTAGCATAGGAAGAGGCTCTGCATCTGAGTGTGCAAAGGCCTAGGGTAGAAGTCCGCAGCTGAGTGCGCGGACCTCTACAGCTATGTGTGCAGGACAGTCAGAGTCTATACTAGAAATCTGGATTATCAACAAAGATAAGTATTCTGGAATTATATGTGTATGCGTTATTTTACTTCTGTTATGAATGTTGCGATTATGTTATGTTGAATACTGAGGTTATGAATTAATGCTATATTGATGTGCGAATCTATGTATTTTTCTTTTTCATATGAATGCAAGTAGGAATATCTATTTACGCGAAGATAACCGTAATGCATGTTAAAGTAATCGATACTTAAGTGAATCTGAGTGAATGCAGAAGTAGAGTAATTACAGAGGCGCATAAGTGCCTGATCTATCTATTTAGGGTCCACAAAGGATGATCAGAGACTTTTGCGGAGGCTTCAAGGACGAATAAGAGATGTACTTTGATAAGCCCTAAATGGCTTATCAACCTGCACGAAGGAAGGGTTAGGGAAAATAACTGACATCACAACCATCTCAGGGTGTGGAAACTTGGTTCCTGCATCCCCCCATACTACTTTGGGTGAGACTTCAGTCTACGCTCTACGGATTGATGCCGAAAGGGTCAGTAGTGTAGGGATTTTCTTGGCTTCTTAACATTGAACCTGGGTTAGGGCCCATCAAGCCAACAAATGGTTCCATTGCTGGGACCAGGATCTGCATAACGAGATGTGTGATGTTGCATCATTGGAATCCAATTAAGAAGGAGAATGAAGACTGGTTGGATAGAGAGATCCATGAATTTGTCGCGCAAGAAAAAAAGAATATGTGATTGATGAAAGAACAGTGGTTGGACAGATATCTGTACACAGAGATACATGAAATCTTCTTCTGTTATTTCACGGTTGAATTATACAAGTGCATTGCGAAATTGGCAGATGACCAAGGAGGTGGAGGTTTGACGGTCCGATTTTCTAGACACTAGAGTTAGTACGGAAATTGGAAGCCTATGAAGATAAGATCACGCACACTGTCGATCATTGGCTCGATCGTATCATAGGAGGGTTTGTGACAAATTTCACGGTCGATACTTTGTTTAGTTACAATGAAGCAGAACGCTGCTTCTTCAAAGGGCTACGAGGTAAGTATTTGAAATCATTAAATACTTGGATTAAGATGCTCTTGTGTGAAAAGAAAGTTATGCAGTTACCTTGATATTTGGGGCTACGTGAAGTGGAAGGAATTTCAGGGACGTAGGAAGAAAAGCACCTGAATATAGCCCGTTGATTGGGCCTCCTCTAAGTGATGACGAAGGGGCAACAGAGGATTCTCCGTTGAGCGCTGTTCAGTTGATAAGATAGGGATTCCCACGAATACCTACACCGCCTCCATCCTCACCTCCACCACTTACCCCCTCACCCACACCGCCGCCACCTCCACCACCATTCAGCATAGAGAACTCCGTAAAGCTACCTGTGTTCAAGGGTGTAGGAAATGAAGATCTGGACTAGTTTTGGTTTGTCGCAAAGGCTGTATGGGAAGCCCAGGGTATCATGGGTGATCAAATGAAGAAAGCAATGTTGGTCAGTGCTTTTCAGGATGGCGCACTAACTTGGTATATTAAGTATTTCACTAATAATCTGACGTCCGCGTTGGTAGATATCCAAACTGCGGTGAATAAGGAATTTAGTAGACCTAAGTCTGAGGCGCAATCAATTGTGGGATTCAAAGAGATCATGGTGAAGCCTGGTGAGACACCATGGGATTTGGATCATAGATTGAAGTGTATGATCCCTGAAGCCAACATGAATCTAACTGATGGGCAGCATCATGAATGGTTTGTGGCCTCACTCCTGCCTCATCTAAGGGTTGCGTTATCATAACAAAATATTGGGACCCAGGTGGAAGCTCTAGAAATCGCAATGAGATTACACAAGACACTGATGTAAGATGCTAATGTGGGGGTTCAACAGATACATGTGTAGTTGCAAAACCTTTGCCTTGAAATGCAAAGTCTGAAAAAAGACAGAACAACTCTGCCAGAGGCGTGCAAAGAAGTATGGTGCCTAAAGTGAAAAAGCCAGGGGCATGATAATGATTATTGTCCGGTTTTTGCAAATTATGTTGCAGCAGGGGGACCAATGCCTCTGAGGCTGGAAGCTGCAGTAGGGCTAAGGGCAGGGCCCACACTATGGTGAGCTATCTGTCAGGTAGCTGGGAAACATGCGATAGACAATTTCCATTTGCTACAAAAATTCGTACAGACACCGCAACAACTCTTCTGCAACTTCTGTCAAACTGTGGGTCACGATGGGCACAATTATTAAAGTTATGAATTGATGATGGACAGGACACATGCATACAGGGTACAAGCAGAAACATGGCCCCAAGACCAAGGCACTTGAGGAACACGAGGCGAGTATCAAGGACGCGAACGAGGTCGAGGTGGAGGAGGACCTGGTAGAGGTCGAGGGCAGATTATTTGTTACAATTGTGGAGGACCAGGACACTACGTGTGAGATTACCCAAATATGAAGTGATTGTCACGCCGCTATTGTACTCAACTTGACCATGCTTTGGAGGATTTCCCTATATTCTTAGCTAAGATACATAAGAAGGGGGTGCAACCATAGATACCAACTCAGAACCTGCAGATGATGAGGGCTGAGCCTTGCGAGGAAGACCTTAAGGTAAATATTGTGCTACAGAGTGGAGTGACGACTGGTGAGGATAAGGGGAAGCAGCCTGAAGAAGGCATTTGGGTCCGCAAAGCACCAGAAAAGGAGACTGGGTTTGATCTGGAACGTGAAAAAGAAACATTTATGGAAGCAAAGAAATGTTTCGCTGAGGCCTCTACCTCAGGGAATTAGGAGAAACCGGATGAAGAAATGGACCCGTCCATGATTACCACGTTCTTGGAGACCTGCATGAAACTGCTCCATGATAGTAAGGTTGTGAAGGGACTGCAGGAGCTGATCAATAGGTGTGCTGGCAAGGAAACCACTACTGACGGACCGCGCGTAGTTAGGAAGCTTGGTAAGCATAAGGCATGAACTGGACGTGAGATGAGACTCACCACGTAGATAGGAGAATACGAAATGGACCAAGTTATATTGGACCTAAGGTCCGACGCGAATGGTTTTCCAAAACAGATATGGGAAAGAATGGGGATACCTGCACTATAGTGGTCTCCGATTCAGTTAAGGATGGTGAATTAGCATAAAATCATCCCAATGGGGAGGTTGTAGGGGGTAACAATTGATATCGAAGGCGCGAGCGCACTAGCGGATTTTGAAGTGATAGAGATTGTGGATGACAACAATCCCTACCCTGCACTCCTTGGGATCGATTGGACCACTGACATGAATGGGGTAATCAATCTAAAGAAGTGAAAGATGGCATTTAAGAAGAAATCACTCCACGTAGTGGTGCCACTGGACCCTGCAGAAGGAACGCGCTATATTGAACCGGTCCGTGATTATGAAAGTGATGACGCTTTGGACAAGATTTAAAAGATAATAGTGCAAGATTAGGATTGGGTGAATCCAACAGCAGATGGGTATATTGCGTGGGACTGCGAGAGCTCCTACACATCAGATTCAGATGAAGAACTGGAGCACTGGCAGAATCAACTACATGAAGTATCTACGTTCCACTATGTATCATCAGAGGTAAGAAATCTGCCTCACTATGATGGGTTAACTGATGTTGATCACTTTTTGGATGCATTTGAAAGGGAAGTACCAGAGAAGCATAGCTTCTAGGCATTGGATTGGGCGTTGCACGCTACGCCCGCAAGATGGTGGGGTACACACAAAGATAGTTTTTATGATTGGCGCAAATATAGGGGGATGATGAGGGTACGCTTTGGTCATTCGAAGGTGCGACTAACAGAAAAATATGATGGGAGAAATGATCCGCGCAACCATTTGACTAAGTGCACTAAAGTGTATGGAGTGAAGCCTGAACTAGAATGGGTCCATCTGTTTTGTCATACCTTGGATGTTATACCAATGAATTGGTACTTGGAGACAGAACTCTGCCATGGCACCGAAGAATGGGATATTTTGTGATAAGGATTTTTTATTATGTTTAATTTCGAGGATGGATTTGAATCTATCGACGAAGCGTTACAAGAGGTTAAGATGACAATTTTCAGGATACTATAGGATCCTCTAGATTTGATTCAACCTAATTAGACCACCCAGTTGCGCAAGCACTGGAGTGCTACGATGTCACAGTGGAAGAAGAAGATGAAGACCTGAGGAAGATTAATATCCCAGAGACTGAAGGTCACCGTGAAGTTGAAGGACCACAACTAGAGAATCTAGACATAATCGAGCCGCTCAAAACCAGACAGCTGAACATTGGCACAGAGGCAGAGCTGAAGTTTTCAAAAATTGGGGACTATTGGGATGACGCAATAATAGATAAGGTTGCCTAACTACTCCGCGAATATCAGAATCTATTCCCCATGAAGTTTTTAGATTTGAAAGGGATAATAGGAGACCTGGGTGTCATGAAGATCACCCTAAAACTGGACATGAAACCTGCGAAGCATATATCTTACTGCCTCAATCCGAAGTACAAAGAAAGGGTTCACTTAGAGTTAGACAAGATGCTCGTGACAGGTATTATTGAACCGGTGGAAGAATCTGATTGGGTGAGCCCAATAGTGGTTCAGGAAAAGAAGCAGAAGGAAGAAATAAGGATATGTGTAGATCTTAGGAAGTTGAATGATGCCTGCGTGCATGATCCCTTCCAAACTCCATTCATCGATGAGGTCCTGGATAATGTTGGCAGCCAAGAAGCATATTTGTTCACTAATGGGTTCTCTGGGTACCATCAGATCAAGATTGCGCCGGAGGATAGAAGTAAGATGACCTTCGCGACTGAATGGGGATGCTTCCAGTATATGGTGATGCCTTTTGGGCTGAAGAATGTGCCAGTGATATTTTCACGCGTAGTCATCGCGGCGTTCAAGGACTTCATTAATCAATTTCTGGAAGTATACTTTGACGATTAGACAATGTTTGGAATGGTAAAGTGCCATGTCACAAGTCTGCGCTTGATGCTAGATACATGCCGAAGGTACCATATCATGATCAATCTAAAGAAATGTTTGTTTTGTGTCCCTTGTGGGATCTTGTTGGGCCATGTGGTATGTAGATAGGGCTTGATGGTAGACCCAGCGAAGATCGCGGTCATAATCAATTTGGAGGCACCAAGAAGTGTGAAACAGCTGCGTGCAACGTTGGGAAATACAAGATATTATAGGAAATTCATCAAGTGATATGCCCAAATCACCGCGCTGATCCTAGTATTCCCAGATTGGAAGAAGAAATTTCATGTGCATATGGACGCATCATGTATTACGTTGGGAGCAGTATTGACACATGTCGGTGACGGGGACTTGAATCATGCTATAGCATTCGCAAGTAGGAAGCTATCCAAAGATGAGAAAAATTATTCCACGACAAAGCGCGAAGGATTAGCTATGGTGTACGCGCTCTAAAAGTTCAGGGATTATTTGTTGGGCATACATTTTAAGATGCATACATACCATTCTGCATTTAAATACCTGGTCAATATGCTTGTGTTGGGGGGAAGATATGCAAGTGGTTGTTTTTGTTCCAGGAATATGATTTTGAAGTCATTGTGAGATGAAGACGATTGAATGCAAGACCTGATCATCTGTCGCACATTGAAATTGGGAAAGAGCCTAATAATTTGGAGGAAGGACTGACTGATGAAAAACTCTTTAGAGTGCATGTTGGGAACAACCAATTTAAAGATATTATACACTTCCTGATGATAGGTACGGCTCCGAACGGATATACAAGCCAACAAAAGAAGGAATTGGTAGTGTGCGCGATAGACTTTTCTCTCATTGTAGGGCACTTGTACAAAATGGGACCAGATGAAATATTACGACGTTATGTTCCAGGGTTTGAACAAAATAAAATCCTCGCTGAGGCTCATGGAGGAATCACATGAGGTCATTATGTAGGAAAAGCAACATCGCAGAAGATTCTACGCGCTGGGTTGTGGAGGTTGGCCTTGCATAAGGATTCAAAAGCATATTGTAGGGCATGCGATGCATGCCAAATGACTGGAAGACCCTCGCGCAGGGATGAACTGCCGCTGAATCCGTAGATATCGTTACATCCCTTCGAGAAGTGGGCGATTGACTTTGCACAACCAATTCAGCCTCTAGGGAAGAAGACGGGTGTGTGGTACATCGTCACCACGACTAAGTACTTAACCAGATGGGTGGAGGCACAGCCTATGAAGGACTGTAAAAGCGCGAAAGCATCAAATTGATCTTTGAGTACGTGTTGAAAAGGTTTGGTTTTCCAAGCATTTTAATGAGCGATCATCGTACACACTTTCTTAATGAGATGATTAGCACAATGATAGAGGAATTCCAGGTTTACCATCAGAAGAGCACGCCATATCATCTGTAGGCTAATGGGCTGGTGGAAGCGTTTAATAAAATATTGGAGAGTGTTAACACCCAGGTTGTTCCCTATGACTCCCAAGGGAATACGGCCGGGGTAACCACTAACCAATCTTTGGATTTGCAGCTTCTAGCCAAGCTGTAATCAGAGAGGGCTCTCTCTTAATGATTTGTCTCTGTTCTGAGGGTGTTTTAGGCTAGCTGTGAAGTTCAACTTTGGTTTATTTGTTTGGTTGGAAAAGGTTCAGTCAGAACTTGTATGCTCTTACCAAAATCTTATATAACATTGGGCAATGGAGTCAGTAGTCCTTTGGTTTGGTGTGCTGTGTTGATACCGGAATGAAAACTGCAGAGCAGGATAATTGTCTGGGAAACAATGCTTTGAAATTTAGTTTGGGTGTGATATGTTCAGGATAAGAAAGGCACTTAAGGATCTTTCTATAAACTGATATGAAAGAAAGCAATTGTTACCTGGAAGCATTGAAGAATTTCTAGATAATAGTCACAACATGGAATTAAATATAACATGAGCATTTAAGAATTCATGTCTGTTTTAATCCTGAAGAAAACATTTGCAGCAATATAAGATTGAGCACAGGGTGTGAAGAAACATGTCCTGAACTATTCTTTTTCTTTATTGCTAGATATGATGAAAACGTGAAAATGAAATAACATAGGGAAACAGAACAGAGTTTAAAGAAAACATATCATTCCACCAGACAACACAGGGATTCTGCAACAGCACTTAGATTATCAACAAGACACCAGAGTTCCAGGAAATCACTGAGCTGAAATTGCTCTTTGTATTAAACTTTTCTGAAAGTACAGAGTATACATGCCTCAGAGTAAAAATTACCAACCCCTTATGCGTTACTAAGGGGAGTATATATACAAATTTACATAAGAAAATATCTGAATGGAGAGTGAATGTTCCATAAATGCTCAGCTAACTGCTGGAGTGTAGCCGCTGAGAGAGTAAATGCTGTAATCACTTTTAGTCCCTTAGCTGTCAGAAAATGGTCAGAAACTGCTGACTTGGTGGCTGTTGGAGTTGGCTAAGGGTGCACCGCCAAAATTTGCGCATCTCTTTATCTTTTGGCCAGCCGTCATAGTTTGTATGCTGAGTTAGCATTCAGTTGCTTTTAATGCTAACTTTATCCTTCTGTTTGTCTGATAGTGACCTGGAGCTGGCAGTGACCAAACAGCTGGAGCTACCGTGGCAGAATTTGAAGCATTGCTTGCCACCAATCTTCCTTTGGCATCTGATGCCTCCTAATCTTTATTAAGGTCTCATCGGCCTCTGTATACCTGTAAAAATTAGGAGGAGTCTCAAAAAGGTGGTTCACTTCATTCTCAATAAAGAATAGGCCTCCCAGTTTATCATATAAGCTCTGTCCTGAGGGAGGCCCTGTCTGTTCAGATGTACTGCTAGATGCAGTAATCTGGTTCTCAATGTATGTTGCCATTCTGTTGGCAAATTGATCCTGGGAGACTAATTTTCCTGCACCAGTTAGGAGGCTGGGCAGGCCTTTTGCTTGCAGTTCTGCCAACTTAATCCTGAATTCCTCCACCTCTGCTCTGATCTCATTGCACTTCCTCTCCACAGCTTGTACATAGTTCCTGAGAGTGAGCACTTTCTTGGCAGTGAGAACGGCTTCTGTTCTGTTGGGGATACCTATGGCTGCCAATTCCTCCTGTTCCTGCCTATTCAGGAAATCTATCATCCTGTTGGCCTGTTCTGGTCTGTTTCCCAGCAGTGTTTTGGCTTTATTGATTTCTGTGTGTGCTTGGCCCAACAATTCCATCTGTTGATGTATCGTTTTTATTGATTTCCATTGTTGGGTAATGGATTGGCCTATTTTGGCCCATAAGATTCTTTTTATTTCG
Source organism: Pinus tabuliformis (assembly GCA_031772625.1). Taxonomy (NCBI): domain Eukaryota; kingdom Viridiplantae; phylum Streptophyta; class Pinopsida; order Pinales; family Pinaceae; genus Pinus; species Pinus tabuliformis. The sequence goes on from CM062813.1 coordinate 2,133,805, forward strand.
GCCAAAGCTGTTTCCAGGTTCAGTTCCTTTTCTAAGGCCTTTATCTTGTCCTGGAGGGCCTTTATTTCTCTGCCCTGCTCTGCCACAGTCACCTTAGACTTGTCATACTTGGAATCCAGCTCTGCCAATTTCTCCTTGGCTTTCTTTATTTCATTGGCCTGGAGTTCCATCTCTTTGACAGCCTTGGTCAATTCCTCTATGCTTGGGCTGGCATCTTGGGCTGCAGTTGTGTCTGCTGCTTCTGTTGTGGGGGCCCCTACTGCCCCTGACGTTCCTGCTGTCGTGGAAGTAGTTGGAGGAGCTAGGGAAGTAGATTCTCCCTGTTTATCTTGTATTGCTCCTTCCAGCTCTTTCTCCAATTCACGGATTCTCTGGTCCTGCTGCAATAGGAGGTCTAGTTGGTCCTCAGCCCGTTTTTCCTTTTGAAGCTCGGCTGTTTGAGGGTGCTCTGTGGGCTGCAGCTTCAATCTCTTCCTCATTGCATTGAGGTCATCATCTTTCTTCTTTAGGAGGGCCTTCACACCTGTTGGATCACTAGGATCATGTCCTAGGTCAACAATGATCTCCTCAAGAGACTTTATTCTATTGTCCTTGGCCTTAGAGGACATTCTCTCAAAATCCAGCTGAGTATTGGTGTTCTTTAGGGACTCTTTTAGCTCATGGGCCAATATGGCCTTTTCAACCAAGGTAGCATAGACCATCTCCCCAGTCTGCTTGTGGAGTTCAATCTGGTCCATGGGATGTATATCTCTAGCTAGGACCTCCACCCTTGTTTTTATGAAATCTGCAGCTGTCTTAGGCTGCGGCCCTTTGGGCTTAAAATGACTGAATATCATTTTTTCTTCCTTGATGTCATAAACAGACATCAGTCTCTCTTGCTGGGCTGGTGTAGCATCTATGAACTGTTTGTAGACCTCAGCCCTCAATAGCTCATTCTGAGCCTTTATTTGCTTGAAAGAAGCCTTGGTGCTCTTGGGCTTCTTGCTTTGTTGTGAAGGAGAGGACACCTCCAAGCCAAGCTGTAAAGTTTGCTCCTGCTGAAAGGAGCTTGTCCCTGTGTGCTGGCTGCCCTCCTTGTCTCTTGCTGTACTGTTCAAGACATCTTCAGTAATGTCTTCCACCTCTGGGGAGTCTGCCCTTTGCCTTTTGGCTTCTGGCTGGTGGGAGGATCCACTGGGAGGAGTGGACTCTTCTCTTTCTCTTTTCATTCCCCTTTCTTCATGTGCTGGGGTCTGCAAAATTGGGGCAGTCAATGGCTCAGTTTGAGGTGGTGGTGTTTGCATTATGGGGGTTGTTGGAGGCCCAGTTTGTGGCAGTATAGTTTGTCCTTGTTGCTGCTCTGTTTGCTGCTCAGTCTGCTGCTCAGTCTGCTGCTCTGTTAGAGGGGCTGACTTTTCCTTTCCTGCTTCATCTTCTGCACCCATTATGCCTTTGCCTTTGTCTATCCCTGCTGCTGATGTAGAAGGTGCCTGTGGTGCAGTCCTTGTAACCGAGGTCCCTTCTCCCACTGAGTGAGGCGGTCTGAAAGGTACCTGCTGCACATAATCCAGGTCAATAGTCTTCTCAAGCTCTTTCATATTTTTAAGCATTCTTTCTTCTTCAGTTAGGTTCTCAACTAGAGTGTCCAGCTGCCATTCTTGTAAGTTGGCATATTTTTCTATGTGTGGGTAGTGGCAGTGCTTAACACCTAGGAGCCTATACTTATTTCTCCTAGCAGTGATGAAACCTTGAGGGTCATAAGGGACCCATCGAAAACTATAGGAGAGCTTATATTTATCTTTGAGGATCAGGTCTGCAGCTTCCCACCCTTCTTTCTTGTTCATGATGAAGGGGCCCAATTCATTTTTGAAATTAAGGTGGGCCTTTTTCTTGGAGCTGTGGAAATGGGTGAGGTCTGACTGAATTAATTGCCTGTAATACTCCAAGGCAAACAACCTCATAGGTACATATTTGGGGAGCCTGTATGGACAGAGCTCACATCCATAGATCCTGAATACAGTATGGTGTTCATATAGGTACCAGTCACCTATTTTATATTTCTTAGAGAGCTGCAGAGCTTTCTTGATCTCACTTGATATTCTGGGAGGAGGGGACTTCATCAGCATGCAAGAGATTGGGTACACAAATTGGTCAACAAATTTACAGTAGGTATAGGGTGAATTTGTGACTTTGTGATAAACTGAGGTCCAGAAGATAACAGATCTTCTCTCCCCTCTATGATCCAACCTTCTGATGTAGCATGGGAAGGCTTCAGAATGATGAAACATGAACAGGTGGTAGATGTAAGCTGAGTATCTGAAGACCCCCTGTCTGTCTACTTTGCTCAACTGATCATGGATCTTATTTGCTATGAACTTAGCAAAGTTATACTTTCGGGCAGGGGGCTGGCGTGGGCTGTAAACAGACAGCAACACTAGCATGGCTTTATCCACATGCTCACTGTTTTGGTATCCCAGCACATAGGCTATCATGTCTAGTAACAGCCTGCCTACATCATTGAAATGTACATTCAGATAAGGGGGTGGCCCTGTAGGCTGGCACTCAGGTTTCATGAAGGTCCTGGTGACCTTTTGCAGCTCCTCACTGGTCATCTTGTCACCAGTTTCCAGTAAATAACTCATGGAGAATGGGATCAGCAACTCTGTCTGATCAAACTGTAACATCTTGTTGATGGACTCAGCATTTATGTAGAAAAGGATCCTCCCTGATGGAGTATTGACAGCTCTGTGCTGCACATCATAGTGTTGAGCACATAGGTGAATGATCTCAGGGAAAACATTCACAGCTGGGAGACAGTAATAGGGCAGGTTTGACTCCCATATCCCATGTGTACCATGACCATCCTTATAATCTTCCCTCAGTTGAGTGAAGGTCTGCAAGAAGTCTCTTTTTCCCTCAAAGTCTTCAATGAGACAATCCTTGTCAATAAATGGCAAGGCCTCCAACTCCTTATTTGTTTGACTTAGTGGAGCAACACTGAGGGAAGAGGATGCAGAAGCTGCCATGATATAATCTAAGTCTGTACAGGTAGAGGTAATGATTTGACAAGTCCTTAAAGACTTTAGCAGCAGGTCAACTGTAAACCCAGTCTGGTGTCCTCCTTTCAGTGGAAAATGTAAGCTGGCTTTTGTAGTTTGTTGTAAATTCACAGGGATGTGAATTGCTAAATGGCAAGTTGCAGAGATAGTGAGGTTTCTTTGGTAAGAATGCAGGCGGCCTGTACTTGGCAAAAGGGAACAATGCCGAGCACTTCGGGGGCAATTTTACGGTTTCAGCCCGTGGAATGACCGCTCCAATGTCAAATTATAGTTCAGGGATGGTGCAGGTAGCTTTGGCTTACTTTGGGTGACAGGCAGAGCTGAATTCAGGAGTTTTACCAGTCTTTTAATGGTGAATTTACAGAGAATTGGAATGCATGGGAAAAAGTGGGAAAACTGGTGAAATACCTGGAAAAACTGGCTTGAAAGCTTGCGGGCCGGACTGTGGAGGCTTAATGCCGTCGAATTCTGGACTTGTAGCGGTTGAAATGTTGAATTTGATGGCTGGAGGACAAATTTCGCGGCAGCTGGTCGACAACGACTACTTCTTCTTCACGTGAAAATGACCGAAAACGGCTCATTTGGTCGTTTATAACGTTAAATTTGGAAAAAGTATGAATTTGGCGCTTTTCCGCCGATGACGTCAGCATGACGTCATGGCGGGGCCCGGGTACGGAGGTGACGTGGCTGCTGAGGTGTCCGCCAGGGTGGCAGAACATGGTGGCGGGTAGATGCGGTGGCAGGTCTGCGTGGAGGGCCACGGGACGCGGGGGCAGGCATAGGTGAGGTGACGTCAGGATGACGTGCCCATGACGTAGGAGGGAAGGTGGTAACACGAATGGCGGTAAGCGGGTTCCCCGCACCACCTTTGGGCAAAGGCGGTATCAGGGAGGGGGGCTCTGAACAACCCCACTGCCTGCCACGCGTCCCCTGTACGGGGCGGCAAAAACCGCTTTCCCCGGACGCTAAAGGTCGGCAGGTCGGGGAACAGAAATGACCGCCCACCGTTGGATGATGGGTGGCAGGAGATCGACGGCTGGCGGGTCCTCCGACGGATCGTGCAAGTTGGGGGGGACCCGCCGGCCGACTAAAATATTCGATTTAATATTTGGGGCGGGGAACTTTGGAATAGTGGGTTTTTATGGGTTTTTCGGGATTTCGCATAATTTCAAAGGGGTTATGGGTAGGATGGGGTTTCTATAGGGTTTTTTCTTTGCAGATGAAGGTTTAATGAGTGAAATGATTTGAAATAGGGAGAGAGATGAAGTGGAGGTTCATCATAATGACCAGGTGTCATTTTGATTCCTTTTTCAGAGAACATATGGCTATAATGCCAAGGGGAGGGATATTTATAGAGAATTTGGGGTTTATACACCATGGTGTTAATACTAGTAGGGGAAAGGTAAAATAGGGGAGTTACATAATAGAATTAGAGGTTAATATGGATGAGGAGGGCAAATGAGGGGGATATCACTAAGTTTGTTTGAAACTTACTTAGTTTAGAGAGTAGATCAAAATGAAAAGATTTTTACATAGGAAATGTGGCTTATAAAGGATGAAGAGCCTCTATAAAAACATAAGTCTTTCCATGAATTTCAACTCATGAGGGATGTTAGTAATAAATGGAAAAAAGGGGAAGAAGGGGGGTTAGACATGCTTCTTTGTTTTGCTTCTCTCATTTTTGACCACCAAAGTCAAGTTTTGAACTGAGTATCACTTCTGCAACCCCATCTACTTACCCAGCTACCTTGCCTAGCATTTTTTGTTTCTTCTTGTAGGGTGCACTTGGACTTGCAAACCCTTTGTGTGCCTTTTCTTTTGTCTGGCTTTTTCCTTCTGATTTCTATCAAATTCTACCCTTATTTCTTCCAAGGTCCCAGATTAAACTGTTGGGAGCCTTTATTCTCTACCTAAACTACTTGTCTGCCAAGATTAAGCAGTTTGGACAGACTTCTTTCTCTATTCTACAACAGGAAATTTAAACATGGCATGATCCAGATTAGGCTATTGGACCATCCATCAAAATTGAATCCTTATCAAGGTATATACACACCTTGTCTCCTTATGAAAATATGGGATCTTTGCATCATCAAAGCAGAGCATATTTGGACCTTCTATAACCAATCATGAAATATGAAACCTATTGATATAGGTAGCAAACAGTGGCTCCACATGGGGATGGTTTTTCATTTGAAAGACCAAGAACAGCAGGTCAGATTGCCTTGGCCATTGACTGTTTCTACCAGTCTTGAAGTTTGCTGCTCTGAAATGCCAAAATTGTGTTTCTCTTTTTGGTAGACCTCTGGTTTTATTCACTTTCTGCTGGCAGTTACAAAAAAAACTGTGAGAAATTGCATTTTTACAAGTTGGAAAACAATATACACATCTGAATATGTACAGGGGAAAACTCAGGCTGCACTCATGGGTGATATTCAAAATAGTGCTTCAGCATCCTGCCATTCACAGGACCTTCATCCAGATCAGTTTCATTGAGGCTTTTCAGGAAATAAGTGTTGTTTCCTTGCACTGCTTGGACAGCAAATGGTCCTCTCCAAAGGGAATCAAATTTTCCATGTTTTCCCTTGTCTTCTCTTCTGGAATCCCACTTGAGGACTTTGTCACCAACATTGAAATCCTCTGCTTTGGTTCTTCTGTCAAAGGCCTTCTTTAGCTTTTCTTGTAACACTTGAACTCTGCTGAAAACTTGATCTCTGGTTTGCTGCAAACCTATGATTTGATTTATTCTTCTCTGCATATCATTTGGCTCAGCTTGGCTTTCTTGAAGAAGCTTTATAACAGGTATCCCTAGTGATGGTGGAAACTTGGCTTCCAATCCATAAACCAATTCATATGGGCTGGTCCCAATTGATCTCTTGGTTGTTAGTCTATCTGCCCATAGAGCATTTACTAGCTTCTTATGCCAATTCTTTTTGTTCTCTTCTAGTACCTTCTTTATGATGTTTATCAGACTTTTGTTAGATGACTCAGCAAGGCCATTGCCTTGGGGATAGTATGCAGTAGAATGGCCTAAAGTAATGTGAAATTTGTGACAGAAGTTCACCATTTTCTTGGATTTGAAAGCAGCAGCATTGTCTGTTATTATCTTGTCAGGGCATCCAAATCTAGCCAGAATATTGTTCTCCAAGAACTGAATGATAGTGGAATCATTGGCTTGCCTGCATGGAATAGCTTCAATCCACTTAGTGAAATAGTCTGTGGCAGTTAGAATCCATCTATGCTGGCCTGAAGATGAGGGGTGAATTTCCCCAATGAAGTCTAGGCCCCATTGTTGAAAAGGTCTCTCTGTTGCAATAGGCCTCAAGGGAAGTGGCAGCAGCTGTCTCTTTCCCTCAAAGACTTGACATTTATGACATGAGGTAGTGAATTTCTTGACATCAGAGAACATGGTGGGCCAGTAGTAACCAGCCCTCAGTATCTTATCCACAGTGGACTTCCAGTACAAGTGTCCACCACAGTCTCCTGCATGAAACTCTTGCATGATATTGTTAATCTCATTTTCAATTAAACAGTGCAGCAATATACCTTCATGGTTTTTCCAAAGCAAATTGCCATCCATCACACAAAATCTTGATGTTTTCATTTTTAAGAACCTACACTTAGTTCTGGACAGTCTTGGGGGAGCACACAGGTTTTGTAACACATAACAGATATCAGAGTACCAGGGGGATTGTTCAAAGGCTACATTGATCTTTGGAGTCGCCAGCTCTGTTTCACTGTCCAGCTGATTGATGTCTAAGGCTTGAAAATTTGTTTCTGTCATTAATTTGGCCAAGCCTTGCCCTTTTATTAGTTTTGTAGGTTTTATCTCAATGTCAAATTCCAAGATGCTGGCAATCCATTTTCCTCTTCTGCCTTCTAAATTCTCTTGGGTGAGAATGTCTTTGACAATAGGACTTGGCACATATGCTTTGACATGGGAATAAAGGATATAAATCCTAAAGTCTTTAATTGCTTTGACTAAAGCGTAAGCTTGTTTTTCCATGATTTGATACTTCAAAGGTGCATCTCTAAGAGCCTTGCTAAAGAAAGCAATTGGCTTTTCATTTCCTTGGTCATCTTTTTGCAACAGAACAACAGCAATAGTATGTTGGGAAGCAAAAGAGAAAATGATAAACTCTCTGTCAAACTGAGGATTGGTCAAGACTGGGGTCTGGGTAAGGGCCAATTTTATACCTTCAAATGCTTGATTGGCTTCAACAGTCCACTTCACTTTTGAATCCTTTTTCAGCATGTTATTTAATAATCTGGTTAGCTCTGCTAGGTTTGGGATAAACCTTCTCAAGAAATTGATTTTTCCCAAGAATCCTTGTAATTCTTTGACATTCCTTGGGTGAGGCATTTGCAGGATAGCTTGTATCCTATCTGGGTCAATTCTAATGCCATCTTTTGAGATGATGTGTCCTAAGAGCTTGCCTTCTTCTAGACCAAAGAGGGATTTCTTAGGGTTCAAGGAGATTCCATATTTTCTGCATTTTAGGAAGATCTGTCTTAGATGTTTTATATGTTCTTGGTCTGATTTTGAAAAAGGTGTTAGGTCATCTAGATAAATGACTAAAAAGTCATGAATCTCCTTTGCAAAAGCAATGTCCATTGCTCTTTGAAATGTTGCCCCTGCATTTTTCAAGCCAAAAGGCATCTTTACATATTTGAAAGTTCCCCATGGGGTTGTAAATGCTGTTTTGTCCTGATCATCAGGGTGAACTAAGATCTGGTTAAAACCTGAAAATCCATCCAGTAATGAGATCCTTGAGGCCCCCACCACCCTTTGAAGAATGTGATCCATCTTGGGTAAGGGGTAGTTGTCTTTTAAGGATACTTGGTTTAGATTCCTTAAGTCCACACACAGCCTGATCTCCCCTGTCTTCTTTCTTGTAGGGACTAAGTTAGAGATCCATTCCGAGAATCTGATTGGTGCTATGATGCCTACTTTGAACATTTTATGTACCTCTTGTTCCATTGCTGGGAGAAGCATAGGATTGATTCTCCTCAGTTTTTGTTTAAAGGGCTTTTGATCAGGTTTGAGAGGGATAGTGTGTTGGATTACAGAGGTGTCATAGGACTTTAGGTCCTCATAGCTCCATGCAAAAACATCCTGGAACTCTTTGAAGAGGTCAATGTATTTTGGCTTTTGGTCAGGAGGTAAGGAAGCAGATAATTTAATTATCTTGGGTTTGTCAATTGTTCCTATGTTGCACTCTTCAATGGCTGCATTTAGGGGCTGCATTTTTGGTTTTCTGGAAATATCATTTGAATCAAAGATGTCCTCTAGTGGGGTTAGGCCTGTTGGTAGAAAATTGTCCTTTAGCTCAATGATTTCAGTTTCAGCATTGGACACTCCTTCTTCCCAGTCAACTTGTTGAATTTGCTGGATGTTTTCTATATTGAAAATAGTTGGATTCAGCATTTGTTTTGCAGTTCTAGGTGATATTGGCTGAGCAGTCTGTTGAAACTGTATTTGTGATGGACTTTCTCCATCAAGTATTTGTGATTGACTTGCTTCCTCATTGTCAATATTTAATCCTGCAAATTCTTGCTGTAGAGTTAAAAAATGGTTTATTTTCTTGTCATCCTCAAATACTTGCCAATCATTGATGTTGTTTGGTATGGAGGGTCTGTGTTTTATCTTAGCTGTAAAACAATGGTGGGGCTCAAAGGGCAACTTGCAGGTACTTGCAAAGGTGGCTAAACTATGAGCATGTAGATTTTGGGTTCTGGGAATTTTAGTAATTTGGAATTCAGAGAAAAAGTTTAGTACCTCAGCAACAGCAGACCTATAAGTCCTTAGTCTTTTGTCATTGGTGATAAAGTTTCCTTTCACTTGTTGGATAACTAAATCTGAATCTCCCATGATTGAAACCCTGGCTGCTTGTAAGAATTTTGCCAACTTGAGTCCTAGTAAAAGAGCTTCATATTCTGCCATGTTATTAGTACATCTGAAATTCAATCTATAGGCTCTGCCTTCTGCATGACTATTTTCTTTATTGTGTACCCAAACTCCAGCTCCTGCCCCTAATTTGTTGACTGAGCCATCAAATTCAAGGAACCATAGAATATCTTGTTGGGGAGGAGGCTTTATGATCTGTTCATGGGCTGGTAATGTAAGTAGCAATTGTGGTTTTTTCTCTGGCTTGTCTTCTAGGACAGTCCCATCATTTAATTGGATGTTCTTGACAACTAAGGCCGCAGCACTATCAAATGTTTGATTGACTGTTGTTTCATGAGTGATACTACTCTCATTTGCATCTTCCTCTTGTATGAATATCTTGGTTTCAACTTCACCTTTGGAGGGAGTAGTTGTATCATTGAAGAGAATGTATGAGTCTATGTCTGAATGGACAGCATATATAGGAAAATTTTGAGGTTTTTCTTCACTGCTGACCATGTACTTCATTAGTGTTTCTCTGTACAGTCTTTTTGGTTGCCCAAACACAGAGATGGTGGCATATGACATGTCTAATTGTAGGGAACCTTGGAGTTTGGCCCCCCATGATCTTGATAACAGCATTCCATACTTAGGTGGGATATCAGCAACTACCACATCCATTAGGATTGTGTTGTTTGGGTATTGAACTAGAGACACACATAAGTCTTTTATGAGACCTAGACACTTGACTTGGCTGGAGTCAAAGGAAAACAGATCCTTGTATGGTCTTGTTATGTCTAAATTCAATCTCTCCATGACTGCTTTTGGCATGAGATTGTGAGAGGCACCTGAGTCAAACATTGCATTATGTAGTATTTTGTCATGAATATGTAAACTGACATAGAAAGGCAGTACCCCTGTGACTACTGTTTTTCCATCCACTTCTGGGCCAAAGAGGAGTTCTGGGGTGTCATCCAGTACATTGACATCATCTTTGTTGCTAGTGAGTTGAAGGGACCTTTTGATTTGCAATTTATAGCTGTCATGCTTGGCTAATTCCAAGAGAGGAATAGCTATTTTTATTTTGCCAATTTCTGTTTCAAGATCAAAAGGTTTCTCAGATTGGGTCTTGGGGTTATAGGTGACAGTTCTTTCCTTGTTCATTAAGTCTCCTTCTAGATTTTTATCTTGACTTTGAGATTTATCCTTTTTACTCACCTCTTGAGAAGTAACATTTAAATTAGGATGAGAAGATGAAGTGTCCAGCGACTGCTGTCTTAAGGACAGTGGCTCAGTGATTTCTTCAACAATCACTTCTTCTGTAGGTGAATTTAGTTTGTCACTAGGTTGTGTGACTATAACTCTTTCAGGCTGCTGATTATCTTTTTTCTTTTCAGGCTGGTTGACATTCACAGTTCTGCTCCTTAGCTTGTACTGTTTATGGACTTCATAAACAACAGTGTCATAGCCTTGTTTAAAGTCAAAGGATTCCCCTGATTTAGTTTGGAACAGTTTGATTTCCTCATCCTCATGATCTTCTTGTGTTAAGAAAACTTGACTTTCACCATCCAGCCCTATTAAATTAATCTCAGGATCTTCATTGGGCTCTGCTGAAGTGGAGGTTTCAGCGTAATTTTCTTGGAAAGGGGGTCTTATATCTGGATCAGGGTTTGCCCTGCCAACGTTCGGGTTTGGATTTCTCCTAAAATTTGGATTCCTAGGAGGATTGTTTTGTGGTGCTTCCCATGATGCTTTTCTTTCAACTGATTCCACCCTGTCACCCAATCTTTTCATGCTGTTGAGTATGGCATCAAGCTTTTGATCAAAGGCTGTGGGTTCTTCTTTGTATATGCTTCTCTTTTCTAACCTTGCCCTGTTTCTTTTGGCAATCAGGTTTGCTTCTACTGTGACAGCAGCCTTCTGGGCGTCTTCAAGGGTCTCAGGTTCTCTTTCCTTCAACTGATATGCCATGTCAGAATCAAATCCATCAGGGAACTTGTACAAGGCCAAGTCAGGAGGAGGTCTTAGGTTTTGTGGTATTGCATTGTACACATTGTTGAATCTAGCACAATACTCCAGAACGGTCTCTTGAGGACCTCTCTTGATTGTTTCATATTCACCAAGTATGTGCAGGGGATCTTTCTTCTTCTCCCATCTGGTAGTAAAGGCCTGATAAAGCTCATCAGGGGTCGTGATAGTATTTGCAGCAATCGACCTGAACCAGGTTCTAACATCACCTGTCAGGCTTTGGACAAAAATTCTCATCCTCACACTGTCATCATCTATTTCATAGTTTTCAAAGTGATCTTGCATCCTCTTAGCATGTTGAATAGCAGAGTAAGGGCCAGTGGAGTCAAAATATGAGATTTTGGTTTGGTAATCCTGGGGTAGAGCTGCAGGATTAGCAGGTAGCTGCAAGGGTGCATATCTATTTGCCATATTTGGAGGGTTGGGTGTATTAATAGGTGCTGCTGGGATAATAGGAACAGTGGGTACCACAGGGGTAACAGGTGAAGCTGAACCTAAAGTGTGGTTCAAGGGGATATGTGCAGTGGATGAAGATGGGGGAGGAGAACTTTGAGATGTAGATGGTGAACTAGGGGAACTTGGAACAGACCGAAAGAGGACTTTAAGTGGAGTAGAAAGGTTAGGAAAGTCTGTAACTGAGGTCAAAATAGCAGGCTGATCCTGCCTTTGTTGCTTCCTGATGTTTCTAGGGATGGTATTTGGATTATCAACAATGATGGGTGGATTTGGGTCAGGATTAGCCCTAGTATGCCGTGGATTTTTCTTAGGAGCCAGTTTCTAACTGTTTTTAGGATTTTGTGGGAAATTTTTATATCTGAAGGGACTGGATGAAGATTTTGGAATGGTTATATATTCTCAAAGCTAAGATGAAGATTCCCAAAACAAGCTCCTCCTTAAAACTGTTAATGTAATACAGAAACAAATTAAAGGCCTCTTGACTTATTTCAGGCTTGATAGCAGCTTAAGGAAGATATATAGTAAAAAAAATCTCAAGCACTCCCCAGTGGAGTCGCCAATTATGTTAACACCCAGGTTGTTCCCTATGACTCCCAAGGGAATACGGCCGGGGTAACCACTAACCAATCTTTGGATTTGCAGCTTCTAGCCAAGCTGTAATCAGAGAGGGCTCTCTCTTAATGATTTGTCTCTGTTCTGAGGGTGTTTTTAGGCTAGCTGTGAAGTTCAACTTTGGTTTATTTGTTTGGTTGGAAAAGGTTCAGTCAGAACTTGTATGCTCTTACCAAAATCTTATATAACATTGGGCAATGGAGTCAGTAGTCCTTTGGTTTGGTGTGCTGTGTTGATACCGGAATGAAAACTGCAGAGCAGGATAATTGTCTGGGAAACAATGCTTTGAAATTTAGTTTGGGTGTGATATGTTCAGGACAAGAAAGACACTTAAGGATCTTTCTATAAACTGATATGAAAGAAAGCAATTGTTACCTGGAAGCATTGAAGAATTTCTAGATAATAGTCACAACATGGAATTAAATATAACATGAGCATTTAAGAATTCATGTCTGTTTTAATCCTGAAGAAAACATTTGCAGCAATATAAGATTGAGCACAGGGTGTGAAGAAACATGTCCTGAACTATTCTTTTTCTTTATTGCTAGATATGATGAAAACGTGAAAATGAAATAACATAGGGAAACATAACAGAGTTTAAAGAAAACATATCATTCCACCAGACAACACAGGGATTCTGCAACAACACTTAGATTATGAACAAGACACCAGAGTTCCAGGAAATCACTGAGCTGAAATTGCTCTTTGTATTAAACTTTTCTGAAAGTACAGAGTATACATGCCTCAGAGTAAAAATTACCAACCCCTTATGCGTTACTAAGGGGAGTATATATACAAATTTACATAAGAAAATATCTGAATGGAGAGTGAATGTTCCATAAATGCTCAGCTAACTGCTGGAGTGTAGCCGCTGAGAGAGTAAATGCTGTAATCACTTTTAGTCCCTTAGCTGTCAGAAAATGGTCAGAAACTGCTGACTTGGTGGCTGTTGGAGTTGGCTAAGGGTGCACCGCCAAAATTTGCGCATCTCTTTATCTTTTGGCCAGCCGTCATAGTTTGTATGCTGAGTTAGCATTCAGCTGCTTTTAATGCTAACTTTATCCTTCTGTTTGTCTGATAGTGACCTGGAGCTGGCAGTGACCAAACAGCTGGAGCTACCGTGGCAGAATTTGAAGCATTGCTTGCCACCAATCTTCCTTTGGCATCTGATGCCTCCTAATCTTTATTAAGGTCTCATCGGCCTCTGTATACCTGTAAAAATTAGGAGGAGTCTCAAAAAGGTGGTTCACTTCATTCTCAATAAAGAATAGGCCTCCCAGTTTATCATATAAGCTCTGTCCTGAGGGAGGCCCTGTCTGTTCAGATGTACTGCTAGATGCAGTAATCTGGTTCTCAATGTATGTTGCCATTCTGTTGGCAAATTGATCCTGGGAGACTAATTTTCCTGCACCAGTTAGGAGGCTAGGCAGGCCTTTTTCTTGCAGTTCTGCCAACTTAATCCTGAATTCCTCCACCTCTGCTCTGATCTCATTGCACTTCCTCTCCACAGCTTGTACATAGTTCCTGAGAGTGAGCACTTTCTTGGCAGTGAGAACGACTTCTGTTCTGTTGGGGATACCTATGGCTGCCAATTCCTCCTGTTCCTGCCTATTCAGGAAATCTATCATCCTGTTGGCCTGTTCTGGTCTGTTTCCCAGCAGTGTTTTGGCTTTATTGATTTCTGTGTGTGCTTGGCCCAACAATTCCATCTATTGATGTATCGTCTTTATTGATTTCCATTGTTGGGTAATGGATTGGCCTATTTTGGCCCATAAGATTCTTTTTATTTCGGCCAAAGCTGTTCCCAGGTTCAGTTCGTTTTCTAAGGCCTTTATCTTGTCCTGGAGGGCCTTTATTTCTCTGCCCTGCTCTGCCACAGTCACCTTAGACTTGTCATACTTGGCATCCAGCTCTGCCAATTTCTCCTTGGCTTTCTTTATTTCATTGGCCTGGAGTTCCATCTCTTTGACAGCCTTGGTCAATTCCTCTATGCTTGGGCTGGCATCTTGGGCTGCAGTTGTGTCTGCTGCTTCTGTTGTGGGGGCCCCTACTGCCCCTGACGTTCCTGCTGTCGTGGAAGTAGTTGGAGGAGCTAGGGAAGTAGATTCTCCCTGTTTATCTTGTATTGCTCCTTCCAGCTCTTTCTCCAATTCACGGATTCTCTGGTCCTGCTACAATAGGAGGTCTAGTTGGTCCTCAGCCCGTTTTTCCTTTTGAAGCTCGGCTGTTTGAGGGTGCTCTGTGGGCTGCAGCTTCAATCTCTTCCTCATTGCATTGAGGTCATCATCTTTCTTCTTTAGGAGGGCCTTCACACCTGTTGGATCACTAGGATCATGTCCTAGGTCAACAATGATCTCCTCAAGAGACTTTATTCTATTGTCCTTGGCCTTAGAGGACATTCTCTCAAAATCCAGCTGAGTATTGGTGTTCTTTAGGGACTCTTTCAGCTCATGGGCCAATGTGGCCTTTTCAACCAAGGTAGCATAGACCATCTCCCCAGTCTGCTTGTGGAGTTCAATCTGGTCCATGGGATGTATATCTCTAGCTAGGACCTCCACCCTTGTTTTTATGAAATCTGCAGCTGTCTTAGGCTGCGGCCCTTTGGGCTTAAAATGACTGAATATCATTTTTTCTTCCTTGATGTCATAAACAGACATCAGTCTCTCTTGCTGGGCTGGTGTAGCATCTATGAACTGTTTGTAGACCTCAGCCCTCAATAGCTCATTCTGAGCCTTTATTTGCTTGAAAGAAGCCTTGGTGCTCTTGGGCTTCTTGCTTTGTTGTGAAGGAGAGGACACCTCCAAGCCAAGCTGTAAAGTTTGCTCCTACTGAAAGGAGCTTGTCCCTGTGTGCTGGCTGCCCTCCTTGTCTCTTGCTGTACTGTTCAAGACATCTTCAGTAATGTCTTCCACCTCTGGGGAGTCTGCCCTTTGCCTTTTGGCTTCTGGCTGGTGGGAGGATCCACTGGGAGGAGTGGACTCTTCTCTTTCTCTTTTCATTCCCCTTTCTTCATGTGCTGGGGTCTGCAAAATTGGGGTAGTCAATGGCTCAGTTTGAGGTGGTGGTGTTTGCATTATGGGGGTTGTTGGAGGCCCAGTTTGTGGCAGTATAGTTTGTCCTTGTTGCTGCTCTGTTTGCTGCTCAGTCTGCTGCTCTGTTAGAGGGGCTGACTTTTCCTTTCCTGCTTCATCTTCTGCACCCATTATGCCTTTGCCTTTGTCTATCCCTGCTGCTGATGTAGAAGGTGCCTGTGGTGCAGTCCTTGTAACCGAGGTCCCTTCTCCCACTGAGTGAGGCGGTCTGAAAGGTACCTGCTGCACATAATCCAGGTCAATAGTCTTCTCAAGCTCTTTCATATTTTTAAGCATTCTTTCTTCTTCAGTTAGGTTCTCAACTAGAGTGTCCAACTACCATTCTTGTAAGTTGGCATATTTTTCTATGTGTGGGTAGTGGCAGTGCTTAACAACTAGGAGCCTATACTTATTTCTCCTAGCAGTGATGAAACCTTGAGGGTCATAAGGGACCCATCGAAGACTATAGGAGAGCTTATATTTATCTTTGAGGATCAGGTCTGCAGCTTCCCACCCTTCTTTCTTGTTCATGATGAAGGGGCCCATTTCATTTTTGAAATTAAGGTGGGCCTTTTTCTTGGAGCTGTGGAAATGGGTGAGGTCTGACTGAATTAATTGCCTGTAATACTCCAAGGCAAACAACCTCATAGGTACATATTTGGGGAGCCTGTATGGACAGAGCTCACATCCATAGATCCTGAATACAGTATGGTGTTCATATAAGTACCAGTCACCTATTTTATATTTCTTAGAGAGCTGCAGAGCTTTCTTGATCTCACTTGATATTCTGGGAGGAGGGGACTTCATCAGCATGCAAGAGATTGGGTACACAAATTGGTCAACAAATTCACAGTAGGTATAGGGTGAATTTGTGACTTTGTGATAAACTGAGGTCCAGAAGATAACAGATCTTCTCTCCCCTCTATGATCCAGCCTTCTGATGTAGCATGGGAAGGCTTCAGAATGATGAAACATGAACAGGTGGTAGATGTAAGCTGAGTATCTGAAGACCCCCTGTCTGTCTACTTTGCTCAACTGATCATGGATCTTATTTGCTATGAACTTAGCAAAGTTATACTTTCGAGCAGGGGGCTGGCGTGGGCTGTAAACAGACAGCAACACTAGCATGGCTTTATCCACATGCTCACTGTTTTGGTATCCCAGCACATAGGCTATCA
Source organism: Pinus tabuliformis (assembly GCA_031772625.1). Lineage (NCBI taxonomy): Eukaryota > Viridiplantae > Streptophyta > Pinopsida > Pinales > Pinaceae > Pinus > Pinus tabuliformis. The sequence continues at coordinate 2,150,072 of CM062813.1, forward strand.
TGTCTAGTAACAACCTGCCTACATCATTGAAATGTACATTCAGATAATGGGGTGGCCCTGTAGGCTGGCACTCAGGTTTCATGAAGGTCCTGGTGACCTTTTGCAGCTCCTCACTGGTCATCTTGTCACCAGTTTCCAGTAAATAACTCATGGAGAATGGGATCAGCAACTCTGTCTGATCAAACTGTAACATCTTGTTGATGGACTCAGCATTTATGTAGAAAAGGATCCTCCCTGATGGATTATTGACAGCTCTGTGCTGCACATCATAGTGTTGAGCACATAGGTGAATGATCTCAGGGAAAACATTCACAGCTGGGAGACAGTAATAGGGCAGGTTTGACTCCCATATCCCATGTGTACCATGACCATCCTTATAATCTTCCCTCAGTTGAGTGAAGGTCTGCAAGAAGTCTCTTTTTCCCTCAAAGTCTTCAATGAGACAATCCTTGTCAATAAATGGCAAGGCCTCCAGCTCCTTATTTGTTTGACTTAGTGGAGCAACACTGAGGGAAGAGGATGCAGAAGCTGCCATGATATAATCTAAGTCTGTACAGGTAGAGGTAATGATTTGACAAGTCCTTAAAGACTTTAGCAGCAGGTCAACTGTAAACCCAGTCTGGTGTCCTCCTTTCAGTGGAAAATGTAAGCTGGCTTTTGTAGTTTGTTGTAAATTCACAGGGATGTGAATTGCTAAATGGCAAGTTGCAGAGATAGTGAGGTTTCTTTGGTAAGAATGCAGGCGGCCTGTACTTGGCAAAAGGGAACAATGCCGAGCACTTCGGGGGCAATTTTACGGTTTCAGCCCGTGGAATGACTGCTCCAATGTCAAATTATAGTTCAGGGATGGTGCAGGTAGCTTTGGCTTACTTTGGGTGACAGGCAGAGCTGAATTCAGGAGTTTTACCAGTCTTTTAATGGTGAATTTATAGAGAATTGGAATGCATGGGCAAAAGTGGGAAAACTGGTGAAATACCTGGAAAAACTGGCTTGAAAGCTTGCGGGCCGGACTGTGGAGGCTTAATGCCGTCGAATTCTGGACTTGTAGCGGTTGAAATGTTGAATTTCATGGCTGGAGGACAAATTTCGCGGCAACTGGTCGACAACGGCTACTTCTTCGCGTGAAAATGACCGAAAACGGCTCATTTGGTCGTTTATAACGTTAAATTTGGAAAAAGTATGAATTTGGCACTTTCCGCCAATGACGTCATGGCGGGGCCTGAGTACGGAGGTGACGTGGCTGCTGAGGTGTCTGCCAGGGTGGCAGAACATGGTGGCGGGTAGATGCGGTGGCAGGTCTGCGTGGAGGGCCATGGGACGCGGGGGCGGGCATAGGTGAGGTGACGTTAGGATGACGTGCCCATGACGTAGGAGGGAAGGTGGTAACAGGAATGGCGGTAAGCGGGTTCCCCGCACCACCTTTGGGCAAAGGCGGTATCGGGGAGGGGGGCTCCGAACAACCCCACTGCCTGCCACGCGTCCCCTGTACGGGGCGGCAAAAACCGCTTTCCCCGGACGCTAAAGGTCGGCAGGTCGGGGAACAGAAATGACCGCCCACCGTTGGATGATGGGTGGCAGGAGATCGACGGCTGGCGGGTCCTCCGATGGATCGTGCAAGTTGGGGGGGACCCGCCGGCCGACTAAAATATTCGATTTAATATTTGGGGCGGGGATCTTTGGAATAGTGGGTTTTTATGGGTTTTTCGGGATTTCGCATAATTTCAAAGGGGTTATGGGTAGGATGGGGTTTCTATAGGGTTTTTTCTTTGCAGATGAAGGTTTAATGAGTGAAATGATTTGAAATAGGGAGAGAGATGAAGTGGAGGTTCATCATAATGACCAGGTGTCATTTTGATTCCTTTTTCAGAGAACATATGGCTATAATGCCAAGGGGAGGGATATTTATAGAGAATTTGGGGTTTATACACCATGGTGTTAATACTAGTAGGGGAAAGGTAAAATAGGGGAGTTACATAATAGAATTAGAGGTTAATATGGATGAGGAGGGCAAATGAGGGGGATATCACTAAGTTTGTTTGAAACTTACTTAGTTTAGAGAGTAGATCAAAATGAAAAGATTTTTACATAGGAAATGTGGCTTATAAAGGATGAAGAGCCTCTATAAAAACATAAGTCTTTCCATGAATTTCAACTCATGAGGGATGTTAGTAATAAATGGAAAAAAGGGGAAGAAGGGGGGTTAGACATGCTTCTTTGTTTTGCTTCTCTCATTTTTGACCACCAAAGTCAAGTTTTGAACTGAGTATCACTTCTGCAACCCCATCTACTTACCCAGCTACCTTGCCTAGCATTTTTTGTTTCTTCTTGTAGGGTGCACTTGGACTTGCAAACCCTTTGTGTGCCTTTTCTTTTGTCTGGCTTTTTCCTTCTGATTTCTATCAAATTCTACCCTTATTTCTTCCAAGGTCCCAGATTAAACTGTTGGGAGCCTTTATTCTCTACCTAAACTACTTGTCTGCCAAGATTAAGCAGTTTGGACAGACTTCTTTCTCTATTCTACAACAGGAAATTTAAACATGGCATGATCCAGATTAGGCTATTGGACCATCCATCAAAATTGAATCCTTATCAAGGTATATACACACCTTGTCTCCTTATGAAAATATGGGATCTTTGCATCATCAAAGCAGAGCATATTTGGACCTTCTATAACCAATCATGAAATATGAAACCTATTGATATAGGTAGCAAACAGAGAGCATGCTAACAAAGGTTTGCAATGCTCAAAGAAATGACTAGGATGTTCATGTGCCCGCGGTGCTATGGGCTTATAGAACAACGTGCAAGAAGTTGACTGGATAGACATCGTTCAGACTGGTTTATGGCATGGAAGCTATGATGTCGATGGAGTACATTGTACCTAGTCTACGCATAGTGGCATTGAGAGGAATGGCAGATTGTGAAGCCTTGGAGGAGAGGCTCGCATAGCTAACAGAGCTTGAAGAAGATAGATTTCTAGCTGGATTCCATCAACGAGTTCAAAAGGAGCACGAAAAGGAATGGCACGATCGGCACATCAAACTATGCACCTTCAAGGTAAATGATTTAGTTTTATTATATTACAGCAAGTTTGATAAATTCCAAAGAAAATTTCGGATGCATTGGCTAGGACCATATGTCATCAAGGAGATTACCGATGGTGGAGCAGTTCAATTGGTAAAGTTGAATGGAGAACAATTCCCAGGGTGAGTGAATGGTAGCCGATTAAAGCAATACACTGGCGATCCAGATAGATGACTACATGATGGAAGCACAGTCTTAGCGCTCCAGGCATGTGAAAGGAGGCACGGGAATATAAGCTACACTGCCCAGGTTGGGTAGCTGCGTGATTGGGGAACTGCGTGTAATGGAGGAATATCACAGTGTTAGTAGAAATGCGCAGGGAGCTGCACTATCCAAGGGACTGCGTAGGGCAGCCGGAAAGTGACCGTTATGGTCACTGTTCATGACTTGATAGTGGGAAAATGACTAAATGGAGCGGGGTAGTGGCATTTAAGTCAGAATTTAAGGGAAAAATCTGCCGCCAATCTGGCATTTATGAACGAATTTTGGGGGGAACGCTCGAATTTGAATTCGAAAATGTATATAAATTACAGGTGGCTACCCCGTGAAGAACACTTGGCATTTTGAGAATTGAGGTGTTGAGCTCTCAGGCGCGTGTGAACCGTGAGTACTTTGAAGCTTTGATAACAAGTTCACGTTTGAGAAGTTGCCAAAGGAGACGCAAGAGTTTTTGTCTAGTATCATGTCAGGTCCAACAGAAACCGTGATCATTAGAGAAGCAATGGCAGTTGAGGGAACGGCCCCAGAAGCAGCAATGGCAGCTAAGGGAGCTGCTCCAGAGGTTGCGAGTGTCGAAGTACCGGTAGAAGTGCATAAATCACTAAGGTCGGCCAAGATGAGGCCTACACCAACCAAAGAGGGTCCAAAAATAAAGAGAGATAAGAAAAAAGCACCACAACTGGCGCACGCATTACCCATCAAGCACCCGCAGAAGGAAAAGCCTATTGTGCAGGAGAAGGGAAAGCTAATTGACCTAGAGCCTAAAGAGGATGTTGAAGAAATCCATATGGATGAGGAAGACATTGACATGGGGGTGGAGGACGTTGATGTTGAGGGGTCTGACCCTATCCCTAAGTTGCCCGAGTACATTCCTCCGCGTAGAGGTAAGACAAAGGTTCCAAAGGACATTGATGAAAGCAAGGCCACGTTGCATACACCCTTGTTGCTAGACAAAATTGTCTTTGAAGGACCACACCTGGGGCGCATCCCCCATTTAAAATTGGAGGATTTGGATTTGGCTAATACAGAGTGCTTTCCCCACTTAGCGACAGATCAACTCATGCACCATGTCTTCTATAAAGACTCTGGTGTGACCACGCTGGAGCTAAGAATGTGGGTAAAAGGGGTGGATAAGGCTGGTCTATTAAACATGTTGTGGGTACCACATTACAACCGCACACCCATAATTATGATAGCGATGGAGCAGCTGGTTGAGCAGATGAAGCAGGCGGCAACACAGTGCACCGCCTAAGTCGCAGTGGTACAAGTGGAGCTGGGAGGTCTTCGTGATAGGATCTCCATGCCAGTAGAGTGACTTGAGGGCAAGTCACCAGATTTGTGTTGGGGGCCTGTTGGGAACGGTCCCTTGGGGTCAATTTTGGGGTTAAAAGCCCAAGTTTTGGGGCTAAAGGCCCAAGTTTTGTGTAAAGAATGTAAATTCTCTGCATTTTGTGGCCGCGGAGCGCGAAGATGTAAAGAGTTACTAAGGGTTTTCCACCCTTCTTTTGTATAAGTCATGTCATCTTTAGAGATCTACCCATGGTCTGCGAACCATGGGATTGTATAAAAAGGGAGTCTTAGAAGAGTCTAAGGCAGTTTAGTTCAGTGGAGTCATGTTATGTTTTACACATGGGTCTATGAGAGCCAAAATCGAAGAGTCTTAGTGTAGGAAGAGGCTCTGCAGCTGAGTGTGCAGAGGCCTAGGGTAGAAGTCCTCAGTTGAGTGTGTGGACCCCTACACCTATGTGCACAGGGTAGTCAGAGTCTGTACTGGAAATCTAGATTATCAATAAAGAGAAGTATTCTGGAATTATCTGTGTATGCATTATTTTACTTCTGTTATAAATGTTGCAATTATGTTATGTTGAATACGGACATTATGAATTAATGTTATATTGATGCGTGAATCTATGTATTTTGCTATGTCATATGAACACAAGTAAGGATATCTATTTATGCGAAGATAACTGTAATGCATGTTAAAGTAACCGATACTTAAGAGAATCTGAGTGAATACAAAAGTAGAGTAATTGCAGAGGCACGTAAGTGTCTAATCTATCTATTTAGGGTCCATGAAGGACGATTGGAGACTTTCATCGAGGCTTCAAGGACGAATAAGAGACATACTTTGATAAGCTCTAAAGGGCTTAGCGGCTTGTGTGAAGGAAGGGTTAGGGAAAATAACCAACATCACAACCATCTCAGGGTGCAGAAACTTGGTTCTTGCATCCCCCCATACTCCTTCGGGTGAGACTTTAGTCTGCGCTCTGTGGATTGATGCCGAAAGGGCCAGTAGTGTAGGGATTTTCTTGGCTGCTTAACACTGAACCTGGGTCAGGGCCCATCAAGCCAACATAGACAATCCTTGAGCTTGTACGTGGTAATTTAATTTAGTCCATGACAGGGAAAGCCATACCAAAGTATTTCCTTGAGCCCTATGAGTGTACTAAAGATCAATCACAAGTCACAAATAAATTAACGGATACACTTCTTGAGTTGCACAAGATGGTAATAGATACCATACTTGAGCATTGTAACCATATTGTAGCACCATCATGAGCCCTAAGAAATTCAATGCAGTACTTTCTCAAGCTACATGAAGTTTGGTGGAGTTTTGTCTCTCGGTGAAGAGGAATAATGTATGACCGGAAAGTAGTTGGTTGTGTCCTTAGCAAGATAAGTGTGGAGAGTTTTTGTTGTGTGTGTGACAATTGTGGAGAGAGAGATGAGTGTTATTTGGGTAAAATAAGTTGCAGTGAACTTGATTGAGAATAGTTGTGAGGTGTTGTGCAATGGAGAGAAAGAATTTGAGTGAGCGCTAGCAAAAGATGAGAGAGCTTGTTGAAGCAGAGGAGGCAAAAAAAGGTAGAGTGCCAATATTATATATTTCTAAGTTGCAGAAGTAAGCAAAAGGTTATGAGTTTGAAAATCCCATGAAAGTATAGAACACTTGGTTACAATAGGTGGGTTCCTACATTCATCATAGGTTGGTTCCTCTAAGCAAGTAGGTGCTTTCTTACATAAGGGGGTTAGGGCATCCTATGGGTAGGTGCTAAAAAAAATTGATGTAATATTTGATGGTTGAATTTTCGAACATGCTAATGAGGTTCATCCTCAGGACCAAGGTTCAAAATGTCGACCATCAAATATTGCTGATGTGATTTATTTGAAAGTCAATTGCAAAAATCAATATGGATCACAAAAGTCTGAGATCAAATAACATTGATGTAATTAGAGAGGGTGTTATTAATTTACATCATAATATAAAAATTATTTTGTGAATCTTCTCGTGGAGTGGTTTCCACATTGAAATTAATGTAAAATTTCCTTGTGAATGTTGTTGTTATGTGTAGTGTTGGTTATTTACAATTGATAATATGATTTACTTAAATTAAGTAAAAGTCATAAATTATTGATTCATCCCCCCTCTAAGTAATTCATGATTCCCAAGAATTGGTATCAGAGTGGGTTCCCTTTAGGAACAACTTAACTACTAGAAGGTAGATCAATAGGGAATCATGGAAGGATAAGAAAGTTAGGATGCCTATTGAAGCAAAATACCAGTCTTTGATGGGAAAAACTATGTATTCTAAAAGGATAGAATGGAAGCCTATATCATGTCCCTTGGTGCAGATGTTTGTGGTTTTGTATTAGTTGAATACACAAGCCCATTAACTCCTCTAATAGATCTAGATGAAAGAAAATCTTATGTGAATAAGGCAAAGGCTAAAAATGTTATTCATTTTGGCCTCAATCATTTTGAATTGGTGAAAGTATTGCATTTTTAGTCAGCTAAGGAAGTGTGGTATAAATGCAAGAATAGTTATGAAGGAGATAAGAAAGTAAATCAAGTTAAGCTTCAATCTTTCAGAATGAGATTTGGAAGTTTGAGAATGAATGAAGATAAGAATGTAGTAAAATACTTTCTTAGAGTAGATGAGGTTGAAAACATGATTAGAGGACTTCATGAAGATATCACAAATGAAGTAGTTGTTCAGAAGGTATTTATATATCTTCCAATGAAGTTCAATGCCAAGATCTCAACACTAGAAGAGATGCCAAATTTGAAATCCCTCATAATGGAGTAGCTGCATGGAACTCTCATAGCCTATGAGATGAGAAGTGGAAAGGAGAAGGTAGTGCCAAAGTAGGCCACATTCAAAATCTCATAGAAGACTAAGGAACATAAATAACATCAAGAATTCTTGAAGTGTGACTCAGATCAAGAGATGTCCCAATTTGTTATAAGACTAAAGAGAGGTTCAAGAAAACAAAAGGGAAAACTACCCTTCAAGTTTTTTGACTATGGTAGAGTTGGGAATTTTTCCTCCAAGTGCCCTTATACCAAAATAGAGAAGCTAGAAAAAGAAAAGGATAAAAAGCCTAATTATAATTCTAAAAAATACCAGAAGAAGAAATATCAAAAGAAAAAGGGACTCTACTCCATAGAGGACAACCTTTCGTCAAAAGCAAGCAGTGAAGAATCCTCCGAGGAAGATCATGATGAATGATTTCTTATAACATTTGAATAATAATCAAAATTGAAATACAACTTAGACCTTGAGAAAAAAGGATGAAGGTGTAGTGGATCCCGAAGGATATCTCATTATCTCTCTTGGTGAATTAAAGAAGGTTAGAAAAAATAAATTAAAAGAGAAGTTATTATGAGCTGAAGAAGGTATGTACAATTTTGATAATGAATAATTTATTTATCATAGAGAGAAACTATATTAAGCTATTAAATGTAAATACATCTTAGCTAAGGAGTTAGAAGAAAAACAAAAGAATTGTAATAATCTAGAGAATGAGAATAATCGTTAAAACAAGAACTAGCTAAGAAACAAGATAAGATGGTCCTAGGGATATATAAAGAGGAAATCATGTCTCTAAAAATCACCTGGAAGAAGGAAATAGGAGGTTCTTAATGAGAAAATGACATAATGGGAAAAGAACTACCACTGTTTAGAGGCAGAGGTTGTATCTATGAGAAAAGATCATGAAAATTCGAAAGCCAAGTTGGATATGGACCTTAAGTTTATGAAAGGAACACATAACTTAAACAACAATCTCAATACTCAAGCATCTCTTGAAAATAAGGCAAGTCTACGATACTCAGGTCCCTAGAAAAACTTAAATGGAAAGGATAGAAATAGCTCCACAGGAAATGAATGAATCCAAATCCATGAAAAATCACTTCAAGGGAGATCGAGTAAACATAATCAAAAGACAAATTAGAGAAGCATTCAGCAAGGAGCCAAACCACACAGACCTATTAACCAAAAAACAAGACAACCACCAAGGTACAATCAATCTACTCAAGATCAATTATTCTCAAATTTTAAGTACCCAAAGATATTCTATGGAAATTGTTATGGGTTTCATAATTTTGGGCATAAGGCCATCAATTGTAGAGTTGGTAAAGTTGAAAGAGATTAAAATATCAAATCTAGGTATTTCCAAAATTCTATATCTAGAAATTTGTTTGTTGGAAGTAGAATTTCATTTTATCCTCTCCTGAATGAGATTAAGTGCTTCAAGTGAAATAAATTTGGCCATAATTCCAATGAATGCAGAAGAAATTTTGATTATCCTCCCAAACAACAGACCTCAGAATAACCCACATATCGAAAAAATGTAAAGAAATGGAGACAAAATATAGAGAAAACAAAAGAATGTGGGATTTGTTTATCTGCATATGACCAAGAGGGAAAATGGTATGTGGATAGTGGTTTATTAAAGCACATGGTTGGAGATGAGATAAAATTCTTATTTCTAAGGGAAAGTAGAAAAGGAATTGTCACATTTGGAAACAATGGTCCAACACAAATAAAAGGAAAATGTGTAGTTTGTCTGGATGAGAAGATCAAGGCCCAAAATGTTTTGTATGGATGGTCTTAAACAAAACCTTCTAAGTGTGAGCCACAAGTGTGATAATGGTTGTGATGTGATTTTTGATTCCAAAGGTCATGAGATATGAAAATAAAAGAATGGTAAGTTAGTTGGAAAAGCAATAAGAACACCAAACATGTATTTGTTTGATGATTCAAGAGAAACATGATGTCTAAGAAAATTAGATGAAGTTTTCCTATGGAACTAAAGGATGGGGTATGAAAATTTCGATAACCTTGTAAACATTAGAAATATAGAGGCAATCATAGGCTTGCTAACTGTATTTCTTGTATTTTGGATTCGTCCTTGAATACAATGGGATACCAAGAACTAGATACCATAAAGGGCTTCAAATGGGGACATCTTAGTAGATGCATGATAGGTGGTATTATACCACCACTCTTCTAGGGGAAACCACTTAACCCATTGAGATTTCTTATTTGAAGAATAATAGCATGGATAACTCTCTAAATATTTGTTAATTATTTATGTTTGATCACACATTTTATGGATCATCTATTGAACTCATAACTAGTGTTGTTCCACTCATCTTAATTCTTTCAAATTTTTTTGTGTGAATTTGGACCTATGTCACTTACTATTACTTTAAGAAATCCATGAAGTCTATGGATTTCCTTTATGAATACTTCTATCACTTGGCTGTCCATATATGTACTTTGAATTCCATAAAAATGTTCATATTTTGTATGTCTATCCATGACCAAAAAATGGCATACTTACCATCTAATTTTGATAAACTTGTAATGAAGTCCATTAATATCACTTTACAATCTTTGATTTGGAGCTTTTAATGTCTCCCCTTTTTTATTAGGAAGACTTGACATTTTCTTACAAATTTTCTGAATATATTGGCATTCTTCATTCCTCTCTCTCTCTCTCTCTCTCTCTCTCTCTCTCTCTCTCTCTCTCTCTCTCTCTATATATATATATATATATATATATATATATATTGTTCTTTTGATGTGGTTTAATGAACCTTGGATTTCTAGCCACTAGAGAGTCATGAGATCCCCCTAATATTTGTTGCTTCAATTTTGAACGAGGGCATACAAATATTCTACCCCTATACCAAAGGTTATCTCTCTCCCCCTCCCAATATTTCATAGATCTCATCCCTTCCTTTATACATTGTATATATGTCTAGTAATGTTGTCATTCATGGTGAGCTTCTTCGAACCACATAAGAATGGAAAATGTAATGGAATATAAACTTGATTCTTCTTGTATTCTAAGAATGGCATCTACTACCACATTGTATTTACCATTTTTGTAGATTATTTCGAAATAAAACCCTTGCATTTTTGTCCCCATTTTGTTGCTCTTATAATGAAAATATTTTTCTCCAAAAACTACTTAAGATTATCATGGCTTGTCTTGAATTTAAAATTCCTCCCAATGAGAAAATGTCAACATTTTTTATTGCATGTATGTTTCTACCATTTGTTTTTCATGTGTAGATTTCACGATGTCTTTTCCCTTGAATTGTTTACTTTCAAAATCCAATATAACCCTTCTTACATCAACTATTGGGTATGTGTTATATTCTTTGTACGACTAGCCCCAAGAGTTGTTACATTATGCAGGGCACAACAAGGGGGTTGCAGGGGGGGCGACAACCCCCCCGTTAAGGGGTTGGTAGCCCACCTTCAAGGGGCTCAAGATATATATATATGATGTGGACCCAATGATAGGGAACAAACCCACCATGGTTTTGCACATGGCTTTGGGCATGGTGGTTTTTCCCATGGTATATTGTAGATCTAGTTAAGGGAACCACAATTATGTTCTAATGTAGGGTTAATGGATTGGGGGTTTATGAATGCTTCGGCATGTATATAATGTATTGTAATATTGAAAGGAATATAATGAAAAAATCTATCTAGTTTTACCAGTTTCGAGCTCCATGAGAAAAATATATGTGTATTTTTTGTTCTCACCATTGTATATTTTTTTGCTTTTTATATAATTCATTTGCAAGCAATTTTTGTACAGGGTTAAAACTTTCATTTTGTACTAAAGTATTTTTGGCTTCAAGGGGGAACCTTTGCAGTTGAGGGATTTTTTCTCAGGCATGTGGTACACCCTGCTATAGTGGGAGAACTATGAGATCAATTCTTGTGGTGAAAGAAGATGGAAAACAGTGGGAAGATAGAGATTGAGAGATTCATTGGACATATTTATGAGTTGTGGAAGATAAATATGGAGGATCTGTTGGTGGATAAATAGCAGTGGATCATGGTTAATCTAGGACCTAAACCAACAATAATGTTGATAGAAGACTAGACCAAGTTAGATTAGAAGGAAAAGAGCACAATATGATTGTGTGTCTCAGATTCAGTATTACTAAATATTTCAGGAGAAGCTACAACAAAATATTTATACGACAAGTTAGGGGCTTTGTATCAATTGAAGTCCCTAGAGAACAAACTGTTCCTGTGGAAAAATCTATATAACCTGAGGATGAAGAATGGAGACTCAGTGACAAAGCATTTGATCGCCTTCAATGTTGTGGTAAGTCAATTTTTATTATTGATATTAAAATTTCATATGAATATAAGTGCATCAATTTGTTTTGTTCTCTACCAGACTTGTGGGATAGTCTGACTGTTGTCATAGGTAGAAATACAACTACTTTGAAATTTGATGAAATAGTCTCATCCTTATTGTTTGGAGGAGATGGGAAGAAAAAACATGGAGGACTAGAGCGAAGATGCCTTTTCTGTAAGAGGATGGTCCTAGAATATAAATAGAAACAAGTCCTCAAGTGGGAGATATAAATCTCTAGGAAAAATTGTAAAGGTATGTTGGAAATGCAGAAAATAAGGGCACTACAAGAAATATGGTGATGGGCCTCTACATTAGACATAAATTAAGGCCCATGCCTCTAATTTAAAACATAAATTAAGGCCTATGACCATCCTTTAGCACATTAAAACTCTCTTGTTGCATTAGATAATTTATTTTTAACTTTAATATATTCATTAGGAAGGTTTATGAATAATTGAATATTTGTGCATAATATTATTTATTTTTTGTGGAATATTATGAGAATATTGGGCAGATTATGAGAGTTGGATGAGGAGATAATTTAGGGACTTGTTCCATACTATTGGAGGATCAATAATAAATAATAAGTCAACAAGATATTATGGAATTATGGCACAAATTGTGGAACTCCAATGATTGAGGAAATATAGGAATGTGTTCCACTAATCAAGGGAGCAGATCCACTAATCAAGGAATTTCGGTGGGGAAAGCTTCCTCCATTCATGGGGAATGATTCTTAATCATTTTTTATAAGTACCAAGTCGAATTTGCTTCTAGGGAATGATTGCAAAAATCTAGGAATGTGTTCCCTGCCATTTAATGCAAATTCCTAGTATTGGGGACTAGATCCACAAGGTATTTTGTTGGGGAAAGCTTCCTCCATTCATGTGGAATGATTCCTATCATCTTTTATAAGTACCAAGTCGAATTTTCCTCTAGGAATAGATTTTTATTAGTGTTATTGTGGAGAGATCTTGTATTCTTACAGCTCCATTGTATTTTCTTACAGGGATGTAATTCTATTGATGAAAATAATGAAGATTGGAATCATATTCAGCTTCTAAATCTTGTTCTCCTCCATAGGTCTCTGATTTTCCTTGGGCTTGGCCATCCCAAGAACCTCATAGCCCTTTTGCATCATTTTATTTCCTTCTTTTCATTGTTTATTCACATGCATCTCTAGTTTTTATTTCTTTCTATTTTTGCATTTAGAATTAATGACTTCTTGTTGTATGATTGAGTTAAATGGTTGATGTAAGTTCTTTTGCAGGATCACAACCATTATTTCATCCTTGGAAAAGCTTTGTAAGTTCATATTAATCATTGAGCTGCTTGGATTAGTCTTCTTATTCCCAAATCTAGTTTGTTGGACCTCCTTTTTAGCAAAGAACAATAAATTTCTTCTATTTTTTAGAGCATCCTAAAGAGATTCAATCGAATTGATTCCACTTGAATTAGATCACAAAAACATTCTAGTTCATAACAAAAATTACCCCATTGAATTTGCACTTGATTTGGTTAGGCATTTCTTAAATTTACTAGCTCACTAGTTCTCAAATTTCTAGATTTTCGACTAGTAATGTTTTTTATTATTTTTGCATGGGTTAACGTAGGTCTTTTTGAGTGATTCCACTTGGAATATGGACCTAAGACATCCTAGTTAATAAAAAATTTGTGCCATCCAATTTGGATTGATTTTCTTGGTCATTAAACGCTCACCAATTTCATCATTTCACAAGGAAACGTCTCCAAGATTTTTGGGCGAATCCATCCATCTCCCAACTTTGGTTTTGAGTTCTGAGTGATCCTAGGAATTTTCCCACTCCATTACACCCATAACACACCTTTCCTAGGCCTCCCATCACCTCCAACACCTTACAATTTTCTCTCGGTTGTATCCTGTAGGTTCACTGTAATTCCTACAGGATCATCCTGTAAATTTCTAGTACATCTTGTATGTTTTCCTGAAACGACCTGTTTTGAGGCCGAATTGAGGGAAAACCTCTAGGAAGTCACCAAAATCCTCCTAAGGGTCTCCCACACCATCCAAACATCTCCTAACCCTTCCATCCAACATCCAACATCCTTAATTCACCTACCACATCACCAAAGGAAATTAGTTTGCATACTTGATTTTGCATGAACAAACAAAAAGACAAAAACAGATTTGTTTCAGTCCATTTACTTGCACATTAGTGATGTTTGATGCTTCCTACTTCCATGCTTAGATAGTAGCATTTGGTTCATGATAATTTAACATTATTTCAAAGCATAGTTTCTTGGCAGTTAATTATGAAATGGTGTGATTTAGCATTTAATTTCCATCTCTTTCCTTGTACTTGCTTTCTTGCAATAGGTTAAGGTTTAGTTTCGAACATTTCATTTTCTGCAATTAGTTTAGGATTTAACTTCACTACATGCACTCCATTACATCATGACAGAAAAGGAAGGATACATTGTATGCTGCACATATAGTGCCGACACCTCTTAAGTTTGTACGAACCCCGGGTTGATAATTAAAGTCGGTAGCCTTGGGAGTTGCAACATTCTTGTTGCAATACCGAGGCTCATCACTTTTTGGCATCGTTGCTGGCGAGGTGTCAAAGTATGCATTGTTTCCTTCCCTAGTTGATTTATTTCTTTTTAATTTTTGCAAAAACAAAAAACAAAAAAATATTTTCATTAGGCATATTTAATTTCCAAAGTAGAAAACTGCATTGCATTATAGTTTTCATTCAATCATAAAAACAAAAACAAAATTCTCCAACACCAACCCACCCCCCCATTTGATCACGTGGTGCAGTAAGAGCCACATCACCATTCACTTTTGTAGGTAGAAGAAGAAGATGGCAAAGAATGTAGAAGAAATGGATGGAGATGATGACAATGAGGAAGATCCTCTCGGATTTCCCATTCAAGATACTAATATCAATGTGCACATGAAGAACATCCCTCCATCTTTTCTTCCAAAATTTCATGGTCTAAGGTCAGAGGATCTAGAAACATTTCTCTTTGAATTTGAAATTATTTGTAGATCTTATGGTTACTTATTAAAAACTAAAAAATTGAGATTGTTTCCAGAAACATTGAAGGATAGAGCTCTTAAATGGTTCATGAGTTTAGGGACTAATTCAATAAGATCATGGAATGATATGAAAAAGATATTTGCAGAAAAATATAAAAATCATGATCTTAAAGAAGAAATCTTTAGAATGAATCAAAGAGAATATGAGAGTCTAGAGGATCTAATAGAGAGGTTCATGTATAATGTTAAGAGGGGAAAACTACATCATTTAGGATCTGACACACTAAAAACCCTCTTACTTAGAACAATTAGGGATGAATGGATTGATCTCCTTAATCTCATGAGTAGAGGTGATGTATATCAATTATCATTTGAGGAAATTTGTGAAACATGCAAACACATATCAAGAGGAAAAGCAAGAGTAGGTAAATCAACATCAAGATTGGTAAGTCAAGCTAAACTTGGAAATTTGTTTGATGACTTTAAAACATAAATTCTTAGCAATCTAACCAAACAAGTAGAAATGTTAAGAATACAAAATGAGCAAAAAGAAGATGTTTGTGTTGTCCATGCAGAATCACATGATGTTAAATGTTGCTCCTCATTACCAAGGTTGAAGGAAGTTCACCAAGAGGAAAATGGAGCAAGTCAATTGCCAATGCAACAATGTTATGTAGCTCCAAGAGGACCATGGCAGCATATTCAGCCTGATATGATGGAAGAGCCTAATTCACAATTTCAAGCTTATGCACATCCACCTCAAAGTAATTGGAACACATCTTTTCCTTGGCAACCAAAACCAATCTTGGAAACAAGGTTGGCAAGGAACTTATGGGAGGCATCCACAATATCCTCAATATTTTCCTCAATATCCTCCATACCCAACTCCATGTTATCCCTACCATTCACCTCCACCACAACCACAACCCCATCCACATCCATCTCAAATATACACTCCCACTAAACTACCTGTACCACCATTTCAAAACCCACAGATTGAAGTAGCTCAACCCACTTGCAATGCTGAGGTACAACACTTCCAAACATCTCCTCTTAAGATCAATGGTATTCACCATAGCTTAGGAAGAGTATTGCAAAAAAGAGGTTATCTTGATATCATTGAAGGACCACATCTAGAAGAAGAAGATTCAAATAAGAAGACCACATAACCATGGGCTGCGATTGATGAAGAGCAAACATCAAAATCAGAGTTCGAGAGAACTCCCTCATGGTTACCATCAAATCCTCCATGTATTCAAGAGAACAATCAAGAAAAAGAGGAAGATTTGAAGTTCATGGTAGAAGAAGACATGAAGAATGATCCAGATCAGAAAAATGACCAAGGACATCAAAACTATATTGAAATATGGTTCCAGATAGTCACTAAGTTGCAACATCACTCTGTTCCTCAACTATGCTTGATCCTTTCAAAGTCAAATCATTTGGTCTCTAAAATTCAGGTACATGTCAAAGTGTACATTTCAAGCCTCCACATCATTTTGTTTGTCATCTTGACATGCACATGACTCCATTGGAAGTATTCTTATACTTGAATGAGATTTTTTTTTTTCAAGTAGGATAGGGTAGAAGAAAAAAAAATGAAAAATAAGAGAAAAAATTAAAAATCTAAGGTGAAAACCTCCTTGGAGGTGCCCCAGATTGGCTCATTGGTTGAAAACCTCCATGAGGCGGTCAATGGGTTGAAAAAAGAAAGAGAGAAAAAAGAAAAGATCCTAGGTGAAAACCTCCTTTGAGGCGCATAGGCAGACCTACTAGTTGAAAACCTCATTGAGGCGGCTAGTAGGCCTAGAAGAAAAAAAAAGAGAAAAAAATAAAATAAAAGAAATCCTTGCTCCATGCATCTCTTTGATGAATGCATGTACTTTGCAACATCTGCAAGCAACAAGAACAAGTTGGTACCAAAAGGAAAATTGGTCAAGCCTAGTCAAAAGAAGTCAAATTTTGACTTTCTCCTCCTTTTCTCAAATTCTCTAACAAGTCCAAGGCCATGCCAATCCATCACCCTCATCATTTCACCATCCACCCATCATTCTCAAGCTTCTACCATTCAATTTTCTTGCTATCCTAAAAAACTACAGGATGCTCTGTTTTACTACAGGATACAAAAATACATAGAGCAGAAATTTGTTTTTTCCATAACTTGAAAACCATGCATCCATTTGCCAAGAAGTTTCAAGGGGATATGCATATGGATGATGGTAACATGCTCAATCAATTTCAGCAAATTCGAGTGTGCGGTTTCCAAGAAATTGGCCTCCATCACCTTCAACCTTTTTTGCATTTTCTCAATATCTGTGCATCCATTTAAAAAGATGTTTCATGGGGAGATTCATATGGATGATGGTAACATGCCCAAGAAATTTTAGCAAATTCTAGTGCATGGTTTCCAAGAAATTTACCTCCATCACCTTCAGCCATTTTTAGTTTTTCTCAATTTCATGCATCCTGATGAGCCCCAAAAATGCATAATTATTTGGGCTCATTCAACCTCCTAATTCAACTTAATCCACCATTCTCATTAGTTTATTGCATGTTTTTGATTATATTTATGCTAATAGAGTGAATTGGGTTAGTCATTATGCCAACAAGTCTAATGGGTGCTTTGTGTAGCCTTTTTGGTCAATTTGGAGACAAAATTGAAGGTCTTAATGAGCACTTGGCAGCCAAATTCGTGGGAAAACAAGGGAGAGGATTTGTAGGAAGGTGTCCCCTTCATTTATGGGCCCTTAGCTTGAATTCTCCACCATTAGCTCGGAGTTCAAGGGCCACCAAATCAATTAGCACAAGGGCAGCCAAGCAAGTCAAGTAGGACTGATG
The DNA here is from genome assembly GCA_031772625.1 of Pinus tabuliformis. NCBI lineage: Eukaryota > Viridiplantae > Streptophyta > Pinopsida > Pinales > Pinaceae > Pinus > Pinus tabuliformis. The sequence continues at coordinate 2,167,695 of CM062813.1, forward strand.
TTAACTACAAGTTTTGGGCAGCTGAGTCCCTAAAGTTTAGGAGGAATGTTGGGGTCCTCATTTTGTATAAATAAGAAGGCTTAGGGCCTCATTTTGGTTAGATATTAGTTGGCCAATGGTTAGTCATTTTGTAGGCAGAAGTTAGCTAGTTTGTATTTCGATTTTTAGGCAATAGATTAGCTTTGCTTTCAGCTCATTTTCAAGTTCTCCTTATGGACAGTTTTGATGTAACTCTTCTTTTCTTGCTCAATAAAGATGAATCCAGCTTTGCACCAGCTCTAAATCTCTCTTAGGAGGCTATAGCTCTTGGGTTTGGGCCCATCTCAAGCGTCCAATACCTCCTTTGTTTACTTGCATGTGTCTTTGCTGCATTCTTAGAATAAAATCTGCTATTTAGATTTAAATGTTGTGTTGTTATTTAAGTTGCTCTTGATGATTAAAAAGGTACTTCATGTTCAAATTTACTTGATTGGTTAATCATAGGGAATATATTCAGAAAAAGGCTACCAAGCACTTTGGATCTCACCTCCCCCTCAGTGGAATCATGAGCTGGGACCAATGTGACTTTGCTGCCAACAAAAACACTGTCTTTTTGCTTCACCATGCAATTAGTAGTGTTGGATTTTTAGTTGTCGAACTTGATATCAGTTTTGATTGCATGCTTCAGTTTATGATTGCTTAGTTGCATAGATATTTCACGTATTTCATTTCGAATAAACTTCTGTTCATTTCCTTTTGATGTTAGGTCAGATTAGAGTGAAGTAACTAGGTTATAGGTTTTATAAGTGTTTGTTTGTTCAGTTTGAAAAACCGCTTTCAGAGTACCTGTTATCCTTCCTTACCTGCCCTTACTCCATCCAACCTACCTGCTTCACCCTTCCCTCATAACCCTTACCTTACATTTGCTTCATTCGCTTACTTTTCCATGATTCTCATCTTCTTGTACAACATCGTTTCATCCCTCCTTGAACAAATCTCACCATCTACACCACTCCTCAACTCCATCCTCCAAGTCTTGAACTCCCCTACACCCCTATTTCACCTCCATATTCATTCCTCCACCTTTTTCCCTCCCTCCATGCTTCAAAACCCCATTTCTGAACATCCTGTAGAAAAATTACACAACATCCTGTAGAAATCCTAGAACATCCTGTAGAACCCCTGCAGACTTCCTGTAGAAGCACGCAGTTTCTTGGCAACCAAACTTTGTGAAACTCTCTGGAAGGGTGTTAGGGACTTCTTAGACCCTCTCTGAACCTTCCCGGCCTCTTCCAAGCATTTCTCCTCCTTGATCCACCTCTACACTGTAAAAAGCCAGTTAAAAGCACATGCATGATAATTCTAATAACTGATTCAAAAATAAATAAATAAATATGTTTTCTTCAGGTAGAGGTAGTCTAGACACATGTATTTTACCTTCATAGAAGTAATGGCATCTCTTTTAGTAGTTTGCATTCTCATCTTTGCATCAGTAGGACTAGCTGGTAGAATTAAGGTTTGCTAGGGTTTGCATTTCTTTTTGGCTTTAGGTTTCTTTCCGCAAGTAGATTAGCTTCCTTTGAGTTAGCTTTCATTCATCAGTTAAAAAGCTTATTCTAAGAGCTCATAGAAGTTGGCTTAAGCTCCTAGTGGACTTGTGCCAGTTGACCAAGTGACAGCTGCGGCAAGAGCTATTACTTGTGCATACAACACCGCCGCTTCCAAGTTTGTTATGAACTACCGGGTTGATAAAATTAAAGAAGGGAGTTCCAAGAGTTGCAGCATTATTGTTGCAATACTAGGGCCCACCATCTTTTTGGCGCCGTTGTCGGGGAAGCATCAGAGTATTGGTGATTGCCGCTTTTCTTCTATTTTCCACTACAATCTTCTTCTAAGTAGTTTATTTCATTTCCATTATGCAATTTCGTTTATGCAAAAGTAGATTAGCATTTCCCGCTTTCATAGATTAGCATTTCAATTCCGCAATTTCATTTCTACAAGAGTAGATTAGCATTTCAATTCTACAAGTGTAGATTAGCATTTCATTCTTGTAATTTCATTTGAGCAAAATAGATTAGTCCTTTCCTGCTTTCATTTCAATTTCGCATTTTCATTTCAGCAAGATAGTTAGTTGCAGTTCAATCTATTTTAGTTTTGCAGGTACAAGAAGAAAAATACAAAAAACAACCAAAAAAATTTCCTTTCATGCCTTGTAGGAGTAGAGATAATTTAGAAAAATATTTGCACAACACCCCCCACTGCTTCACGCAACCAACCTTCTCTCTTCTTCGATGGCTGTGATTAAGAAGAAGCCCTAGGTGGACATCAAGGCATATTTAAAGAACCTCTAGGGGAGAAGAAGAAGAAAACATTCCTCTGGAGCGAATGGCTACAAGGAGAAATGTTGGGAGCAGTACCTTATCCAAAAATGAATTTGCAAATCAGATCGAAGATTTAGAGAGTGATTTGAGGCAGTTTCTTGCCATGCAACTGGATATCTTACGGATCCAAAAGAAGCAAGAGGAAGCCAAGAGGGCTTTGGTCATCTTTTGTCCCAGGTGCACTAGAAAGCATCCTAGGAACGAATGTCCATTGTACTCTATAGAAGTGTGTTTTGTCTGTGAAGAATACCATCCTACAGATCAGTGCCCTTCCTTGACCGGAATTAACGCTGCATATCAGAGAGCCAAAGGAGCCACTGAACCACTCTATTATATGAACCAAAGGAGGCCGCATGGACCTAGATCTTACCAGCAGGAACTGCAAGGGACACTCGAGACCTATTATGACCCCTATAAAGCCACTTTCATGCCTTCTTAGGGTCCCCCTTCTCATCCTTTCTGGTTCACACCTCCTCCTTGTTCCTTCATAGATCCATATTATGCCCAACCAGTTGCTCATTCGTTTCACTCTTATGCTCAGCCACAGCCTCAGTGGAATGCACCTCATCAGGGGTTGAGGCCCCAATACAACACTCCTCCTGCTTCTTTTCCTCCACCACCTGCTCATCCACAACCATCGCCTCCTCCTCCACCAAGGTAACCCCAAATGCCTACCCAACCACAACCCCATCCACATCCATCTCAAATATACACCCCCACTCAGCTACCCATACCACCATTTCCAAATCCACACATTGGAGTAACTCAACTCCATTACAATGCTGAGGCACAACATGTCCAAATGACTCCTCTTGAGCTCAACGATCTTCACCATAGCTCAGGAAGAGTGTTGCAAAGCGGAGACTATATTGAAAGCATTGAAGGACCACATCCGGAAAAAGAAGATTCAAAAGAGGAGATCAAAGAACCATGGATTGCACTTGATGAAGAGAAGAGATCAGAATTAGAGATCGAGAGAGTTCCCTCATGGTTACCATCAAATATTCCATGTATTCAAGAGAAAGATCAGCAAAAAGAGGAAGATGAGGAAGTCATGTTAGAAGGTGACATGAAACATGATCCAGATCAGCAAAAGAGCCAAGGATATCAGAGCTATATTGAGATATGGTTTCAGACGGTCACTAAGTTGCATCGGTACTATCTTCTTCAGCTATGTTTGATCCCTTCGAAGTCAGATCATTTGGTCTCTGAAATCCGGATACCTGTCAAAGCATGCATTTCGAGCCTTCACATCATCTTATCTCTAAACTCGATGTGCACATGGCTCCATTGGAAGTATTCTTACACTTGAAAATGATTTTGTTTTTCAAGTAGGGTAGGGTAGAGAAAGAGAAAAAAAAAAAAAAAAGAGAAAAAATGAAAATAAGAAGATAATAAAAATCTAAGGTGAAAACCTCCTCGGAGGCGCCTTATATTGGCTCATTGATTGAAAACCTCCATGAGGCAGTCAATGGGTTGGAAAAAAAGAGAAAATAGAATAAGATCTCTGGGTGAAAACCTCCCTTGGAGGCGCCCAGGGCAGGCAATTAGGGTGAAAACCTCCATGAGGCGCCCTAGTTGCTTTTCAAAAAAAAGAGAAAAAGAAAAAGAAAAAGAAATCTAATTTCCATTAAATAATTTCAGGTTGCAGCAATGACATTGTAGGTCAGGAGGATCACTCAAAACAAAGACAAAGGAGTTTTTGTGCCTTCTAGAGGAAGTTCTATATTTCTACAGGAAACATCTTGTAGAACCTTCAAGCGAGCCAGATTCGATTTTGGAAGGGGATCTAAAGCTTGGAATCCATTGGTTATGCCTGCAAGCATCCATGTTCCCATTCCTCACCCTTTTCCATCATCTTTTCCACCTCATTGTGCTTCTTCATTGTGCTTCTACAGGAAGTTCCTGTAGAAATTGTAGGAAGCTAGAAATGGATTTCAAAAAGGTGGTTTGGCGAACATGGTAGCTTCCTCAAGGGTTCAGAAGTCCTCCTGCAATATTCAAACTCCTCCTCCATCATCTCCATACCTGCATCATAGCCCAAGCTCAGTTTTTCTTTCCATGCAAAAACTTGCAAAATGCTTTGAAGAGAAAATAGATAGAACAATTTTTTTTTTTGCCATAACTTGAAAACCATGCATCCATTTGAAAAACCGTTTTACAGAGAATTGTATAGGGATGATGGCAACATGCTCGAGCAGTTTCAGGCCATTCCGGTGCACGGTTTCCAAGAAATCAGCCTCCATCACCATCAGCCATTTTTGCATTTTCTCCATATCCGTGCATCCGTTTCAAAACCTGTTTCATGGGGATATGTATATGGGTGATAGTAACCTACCCAAGCAGTTTCAGCCGATTCTGATGCACGGTTTCCGAGAAATTGATCTCTGAAATCTTCAACCATTTTCCATTTTTCTCCAAATCTGTGCATCCATTGATCACGATTTTGCTATGGGAGGTGCATAATGATGATAGGAATGCGCTCAACAAGTTTTAGATCAATCTGGTTTACCATTTGGGAGCAATGGCGAAAACAAGTTCTGGTCCTGTGAAATTCAGTAGCAGCAGCTTGAAGTTGCAGATTTGAATGTGGAAACAAATTCTTGTAGCTTAGATCTGGTTATAGGACACCTGCACAAGGAAAACAACAAAAAAAATCAGCAGCCAAGCCACATGCAACCGCAAAAACCAGTGCATGCAGCAAATGACAGGCCATAGCACCTCACAGCAGCCATTGGACTTCCAAGTACGTGACTGAAACTCATTCCTCTGATTGCATCAATGTAATTTAGAAACTGCATGAGCAATGAGATGGCTGGGATTAAAAAAATCAGTGGCCAGCTAACTGACCACTGTCATCCAGTTCAATAGTGCTCGGTGGGTGAATGAGACACGTGCGCTCAGCCATCTCAAGAGGGAATTAGAAAACAGGTAGTGATGGATAGTTAAACTTCAGCGTGATTGATGGACGAAATTACAGGCAGAGAAAAAATAGTTAAGCACTGCAGGGGACCAACAGTTTGCATGGGCCAACGCATGTCTCTGCCACCTCACCACAAATCATGCCACAATTAAAAATGCTCGGCTGACTCTCACCATCCGCTGATTAATTTTCACTTGCAACATTCTTAGCTGAAGTATGCGTCCTCTGCTCCCACAATTGGTTAACCTATCGTCCTCCACTGAGCTTTGCGGCCTGGTTCGAATTTCTCTAGTGTATCGGGCTCACTCAAAGGCAGAATAACATTCTACAGGAAACGGGAGGGGTCTTCTACGGGAAGTACGTTATATCCTTCTGAAGCAGAGGAGCCTGAGTTTTTCTTCATCAAGTTTGGAGCTTGAAGAAAGGTAGGCTCAAAAACACCATTCCCATGCATGATATTTTGAAAGGTGGTGAACTAGCTTGGTTCAAATGGGGACAATTAAAACCAGTCTGCCTGTGGGTCAAGAATGGTGGTTTGCTCGTGGGATACACAGAATTTCTTTCAAATAGCGCTGCATCACATTATCTTCCAAGGTTCCTGTTAACAAATGCTCCATATGATAATGATAAACCACTGTAAGGCTTACTTGTGCATAAAAAAAATTGTGACTGTTATGTGGTTGGAATAAAAAACAAGCTCTGCACCCTATCTGAGAGAGCCTAATTCCCTTTTGTCAGTCGAATTTGGGCAGCGCAGCATTCTAAATGGGGATTTGGTGCAAAGGAAAATACAAAAAATTGAGGGGAACTCCCGAGGTGGTAGACCTGTTTACCCATGCCAATTGGATGACCTTCTGTGACAGAATCCAAGGCTATGATGATGAGGTAACCGAAGAATTCCTAATATCCCTGCAGCCTAAATCCAAAATACTGGCCATTGTAAATTTCAGAGGGTTGACCATAAAACTGACCCCACAACTCATTAGTCGAGTCACTGAGCTGCCATTGGGGACATCATGGAGTAAAGAGGAGAGGCCATTGGGCCAAAAAGCCAAAAAGGAATTTTTTCTAACAGAAGAACAGTTTTCAGAGGATAAGAGTGGGATCCGGAGAGCCAGCCTTCAGCCATTATTGGAGCGAGGTCAGCCTTCAAGTTATGAAGTATATTACCTGTGAGGGGCGATTCAGCATCGTATATGGTTATCATTTCTGTTTACTAACAAAACTCAGGCATCAAATGGATCTGCCCTCAGAACAAAAATTGAGCATCCCCTACTTCCTCCTGCAATCCTTGATGGAATGTGCCACAAAGCTAAGGGAGGGGACACCAGACCAGCTGGCTCATCATGGGCTTATCAAGCTCCTCGTGGAAGATGCACTCCATACTTACACTGTCCCTCTCTCCTGGGCAATTTTTCAGAATATGTCTAAGGATGATGACATCTGAATTTTGGCCGAAGAACTCACTTCCTCCAGCAGCAAGGAAAAGGAGAAAATTGAGACAGAGAAACTAGCTGAGGGCAAGGAAATGCAGGGCAGACCATCACCGGAAAGGCTGCCAGAAAAGAAAGAGGAAAAGCAGGAGAAAAAACAGGATGTTGAGGCCAAAACAGTGGGTGGTAAAATAACACAAACATCCAGGGAGAAAAGACTACAGAGTAGGATAGAGAGGACTGAGAAAGCCCAGGCCAGTGAAGTCACCCCTAAGGCAGCATCAGCCAAGCTAAAGGAAAAAGAACCCTCAGCTAAGCAGGCTAAGACAGTGCCAACTGCTTCTACAGGAAGCTAGAAACCAACCACTACAGGCATTTCTACAGGAAGTTTGAAGAAAGGGAAGCAGAAGGAGAAATCGGCCAGGATTTTAGCTAAGAAGGCAGCAGTTGTGCTAGCCACCCTAAGCACATCCCCCAAGCAGAAGGAGAAGAAAAAGAGGGAGCCCTCATTGTATTTTAAGGCAAGAAGAAGTGTAAGAATTAAAACCGGCAGACCTCAACCACCGTCCAAAGAACCAATCACCATTGTTGACACCCCTACCACACCAAAGGAGGAGTCTCCTTCAAGGATGTCCATCACCTATGAATGAGGAAGCCAAAAAACTTCACTTGGAGAGAGAGAATTCAGATAATGGACTCAAAGACAGTTCTATAGGATGCTGAGACAGTTCTACAGGAAGTTGAGAATTCTCTAGGAAAAGAAGCACAGGCAGTGGGAAGGAGCAGAGAGAAAAGCATGGTCATGACTGAGAAGAGGACATCACTTCAAAAGCTTGGGATGACAGGGAGGCCACCAGGGCCATCAAAGATGAGGAGATAGATTGGTTGCTCAGAGGATGAGCAACACTTTCAGTAGGGGGTGATGATGAGCCCCAAAAATGGATAATTATTTGGGCTCATTCAACCTCCTAATTCAACTTAATCCACAATTCTCATTAGTTTATTGCATGTTTTTGATTATATTTATGCTAATAGAGTGAATTGGGTTAGTCATTATGCCAACAAGTCTAATGGGTGCTTTGTGTAGCCTTTTTGGTCAATTTGGAGACAAAATTGAAGGTCTTAATGAGCACTTGGCAGCCAAATTCGTGGGAGAACAAGGGAGAGAATTTGTAGGAAGGTGTCTCCTTCATTTATGGGCCCTTAGCTCGAATTCTCCACCATCAGCTCGGAGTTCAAAGGCCACCAAATCAATTAGCACAAGGGCAGCCAAGCAAGTCAAGTAGGACTGATGTTAACTACAAGTTTTGGGCAGCCGAATCCCTAAAGTTTAGGAGGATTGTTGGTGTCCTCATTTTTTATAAATAAGAAGCCTTAGGGCCTCATTTGGTTAGCTAGTAGTTGGCCAATGGTTAGTAATTTTGTAGGCAGAAGTTAGCTAGTTTGTATTTCGATTTTTAGGCAATAGATTAGCTTTGCTTTCAGCTCATTTTCAAGTTCTCCTTATGGACAGTTTTGATGCAACTCTTCTTTTCTTGCTCAATAAAGATGAATCCAGCTTTGCACCACCTTTAAATCTCTCTTAGGAGGCTATAGCTCTTGGGGTTGGGCCCTTCTCAAGCGCCCAATACCTCCTTTGTTTACTTGCATGTGTCTTTGCTGCATTCTTAGAATAAAATCTGCTATTTAGATTTAAATGTTGTGTTGTTATTTAAGTTGCTCTTGATGATTAAAAAGGTACTTCATGTTCAGATTTACTTGATTGGTTAATCATAGGGAATATATTCAGAAAAAGGCTACCAAGTACTTTGGATCTCACCTCCCCCTCAGTGGAATCATGAGCTGGGACCAATGTGACTTTGCTGCCAACAAAAACACTGTCTTTTTGCTTCACCATACAATTAGTAGTGTTGGATTTTTAGTTGTCGAACTTGATATCAGTTTTGATTGCATGCTTCAGTTTATGATTGCTTAGTTGCATAGATATTTCACGTATTTCATTTCGAATAAACTTCTGTTCATTTCCTTTTGCTGTTAGGTCAGATTAGAGTGAAGTAACTAGGTCATAGGTTTTATAAGTGTTTGTTTTTTCAGTTTGAAAAACCGCTTGCAGAGTACCTGTTATCCTTCCTTACCTGCCCTTACCCCATCAAACCTACCTGCTTCACCCTTCCCTCATAACCCTTACCTTACATTTGCTTCATTCGCTTACTTTTCCATGATTCTCATCTTCTTGTGCAACATCGTTTCATCCCTCCTTGAACAAATCTCACCATCTACACCACTCCTCAACTCCATCCTCCAAGTCTTAAACTCCCCTACACCCCTATTTTACCTCCATATTCATTCCTCCACCTTTTTCCCTCCCTCCATGCTTCAAAACCCCATTTCTGAACATCCTGTAGAAAAATTACAGAACATCCTGTAGAAATCCTAGAACATCCTGTAGAAATCCTAGAACATCCTGTAGAACCCCTGCAGACTTCCTGTAGAAGCTCATAAACGCGGTTTCTTGGCAGCCAAACTTTGTGAAACTCTCTGGAAGGGTGTTAGGGACTCCTTAGACCCTCTCTGAACCTTCCCGACCTCTTCCAAGCATTTCTCCTCCTTGATCCACCTCTGCACAGTAAAAAGCCAGTTGAAAGCACATGCATGATAATTCTAATAACTGATTCAAAAATACAAAAAGATGTTTTCTTTAGGTAGAGGTAGTCTAGACACATGTATTTTACCTTCATAGAAGTAATGGCATCTCTTTTAGTAGTTTTCATTCTCATCTTTGCATCAGTAGGACTAGCTGGTAGAATTAGGGTTTGGTAGGGTTTGCGTTTCTTTTTGGATTTCAGTTTCTTTCCGCAAGTAGATTAGCTTCCTTTGAGTTAGCTTTCATTCATCAGTTAAAAAGCTTCTTCTAAGAGCTCATATAAGTTGGCTTAAGCTCCTAGTGGACTTGTGCCAGCTGATCAAGTGACAGCTGCGGCAAGAGCTAGTACTTGTGCATACAACACCGTCACTTCCAAATTTGTTACGAACTACCAGGTTGATAAAATTAAAGAAGGGAGTTCCAGGAGTTGCAGCATTATTGTTGCAATACTGGGGCCCACCACATCCATTGACCAAATTGTTTCTATGGGTAGGTGCATAATGATGATGGCAACATGATCAAAATGTTTCAGCTCAATCCAGTCTACCGTTTGGGAGATATGGAAACAACAAGTCGATGTCCTATAAACCTACAAGATAAAGAACAACACCTACAGGATTGGTAGTGAGCAGTTTTAAAGGAGATCCAGAGGTCAAAGAAGCTCCTCCAAAGCTTAGCAGAAACATCAAGATCATTAGCATCACCATCCAACACCTGCATATCAACATCAACTCAACCAACAACCATCAGTTAGGTTCAGGTATGCAATATTCTTGACCTCTTCTCTTAAGCATATTATAGTTAGAAATTTGTTGTCAATGCATGAGAGATGAGGTTTTATAAGCTAAGGATTGGTCAACAGTCTCAACCGCCTTTGATTGCAACTCACTCTTTCACTCATGCAATGTTGAAAAGTCAAATTATGAAGGGTGATGATTTCAAGGAATGAGGACAATAGTTAAAAGAAGAAATTTTTACAAAGGCCAAGGTCACCACAACACTCCAAGCCCTCCATATTCACTATCTATTCATTGTTCATCCATCTCATTTCATTCTTGAAGAAGAAAAAAAAAAACAAATAGAGCATCCTCTCCATTTTCATGAAATTTCCATTTGCAGGTCAGTAAGAAGGACGCTCAAATAGCAAAGGAGGATCACAAAGAGACCCCTGTCACTCACATTTTTATTTTACCTCTCATTACCATTCATTCCTCCACCATTTCTGTCATTTTTCCACTCCTTTACTTCAGTTTACAAAGGGACTGTGTTTTCTAGAGGATGATCCTGTAGCAATTACAGTGACCCATAAATCCTACAGGAGGTAGTCCTAAGGAAAATAAATGGTGGAACAAGGTATCATAATGTTGATAAGGGTGTGGAAGACCTTGCCAAGCTGAAAAAAATAATCAAGAACCACCTTGAATAAGGGTAAGAAGGAAAACTAATGGTCTCAAGAAACAAGGATTTTTCTTTGCATAAATATGTTTTTTGGCTTGTCCTTGCAGAACTTACACCCAAGATTCTTAATGCACAAGAGAGAGGCCACCAGGGCCATGTTTGAGGCACAATGAGGTCACTAAGTTGCTCAGAGGATGAGCATCACTTTCAGTAGGGGAGTATGATGGGTGTCTAAATTAGACATAAATTAAGGCCCATGCCTCTAATTTAAAACATAAATTAAAGCCTATGACCATCCTTTAGCACATTAAACCTATATTTTTGCATTAGATAATTTATTTTTAACTTTAATATATTCATTTGAAGGTTTATGAATAATTGAATATTTGTGCCTAATATTATTTATTTTTTGTGGAATATTATGAGAATATTGGGCTTATTATGAAGAGTTGGATGAGGAGATAATTTAGGGGCTTGTTCCCTACTATTGGAGGATCAATAATAAATAATAAGTCAATAAGATGTTATGGAATTATGTCACAAATTGTGGAACTCCAATGATTGAGGAAATCTAGGAATGTGTTCCACTAATCAAGGAAGCAGATCCAATAATCAAGGGATTTCGGTGGGGAAAGCTTCCTCCATTCATGGGGAATGATTCTTAATCATTTTTTATAAGTACCAAGTCAAATTTTCCTCTAGGGAATGATTGAGAAAATCTAGGAATGTGTTCCCTTCCACTTAATGCAAATTCCTAGTATTGGGGACTAGATCCACTAATCAAGGGATTTTGGTGGGGAAAGATTCCTCCATTCATGAGGAATGATTCCTAATAATTTTGTATAAGTACCAAGTCAAATTTGCCTCTAGGGATAGATTTTCATTAGTGTTATTATGGAGAGAGCTTGTATTCTTGTAGCTCCATTGTATTTTCTTGCAGGGATGTAATTCTATTGATGAAAATAATGAAGATTGATGTCATGTTCAGCTTCTAAATATTGTTCTCCTCCATAGGTCTCTGAGTTTCCTTGGGCTTGGCCATCCCAGGAACCTAAGAGCCATTTTGTATCATTTTCTTTCCTTCTTTTCATTGCTTATTCACATGCATCTCTAGTTTTCATTTCTTTCTATTTATGCATTTAGAATTAATGACTTCTTGTTGTAGGATTGAGTTAAATGGTTTATGTAAGTTCTTTTGTAGGATCACAAGTATTATTTCATCCTTGGAAAAGCTTTGGAAATTCATAGTAATCATTGAGCTGCTTGGAATAGTCTTCTTATTCCCAGCTTTAGATTGTTGGACCTCCTTTTTAGCAAAGAACAATAAATTGCTGATATTTTTTAGAGCATCCCAACGAGATTAATCAAATTGAATCCACTTGCATTAGATGAAAAACACAATCTAGTTCATAAAAAAAATTACCCCATTGAATTTGCACTTGATTTGGTCGGGCATTTCTTAGATTTACTAGCTCACTAGTTCTCAAATTTCTAGATTTTTGACTAGTAATGTTTTTTATTTTTTTGAATGGGTTAACATAGGTATTTTTGAGTGATTCCACTTGGAATAGGGACCTAAGACATCCTAGTTAATAACAAAATTTTTCCTAACCAATTTGGATTTGATTTTCTTGGTCATTAAACCCTCACCAATTTCATCATTTCACAAGGAAACTTCTCCAAGCTTTTTGAGTGAATCCATCCATATCCCGACTTTGGTTTTGAGTTTTGAGTGATCCTAGGAATTTTCCCACTCCATTACACCCATCACACACCTTTCCTAGGCCTCCCATCACCTCCAACACCTCACATTTTTCTCTCGGCTATATCCTATAGGTTCACTGTAATTCCTACAAGATCATCATTTAGGTTTCTAGTACATCCTATAGGTTTTCCTGAAACAACCTGTTTTGAGGCCGAATTGAGGGAAAACCTCTAGGAAGTCACCAAAAGCCTCCCAAGGGTCTCCCACACCATCCAAACATCTCCTAAACCTTCCATCCAACCTCCAACATCCTTAATTCACATGCCACATCACCAAAGGAAATTAGTTTGCATACTTGATTTTCCATGAAAAGGAAAAAAGAAAAAAATAGATTTATTTCAGTCCCTTTACTTGCACATTAGTGATGTTTGATGCTTCTTACTTCCATGCTTAGATAGTAGCATTTGGTTCGTGATAATTTAGAATTATTTCAAAGCATAGTTTCTTGGCAGTTAATTAGGAAATGGTGTGATTAGGCATTGAATTTCTGTCTCTTTCCTTGTACTTTCTTTCTTGCAATAGGTTAAGGTTCCATTTCGAACATTTCATTTTCTGCAATTAGTTTAGGATTTGACTTCAGTACATGCACTCCATTACATCATGATAGAAAATCAAGGACACATTGTATGCCGCACATATAGTGCCGACACCTCTTAAGTTTGTACAAACCCCGGGTTGATAATTAAAGTCGGTAGCCTCGAGAGTTGCAACGTTCTTGTTGCAATACTGAGGCTCACCATATGGTAAATCTAAGACTCCTAAGAAAGGAAACATATATTATGATGATCCTTCTACAAAGGTGAAAACCACCTCAAATGAAGGTGGGGATGTGTGCGTGGCTTCATCTTCAAGTACACGCGTAGGTCATGAGGCATGGTTGATTGACTCGGGTGCATCGTTTCATATGACTCCCCACATGGAGTGGTTCTGAAAATATGAGAAATATGATGGTGGTGATGTCTTCCTAGGTGATGATAGGAAGAACAAAATCATAAGATAAGGAAAAGTCAAGCTAAAGCTTATAGGTGGAAGGATTATAACACTTCCAGGTGTTTTGCACATTCTTGTATTAGCCCTAAATCTAATTTTTGTAAGCAAGATTGATGATGCAGGTGTAAAGACAGTGTTCAAGAAATATACATGCAAGATGGTTCAAGAAGCACTAGTACTGAGGAGGGGAGTTCAGATCGGAACTCTGTACAAGCTTTTGGGTAGTACTATTATTGATGGGGGCAACAATTTTTTCATTACAAAAAGTGGAGCATAAAATATTGTAGTCTTTGGTGAAAAGGCTATGTTGTGGCATCAAAGGCTAAGACATATTGGAGAGAAGGGACTTCATATATTACATGGTAATGGTATCGTAGAAGGTATATCTAATTGCTCTCTATATTTTTATTTATGTGAACATTATGTATATGGGAAGTAGAACCGTGTGATTTTTCCTTCTGGTGCTAAGAGGGCAAAAGGACTATTAGAGCTTGTGCACAATGATGTGTTTGGACCTCTTTTGGTTCCATCACTGGGTAAATTTGTGTACTATGTATCATTAATAGATGATTTCTCGAGGAGTAAATGGATATATTTCATCAAGAAGAGATTTGAATTATTTAACAAGTCTAAATAATTTAAGGCTCTCATGGAAAATCTGACAAAGAAGAAGATTAAAGTTTTGAGGAAAGATAATGGTGGAGAGTTTTACAAGAAGGAATTTGAAGAGTTTTATAAGAAGTTTGGTATAGAACAGAAAAAATACTTCTCCATACACACCTCAACAAAATGGAGTTGTTGAAAGGATGAACAAGACGTTGATGGAAAAGGAAAGAAGCATGCTGAGCGGCACTAGATTAGGGCATGAGTTCTAGGCAGAGGAAGCAGACATTGCATGCTACCTATTTAATAGATTGTTAGGTGTGGGAAAAAAAAAATTGGACAATATATTAGGTGGGCGAACCTACCTATGGTTTTGTGCATGGTTTTCACACATGGTTTTGGGCATGATGGTTCCCTGTCCATGGTATTTTGTAGATCTGGTCAAGGAAACTATGATTATGTTCTAATCCAGTGTTAATGGATTGGGGTTTATGGATGCTTCGACATGTATATATGTATTATAACATTGAAAGGAATATAATGAGCAATCAATCTGGTAGTCTTGGTTTTGGGATCCAGGGGAAAATCTATGTGTATATATGTTTTATGTTTTATGCTCTCGCCATTGTTTATTTTCTATTTTTTATAATTCATATGCAGGAAATTTCTGTATGGGATTAAAACCTACATTTGGTATCAGAGTTGTTTTGGCTTCAAGGGGACACCTTTGTTGCTGAGGGGTTTTTCTTGGGCTTGTGGTAAACCCTGTTTAGTGGGAGGTCTGTAGGATCGATTCTTATGGTGAAAGAAGATGGCGAGCAGTGGAAAGATAGAGATCAGAAAATTTAATGGTGAGAGTTTTGAGTTGTGGAAACTCAAGATGGAGGATCTGCTGGTGGATAATGATCAGTGGATTGCAGTAGATCCAGGTACTAAACCAACGACAATGTCATCTGAAGATTAGGTGAAGTTGGATCGAAAGGAAAAGTTCACAATACGGTTGTGTATCTCAGATTCAATATTGTTGAATGTATGAGGGGAAGCTTCAGTGAAGAGCTTTTGGGACAAGTTAGGGACTTTGTACCAATCTAAGTCTCTGGTGAATAAATTATTCCTACGGAAAAAGATGTATAACTTGAGGATGAAGGATGGAGACTCGGTGAAAGAGCATCTGAAGGCATTTAATAGTGTGGTAAGCCAGTTTTTATCTGTTGATATAAAAATTTCAGATGAAGATAAGTGCATCAGTTTGTTGTGTTCTTTACCAGATTTGTGAGATAGTCTGGTTGTTGCAATAGATAGCAATGTGACTTCCTTGTAGTTTGATGAAATAGTCTCATCCTTGTTGTCGAAGGAGATGAGATGGAAAAATATGGAGGGCTGGAATGGTGGTGCCTTGTCTTTATGAGGATAGTCCAAGAACAGAAACAAAAATAAATCCTCGAGTGGGAGATCTAAATCTCCGGGAGAACCTGTAAAGGTGTGCTGGAAATGTGGAAAGGAAGGGCACTTCAAAAAGGACTCTATATCTAAAGCTCCTGAGAAAGGAAAGGGATCTGATGATGCTCCTTTTGCAGAGGAGAAAACCACCTTAGATGAAGGTGGGGATGGTACTTGGATTCTTCTTCAAGTACACATGTAGATTATGATGCATGGTTGATTGACTTAGGTGCATCCATTCACTTCACTCCCCACAGGGAGTGGTTCTACGAGTATGATAAATATGATGGTGGTGATGTCTTCTTAGGGGATGATAGGAAGACTAGAATCATCGGTAGTGGAAAAGTAAAGCTGAAGTTGCAAGGTGGAAGGATTAGAACACTTCTAGGTGTTCTTCATATTCCTGCATTAGCCAAAAATCTGATTTCTGTAAGCAAGCTGGATGATGTAGGTGTAAAAACAATGTTCGAGAAAGATACATGTAAGATGGTTTGGGGAACACTGGTATTTATGTGGGGAGTTTGAATTAAAAATCTGTACAAGCTTAAGGGTAGCACTGTTATTGATGTGTGTAATAGTTCTGTGGTTCTCGATAGTGATCTCTGTACAGAAGACCATCCTATGGCATCAAAGGCTTGGACATATTGGAGAGAAGGGCCTTTGAATAATTCATGGTAATGGTATGGTAGAAGGTATGTGTAATTTCTCTCTAGATTTTGATTCCTGTGAAAATTTTGTATATGGGAAGCAGAATCGGGTGAGTTTCCCCTCAGGTGCTAAGAGGGTGAAACAAATATTAGAACTTGTGCATAGTGATGTGTTTGGACCTGTGTTGGTTCCATCACTGGGTAGGTTTTTGTACTATGTATCATTTATAGATGACTTCTTAAGGAATACATGGATACATTTCCTCAGGAAGAAATTTGAAGTCTTTAATAGGTTTAAAGAATTTAAGGCTCTGGTGGGAAACCAGACAGAGAAGAAGATAAAGGTTGAGGATAGATAACAGTGGAGAGATTTGCAAGAAGGAATTTGAATAGTTCTGTAAGAAGTGTGGTATAGAACAATAGAAGACTACTCCATACACACCTCAACAAAATGGATTTGTAGAAAGAATGAACAAGACGTTGATGGAAAATGCAAGAAGCATGCTCAGTGGTGTCGGGTTAGGAAATAAATTCAGGGCAGAGGCGGTGGCGACTGCATGTTACCTGGTCAATAGATCACCTGCATCAACATTGGAGGATAAGACTCCACAAGAGGTATGAACTGGTAAGAAACCCTCTATTTCACATCTAAGGATATCTGGATGTGATGCATATGTACATGTTCCAAAGGAGAAAAGAACCAATTTAGATAGTAAATCTAAAAAGTACATCTTTATTGGCTATAAGGATGGTTTAAGTGGTTATAAGATTTGGAACCCAGAAACAAGGAAGGTTGTGTACAACCATAATGTGGTGTTTAGAGAGGTGAAAGACGTTATTAAACATGAAGTCCTACCAAAGGAACCTGAGAAGATAGAGTTTGAACTAAAGGAGGAGGAATCAGACTCTATAGCAGAAGAGGAATCAGAAGATGAAGAGCCACAAACTCCAGCTATGAGAAGATCAGTTCGAGAAAGAAGGAGGCTAGAAAGGTTTAGTCTAGCTTCTTTCTGTTTAGATTTCTCTTTATCTATTACTGATGATGATCCCAAAACTTTTAGGAAAGAAGTAGATTTAGAGGATGGAAAACTTTGGAAAGAGGACATGGTTGATGAAATGGCATCTTTGCTAAAAAATGAGGCTTGGGATCTGGTGGAGTTGTTGGCTGGAAGGAAACCCATTGGAAGCAAATGGGTGTTTAAGAAGAAGATGAATGTAGAAGGAAAGGTGGAGAAATACAAAGCTTGGTTGGTAGCAAAATGTTATTCTCAGGTGTCAAGAATTGATTTTGGTGATATTTTTTCTCTTGTTACCAAGGTAGCTTCTATTATATTACTTTTATTTGTTGTTGTTAGTTTTGATTTTAAGGTAAAACAGATGGATCTGAAGACATCATTTCTTCATGGGGATCTAGAAGAAGAGATCTACATGAAACAATCTGAATGCTTTGTGGTGAAGGGTAAGAAAGAACTGGTATGTAGGTTAAAAAAGTCTCTATATGGGTTAAAACAGCCACCAAGGATGTGGTATCAGAAATTTGATACATATATACGGGGACTTGGCTTCACCAGAAGCAAAGGAGATCACTATGTGTATTTTAAATTAATTGGTGATTGTATTATTTATTTGGTCTTGTATGTGGATGATATGTTGTTGATTGGAAATAACAAAGAAATTATTAGGAATTGAAGACCCAATTGTCCTCTAATTTCGACATGAAATATCTTGGTGCTACAAACTAGATTTTGGGCATGGAAATTAAACGAGATTGGGGAAAAAGGAAGCTCTGGATAAACCAAATGAAGTATGTTGAGACAATATTGCAGAGGTTTAATATGCAGGATAGTAAGCCGGTGAAGGTTCATATTCCTGTCAGTGTAAAGTTATCTGTTGAACAGTGTCCTAAGACACAAGAAGAGGAAGAGGACATGTCTTGTGTTCCATATGTAAGTGCAGTTGGTAGCCTGATGTATGCAATGGCCTATACTTGACCAGATATTGCACATATAGTGGGAGTATTGAGCAGGTTTATGTCAAAACCAGGGAAGGAGCATTGGACAACAGTGAAGCGGGTTTTTAGGTATTTGCGTGGCACTAGTGATTATGGTCTATGCTACCAAGGAAGACCAAGATTGGATAGAGTTTTGGACATCCACGGATTTTTTATGCAGACTGGGCTGGAGATTCGGAGCAAAGAAGATCTACAAGTGGGTATGTATTTAACCTATTTGGAGGTGCAGTCAGTTAAATGAGTAAGAGACAGTCTATAGTGGCACTTTCAACTACAGAGTTAGAATACATGGTAGATGCTCATGCAAGCAAGGAAGCAGTTTGGTTGTAGAGATTGTGTTCAAGTATGGGGTTGGTACATTGAGATGTAAGGACAGACTGTGACATCCAAAGTGAATTTTTCTTGGAAAAGAACCATGCTTATCATTCAAAGACAAAGCACATTGATGTTCAGTATCACTTTGTGAGGGATATGGTTGAGGACAAAAAGGTGTTGCTGGTAAAGGTGGACACTTTGAAGAATACTGCAGATGCATTGACAAAGTTTGTGAGCACTGAGAAGTTCTCTTGGTGTAGAGAAACAATGGGCGTTAAAGGGCTGGAACAATGACTAATCTCTCATATGGCCCCTTGTGCAAATAAAACAACAAGTGGGAGAATTTTGGGTGTGTGTTATATTCTTTCCATGACTACCCCCACGCGCAGGGGGGGGGAAGTATCCCCCCTTGTCAGGGGGTTTAAGGGGGGCAGTAGCATCCCTCTATGGGGTCCAGGGAAACGCCCCAGGGAAAAAATAAATTGGACCCTATATTTGGTCGGCGAACCTACCTATGGTTTTGTGCATGGTTTTCACACATGGTTTTGGGCATGATGGTTTTCTTTCCATGGTATTTTGTAGATCCGGTTAAGGGAACTACGTTTATGTTCTAATCCAGGGTTAATGGATTGGGGTTTATGGATGCTTCGACATGTATATATATGTATTGTAACATTGAAAGGAATATAATGAAAAATCAATCTGGTAGTCCCTGTTTTTGGATCTAGAGGAAAATCATTGTGTATATCTATCTTATGTTTTATGCTCTCACCATTGTTTATTTTCTGTTTTTTAGAATCCATATGCAGGTAATTTATTTATGGGGTTAAAACCTACACAGATCAACTTCATCAACATTGGAGGATAAGAATCCACATGAGTTATGGACTAGTAATAAACCCTCTCTCTCACTTCTTAAGTTATTTGGTTGTGATGCATATGCAAATGTTACAAATGAGAAAGAACCAAGTTGGACAATAAATCTAAAAGGTGCATCTTTATTTGGTATAAAAATGGTTTAAAAGGTTACATGTTTTGGAACCCATAAATAAAGAAGGTACTATACAGTCGAGATGTGGTATTTATAGAAGCGAAGGATGTCATGAAATATGAAGTGCTACCAAGGTAAAAGGAACCAAAGAAGGTAGAGTTTGATATGAAGTGTGAAGAATTAGACTCCACATAAGAAGAACCACACACTCTATTATTTAGGAGATCAATTCGGGAAAGAAGGCTGCCAAAGAGGTACAATCCATTTGATTTGTATTCAAAATTTTCTTTATTTATTATTGATGATGATTGTAGAATTTTCAGGGAGGCAGTGGATTCAGAGGATGGAAATCTATGGAAAAATGCCATGACTGAAGAAATGGAAGCCTTGGATAAAAATGAGACTTGAAATCTAGTGGAGTTACCGGTTGGAAGGAAACCAATTGGAAGAAAATGTGTGTTTAAGAAGAATATGAACTCATAAGGAAAATTGGAGTATACAAAGCTCTATTAGTAGTAGAAGGTTATTCCCAAGTGTTGGGAATTGATTTTGGTGATATTTTTTCTTCTGTTTCCAAGTTAGTTTCCATTAGATTACTTTTATCTATTGTTGTTACTTTTGATTTTGAGGTAGACTAGATGGATGTGAAGACAACATTACTGCATGGTGATGTGGAAGAAGAGATCTACATGAAGCATCTGGAAGGCTTTGTAGTGAAGGGTAAGAAAGAACTAGTGTGCAGGTTAAAGAAGTCTCTATATGGGTTAAAGCAATCAACAAGGATGTGGTATAAAAAAATTGATACATATATACAAGGACTTGGCTTCACAAGGAGAAAAGTGGATCACTATGTGTATTATAAATTACTTGGTGATCATGTTATTTATTTGGTCTTGTATGTGGATGATATGTTGTTGATTAGAAATGATAGAGAAATTATCTAGGATGTGAAGACCCAATTGTCCTCTAAATTCGACATGAAGGATCTTGGTGTTGCAAAATTTATTTTGGGCATGCAAATTAAATGATATCGGGAAAAGAGGAAGCTATGGTTAAACCAAAGGGAGTATGTCAAGACAATATTACAAAGGTTTAATATGCAGGATAGTAAACCGATGAAGGTTCTTATTCTTGTAGGTGTAAAGTTATTTGCAAAATAGTATCCCAAGGCACAAGAAGAGGAAAAGCTCATGTCTCATGTTCCATATGTGAGTGCAGTTGGTAGTTTGATGTATGAAATGGTCTGTATGAGACCATACATTGCACATGCAGTGGGAGAATTGAGAAGGTTTATGTCAAAACCAGGAAGGAGCATTGGAAAATAGTAAAGCAACTTTTCAGGTATATGTTGGCACTAGTGATTATGGTTTGTGCTACCAAGGAAGACCAACATTGGACAAATTTTTGGACATATGTTGCTTTTTTATTGAAGACTGGGATGGAGATTTGGATCAAAGAAGATATACAAGTGAGTATGTGTTTAACCTATTCAGAGGAGAATTTAGTTGGATGAGAAAGAGATAGTCTATAGTGGCACTTTCAACTACAAAAGTTGAATACATGGCAACCATTCCTGCAAGCAAGAAAGAAATTTGGTTGTAGATATTTTTTTTAGGTATGGGGTTGGTATAGTGAGCTATAAGGATAGATTGTGATATCCAAAATGCAATTTTCTTGGAAAAGAACCCTACTTATCATTCAAAGACAAAGCATATTGATGTTCAATATCACTTTATGAGGCATATGATTGAAGACAAAAAGGTGTTGATGGTAAAGGGAGACACTTTGAATAATGTTGTAGATACATTAACAAATTATATCAGCATCGAGAAGTTTTATTTGTGTAGATAAACAATGAATTTTATGGCCCTATATCAATGATTGTGCACTCTTGCAACCCCCTATGACCAAATAAAACAAGTTGGAGAATATTGCGTATGTGTTATATTTTTTGCACGACTAGTGAAAAATGTTGTTACATTGCATTGGGCACATGGGGGGGTTGCAGGGGAGGTTGTTTCCCCCCTTGTCAAGGGGTTTGTAGGGGGGTAGTAACCCCCTACGCAGGGTTCAAGGTAGCGCCCCAAAAAAATATGCAGACCCACCCATGGTTTTGTGCATGGTTTTGGTCATTATGGTTTTGTTCATGGTATATTGGAGATCTAGTCAAGGGAACTATGTTTATTTTCTAATCTAGGGTTAATGGATTGGGGTTTTATGAATGCTTCGACATGTAAAAAAAATTGTAACATTTAAAGGAATATAATGAAAAAATCAATCTGGTTTTCCCAGTTTTGGTTCCATGGGAAAATATTTGTGTATATTTTATGTTCTCGCCATTGTATATTTTTCTGTTTTTTTTAATAATTATTTTGTCAGTAATTTCTATACAGAGTCAAAACCTTCATCAATACTACTCAAATTCCTTGTTCTACTGCATCACATTCGATTATGAATGTTTTACAAAAATCAAGTGTTGAAAATACTAGTGTAGAAGACATGGTATCCTTTAAGAATGAAATGTCAAGTAGCCTCTTCATTCTATGCAAATGATTTTTCCTTTAAGAGATGTGAGTGGGCTTGCAATGCATGCATAATACTTAACAAATTTCCAATAATATCCTTTAAGACCCAAAGTCCTCTAACACTCTTGATGTTCTTATGAATAGGCCATTTTGTAATAACTTGGATATTTTAAGGTTCCACCTTAACCCCTTCCTTTGAAATAATATGACCCATACACTTTATTTGTTTCCCAAAATCACATTTGGATCTTCTAACATGTAATTTATTGTTCTCGAGAATCTATAGGAATTTACCACATGTTTAATGTAGTATTTATATGATTTGGTTTAGATAAGTCTGTCATCAAAGAAAACCAACACAAAATTTCTAATATGGGATCAAAAAATGTATTCATAAAGATTTGGAAAGTAGAAGGAGCATTAATCAACCCAAAAGTCAAGACCAAAGAACTTACAGTGGCCTTCACATGTTCTAATAGATCTTTTGGGAATATCTTGTTTTCTTAAGCTAACATGGTGGTATAATGATTTAAGATCTAATTTTGTAAAATAAGCCATTCCAAAAATCTCATCTAATAGCTAATCAATTTTTGGAATAGAGAATTTATCCTTGATGGTGATTTTCTTTAGATGTCAATAATTAGGGCACATCTTCCAAGTGTTATCTATTTTTCTCACCATCACTATTGGAGCTAAAAATGAAGTATTTTCAATTGAATAATACCTTAATATAACATGTTTCGTACCATTTTCTCACTCTTTCCCTTTTATTTATAATCCAAAATTAGTGGAAAATTGCTTTGTTACATTAATTTGAATTCTTTTGTAATGTTTCTCAATTTCCCCACAATTTCACTAGAATAAAACATTAATAAGAATAAACGATACTTAGTGAACTGGTAATAGAGTTCACCCCCATGGGCTGCATCTTTGAGTCTATTCCAAAAGATTAATCGATCCATTATTTATGACGGAAAATACATTGATGTGTCTTCTTTACATGAAATAAGAACATCTAATTTGAAAAAGTCATTGAAGTTCTTCTACAAAGACCATAACATCAATCTCACAACTTGCAATAATTTCTTTCACAACAATAAACTCTCACTTGCCTATTTGATTCACAAAGAGTAATTTTTTCCACTTAAATATGATATATTTTGTCCAAATAATATATCAAACAATTGGATTCAAAACCTTGACCACCAAAATGTATGGTGTGGAGGTAACTTCATAAAATATTAGTAACCAACAATTAAATTAATTTTATCCATTTATAACACTTTTGGTGTGTCATCTATTGGTTAGGCACTTAATTTTTGGTATAAAAGGGTGGGATTCAAATCCCCTTGAACCCACCCTTTACCATTTTTGGAGGGATATATATCTCACATTTAACATGTATCAAAAAATTATATATCATAAAAAGGTATGCAAGTTATACAAAAAGTATATAATAAATAGTATGTGTACCATGTATGGAAATGTTGGTTTTCATGTTAGGTGGCACGATATTTACTGATCGGTTGAATTTGTGGATGGTGGCACATGCAACAAGTTTAAATAATTGCATGTGATTCTAGTGGATTTGGTTGGTTGTAATGGTAAATATATATTTTTAAAATCCCTACATAATTTCCTTATTCCACATTGATGGGGATTTGTATCTCAACTAACCTCCATGAATTAATGACACATTGAAGCCTTCTTATTGGTTCATGTGCCAACATTCGATTAAGCCATGTGTTAGCATGTGTTTGGTCCACATGTCAGCATTATACCATATTTATCTTCAACTTCCAAAATTCTAAAAATAGAAAGTCTCATGTATGACTTTCTAAAATTAGTAAATTGCCTTGCATCAATTGGTAATAAAGTATTGTTAATGGAAAATTCCTTCCGATCATCAATCAATCCTAATAGTTCAATTTCGACTTAATCATAAATATTATCATTAACATTATTATTTTTCTTATTCTTATTAAAAAAAAATTCAAGTCACTCAATCATGGCTCTCAATTATGTTCTCTTACACTGTCATTATTGGCATGGCATATCCCGCTTATACTCTCTTACAGTCTCATTAAAGCATGTCATGAAAGATTCCTCTTATGCACTGTTTAATGCAAATGTTACACTCTCCTTCTTAATGGCATAAGTTACAAAGGCATGTGTACCTTCTTAATGACATGAGTTACATTTCCTAAATGGGCATATGTTACTCTCCCTCTTGGAATGTGAGTTACTCCTCCTTTATGGAATGGATTCATTGTTCCTCCTATATATATGTGCCTCATTCTTTCTCCCCTCACTACTTGTGCATTGTGAAACAAGAATTCGAACTTGAGAGAGAGTTGGAGAAAGTTGAAGAATATTGTGTGAGAGAGAGTTGCAGAGTAAGAGCATAACTTGGTGAGCCGATGTTTATTCAGTTCTTTAGTGCTTCAGTGTTGATTCAATTGAAGGGAAGGTTGATTCAGTGTGTGCATCTGTTGTTGCTACCCATGATCTTCATGCTACAACTTGTTTACATTTGGGTGAACATACTCATTCTCATGATCTCTCATTGTACTTTGTATCTTTGTTGAAAAATTGATTTCTAATAGAAGAAGAATCTGGTTGGGTTTGCCTTTGTGAGGTTTTCCCTAGTCATTGGACCTAAATTATTTGTGTCTCATTTTGTTCTTATTTGTCATCTATTGTGCATTTTGTTTATTTTGTATCTATAATTGTTTATCTAATATTGCAACATAAAGAAGTTTTGTAATAAGTCATTGTTACAACATAGAACATCAGAAATTTGACATGGTATCAGATATTTGGTGAAGTTAAGCCCAAGAAGATAAGAGTTGTCACTCCTTCCTTGCTGCTGAAATCTTATTTGTTTCTCCTTTCTTACCACTGAAATTTTACTGCTAAATTTTACTACCTAAATCTTACTGCCGGAATTTACTACTGAATTTTATTGCTACCGTTCTTCCAAGATTTCAAGGAATCCAAGTTATGATATTAATTTTGCATATAGTAATTAAGGTATTGCATGTGTTTAATAGTTGTGGTTTTTTTTTTTTTGGGAACGGCGAGAGCTCGCTCGGATTAGGGTTCTGAGGAAAACGCGACGGCGCAGACTGTACAACACTTGATCCATTCACGGGCTAGACCGAAACGCCTGAATCGCAACAGAACTGTAGAGTACTAGAACAACCCGATGGAATCTCCTTAGGGGAGGGCGTCAGAGCCCTCCCTTTGCAGCACGGTCCTTAGCAGGCATTTGTCTTTGGATCAGTCGATAAGGAGATCTTGAACAGAGAGAACAGGCTACATCATGGAAACAATGAAATAGGAGGTCGGAGGGACAAAGCCAAAGTCACACAAGATAGAAAGGAAACACCAGAAGAAGGTCCGAAAGTTTCCTCGACAACATGCAAGCCTATAGCCAAATAACGACGCCGAATAGAGCTGCCGGGACACAAGATTGACAAGCGAATCGAATATATGAGGGATCATGCCCTTATTGGGAAGTTTATAGGGTTTTGGCCGACAGAGAAAGCCTTATACAGATGGATTGCGGCGAAATGGAAGCCCAAAGGAGATGCGACTCTGCAACTAGGGCCGAAAGGCTTCTTCACAGCGATCTTCTTCTGTCTAGAGGACAAATACAGGATTTTGGGAGCAGGGCCCTATTTTTTTAACTCAGTGGGTTTGTATTTGAGGGAATGGATACCTAGATTTAACCCGGACAAGGAAGTTCTCACTTGGGCGCCAGTCTGGATCAGAATGTACGGGCTTCCAGACGAATATTGGGACGAGGACATTCTCAAAGATATAGGAAATGGATTGGGGGAATACATCAGGGCGGTAGAAGAAACAAAAATGCACAGATATACTTCTTATGCCCGTATCTGCGTCTTCATGAGGCTGAACGAAGCTTTTCCAGAGTCGGTAAGTCTCTCCCATCGTGACGAATAATGGATACAACCCCTGGATTATGAGCATGTCCCCTTTCGTTGCAGGAAATGCCATGCTCTTGGACATTTATTCAGAGACTGCCCTCTGAATACCAAAGCCAACACTCCTGATCCCTCTGAAACCCTAACCCAGGATGGCTTCTCCAAAGCCCCCAGCCGAAACCGAGCGCACAAAAAGCCCACAAATGGGTTTAAACCCCAGCAAAATAATACCCATGGCCCAGTTACTAAGAACAACTTTGAAATTCTTGCTCAGACCTCTGATAAGCACCCCCCGACCTCCGAGACTAGCCCTGCTCCTCCTTCTTCCTCCACACAACCACCTCACTCAGCATCCCCCTCCAAACTCCATATCCCCATTATCACTCCAGCCATCCTCAAAGAAGGTCAGGGAGAGCCGGCAGGGAAACACAAGGACATGGAAGTCGATGGAAAGCTAGATCCCCCCCAAGGCATAGAAACCAATATGGAAGGCAACAGCCAAGTGCAACAGATGGAAGAAGAACCAGAAAGCATAGATCTGAACGGCCTAGACATTCTAGAACTAGAACTAGCATGCAAAAAGAAAGCATACGACAGTATACCAGAGCACCAACTCAGCAAGCTGGAAGTGGTCATTGCGAGGGCCTATCAACAACATCAACTAGGGATACAGCTAGGAAGTCATTGGGATGGACGCCTTCCCCCAAAATACACCAAAAAGCGAGGAAGAAGAACGGATCTTCAGAGAACGATCGAGATAGGGAAAATCTGTTGGGTCCCTATAATACTAGTGATTACCCCATTACTATTGTAGTTATACCCCTTATTTATATTGATGTACCCATGTAGTGCCCATATTGTTACTATTGTGCCACATAGAAGCCCACTATTGTTATTGTTGTGCCCTACAATATTATTGTTATGTAGGCTTTGATTGTATTGGGACCACTTAGACTCCTATATATAGAAAGGAGGTATTTTCATTTGTATCATCCAAGAATTGTTCATTTATGTAATGTAAAGGAGGTTGCCCCCTCGAAGAGGCTGAATTCTAAGGCGTGGATCTCTCTTTTCTATCTTTTTGTGAGCTGGTTTCATAACATTTGGTATCAGAGCTTTGGATTCTAGGGTTTCGCTGCTCCAAACAGGTCATCGTGGAATTTTCGCTATAACTTTTTTTCTGTGACGTTTCAGAAGTCTCAAAAAAAACCCATTTGCGAAGAATTGGCGCTGAACCTTGGCTCCGAATTTCAGAGCTTTTCGCGCGATATTTTCGGAGATATGATCTGAGGAAGTTGGCCTTTTTGCAGACTCCTGAATTACATTCAAAACAGGTGACCTGGGGAAAATTGTCATAACCTTCTCTCTGGGGATCAGATTGAAATTTCGTAAGAAGGTACAGAAAGAGGACGGACTGTAGTTTCTTGTGTGTGAGTTTCAGATTCAAAGGTTGAAACAGTGACTCGTGGCACGTCATACAAGTTCGCTCTGCTGAACCAGTCTAAAAGCAAGTCACTGTGGGAGATTTCACATAACTCTTCCTTGGAGAATCCAATTTGGCTCAGACTTGTGGCATTGGAAAGAGGACACAGAAGGCTACTACAGATAGCAATTTCATAATTGGATGATCCGAAATTACAGAGATACATCAGATTCAATATCAGGCTTCTATAGAGTGAAAAAAGGTGTGTAGTTTTTTTTTTAAATTTTTGTGTAAGCTTGGTTTAACGGAATTCAAAGGGCATAGTAAAGCATTATTATCGGTAACTGATGCCCCGAGGAAAGAAAATGCAAACACCTAGTAAGGAACCTGAAAGCTCTAGCATGACTCATGAAGAAGAGGAAGAAATGCTACATGATATATCAAAATTACAAGAACAAGTGCAACAAATGTCACGCTCACAAAAGCTAACAGAAGCTAAGATAAGTGGCGTGGAATCTAAGGTAAATGGCGTGGAATCTAAGATAAAGGGCATGGAAGCTAAGATGGATGATTTGAAGATAGATTTGAAGACAGACATGGAAGCTAAGATGGATGATTTGAAGATAGATATAAAGACAGACATGGAAGAATTGAAGAAGTTGCTACAAGAAAGGGTTACTAATGGTGAGAAGGTAGTAAAGGAACCTCATGATGAGAACAAAAGAAACGTTAATCATGATTCCATAGATGCTAATGTTGGATCGAAGAATCACCACATTCCAAAAATCGATATGAGGAAGTTTGATGGCAAGGATCCCGCCACATGGATATTACAGATGGAGCAATTCTTCGATCTCAATAATGTGCAAAACACACAAAAGGTACGTATGGCAACTTTATATTTGGAACCAAATCAGTTTGTATGGTATCAATGGCTTTGTTCTCGTAAACAATTTATCACTTGGGCAATTTTTACGGAAGAATTGATAGCACATTATGAGGATACAAAAAGCAACACTTTTTTTAGCCAATTGATGAGTCTCAAACAAAAGGGTTCAATAATGGAGCACATTGAGGAGTTCCAAAAATTGAACATAAGGGTAAAAGATATTCCAGAGGAGCATAGGATTGATGTGTTCATAGGGTCTTTAAAGGATAATATCCAACATGATGTGCGCCTTTGGGAACCTGATTCATTAGAGAAGGCATTCAGGTTAGCAAGAAAAATGGAAAGCAAAATTATGGCAACTAGGAAGCATACCATTCACAACTATAAAGATGGAAGTGTTGTTGCCCATAGTCTTCCACAACCTACAAGGTTGACACCACAACAACTGGAAGAAAAAAGAGCAAAAGGGCTTTGTTACAATTGTGATAGCAAATACACAAAAGGTCATAAGTGTGCTGAGAAGAAATTATTCTACATAGATTGTGAAGAGGAAGAAGAAAAGGAGCAAGAAAGGTCAAAAGAAGAGGATATATTCCAGGAACAAAGCCTATATGAAGAACAAATAAATCCGACCATATCTTGTAATGCATTGGCGGGAATTACCACTCCTCAAACCATCAAGATAGAAGGACAAATCAAGAAGAAAAAGGTGATAGTGTTGATTGATTCAGGAAGCACCCACAATTTTATTCATTGTAGGGTAGCAAAAGAATTGAATTGCTTCCTATATCCAGCACCAGAGTGTCAAGTAATGATTGCAAATGGAGGAACAATAAATTGCTCTGGAAAGTGCCATAATATCAAGCTATCCATGGGAGAATATGTATTGACTAGCCCAATGCTTTCCATTCCAATGGGAGGTGCTGATGTTGTACTAGGAGTCCAATGGCTACAATCCTTGGGTACAATAGCTTTTAATTTTCAAGAACTTTTCATGAAATTTTCTGTGGAAGGAAAGGAAGTTGAATTAAGGGGTATTGCAGGGAAACCAGGAAAGATAATCAGCTCTAATGGTATGACTAAGCTTCTAAAAAAGGAGCAAAGGGGTGTAATTGCACAATTATGTTCGCTAGATGTTTCCACATTAGAATCATCTATTTCTCCAGATCTCCAAAAAGTCCTGGACAATCATTCCAAGGTATTTGAGACTCCCAAAGGTCTCCCACCTATGCGTGATCATGATCATGCTATTCATCTGATTCCAGGAAGTGTTCCTCCAAACATCAGGCCGTACAGATATCCCTATGTCCAAAAAAGTGAAATTGAACGTATGGTTGCAGAAATGCTAGAGGCTGGTATAATTCAACCAAGTCAAAGTTCTTTCTCTGCTCCAGTAGTATTGGTGCGCAAGAAGGATGGATCATGGCGCATGTGTCCAGATTATAGGGAGCTCAACAAGCTCACTATTAAAGATAAGTTCCCCATTCCTGTCATTGATGAATTACTGGATGAATTGCATGGATCAATTTACTTCACCAAGTTGGATCTTCGTTCAGGATATCATCAAATCAGAATGAAGATTGAAGACATTCCGAAAACGGCATTTAGAACTCATGAGGGTCATTATGAATTTTTGGTCATGCCTTTTGGCCTTACCAATGCACCTTCAACATTTCAAGGTTTGATGAATTCAATTTTCAAACCATTCCTTAGAAAATTTGTGTTAGTATTTTTTGATGATATACTTATCTACAGCAAGTCTTGGAAGGATCATGTTGAACATGTCGACAGGGTGCTACAACTATTGGAAGAGAAACAATTATATGCCAAAAGATCCAAATGTTTCTTTGGAGTACAGGAGGTGGAATATTTGGGTCATATTGTATCTCATGAAGGAGTTAAGGTAGACCCTACCAAAATTAAAGCCATTAAGGAATGGAAAATCCCCACATCCATAAAGCATTTGCGCGGATTTCTTGGGTTGACAGGGTATTATCGCAAGTTTGTTAAGAATTATGGGAGAATAGCAGCACCTCTAACGACATTATTGAAGAAAGATGCATTTTCATGGACTCCGGAAGCAACAAAGGCCTTTGAACATCTTAAAGAGGCAATGTGCCAAGCACCGGTCTTAGCTACACCGGACTTCACAAAAACCTTTACTGTGGAATGTGATGCTTCAGGAAATGGAATTGGTGCTGTTCTAATGCAAGATGAAAGACCCATTGCCTTTGAAAGTCGTCCAATCAAGGGAAAGTTTCTAAGAAAAGCTATTTATGAGAAGGAAATGTTGGCAATACTCCATGCACTTAAGAAATGGCGACCCTACCTAATGGGAAGACACTTCAAGGTAAAAACAGATCATGATAGCCTTAAATACTTTTTAGAACAAAGATTATCCTCTGAAGAGCAACAAAAGTGGGTCACAAAGATGTTGGGTTATGACTTTGAAATCATCTACAAAAAGGGGAAGCAAAATGTGGTGGCAGATGCACTCTCAAGGAAGGATGAGGATGTGGAAGCATTGTTGTGCGCTATTTCTATCATCCAACCAGATTGGATAAATGAAGCAAGGGAGGAATGGAAGAATGACGAAGAAGTATGGGCACTTATTCGAAAGCTACAACAAGATTCCAGCACGTCTGATACATTTAGCTGGAAAAATGATTCGTTATGGTACAAAGATCGCTTATACCTCTGTAAGAATTCCCAGCTAAAACAAAAGATTCTTATGGAATTGCACACTTCTCCCTTAGGAGGGCACTCTGGATTTTTAAAAACTTACCACAGGGTGAAGAAGGAATTTTTTTGGGATGGCCTTAAATCAGATATTCATAAGTTTGTGGCAGAATGTTTGGTTTGCCAGCAAAATAAAGTTGAAACAATTAAGACACCGGGTCTATTACAACCTTTACCCATTCCAAGCCAACGTTGGGAGGAGGTATCAATGGATTTTATCACAGGTTTACCCAAGTCTGAGGGAAAGAGTGTCATCATGGTGGTAGTTGACAGACTTACCAAGTATGCACACTTTTGTGCATTATCACATCCATTTAAAGCCAGTACAGTTTCTACTGCATTTATGGAAACAATTCAAAAGCTACATGGAAACCCAAAGATTATTGTAAGTGACAGAGATCCCATTTTCACTGGAAATTTTTGGACAGAATTATTTTCTTGTCTTGGTACTCAGTTAGCTCATAGCTCATCTTATCATCCTCAATCTGATGGGCAAACTGAGATAGTAAACAAATGTTTGGAAGGATACCTTCGTTGCTTTGTATCTGATAAACAGACACAATGGGTCAAATGGTTGCCTCTGGCTGAATGGTGGTATAACACTTCCTTTCATACAGCAACAAAAATGACCCCATTTATGGCACTTTATGGGTATCAACCACCATCCATCACATCATATTTAAGAGAAAATTCTAAGGTTCAGGCAGTGGAACATCACATCGAACATCAACAACAAGTCCTCCAACTCTTAAAGGATAACCTTGTGTTGGCACAGAATAGAATGAAACAACAGGCAGATCAGCATCGCAGTGAAAGAAGTTTTGATGTAGGTGATTGGGTATTCCTACGGCTACAACCATATAAGCAAATGTCCCTCAAGCAAGCTAAGAAGGATAATAAATTATCACCAAAGTATTATGGTCCGTACAAGGTGTTGCAAAAGATTGGTACTATGGCATACAAATTGGAGCTTCCTACAGCTTCTCGATTGCACCCAGTTTTCCATGTTTCATGCTTAAAGAAGGTTATAGGCGACAAGCTCCCAGTTCAAACAATATTGCCAGAACTTGACGAAGAAGGAAAAATTATATTGGAACCGGAAGCAGTTATAGAAACAAGAACTCGACAGCTACGAAATCGATCAATTTCAGAGTACCTTATCAAGTGGAAGAACTTATCCGCTGAAGATTCCACATGGGAGGACGAGAATTTTATGCAGAAGTATCCTGAACTACTCAAGCGTTGAGGACAACACTTTTTTGAAGGAGAGGGGCATGTTGGGTCCCTATAATACTAGTGATTACCCCATTACTATTGTAGTTATACCCCTTATTTATATTGATGTACCCATGTAGTGCCCATATTGTTACTATTGTGCCACATAGAAGCCCACTATTGTTATTGTTGTGCCCTACAATATTATTGTTATGTAGGCTTTGATTGTATTGGGACCACTTAGACTCCTATATATAGAAAGGAGGTATTTTCATTTGTATCATCCAAGAATTGTTCATTTATGTAATGTAAAGGAGGTTGCCCCCTCGAAGAGGCTGAATTCTAAGGCGTGGATCTCTCTTTCTATCTTTTTGTGAGCTGGTTTCATAACAAAATCCTGGTAGACTCAGGCAGGTATGCTAAATTGACGAAGTACTACAAACCCTCTATCAATAGTTGAATCATGAAGCTAGTATCATGGAACCTAAGAGGGCTCAATAGACCTGGTAAACTCAGAATGTTAAAAATCATGATTAAAATGGAAAAGCCGCAACTTTGCTTTCTCCAGGAAACTAAATGTAACAACTCTACTTTAGGAAGTATACTCTCCAAAGCTTGGCCAGGGTGTCGTTCGGTAGCGGTTGATGCCTCTGGAGCTTCTGGAGGGCTTGCTATAGCCTGGAACACACAAGCGTTAATTCTATCAGATTTTCATGCTTCTCACCACCTCATCCAGGCAGCCTTCCATATTCTGGGTACAAATATACATGGAAACCTTTCAAATGTATATTTCCCGCAGGATACAGGAAGCAAAATCGCGCTTCTCGACACAATAGAAGCCATGAACAACAACAGGAGGCACCCGCTCTGGATTATTGGAGGGGATTTTAACATGATTACCAAGCTAGAGGAGAAGATTGGGGGGAGAAACAGAATGGAACAAGAAAATGCCCGCTTCAAGGACTTCATTCAGAATACCGCTCTCATAGATATGCCCTTTTGCAACGGTACTTTTACATGGAGCAATCGAAGGGCTGGTAAACATCAAATAACATCCAAACTAGATCGCTTCCTCATATCAGATAATGCGATTCATCTCGGAGGAGACATATCGGCTGCGATACTTCCGCATACAGGGTCGGACCACTGGCCGATTGCCCTCCAATGGCAAAGACCAGGCGACCAAACCAGAAGACCCTTCCGATTCGAAGAGTTCTGGCTTTCGCATCCCACGTTTAAAGACTTTGTAAAGACCACTTGGACATCCTTCACCCCACCAGAAGGGTCCAAGATGTATCATTTCCAACAGAAGCTCAGGTTTTTAAAAAATCAACGAAAGCAGTGGAACAGGGAGATCTTTGGAAACATATTTAAAGCACAACAAGACCTAAATCGGGAACTATCGGAACTCCAACAAAAAATAATCACTGAGGGGCACACTGAGGCGACTTTGGAACAAGAACGACGCATCCACAGCCAACTAAAGAAAAGGAGGAAGCAGGAGGAAATATATTGGAAGCAAAAATCCAGGATCAGATGGCTGAACGAAGGAGAGCGAAATACCAAATTCTTCCATAGAACCACGGTTCAAAGAAGAATGCACAACAACATCCCTTTCATTCAAAAGCAAGGGGGGGCAAAAGTAGAAAAGCATGAGGAAATTGAGGAGGAATTCCTCAATCACTTCAATCATGTCCATCAAGAGCCTGAGGGAGACAGGTGACCTGCAATTGATAGAATAACCAACAATTTTCCAAAGCTCATCACGGAGGAAC
The DNA here is from genome assembly GCA_031772625.1 of Pinus tabuliformis. Taxonomy (NCBI): domain Eukaryota; kingdom Viridiplantae; phylum Streptophyta; class Pinopsida; order Pinales; family Pinaceae; genus Pinus; species Pinus tabuliformis. The sequence goes on from CM062813.1 coordinate 2,201,731, forward strand.
ACAATGAGCTTCTCCTTCACCCTATTCTGGCCCAGGAGGTGGATGAGGCCATGTCCCAGCTTAAGGAATGAAAGGCCCCTAGCCCGGATGGTTTCACCACTACGTTCTTTCATACCTTCTGGGAAATGATAAAACTGGAGGTCTGGCAAATTGTAGAAGAATCAAGAGCCCTCCGTTGCCTACTTCCCTCTCTCAACTCCACCTTCATTGCCCTCATCCCTACAGAGGAGGATTCTATCACCCCTGACAAATTTAGGCCGATTGCTCTCTGCAACGTCATATACAAAGTCATATCTAAAGTTTTTGCAAATCGACTAAAGCCCCTCCTGCCTCTGCTCATCTCTCCAGAACAGTCAGGGTACGTGGAAGGGAGACAGATCATGGATGGAATTCTCCTCACGCACGAGATAATACACTCTCTCAAGCAATCAAAGCAGGCAGGTATGATTCTCAAGCTGGACCTGTCTAAAGCGTTTGATAAGCTTAGTTGGACCTATATTCAGCAAATGCTAAAAGCCTTTGGATTTTGTTCTAGTTGGATCCGCTGGATCATGAGTCTAATCACTTCCACACACTTCTCCATCCTTGTCAACGGAATCCCCTCCTGCCCCTTCAAACCTTCCCGAGGAAATAGGCAAGGGGACCCCCTCTCCTCCTTCCTCTTTGTTCTAATGGCTGAAGGTCTTGGTTGTCACATCAAACACGCCCTCCACTCTCATCAGCTCAAAGGCCTCTCTGTTCACAACACCCCTGCGACCTCTCATCAGCAGTTTGTTGATGACACCATGCTATTTGGCTACCCTTCTGTCCAAGAAGCCTCATGCTTAAAATCCCTGCTCAATGACTTCTCTGAAGCCTCAGGCACTAGTGTCAATTGCTCCAAATCGCAGATATTTTTCTTTCACACTCCTCCTTCTGTCAAGACTACGGTTTCTCGTATCCTAGGATTCCCCACTGCTACCCTCCCCTCCAAATACCTTGGAGCCCCCCTAACTGCTTCAGCCATAAAGCATTCCTCTTGGCGATCTCTAATTGAGAAGCTGGAAGCCCGTCTTAACCTTTGGACGCACAGAACTTTGAATTTGGCCAGTCGTGTGGTGCTCATTAAGTCAGTCCTTCACGCAATGCCTCTTTATCTGTTCTCTATCATTGCAGCACCGAAATGGGTATTAAAAAGGATCAGGAATCTTCAGCGTGGCTTCCTATGGGGCAGCTCGGCAACTAACCGCAAATGGGCACTTGTAAAATGGTCCACCGTCTGCATGCCCAAAGACAAAGGAGGCATTGGGCTAAGAGACCCAGAGCACAACAACTCCATTATGAGTGCAAAACTTTGGTGGCAGTGGGTCACTAATCCAGAAAAACCTTGGGTCAAAATCTGGACAGCCAAATATGCCAATAACAGACCACAGGAAGAGCTCATCAGATTCACTCCTACTGACAAGGGCTCGCTAATCTGGAACGCTGCCAAACAACACTACCAGTTAATTCAGCAGCACAGCTTCTGGGAAGTGAGGAACGGACGAATGACAAGATTCTGGACTGATGCATGGAACTAGATGCCAAAGCTCACTTGTGTTCTTCATCCATCTCCAGTATTCAACAGGTAGGATCAGCAGCAAGAAAAGATAAGATAGTTTTGGATGCAGGAGACAGAGAACGGATTCAGGAAATGGAAACAGGGCAATCAACTATTAAATAACACAAATATTCGGGAGGCTAAGGAGCTGGAGAAGGAGTTGCGAAAAAGGAACATTAGGCATGACGAAGGTAGAGACATCCTTAGATGGGGATATCAACTAAAAGGTACCTTCACCACGATAGAAGCTTACAAAATCATTTGCAATATCACCACCCATCCTGATCCAATTTGGAGCAAAATATGGGGTTTTGAATCCTGGCCCAAAGTCTCTTATTTCTAATGGTTGGTAGGACATAAAAGAATCCTCACTTGGGACAAACTAAGGAGAAGGAACTTTCATGGTCCCTCCATCTGCCCCAACTGCAATCAAAATGAGGAAACTCTCCAACACCTCTTGGACACGTGCCCATTAGCCAATCAGCTATGGGAAAAGGTAAGCTTCAGATGTCAAAAAAGATGCAGAATGGAGAACGACATAACCAACACCATAAGACACTGGCCACAGAATCCTTACAAATGCGAGCTTCTCAACCGTTTGTGGAATATAATCCCAGGGCTCGTCCTCTGGAGTATCTGGAAGGAGAGGAACAAACACATATTCAAAAACCAGCGCTCTTCAACCGAAGATATATGGAATAGGCTATGTGGGAATCTCACAGAAACGTTGATGCTCCGACCCTGGACACAGGAGGATCTTCCTTCTCTTAGCAATGAGAAAGGCATACTTGGCAACTGGCAATTGCAACTGCCTCAGGAACTACCCAAGAACGGCCCTTCCAAAAGCAGTTTCATAGACAAGAACATTTGGACCGCTCCCCCTGAGCATTTCTATAAACTCAATTTTGATGGTGCCTCCAAAGGCAATCCGGGATTGGCTGGTTTTGGAGGAATTCTGAGGAATCATGAAGGCACTCCCCTACAGATATACTTTGGAAACATAGGGTGGGATACTAATAACTCTACTGAACTTGAGGGACTCTGGCAAGGGCTCCTTCTCGCTTGGAATCTCAACCTTCAACCCCTGATCGTGGAAGGAGACTCCCAGATCCTTATTAATATGGCCAAGCGCCTCCAGAATGGCTCTCAAGCAAGGAAAACCGCAGCCAGTTGGAGGCTCGAAGCAAGGTTGGAGGCCATCGAATTAGTGCTACGCAATAAAAGAGCCATTTCCTTCAATCATATAAAAAGGGAAGGCAACAAGGTAGCTGACCTCCTTGCCAATATAGGGGTGGAAAATGAGAATACCCTTCTCACTGGAAACACCACTATCATTCCAAATAATAACCAGGCTCAGGAATGCGCTAGCTTGGTCCAACGAGATGCTGCTTCCCCGGATGCGGGTGACTCGACAAGTGGTACTGAGGAGCCACATGGTAACCATGTGCTGCCTCATGTCTAAGCTGGGCATTCAATGCAATGGAGCCGCCAAGGAATAAAGGAATGGCGAACAACGGAGGTAATTCAATGCACCGTCCGAGTTATTGGAGCGCCTGCAGTGAGAAGTTATGGCGAGCAAAGCTCGAGGCAGGGGCGAACAGATTAATAAAGGTGGCGGGACAATGGTTCATGCTCAGTGTCTTGTATTTGGAATTTAGGCTCCTGCCTGGTCTTCGGTCCTCAGAGCATCAGCTCTTGCTATCCCCCTGTCTGTTGGATGCCATTGCAATTCTGTTAAGCTGGTTGGGTGTCGTTTCTATATTATCGGGTGCCACCTCAAGCCGGATAATCCTTCTTATTCTGCCTTAGTCCTTACCCCCGGCGCGCTAGAAAAAATGGTTAGGCCCCGACAGTGCTTGCTCAGCTGTCGTGGCTCTACCCGGGGAGGGTCATCTCGTCCTCCAGTCGAAGAATCAACCACCCAATGTTGTCATTGTCATTGCGACCGAGTTGCAGAGGCCAACCCCCTCCAAACCAGCCAATTCATGGACTCTAGTAGCCCAGATTCTGACCCAGCACCCTTGCCCGCCTTTGGCTCTGCCATTTTTACCTTCAGTAGCTCTCAGAACAAGCCCCGTATTAATGCCCACGTTTCAGTTCTCTTCCTTGAGGATTCTCAGAATGATGGCGATGGTCATTGCAGCAAAGGGAAACACCCAGGTGAGAGTTTGGAGAATATTGAGGGGAAGCCAGCAGAGGCACCAGAGCAGGCTGCCAACCTTCATCAGCCTCACGTGGAGCAGGCTCCCTATCCGTCTGCAGAGGAAAGGGAGAAATATGGCTGGTGCGAGGTGGTCGAGGAGGATCCGGAAGATTAGCTGTCCAGTCGTCCAGCATTGCACACTCCAGCGTTGCTCAGGTTTTGTTTTGGCTTTCTGTTTATGTAATGTCAGTTCAATGTCTGTTCTTGCTGTATTTGCAACGCCCGAAAGGGAAACTGCTGATGGTCTTTTGTTGCCCCTGCGTGGGATGAACACTCTCGGCCCAGAGCCCCTGCGAGGGAAAACTAGTTTTCGTATGGTTGCTCTTTTGTGGTTCAGGGCCCCTGCGTGGGTTGTTTTGAATAGATATGGTGCCCCTGCGAGGGCGGTATTTTTGATTTTCCCACTCCAGAGTGCTACATTTTAGCCTCTGGTAATATGGAACTGTGTATGTAATTGTTTTTTTGGTTCCTGTAAATAATAGAATAGTAGTTTAACAAGAAAAAAAAATAGTTGTGGTTTTGGTACTTGTTGATGCCTGCAAAAGCACATAATAGTTTTACTTATGTTTATCCATGTGCAAGAAAGTGTTATCTTAAAAAGAAGTATAATGCATAGAAGGTTATGAAATAATCACTGGTAGAAACTGAATGTTGAAGATAGGAGGATTTTGACTCTCTCAAATTATATGAAAAAGGTCATAATCTTATGGTTTTTCGTAATTTTGATATTATAGTTTACTAAATAGTGCTTGTAGGTAAGAATCATGACTTCTGCAAAAGATGGAATGATAAAATTTCTAAACTAACTTCTTCTGCAGTGATCAAAGATGGATTATAATTAATATAATTGCAGGCAATGAAGTCAATATGTATTATTATTATTACATGCTTTCAACCTAGAATCAATATTTTAATATCTTTATCAATGGAAGACCTATCCATGTATTGATTCATGATAATTAATCATCAATATAAACTATGGCATCGAAATTTCACTCATATTCACAATAAAGCATTACCTCATGTGAGAAAGTGTTATGCATTTGACATACAAAAATAACAGAATGCCAAAAATATGAAACAATATTTCCAAAAACATAAAAATATCAAATGAATTGAGACAAGTTGCAAATATATTTTATTATTAAGTAGCAGAATACAATGTTCACTTACCTCTTCGAGGGGGTAACCTCCAACAAAGCATAGCTCAATTACAATAAAACTTGATGTTTCTTCCCTTGTTATATAATACTATTTATAGGTTTATGACATCTAAAACCCTAAATACTAGTGGTACCTTGCATAACATAGGTTAACCATTTTATTTATTAACTATGACATGTTTATAACTAATTGTGGTCCCTTTTCTATAATGTGATTCAACCACTTACAATTATTATTAATGTGGATAACCGCTTACGGGCTTTATTGACTCAACTAACTAACTATGACTCTAACAAGGCCCCTTGAGCTTATTACATAAATAAAGGGGTTAGGGTTGGACCCTAACATGGCCTTCCCCATCAAAAGTAGCCTTGTCCTCAAGGATGAAGCTGTGAAAACTGTTGAAGAATAATAGTTGTTTCCCATGTTGCATCTTATGAAGAGGTGTCTTTCCACTTGATGAGGACTTCCTTGATCATGTAGTCACTGAGATGTCTTTCGTAAGTATCAGGGACTTGTTTGGGTTAGAGCCAAAGTGAACCTTCCTCATCCAACTCTGGCAGACTTGTTTGAATCTTGCAATTGTTCCCCACAACCTTCTTGAGGTAGGATACATGGAAAATTGAGTGAATTTTTGAAGTAGTCGGCAAGGACAGTTTGTAAGCGACTACTCCTATACGTTAAAGTACCTAATAAGGCCTATAGAATTTTTGGGCTACTGTTTGGTAGCCCTTTTCTTTAAGAGAGGTCTGCTTATAAGGTTGGAATCACAGGAACACTTGGTCGCCTACTTGAAATGACCTTTCTGAACAGTGTTGGTCAACTTATTGCTTCATTCAATTCTGAGCTTGATGTAGATTATCTTTGAGATGAGCAGTCATGTCAGCATGGTTCTGCAAGAGTTGATCAACTACCTGTACTTTGGAAGATCTAGGGATATAAGAAGCTAGTGAAGGTGGGAGTTGGCCATACACTGCCTCATATGGCATCATCTTGGTGGATTCATGATAGTTAGTATTATACCACCATTCAACTAAAGGAAACCATTATACCCATTAATGTTTCTTGTTTGAAGTGAAGCACCACATATAGGTCTCCAAACATTTGTTGATTGCTTATGTTTGACCATCGGTTTGGGGATGATAAGTTGTACTCAGTTGGAGTTGTGTGCCTTGTAGCTTGAAAAGTTCCTACCAAAAATTGTTGGTGAAAGTGGGGTCTTGATCAGACACAATGGAAGTCAGCATGCCATGCAGTTTGAATATTTGATCCATGAAAACTGAGCCACCAATTTTGGGGTAAATGGGTGCGGTAGAGCGCAAAAATGAGCATATTTGGAAAAAATTTCAACAACCACCATGATGACTAATTTATTTCCTAACTTTGGGAGACGTGTAATGAAATCCATGGAAACATATATGCAAGCGAATGCAAGGAGTGGCAAGGGTTGTAAGGTTTTAGGTAGCTTGATTGTTTCCCCTTTATTGCACTGTCATACTTCGCATTCAACTACAAAAGTAATAATTTCATGCTTCATGTCATCCAAAAGAAAGAGCGGCGTGCTCATGCATAAGTCTTCTGAAATCCTAAATGTCCATCAAATGGAGAGGAGTTCATCTCTTCCAAGATGCGGGGTTTGAGGGTGGAGATCGGGGATATCAAAAACCGATCCTTATAGTGAAGAACCTCATCCTTCCAAGAGTAATCCTTTGAGGAATTAGGATATGCTCGTAATCTATTAACGAGCTGGGACAAAGAGGGGTGGGAGAACCATTCATGACGAGATGCTTCTATCCAATATTGTATGGGTAGAGAGAGGGATAACAGGGTGCCCTCTTCCTCAAATTTGTGTGATAAGGCATCAAACATGAAATTGTCATGCCCATTCTTGTAAATTATCTCATAATCATATTCGAGCATTTTTGTGATCCATTTATTTTGTTATGGCAATGATAGACGTTTATCTAGGAAATATTTTAGGCTATGATGGTTAGTGTGGATTTGGAAATGACACCCCAATAAGTATGATCGCCAAGTGCCGACTACATGTAAGTTGGCCATCATTTATTTCTCATATATAGATTGACCTAGATGTTTGTCGTTGAGTTGTTGACTAGTGAAATCCAATGGTCTACCTTCCTACATTAATACTGCGCAAATGCACGTATATGAAGCATCACATTCAATCACAAAAGGTTTTGTGAAGTCTGGTAAGGCCAATACTGGAGTGGAGAAAATGACCTGTTTGAGAGCCAAGAAGGCATGTTGAGTTGCATCAGTACAGAGAAATGATTTTTTCTGGAGAATATTAGTGAGGGGTCGGGAAATGCGTCCATAATTGCTGACAAAATTGCAATAGTAACCTGGGAGACTATTAGGTCCCTATAATACTAGTGTAGTCCCCATATTGTTATTGTTAGTGTAGCCCCTATTATTATTGTTGTGCCCATGTATCCCCCATGTTTTTATTGTTATGTGCCATATAATCCCAATATGGTTATTGTTGTGCCCTTACATTATTATTATTATGTAGGCTCTGATTATATTGTGACCCCTTAGACTCCTATATATACCATGGAGATCTTATCATTTGTATCATCCAAGAAATGTTAATTTATGTAATATAAAGGAGGTTTCCTCCTCAAAGAGGCTACTTTTCGAGTCGTTAATCTATATTTTATTCTATTTTGTGAGTTGGTTACATAACATTTGGTATCAGAACTTTGAATTCTAGGGTTCCGCTTCTTCAAACAGGTCATCTTGGAATTTTCGCTATAATATTTTTTATATGAGGCTTCAGAAGATGAAATTGCAACCACGTGGATCCGAAATATTGATTAACTTTGTGTATGAATTTAATATCTTGGTTCGATTTATTTTTGGAGATATGATTAGAGGAAGTTAGGGGTTTTGCAGGATCTAGAATTCCATCTCAAATAGGTGACCTAGGGAAAATAGTCATAACTTTGTCTCCAAGCATCAGATTTGAATTTCGTAAAAAGTGACTGAAAATGCATGGAATATAGTTTTTTTCTGTATAATTTTCAAGGATGAAGGTTGAAAAAGTGATATGTGGAACGTCATACAAGTTCGTTCTACTGAACCAGTCTATAATCAGGTCATCATGGGAGAGTGGGCATAACTCTTTCTTGAGGAATATAATATCAGTTTGACTTGTGGGGTTGGATATAAAAATCAGAGGGATACTACAAGAAAAAGTTTTAGGCCTTATAGATCATAAACTACAAAGATACAACAACTTCAATATTAAGCTCCTAAAAAACAAGAAAAAGGTGCATATTTTTAAAAATTTTGTGTAATTTTGTTTGAAAATTCAGTTTGAAGTGATTCAAAGGGAATATCAAAGCATAGATATCAGTATTTGGTTTTAAAATAAGAGAACAAGGAGTACTATGCCGGGAGGGGGGAGGGAAGGAAGATTACTTTTTTGAGATGCCACGGGTTAAGATGCGCAGTACTCGACTGAGTAAGTGTGTCAGAGTGTTGAAGCTTATTGTACAACTCACAAGGACAGGATTAGAAACCCCTGACATGTATGCGATGGGGTAGATGAACCCAGCTTGGCAGAGTTTCTATATTTCTTCTTGAAAGGTCGGAGCTTTGGCGAGATGTGGGGAAATTCATGAATGAAAAGGTGGCGTATGCAGGATGCCAAGCCGAGTAGCCCAGTCGATTAGTCCAGCCAAATAGCGCAGCAGCCACAGTCGAGTATCCCGGTATCCAAGCCAATTCAATCAACCGAGTAGCCAAGCCCGGTATTCCATCACACCCCTGATCCCAGCCCCAACAAAATAATTATACACAAATTAAGCCCTCATAAATCCCTACTGACTCATGAATAATTGCAACATGATATATTAAAATTACGAGACCAAGTGAAACAAATTTCACACCCACAAAGAGCAACCAAAGATTAACTAAAAGGGGACATGGATGGCTTAAAAGGTGTTATAGATGGTTTAAAAGTAGAAATAAAAGGCAACATGAATGGTTTAAAAGCAGATATGGAAGGTTTGAAGGAAGGTTTGATAAAGTTACTACAAGAAATGCTTCGTAATGGCGAAAAGGTGTTCCATGAAACTCATGAGGAGAAAAAAAGGAATATGAATTATGATTTTAGAGACTTCAATTTTAGGCTTAATACCCACCACATTCCGAAGATATATATGAGGAAGTTTGATGGCAAGGATCCGATAACATGGATACTACAGATGGATCAATATTTTGATCTCCATGTTGTGAAACACACACAAAAGGTACACATTATATCTTTATATTTAGAACCCAATTGGTTTGTATGGTATCGATCGCTTTTTTATTGTAAACCAATTGTCACTTGGCCAATTTTTAAGAAGGAAATGATATCAGACTATGAGGATACAAAGAGAAACACCTTCTTTAGCCAATTGATAAATCTCAAAAAAAAGGGTTCAATGGCAGAGCACATTGAAGGCTTCCAAAAATTGAATATCAAGGTAAATTATATTCCATAGGAGCATAGGATTGATGTATTAATAGGGAGTTGTAAAGATAACATCCAACATGAGGTTTGCCTTTGGGAACCTGATTCATTGAAGAAGGAATTCAAGGTGGCAAAAAACGTTGAAAGCAAAATTACGAAAACAAGGAAGTCTACCACTCACAACTATAAAGATGGAAGTGTTGTAGCTCCTAGCCTTCCACAACCTACAAGGTTTAAGACACAAAAATTAGAGTAAAAAAGAGAAAAAGGGATTTGTTACAGTTGTGATAGAAAATACATTAAAGTTCATAAGTGTGTTGAGAAAAAAATATTCTACATAGATTGTGAAGAGGAGGAAGAAAAGGAACAAGAAACATCAAAAGAGGAGGATATACACCAAGAACCAACCCCAAAGAAAGAAGAAATGAATCTAACCATATCTTGTAATGCATTGGCAAGAATTATCACTTCTTAAACTCTCAATATAGAAGGATATATCAAAACCAAAAAGTTAATAGTGTTGATTGATTTGGGTAGTACCCATAATTTTATTCGTTGTAAGATAGCCAAGGAATTGAATTTCTTCGTATATCCAACACCAGAGTGTCAAATGATGGTTACAAATGGAGGAACTATTAATTTCTCTGGAAAGTTCCATAATATCAAGCTAACAATGGGGGAATATGTATTTAACAGTCTAATTCTTTCCATTTCAATGGGTAGTGTTGATGTTGTACTACGAGTCCAATGGTTACAATCTTTGGGGACAATAGCTTTTAATTTTCAAGAACTTTTAATTTGAATTAAGGGGTATCACAAGGAAACCAATAAATATAATAAGCTCTGATGGAATGACAAAGATTCTGAAGAAATAACAATGAGGTGTAATTGCACAAGTATGCTCACTAGAGGTTCAAACATCGAAAACATCTATTTGTCCAGATCTCCAAAATGTCTTGGATAATCATTCCAAGGTATTTGAGACTCCTAAAGGCCTCCCACGTATTTGATATCATGATCATGCTATTCATTTGATTCCAAGAAGTATTCCTCCAAACATAAGACCTTACAAATATCCCTATGCCAAAAATATTGAAATTGAACATGTGGTTGCAGAAATGCTAGAGGTTGGTATAATTCAACCTAGTCAAAGTTATTTCTCTACTCCAGTAGTATTGGTGCACAAGAAGGATGGATCATGGTGTATGTGTTCGAACTATAGGGAGCTCAACAAGATCATTATTAAAGAGAATTTCCCCATTCCTCCCATTGGTGAATTGTTGTACAAATTACATGGAGCAATTTACTTCACCAACCTAGATCTTCATTCAGGATATCATTAAATTAGAATGAAGATTAAATACATTTTGAAAGTAGCATTCAGAACTCATGAGGGTCATTATGAATTTTTCATCGTGCCTTTTGGCCTTTCTAATGCACCTTCCACATTTCAAGGTTCGATGAATTCCATTTTCAAACCCTCTCTTGGAAAATTTATGTTAGTATTTTTTAATAATATACTAATCTACACTAAGTATTGGAAGGATCATGTTCAAAATGTTGACAGTGTGCTCAAAATATTGGAGGAGAAACGATTATATGCAAAAACCCCCAAATGTTTCTTTGGATTACATGAGGTGGAATATTTGGATCGTATTGTATCTCATGAGGATGTTAAGGTAGACCCTAACAAAATTAAAGCCATTAAGGAATGGAAAATCCCCACAACCATAAAGCATCTTCGAGGATTTCTTGGGTTGATAGAGTATTATCACAAGTTTGTTAAGAATTATGGGAGAATAGAAGCACCTCTAACAACATGACTGAAGATAGATGCATTTTCTTGGACTCCAAAAGAAAATTAAGGCCTTTAAACATCTTTAAAAGGCAATGTGTCGAGCACCGGTCTTAGCTATGTTATACTTCACAAAAACCTTTATTATGGAATGTGATGCCTCAGGAAATGGAATTGGTGTTGCTTTAATGCAATAAGGAAGACCCATTACTTTTGGATGTCGTCCAATCAAAGGAAAGTATTTACACAAACCTGTTTATGAGAAGGAAACGTTGGAAATGCTACATGCACTAAAGAAATGGAGACATTAAATAATGGGAAGACACTTCAAGGTAAATTTATATCATGATAGTCTTAAATACTTTTTGGAACAAATATTATCTTTAGAAGAGCAACAAAAATGGGTCACAAAGATGTTGGGTTATAACTTTGAAATCATCTACAAAAAAGGAAGCAAAATGTTGTTGCAGATGCACTCTCAAGAAAGGATGAGGATGTGGAAGCATTTATTTGTGCCATTTCTATTATCCAACCTGATTGGATAACCGACGCAAGGGATGAATGGAATAATGACGAAGAGATGTGGACACTCATTTTGGAAATAATACTGAGAGGAGGGGTGAATCAGTATTATCAAGTCAATTATTTTCCTTTTTAAACCCAGATCATATACGCTACTTCAGTTAGTAAAAACCGCGTATATACGCAACTACAGATAAAGAAACCCGCGTATATAAAGCAGACTTATAATTTAATTTATCTTACAGATGCTGATCATTAATCTGTGTATCAAAATCAAATAGACAGTACCAGAAACAGTGAAACAGAGCAGAAGACAATCACACACAAGAACACAAGATATAAGGAGGAAACCCAATGTGGGTGAAAACCCCCTGCTGCAATTCGTCTCTATCTTCTTTTAATTAGAAACTTCTTTTTACAATGTTTCTGTACTGGTGCAGTCTTTACCAGTACGCAAGCTGCTATCTACAGAGAGCTACAACCCTCTCTCGTTCTCCAGCTTTTCCTGGAAGGGAGCTACAACCCCCTTAGTTCTTGTACTAGCTGGGATACTAGTACGTAGGCTTCTACCTGTAGAAGGCTACAACCTTCTCTTCCTTCCAGGGACCACGTTTCATTAATTTTCATACTAGATCCATGAATAACATCAATCAAAAATCAAGAATTTCTGCATCAAACAATCTCCTTTTCACCAATCAAAACTGAATCAAATAAACACATCTCTGACCGTTGTACCCATAACACAATAATAGTACCCGCACACCAAGTCTGACCCCAGAACACTGCAGCAATAAACAGAAGTAGCTAAAGTATAAATCAAGAGATGTACGCTACTTCAATAACCAAAAAACTGCATGCATACGCTTCTGTGTCAAGATGAACCTGCGTATACGACTCTTTGACTCACAGAAACAGCGTGTATACGCACCTTCGCTTCACTGAACCTGTGTACAGATCTATAAAGGATAATTCACTCTTTCAAACATTCAGACATTAGTTAACCCAGATTATCAGATTTATAGATGGAGCGTGCGCCACATATAACAGATCAAAATCATACAAAGATACTATAATTAAAGCCTTAAGATTATGACCCATCAATAGAACTTATCCTTCTCCTTGCGCTCAGGTTCCTCCTTCATTCAGATCCAGATCTGCACCATAACCCAATCACCAATATTCCAGATCTAGCACTTTATCAGATATTCAATAATTCAGATGATGATCTTGCCTAATGATCTCCTTCCTCTTTTATAGTCCTAGGCCTTTCTCAATACCAAGGTCCAAAACCATAACAAATCAATACCATGGACCCAATACTTGGGATCAACACACTTGACGAGATACCATGGTCCAAAACCATAGGTTCAAATACCAAGGACTAAATACCATGGACCAAAAATAAGTTCTCCCACATGTACGCGCTTTCCCTTGCGTGAAAGTGCGTGTATACGCATACGCGACTTTGGAACGTTTAACACGCGTGTATACGCGGCTTCGTCAAGGTGAACCTGCGTATATATGATTTCCTTCATTCTGAGAGCCTGAACTGTGATCTGTCACCAATGTGAGTTGCCATCAAGGACAACACCTGTACCATAGCACCATACCTGTGCCATAATGCCAACAATCTCCCCCTTTGGACTTGATGGCAACCCCAAGATCCTCAAAGTCATTCTCCCCCTTTGTCATCAAGGGCAAAGGGCTATGCTCCCCCTGAGTACATGCTGAAATCTCTGCTCTACTATGCTGACCATGCTCCCCCTGACTGTAGGCAATATCTGCAAGAAGATGTTCTTCAAGAAGAACCATGACTTATACATTATAACAGACCTTCCTATCACCAAAAAGACTCTATACATACATCCATCACCCAACCAAGTGGGGATACATCAGAAATTTATATATGACAACCAAGTATTATTACATCATTCATCCTAGGCATAGTGGGGAAACCAAAATAGGCCGTTACATGACCTTGATAAAAGAAGATATAGAGACAAAATATCAAGACTATGCAAGTCACCAATAACTACTATCAGCAGCATCTGTCAATCACTGTACATATCAGCAACCATGTTCTCCTTCTATTCTTCTTTCTGCAGCTGATCCACCTGAACCCAAAAACAGCTTGTGTACTTGAACCAAGAGCTTCTAAGGTAATGCCAACAATGCATTATTTAGAAGATTATCTGCTCCCCCTGAACTTGTGCCAAATGGTCTCTGACAGACCCATATCAGACTCTCTTCAACCAGAGTCTGTCCCCACTGATTTCCTTCAAACCACCATATCGCGACCGTACCTGCATAAATCGGCGTATGTATGCGGATCCGCCTCATGAAACTTGCGTACAACCATTTTTCCCTGAAACAGACATGTTTCAATAGCAGGATGATGCATCAACTACTCCCAGCTTCTGTCTAAGGTATTCAAATGTTTCCCTAGGCAGTAGTTTGGTGAGTATATTAGCAACTTGTTCCTTAGAGGGAACATACTCCAACTTGACCTTTTGTTCAAGCACTTGTTCCTGAAGAAAATGATATTTGATAGGTATGTGCTTGGTCTTTGAATGCATGACAGGATTCTTTGAAATGTTGATTGCGCTTGTATTATCACATAAGATGGAGACAGGTGGAGAACAAGTGATTTGTAAATCCTGCAAGATTTGCATCATCCAAAGGAGTTGTGTGCAACAAGATGCAGCAGCCACATATTCTGCTTTAGCTGTAGATAAAGCAATCGAACTTTGTTTCTTGCTGAACCAAGATACTAATCTGGACCCCATAAAGAATGCACCACCACTTGTGCTTTTTCTGTCATCTACGCTACCAGCCCAATCTTCATCTGTATAAGCATGAAGAGTGAGATCTGTTTCTCTAGGATACCATAGGCCATAGTTCTAAGTTCCTTGAAGATACTTGAAAATTCTCTTTACTGCCTGAAGATGAGTTTCCTTTGGATTTGCCTGAAACCTTCCAACCATTCCCACTGCATGCATGATGTCTTGTCGGGTACCTGTCAAATAAAGCAGAATTCCAATCATGGATCTATAGGTTGGTTGATGCACTGTTGCCGATTCATCATTTGCACTGAGGCTGCATCCTGTAACCATAGGGGTACATACTGGTTTCGATTCTTCCAGGCCATATTTCTTCAAGATCTGCTTGAGGTACTTGGTTTGAGATAAAAAGATACCACCTTCATTTTGTTGGATTTGTAGACCAAGAAAATATGTCAGCTCTCCAAGTAATGACATTTTGAATTATTTCTGCATAACCAAGGCAAAGTTTTGACTCATAGCTTCTTCATTGCTGCCAAAGATAATATCATCTACATACACAACAAGTATTAGCAATTTGTCATTTTCAATTTTTATATAAAGATTGCTATCTGCTGATCCTTTTGAAAAACCTTGTTGATGAAGGTATTTGTCCAAACGGTAGTACCAAGCCCTTGGAGCTTGTTTAAACCCATAGAGAGCCTTTTTTAGTCTGCATACAAGATTTGGATCATTCCCAAGGATAAAACCATCTGGTTGCTCAATGTACACTTCTTCTTCTAAGTCTCCATTCAGAAAGGCTGATTTCACTTCCATTTGAAATACTTTGAACTTCTGAAAGCTAGAGAGAGCAAGGAACATTCTGATGGCCTCAAGTCTAGCAACGGGAGCAAACGTTTCTTCAAAGTCTATTCCTTCTTGTTGAGAATACCCTTTACAAACAAGTCTGGCCTTGCTTCTAATCACTTCCCCATTTTCATTCAACTTATTTTTGAAGATCCATTTTGTCCCTATGACATTCTTATCTTTTGGTCTAGGAACCAACTCCCAAGTGTTATTCTTTTCGATCTTCTCAAGTTCTTCATCCATTGCCTTGACCCAGCATTCATCCTTGCATGCCTCTCTTACATTTTGTGGTTCGGTGGAGGAGAGCAATGCCAAATAGCTTGAAGCTTCTGCAATTGTTCTTCTTGTTTGTATACCTACCTCTTTCTGCCCCAGAATTTGAGTTTTGGGATGATGCTTTTGTACATATCTGGAAGGAGTCTTCTCTTCTATTCTTATCTATTCTTCTGGTGCCTCTTGAGCTTCTTCTTCATCATAAGTCTGATTTGATGTTGAAGGATGGTCCTCATCATCTTCAAAATCTTCGGAATTTACTTGCCTAGGAATGTTTCCTTCTTCATCAATCACTACATCAATGTTGTCAACAATTCTTCCAAGTCTTTTATTGTAACACTTGTATGCTTTGCTGTGGGGAGAGTATCCAAGAAGAATGCCTTCATCTGCTCTAGGTTCAAACTTGCCAAGATTTTCATCAGTCTTTTTAATATAGAATTTGCTTCCAAAAATTTTGAAATTTTTTACCGTAGGAGTCTTACCATACCAGAGCTCATGAGGAGTTGCGTGTTGTTCACCCAGACGTTTGTCTTGTTGAGAATAACAACGGCAACAAATGCAGCTTCACCCCAGAAATTTGCGGGAGTTCCAGACTCATCCATCATAGCATGAACCATTTGTTGAATCGTTCTGTTCATCCTTTCCACTACTCCATTTTGCTGAGGAGTCCTTGTAGTAGAGAATTCCCTTCTTATTCCATGTTCTTCACAGAAATCGAAAAATTCATTTGAGGTAAACTCCCCACCTCTATCAGACCTGAGGCACTTGATTTTTTGATCTGATTCGTTTTCAACCAAGGCTTTGAAAGATTTGAATTTTTCGAAGGATTCGTCTTTGTGCTTCATAAGTCCTATCCAACACATCCTGGAGAAGTCGTCAATGAATAATATAAAGTATTCTTCTCCTCAAGGAGACGTTTTCCTAGATGGACCACATACATCAGTATGGACAATTTCAAGTGGTCTGCTAGCTGATCCTTCTTTCTTAGGGAAGTTAGTTCTGGTTTGCTTACCAAATTGACATGATTTGCATATTGTATTGTCTGGAATTCTGATGTCTGGAAGACCACGAACTGCTTGGTATTTGCATGCTTTCCTTATTTTTGAGAAGCTCAGATGCCCTAATCTCCGGTGCCATAGCTAGTGTTCATCATTCTTGCTCAGATAACATTGTTGTTGTCCTCCCTTGAGCATGTATAGATTATTTGGAGTCCTTATTCCTTTGATCACTGTTTCTCCTGTATCAAGCTCACGAACAATACACCCATTTGATCGAAATATCACCTCATTTCCTTGATCACACATTTGGCTGACACTCAATAGATTATGCTTTAAGCCATCAACATACATAACATTTCCTGCTTTGACCTTTTCTTTTAAAAGAACAGAACCTTTACCTTTTATGAGTGCCAGGGTGTCATTTCCAAAAGATACCTTCTTCTCCTTCTCTAACGCATTATATCACTGAAGTTTCTCCTTATCACCTGTCATATGTTTCGAACATCCACTGTCAATGTACCATTGATTTTCCTGCCCTTCTGCATATAAAGCTATACCACATCTTTCTGGTTGTGGTTCTTTCATTCTCCATGTTTTGATATTTGAGGCTTGCTCCTTCTGAGTTGTCTGCCGAAACCTGCGCCTGCATTCAGAATCTTCATGACCAAAATTATTACAAATAGAACATTCTATTTCATTTTCAAGAGCATAAAAGTTATTGTAGGTCCTTTTCATGATCCCAGTCATACTCCTCTATTTTTGAGCTTCTCTAGTCATGATAGTTTTGTAGGCAACACACTCAGCTTCTTTGTGTCCAAAGTTGTGACAAGAGAAACATTGGCCATTGAAGAAATTCTTGTGATTATCAACCCTGCGGACTGAATGATTGTAGTTTTCTTTTACATCCATTCTTGAGGCAAATTGAGAATGATTTACCTGTGGTCTATTGTAGCTTCTGTTTACCCTTGAAGTAGATTGCCCCTGATTTACTTGGTGATCTCTGTTCATCTTTGAAGAAAAATGTCCCTGATTTACCTGGTGAGCAGCATTGTGCCTTTGCTGTCGATTTTCAATTTGTTCACTTCTCCTTGTTGCATCAAGATAGCTTTTAGAGGTGGATGGCTTCTGCGCTTGAGATGCTTCTTCATTATATCCCAGACCTGTCTTGATTAGTGGAGATGTTGTACTTTGATAATCTCATCTAAAGTTTCAGATCCTTTAACAAATCTAAGATTAAGAGCTTTAGTTTTCTCAATCTCTTCTCTAAGTCCCACAATTTCACATTCTAACTTTTCATGATGTTTTTCCCTTTCAACAAGTTGGATTTGTAGAGTATCTATAATCACATTCTTCTCTTCTAAACATATTTTGAGTCTAGAAATCTCTTCATAAAGGCCTTCTTCATCTATAGCATCAATCATCATTAAAAAAACCATTAAAAGTTTATAATTATTATTACCTTGTTTTTCTTCATCACTATTTGAAAGTCCATCACTGTCTTCATGAGTGTAATAGCTTTTCTTATTTACATTCTGTTTTCTGTTCCATCTAACTGGTTCCTTACCTTTGTCAAGCTTATCTTTATGAGGACACTTGGCAACATAGTGACCGACTCTTCCACAAGCAAAGCATTTGAAAGGTAACTTACCTCTGAATCTACCAGCACCCCATTGAAGGTTTTTGACAAAATTTGATTCTTCCTCTTCTTCTGACATATGTCATGACTCATAGTAATCTCCTTTACCTAAATCCTTGAATGCATCTTCTCTCCTGTCTGATGGTCCTCCTTTCCTCATTTCGTAAGCAGTTAGAATTCCATGTAGCTGTGACATAACAAGGTTCTACAGATTCTGTTTTTCTTCTATTGCAGAAACCTTTGATTCAAACTTAGAGGACAAAGATCTTAGAACCTTTTCAACCACAACAGCCTCTTTTATTTCTTCACCCAAGTTTTTCATACAATTAACAATCTCATCTATACATAGGAAATAGTTAGCCACACATTCATCATTGTGCATTTTGAGATTTTCATACTGAATTCTAAGGGTTTAAAGTTTTGCTCGTTTTACCTGTTCATCTCCTTCATAGCTTAGAACGATCTTGTCCCATATTTCTTTTGTGTTTTTATACTGCATAACCTTGACGAATTCTGATTGAGATAGACATCCTAATAGAGTATTGACGGCCTTTGCATTTGTTTCAAATTGCTTCTTACCAGCCATATCTGTAGGAGTTGTTGATGGAAAAGTGTACCCTGTATCTATGATATCCCAGACTTATGTACCAAGAGATTGAAGATAGGCAGTGACTCTTACCTTCCAATAGATGAAGTTAGTCCCATAAAAAATTGGTGGTCTGATTGATGCTTCTCTCTCGTAGTTGCTCATGATGATAGATCTTCCTTCAAGCGATCAAGCTTCTTCTGAAGGACCTGCTCTGATACCAATTGTTGGAAATAATACTGAGAGGGGGGGTGAATCAGTATTATCAAGTCAATTATTTTCTTTTTCAAACCCAGATCATATACGCTACTTTAGTTAGTAAAAACCGCGCATATACACAACTACAGATAAAAAAACCCACGTATATAAAGAAGACTTACAATTTAATTTATCTTACAGATGTTGATCATTAATATTTGTATCATAATCAAATAGACAGTACCAGAAACAGTGAAACAGAGCAGAAGACAATCACACACAAGAACACAAGATATAAGGAGGAAACCCAATGTGGGTGAAAACCCCCTGCTGCAATTCGTCTCTATCTTATTTTAATTAGAAACTTCTTTCTACAATGTTTCTGTACTGGTGCAGTCTTTACCAGTACGCAGGCTGCTACCTGCAGAGAGTTACAACCCTCTCTCATTCTCCAGCTTTTCCTGGAAGGGAGCTACAACCCCCTTAGTTGTTGTACTAGCTGGGATAATAGTACGCAGGCTTCTACCTACAGAAGGCTACAACCTTCTCTTCCTTCCAGGGACCACGTTTCATTAATTTTCAGACTGGATCCATGAATAACATCAAGAATTTATGCATCAAACAATGTCCTTTTCACCAATCAAAACTGAATCAAATAAACACTTCTCTGACCGCTGTACCCAGAACACAGTAACAGTAACCACACACCAAGTCTGACCCCAGAACACTGCAGCAATAAATAGAAGCAGCTAAAGCATAAATCAAGAGATGTACGCTACTTCAATAACCAGAAACCTGCGTGCATACGCTTCTGTGTCAAGATGAACCTGCGTATACGCCTCTTTGACTCACAGAAATAGCGTGTATATGCACCATTGCTTCACTGAACCTACATACAGATCTATAAAGGATAATTCACTCTTTCAAACATTCAGACATTAGTTAACCCAGATTATCAGATTTATAGATCGAGCGTGCGCCACATATAACAGATCAAAATCATACAAAGAAACTATAATTCAAGCCTTAAGATTATGACCCATCAATAGAACTTATCCTTCTCCTTACGCTCAGGTTCCTCCTTCATTCAGATCCAGATCTGCACCATAACCCAATCACTGGTATTCTAAATCTAGCACTTTTTCAGATATTCAATAATTCAGATGATGATCTTACCTAATGATCTCCTTCCTCTTTTATAGTCCTAGGGCTTTCTAAATACCAAGGTCCAAAACCACAACAAATCAATACCATGGACCCAATACTTGGGATCAAAACACTTGATGAGATACCATGGTCCAAAACCATAGGTTCAAATACCAAGGACTAAATACCATGGACCAAAAATAAGTTCTCCCGCATGTACGCGCTTTCCCTTGCGTGAAAGTGCGTGTATATGCATACGCGACTTTGGAACATTTAACACACGTGTATACGCGGCTTCGTCAAGGTGAACCTGCGTATATATGATTTCCTTCATTCTGAGAACCTGAACTGTGATCTGTCACCAATGTGAGTTGCCATCAAGGACAACACTTGTACCATAGCGCCATACCTGTGCCCTAATGCCAACAACTCATTCAAAAATTGCAGCAAGATCCTAGTACATCTTATACATTTAGCTGGAAAAATGATTCAATATTGTACAAAGATCGCTTATATCTTTGTAAGAATTCCCAAATCAAGAAAAATATTCTTTTGGAATCGCACCCCTCCCCTTAGGAGGGCATTCAATATTTTTAAAAAATTACCACATGGTCAAGAACGAATTTTTTTTGGATGGCCTTAAATATGATATTCAAAACTTTGTGGTAGAATGTTTGGTTTTCCAAGAAAATAAAGTTGAGTCAATTAAGACCCCCAGTCTATTACAACCTTTAGACATTCCAAGTCAGCGCTAGGAGGAGGTATCAATGGATTTTATCATAGTTTACTTAATTCTAAAGGAAAGAGTTTCATCATGGTGGTAGTTGATAGACTCACCAAGTATGCACACTTTTGTGCATTATCTCATCCTTTTAAAGCCATTACAATTGTTATTTCATTTATGGAAACAATTTAAAAGCTGCATGGAAACCCAAATATTATTCTAAGTGATAGAGATCCCATTTTCTCAAGAAATTTTTGTACGAAATTATTTTCTTGTCTTGGTACTCAATTATTGATGAGCCCCAAAAATGGGTAACTTATTGGGATCATTTTGCCTATTTTTCTCCATTAATCCACCATACTTCATAGTTTATGCATGCTTTTGAGTATATTTATGTTAATTGAATGAATGAGAATAGTCACTTGACCATGAAGTCTAAGACGTGCTTATTGCAGATTTTTGGACATCTTTTGAACCAAGGTCAAGCATTTATGAGCCAGTTGACAGCCAAATACGAGGGAACAAGGCTGAGGATTTGTAGGAAGGGTGTCTCCTACACTAAATGGCCCCTTCCTCGAGTTCTCCACCATCAGCTTGGAGTTCAGCAGCCCACCGAAGATGATCCCCAAGGGCAGCCGAGCAGCTTTTGTGAAGTGGCTGATGACTTGCAGTTTTGAGTAGCCAAGCCCCTTGAGTTAAGGAGGGCTGTTGGAGGTCCTTGTAGTGCATAAATAGGAAGGCTTCCAGCCTTTGTGGGTTAGCTTTTGAACAGTTGTATTTTCGCACTTTAGTGCTGCTCTGCCTTCCAACCCATTTTGGAGCTTTTGCTGTAAACATTTTTGTGACATGGTTATTTTTTGAGTAATGGAGATCAGTTTCATTTTGCATCAGCTCTGAGATTCTTCTTAGGAGGTTGTAGCTCTTGGGGTTAGGCCCAACCCAAGTGCCAGTACCTCCTTTTGTGTATTTTTATATGTTTTTGCTGCATTCCTAGAATAATTTCTGTTACTTAGATTAACATATTGCTTTGTTATTTAGGTTGCTTTTGATGATTGAAATAGCTTTTCATGTTCAGGTTGATTTGATAGGTTGGTAATAGAAAAATCTTCGAAAAAGGCCATCAAGCAACCCTTGATCTCACCTCTCCCTCCTCGGGACCATGCGCTGAGACCAAGGTGTCCTTGTTGCCACAAAAATGATGTTCTTGCTTCTTCATGCAATTGCTAGTGTTAGATTCTCAGTTGTAAAAGTTGATACCAATTGTGATTACATGTGTAGATCTGTTCTTGCTTATTTTTCATAGTTATCTTAATGATTTTCTACCAATAAAGTTCTGTTCATCATGATTGCTGGGTTTCTAGGTCAAATTAGGTTAAGATAGCTAGATCTTTGGTTTGCATAGCCTTTGTTTGATTAGTTTTGAGAAATAGTGTGTAGAGCATCTGTGATACCTCCCTATCTATCCTTCCTCCATCATCCCACCTGCTCCAACCTCTAATTCCAAATTCCTTCCCTTCATTCGCCACCCTTTTCCAACTTGACCTAATTTCCACATCTTTGTGCAACCTTGCTCCCTCCATCCTTGAACCAAATCCAACCACTTTCATCACTTCTTAGCTTCATTTACTAGGTCCTAGACCCCTTCACATCCTCATCCAACCTCCATTTCCACTTTCCCACCGTTTTTCCTCCATCAACCCTCCAAAATCCTCTTTCGGATCTTCCTGTAGAACATCCTGTAGAACCCCTGCAAACTTCCTGTAGAAGATCACGTGAGCATTTTCTCGACATCTGATCACTATGAAACTCTCTGGAAGGGTGCTAGGGACCCCTTAGGCCCTCTTCTCACCTTCCCAACCTCCTTCAAGTGCCCATTCCATTTCCTTTCACCATTCAACCTCTACACAGTAACAAACAGTTAAAGCACACGCATAATAATTCTGCAAAACTACTCAAAAATACAAAAAGATGCTTTTTCCAGATTTTACTTCAGAAGTAGCTTAGTCACATTCATTTTACCTTTCCAAGAGTCAATGGCATCCATTTCAGTAGCTTTCATCTCTTTTCTTACACCAGTAGGGCTAGTCGGTAAAACTAGGGTTTGCTAGGGTTTGCATTTCCTTTCAGCTTTTAGTTTCTTTCTGCAAATAGATTAGCCTCCTTAGAGTTAGCTTTCATCCATCACAGTTAAAAGCTTCTTCTGAGAGCTCATAGAAGTTGGCTTAAGCTCCTAGCGGACTTGTGCCAGCTGATCAAGTGACAGCCTGCAGCAAGAGCTAGTACTTATGCATATAGCACCGTCGCTTCCAAGTTTTTTACGAACTACCGGCTTGATAAAAGTAAAGAAGGGAGTCCCAGGAGTTGCAACATTATTGCTGCAATACTAGAGCCCACCATCTTTTTGGTGCCGTTGCCAGGGAAGCATCAGAGTATTTGTGATTGCTGCTTTTCTTCTATTTTCTACTACAACCTTCTGCTCAGTATTTTATTTCAGCAAGCATAAAATAGTTGTTTCATTTCCATTCTACAATTTCATTTCCAAAAAAATAGATTAGACATTTCCTGCTTTCCTAGATTAGCATTTCAATTCCGCAATTTCATTCTGCAAGCGTAGCTTAGCATTTCATTTCTGCAATTTCATTTCAGCAACATAGATTAGTCATTTCCTTCTTTCATTTCAATTCCGCATTTTCATTTCAGCAAGATAGATTTTAGTTAGTTGCAGTTCAATCTATTTCAGTTTTGCAGGTACAAGCAGAAAACAAAAAAATCAACCAAAAATATTTCATTTCATGCCTCGTAGGAACCGAGACCATACAGGAAAATTCTTACCCAACACCCCCACCACATCACTGAGTCACCCTTCTTTCTTCTTCGATGGCAGTGATCCAGAAGAACCTATAGGTGAACCTCCAAAGATATACGAAGACCCTATAACAGAAGAAGAGCAAGAAAACTTTCCTCTTGATACCATGGCTGAACAGAGGAATGGTATAGAGAATGAGGAGAGAATAGAAGGGGCCTTTCCCATCCGAGAAACAAATGGGGACACAAAAATGAAAAACATAAGTCCCTTAGCCTTACCTCACTTCCATGGATTAACCACTGAAGACCCTGATACCTTCTTGTTTGAGTTTTTTGTCCTTTGTCGAACTTATGACTATGCAAAAGACGAGAAAAAGTTGAAACTCTTTCCCTCTACCCTCAAGGATGCAGCACTACGCTGGTTCATGGGGTTACCTGGAAACAATATCACAACTTGGGCTCAAATGCAGCAAGCCTTTAACAACAAATACCGGGACTACTGTAGGTCAAAGGAAACGAAGGGAGAAATCTTTCGAATGACCATGGGAAGTGATGAGTCTCTGGAAGACTATGAAGAAAGGTTCCAACTTAGTTATAAAAGGGCCAGGTGCACACTTGACCCTGAATCTCTGAAGCTGGTTCTGCTCCGAGGAGTCCCTGAAGACCTTCTAGATACCCTCCATCTGCTAGCCGGAGGAGACATCTACCAACTACCTTATGAGGACATAAAGACTATATTTAGAAACCATTCTAGGGCAGCCCGGAAAAGAGGTAGGGGGAATCCACTTTCAGCTGGTGCAACCTTCTCCAAACATGAGTTTATAAATCAGATGGAAGACCTTAAAAGTGAGGTGAGATAGACCATTGCCATGCATCTAGATACTTTCTGAATCCAACAGAAGAAAGAGGAAGCTGAGAGGGCTTTGGCCATATTTTGTCCCAGATGCACAAGGAAGCATCCTAAGAACGAATGTCCATTGCACTCAGTAGAGGTATGTTTCATTTGTGAGCAAGACCACCCTACAAACCAGTGCCCAACCTTACCTGGACTTAAAGCTGTGTACCAAGGGACTGAAGGGGCCACTGAACCACTCTACTTCCTCAACCAAAGGAGGCCACATGGATCCAGACCTTACCAGCAGGGGATGCAAGGGACATCCCAAACATATTACAACCCCAACCAATCCACTCACATACCTTCTTGGGGTCCCCCTACTCATCCTTCTTGGTCCGCACCCCCTCCTTGGTCATATCCACCTCAATACCATACTCAACCTGTTGCTCATTCGTTTCATTCTCATGTTCAACCACAACCTCAGTGGAATGCACCACAACAAGGGTGGAGGCCCCAATACAACTCTCCTCCCGCCATTTTTCCTCCACCACCTGCTCAACCACAACCATTACCTCCTGCTCCTCCAAGACAACCCCAGATGCCTGCTCAACCAAACCCGAACCCCAACAACAGACAGGCCCAACAGGTGTATACTGGAGAGACAACATGCCCTACCTATGTTGTGGAGATTCAGGAGATCAACCTATGATCTGGGAAGGTCCTTCCAGATCGTCAACCTCCTCCTCCGGAGGATGAAGAAGAGAAACAGGAAAGTGAACCCAAAGCCATTCCACCCTTTCCTGAGAGACTAACTGGAAACACGCAACCAAACCCAGAAGAGACTGAACTTCTGGGAGAACTTAAACAACTGTGTGTAAGAATACCACTTCTCCAGGCCATCAAAGATGTACCAATCTACAACAAATTGATCAAAGAGAAGTGTTTCAGGCACCCAGGTAGGCGCAAGAGAGATGCCCCAACTATCAATGTCATAGGACAACTATCCGACCTAATGTTGGGACAAGTAATATGTCCAAAATATTTGGACCCTGGGAGTCCTGTAGTGGATGTCCACATCAATGGCACCATAATCCCCCACACCCTGATTGATCTAGGGGCTACCATTAATGTGATGACCAGGGACACTATGCTCAAAATTAACCTTCAGGATTCCCTGAGAAAGACCTCGACAGTACTGCAGTTAGCATATCGCTCCACCGTGACTCCCGAAGGGATTGTGGAAGATGTCCTGGTCTCTGTTGATTCTTGGGAGTACCTGTGGACTTTTTGGTCCTTCAGCCAAAGGCAAAACTCACTGGATACCCCCTCATTTCGGGGAGGCCTTGGTTAGCTACTGCAGATGCTTACATCAGTTGTCGAGCTGGGAGCATGACCATTAAGAATGGGCCAGTGTCCAAACAGCTAGTCCTATATCCTCCTGCCCAACCCTTGCTCGAACATGACTTACCTCTCTAGTTGGAGGAGGAAGATGAGGATGAAGTCTACTCTACACCAGTGTGCACGGTGGAAGCCACCTGGGGAGTTCCTCAAACCGAGGATGACCTAGTTGAGAATTTGATTCAAAACCCACCTCCCAGTGTGTTGCTATTAGAGGAGTTGGTGGAAGGTACCCAAACCAATGCTTTAGTGGACCTCTGTGTGGCTGATCCGACCTCTTCCCGAGTTAAGAATGTGGAATTTGGCCCTGAAAGAACCTTGAAGATCAACTCATCCTTATCCCCCTCTCAGGGGAAGGAGCTGTGTAGCTTATTGAACCGCCATCTGGATGCTTTTTCTTGGAGCTATAAGGAGATGAAAGGGGTCCACCCTTCGGTCTGTACCCATCACATTTACATTAAAGAGGATTGTAAACCAGTCAGCCAACCTCAGAGGAGAATGAATCTAGCCCTTAAGGACATTTTTAAAGAAGAATTGCAAAAGTTGTTGGATGCAGGATTCATCTACCCCATCTCTGACAGCGAGTGGGTTTCTCCTCTGGTGCTTGTGCCCAAGAAAAACGGGAAGTGGAGAATCTATGTAGATTATTGAGAACTTAACAAAGCCACCAAGAAGGACCATTTCCCTTTGCCTTTCATAGATCAAGTGTTAGATGGGCTGGCAGGGAAGAAGTTCTTCTCTTTCCTAGATGGGTTCAGCGGGTATAATCAGATCCAAATCAGCCCGGAAGACCAAGATAAGACCACTTTCACTTGTCCATGGGGTACCTTTGCCTACCGGGTCCTTCCCTTTGGGTTATGCAATGCTCCTGCCACTTTCCAGAGAGCAGTACTGAGCATATTCACTGAGCTGGTTCATGATTCAGTGGAAATCTATATGGATGACTTTACCCCTTATGGGTCCAACTTCCAAGAAGCATTGACTAACCTGGGAAAATTTTTAACCAAGTGTATTGAGATGAAACTATCCCTCAGTCCTGAAAAATTTGAGTTCCTGATGACTGAAGGGACTGTGCTAGGTCATACAATTTCTCAACAAGGCTTACAGGTGGATCCCAAAAAGATTGCTATCATCCAAAGGGTTCTACCTCCTCCAAAGGTAAAGGATGTTCGGAGTTTTTTAGGCTTAGTGGGATATTATAGAAGGTTCATTAAAGATTTCAGTAAGCTAGCCTCTCCATTGTTTAGTCTTTTGGGGAAAGATGTTGAGTTTATATGGATTGACAGCTGTCAAGAGGCTCTAGATGTGTTGAAGGATAAGATGGTAACTGCCCCAATCTTGAGAGGTCCAAACTGGGCCCTACCTTTCCACATTCACACAGATGCCTCAAACAAAGCCATAGGAGCAGCCTTAGGACAAGTTGAAGAGAAGCTACCATATGCCATATACTTTGTCAGCAAAAACCTATCCATGTCAGAATTAAACTATACTGTAACCGAGAAAGAGCTCCTAGTTGTAGTCCATTCCATAAACAAGTTCAGACACTACATCACTGGTTATAAAACATTCATACACACTGATCATGCTGCAATTAGGTATTTGATGAATAAACCTGATGTAAATGCTCGTATCGTTAGATGGTTACTTTTATTGCAGCAATTTGATTTGACCATTATTGACAAGCCAGGTAAGGAAAATGTTGTTGTTGATTTTCTGTCTAGACTAGATTTGCCTGCAGGAGAAGAAGGGGTGGTGGATGATCAACTGCCAGATGAACACCTGTTTGTTATTTCAGTACTCTCGCCATGTTTTTTCGATATAGAAAATTACTTGGTTTCAGCACAATTCCTGCCACACCTATCCTCAAAAGAGAAGAGCAAGATCGTGAGGAAAAGCATCCCATTCACTTGGATTGGGGGCAACCTATTCAACCTTGGCCCGGATCAGATTCTGAGGTGTTGTGTCAGGGAGGAAGAAGTTTTTGACATCCTCCTGACCTGTCATGATGAACCCTGTGGAGGCCACTTTGCAGCAAAGAGAATCGCTTTCAAAATTCTACAAGCAGGCTATTATTGGCCCATTCTTCATCAAGATGTCAGAAGATACATCAGCCAATGTGACCGATGTCAAAGCATGGGGAAACCGACTCCAAGGGATGAAATTCCCCTCCAACCTCAGGTGACTTTCAAGCCATTTGAGAAGTGGGGAATGGACTTTGTGGGTCCTATAAACCCTCCTTCAAGACAAAAGTCTTACATCATTGTGTGCACAAACTACCTGACAAAGTGGGCAAAAACGAAGGCAATCAAGGCAGCAACAGAAGAAAAAGTGGTTGAGTTTTTGAGGGAAAATATCTTCTATAAATTTGGCTGCCCAAGGGAATTAGTCACAAATCAAGGGAGCCAATTTACCTCTAACCTGATAGAAGACCTGCTTTCTCATCACAAGATTAAGCACAGAACTTCCACCCCTTATCATCCACAAGCAAATGGGTAGGTGGAAGCCACTAACAGGGCTTTGGAAGAGATCTTGACTAAAGTGGTGAGCAGCAGTAGAAAAGATTGGGCGGATCGCTTGGTTGAGGCCACCTGGGCCTACAACACCACTTGGAAAACTACAACAGGTTTCACACCTTATGAGCTGGTCTACAGGAAGAAGGCTTTGTTGTCCATAGAATTTGAATACAACACATTGAGGTTGGCAGCTCAGCTAGACCTAGATCTCAGCCATGCACAGCAGGAAAGACTGCTTCAGCTAAATGGACTAGATGAACAAAGAATGCAGGCCCTCCTCCACTCAGAGGTAGTCCAACTTCAAAGAAAAATATGGCATGACCGACACCTTAAAGAGAAGAAATTTCAGCCAGGAGATTGGGCACTGTTATATGATTCAAGATACAAGGATTTCAAAGGGAAGCTGAGGACAAGGTGGCTGGGACCATATACAGTGGAAAAATGCAACGACAATGGTTCATTCCTTATCAGTACCATTGATGAAGAAGCCATCCCTATGCTTGTCAATGGGAATCAATTGAAAATCTATAGGAAGCCCCTTTCTAAGTAGGAGTTCATTGAAACGCTGGATAAATCAGTGCTAGTAGTGGAGCAGGGCCCTGTCTCTACTCCACCCACAACTTGATCATCAAAAAAAAAGAGAGAAAAAACAGAATAAAAAGATCCTTGGGTGAAAACCTCTTAGAGGCGCCCGGGGCAGACAGTGAGGGTGAAAACCTCCTAGAGGCGCCCCATCTGTCTTTCAAAAAAAAACCAAGAAATAGACCAAATTTTTGTTAAATAATTGTAGGTTGCAGGGAAGGCATTACAATTTAGGAGGGTCGCGCAAAACAAGGACAGAGGTCAGCACCAGGCTGCGAGCATCCCTCAAAAACACTCCCTCCATGACCACTCCCCTTTCCTAAGATTTGATCACATTCGGGTTAAGATTTCACCTTCTACAAGAAGTTCTGGGCCTTCTACAGGAAGTTCTATGTCTTCTACAGGAAGATCCTGTAGAACCTTCAGACAGGCCAGAATTGATCTGGGGAGGGAATCCGAAGGTTGGAATTTGCCTATTAGGCCTGCAAACACCCCTGTTTTCTTCCATCACCATATGTCACCCTGTTTCATCTCTTTACACCTCTGTTACACCCATCCTGTTATTTGTTCCTGCACAGTCACACAAAAAAACCCTTTTTTCCTCATACCGCTAGCAAGAACTTTTAGTGACAAATAAAGCAGTAGTGTCTCACTCACCATACCTATCGATCTCCATCTGGACTCCTCATCAGCCGAATCCCTCATCAGTAGTATAGCCTTTCTCGTTTTAGCTTGCATTCCAGGAGGAGAAGCATCTACAGGACATCCTACAGGAATCCTGTAGCAACTGATCCCTCTGGAAGACATACTCCGGAGACAGGGGGGCCGAAAACAACAAAGGAGAAATGCAAAGGGCTCATCTTGAACATGAGAATATCATCAGTAGCCGAAGCCAAGCAAAACCTGGGCATGCAGCGACAACAAATAAGGAATAGGTTCCAAACCCGTGCATGCAGCATCAACGAATGAAGGAATGGGTTCCAAAACCCATGCATGAAGCATCAGCAAATGAAGGAGTGGTTCCAAGACTTGAAGTTTGCATAACACGGCCGTGACCACACAGGTAAGTGCCTAAACTCATTCGTCAATTGCATAAACTATATTTTAAAAGCTGTATGCCTATGAGAATGGTTCGGATTGAGTGGAATCGGTGCCCAGTCAACTAGCCACCCTCGGCCAGTTACATAGCCTCGTGGGATCCGAACGAGCCCAGTTACATTCAAAAGTGCCAACGAAATGTGCACCCAGCACATGTGGAGTGTCCATTCAGGGAGAAATCGTCGGGAATGGTAGTGGTGGCGGCGATTAACGGCAGAGGGGAGGTGATGGCGGTCAGAAACACGTAGAGAAATTATGGTCGTGACGTCGGATCAACGGTTCAGTCTGGCCACCTCATTCCCTCACCACGAATCACGCTGCAGTTAAAAGATGCTCGGCTGAAACTCACACCACCTTCTATTCATTTTGCACTTGCAACGTCCTCGACTGGAGTACGTGTCCTCCGCTTCCAAAAACTGTTAACCAGTCGTCCTCCACCGGTTTTTCTACCTGTTTTCGAAAATCTCCCACGTATCAGGCTCGCTCAGAGGCGCAGTGACATTCTACAGGAACCGGGGGGTCTTCTACAGGAAGAGTTCTACATGAAAGACTGCATAGCTTTTCGAAGCAGGGAAGCCTGGGATTTTTCTTCATCGAATTTGGAGCTCCAAATGAGGTAGGCTCAAAAGAACTCCTCTATGCATGGTATGTTTTGCAAAGGTGGTAAATTGAATGGCATCAGGGTGGGAAATCAGAGAAAAAATCTGCCTATGAATTGGAAGTAAAACATTTGCCTGTGTATTTCACTGGGTTTCCCAGTTGTTTCTGCATCAAGATTCTCCTCCACATTTTTTTTTTTTTTTAAATTCTCTTGTAGGGAAGATATATGCAGCTGTGGGGGCCAGCCTGTGTATGAAAAAATTTGAATTTGCATATCTGTACGTGTGCTAAGAAGAAAACTTGATCTCTGTACTCTGTCTGTAGAAACAAAATTCTTCCTTTCATAAACAGATAGTCGAGTTCTGGGAAACAACATTCCCTTTTCTGATCAAAGCATAAAAAGAGCACTCTCACCATGCCAGGGGGATTCATAAGGAAAGAACCCTCGGACTCCAGCAAACTGCACGAGCATCCTGAGGTGGTGGACCTTTTCACCCGAGCCAATTGGATGTCCTTCTTTGAAAAAATTCAGGGTCATGACGAGGAGATAACTGAGGAATTTTTAATGTCCCTGAGACCTCAATCAAAGACACATGCCACAGTTAGTTTTAGGGGTTTGACCCTAGAACTTACCCCTGAGCTCATCAGTCGAGTTACTGGTCTACCATTAGGGCTCCCTTGGAGCAAAGAAGAGAGGTCATTGGGCCAAGCTGCCAAGAAAACATTCTTTCTGCCCGAGGAACATCCTGTAGAAGACAAAAACGGGGTTAGAAGAACCAGCTTGCCTCCTCTCTGGAGTGAAGTCAGTTTCAAAATTATGAAGTACATCACATGTGAAGGAAGGTTTAGCATCATCTATGGATATCATTTCAGGTTGCTGTGTGAACTAAGGCATGGGATTGATTTGCCTCCAGCCAACAAACTGAGCATTCCCTATTTTCTTCTTCAGTCACTAATTGAATGTGGTACAAAATTAAATGAAGGAATCCCAGATCAGTTGGCCCATCATGGGCTCATCAAACTTTTGGTGGAAGATGCTTTGCACACCTACAGTGTCCCCATCTCTTGGGATACCTTCTGAAACATGTCCAGGGATGACAATATCAGAATTCTGGCCGAAGACATCACCTCATCCAGCAGTGAGGGGGGAGAACACACTGAAGAAGGTGACAAAACCAATGGTGAAGAAACACAAGACATTCAAGCACAACAAGAACAGAAAGAAAAAGGGGAAATGGGCCAGATTGCTTAGCCTAAAACAGAGGAAGAAACAACAGCACAAACACCAAGGGAGAAGAGAATGCAGAGTAGAGCAAAGAGGGCTGAAAAACCCCAAATGAAGGTTGTCACAGCCAAAGCAGGCACACAGAAACAAAAGGAAAAGACACATCCTGAAATAGCAGCAACACAGACAGAAACAGTTCACACAGGGATTTCTACAGGAAGCAGGGAAAAAGAACAGCAAGAGGAGAAATCGCCTGAGATATTGGCCAGGGAGGCAGCAGTTGTGCTTGCTGCCTTAAGCACACCTCCAAAACAAAAAGGGAAGAGAAAGAGGCAAACCTCCATGTACTTTAAAGCAAAGAAGAGCACACAGATAAAAGTGGGTAGACCCCAGCCACAGTCAAAAGAGCCAATTGTCATTCAGGACACCACAACTAAACCAAAAGAAGAGTCTCCTTCAAAGATGTCTATCACCTATGAACGAGGAAGCCCAAAAACCTCCACCTGGAGAGAGAGAGTTAAGATGATGGACTCAAAGACAGCTCTACAGGAAGCCGAGATGTTTCTACAGGAAACTCTGGCTAAGTTAAAAGAGACTGAGAAATTGGAGGAAAAGATAGCCAAATCATCACAAGAAGAAGGAGAGACCGAGAATATAATGGAACCAAGCCCTCCGCCTAGCTTGGGCTCATACTACAACCTGTTAGAGGGTGGGAAAATCATCCCACAGAAATTTGTTGTGCCACTCTTCTTTGCATTGGAACAGGAAAGGATCAAAACATAGACATGGATGAAAATTTCCAAATCTAAGGGAATTGAGGACATAGGCCACATGGAGGATAAGTTAAAATAGTTAAGAGGAGAACTGGCCATGGTCAGGCATGTAGAAAGCTGCAAAAGAACCCAGCTGCAAAAGGAGAATGAGCTACTAAGAAAACAATTGCAGCTACAGGAAGTCCACAAGGAAGGTAGCCCGTCCATTTTGGGAGGGCAACAACAACAAGAAGGTCCTCCAGTAGACAAGGAAGCATTTGATGAATAGCAGAAAGAGGACAAGCTACAGGCTAAGGTTGAGGAAAAAACAAAACTGCTACAGGAAAAGGAGTCACAGGCAGAAGAGGAAATACAGTCTCTAAAGCAACAGGTGCAAGAGAAAGAGGCCAAACTGGCCTGCATGGCCAGCTGGGCAGTAGAAGCCTTACAATGTAGGCAACCTGCTAAGTCATATGCCTTATATCTTAAAGATCAATGGTTGCAGTTCTAGATTAACACCTTGGCCCAAAGGGGCACCATTCCATTTCAAAATTACCATCAATTCATGGCTTTGTGTGATAGTATCTCAGCAGAAGATAAGGCCAAGTTATCAAAATTCTATTTACACAACTTGGCCCTTCCAAACATGAATTTTTGGGACCCAAATGCTTCATTGGGGGATGTGCAACTCATGGCCATGGCCTCTTGGTTAAACCATGAGGAAAAGAGGGCAGCAGAGATTCAGAATATTATGAACAGGGAGCTAAACGAGCCACTCATGATCAGAGCAGAACCACAGGATCCCTCAGCCTTAATATATGCCCATCAGCACATGGCCAACAACCCTCAGGTTCTCCCAGATTACATTGACAAACAAGCTCAGGCCATTGCTCACTTTGAGGACATGGAAAGACTGTTGGGGGATAACTACATTCATGCTTGCACAAGGAGATGGAACACACTACCCCACAGTCTGAAAATAAGAGAATACCACACCCCAACAAGGATGAGGGAGGCCTTAGCAAGAGTACCACTCTATAAATAGTCAATGAAAAATCTATAGGCCAACTGGATCGGCCTAAAGTTCAGTCCTCCCTTGCTTTTAGGACTGCTAGAAGGAGTCAAAGAAGAAAAGGAGCACAAGCAGTGGGAGGAACTAGAGAGAAAAGCAGGGTTCCATGACCGAGAAGAAGACATCACCTCGGAAGCCTGGGATGTGAGAGAGGAAGTAAAAGCAATCAAAGATGATGAGCTGGATTAGTTGCTCAGAGGATGAGCAACCCATTTAGCAGGGGGGTGATGATGAGCCCCAAAAATGGGTAACTTATTGGGCTCATTTTGCCTATTTTTCTCCATTAATCCACCATTCTTCATAGTTTATGCATGCTTTTGAGTAGATTTATGTTAATTGAATGAATGAAAATAGTCACTTGACCATGAAGTCTAATACGTGCTTATTGCAGATTTTTGGACATCTTTTGGACCAAGGTCAAGCATTTATGAGCTAGTTGACAGCCAAATACGAGGGAAAAAGGGTGAGGATTTGTAGGAAGGGTGTCTCCTGCACTAAATGGCCCCTTCCTTGAGTTCTCCACCATTAGCTCGGAGTTCAGCAGCCCACCGAAGATGATCCCCAAGGGTAGCCGAGCAGCTTTTGTGAAGTGGCTGATGACTTGCAGTTTTGAGCAGCCAAGCCCCTTGAGTTAAGGAGGGCTGTTGGAGATTCTCATAGTGCATAAATAGGAAGGCTTCCAGCCTTCGTGGGTTAGCTTTTGAACAGTTGTATTTTTGCACTTTAGTGCTGCTCTGCCTTCCAGCCCATTTTGGAGCTTTTGCTGTAAACATTTTTGTGACATGGTTATTTTTTGAGTAATGGAGATCAGTTTCATTTTGCATCAGCTCTGAGCTTCTTCTTAGGAGGCTATAGCTCTTGGGGTTGGGCCCAACCCAAGTTCCAGTACCTCCTTTTGTGTATTTTTATATGTTTTTGCTGCATTCCTAGAATAATTTTTGTTACTTAGATTAACATATTGCTTTGTTATTTAGGTTACTTTTGATGATTGAAATAGCTTTTCATGTTGAGGTTGATTTGATAGGTTGGTAACAGAAAAGATCTTCGAAAAAGGCCATCAGGCAACCCTTGATCTCACCTCTCCCTCCTCAGGACCATGAGCTGATACCAAGGTGTCCTTGCTGCCACAAAAACGTTGTTCTTGCTTCTTCATGCAATTGCTAGTGTTAGATTCTCAGTTGTAAAAGTTGATACCAATTGTGATTACATGCGTAGATCTATTCTTGCTTAGTTTTCATAGTTATCTTACATGATTTCCTACCACTAAAGTTCTGTTCATCATGATTGCTGGGTTTCTAGGTCAAATTAGGTCAAGATAGCTAGATCTTTGGTTTGCATAGTCTTTATTTGATTAGTTTTGAGAAATAGTGTGCAGAGCATATGTGATACCTTCCTATCTATCCTTCCTCCACCATCCCACCTACTCCAACCTCTAATTCCAGATTCCTTCCCTTCATTCGCCACCCTTTTCCAACTTGACCTAATTTCCACATCTTTGTGCAACCTTGCTCCCTCCATCCTTGAACCAAATCCAACCACTTTCATCACTTCTTAGCTTCATTTACTAGGTCCTAGACCCCTTCACATCCTCATCCAACCTCCATTTCCACTTTCCCACCATTTTTCCTCCATCAACCCTCCAAAATCCTCTTTCGGATCTTCCTGTAGAACATCCTGTAGAACCCCTGCAGACTTCCTGTAGAAGATCACGTGAGAAGTTTCTCGAGATCTGATCGCTATGAAACTCTCTGGAAGGGTGCTAGGGACCCCTTAGGCCCTCTTCTCACCTTCCCAACCTCCTGCAAGTTCCTGTTCCATTTCCTTTCGCCAGTCAACCTCTGCACAGTAAAACAAACAGTTAAAGCACATGCATAATAAATTGCAAAATTACTCAAAAATACAAAAAGATGCTTTTTCTAGATTTTACATCAGAAGTATCTTAGTCACATGCATTTTACCTTTCCAAGAGTCAATGGCATCCATTTCAGTGGCTTTCATCTCTTTTCTTACACCAGTAGGGCTAGTCGGTAAAACTAGGGTTTGCTAGGGCTAGTCGGTAAAACTAGGGTTTGCTAGGGTTTTCTCATAGAAGTTGGCTTAAGTTCCTAGCGTACTTGTGCCAGCTGATCAAGTGACAGCCTGCGGCAAGAGCTAGTACTTGTGCATATAGCACCGTCGCTTCCAAGTTTGTTATGAACTACCGGGTTGATAAAAGTAAAGAAGGGAGTCCCAGGAGTTGCAGCATTATTGCTACAATACTGGAGCCCACCAATTATCTCATAGCTCATCTTATCACCCTCAATTTGACAGGAAAACTTAGATAGTGAATAAATGTTTAAAGGATATCTTAGTTTCTTTGTATCTGATAAAAAAACACAATGGGTCAAGTGGTTGCCTCTAGCTGAATGGTGGTATAACACTTCCTTCCATACTCCAGCAAAAATGACCCCATTTACGACACTTTATGGATATCATCCACCATCCATCGCATCATCTTTAAGAGAAAAATGTAAGGTTCAAGCAGTGGAAGATCACATCGAGCATCAACATCAAGTTCTCCAACTCTTAAAGAATAACCTCACTCTGGAGCAAAATCAAATGAAACAACAATCATATCAACATCGTAGTGAAAGAAGTTTTGATGTAGGTGATTGGGTATTTTTATGCTACAACCATACAAACAAATGTCCCTCAAGAAAGCTAAGAAGAATAATAAATTATCACCCAAGTATTATGGTCCTTACAAGGTGTTGCAAAATATTGGTATATGGCATACAAATTAGAGTTGCCTGCATCTTCCCGAGTACACCCATTTTTCCATGTTTTATGCTTAAACAAGGTTATCAGTGATAAGCTCCCATTTCAAACAATGTTGCCAAAACTTGACGAAGAAGGAAACATTATATTTTAGCCTGAAGAATTATGGAAACAAGAACCTAATAACTATGGAATCGATTAATTTTAGTGTATCTCATTAAGGGGAATAACTTACCCACTGAAGATTCCACATGGGAGGATGATAATTTTATACAAATGCATCTGGAACTACTCAAGTGTTGAGGACAACACCTTTTTTAAGGAGAGGGGCATGTTAGGTCCCTATAATACTGGTGTATTACCCTTATCGTTGTTGTTAGTGTAGCCCCTATTGTTATTGTGTTTCCCATGTATCCCTCATGTTGTTATTGTTATTCCCCATAGAAGCCAACTATTGTTATTGTTGTGTCCTTACATTATTATTATTATGTAGGCTCTAATCATATTGTGACCCCTTAGACTCCTATATATACCAAGGAGGTCTTATCATTTGTATCATCCAATAATTGTTCATTTATGTAATGTAAAGGAGGTTTCCCCCTTAAAGAGGCTACTTTTTAAGTCATTGATCTATATTTTCTTCTATTTTGTAAGTTGGTTTCATAACAAAGACCCAAGAATCCCCTCAAACTCTTCAAGGTTTTTGGTTGGGGCCAATCTTGCATAGCCTTAATCTTTTTTGGATCAACCCTCACTCCTTCACGACCCACAATGTGTTCAAAATAATCTAGTTCTTTCATGCTAATGGAACACTTGGATAATTTGTGACCTTGGAGCAGTTGCAATACTTGGTCAACATGCTAAAGGTGTGTGTCCCACGTTATGTTGTATATGAGAATGTCATCCAAAAATACCAAGATGAATTTTTTGAGTTGTGGTTTCAGAAGGTGGTTCATGAGACTCTGAAAAGTGGATGGGAATTACAGAGACCAAATGACATGACCAAGAATTCATAATAGCATTCATGAGTTTAGAAGGTTGTCTTGGGAATGTCAACTTCCTTCATCTGTATTTGGTGATAGACCGAGCGGAGGTCCATCTTGGTAAAAAAAGTGGCACCATGCAGTTCATTAAGAAGATCATCAACTACTATAATAGGAAGTTTGTCCTAGATAGTGAGCTTGTTAAGGGCCCGAAAATCAGGACACATGTTCCATTCACCTTCTTTCTTTCAAACCATGAACACTAGAGATGAATAAAGGCCAGTGTTGGGACAAATTAAACCAACTTTGAGGAGTTCCTTAATGATTTTTTCAATTTCATCCTTTTTTGCAAAAGGATATCGATAGAGACAGACATTTGGCAGATGGTTACCTGAGAGAAAAGGGATACTATGATCATGTTCACCCCGAGAGGATGGGAGGTCCTTAGGTTTGTCAAAGACCTATTGGTGGTGATCCAATGCTTGTTGCATATTGGGATGAATGTTAGGAGGAGTGGATTCAATGGCATGGATGGCATTAAATTCTGATATTATCCCATGATGGTCCTTTTTAAAAGCTTATCCATTTGATGCAAGTTGATGACAGTAGGAGCACTTGCCTAGAGTCCGCATAGTGTAAGAGTGTGGTTGTTTTGCTTAAAGCTCATATATAACTCCTAGAAGTCCATTGCAATAGGGCCCAATGTGCGGAGCCAATCAACACCAAGGACAATGTCACAACCTCCCATTTCAATGGCAAACATGTGTTTTTTGAGGTGATAATCCCCCATTTGAAGCTTGATATTTTCACAACTTCCTTCACATTTCATGGTCCCCCCATCAACGATAAGGACTTGGAAATTAGATACCTTCCTGGAAAAACAATGAAAAAATTTTGCTACTCTCTTATGTACAAAGTTATGTGTGATGCCACTATCAATCAGCACCAATACTGGTCGATGTTTAGGAAAACCTTGAATTTTAAGAGTCTGGGGAGAAGAAATGTTGGCCAGGGCATGAAGCGAGATAACTGACTCATGCAGAGTAGTTGTAGTATCATTGTCTAGGGCTATTAGGGGTTCACCATATTCCTCCTTAGGCACTTGAGTGGATGGAGCTTCATCGGCAAAGAAATTTTCAGTAGCGTCAATTTGAAAGAATTTTGGTTCCTTGCATTTAGGTCCTGGGGAATATTAATCATCACAGTAGTAGAAGATTCCTTGTTTCCTTCTTTCGGCCATTTCTAATGGCGACACCTTTTGAACCTTAAGTGTTTGGGTGGGGCCAGTAGTCAAGGCGGGACATTCCCGTGCTACGAAATTTGGATGATTGGATTGGGAATTTAAGCGACTTCTACCTCTAAGGCCTTGCTACACACTTCCAACCAAGTAGTTGGGTTATGAATTCTAACATGGGATTGGATCAATACCTTTAGGCCAGTGATGAAAAATTCCAAGTAAAAGGAATCTCTTATTCCTTCAGTCTAAATGACCAATGTTTAAAAGGCTGCAACGTAGTCTCGTACTGTACCTGTTTTCCTAAGCTTAGTGAGACAACCTAGAAAGTGAGATTCCCGATCAAAATGGTCACAAATGGATTTTTATAACATGTTACAAGTTGGCCTCCCTAGATAGCATTTTTTATGCCACTGTCATTGCTCTTGGTCCAGGTAAAAAGCTCCCACATGTAGTTTAGTTTCATCATTCCAAATATTAATAAGTTGGAAATATTGTTAGAGCCATCAAATTTGTACATGTCCATCTTGGGTGTCCAGTGGCTCGAATATTGGTGACTGTCATGGAAATGAATGTGATGGTTGGATTCTCCTTCTACGTGTGCATCAAAATTATGTTCTTCCCTCATGGGTTCGTGAGATGTCCTCAGGGCTTCCAATACTTGTGTGATTTTTCATTAAGGGATTCCTAGAAGTCGTTGAATTTTTTCTCGAGGACTTTGACTTTCTCTATAACCTTCCCTACAACCATAACTTGAGACATGGTACCATACATACACTAGCACTGGTCAAATTTTGAGATTACTTAAGAGAAGTATGGTTGGAAAGAGGGCGAGCTAGAAATTCTAGTGATGTGGGTCACTTGAAGTGATCTAGGAGGATCGAGGAGGATTGATCCAGGTGGATCTTCATAAAAGTACCAATGGCATGAAAAAAGGCTCAAAACTCAAAGTGGAAGAATATAGATAAGCTTTGCATCGGATTGAAGTTCTTGTCATCCTGATTCCAACAGTGTGAACAACACTCAAATTTGAGTCCATATGACAAAGTTAGAGCAAGTCAAAGTTTTAGTTTGAATTGTCCAGGTAGCAGGGAGAAGATGGTAGGGCATAGTTTCAGCGAATAAGGGAGCACTATGTGGTAGGATGCCACTGGACCCGCATATCACATATCAGTGAAAAGGATGTGCGCTTAAGGAAGAATCATCCCCTGACGTTCCCATCTGTGATTGTGATATCACATATCACAAGCCAGAGGAGTTACGAATTAGCCCTGACAGGACTTAGTTGCGATGCATATCGCAATCGCACGAAAGGGCTGGTGCATGCGATACAGTTCAGGGGAAAAGTGTCAATTGCGATTTCACGGTGGGTGTCGATTGTGACACTGCAATAAGGGGTACGAACATGAAATGTTATAGAATGTGATTAATAAACCCAGCGGGTCCGCCGGTGTTGTAGAGTGCTAACCATTACGCCAAGGGTTTCATGCCGATTGTGATAATGCGACAAGAGTTCCAGACATGAAGACATTATGTTATATGGTGAATCTTCATGTCGAGTCCATAGTTATCGCGGGATGCTGTGTCTTGGAATTGGACTATCCGCAGATAAGCTAGAACCACTGATGAACCCCACATCAAGAGTCATCCGCCGTTGAAATAGGTTGTTGGAAAATGGCTTACTATTGCAGAAGGGTGGTTGCTGTGAATCCTTCAGGCCCACTCCCACCTGCTAACCTTGGGTATTATGTTGAAACTTCCCCGATTTTGAGGGATTCCACCATGATATTATATATATGACTGTTGTGTCGGATAAAGGTAGGGGAGGATAGGTTGAATACATAGATTTTACTGCATACAACAGAACCTAACCCTGGCAATAGGCCGAAACCTTTCCTTGAGCAGTAGGGAGGTTCCGAGAAGGTTGCAGAAGGTCCGATTATCCAAATTGAGAGTTTAGATAGGCGTTTTTGCACTATTTTTCGCCAGGAGTTCAGTGGTTTTGTGTGTTTTCAAAGTTGGGCTCTCCATTCTCTGCCCATCTATCATCTTGGAGGTATAAGGGTTGGAATTGCTTGTTGCCTATGCTTTTATCTCTTTTATGTCACTTAATAAAAGAAGGCCTCCCCACTATTGAGTAGGCCCCGAAGATTTAGTCTAAATTGGACAAACTTGATAATCAAATCTCTGTGTCATGATCTTTCATGATGACGTTTCTTTGTCTTCATTTTTCATGCTTATGTTTTTATGGTTTTTAAGCGTTGTAACTCATGTCAACTCCAATGCATCTATAAGAGAAAAAAATCTTGGTTCAAGTGATATCAGAGCAGGGCTTAAGTGATGCGAATTGCATGGGTACACTAACTAGAGATAGGCTTCAGAGGACAAGCATCTTAAAAAAAGGAGACATGGCGAGTATTGAGGCTCATGGGGGAGAGATATGATACAATTGTCGTTAGAGTGTGCGTGAATGACAGAGTTGTGCGTGATGATTAAGTGTGAAGCCATGGAGCGCAACAAGGGAATGCGTGAGGGTTTCCTACGTATGTCCAAAATGGTGGATACTATGTTTGCAGCATCTGAGAGGCGCAAAGAG
This sequence comes from Pinus tabuliformis, assembly GCA_031772625.1. Classification (NCBI taxonomy): domain Eukaryota; kingdom Viridiplantae; phylum Streptophyta; class Pinopsida; order Pinales; family Pinaceae; genus Pinus; species Pinus tabuliformis. The sequence continues at coordinate 2,243,114 of CM062813.1, forward strand.
GAGACTCAGGGATCAGACAACGATATATCATCTAACTCTTCCGGTTCTTTTCAATCATCGCCTTCCTAGAATGGGGAAATTAACCATAGGCTTGAAGAGGAGAACACTAAATTAAGAAAGCTCCTATGAAAAGTGAATGAGGAGAGGCAACAATTGCAACTTCAACTGCGAGCCACAGATGAGGCCTAGGAAGAATTCAAGCATAGTGACTAGAGTCTTCAAGCACAGCTCACTAGATTAAGGAGGCTTCTATAGAAAGAGGGAGATAAGAAACAGAGGCTGCTATGCCAGCTGCAAGCTAAGGACGTGGTCGTGGAATAGCTACAACATGACTCTCGTGAAGTAAAAAGTCATTCTCTAACTTCATTAATGCTTCCCGATGATGACTTTGCTGCTTTTGAAAATTATACCACAGGTATTGGCTCCAAACTATTGAAGAAAATGGGGTATGAAGGAAAATTCTTGGGAATTAATGGCCAACGCATTGTCAATCCCATAAAAGTAGAAGAATTATCCTGTTGAATAGGACTTGGGTATGTCAAGAGGGAAGCTAAGAAATGTGCTATTATAGCCAATGAACCATCAATGACAAATGATGAGAATCCCTCATCAGTTCTTTCCAGATCGATAGTGGAGGTAAAAGGTGTTGATTTCCCTTCAGTTTTGTCTTCACATAGTATAATTTCCATTGGAAATGTGGAGATACTAATCACAGGGACAAACATGAGACTCCTTACCAGGATGAGGTACAATAAAGAAGAAGGACTTGGTGTTAATAACCAAGGCATAACTAAGCCACTGGAGGTTGAGAAAAGACCTCAATATGAAAGGTTGGGGTGCACCGAAGGAGAATCTTCAAATATGTCAGAAGCTTCCACAACATTGTTGAAACGGTTGAGGAAAGAGGATGACGTGAATACATCACCATCAACCTATGGCAGTATACATAGCAAAGACAGAGTTGAGGCAAGCTCTTGTTCCCATGATCCTACTAGAGACTGAAATAAAAGGTATAACCTGTCTCGGTATTTTAATGTTCATTTTGATTACAATCACATTGTTAATAATGGACGTAGATCATGGCATAAAATAACTTGCAATTTTTGTGGATTGCATAACCATTTTTTTGATAAGTGCTGGAAGAGAATGACAACACATAAAAGGTGAGGCGTAGAAGACCCTCTCAACAACAGAAAAAGAAGAAGAAGATCAAGTAGATCTGGAAGGTGAAGGCTCATTGTAGTAATTGCAATAGAGGTGGTCATCAGAGAGCCACATGTTGCAGGCTCCATCCAGAGCAGCGTCACAAGGACAAGAGCATCCGAGCATGAACCAGGAAAAACAGTTGTTCGACCAGCAAACATGCCACAAGGAAGATGATCCATTCACTTTGATAAGTGAGATATGTTTCTTCTAAGTGTGGTAGAATTTCATGGCCTTATCTTTTCATATGTTGCATTTTAAATTGTAAAAGTGAGGATGTGTTTTCCATTACTTGTTGCAGCAACAATGATACTTGGCCTTATTTTGTGTTTCTTTTTGAACTGTGAAAGTGATGATGTGTTTCTATCACTTGTTTAAGAAACAATAGTGTTTGGCCTTGTTTGTGTAAGTCATGTGTTGCAATGATGATGTGTTTTCCATCACTTGTTGAAGCAACAATGATTTTTGGCCTTGTCTTGATAGATGGATTATTATTTCCATTTTTATGTAAACTTGACCATAGAGTATGTGTTATAAACTCATGGCAAGTATGGGATGCTTGGCTCATTTTTTTGGTCATAGATCTAAACATGTAGTTTGCAAGATATTGTACTACATGTTTGCAAGATATTGTACTACAGGTTTGCAAGGGATGCACGTGTCGACTCATCACTTATGGCTTCGAAGGACAAAAGTGAAGGAGAAGGAAGGATGACCTGTTACGACACTTGTGGTGTAGACAGAGTATAGAGTAATTGTAGATTAATTAATGCTTTTGGAGGACCAAAAACTTCTCTTAGTGGGGAGGATTGATCCAAGAGGATTGGTCCAGGAGGATTGATCCAGGTGTATCTTTAGAAAAGTACCAGTGGCATGACAAAAGGATCAAAGCTCAAAGAGGCAGAATCTAGATAATCTTAGCATCACATTGAAATTCTTGCCATCTTGATTCCAATAGTGCAAACGACACTCAAATCTGAGTCTAGATGACAAAGTTAGAGCAAGTCAAAGTTTTAGTTTGACTTGTCTAGGTAGTAGGGAGAAGATGACAGGGCATAGTTTCAGCGAATAAGGGAGCGACAAATGGTAGGATGCCACTAGATCCTGAATATCGCATATAGCTGAAAAGGAGGAGCGCTTAAGGAAGAATCGACCCCTGGAATTCCCGACTGCGATTGTGATATCACATATCGCAGGCCGGAGGAGTTATGAATCGGCCCTGGCATGACTTAGTTATGATGCATATTGCAAACACATGAAAGGATTGGTGCTTGTGATATAGTTTAGGGGAAAAGTGTCAATTGTGATATCGTGGTGGGCACCGATTGCGATACTCCGATAAGGGGTCCGCACCCGAAATGTTATACAGTGTGATTAATAAACTCGGTGGATCCATAGGTGTTGTAGAGTGCTAACGATTGCGCCAAGGGTTTCACATCGATTGCGATAATGTGACAGGAGTGTCAGACGTGAATACATTATGTTATATGGTGAATCTTCCTGTCGGGTCCATAGTTATCGCAGGATGTTGTGTCTGGGCATTGGATTGTCCGCCAATAAGCTGGAACCACCGATGAACCCGCCGCCGAGAGTCATGCGTCGTTGAAATGGGTTGTTGGACAATGGCTTACTATTGTGGAAGGGTGGTTCCTGTGAATCCTTCAGGCTTGCTCCCGCTTACTAACCTTGGGTATTATGTTGAAATTGCCCTGATTTTGAGGGATGCCACCATGATCTTATATATATGACTGTTGTGTCAGAGAAAGGCAGCGGAGGACTGCCTGAATACAAATATTTTTCTACATACAGTAGACCCTGACCCTGGCGGTAGGTAAAAACCTTACCTTGAGTTGCAGGGAGGTTTCAAGAAGGCTGCAGAAGGCCCGATTATCCAAATTGAGAATTTGGATAGGTATTTTTGCACTATTTTTTGCCTGGAGTTTAGTGGTTTTGTCTGTTTTCAAAGTTGAGCTCTCCATTCTCTACACGTCTATCATCTTGGAGGTATAAGGGTTGGAATTTCTTGTTTCTTGTACTATTATCTCTTTTATGCAACTTAATAAAAGAAGGCCTCCCCACTATTGAGCAGGGAATGGAGATGTAGTCCAAATTGGATGAACTCCGTAATCAAAGCTCTGTGTCATGATCCTTTGTGATGATGTTTCTTTGTCTTCATTTTTCTTTTCTTTTTTTACGAAAGTGGGTGCTATTTATATTTCAAAAAAGAAAAGGAGGCAAAGCTCCAGGATTACAAACTTAGAGCTTGAACAGAACAGTTGCTCTTTGACGATTTTGTTACAGTGTGCTAATCTCCAGAGGTTTTTAACCTGAAGATGACTATTACAATATAGATCCGGACAAATTGGAAGAGGAGAAAGCCGGCTTTGCAAAACATCTTAATCTGAATTTAAAGGCCGATCCATCACGCGCAAGTATCCTCTGGCAGCTTGGAAAGCCTGTGGCAGTTCGCTCTTGAATTGATAAGAGTCTCCAGCATATAGTTTTCCATGGAAACGTGGATATGAAAGCGGCAGATTTGAAGGTTGATTAGAACCAACAACGAACAACACCTGAGTCATTGCAGCTAGCAAATTGAAATGGATAAGGATCAGAAGCACACAGTGAGACTTCTTGAGATTCATTAGAGAGAACAGGAAGCAAAAGGCAAGAGGAAACGGGAGGATAAGGGAACAAAAACATACAACAGAAGAGGGGAATCAGATCAGAATTGCAGTGGATATGGACAGGGGGCTACATAAAAGGTTGAACAGAAGATGATCTTAAAAAGAAGAGCATTAGTAAAAAGAGGATCAGGGTAGATATTGAAATGAAACTTTGCTGTTGCAGAGAAAATTCCGTTTAGTTCTGGAGCAAGCTTGACTGGCGAACTTGTCTGCTTCTCGATTTAAAGTGCGTAGGACATGAAAGAGTTTAATCTCCCCAAATTGGCTGATCATGCTTTGACATCTACTGATGATTCGTTGAATATGAATATTTGAAGGCAACCTCTTGCTAATAATGAGACTGATGATGATAGCGGAGTCCCCAAAGATCCAAGCTTTCTTAATGCCAAGGTTTTGAAGTTGGAGTAGGCTTTGATAGAGAGCCAGGGCCTCAGCTCTATTATTGGAGAGATTTCCCAAACCCCACTGAAAAGAAATGAGGGGTTCTCTTTTAGGTGAATAGATGATTCCCCCTACTCTAGTAGCTCCCGGATTAGACGTAGAGGCGCCATCGAAGAAGATGATATGAGTGTTGTTGTTGGAGATCCATTCAGTGAATTCACCCTGCTTTAGTCTTATTTTCCAATTATGACCAGAGGTATTGGAGTAGCTATTGTAGTTGAATGCTGGAGATAGGTTGCTACACTTATCTATCAAGTTCTTGATGAAATCTCTCTCTTCGCTGCAGAAGCTAGCCATGTCGATTTTCTTAGAATTCTTGGCAGCTATGGATTCTATAGCCAGACTTTTGGCTTTATTGCAAAGAAGTCTGGTTAAGGTCTCCTGGCCTCTAAAAACTTTGTGGTTTCTTGCGATCCAAAGTTTCCATAAGAGAGCGTAAGGGAGGGCGTCCCATACCCTCTTGACAATGCTATTTTTCTTATTTGGCCATGGATAGCTTTTCTTCCAGATGCTTAGGGCTTCGCCAATGGACTGTTGAGGATTCCATGTGAGAGGGATACAGGGGACTATACCTTTCCAGCAAGAAATAGCGAAAGGGCATGAAATAAAAAGATGTTGCATGGTCTCTTCAGCTTCAAGACAGTTCGGACATTGAGAAGGGCCCAAGATGCCTCTCTTTTGCAGGTTTTCAAAGGTGAGAGTCTTCCCTTTTAAAAGGGTCCAAATGAAGAATTTAACCTTGGGAATGGCTTCAGCTTTCCATGTTGCTTTCCAATACGTCCATGGGGAAGAGGGGAGATCCCTATTGCACAGAAAATTATAACCTTCCTGAATTGTATAGCTTGAGCCCGTGGGATCCCAGCGGAAACCGTCAGCTCCATTTTTAGATAGAGGTGTGATGCTGTGAAGATGGTTCTGGAGGTTATTAAAGGAATCTTTGAGTTGATCAGGGATAGGAGGGAAGCTCCAACCTATCCATGCCTGCGTTTTTGCATCCCAATGAGATATTTGATTTAAGTAGTATAGTCCCCTGCTTTGGAAGTAGCGAATGATTGGTTCCATGCCTGTATAGCTGCTGATGGGTTTATTTCCCATAATCTTATCGCTTGCAATGTTGACTTTGTTCCCACTAGTGGGAACTATTGAGACATTTTGAGCCATAAAAGAAATGGCTTTTTTACAAAGTCTCCATATACCTGTGCTGTTCCTTTCCGGGATTTCACTAACTAACACTTGTTGCCTTGGAGTATTAAGATATTTGACCTCAATGACTCTTTTCCACCATGCTGGCTGCTCCTCTAACAGTCTCCAGATAAGCTTGCCACCGAAAGCTAAGTTAGTGAACAAGGGAGATCTGATTCCAAGCCCGCCTTTTTCCTTGTTCTGAATAACTTGTTTCCAGCTGACCAAGTTAAATTTTTTCTTATCGTTCTTTCCTCCCTGCCATAAGAAATATCTAAGAATACTTTCCATTTTGTGATGAAAAGAAGTGGGTGCCTGAGCTAAGGAGAACTGATATAAAGGAAGTGAAGACAACCCAGAATTAAGGAGCACCATTCGGTCGACTGGGTTGAGCCAGAAGGATCCCCAATTGTCGACTTTTTTTTTTAATTTATCACGAATTTTGTCCCAGATTTTGGCTTTAGCATGACCCATGCTTACTGGCATACCCAAGTAGCTGAAGTGGTCCCATTTTTTCTTGCATGGCACCCCAAAGATGATGGATAGATTTTGAAGAGTTTGGGCTTAAGAATTCCAGCGGTAGATGAAACTCTTGAGATGGTTAATCATTCCTCCAGAATATCTCATATACTTGTCAAGAAGGAGCTTGAATCTTCGGGAAATTATTGTAGAAGCTCCTCTAATCAGCAGGGTATCATCAACAAATTGAGAGTGGTTGATATTTTTCACTCCGTCTTCAAATTTGATTCTGGTGATGAGGCCTGCTTGTCTCTTATGGTCCAGGACACAGCTGAAAGATTCAGCCATTAAAATGAATAAGTAGGGAGAGAGAGGGCAACCTTGCCTCAATCCTCTTGAGGATTGGAAAGCAGGCCCGGGTCTTCCATTGATGAGAGGGGCAATCCAAGGTCCAGATATGCAAGTTTTTATGAGGTTAATGAAGGAGGAAGAGAAGCCCATTTTTTGAAGAGTAGCAAGGAGAAAGGAGTGCCGGACTCTGTCAAAGGCATTAGCCAAGTCTAGTTTCAAAATGAAGCCCTTTTCTTTTCTAGAGAGACTTGAGTGAATGGCTTCCTGGACAAGTAAGATAGAGTCGGAAATATGTCTGTTGGCCATAAAACCGCCTTGATTTTCAGAAATAAGGCTTGGCAAGAGAGGCTTTAAGCGAGAAGCAAGGATCTTCGTGAAAATTTTATATGAAGAGTTGCATAGTGAAATAGGACGGAAGCGGGAGAAGGTAGAGGGGCGACTCTCTTTAGGGATGAGAGCAAGATGGGTTGAATTTGTGAAGCCTCCCATTTTATTTTTCCTTTGTATCCATTTGTAATACTTGATGAGGTCCTTTTTTATGGTTTCCCAAAATTCCCTGTAAAAGCAGATTGGGAAACCATCCGGGCTTGGAGCTTTGTCAGGATGGAGGCACCAAATTTCTCCCAAGATTTCTTCCTCTTTAATTTCTTCATTCAGTCTTTCATTGGCTTCAGCTGATATTTTATTTGACATATGCTGTAAGAAATCAGTGTAATTCTCCTCTTCCCCTTTTTCTGTCAGGAGCTCTCTAAAGTGAGTTGTAGCTGCGTTTTTAATGGAGGCTTGATCATTATGCTGGTTGCCTGCACTGTCTATAATAGCTGTTATGTTATTCCGAATTTGTCTGACAGTTGCTTGCTTGTGGAAGAAGGATGTATTCCTATCCCCGCTTTTCAGCCAAGCCTATCTTGATTTTATACGCCATTTTTCTTCCTCTTCTCTTCTGATGCTGTAGAGATGACTGTAGAGATCCTCTTCTTGAATTTTACTTGCTTGATTGTATTCTTGGTTTTCCATAGCATGGTGTAAATTTTCAATTTTAGCCTTAACTTCCAACTTTTGTGCTTCTGGTTCTTTATATTGGGATTTTGCCCAATTCTTGAGAGCAAGCCTGACATTTTTCAATTTACTTTCCCATATATAGCTGGGTGAGCCTTCTATATGCTGGCGCCAAGAATTCTGGACTAGAGATTTGACAGCTAGAGTATGATTCCATAAGGGACTATATTTAAAAGGGATAGGCCCCAGGGGGCGGTGGGATTCAAAAACTAAAATAGTGGGATAATGATCTGATATAGTGAAGGGGAGAATAGAAGCATGGACTGCAGCAAAGGATGAGAGAAAAGAAACATTTACTAATATTCGATCCAGCTTTTCCATTATATTATTTTTTCCAAGCCAGCGGTTGCTCCAGGTAAACTTTCTGTTCTTTGGGACAATATCTACAAGATCTGCGAGCTGCATAACGTGCTCCAACTGAATTCTGAAGGGGTCAGGGTTGAAGCAGCCACCACGCTTTTCATTAGCGTGGAGGATAAGGTTTAAGTCACCGCCAATGATAATATTGTTGTTCTCTTCATCTGCAATGATGTTGCTGAGAGAAGACCAGCAAGCCTCCTTATCTCTGTAATGAATCGGGACGTAGACATTGAAAATGATTAGCTGATAACTGCTCATCTTATTCTGCAAAGTAGTCTTTATCCAATGACGTTCCACTGTTTCTGCTATCTTGATCCAATTGTCTTGGAGCCAGAGAGTGGTGATTCCCCCTGAGGCCCCTCTAGATTCGCATACACTTCCTTGATAAAATTTGTGCTTCTCAATAACTTGATTCATCTCTGCCTGTCCCAGCTTTGTTTCTTGGAGTAGAACTATCTCAGGTCTTTCTTGCTTTAAGAGGTCTTTTAAGGCGTTTGTTTTAGAGGGGTGCCCCAATCCCCTGCTGTTCCAGGAAAGCGTTTTCATCATTTCAAAGGAGTGCGAGGAGGTGCTCTTCCTCCAAGATCTTTGTTTGTTGAGTCCTTGTTTATCTGTCCTTGTATATAGGACTCTATAGGATTCTGCAGACCCAAAGCTATGTCTTTTTGTGCATTTTCGTCTCTATGTTGTTTAGTCGATTTTCGTCCAGGCTTCTTTTGGTTTTCAGGAATGGATCCATGCTCTTTGGAGCTGCTTCTAGTGGTTCTGGGAGGAGGGGGATCAGAAGGGAGGGAAGAGGAAATGGACAAGGGGAGGGAAGGCTCTGAAGGAGATTGAATCTTAGGGGAAGGGGGATCCTCGGGTTGGGAAAGGAGGTGAAAGGGATTGGAAGAAGGAGAGGAGGAGAGGGGATCAGGCCGGCTAAGAAGGGGAGGAAGGGAAGAGGAGGGGGGTGGAGAAGGGGGGGAGGGGTTGGAAGGGGGAGTGGGAAGGGGACGCAAGGAGAGCCCAACATCAAGAGGAGGGATGGGGTTAGGGGTTGTCTTCTTCTTTTTTTTAACTGCTTCCCATTGTTCTTCCTGTGGAGAACTGTCAACATTAAGAAGTTTAGGACAACGATTTGCAAAGTGGCCATATTCGTGACATACCTTACACTTGAAGGGAATCTGCTCGTAGTCGAGCTGCTGAATGTGAGTCCAATCGTCGACCTTTAGCTTGATGGCTTCTGGCAAGCCTTTCCCCAAATCAACTTCAATGTAAATGAGAGCACAGGCCTGCATGTTATCTTTAGGTTCGCTCCGGTCAATATATTTCCCTACAACATTCCCAATGGCGCGCACTAACTCATCTCCCCAGCAGTGCAGGGGGAGATGTGGAAGGCGGACCCAAACATGCACTGCATTAGGGATATCCAGCTCCGGATCAAAATATGGAGTCCACTTATTGAGGTACAGTCCTCTGGAGTCCATTAAATAAGGGCCATTTCGAAATATTAAATCTTTATCTTCCTTGGTTTCGAAATGGAAAGTAAAATATCCTTTTCCACAAAATCTGATAGAGATTTTCCCTTGAATTTTGTCTAACCAGTTCCTTTCTACCCACCTTTGGATAATTTTATGAGAGGGCCATAGGCCTGTAAACTACCCAATAAGACCTCTTTCAGCTAAGGCAAGCGCAGCTAGACGAGGCAAGGTTGGAGGCAAAGAGACTTCCTGCAACCCTTCCAATTTTTTAACAAACTTCGATACAGAGGGGCGATTTCGCTGAGGCGGAAGAGAACGCACCAGATCAGAGAAGGCTTGTTGAAAGGCATCCTCCGGTGGCACCTCTGGAGGGGCCATAGCAGGCCAGGAGTAGACTCAGAAGGACCAGCGAAAGAGGCAGCCTGTAGCAAAAGAAAAAGCCCAGCAGCATAAAACTGCCAGGCGGGAGCCAACAAAAGGCGCGGAACTGAAGGAAGGAGGGCGCAGGGGCACCGGATGCCCAGCAGCAGAGCTGCCAGGTGGGATCGAGCTAAAGCTCAAGGCCGAAGGGAGGGAGCAGAGGCACCAGAGCGCATGAGTCTGAATCTTGGGGTCATATCTTGTTAACTTCTTTGTCTTCATTTTTCATGCTTATGTTTTTATGGTTTTTAAGTGATGTAACTCATGTCAATTCTGATGCATCTATAAGAGAAAAAATCATGGATCATGAAGTTGCGTCAAGAAAAATTTGGGACCTAGTGAAAATTGGGGGGCTTATAGGTGAATTGTACCATTTTGATCAACTCGTTAGCATGAATCTTATGGGCTAGGTAGCTTGCAATCATCCTGTGATGGTACCATACTTATTTTTTGTTTTTCTACTCCAAAAGGAGTTTTACTCCCACGTTGATCAATACTAGGGTGGTTGAAATCCAAAATTCTTGATATCACCAAATATCCTATGAAAATTAGACCTGTTTCTAGTAGCAGAAACCCAATATTCTTAGAACTAAAAAACATATTGTGACAAGCTGATTTGGACTATGCTGGCCAAAACCCTCACTGCACAAAGAGTATGATTTGCGATTTGAACACCCCAACTGTTGAATCTGATATTTACATCGACAGTAGAACCCCAATTATTCGATATTATCTAGACAATGACAGTCAAACCCCAATTGTTGGATCTGATCTAGATGAAAAGGTAAGGGGTGATATTCAGATAACTGAGGTAACTATGGTCACAAAGGAGAGTCAGGTGCTACACATCGCAATATATGCAGGGGCCCAACAGTAGTACTCGACCCAATCATTGAGAGTGCTAACTAAGGAGGATCGATCGTACCCTTATTCATACTACCCGAATATCCTATTGTATGTGCCAGTAATCTCCATGAGTGTTGCTATTAGTGTACTTTAGTAGCAAGATGGCCGACAACTTATCTTACCCTAGGTGGGGTTCCAATAAACCCAAGCTGGGTACATGGAAGTGCAATCCATGCGCGGTTCCATCTAATGCGCTACTACTTAAGGGGTACCTACAGGGGTTACAAGGGAGTCCAAAAATCATGAACACATCTTGTAGTTCTTGTGTGCATACATCCCTAAATCCATAGGTTTATGCACTCAACGACAGATCTCGTGTTTTAAAGACATTGGAACACATCTCTAGCCTCAAAAACAATTCTACCGAAATTGGAGGTACAACTGGCCCTGGAAAGTGATCTGACACCACTTGTTATGCACTTGACATGCAAGGATAACAAAATTCCATCAATACGAAACAATATTACCAGAAACACAGAAATATCACATAAATTGAGACAAGCTGCAAAGATATTCTGTTATTCAGAAGCAGAATACAATTCTCACTGGCCTCTTCGAGGGGAAAACATCCAATAGAGCAGAGCTCAATTATAATAAAACTTGATGCTTCTTCCCTTGCTATCTAACACTATATATAGATTTATGACATTCAAACCCCTAACTACTAGTGTTCCCTTGCATAACATGGGTTAAGCACTTTATTTATTAACTATGGCCCGTTTATACTAATTGTGGTCCCTTTCCTATAATGTGGGTCAAACAATTACAATTATTATTAATGTGGATAACCACTTACGGGATTTATTGACTCAACTAAATAACTATGACTTTGATGAGGCCCCTTGGGCTTATTACATAAATAAAGGGGTTAGGGTTGGACCCTAACAGAAAGATGGTTTCCAAAATGCCTGAGATTAGAGTGTATCATGATGGAGTTTTCTAAGTGTTGTTCAAGAAGATGAATTTCTTCTGCCAATGACATATGACTGATGGATAGTGGTAACATATAGAGGCCATATCAAGAGGGAGCTAACAACTTCCTTCAATCCCCATTAAAAAATAAGCGTTTTTAAGTCTTACACTTTTTCTTTGTGTCACTGTTATAGTTTAGATTTATCTTTATAGATCATTGGTTATTCTTCCTGCGTGAGTATTTGAATGATTATTTCAATAACTTCTTGATGAAGATGTGATCAAGAAAAGCAGATCTTGAAGATCATCAATGTGCAGAATAGTGTAGGAAGAGTAAAATCCAAGAGGAAGTTGGTGTAAGGATAATAAAGGAGTCACTCTCACATCTAGAAAAGAAAGAAAGACTTGCCTCATCACCAAGTATACTTTCATTATGTTTATTTACTTTGCTACTATTTCTCATGATCTATTCTAGGATCAACAAGTATATTTGATGAATGTGAGAACCAAGTCCTTTGTATCAAGATTGAGGAATATGCCGAGCCATACCATGACTTGAGTGGACATGAAGTGGACAAAAGCTCAAGACTTCTACAAGGAAGCTGGAATCAAGAAAGATACCACCATACCATATAACACAGAACAAAATGGGCACTTAAGGATATTTGGCTTCCATAACTATTTTCATGTGCCAAAGGAAAAGAGTACCAAGATGGAAGCTTCAAGTAAGAAAGACATGATTTTTGGTTATTATGAATTAATCTAAAGCTTACAGATAATATGTGTCTGGTAAAAGAACTATAGAGTTTAGAAGAGATATAACATTTGATGAAGATATATCTCTTAGAAAATCCATAGACACTCCTCATCCTTCTAATGTTGAAAGACAGGATGATACCTTGGAAGCACAAGAAAATCTTGAGTCTGAACCTGGTCATGTTGATGAACCCATGGATCCCATGGACTCCTTGGATCCTTCTCCATGTTCTAGAAAGAGACATTTATGGTTGTGTGACACTTTATAGGATTTTGATAGACATGTTTCTCCCTAAGGAACCTTCAGAGAAATCAAGAAACCACGTTGGTTCTAGGGATATGTGATAGCCATGAGCAACATTATTCAGGTTGAACCATGCACTTTTGAAGAAGTAGTGAAATATCAAGTATGGAAAGATGAAATGGTTGAATATCATCAGTCCATCATACATAATGATGTATGGGAAATAGTTCCAAGACCCAAATACTAAATAAATATATCTATGGATTGAAGCAAGCCCCAAAGATATTGGTATGCTCGCATTGATAGATTCTTGATGAAGCTTGGTTTTACCATAAGAAACATTGATCCAAATCTCTACTTGAAAATGGCCCCAGGTATGCCTTTGATTTTGGTATTATATATTGATGACTTATTCTTGATAGGTGGAGAAACTCTTACCCTCCAATGTAAGATGAATTTAGCTTCTGAGTTTGAAAGGAAATATCTTCATTTGATGCACTTCTTTATGGGCCTAGAGGAATGGAAAGAGATCTGGTGATATTTTCCTTTCTCAAGGAAAATATGTTTCCAAGCTATTGGAAATATTTGGTATGACATAATGAAATTCCATGAATTCTCTAGTGGAAATGAATTTCAAGAAGTTTTGTGGTGAAGTTGCATGACCTAATTTGGCTAAATCCTTTTGAGTACTAACAATTGGTTGGGGATCTAGTATTCTTAGTGAAAACTAGACTGAAAATATGTGTTGCAGTTAATACTCTAAGCCAATATACAATTAAGCCATCACATGCACACTAGATTTTTGCAAAGCATGTGTTGAGATACCTACATGGGACCATCAATATTAGATTGAGATATACTACTGGAGATGTAAGACTACATGGTTACTTTGATTTTTATTAGGTTGGAAACTTTGCTGACAAAAAAAGCAAATTTGGATGTTTATTAAGCTTGGGACCTGCCATGATATCTTAGATGAGCAGAAAAAAGAAGTTTGCAGCCCTTAGCACAGCTAAATCCAAGTACATTGTTTCTAGCATGGCTAGCTATGAGGTAGTATGGCTAAGGAAGATATTTGGAGAGTTTTTTAAGTATGTGATAGAAAAAATGGTAATATACTGACAATAAGAGTGGTATTTGACTTACATAAAATCTCGTGCTCCATGACAAGTCCAAGCGCATTGATATCAAATTTCACTATATTTGGGATATGGTGTAGAGAGGAGTAGTGAAGCTCCATCATATTATGTATGATGATGAGATAGATGGCATAATTAACAAGCCTTTACTAAAATGGAAGTTCTTGGTATTTAGAGAGAAACTTGGACTGACATATGTGACCTAATATTCTCTCCATGTCATGCACTATGGCCAGGACTAACAGTAGTAAGCCTAGTGAAGGCACTGATGATAGGGGTGGTCACAACTGATAGAGAACATTGAGCTATGCTATTACCCCCTATTTGATCTCCCAGGTTGGGAATGGATCCGGGAGAGATCTTGGGGTTGAGGTAACTCTTTACTGTAGGTTGTGTGTGATCCTTGTCATATGTTGACAAGTGGTAATCCCCCCTACCATCTAGTCTGGCACTTGTCAAAGTATACCCTAGTATGTATCCTACCTAGAAGCTAGGCTTGTCAGGATTTCCATCCATTTGGCCAATGGATGAGGAGAGACTTGAATGTGTTTGATCCTTACCTCTGGTAAGTTGGGTGCCACCCTAAGGTATGTGGATGTATGTTTTCTACGACTTGATTCTTGAGGGTCGAGGTGGGAAGATAAAAAAATAATAGGATAGAGTGTGATCCTTACTTATCATGGTAAGTGGTATCCTGCCTACTTTGGATCAGACATATATTTAGGGTGGTAGATTAATCTTCCCTATTGTCTGTGGATATAGGGTGGTAGATTAATCTTCCCTACTAACTGTGGATATAGGGCGGTAACAGGAGCTCCCCTTTGATGATTCTTCTTCATTAGTGTGAGACATCATCATTCCAAATGATACATAGCGGAGATGAACAGAGATGAGTAGAGAAAGAAGATATATTTTGTTGCAGAAAGAAAATCCACCCTAGCTGAGAGAGAGTGTCAAAAATTTGGCATCTCACGGATTAATTTCTAAAAATATAAAGTCTCAAGTATGAGTTTCCAAAAATAGTGAATCACCTTGCATCAATTATCAATCAAGTATTGTTGATGGAAAATCCATTTTGATCATCAATCAATCCTAATAGTTCAATTTCCACTTATTCATCAATATTATCAAATTAATATTATTATTATTATTCTTATGATACTATTATATTATTATTAAAAATAAATTCAAGTCACTCAAACATCGCTCTCAATAATGTTCTCCTACACTCTCATTATTAGCATGGAATATTCCTCTTACACTCAATAAAATCTCGTCATAAAATATTCCTCTTACACTCTCTTACGCTCTCATTAACACATGTCATGAAAGATTCCTCTTACACAATATTTAATGCATATGTTATACTCTCCTTCTTAACAAAATAAGTTACAAAGGAATGTGTACCTTCTTAATGGCATGAGTTAAATTTCCTAAATGGGCATAAGTTACTCTCCCTCTTGGCATGCGAGTTACTCCTCCTTTATGGCATGGATTCATTTCCCATCCTATATATGTGCCTCATTATTTCTCCCCTCACTACTTGTGCATTGCGAAAGAATAATTCAAGCTTGAGAGAGAGTTGAAGAAGATTGTGAGAGAGAGACTTGGAGAATAATAACATAACTTATTGAGCCAAGGTTTATTTAGTGCTTCAGTGTTTTAGTGTTGATTTAGTGTGTGCATCGATTGTTGCTACCAGTGGTATTCATGCTACAACTTGTTCAAATTTGGGTAAACTTACTCATTCTCTTTATATCTCATTATACTATGTATCTCTGCTAAACAATTGATTTCTAATATAATAAGAATATGGTTGGTTTTTTCCCTTGTGGGTTTTTCCCTGGTCATTGGACCTAAATTCTCGCTATCTCATTTTGTTCTCAGTTGTCTTATATTGTGCATTTGATTTATGTTCTATCTAAAATTTCTTATCTAATATTGTGACATAAAGAATTTTTGTAATAAGTGATTGTTATGGCATAGAACATCATAATTTAAACAAGAATTTGAGACCATATAATTGTATTAGTTTTAGAGATACTCCTAGATCAATCCTCCCCACTAAGAAGCTCTTGGATGACCAAAAGTTTGATTTCATTCAAAAAGTAATTGATGGTGTTTCTTTCTCACTTATCTAGTATCCATCCATCATGATACAAATAGCCTCTTAGATGATGCATACTCATTAAGATTTCCATTTGAGTAGAGACCATGTCTGTAGACAAGAAATATACAAAGATTTTTCATCAACTCACAAGCAAAAAATATCCACAATGTTGCAACAAAACCTAACACATGTTATACAATAGTTCATTTTGGGTCTAACAACACCAACTATAGAAAAAAAAAAGAAAAACAATATAGTACCAAGACATAGCACACTACTAAATATTGAGCCAATTTTTGATGACTCTTTGTATTTCTTGCATTTACCATTAGTAGTTATAACGACGAAAAGATATTTTTACGAAACACCATTTATTTTATAGGCATATTTTCGACGTCTCCTTGATCGTCGAAATTTTGTCGAAAATCATTGTCGCAATTCATGGGGTCAACATTTCAATGGTAATCATCATTGCATATAATTTTAAAACAACCTATTTGTGTCATCAAAACATGCATCGAAATACTATCATAAACTTAACATAGTTGCGAAGTTTAGGTGTTGGAATTGTGACATTTTTGGCATAGGAATTGTGATGTCTATGAATGGAAATTGTGATATTTAGGTGTGGGAATTGTCATCACAAGGCGTGTCTCAATTCCAACGGACAGTCATGAAACATTTCGGTGTGGGACTTGTGAAATTCTGGCGTTAGCATTGCGACACTTTAGGTGCGGGAATTACGACATTTAGGCATAGGAAGACCAATAGCCCTAGGTATTGTGACAGTTATACAGGTTTCACAATACTAATGGAGTTGGAAAGTTGAAAAAAAAAAAAAATCACCTCCCAAACATGGAAAATGTAATCTTCCCATTATAATGGATCCCACAATCTGTATGTACTTTCTAGTTGGATGCTTAAAATGGACCTTGGTTTTATCATATTATGACACTGGAAGTTAAGAAGGTTTCCTCAAGGAATTAACTACTTTAAGGTAAGAATATTATTTCCTTTACTTGTTTTCTTTTGCATGATAACTTATAATCCTTTTTCCATTTTATGATGTCTCTACATTTTTAGAGTCATGACAATTTTGATGCATTTTCCTCCCCTCTATTATGGGATGGAATGTTCAATGTGGATATCATTGGAGTCTTAATCATATTAGGAAGTTATTTCACCATCATTCCATTCTTTGATATTTTCTGATATCTCATGCCTAATCATTACTTGGGTTGCCTCCTTTCACCATGCTTTTCCATCACATTAGTGCCTTATAAAAAAATTTGTTAAATTCACCCATGGCCAGGTGATAATATGTACAAATGTTTACAATTACAATAATATCACAGTATATGGTTGAGATGCTCATTGTTTCTTTTTGTAGCAACATTCTTATTGGTCAGGGTTAAAACCCTCACATTGAAGGAATTGAAGATAATAAAATGATCTCTTGATACAAGTTGTACTATGATTCCTATTAACCTATTGGAGTGCCTCCTTCTAGATAGTGCATCTGCCATCTAGTTCAACAACATGTTTGTTTTTTTGATGAAATAATTAGTGGAAAGATGATTGAATTAGTTGAATCTTTTCAATCCTTTTATCTCTAAATAATTATGCCTTATGAAGGAAAATAATTCTTAAGCAATACAAGCAATCATTGTTACCTTGAGGAAGGATTTTTGTAAAATATTTAGTTACAACCTTTTTAGTATTGAGATCTTCTATACTCTCAGAAACATGAGCCAAAAATACCAAGTAAGATCGTGTAAGACCTTTTTAATTGCTTAACTTCTTGAAAACTTTGTGTGCTACAAATTAATTACTAAATGGTCAATTTCATTGCCATTAATGAGTATTGGCAATTATTAAAAGACATGAAGTCCATTTTAGCAAAACTACGAATGCATGAAGAATAAATTGTTTGTTTCCCATGTTTTAAGATCACAGTTACAAGGCATGAAAGTAAAAAATAAAAATGCTTGAAATAAGGAAAACCATAGAAAGGGCTATGGATCAATAATACAAGTTGTTGATGCAAAACCAGTTCTTGAGAATGGAACTATTCCAATAATTTTCATTCGGGGTTTATTTGGGTGTCAATGAAGAAGAATATTTTATTGATATGGTCCTAGTGAACTAACCCAACTTATATCTACTTTATTGTTAATTTCAATAACATTGCCTCATCTAATAGGAAAAAATACTAGCATAATATTATTGAAATTGACCATAACATAATGAGGGAATGGGCGCTATGGATTCTATTGAAACTATATACCTTCATTTTTTGGGGTGAAATGCATTTTATTTTTCATTTCTAAACCATAAAAATGTACATCAAGAATAGTACAACATAGATCCAAAGTTTGTTCAAACTGTTTACTTCTCCCTACATAAGCATAAGCAAGGAGAGATAACATGTCCACTATGGCTCTAATTTCAAGAACATCTACAAGTTTCGTAAAAAGGATAACAAACAACTATGAAAATATTGCTATTTAATATTTATAAGTAATATGTTTGTGCATTTGACATTTTTCTCTTTAAATTTCTTATGATAGTTAAACACCATTAGCTCTCTAATCAATTAGGGTTGAAAATAGCTTTCCACTTAGTGTGTGTTGTTGCATACCCAACAGTAAGCAGATGATCAACCCAATTTTCCCCACTATACAAGGAATTCATCCAACTTTCATTCATGAGTGTCTACAATATATCCAACTTCTTAGAATGTGGGAGGGAGTTCCAGGTGATTATTTTATTTTCTGGCACAAAGCCAAATCTAAAAAATGCACCAACGTGAAAAGCGGATCAGGCCTTGGCATTGCTGATTACAAAATTGGTTGTACAAATATCTCTGAATTAATACAAAATGCTGACAGTTATGGTTGTTAGTTTTAGAGAAGAATAATTTTCCATGTTACAAGAAGATAATTGACATTGAGTCACTTAGAACTCACTTGCAATATCCAAAATAGTTGTTGATGGGCCCACAACCTCCTTGTGGGAAGAGGTGCCTAAAGATAGTTCATAACAAAGGCTAGTAAGACTTATTTAAAAATTATTGCATCATTTTTTTAATTGATATGCTTCTCGTCTACTCACATGAAATCACAGATGGAATTTATTGACCACGATTGATTATTTAGTCTAGAGAATACAATAGTGTAGTATCAACTTTTAAGAAAGCAACATATCCAATTCCTTCAACGAGATAGCGAAAATCTCTTGAATACCCAGAGTATGTATTATATGGAAGGCATGAGTGTTATTACCACAAGCACTACACAACCCCCTTCCTTCCACTTCCAATAGTGCATAAGATGTAGAGAAAAAAATTGATATGATAGCTTCATCATTTCTCACAGAAAGACTCTTTACAGGTTGCTTCCATAAAACAAAACTTACAAGGTATTGCACTAGATAGTTCCATCCAATTGTTTTCATATAGCATGCATGGAAAGACTTCAAGTCACTTTTCTTGTTACACATTCCCTTGTTAACAAAAATGACAACATAATATGAATCAACATGGTTACAATACTCTTTGTCCATTATAGCCTTCATGGAATAGTTCTTACAATCAATGTATCCTAGGCCTAAATCAAGGGAGATCAAGTCTCCTTCATTATTTTTATTTCTTCCATATAGTCAAAAGTTGTCTTCCTCTTTACATTGCAATGTAGAAAGGCTATTTAAGTCATATTCATTTAGTAGAAAACAAAATTTCTTTTTGAGTGAAATGAGCATCTTCAATCAAACTAGAAATAATTTAGATAAAGGACATACCACTTCCATCTATAATGATCCACTAGACTCAAAATACTTATATAGTATTGGCAGTTCACAAAATCATTACATATTGAACATTGTTTCACAACCTTAGACCTAGTTTATTTAGGTATCTCTACACTTGGATCAGTTTCTTCAAGTAGCTCTATTGTTGGATCAGTGTCTTCAGCCATTGGTTCAAGTGATGAGGAGTTCTCACTTATAGGTGAAGTGATTGCAAGAGGTGATGGGGAAGGAGAAAGTGCATCTCCTGAGGTGGCTCTCAAAGCAGGTGCATATTCTTTTGAATCAATATTTCCAGAAATGATTCCAAGAGGTGAAGGAGAAAGATAAAGTGCATCTCCTGAGGTGGCTTCAAAGCAATTTCATATGCTTTTGAATCAATATTTTTGGAACTAGGAACTAGAGTTGGAGTTGGTCCTTATTTAGAAGCTATAAAGAAGCATACAACTATCAACATATCATGGCTACAAATGCCTCTTTTATTTCAATCATTTGATGAACCTTCATTTTCTTTTAATGTAAACAAATAACACTTCCTAATCATTTTAGAATAGAAGATGTATGAATCCTTTTGAAAAGCATCTCTTTTAATGTTGTGTTACTTGGCTTTGCATAAGTTAGATGCATTGAATAAAACCATTAGAATTCAAGCTCAACCTGGAGAAATTTATATTATTATCCATACAAAAAAAATTGAAATGCCATATTCATTAAAAAAGTGGTTGTCTAGCATAGAAATGTTGGATACAATTTGCTAATAAAAACTACAAGGTTCAACATTTTTATGTCTGTCAAAGAGAAACTTTTGCATAGTACCGATCCCTCCTAGAGCATGATATTTTAATTCTAGTATTTCATAGAAGATAACATTAATCATTATATTGTATTAGAAGAAATTCTTCTCATTAAAAAGAAAATTAGCATAATTTGATTCCATGCATACCTAGAAATAACTAAGGTAATGTTTCAATCTGCCAGTGACCGACTTCATGAAGCTTTGGAAGTGTTATTTGTTTTCGCTCAAAGAAAAATACACAATGTACCTCCATGAATGTGATTTCTTATGCAAAGCTAACAAAAGTCATCTTCAAATCATATAACTCATTATAAGGTCAAAGGTCACTCTAGATCTCTTCAATTCTAGCATGGGCACTACATAAATATATTATATATTTTTTCTCATCAGACTCATTAAAGCGGTAGCTCCAAGGATTTAAGGCCTTTCTAGAGACCAGTTCACAAGGAAAGAAGTCAAACATTCCACCTCCTAGCCTCATTTGCATCATCACATCTAAGTCCTCCATTGACAAAATCCAAGAACATATTTGACATCAAAATACTCCATCCTTTACTACCTATCTTTGCTCAATAGTTAAACTATACAAAAAGTGATTTGCATGTACATTTTTCACTCTATTAAAGGAACTTCACAAATTGCAAGTGGTCATGTCCATCCTATATCACTATTAGGCCCCTCACTATATGCCATCCATTCTTGTTCAGGACATTAGTCATTTCTACATGGTTTGAACTTTGGATTTTGATTATGGTATGAAAATATGAATACATCAATCTTATGAGTAACAATTTCACTTTGACTTGCAACAAGTTTTCCTTGTTCAAACTAAAGAAGTTGAATACACTTTTTTTTGTTTACAAACTCATTTCAGATCTATCCCCAAACTTGTAAAGTGATTGATACTATAGTTATGACCAGCTAGAAATAAAGTCCATTTAAAAGCTCCAAATACCATCTATTTATAGATTAACCTGTTGGTGAGGCTTGCCTAAAGTTAAGGATCATGATGTTCCACTCCCTTGATTCTGCTAATGGCCAAGAAATTCAGACTAATTTGAGGTGTTACATGGTTATCCAAAATAGTAAATACTATACAAGCCTCTTACATTCAGAAAAATAAACTAATACTTGGATATGAACATCCATCTTATCAACTCCCTCATTATCACAGGCGAAATTTAACAACATATTTACTACTAGTATTTGTGATGTTGTGGGCCTCTGCCATCTTTTTGGTTCTTAGCTGATCTACAAAAAATGTCCTGCAACATTTTTCAGATATAATTAATTGCCTCATTTTTCACATGTGATAGTTAAAAAAGGATATAAAACATCATTTACCCCCCTCTTTTGGCTGATTCCTATTTCTATCCTAGCTATCAATGTGTCACCGAGTGAGCATCTAGTCAACTGATCCTGATATTTCAACACAATTTGTATGGTCATTCCACATCATCCATTGTGCACCATGTCATAGTAATTCTTCCTCCTTCACTCCATTTTATTTAATTTTTTTTTGAACTCTTTTAATTATTCTTTAAAATCAATATACCCAACATAGTGGGGATGGGAATCAATTCCCCATCCTGACAACCCTCTCCATCAAATACACCCTCCTTCCTCGTTATGCCAATATGTAGTCCATGGCTTTGAGAGAGGTCTTTACAACCCTCATTGTTTTGATTTGATGGTACTATGCAATGTATACCATAGAGAGCAAGCCCAAAATCAATTATGCATGCAAACTCCTTACCTATTCCCTTCCCATTCCCTTTTATGAACATACATAGCATTGGTTATTTAGTGGTACCAACCTTGGGTGGCCATGGCACTACCCTAGCATGCATCCTAGTGAGGGCACCATTCCCAATTACATAATTCACCTCATTAATGGTAGGGATTGGCCATAGAGCCAAAAAAATGCACTGATAATAAGCTCAACTTGGAAATCTCTTGAAAAACACACCCTACTTTGATTTTGCTAATGGATTAATGAGTATTATTATTATTATTATTATTATTATTATTATTATTATTATTATGGATATTTGATTAAAAAAAAAAACATGTTCACTTCGAGAAAAACAATAGGTAAATCTCATATCATTGAAATTTCCTCTACAATCACCCTAGTACCCATGCTCATGGATAAATCCTACTTTATAAACAAAAATACAACACACTCTTGGAATGAGGTGTATAAATTATTCTAGAGAGAATTTTCCTAAGAGTGGCCTAAATGTTGAGTTATACATGTGTGTGAATTATCTCTAAGGGTGAACCTTATCCTCATCTTTATGCATTTGGATGGAGGGATCATGGTTCCTCTTCCTAGATCACTCACACATGCAATATATTTTTTTCTTTTGGTCCTAAATTTGTGGACAAAGTCACTTGTGATGTGACCAATATGGATTGTTCTAGTTTGTTAAGAATTTCAAGATGAATCCAAATATAATACAAATATTTTTTGTAATGGAGTGGTAACAATTCCTTCATGCTAGATTCACCACCATACTTATGAATTGATTCAAAATTCAGTATGGATTAACTCATGTTGTATAAGCCATCAATGTTAGGCAAAGAAGAATTGGATTACTATGTATTTCAGACTTGATTTCAAATAACAACAAACTATTAGAGGATGTTGTTTGGGATTTATTTTCCTCTTACTTGGATGAAATTGGAATCAAGGGGTGTTGTCTAAACACTTTGTTAGAATTGCAATATGAAAATTCTCATTTGTGGAGGAAAAAACCAACTTAAATTTAAGCATGACACTGAAAAAACCTTTTAAAAGTTCATATAGAAATAACACACATTCTTGTTTAGAAACAAATGACCAAGGGTAGTTCCTTTGAGTAGGGCCAACAAATAGCCAGTAAGGGTTGGCATCTAAGGCTGACACTTTATATTAGAAAAATAGAAAAATGTGTAATTTATCAACTAGAGCCAGAATATATTCTATAAGTTAACACATACATAAATCAGGGTTCCAGTGAGACACCAACGACAATTAATAATGACATATGTAGCATGAGGTAACTAGATTTTGGGTGATTTTATGGTATGCACTTCATCAAAACCACCCTAAACCATTGTATTAAATGAAACACACCTTTGTCTTGGGAACTTTGCAAGGAATATATATACAAGAATTCCATGATGATATATTGATTAAAAACAAGTTTACAAAGATAATGCCTCTCTATACCATTTTCAACATGTGGTGGAAAACTTATAAAAATACCTCGGATTGGTACTTTGAGGACAAGACCCCATAAGTGGTCAAAACATCATGTTGCAAAAGACTTTTGACATCCCTTGTTCTACTTTGTCCATAATGAACATACACTGACATGGTTCCAGATTGTACATCGGTCTCAAATTTTATCTGTGATCATATGTAAAAAGACAAATATGTCAGAGAATATGATACTAAACAAAAAATTATAAAAATCATCTAATATAATAGAAAATTAAAGTCACTATTTCTTTACACATCATGCAATCACATATCAAAATAAACTACATGCTTACTTCAGATTCAAAATAACAACAATTCGTCAATTGCAAAGATTAACATGTCTAAATGAAAATGTAATATACCTTCTATTGACTTAATGCCATAGGGCATGCCATAAGGTTCCCACCTCCTTTATAGAACCTACTTCTTGATTTATTTAGCACACTTGTTCTTTGAGTTTCGTTGGTGTACTGTTATGCTCCTAGATCTACACCTACATTAGAAGGATGAATGATTATGCTTTCACTGCATTTTTTCTTACTAAAGGTCTCCACAATATCCATACCACTCAAGCCACATTTTCTAGATTTTTCAAGTAGTATTGATATTTTCATGACCATTTTACCAAGCCCCATGGCATCTTCCAAAATCCTAAAAGAAAAGAAAAGTCACATTATGAGGTGAAAAAATTCAAGTCAAATAAACAAAAAGGGTACAACATCTTCAACAAAGCAAAATGTCAAGACTAGAAATCTGTTAGGTCCCTATAATACTAGTGATTACCCCATTACTATTGTAGTTGTAACCCTTATTAATATTTTTGTGCCTCTATTTGTCCCCATATTGTTATTACTGTGCCCCATAGAATCCCTCTATTGTTATTTTTGTGGCTATATATTATTATTGTTAGGTCGGCTAGGTTATATTATGACTCCTTAGACTCCTATATATAGAAAGGAGGTTTTGTCATTTGAATCATCAAAGAATCATTCATTTGTGTAATGTAAAGCTGGTTTCCCCCTCGAAGAGGCTGAATTCTAAGGCGTTGATCTATCTTTTCTATCTTTTTGTAAGCTGGTTTCATAACATTTGGTATCAGAGCTTTGGATTCTAGGGTTTCGCTGCTCCAAATAGGTCCTCGTGGAATTTTTGCTATAACTTTTTTTCTGTGATGTTTCAGAAGCAAAAAACAAAACCCATTTGAGACAAAATCGCACTGAATCTCAGGTCTGAATTTCAGAGCTTTTAGCGCTATATTTGCGGAGATATGAGCTGAGGAAGTTGGTCTTTTTGCAGACTCCTGAATTACATTCCAAATAGGTGACCTGGGTAAAATCATCATAAATTTCTCTCTGAGCATCAGATTGAAATTTTGTAAGAAGGTACAGAAAGAGGACGGACTGTAGTTTCGTGTATATATTTTTCAAAGCCAAAGGTCGAAACAGGGACACGTGGCACATCGTACAAGTTTTCTCTACTGAACTAGTCTATAATCAGGTCACTGTGGGAGATTTGGCATAGCTCTTCCTTGGAGAATCCAATTTGTATCAGACTAGTGGCATTGGAAAGAGGACATAGAGGGCTAATGCAGAGTGCAATTTCAGAACTGGATGATCTGAAATTACATAGATACATCAGAGGCAATATCGAGCTCCTACAAAGTGAAAAAAGATGTGTAGATTTTTTTTAATTTTTGCTTAAGCTTGGTTTGAAAAATTATTTTGAAGGAATTCAAAGGGCATGATAGAGCACTATTATCGGTAACTGATGCCCCAAGGAAAGAAAATTCAAACACCTAGTAAGCAACCTGAAAGCTCTAGCATGACTCATGAAGAAGAGGAAGAAATGCTACATGATATATCAAAATTACAAGACCAAGTGCAACAAATGTCACTCTCACAAAAGCTAACAGAAGCTAAGATAAATGGCATGGAATCTAAGATAAAGGGCATGGAAGCTAAGATGAATGGCGTGGAAGCTAAGATGGATGATTTGAAGATAGATTTGAAGACAAATTTGACGACAGGCATGGCAGATTTGAAGACAGATTTGACAAATTTTCTACAAGAAATACTTACTAATGGTGAAAGGGTAGTAAAGGAAACTCATGATGCGAACAAAAGAAATGTTAATCATGATTTCATAGACTCTAATGTTGGATTGAAGACCCACCATATTCCAAAAATCGATATGAGGAAGTTTGATGGTAATGATCCTGCAACATGGATATTACAAATGGAGCAATTTTTTGACCTCAATAATGTGCAAAACACACAAAAGGTACGTATTGCAACTTTATATTTGGAACCAAATCAGTTTGTATGGTATCAATGGCTTTTCTCTCGTAAACAAATTATCACTTGGGAAATTTTTATGGAAGAATTGACAGCACATTATGAGGATACAAAAAGCAACACTTTTTTTAGCCAATTGATAAGTCTCAAACAAAAGGGTTCAATAACGGAGCACATTGAGGAGTTCCAAAAATTGAACATAAGGGTAAAAAATATTCCAGAGGAGCATAGGATTGATGTGTTCATAGGGACTTTAAAGGATAATATCCAACATGATGTTCACCTTTGGGAACCTGATTCATTAGAGAAGGCATTCAGGTTAGCAAGAAGAATGGAAAGAAAAATTATGGCAACCAGGAAGCATACCACTCACAACTATAAATATGGAAGTGTTGTTGCCCCTAGTCTTCCACAACCTATAACGTTGACACCACAACAATTGGAAGAAAAAAGAGAAAAAGGGCTTTGTTACAATTGTGATAGAAAATACACTAAAGGTCATAAGTGTGCTGAGAAGAAATTATTCTACATAGATTGTGAAGAGGAAGAAGAAAAGGAGCAAGAAAGGTCAAAAGAAGAGGATATACTCCAGGAAAAAAGCCTAGATAAAGAAGAAATGAATTCGACCATATCTTGTAATGCATTGGCTGAAATTACCACTCCTCAAACCATCAAGATAGAAGGACAAATCAAGAAGAAAAAGGTAATAGTGTTGATTGATTCAGGAAGTACCCACAATTTTGTTCATTGTAAGGTAGCAAAGGAATTGAATTGCTTCCTATATCCAGCACCAGAGTGTAAAGTGATGGTTGGAAATGGAGGAGCAATAAATTTCTTTGGAAAGTGCCATAATAGCAAGCTATCCATGGGAGAATATGTATTGACTATCCCAATGCTTTCCATTCGAATGGGAGTTGCTGATGTTGTACTAGGAGTCGAATGGCTACAATCCTTGGGTACAATAGCTTTTAGTTTTCAAGAACATTTCATGAAATTTTCTGCGGAAGGAAAGGAAGTTGAATTAAGGGGTATTGCAGGGAAACCAGGAAAGATAATCAGCTCTAACAGTATGACCAAGCTTCTAAAAAAGGAACAAAGAGGTGTAATTGCACAATTATGTTCGCTAGATGTTTCAACATCGGAATCATCTATTTCTCCAGATCTCCAAAAAGTCTTGGACAATCATTCCAAGGTATTCGAGACTCCCAAAGGTCTCCCACCTATTTGTGATCATGATCATGCTATTCATTTGATTCCAGGAAGTGTTCCTCCAAACATCAGGCCGTACAGATATCCCTATGCCCAAAAGAGTGAAATTGAACGTATGGTTGTAGAAATGCTAGAGGCTGGTATAATTCAACCTAGTCAAAGTTCTTTCTCTGCTCCAGTAGTATTGGTGCACAAGAAGGATGGATCATGGCGCATGTTTCCGGATTATAGGGAGCTCAACAAGCTCACTATTAAAGATAAGTTTCCCATTCCTGTCATTGATGAATTACTAGATGAATTGCATGGATCAATTTACTTCACCAAGTTGGATCTTCATTCAGGATATCATCAAATAAGAATGAAGACTGAAGACATTCCGAAAACAACATTTAGAACTCATGAGGGTCATTATGAATTTTTGGTCATGCCTTTTGGCCTTACCAATGCACCTTCTACATTTCAAGGTTTGATGAATTCCATTTTCAAACCCTTCCTTAGAAAATTTGTGTTAGTATTTTTTGATGATATACTAATCTACAACAAGTCTTGGAAGGATCATGTTGAACATGTTGACAGGGTGCTACAACTATTGGAGGAGAAACAATTATATGCAAAAAGATCCAAATGTTTCTTTGGAGTACAAGAGGTGGAATATCTGGGTCATATTGTATCTCATGAAGGAGTTAAGGTAGAC
Organism: Pinus tabuliformis; assembly: GCA_031772625.1. Classification (NCBI taxonomy): domain Eukaryota; kingdom Viridiplantae; phylum Streptophyta; class Pinopsida; order Pinales; family Pinaceae; genus Pinus; species Pinus tabuliformis. Next base: position 2,270,850 of record CM062813.1, read on the forward strand.
CCTAGCAAAATTAAAGCCATTAAGGAATGGAAAATCCCCACATCCATAAAGCATCTGCGAGGATTTCTCAGTTTGACAAGGTATTATCGCAAGTTTGTTAAGAATTATGGGAGAATAGCAGCACCTCTAACAACATTATTGAAGAAAGATGCATTTTCATGGAATCCAGAAGCAACAAAGGCCTTCGAACATCTTAAAGAGGCAATGAGCCAAGCACCGGTCTTAGCTACACCGGACTTCACAAAAACCTTTATTGTGGAATGTGATGCTTCAGGAAATGAAATTGGTGCTATTTTAAAGCAAGATGAAAGACCCATTTCTTTTGAAAGTCGTCCAATCAAGGGAAAGTTTTTACACAAAGCTATTTATGAGAAGGAAATGTTGGCAATACTACATGCGCTTAAGAAATGGCAACCCTACCTAATGGGAAGACACTTCAAGGTAAAAACGGATCATGATAGCCTTAAATACTTTTTAGAACAAAGATTATCCTCTGAAGAGCAACAAAAGTGGGTCACAAAGATGTTGGGTTATGACTTTGAAACCATCTACAAAAAAGGGAAGCAAAATGTGGTGGTAGATGCACTCTCAAGAAAGGATGAGGATGTGGAAGCATTGTTGTGCACCATTTCTATTATCCAACCAGATTGGATAAACGAAGCAAGGGAGGAATGCAAGAATGATGAAGAAGTGTGGGCACTTATTCGTAAGTTACAACAAGATTCCAGTACATCTGATACATTTAGCTGGAAAAATGATTCGTTATGGTACAAAGATCGCTTATACCTCTGTAAGAATTCCCACTGAAACAAAAGATTCTTATGGAATTGCACGCTTCTCCCTTAGGAGGGCACTCAGGATTTTTAAAAACTTACCACAGGGTTAAGAAGGAATTTTTTTGGGATGGCCTTAAACCGATATTCAAAAGTTTGTGGCGGAATGTTTGGTTTGCCAACAAAATAAAGTTGAAACAATTAAGACCCAGGGTCTATTACAACCTTTATCCATTCCAAGCCAACGTTGGGAGGAGGTTTCAATGGATTTTATCACAGGTTTACCCAAGTCTGAGAGAAAGAGTGTCATCATGGTGGTAGCTGACAGACTTACCAAGTATGCACACTTTTGTGCGTTATCACATCCATTTAAAGCCAGTACAGTTTCTACTGCATTTATGGAAACAATTCAAAAGCTACATGGAAACCCAAAGGTTATTGTAAGTGACAGAGATCCCATTTTCACTGGAAATTTTTGGACAGAATTATTTTCTTGTCTTGGTACTCAGTTAGCTCATAGCTCATCTTATCATCCTCAATCTGATGGGCAAACTGAGATAGTAAACAAATGTTTGGAAGGATATCTTCGTTGCTTTGTATCTGATAAACAGACATAATGGGTCAAATGGTTGCCTCTGGCCAAATGGTGGTATAACACTTCCTTCCATACAACAACAAAAATGATCCCATTTATGGCACTTTATGGATATCAGCCACCATCCATCACATCATATTTATGAGAAAATTATAAGGTTTAAGCAGTGGAACATCACATCGAACATCAACAACAAGTCCTCTAACTCTTAAAGGATAACCTCGTGTTGGCACATAATAGAATGAAACAACAGGCAGATAAACATCGTAGCGAAAGAAGTTTTGATGTAGGTGATTGGGTATTCCTACGACTACAACCATATAAACAAATGTCCCTCAAGCAAGCTAAGAAGGATAATAAATTATCACCAAAGTATTATGGTTCGTACAAGGTGTTGCAAAAGATTGGTGCTATGGCATACAAATTGGAGCATCCTGCAGCTTCTCGAGTGCACCCATTTTTCCATGTTTCATGTTTAAAGAAGGTTATAGGTGACAAGCTCCCAGTTCAAACAATATTTCCAGAACTTGATGAGGAAGGAAAAATTATATTGGAAGCGGAAGCAGTCACAGAAACAAGAACTTGACAGTTACGAAATCGATCAATTTCGGAGTATCTCATCAAGTGGAAGAACTTATCTACTGAAGATTCCACATGGGAGGATGAGAATTTTATACAGAAGCATCCAGAACTACTCAAGCGTTGAGGACAACACTTTTTTGAAGGAGAGGGGCATGTTAGGTCCCTATAATACTAGTGATTACCCCATTACTATTGTAGTTGTATCCATTATTAATATTGTTGTGCCCCTATTTTTCCCCATATTGTTATTACTGTGCCCCATAGAATCCCTCTATTGTTATTTTTATGGCTATATATTATTATTGTTAGGTCGGTTGGGTTATATTGTGACTCCTTAGACTCCTATATATAGAAAGGAGGTTTTGTCATTTGAATCATCAAAGAATCATTCATTTTTGTAATGTAAAGGAGGTTGCCCCCTCGAAGAGGCTGAATTCTAAGGCATTGATCTATCTTTTCTATCTTTTTGTGAGCTCGTTTCATAACAAAATCTAAAATACCCCTCCTTTTCCCAGTTGCAATGCACTATGAAACTCAATTGTTGTCTTTTTCTTTGCAGGTCCCCCCTACATCCAAGATTGCAACTACACAAGCCATGGAAATAATTATTCTTGTTGAATGGGTGGTTGAACTTGCCAACATAACCACATAATGAGCCAATAAGTTTAATGATATTTTTGTTAGCAAGCCACCTCCCAAACATGAAAAATGAAAGCTTCCCATTATGATGGATCCCATGATCTATAAGTACTTGATAGTTGGATGTTATACATGGACCTTGGTTTGATTATATTATGATCCTGGAATATAAGAATATTTATGTGTATATTTGATATAAAATTAAGAAAAACATTGGAAATATGTGTACATGGCATGAAATAATATGAAAACATTAAAGTTGAATGTGAGAATATAAAGCTTAGAAACAACAAGGCTCTATAGACCCACTATATTGAAGAATTAGAGGTGAAAAATACATAGCACAAGTTCCCATGCAAATTTTATAGAAAAATAAAAGAAACATTGGAATATGTGTACAACCACCAAAAACCTTATCTCCAATTTGGGTATAAGTTGTAACAAACTAAAATCCATGATAATCCTTTGTTTCATTGATGGTATTTGAAAATAAAAAACAATCTAGGTGTCTCTGAAACTTTTGATCAAAAGATTGTAGTACAAAATCTTGGTGATAGTAATTCAGAAATGAACACCTCACCCCCAGAGAAGTTAGAAAATTATATATTACATAGCAATGGAACACATCAAATATTGTGGAAGCATAACTAGAAAACACATAAAACAAGAGAGACATAGATATACGTGTTTCACCCAATTTGGGCTACCTCCATGGAGAAACATCCAAACCTTCCCTTTATATTATCCAGTAAAATAAACAAAAACAACTTACTACAGATCCACTGTAATTTCCTCTTCGCTCTCACACAACCTCCTCTCTCTATCTCACTCAAAATAATAATCCATAGCCGTAATACAATTCCCTCATATAAATTGAGGGGGTTCCTTCTAGGGAAAAAACTCTAAATTAAAATAAATTCTACAATTAGATCATTCACCTAATGAATGGCCCAAATTGACTACAAAATTACAAAATTTGTTACAAGGCAAATTTTCATTTACTTTTAGCTTTGGGGGTGTTGCCCCCGAACCCCCATGGGGGGGCTCATAAAATTTGTCGTTGTCCCCTCGGATCCCCCTAACGGCGATTAAATGGGCGTAATTTCCACACTGATAGGAATAGGGATCCAACGAGACTGAAACAAAAACCTATGAACAATCAAGAAGATAATCAGGCTCCACACCCAATAATCTCCCACTTGGAGACTAATTATAGAAACTCCATTGTTGCTTCACTTGTTGGACAATGCTTCCACTTTGGACCTAGTTGTTTCTTATATTGATCATCATACTTGAACACCAATTGAAATTGAGTAGGATATCAATTTCTCCCTGGTTACAAATTTTGTTAACATGTCTGCAAGATTCTGCCTAGTGTGTATCTCTTCCAACTTCCACTGCCCATATTCCAAAACTGACCGTATGAAATGGTACTTGAGTTGTATATATCTAGTCTTGGAATGATTTATTGAGTTCTTTGCAATATGAATGGAACTCTGGTTATCACTGAATAATCTGCCCATATCCTGCGTCTTACCCAACTCATCCATAAACCTTTGTAGCCAAATCATTTCTTTACTAACCTCTGTAGAAACAACATACTCAGCTTCCGTTGTTGAAAGTGCAACAATGTTTTGCAACTTTGAATCCCAATTGACAGTTCTTCCACCTACAGTAAACGCATACCCTGTGGTGCTCCTCCTATTATCTATATCACCTGTCATATTTGCATCAACATATCCTTGTAGAGTAATGTTTGAACCACCAAAGCATAATGTTTGATTTGTGGTACCTCTAAAATACCTGAGAATCCACTTCACTGCCATCCAATTCTCTTTTCCTAAATTTTTCATGTACTTTCTTACAACTCCCACTGCATGTGCAATACAAGGCCTTGTGAAGACCATTGCATACATTAATCTTCATGTTGATGCATATGGAACTTTACACATATAATCTATCTCTTCCTGAGTCTTGGGACACATCTCCTTACTTAGTTTGAAATGGCTAGCCAAATGTGTACTAATTGGTTTCGCATTCTACATATCAAATCTTTCCAACACCTTTTCTATGTAATCATTCTGAGACAATGTTCATTTGCGATTTTTCCTGTCTCTTATTCTCATACCAAGGATTTGTTTTGCAGCACTCAAATCCTTCATTGCAAATGGATTTTCCAATTCTCCTTTGAGCACATTTATTCCTGCATGTTAGACCCTAAAAAAAGTATGTCATCTACATAAATAGCAATATAATATAACTACCATCATTTTGTCTCTTAAAATAAACACAATGATAAGAATGACATCTAGTATAACCTTGTTCAGACATAAACCTGTAAAATTTTAGATACCACTGCATTGGATCTTGTTTTAGGCTGTGCAAGCTCTTCTTCAACCTGCACACTAATTTCTCCTTCCCTTTGAACTCACACCCTTGTGGCTCCTACATATATATTTCTTCCTCCAAATCCCCATGGAGAAAGGTTGTCTTTACATCTAATTGCTCAAGATGCAAATATTTTGCTGCCACTAGAATTAAGGTAGTTCTAATTGAATTTGTTTTAAAAATAGGAGAAAAAATTTCATAAACGTCTATACCTTTCTTTTGTGCAAACCCCTTCACTACAAGTCTATCCTTATACCTGTGTTTACCTCATTTTTCTTCCTTCAACTTATAAACACATTTTTTCTGTAATGTTGTTTGACCTACAGGCAACTTGACTAAGTCCCAAGTCTGGTTATGTATCAAGGAGTCCATCTCTTCTTCCATGGCTTGCTCCCACTTCTTCCTGGTTTCTACCTACATTGCTTCTTCATATCTTTCTGGTTCACCAAAATTAGTCAACGATACATAATATAATGAAGGCGAGTGTCATTATGGGGGTCTACTTATCCTGGTATATCTTCTAACATCGCTTTCAGGTGTTTGAGGTGCATGTTGTTATTATGGTTGTTGTTGTTTTTATGGTTGCTAATAATTATCATTTTCATGCACCTCTGCTTTTTCTGTGATCTCATCAAGCAATGTGTATTCTTTGTTTTCATTTTCATGTTTCTTTCCCTACATCTGATCCTTATACAAGGCCTTTTTATTGAATATGACATCTTTTCTCCTAATGATTTTGTGATTTTCATAATCATATAAGCGATAACCAAAACCATTAACACCATATCCAATAAAGGTAAATTTCTTTGATTTTGCCTCAAGCTTTGTTCTATTTTCTTTATTAATTTGAACAAAGGCTTCACAAACGAAAGTCTTCAAAAATGAGTATTTTACCTTTTCCCTTGTTTATGCTTCCTATGGAATACACCATCCAAGGAACTTGAAGGCCCTTTGTTTATTAGATAAACAAAAGTATCTACAAAATCTAACCAAAATTGTAAACGAAATCCTGCATGCAATCTCATGCACCTTGCATGCTCCATGATTGTCTTGTTCATCCTTTCTGACACACCATTTTCCTGTGGTGTTCCTGGAATTGTCTTTTCTCTGCAAATTCCATGCTTTGAACAGTAGTTATCAAACTCTTTGTTGCAGTGTTCACCTCCATTGTCTGATCTGAGACACTTCAACTTCTTTCCTATCTCATTCTCAACCAAAGATTTCCATTTTTTGAAAGTATCAAATACATCACGTTTATTCTGAATACAATAAATCCAGGTTTTTTTAGTTGTGTGATTAATAAAAGTAACATAATAGGGAGAGTCATCAAGAGATGATACTTGAGCAGGTCCCCATACATATTTATGCACGAGATCTAATTTTTCACTCTTCTTTTCCTTCCCAACTTTGATAAATCTGACACTCTTTTGTTTTTCGTAAACACAATTTTCACAGAAATCCAAATAAACACACTTCAAACTTGGAAACAAATTTCTTGAGTAGATAATTTGCATCCCTTTCTCACTCATGTTCCCAAGCCTATGATGCCACAATGCCATATTTTCTCTTATGGAGGTCAAAGAATTAACAGAATAAGAAATACCATTGCATAAATATAATGTACCGACCTTTTCTCCTTTTTCTATTACCAGGGTTGCTTTAGTGACCTTCCAGGTTTTTCTGTGAATGTAGTTACACAACCTTCACCAACTAACTTACCTGTTGAAATTAGATTTTTCTTTAGATCTAGAACATGCCTTACCTCCTTCAATAGCCATTGATTTCCATTTTGTTGCTTTATAAAAACCTTACCCTTTCTAATGATTTTATAAGGTTTATCATCACCCAAACGAACATGTCCAAAATCTCCTTGAACATAATCATGAAAATGTTTCCTATCATGTGTAGCATGGAATGAAGCCCCTGAATCAGCCACCCAAGCATCAATAATATTTTCTAACGAAATAATCAAAGCATCATGCAACACATCACCTATCATGTTCACTTCATTATTGTTCTCTTGATGTCCATCTTCTTTCCTTTCCGAGATTTGTAGTATTTCTTTAGGTGTCCTTTCTTCCCACGTTTCCAACACACTATCCCTAATCTAGACTTGTATCTTCCTTTTCTTAACTTACTGCGATTTCCTAGGCTCTTTCCTCTTTCCATTTTTCTTCCCCTAGTATCTATAGTCAAAGCATTACCTAATATCTCACCAAAGATTTTCCGTCGTGTTTCCTTGCTAAGGATAAGACCAACAACGTCATCAAACTTTAAATTACTAGATCCTGATATAGAGTTACTAATGGCCATAACTAAACCATTCCAACTGTCTAGAAATGAGCACAGAAATAACAGAGCCCTAATTTCATCATCAAAAGTTACCCTACATAACTTAACTAACTGGTAATTGTATTAAATTCATTTAAATGATCAGCAACAGATCCACCTTATGACATCTTCATACTAACTAGACGCTTCATAAGAAATACCTTATTTGAGGTCAAGGGTTTTCATATAGCTTGGCCAATGCCATTGTTAAACCCTCTATTGTAGTTTCCTTTGAAATTTTGAATGCCATTGATGCTTCCAAACATAGTCGTATTGTTTCAAGTGCATTTCTATTGAGAATCTCCAATTTTGCATCTGTCATACTCATTAGCTTCTTTGATTTTCCACTCAATGATAGGTACATATATTTCTGATACAGATAATCGTCCATCTACATCTTCCACAACTAGTAGTTTGGCTGTTAAATTTCTTGACCATCTTCTTCCATTGCTCCCACTCGAACTAGGAACCCTTATTTCTTGTGAGTTTATCATCCAAATAGACCTTCAGATATGATACCAATTGTTAGAAAATTATATATTAAAAAGTATTGGAACACATAAAATATTGCGGAAACATAAACATAGAAAACACATAAAACAAGAGAGACATAGATATACGTGAATCACCCAATTTGGGCTACATCCACAGAGAAACAACAAGTCCTTCCTTTTATATAATTAAGCAAAATGACCAAATACAACCTACAATAGATCCGTTGTAATTTCCTCTTTTCTCTCACACAACCTCCTCTCTCTCTATAGCTCAAAATAACAATCCACAGCTGCAATACAATTCCCTCATATAAACTTTTGGGGTGCTTTCTAGGGGAAAAAAAAAACCTAAATTAACATAACTTCTACTGTCAGATCATTCACCTAATGAAAAACCTAGATTGACTACGAAATTACAATATTTTACAAGGAATTTTTTCATTTATTTTTAGCTTCAGGGGCACTGCCCCCGAGCCCCGGCCAGGGGTGGCGCATAAAAGTCGTCATAGCCCCCCCCCCTAAGACCCCCTAATGGTGATTAAACAAGTAGTGTTTTCACCTCGATAGGAATAGGGATCAAGTGTGACTAAAACAAAAACCTATGAACAATTAGGAAGATAATCAGGCTCCACACCCAACACGAGAAATGCCTCGTCCATTCAAATTTAGACATCTGAAGTATTGATAAAGGAACAAAAACATGGTAACCAAATCATTACACAAATGAATGATTTGTGCAAAAAATAATTATCAAGTAATATAGAAAAAATGATATCTATAATATCTCTCCTATAGGCATGAATTCAAGTATGAAATAATAAATCTAATATGGAATCCAGTAATATAAATATTTGGACCAAAATTCACAAACATAGGTTTTCATTTCCCAACATAATGGAATGGCATAGCATTTTAGAATATTATCATGGAAAAAGACACAAATATCATAAGATGAAGTCCATTAAAAAGGATTATTATTCATCATTTACAACCATAGGAATTCAAAATCATTAAGTATACTAGTTATGCAAGGGAAAATACCAGTTTTCAATGGACAAGGAAATGAATATATCTAGCCCATACAAAAAACTGCAAGCCTTCATAAACTAACACTTCAACTCCCTATACTAGGCTACCTAAAGATCTACTGATATAACATAAGGCTACAACAAACTTAAAACACATTCAGCATAAACACTTGAATTTGAATGTGTCCATTGGTTTAGTGTAAAAGTAGGATCCTAGGCAGAGGTTTCTGTCGGAAATGCACTTTTTACAATGTATGCCAAATTTGGAAATGTTGACAATGCACACAAAGTATTTAAAGAAATGCCTAAGTGGAAAGTTATCTCCTAGAATGCAATGATTACGAGATATGCACAAGCTGGATATGTTGAGTTGGCACATAAACTATTCTCTAAAATGTTACTAGCAACACTAAAAAACTCAATCTGATCACTCTTGCAAGTGTGCTTAGAGCATGTGCCAGCCTAGAAACCCCAGAACATGGAAATCATATACATACCTATATAACTAAATCAGTGTTTCAGTATGACTTCTCTATTGTGAGTTCCCTTATTAACATGTATTGAAAATGTGGGAGCAAAATGGATGCACGGAGAGTTTTTGATAGCCTTTTTCAAAGAGATATGATCTCTTGGAATTAAAAAATCTTGGGATATGCTACGAATGACCATAGAGAAGAGCGTTTGGTTATTCTTCATGAATTGCAAAGGTTTGGTATGCTTTCAATTCAAATCACTTTCACTAGTGTGCTTAGGAAATGTGCTAGCTTAACAGGGCAAGAACGTTTTTGTTCATCTCATCAAAATTGTGGTCTAGGGAGATGTCTACATGCGTATCAATGATATTTTTCATGCATAAAAATGGGCACAAAATATAGAATGACAGTGATGTGACCCTGTCCCACAATGTCCTAGATGGTTCTATGATGATATTCCTTTGAAGTTTGTGCATAATCAAGTTATATATCTCCATGTGAGGTACTTGAATAAAGGAGTATATTGTTGGGCTACATAAGCCTAACAACATGAAGAACCTATAAACTATATGCTATTTTCTTCCATGCACTTCCAGAACTAAAAGAATGCATTGAAGAGCCTGGTTATTAACATACACCAAATAACAATCAACAAATAAGTTTTTGTTGGTTGTGATGTGGAGCAGTTGCAATGATATTTCATTGGATATTGGATGAAATTCACACACCAATGGGAGTGAAGTAGAGAGAAAAAACAATGGAATTGATGATCGGTGTAAGGCCCAAATTTTTAGTAATCATATGTTAATATTTTCTCTAGATGCAAGCCATGTCTAGCCACAATGGGTCATGAGTGGATGGAACCACTTGGTGTGTCATGAAATCCTCAGTGTGTCATGTTATTTAGATAGATTTTAATGCATGGCATCCTAGAGGCAAGTTGGAGTTCTATGTGAATACAACTAAAAACTATGGTGAGACAAGTTTATAATGTAGGATCCTAGATGGTGAAATACTTGAATTTGACAATGAAGAGAATAATAAACAGACAATTTATGAGATAGAACTCATTGATCAAAGGATAAACGTTCATATTTGTTAGAGATACATTCATATGGACATGAGGAAGGTTTTGTTACACCACATGTCACAAAATATTTTATTACAACACATTAGACTCCAATGGGAGAATTAATGAAAGGAGAATTATCTATTCAATAAAACCTAGAGAGTAGTATTCTATGCAAAGGAAATCTAGGTTTGGGCACTCCTAGAGTTTTTGATTTGTTTGTTGTTCCAATGGTATCTATGTTAGGGTTTGGGATTGTTAAAAATATGCAACTGCAGTCAAATTCCACTTTGGACAGCTCACTTGATAGAGATAATTATTTCACTGAATTCCTCTTTTCGAGAGGACCAAAATCGACCTAAATATCACTCAAATTGGATAAGGGAATGTGTACTTATGAAGAAAATCCAACATGTGCACATTTGATAAGGTCAACCCTAAAGAAAACTGAACCACCTTGAAAGGCTATAAATGAAAATTCCCTCTACCTCATTTGGACACAATAATGAGACACTCTTCTATCTTTTTTTTGGCTCGCATAGGTCTGAGGCTCATCCGCAGAGGATCAGGTTCGCTCTAAGGTGAAATCGTAGGGTTTGAAGCTCGCATCTTTGATTAGGGTTTTAGGCCCCAGTCACAGGCACAAAACAAGAAGGATTCGACTGTAGCTAGATGCACATAAGCTCATCCATGTGACTAGAGCTTTCTAGTTGCACAGACAATTGTCCATCCATGTGACTAGGGGTTTAGGGTTTCCGCAATCCATATCTAACCCCAGTCGCTCTCATGTCAGGCTTAAGGGAGCGACTAGGAAAGCTATGTTTAAGGAAATGTAACAAGGTTTGGTCTTCATAAATGTACTTTTGATATTTGTACTTATTCAAGAAAAGAAGTATTATTTTTATAATATACATCAATGATTTTCTTTCTCATTGAAATAGGTCTAGCACATGTCAAAGTGTAATAGGAGAGTCAAAGAGTCAAAAGAATTATGTTGAAGACATTAAGGGCATGTTACACCATGTATAAATATATATTAAATTTAAAGGGAAAACCTCCAAGAAAATTCAAGTCTACTCCTATTCAATGGCACCAGCAAGAAGCTCCTTCAAGCATGCTACACCACTATGGAAACTATCTGAAGTCTGCTCAACAAATCAGCCTCTAAACAACCCTCAAAGTTGGCCTACAAATAAGGTGACTAGTCGACCTAAATGGAAGGACATACCTCTATATATATAGGTTGTCCACTCCTCCATGAGGCACTCAATGAGCTCTGAAATCTACAATGGGTAAAAGGAAGAAAGAATGAAGGAAGAGGGTCTCCAAGGGAAGTGAAGAGGAAGGGTATACCACCGAATTCAAGGGGTCTGTTCTAGAGCTATTGTAGTCACACGTGCAACAAAAACAGAGGGTTTTCCCTATGGTTAGGACAGCAAAAATCCATAGACACTCATCTATCTCCGTTTGGGGATAAAACGTGGCCTACAAGGCCTCCTACTCCAGCGTAGTAGAAATACACTCAAGGGAAGGAGAGAAGAGCATATAACACCTAGTAATCCTCCCACACGTGCGAGAAACTAGGGCAGAAGAACAATAGAACAGTCATACACTCAAGAAGGATCTCGTTTGGTAAAAGTTGAAGTATACTTGACCAAGGGATAGAAGAGGAACACCTCATCTAGAAGACTCATTCAAATAAGGTTTATCTCTAGATAAGAATCATAGTAAGAGAACGAAGTACCAGAAGAAGGAGGACGAAGTGCTAGAGAAAAAGTGTCGGAAGAAGTGTCGGCGAATAAGGTGCAGAAAGAAGGAAGGACTTGACTTATTCTTGGAGGATACTCTTGTCAGGGGTCTAGGGTTTGGCATTGATCAATAGAAGCTTAAATAAGATAAATTCACTAAAGGGTTTTCCTCTCAAGAGAAGAGAGGTTTTGGCCCTAGCAGAGAGCCAATATCTTGTGTTCTTGTTCTTATGCTTTGGTAGCAGTTTGATGAAGTACACACACATGCATTAATAAGAATAAGAAGAATATTAAGCTAACAAGAAAAGTAAAAAGACTCCACAAATTTTTATCAAGTAACGAAGAATCACACTACACTATTTTTCTGTAGTTCTTCAACATGGTATCAGAGCTAAGGTGACACATCAAGGAAAGGGAAACTCAAGAACACTCATCAAGGAGAAGCATCTACAAGGTTGAAGCATCAAGACTATAAGTCTCAATCACTTCAAGGATAAGAGAGTATACAATCCAGCATTCATCAAGGAGGTCTACAAATCTAGAAGAAGAGCCTTGCATAAAGGCACCTACAAAGAAGAGAAGATTGAAGCAAAACCTACATCAAGCTACAAGTCATCAAGCAGGCCCACTTAGAGAAGGAAACTTGAAGAACATTAAGATCCTAGGAAATAAATTCATCAAGTCTTCAAGAAGAATGAAAATCCACTACATCTCAAAAATCTATCATGTAAGTACATGTCCCCTTCTGAATATACATCAATGTCTTTTTTCAAGGAAAGCAATAAATTGGTAGGTACCAATAACTTTCTTGCTTGGAAGAAGAGGACTGACCTACTTCTAAGGATAATGAACTCCTAGAACATGTCAAAGGGAATATCACTATCCCTACTAAGGAATAAACTCAAGCCTTAGTCAAATACAATAAGGATGAGACAAGAGCTCAAAGTATTCTGATAGAATCAATCAAAGACTCTCTCATTCCTTATGTCTCCGAATTTGAGACATCAAAATAAATTTATGATAAGTTAGTAGATCTATTCTCGGTATCCACAACCGGAGAAGTAATATCTCTGAGGAATGAATTGTACAAGATGAAGATAACAAAGGAAGGAATAGCTCCCTACTTCATGAAAATCTCTGAAATAAAAGATCAACTTCAAGAGCTCAATGCTATACTTGAGGAGTGGAAAAACTTCACATCAAGCATATATGCCAAGAAGGAAGTAGCCACTCTCGGTGAAATGTGGTCTCTATGCAGAAAAGAGGAAACCAGACTTAAGGCAAAAGAAGATGTGTGATCAAATGAGAAAGCATTTGCTAGCATGGCCAAGGGAAAGGGTAAATTTGGAAAATTTGGTCCACGAATAACAAACGACAAAGACATGTCCAAAATCCAATGTTTTGGATGCCAAGAATATGGACACTACAAAAGGAATTGTCCTAAGCTTAAGAAGGTCTACAACAACAAAATAAAGAGGGAAGAAGCACACATAACTCAAGAGGTGAAAGAATAAGGAAAGAAGCAAAAGAAGGAAGATCCTCTGGATCTCTCCTATGACTAGGTCAAAATCTTTACTTCTAGACTTCTTTCAAAGTTTTGATTAGTATAGGAGCATGTATTAATAGAATATGATTCCATGGCTAGAACCATCCTCTTGAATTTGGAAGCATGGAGTACATAGAGTTCTAGGTACTCATGAAGAGGTAGCATTTATGATAAGAACAAAAATCCATGGGTAGAAATATCTTCTAAAATATAGGAGAATGGAAGATATAGCTTAATATATTAATGTAGAAGAAGCATACCTAGTATAGGACCTCATCCACGATGAAAAGAAAATTGATCATGATTAAGAATCTTAGAAGACCTCCATCATCAAAAGAAAATAAACACTTGCGAGGAAAGGGCCTTTAATATCCTATGATGGAATCTTCAAAAAGAAGGTTCATGAACCAAAGCAGGTGTCTTATTGGGAATCTCATTCATGGGATTCAAGAAACGGATGATATGCATGCAAGCTAAGATGAAACAAGAAGGGCCACACCAAGGACAACCAAATGAAGCTAAGATGATCAAATAAGAATCAAGATGAGGTATGTATGCATCAAATTTTAAGCCATGTTATCATTTGTATATTATTGATTCATGGGATATTTCTATAACATGATCAAGCATGAAAGAATCTCTTTCACCAAGAACATTCTCGAAGGCATGTACCACAATGCAATGAAGGTCAAAAAAAGAATATGCTCACATAAGGAGTATAAAATTGTTGACTAAGAAGCAAGAAGAAATGTTGACAATTCCAGGAAGCAAGCAATGAAGGAATGCTTGCACAAGAAGCATAAGATGGTTGACCTATTTAATAAGAAGCAAATGAAGAAATAGATCAAGCATGTGGAAGAACACCATGATCACCGAGAATCGCTATCTAACAAGATACTTTGAAGATATCTCCTGAAAGAAGGCAAGACAACTCTGATAAAGGAAGAAAGGACCCTTAACACCTATGAAGGCCTTGGAGATATAAAAGGTGCATATAACTGATTCTACTCTACAGAGATGTCGTGATGAAGAAGACATCCAACAAAATAAAAAGCAATGTTGAAGTAATATCACGATGAAGTCATGATGGGCTATTAGGTCAAAGCATGTAAACAATAAAGTACAATGAAGCATCCATGAGAAGAATATTCCTAAGCATGGACAAGATGACAAAGGAGTAGCCAAGTTGACAAGAAAACCTGATGAATGACAAGAAAGCCACTTTCCACGAAGGAAGCAAGGCATGACAACCCAGGAAGGAAAGTGATTGATGGATGGTGCCCTACCTAGAAGAAGTTAGAACAAATACTTCATGACATCAAAGAAAGGAAGGAGATCAAGCAGCTGAAGGACCCCTGAAGAAGAAGTTGTTTATGAATGAAAGAGTCCCTAGTTAACATGGAGCTCGGATAGGTCCCTGATCAAGAGGGAGTTTTGGATCACCCCTGATTTCAAAGGAGTGACATTTGTGTTTTTCCACAATTGTGTTTTTCCATCTCATGGGTCATGTACTAGACCAAGACTAACGACGATAAGTCTAGATGAAGGCCACAAACAGAAATGTAGACACAAGATAGACACAATATTCTTGTCTTCAGTTGGGAAGAAATAATGGGAGGATTAGGTAATCATCTGGCATCCAATACTCTTTGAGCATGTGTAGGGAATCCAAGACAAGAGTAGGAAAGAGGACCAATATTCTTTGAGGGCTAGGAACCCAAGATAAGAATAGTCCTAGAAGGTCATACTCAGTAAACACCTAAGTGGGTATGTACCTTGAGATACAATGATGAAGGTGTCTATAAATCATTGGTCTTGCTAGCATTGTAGCTCATGGTCTCATAGAGAGATGTAGTTATCAGTCAAGGCCTTGCACTGTGACAATGTTGATGGATATGATGTTATAATAGATGGATAGCAAATTTGATTTCTCTTATGTGAATTCTTCAATATTGATAATAGCCAAACACCTTGTAATGTTGTATGAATACCTCCCTAGTTAAGAGGGAGTGTTGAAGGAAATGTAACTAGGTTTGGTCTTCATAACTGTACTTTTGATATTTGTACTTATTCAAGAAAATAAATATCATTTTTATAATATATGTCAATGATTTTCTTGCTCATTGAAGTAGTTCTAGCACATGTCAAAGTGATATAGGTGAATCAAAGAGTCAAAAGAATTATGTTTAAGACATTAAGGGCATGTTACACCATGTATAAATATATATTAAAGTCAAATGGAAACCTCCAAGAAAAGTAAAGTATACTCCTATGCAGTGGCACCATCAACAATCTCCTTCAATCATGCTACACCACCATGGAAACTATCCGAAGTCTACTCAACAAATCAACCTCAAAACAACCCTCAAAGTCAGCCTACAAACAAGTTGACTAGTCGCCCTTCTAGTCAACCTAAATGGAGGGATAGACTTCTATATATAGTGGTTTTCCACTCCTTCATAACACACTCAATGAGCTCTGAAATCTGCGAAGGGTAAAAGGAAGAAAGAATGAAGGAAGAGGGTCTCCAAGGGCAGCGAAGAGGAAGGGTATACCACCGAAGTCAAGGGGTCTATTATAGGGTTGTTGCAGTCACACATGCAAGGAAAACAAAGGGTTTTCCCTATGGCTAGGATAGTAGCAATCCATAGACACTCGTCTATCTTCGTTTGGGGCTAAAATTTGGCCTACAAGGCCTCCTACTCCAACGTAGAAGAAAGACACTCAAGCGAAGGAGAGAAGATCATATAACACCTAGTAATCCTCCCACACGTGTGAGAAACTAGGGCAGTAAAAAAACATAACAGTCATACACTCGAGAAGGATCTTGGTTGGTCAAATTTGAAGTATACTTTAGCCAGAGATATAAGAGTAACACCTCATCTAGAATATTTACTCAAAGAAGGTATATCTCTAGACAAGAATCACAGTAAGAGAATGAAGTGTCGGAAGAAGGATGAAGAAGTGCTGAAGAACAAAGTGCCGGAAGAAATGCCAGAAGAAGTGCTAGGGAATAAGGTGCAGAAAGAAGGAAGGACTTGACTTATTCTTGGAGGATACTCTTGTCAGGGATCTAGGGTTTGGCATTGATCAATAGACGTTTCAATAAGAGAAATTCACTAAAGGGTTTTTCTCTCAAGAGAAGAGAGGTTTTGGCCCTAGCAGAGACCCAATATATTTTGTTCTTGTTCTTATGCTTTAGTAGCTGTTTGATGAAGTACACACATGTGCATTAATAAGAAGAAGAAGAAGATTGAGATAACTAAAAGTAAGAAGACTCCACAAATTGTTATCAAGTAACAAAGAATCACACTGCACTACTTTGCCCTAGATTCTTCAACAAGCTATAGTCACTTGAATGACACCTCCTCCATGCAACTGGGATCTAAAATATTAGATCTTAGTCTTTTGAAGAATCCGCTCAGTGACTGCAGGGTACGGAAGTTGACTGTAGACAATGACAGTTCATTACAGTTTTCCGAATCAGATTTTTGAGCATAAACATTGTTGGGTTCATTTCATGGAATTTGTAGTTGTTTTGTTGATTAGTTGCATAGATGAAGATATAGACCATTGTACTCTCTTTTGCTGAATCATTTGATGACAATATAAGAAGAAGAATTTGCAAGGGTTTTCCCCATAGTGGGTTTTTCCCTGGTCTTTAACAAATCCTGGTGTCTCTATGTGTGAATGTGTTTCTTCTATTGTTCCTTTATGTTTCTCTACATTGATGATGATGGTATTTTTCTTTATATATAGTTACATATGATTATGAATAATGATGTAAATTTGAATAATATTATTATGTTATGGGTTGAACCTAATGTGTTAATGAAGAAATGCAATTATCAAAGCAAAGAACAATATAGCCCTATGAAAAATTAACATGGTATCAGAGTTGGGCTGAAGAAAAGTCATGGATCACCCCCATGGAGACACCTTTAATGGAAGCAAGAGAATATGGAGGAGACCTAAAAGAATTCTAGGGTTTGAAGATAACCTTAGGAAATTTTTGTATTAGGGTTTGATGGATATTATGAGGTTAGGGTTTGAGAGAAACCTTGGTTTATGGAAAAGATATGAGATATGAAATCTAGCATGGTCAATGTGAAGATGCTCAAGCACTTGTGACAGATTTGATGAAGCCCTAGATGGGATAGTCTCTAGTAGGCTTGGTTGATAAAGTTGGTTGAAATATTGAAGGCGACTTTTTTATATGGACAATGGACAATGATGGCTCTTGAAGGTTGGTTCAAGAGCGAGATGATCACCTCTCATTGAAGATAAGTATATATTGACTTATGATGCTCCTTTATGTCTTTACTTTGTTTATACTTATAGATATGATTATTGTTTTGATCATTACTTATAGTTCCTGCATGTACATTTGAGTATTTGGATGTTTCTAACCTCCTTGATGAGATGTAATAAGAGGATACTTCTTGAGGATAATTTGAGATGCAGGAAAGAAAAGATAGAGCTAGAAAAGGTAAGGAGGCACCTGATGAAAAGATGACTAAGTGCTACATGTTGCCTGTGTCAAATAAAAGGATGCACAGGTATTTGAATGCTACAAGGTATGCATGGTATATTGTTTTAATGTTATGGCAAGGTAATCCCTAAGGTATGATTAGAATGTCTCCTTCTCAAATGCTTCATGCATGAATATGAAAGTGATTTGAATTCATGATTCTTATGATGAAATGGTGCACTTTATGTTGAACAAGTATCTTACATAATTAACTTCTTCATTCTATGAGGCTCCTTAATATTGATCTTTGATATATTGGTATAATTTATCATCTATCATTTTTGGAAATCTTGATTCCATAAAAGGATAGCACCTTGATTCTAGTAGATGGTAACTTAGTACTATTGATATTGTTTGTGAAAATCATAGTAGCCATGATGATAGAAGTGTAACAATAAGATTGTTATTCATGATCTTTTATTGTTATGTTTTGATGTGCTTAGTGATTGTGGCATATGGTAAAATTGAGTTCCCTAACTTATTGGATTGAGTTATGTGACAAAGAAGTAATGTTGTGATCGTGATTCTTGAAATATGCTCCTATTAGTTATTTGACACTAACCCTTGATGAAGGATTGATGGCATGGTGTCATAGTTGATGCTAACTTATATGACCATCATGAATAGGTGAATATAGTCTAACTTCATGATCTAACAGATTTGTTAATGCATGATAGTATTATAGATAGGTTGATGGCACAGATGAAGATGACTGAAGTGGATTCCCATTCATAGGGAGAACTCTCCATAAGATCCCTTCTCCTATTATCATTATATACTCTTTACTGATAAAGTATGATTTATGGGCATGAATAAGACAAACATATGACATTGTTGATTTGCAACAAATTTCTGATCTAAGGAGAGAGATTTTTCCATTTCTCTAAGCCTCAGTCACACAGAAGTAGGCTCACAGGTGTGACTATAGCCTCTCATCTGCATGGAAGTGAGCTCAAGGGTGCGACTAGAGTCTCCCAACCGCTCACAGAGAAGGCCTATGGGTGCGACTATGTCTGCTCAACACAAAAATTGAAGTTTTGAGCAGGAGATTAGATTTCCACCTAGAGGATGTCAGTCCTATAGATGTGGAGCAGACATCAGAAATATCTTTGAGTTGGAAATTTTGAATGTGAGCTAGAAATTTTGAATGTTTTCTATATATATATATATCTCTATCTCTCTCTCTCTCTCTCTCTCTCTCTCTCTATATATATATATATATATATATATATATATATATGAACTTGTGTTTGCATGTGACCAGTGTTAGTGTTAGTTAGTTCAACCTGTCACCAGTGATCAAATATTCTCTTACAAGGTGTTGTTAGGGTGTCAAGTCAAATTTTTGTCATTTCAGTGAGTCTTCAAATAAAAATTGGATCACTGGCTAGTGTGTTTAGGGTTATTTCCACTCTCTCAAGAATTTCATATGCCAGTCACTTTCATCGCTCATTTGAGTCTACCATCATGAAAAAATCATTAAAATCAATTCAGTCACATTATCATGGTCTCCATGCAACTCAGTGTCACCATTAGGTCATTAGGGAAAAGGTCACAAAATCATTCATTTCATATATAAATCCGGAAAATGAGGAGTGGTAAGTGGTAAATTTATTCAATAATACTTGATTTCAAATGTAATTTATGTTTTTATATGTAATAATGTTCCTAAGGTTCTAAAGTTACAAGAAGAAGTCCTAAGGCTACAAAACCCAAAAAGAAAGTGAATTGGTGAGGTGGGCCATCCTACCTCATTAATCACTTAGACACCAAAATCAAATTAAAAACGTACATGGAGGAGCTCATTCACACTCATTTGCACTTTTCTACCATCCTAGCATCGAGCTCCTCCCTCTCCTTTGCAAAAAATTGTGATTCCATAGCACTCACTGGAAAAAATTGGCCCTCGTTGCGCAAAGAGAGCCCACGCTACGCACCTGGACAGCACGCTGCGCACAGGAGGATTTCGCTGTGCACGGGGAATAGTTGTCCAAAATTGGTGTTTGATCACCAAAATCCATTTTTAAATCTCCTATTTAGTCATTTCATCCTCCAGGCTCTATAACAAGTAAGTTTAATCATTTTCATGCCCTCCTTTGCCTCATATGTCAAGAAATTGATCAAATATTTCTTCTCCTACAGTTTACATGATTTTCATGTTTTTGATCTTTAAATGATGAATTTATACCCTAAACCTTAGATTCATTATCCCTACACCTCTATTTGTAGCTAATACACCATCTCCATCCATCACAAAGCCTTTTCCTTTCATTTTCTATCATTTTCCTCTAAACCCTAGTCTACCCTATCTCTTTCTAGGGTAGGCCTGTGTTTTGGCCTTTTCCACCCTCTCCCCTCACTCATTTCCCAAAATTCCTTCTTCCCTACTCACTAACATCATCCCCTAGCCTCTTAAATTTCCTTAAAATTTTAGGCAACTCCTAAGTCCATCATACCACCTCATTCCCTCACAACAACAAATTTCACTATTTTTGCTTGACTTTCACCTAGGGTTTGAACTATGGGGCATGTCTCATCACCATCAAAGAAGATGAGGTACAACAAGGGGATAAAAATACTGAGTTCTGAGCCCTCTAATTGCAATTAAATCACCTCTTCCCCATTTTTCATGCAATGCTTTGAAGATGTCAATTGTTTAGGGTTTTGTCAAAGAGTACAAGAAGTAGGTTACCATGAGCATCTCACAAGTATATTTTGCCTCACCTTGAAGGAAGCCAAGATCACCATTGCAGGGACTGATTTCATGTTTTCAATGGATGCCATTTCTCAAGCTACAGGAATACCAAACCATGGTGAAAACTGGTTCAAAAGCATGAACCTGGACATAGAAGAGTACAACCCCTACTTGAAATCACAATACAAAGGAGTTCAATCAAATGTTTTCCCATTCAGATAATTGTTGGAGAGATGTGCACCATTGATGAAGGTTGTCATGAAGTTCTTCACATGTGAGGGTAGATTTTCCAGGTTATATCAATACCATATAAGGTTGCTCATGCACTTTAGCTACCAAGTTTCTCAATTTGTGCAGCTACTTGAATAGGAGCCTAACCAAAAAGTATGAAAGGGTGAAATTGAAAGGAAAAGAGAATTACCCCAGCCTCTTTCACCATATCCTGATAAATTTTATGGTACTCCATCATTTGGCAGAGAACAACATGAAATGGGACACCTTCATTGAGGCATCCTTGAAAATGCATATAACCACTTCACCAAGCTAGCACCAAACCGTGTCAGCATATCCATGGAGGTGGGGTCATCAAGAAAACATGATGAGGTTTCCAAGGAACCTAGGTTTGATGTGACCAAGACATATCACAGAGGCAAAAGGTTTGTATTTTCTCCTCAAATTGAGGAAAGGGCCAAACATACTTCATCGACAAAACAGGGATCACCATCACATCATGAGGCTTCTTTGCATGATGAGGAGCCCATTGAGCATGAATTTGACCTATTTTACTTGGAGGCACAAGATGAGCATCAAACCCTACAACAATTCATCAAAGAGAAGGATTCTTAGATCATGGAGCTCAATGTAAATTTTTCAAGGGCCAAATTCATCCTTTCATTCCTTGAGCAAGAAAACAATGAACTTAAGGCAAAACAACTAGTCATGGAGAAAGAGAAATTCAAGGCCAAGAAACAAGAGATGAAAGGAAAGGCAGTGGTGGACCATGAAGACACTGAGCAGCATTAATGACATGTGGCAAGGAGGAGACCAAGGACAATGGGTCTTAGGAAGGCACTTCAAAGGGAAAGACAACAAAAGCCACCAATGGAAGAATTGACCTTTGAAGAGAGGTCTGTCATGGAAATAAATGAAGACAAGGAGTTTTTGACTGAAAAATTCAATTTCCACCTTGATAATCTCCTTTAAAAGGCCAACAGGGATAACAAGTTGCAAAGGAAAATGGCCATCCACTACCACAAGGGAAATCAACTTTGTAAGGGCAAAATCTATGAGTTGAAGGCCAAACTAGATGAAACCCTAATCAGCCAAGAGGAGAAGGGAAAGCTATATTTTATTGATTATGCATCCATATTTGAATAACATACCTCATCAGGCATCTCTAGACAAATTTTGGGAGGATTTGGAGAAAATTTTGTGTTTTGGTGCAGACTGGTGCAGACTTGCAATTTTTGGCAATTTCTGTCTAGGAGCGCAGTGAGCTCACGCTCCGTTTCTTCCTCAAGACTCCAAATGATGGAAAGCAACCATTTTTGGAAATATTATGACCCTCTCAAAACCCATTTTCCCACTTTCTTGGTCCAGGGCTCATTTTTTTTAAAATTTGCAAAAAAGAGGCCAAAAATCACCTTTTTGCCCCTCTTTTTCCATTTCGTTGCGCACTTAGAGACACCTTGGGAGAATGTCCATATCTCAGCCAAAAATGGGTCATTTTGAGTTCAAAAACACTCTAAAGACATATATACTCTCCTATATTTCTAGAACAGGCTTCATATCTGGATTTTCACTTCAGAAAGGCACTCAAAAATGGCCTCCAACAGCTTACTGCGCACCTAGAAATTTCTAAGATTTTTGTAAAATTTTCACTATGTAATTTTTCATAATTCCTAGTTCAACTTTGGTAAAAGTAAAAAGGGTGAGGTAAATGATGTAATTGAGTAATATCACTATATATGATGTAATAGTGGGTGGTTAGTCTTTTTAAGTTTTTTGGATGTAAATTTGGCCTCATTTATGAGAGAGGTTGGAGTCAAAGTTAATTCTAGAAGTTGTTTTTAACTTCCCTAGACATTAGGGTTTGGTTAGAACACCTCATGGAACAATTCCTAGAGTCATGCATTCGACCCTTGAGAGTGGGGAGATGTTTTTTTGGTATTTATGTATCAGTTTCTCATCCATATAACAGGTTGGACTTGAGAGAAGAGAACTATTGTAGCTTGTACTTGGACATTTTCTGGAAATCAAAGGATACAATTTGCAGCGATTATCTAGGAATTCATGTGTAGTAAGTTGTGATGTTATTTTTTCTCTGTTATAGTTTTATATGAAATATATTCATATTCTCTTTCCATTCATTCATTCTTCAATGGTTTTCCTTACAGTTTATAAATATAACTCTTTACATTAAGCTCTATTTTGATGGAAAAATCATTATGTGTTTACATTCTTTCTTGCTTAATGAATTCATGTTTCATGCTCATTAAGACCTTTAGCTTCTAAACACTACACTACACTGACAAACCCTAAGATCCATCACAAAATTATTGCTAAGTTGATCCTTTATATCTTTGCTTCTTGTAACCCTTTGATCCTATTGACCTACCTACCTGGTTTTTCTCCCTTATCAAGAACCAAAATCCTAAATTCCCAAAACTACCTGAGCCTAGCTATCTAGCCTAAAATCTATTAATTTTTCATTCAAACCATTGGATGTGATCATAGAGAGAGCCCTCTCTGGTTTGGTAGGTCTAGCTACCAAAGTGAAAGCATGGTCTGTGGTTACCTCCTTCGATCTCCTCATAAACCTAGGACATTGTGGAGGATAACATTTTGGAGCCATTGTTGGGGATCGAAAGATCATATCTTCCCTGGGAAAGAATTAGTTGGCTTATAGGGGTCTGACCCAGGTTCAGAGGTGATTTAGCCAAACAAATCTCGGTACTACTGGCCATTTCGGCAATACTCCGTGGAGCACAGATTGAGGTCTCACCCGAAGTAGTATGGAAGGGTGCTAGAACCAGGTTTCCACACCCTAGAGATGTCTGATGATTTTCGGTGGTCCACAGTTTGACCCTGTGCGCACGTCGCTACGCGTACCTATCAGTACTTCGCGGTCTGCGATGTTGTCTTCGCGTAGCCCTAATTGGGGCATAATCAGTGTTATTACCCAATTCCTTCCTATTAACCTGATATTAGTCGATCACTTATCTTATTAGTATGTGTCTAGTTATATTTAATAGTGTTCAGCATTCATATAAGTGCACGCGATAAAGAAAACAATCTAATTAAATAGGAAATAGCACAGGAACAGATACACAAGATTTGGAATAAAACTTCTCTTT
This sequence comes from Pinus tabuliformis, assembly GCA_031772625.1. Taxonomy (NCBI): domain Eukaryota; kingdom Viridiplantae; phylum Streptophyta; class Pinopsida; order Pinales; family Pinaceae; genus Pinus; species Pinus tabuliformis. The sequence continues at coordinate 2,295,098 of CM062813.1, forward strand.
ATTATTCTTCTTCCTTGGTTACAGACTCGACTCCGCCCTACACACTCAGTTGCAGGGGCCCGTGCACTCAACTGCGGACTCTACTAGGCCTCTACGCACTCAGCTACAGAGCCTCTTCCTACTACTACGACCCAAAGCACTTAGACCTTTACTCTATGCTCGCTATCTTCTAGACTCCATTCGTTTCCATGTATCTCTAATTATCTTTACAACTTAGAGCCTCGCTCTATTTATACAATCCCATGGTCCGTGGACCATGGGTAGGCCAACACTACATTCAAAACTTAGGGCGGAAAACCCTATGACTCTAACATACAATTTGCACTCTGCGCCCGCAATTCGCGGAGTCTTTACAACAATAATACTCAAAACTTGGGCTTTGAGCCCCAAAACATGCTGGGGGGGGGATTCCATGCCCAAAAGGCCCCAACACAAACATCGTGACTCGTCCTCCAGTCACTCTGTCAGTGCGGCGATCTTTGCGCGAAGTCCCTCCAGCTGGTCCTGAATGGCCTGAATGTCGGCAGTGCACTGAGCTGCTTTCTGCTGAACCTACTGCATTCTTGCTTTTGAACCTTCTGTTTCCAGCGTGCTACGCTGCATTTGTGCATGAATTCCTTGAATCTACTCAAGCTCTCGTTCAATATCCTTTGTGATTGTGAAGGCTTCATCAATCCACAACTGGACGCGCGCTTTTAGAACTTCTTCTCTGTGGCATGTCACATCCACCTACTCTTTTAAATCCTTGGACTGCTGCATCCTTTCAAGCCACTAAGTAAGGAATACTGTCTGTGTAGTCCCTCTAATGCAGTCATATTGTTGATGGAGTTCACATTCCTCGATCTCCAACCGCTGAATTTTGGGGTCCTCTTGCAACGTAGTGAGGACCTCCAACGCCCGCTCCAACATGTTGGTACAGTGGCGGACTGCACCTCCAATCTCTTCCATCCTTGTTGCAATAGCGTTGCTGCACTATTCTCTAACCTCTAGAGGAGTGGAAGGTTGCGCCTTCAACCGCAGCTTGGCAATATGGAGATTTAGCTCCAGCTGCACTCTTGTTATTTCCTCGCGCACGTTACGGACTCCACTTGCCAAACAATGGATCCGGACTTCTGTTGGTAGGTCCGCTGCAATGGACAATTCAAGGACGTGTCGGTAAGCTTCATTAATTGTATGTACCAACTATCGGTTCTGGGACACCAACTCGTCGTGCTGCAAGCTAAGCTGTTCTATATTAATCTTTTGCTCGCTCAGAACCAGGATCACACGACTCTCTCTGGCGTGGAGTTCTGCTATTATTCCATCCTACAGCTGATAAAGTGTGTCGCGGGGAAGGGAAACCAAGTTAAGGCCAATGCCTTTCATTGTATTAAGCGTCACCCAATCCATTGTGCTCTCCTAGACTAGCGCTCCCTCTGGTAATGTTATCGTACTTTCCATCTTCGCGTGAAGCATCTGTTCTGCTGCTGACATGCCTGCTGCGACGTGGGTAGACAAGGTACCCTCCTACAGGGGCCGCACCTGTAACTCCTGCAGTTGCGCCCTTAGGGCCCCCAACACAATCTGTTGCTCCATCATAAAGTCTTGGAGCGCTTCACTAGTGACATCGCGAACTGTCTCGCCGATGTCATGGAGATCACCTTCAATTAAGGTGATTGGGTCAATGGACAGCTTTGAGGCCTTGACCTTCTTTCTTGGGCCCAATCTTTCTGCAATGCGCAGCCGCTTGAGCTGTGTAGAGGTGGTCCCTGGGTCCGCGCTCTCTTCTGCAAGTTTTGTGTCCTCTGCCTCCTGCCCTACAGACACTGCTTGGCCTTCCTCTGCCTACACTATGGTGGCCTCTACTATCTGCGCTGTTGCTGTTGCTTCGGCGACCTTCTTCTACTCCGCAGCTGCCTATGCCGCTTCATGGACTTCCCTGACCTTGGCCGCCACTTTTTTGTTTCGCCTTCTCTTGGCCAGTTGGGTGACGTGCAGCTTGGCATCATCCTTCCTTTTCTGCACTGTTGTCTTCTCCAACTCCGCCAAATCCGGGGCGCGCCACTCGGGAGGCCATGTCTCTAACACCGTAAAGATCGCGTCGTCAGTGGCTATGAATGGGAGCTTTGTCCACTACTGCGCCAGATCTTTTCACGCCCTGATGTAGATATTGTGCATGTCCACCTTGAAATCTACAAAACTCTGCAGACTGTTGTGCACTGTGGGGGATAGGCACGGCCTCCTATTAATCCACATTCAGATGCTCGCCTCCATGAGCACCCAGAAAATCTTGGTATCACGAATTTGTTTCACATCCTTGGTGGCCCAGAGCGAAGCGTACTTCATATCCTTTAGTAAGTCCCAGTCGATGCTCAGGAACTGGTTGTCCTCCGGTAGTTCTCCTACTAACAGCAAGATGGATAAGAGCAACCACATGTAGTGGAAGGTCATTCCCTATTCCTGGGCCTCCTGGTAGTTGAGAAAAAACTCTCCACAAAGGAACTCGGCCCAGTTGAACTGGACCCCCTCCACACACTATTCGGCCAGTGCAACCACCGGCACTGGTACTTCATCTACACGATAATTTCTCATTACTTTCCTAGCCAGGAGTTGGGTGGCTACACGCACCTCTTTATCCTTGATATTGGTGATAACGTAACCCCTCTTTTTCTTCTTGAGCTTATATTTTGTCTTCATGGCCTCTGCGAGAGCCAAGTCGCTGCTTTTCCCTGCTATCGTCGCGGGGTCCTTTCCCTTACAAGGAAGCTGAGAAATTCAGTGGATGAGATCTATCGTGATGGGAATAGGCTCCTCCAGCCATAAGTACCCATCATGCACCAGGCAAAGCAGCTGCCTGATGACGAAAATGGTGATGGGCATGCGGTGGAAATGTGGTATCCATAGCAGATGAAGCAACCCGACCTTTTCCACACCGCGCAACCATTTTCGCGTCTCTAACATTATCGCCGACCCCTCCATATTCTATTTCATCAGGTTCATCGTTTCTAAGTGCGGGAACTTCTCGCTATCCGCGAGGTCCCAGTCTTCAAATTTCATGGTGGGCACGCATCCTAGAAGTGGACCCTCAAAGGTAGTTCCATTGAGGAGGAGTGGAGTCTGGAGTGCACTCTTCATTGCATCCAGATCCTTTGGTATTTTAGTTTTCCCTTTTTGTGGAGGGACATACTCGGGAAATTTCACTACAGAGTGCAACGGTTGGATGCCTTCCTCCACGTCTTCTTCTTCCTCTACTATGGTAATTAGAGCATGCAAGTCCTCTTCCTCTTCATCTGTTTCAATGGTGACTACCTTGCCTTTTTCTTCCATTGATATCTTACTGTGCCGAGGATTCCTCTAGTACATGTATACTGGTCCCATTGCCTGCTTATCTTTCTTCGGTCTCGGTGTTTGGGGTGATTTAGGGATTTCTATCACAGCCCCACTGCCTTTGGGAACATCATGAACCATGGGGGTCTGCGCGGCCTTGCTGACGGTTTCTTCTTCAATGCCCAACCCATCCTTAGTGGTCGTCATCATTTCTTCACTGTATGTAGTCTTTCGCGAACTTAAAGGCTCTATTATCGCTCAGCTCTCAACACTTTGTGCTCTGTTCAATTGCTCAAATCTCAATTGACCAAGTGTTGTCTGTTGGCTAGCTCTTGGAGTTTTATAGTGCCTTTTGAATTCAAATTCGACCATTCCCCCCAATTTTGGGCCATCAATGCTTTCTTGGCGGCAGATTTTCCAAAATCTTGCCCATAACTCCTGTCTTAAATTCTCGTTGCCTGATCCATTTGGCCTCAAATCAGACATCTCGTCATGAATAGTGACACCAACGATCACTTCCCAGCCTATCCACGCGGCAGCACATCCCCCCCTGCGCGGGCGCGAACATTGTGACAAGTTGTTCTTGCACACACCCGTCGGAGCGCGCAACTCGCAGGCAGAATAATTTATAGTCCCACACTCCCTTTTAGTTGCCTGGTGTGCTAATATTGTTCTTCCGACAACTAGTCAAGTGGTCGCACCACATGTGCGAGGCTCCATCTCGCCCCCCCCCCGTATATTCTGCGGAAAATCCTCATTTGTCCTCGTGGTAGTCGATGCCACGCACTCTACTGTATGTAGTGCGATCCCCTGGTTACTGCATTTGGTGATATGTGGTCCTAGCCATGGCAGCAGACTAATTAAATCTCGGCGATAGTCTTCTAATTCATTAGTATGATCATCCACACCTTGCCTTGCCATCCTTGGTTTATTGACGAGACATGCTTGCTTGATCTCGTTTTCCAGCCTCTTGACCTCTGCGTCCATCAAAATGCTTTTCTTTCTTAGCCGTACCTGGTCCTTTTCAAGTTCGTGAAGTCTAAGGTTCCCTTGCCGAATGGCTTCCTGAAGTGTTATGTGTTCTACTTCGCGTAGCTGTGTGATTTCCTCATCCGAGGATTCACACACTGTCACACCTATGGGTGCTATTATGTGTGGATTCATCCTCGCATGCTCCTCAAAGTTTACAGTCCTTACTTCATTCCACCTCCTTGGAATTGCCTTCGCGATCAGGGTTTTTCATATGGTCCATAGGCCCATCGAACCACTGGTACGTGCAAGTCCCAGTCAGTGCGTCTCACTTGGTGAACCTTGTTCAGCACGTCACACATCTTGTTGAATGCTTCTCCATGGATAACCTTTGGCGTGCTTTTCCTTTCCTGCCATTGCATTGTGTTCTGATTCTTTATCCTGGGAGTGGTGTGCACTTGGGCGGGCTGCATGTCATATGTTTGTACCCATCGGGAAAGGTGGGCGCGTATGTTGTTTTTCCCCTCGTAACCAGATCTCATCCATAGCTAGGGTTTTCCAAATCGTAGGCGCATCCTCCTTCTGCATTCACACCAATCCTTGAAACTCTACTAGTGTGTACCCCACCATCTTTCGGGCGTAGCGCGCAGTGCCCAATTTAGAGTGTCAAAACACTACTGTTTGGTACTTCGCTCTCAAATTTGTTCAGAAAGTCATCCACCATTGTCAACCCATCATACCTAGGTAGATCCCTTATCTCTGTGGTTACGCAGTGTAGTGATCTTATCATCATGTTGCAATTAAGTGTTGTTACTTCGTGCAGCTGATTCTACCATCGCTCTATTTCTTCGTCCGAATCCGAAGTGTAGGAGCTTTCACGCTCCCACGAAATCCTACCATCTGCAGTTGGGTTCACCCAATCTTGTTCTCGCGCGGTTATCTTGTAGATGCAATCGATATCATCATCACTATCATTGTCGCACACCAGTTTAGTGTATCGTGCTCCTTCGGCCGGATCTAGCGGTACTACTACACGTAGTGACTTTTTCTCAAAGATCATTTTGCGCTTCTTCAAATTTATGACTCTGTTCATATCAATGGCCCAGTCTATTCCCAGTAGCGCAGGATAGGGATTGCTATCATTGACAATCTCTATCACTTCGAAATCTGCCAACGTGCTCGCACCTTCAATATCCACCATTACCCCTTGCAATCTCCCCATGGGGAGGATCTTCTGTTGGTTCACCATTTGCAATTGAATAGGAGACCATTCTAGTGTGGATCTACCCATGCATTCCCATCTTTGTTTCGGCAGTACATTCATGTCCGATCCAAGATCCAGGATTACTTGATCCATTTCATACTCGCTGATTTTCCCTTCCTGTGTGCAATGCATGCTTTCCAAGTTTCCGGACCATGCGTGGTTCTCCTGACCCTGCACACCTAGCGATAAGTCATGTAGTCCTTTTACTGCCTTGCTGTCACGCAGCAATTTCATGCATGTCTCCAGAAAGGTAGTGAGCATTGAAGGATCCATCCCCAATTCGAGTTGATCCTTATTACCTGAAGTAGAGGATGAAGCTCCATGAAGCTCTTCTTAGCTTCCATGAACATCTCCTTCGCACACTCCAAATCAAATTCAGGTTCCTTTGTAGGAGCCTTGCGAACCCACACACTTTTTTCTGGCTGCATACCTTTATCATCTCTGGTGGTGATACCACTTCTGAGCACTATGTTTACATTCGGGTCTTCTTCGTGTGGCTCAGACCTCATCATTTGCAAATTCTGAGTTGGGGGAGGCTGGAGTACCCCTTTTTCGCACAGCCTCGCTATCAAGGTAGGGCAGTCTTCTACCTTATGATCAAACTGAGTATAGTACAAACATGATGTTCTTGTCAGATTCATACAATCGCGGGCATAATGTCCGGGCCCTCCGCAATTGTAGCAAATTAGTTGTCCGCGACCCCTTCCTGGTCCCATTCCACCTCGACCTCGTCCGCGCCCTTGAAATCCAACACATGCCATTCCTGCATTTGGGTCGAGGGCTCACATTTTGGTTTGTACCCTGTAGGCGAGAGTCTGATCCATCATTAGTTTGTAGCTTCTGCAGGCGCGTTCATCATGGCCTATCGACCTACAAAAATTACAAAACAATTGTCAGGACGTCTGCATATACTTCTGCAATAGATGACAATTATCCATAGTGTTTTTTCCTCCTATCTTACAAATCATGCACCATAATGTAGGCGTCGTGCTTGGTCTTGCTTGTGCCTAAGGTCTTAACGGCATTGACCCTCCTCCCGCCAAGTAATTCTCGAATACTGGATAGTGGTCCTTATCATGCCCCTGGCCTTTGCATTTTATGCACCATACCTCCTCGTGCGCCTCTGGCCAAGGTGTCCTATCCTGTTTCAAACTCTTCATTTCCAGACATAGATTTTGCAGTTGCGTGTGAATTTGTTGGACTCCCAGACTAGTATCTTGTATAGGAGTCTCATGCAATCTCATTTCCATCTCGAAGGCTTCGGCCTGGGTGGAAAGCTTTTTTTGTGACAGTGTCGTCCTTAAATGTGGTGTTAATGACACTACAAACCATGCGCGGTGTTGTCCATCCATAAATTCATGTTAGCTTCGCGAATCATACTCTTCAGTCTCTGGTCCAAATCCCAAGGGGTCTCGTCCAGGAGCATCGCGATCTCCTTGAACCCAATAATTGATTGTGTCTCCAACTTTGGCCTGCTAAATTCCCTGTTCAGCGCGGCCTGGATTTCTGCGATTCCTGCGTTTGGATGGTCATTATAATGCTTAATGTACCATGTTAATGCATGATCCTGCAATGCGCTTACCAACGTAGCCTTTTTTATATTTTCATCCACGACTCCTTGTGCTTCCCGTACTGCTCTTTCCACAAGCCAAAATTGGTCTGGATCTTCATTCCCTACTCCTCTGAATACTGGTAGTTTGATCACACTTGCCATACTGAACTGTGGTGGTGGCGGAGGTGGGGTGGGTGGAGATGGAGGTGAAGATGGTGAGACAGGTGGCATGTAGGTGGAGGTGGTAAGCACGGAATTCGTTGCCTTATCAGACTGACCGCGCTTCTCAGAGAAACTTTCGCGAGCTCTTCCTCGCTTTCCTGCGAGGGTGAAATTAAGGGACTAGTTTCTAACTCTTCACTACTTCCGTTTCTGTAGATCTTCCCACTTCGCGTAGTCCCAAACATTAATTTATTCGCATAACCCACTTTTCACACAATAGCATCTTAATCCAAGTATTCAAAGATTTAATATACTTACCTCGCGGTCCTTTGAGGAAGCGTCGTTCCACCTCACTATAGCTAACCGTCGTATCTACCGTGAACTTAGTGATAAATCCTCCTATAATTCGATTGAGCCAATGGTCCACAGCCTGCGCGATATTATCTTCTCATGTTTCTAATCTGCGCACTAATTCAGGAGTCCACACGATTGGTTTATCGAGCCTACACCTCCCCTGACTATCTGCTAGCTTCGCAATCGAATCATACAGCTCAGAAGGAAAAGATGCAAAGAAAATTTCGTGGATTTCCGTATATAAGTAGTGCTCCAGCCATTGTTCCTTAGATACTCATGGATTCTTGCTTTCCTGTGCCGTGAACTCGTGAATCTTCTTGTCCAACCACCCTTCAATTTCTTTCTTTGTTGGGTTCTAGTGACACAACATCAGACATCCCTTATGCAGATCCTGGTCCCGGCAATGGAACCATTTGTTGGCTTGTAGGGTCCTAACCCAGGTTCAAAGGAAATTTAGCCAAACAAATCCCAGTACTACTGGCCCTTTTGGAAATAGTCCATGGAGCGCGGACTGAGGTCTCACCCGAAGTAGTATGGGAGGGTGCTAGAACTAGGTTTTCACACCCTAGAGATGTCTAATGATTTTTGGTGGTCCGCGGTTTGACCCTGCGCGCACGTCGCTACGTGCACCTATCAGTACTTTGCGTCCTGCGATGTTGTCTTTGTGTAGCCCTACTCGGGGGCTAATCCATGTTATTACCCAATTCCTTCCTATTAACCTGATATTAGTTGATCACTTAGCTTATCAGTATGTGTCTAGTTATATTTAATAGTGTTCAACATTCATATAAGTGCGCACAATAAAGAAAACAATCTAATTAAACAGGAAATAGCACAGGAACAGATACACAAGATTTGGAATAAAACTTCTCTTTATTATTCTTCTTCCTTGGTTACAGACTCGACTCCGCCCTACGCACTCATCTGCAGGGGCCCAAGCACTCAGCTGCGGACTCTACTAGGCCTCTACGCACTCAGCTGCAGAGCCTCTTCCTACTACTATGACCCAAAGCACTTAGACCTTTACTCTATGTTCGCTATCTTCTAGACTCCATTCATTTCCATGTATCTCTAATTATCTTTATAACTTAGAGCCTCGCTCTATTTATACAATCCCATGGTCCGTGGACCATGGGTAGGCTGACACTACATTCAAAACTTAGGGCGGACAACCCTATGACTCTAACATATATTTTGTGCTCTACCCCTGCAATTCGCGGAGTCTTTACAACAATAATACTCAAAACTTGGGCTTTGAGCCCCAAATCATGATGTGGGGGGGGGATTCCATGCCCAACAGAATGACAAGGATCAGATCTGATTGTTGATGGTGGACAGCGGTCAAACACATATGAAGGCTAAAATCATTCACTTGCTAACTCCAAATCAGTTTCAAATTTAATTCGAAGACTCCACTAGAGGATGAACCTTACCAACAAAAAAAATGAAAGGAAAATATGGGAAGATCAGGGATTCAAGTTGGAATTTCATCCAAGAATTCATGTTCTTTATTGTAAATTATTTATTTTCTTTCCCTGAAAATATCAAGAAGGTTTTCTAGAATATACTGTATTTAAGAAAAGATCCCAGGCCTACATTTGATTCCATTCCTTTGAAGATTTTGAATACAAACTTTTATCTTGGTCAAGACCCTTCTTCCAAATCTTACGATAGCTATCTCCAACTTGATGAGCCTCAAGAGATCAAAACTAATCCTACAGCTTCTGTACATACTCCTACACCTTGTAAAATTCCAAATAATACAAGCCACTCATCTTACCTCCTACACTACATGATTTCCCTCAAAATCACTACAAATATGTTCCTAGGTTTGACGGAGAATATGGTAACATCACTGTTGAAAAACACATTCAGAGTTTTGAAAAATTTCTCGACCCTTTTGAGGTTGAAGAAGATGATGTCAGTATCAAGATTTTTTCTTTATCTCTACAAGGTGAAGCTAAGAAATGGTTCAAGAACTTGTCAGTTGCAAGCATTTTCGATTTCCATCAGTTTGTGAAAGTATTCCTTGATACATGGGTGATCAAGAGAAATATTTTTTTGATTTTAGAAGAATATAATCATTTGGAAAGACAACCAAGAGAAACAGTGCAACACTTTTCAGTTAGATTCAATCAAGTATACCACTCAGTGTCTGCTAAACCACCTCTCGGTTTAGCTCTCTTACACTACCCAGATTCCTTTGACCCGAAAATGGCATTTCAATTGAGAGAAAGGGATCCTACCACACTCGAAGAAATCCAAGACAGTGCAATAGATGTGGAAGCTAATTTTCTAGTCAAAAGATCAAAGTTGAAAGAATAAGCGAGGGAGAACATACAGAAGAAACATTTGACATCTTCAGGAGCGAAGCTCGACATTTTGGTAATCACAATTGAAGAAATGATGCAAAAGATCATCATGAAAGATGAAATTGTTGTTCAAAAACACCATGTCGCACTTATTACTTAAGAAGAAGAGATTCCTGACCCTAACCATTATCCAACTCATTTCAGTTGCCATAGATCAGAAAATGATTATTTTATGTATTCATTTATGGATAGTCGTGAAAATGGATTTGTAGATCAACCCGTGGAGGATCAATTTTCGGATCTAATGTGTATGTTTGATGTCATTCCTTATAATGATGAGTTACCCAAGTATGATCAGTATGATGATGATTATGTTGTTGAAATAGAGGTTGACTCTACAAGACAATCAACGACATGTTTTTGGGAGGAAGAAGCTTCATTACAGCAGCTCAGATGTAGCACTCAGCCTATGCATATCAATCATGACAGAAATGAAGAGAATCCAAAAAAATTCAAATCACGTGAAAGGTCTTTGCCTTTATGTTTTACTTCATTTCAATTACTGAGAGAAAAATTTCCTAAGATTAGAAATCAACAGTCTTTCAATTTTGATGTTGAGAACAGAGAGTACCATGAAATTATTGACCAAAAATCCTTGCCTTTATGTTTCTCTTCTTTCGAAATAATAAGAGCAAACTATAAGGTTACCAAGGAAGCAAATAAGCAAGTTAAAAATAGTTGGCAACCTTCTCCTGAAGTTGTTGAGAATGTTGTTTGTAATATAGAACCTTTTTTCAGTCCACAATCACCGTTACCAAGCAACATTTAGTTTGAAAATGCAGCCGAAAGTGTGGAACATGAAGAGTTTATAGAAAATCATGTAGCCTCATTGGAACCAATGTATGACAAGTTGCAGCAATCCTCTCAAGTTCTCCTTGATCCAATAGCTGATGTTGTGGATGATATCTATAGTCAAATTCCTTCTCCATTAGTTAACTATGAGCTTCAAAACAAAGGTGATACAAATTTGATTAGACAGTTAGCTTCATTGTCTTGTTCAATAGGAGTCTCGTTACAAAGTTCATCCAAAAATTTGCAGTCTACATCTATTTCACTTGAGAATGACAAACTTCATTTTATAAAACAACCAATGTCTAAAAAGGAAGAAGATTCTTGTCTCGTTGTTGATCATCAAGAAAAGGTAGTCATTCACGAGTTTCAGGATCCTTTTGTCAAGTTGTTGCAGTCATCAAGGGAGATGAGTTTTATTATATTTATGGATCATGTACACATGTTCAGTGGACACTTGGATTGGCGTAGCTTTTGTTTTTTCTTCCTTCTCAAGGAAAATACAAGCAGAATTCAAATAAGTAACCATTTGTTGGATTGGTTACACTGGAGGGATCATTACACATGATTGTATAGAAATCTTCAATAGGTTGGCAGTTATCATCAGAAGTTTCAAGCCCAAGGAGAAGGCCATAAGGCTTCTTTGTTCAGATGTTCTTTAATTTTTGTTAAAAAAAAAGTTGTAAAGTCAGTTTTTTCAGTCAGTATGTTTTTTATAGTCAAGTCAGTCAGTTTGTCAGTCCATTTTGAGTTTGAGTTTGGTCTTTTCATTTTGACTCCATGCACAATGAATAAGGCCACCTGGTCTACGGTGTTCTTGACACCTCCAAGGAGCTGCCATCCCCAGCTGGAGTCAATGTTAGTGTCAATCAGTTCAGCCTATCACCAATGATCAAATATGCTCTTACAAGGTGTTGTTAGGGTGTCAAGTCAAATTTTTGTCATTTCAGTGAGTCTTCAAATAAAAATTTGATCACTGGCTAGTGTGTCTAGGGCCATTTCCACTCTCTCAAGAATTTCATATACCAGTCACTTTCATTACTCAATTGATTCTACCATCATGAAAACATCATTAAGATCAGTTCAATCACATCATCATGGTCTCCATTCAGCTCAGTGTCACCATTAGGTCATTAGGGTTAAGGTCACAAAATCAGTCATTTCATGTATAAATCTGGAAAATGAGGAGTGGAAAGAGGTAAATTTGTTCAATAATACTTGATTTCAAATGTAATCTATGTTTTTATATGTAATAATTTTCATAAGGTTCTAAAGTTACAAGAAGAAGTCCTAAGGCTACAAAAATCAAAACGAAAGTGAATTGGTGAGGTGGGCCATCCTACCTCATTAATCACTTAGACACCAAAATAAAATTATAAAAGTACATGGAGGAACTCATTCACACTAATTTGAAATTTTCTACCATCCTAGCATCGAGCTCCTCCCTCTCCTTTGCAAAAGATTGTGATTCCATAGCCCTCACTGGCAAAAATTGGCCCTCGCTACACACAGACAACCCACGCTACGCACCTGGACAGCACGCTGTGCACAGGAGGCCTTCGCTGCGCATGAGGCATAGTTATTCAAAATTGGTGTTTCATCACCAAAATCCATTTTTCAAAGCTCCTCTTTAGTCATTTCATCATCCAGGCTCTATAACAAGTAAGTTTAATCATTTTCATGCCCTTCTTTGCCTCATATGTCAAGAAATTGATCAAATAATTCTTCTACTAGGGTTTACATGCTTTACATGGTTTTGATCTTCAAATGATGAATTGTTGCCCTAAAACCCTAGATTCCTTATCCCTACACCTCTATTTGCAGCTAATACACCATCTCCATCCATCACAAAGCCTTTTCCTCTCATTTTCTACATTTTCCTCTAAACCCTAGTCTACCCTATCTCTTTCTGGGGTAGGCCTGTGTTTTGGCCTTTTCCACCCCCTCCCCTCACTCATTTCCCAAAATTCCTTCTCCCCCTACTCACTGACATCATCCCCTACCCTCCTAAATTTTCTTAAAAAGTTAGGCAACTCCTAAGTCCATCATACCACATCATTCCCTCATAGTAGCAGATTTCATTGTTTTTGCTTTCCTTTCACCTAGGGTTTGAAGTATGGAGCCTAACTCATCACCATCAGAGAAGAGGAGGTACAACAAGGGGAGAAATATACTGAGCTCTAAGCCCTCTAATTGCAATGAAATCATCTCCCCCCCATTTGTCATGAAATGCTTTGAAGATGTCAATTCTTTAGGGTTTTTTCAAGGAGTGCAGGAATTAGGTTACCATGAACATCTCACAAGTATATTTTCCCTCACCTTGAAGGAAGACAAGATCACCATTGTAGGGAATGATTTCATGTTTTTAGTGGATTCCATTTATCAAGCTAAAGGCATACCAAACCATGGTGAAAACTAGTTCAAAAGCATGAACCTAGACCTAGAAGAGTACAAACCCTATTTGAAATCACAATACAAAGGATCTCACTCACATGTTTTCCCATTTAGATACTTGTTGGAGAGATATGCACCATTGATGAAGGTTGTAATGAAGTTCTTCACATGTGAGAGTATATTTTCCAGGTTATATCAATACCACATAAGGCTAATCGTGCACTTTACAGCTGCCAAGTATCTCAATTTGTGCAACTACTTGTATCGGAGCCTAACCAAAATGCATGAAAGGGTGATATTGAAAGGTAATAATAATTACCCCATCCTCTTTCACCATAGCCTGATAAAGGTTATAGTACCCCATCAATTGGCAGAGAAGGACATGACATGGGACACCTTCATTGAGGCAACCTTGAAAATGCATATAACCACTTCACCAAGCCAGCACCAAACCATGTCAGCACAGCCCATGTAGGTGGGGTCATCAAGAAAACATGATGAGGTTTCCAAGGAACATAGGCCTGAGGTGACCAAGATATATCAGATAGGTAGAAGGCTTGTGTTTTCTCCTCAAATTGAGGAAGGGGCAAAGCTTACTTCATCAGCAGAACACGGATCGCCATCACATCATGAGGCTTCTTTGCATGATGAGGAGTCCACTGAGCATGACTTTGACCTAGTTAAATTGGAGGCACAAGATGAGCATAAAACCCTACAAAAATTCATTAAAGAGAAGTATTCTCAGATCATGGAGCTCAAGGACAATTTGGCAAGGGCCAAATTCATCATTTCATTCGTTGAGCAAGAAAACAATCAACTTAAGGAAAAACAACTAGTCATGGAGAAAGACCAATTCAAGGCCAAGAAGAAAGAGATGAAAGGCAAGGAATTGGTGGAACATGAGGACACTGAGCAGCATGAAGGACATGTGGTAAGGAAGAGGCCAAGGACAATGGGTCTTAGGAAGGCACTTCAAAGGGAAAGAGAACAAAAGCCACCAATGGAAGAATTGACCTTTGAAGAGAGGATTCCCATGGAAATAAATGAAGACAGGGAGTTTTGGATTGAAAAATTCAATTTACACCTTGAGAATATCCTTAAAAATTCCAACAGGGATAACAGGTTGCAAAGGAAAATGGCCATCCATTACCACAAGGAAAATCAACTTTGCAAGGGCAAAATCTAGGAGTTGAAGGCCAAACTAAATGAAACCCTAATCATCCAAGACAAGAAGGGAAAGATATATTTGCTTGATTATGCATCCATGGTTGCATAAAATACCTCATCAGGCATCTCTGGACAAATTTTGGGAGTATTTGGAGAAAATTTTTTGTTTTCGTGCAGACTGGTGCAAACTTGCAATTTTTGGCATATTTTGTCTAGGAGTGCAGTGAGCTCACGCTATGTTTCTTCCTCAGGACTCCAAATGATGGAAACTCACCATTTTTGGAAATCTCATGACCCTCTCTCAAAACCCATATTCCCACTTTCTTGGTCCAGGGCTCAGTCTTTTAGAAATTTGCAAAAAAGAGGCCAAACATCACCTTTTTGCGCCTCTTTTTCCATTTCGCTGCGCACCTAGATACACCTTGGGAGAATGTCCATATCTCAGCCACAAATGGTTAATTTTGAGTTCCAAAATACTCTAAATACATATATACTCTCCCATATTTCCAGAACTGGATTCATATCAGGATTTTGACTTCAGAAAGGCACTCAAAAATGGCCTCCAACAACTCGTTGCGCACCTGGAAATTTCTGAGATTTTTGTAAAATTTTCACTATGTAATTTTTTGTAATTCCTAGTTCGACTTTGGTAAAAGTAAAAAGGGTGATGTAAATGATGTAATTGAGTAATATCACAGTAAATATGATGTAATAGTGGGTGGTTAGTCTTTGTGAGTTTTTTTCATGTAAATATGGCCTCATTTATGAGAGAGGTTGGAGTCAAAGTTAATTGTAGAAGTTGTTGTTAACTTCCCTGGACATTAGGGTTTGGTTAGAGCACCTCATGGAACAATTCCTAGAGTCATGGATTCGACCCTTGAGAGTGGGGAGATGTTGTTTTGGTATTTATGTATCAGTTTCTCATCCATAGAACAAGCTGGACTTGAGAGAAGAGAACTATTGTAGCATGTACTTGGACATTTTCTGGAAATCAAGGATACAGTTTGCAACTATTATCTAGAAATTCATGTGCAGTAATTTGTGATGTTGTTTTTTCTCTTTTATAGATTTATATGAAATATACTCATCTTCTCTTTCCATTCATTCATTCTTCAATGGTTTTCCTTACAGTTTATAAACATAATTCTTTACATTAAGCTATGTTTTGATGGAAAACCATTATGTGTTTACTTTCTTTCTTGCTTAATGAATTCATGTTTCATGCTCATTAATACCTTTAGCTTCTTCTGAACACTACACTACACTGAAAAACCCTAAGATCCATCACAAAATTATTGTGAACTTGCTCCTTTATGTCTTTGCTTCTTGTAACCCTTTGATCCTGTTGACCTAACTACCTGGTTTTTCTCCCTTATCCAGCACCAAAATCCTAAATTCCCAAACCTAACTAAGCCTATCTAGCCTAAAATCTATTCCTTTTCCATTCAAATCATTGGTTGTGATCATAGAGAGAGCCCTCTCTAGTTTTGGAGGGCTAACTACCAAACTGAAATCTTGGTCTGTGGTTACCTCCGTCGATCTCCTCATCAGCCTAGGACATTGTGGAGGATAACAACCAGGACGTGCATACAAATATGTCATTATGTTTAAGGTTTGTGCTACAAGAGTTTTACATGATTTGGATGATTAATATAGATGAGAAGTGTTTGGAGTTTTGACATAATTATTTATAATGACTTAGAACTTTGACTTGATTTTGAGATATGTTCTGGACTATTGATCTCTCTATGATAGAAAAAATGGGATTTGACCTAATGACTAATGTTTTGATTTTATGACTGATGATTTTCCTTGATGAGAATGATATATGAACTTCCAATGAATATTATTGGTATTCGATTGTATTGGCATCCTTGTTCTTAGCACATTGGTTGAAGTATTGACAGTTGTGATTCAGTATGAAGTTATCTCCATGAATGGTTGGAACCTGCATGACTTATCCTTGGTGTATGCATTTGCATCTAGTGACTTATATTATGATCACGAGGATGACTTGATGAAATTTGGATTGATATTTCTTATGACAACTTGTTGGCATGATAATATATGAAGTCATGACTTGATGAGAGCTCTACCTATCTCCTTGTCTAAAGAATTTGATTCTATGATATTGTGATGATCTTGATATTGGCTCTGATATGGCATCTAAACTTTGATAAGTTGACTTAGTTGATTTGATTGTGCAATATTGTGAGTATGAGAATATTGGTTTGGAAAAGTATTATGTTTGTAGATATCACTATATGAAGAAAACTCCTCGGTCCAGATATGTCTGCATTGACAGTTATCTGGTGAATCCAAGATGATGTGTTGATCCAAACCTTTACTTTAGAAGTGTTCCAAGGTACGACTTTGATTTTGAATTTGGATGGTCTAATCTTGACAAGAAATGAGCCTATGATGATATAAGTAAGAGGGAGATGGATTCTTAAGCTTGAAATATGGCATGATGAATCGATTTCTGAAGTTGGGAAAATAAAATCTATATTGCAAAGCTATTGAAGACATATTGGAAAGTGGAAATGCAAATCCTTGGACCTCCCATTGAATTTCAAGAAGTTGTGAAGATATATTGTAGAACTTGACTTGGCAACCAACAATTGATAGAATCATTGATGTTCCATTTTGAACATACATCTATATATATACATGATATGCATAGAACCTAAGTCGATTCATGATTGAGTTGCTTCATTCACATTGAGTGTTTTCCTAGCATCCTTAAAATTACTTACATGGGACGATCCTCCTATGATATGTGACTATTTGGGTGTATTGATGATGATTAGGATCGTTATTGATGAGATGAGAACATTCGGATGCTACCTTAGTATGAGATATGCCATAATATCTTAGATGAGAGGTCCATAGCATGACCAAGGTTGAGTACGATATTGTTAGCATGACTATCCATGTGGCAGGATGAAGAAACTCCTTGGAGAGTTGTCTGAGCAGGATCTAGATATGACATGGATACATCATGATGACAAAAAGTGGGAACTGATTGGTAGAGAATCCCGCATATAGTTGGGACTGAGATACCTTCATATATTGAGTTATTGTTGTTGTATGAAACAAGCTCAAGCTTATTGTTGGCACCTCCTTGAGAGGGAGGATGATTATGGTATCATTTTTGTGATGGATATGATTATTTATTTTCTAATATCATATTTGATTCGATGTCTTGTATGAACAGGATACAACTGTTATTTAGACATGAATATGACCATATATGAGCATGATGATATGTTTCTCCTCTACAGAGAGCAGGGCTGATCGAGAACATTGATCCAGCTCTTCCTCCCCTATCTGAGATCCCAAAGTGTGGAATTGAGATAGATGGCTACTAGGGGTGAGGGAACTCTATATAATAAGGTATCACCCCTATCTATTACCCATAGGGTTGGAGTAGTAGCTCACCTTATATTGGTCTTTGCATAGTATACCCCAGTTGGAATCATACCCACAAGCAAGGCTTGTTGGGATTGTCCCTCCCCATTTGGCCAATGGGTTGAGGAGGCTTGGATCCATGTGATCCTTACCTCTTGGTAAGTTGGGAATCTTGTCCAAGATCGGATTATGATGCAATTGTTCTACCACATGACTATTGAGGTTCATTGTTGGGAAGATCAGTAGGTAATAGGATGGGTTGAGTAGTATCTTTCCTATATCACCTATTTCTCGATATGGAGTCATGGTAGTAGCTCCCCAATTAGATTTTGGGATGAGTAGTATCTCCCCGATGTGGTTCCAAGTTAAGACGTGCTCCCTGATGATATTCTCTCCTATGTTAATTCAGGTCATAAATCTGACCTCCTGCCGATATTTCCGAGTAGTAGCTCATTGGAAGAGATTCTAGGTAGTAGCTCGATGGACAGAGGTAGTAGATTGAGCTCCCCTATGATGTCAAAGTTCTTCTTCTTTTAGATTCAAGAATATTGAGCATATGAGCAAGAAAAATTAAGAGATAAGCATGAATGATCAAGAGAGGAATTGATATGATCAATGATGATACATGATGATGATATACTTGAGATTGAATATGATTTGATGACAAGATACATATGACATCATGCAGGTGGAATTCTCCCTAGTTGAGAGGGAGCATTAAAAATATGCAACTACGGTAAAATTCCACTTTTGATAGCTCACATGATAGAGATAATGATTTCATTGAATTTCTTTTTTCAAGAGGACCAAAATCGACCTAAATATCACTCAAATTAGATAAGGGAAAGTGTACTTATGAAGAAAAACCCACATGTGCACATTTGATAAGGTCAGCCCTAAAGTAAAGTGGACCACCTTGAAAAGTTATAAATATAAGTGCCATCTACCTCATTTGGACACAATAATGAGACACTCTTCTATCTTTTTTTGGCTCACACGGGTATGAGGCTCGTCTGCAAAGGATCAAGTTCGCTCTTAGGTGAAATTGCAGGGTCCAAAGCTCACATATATGATTTAGGGTTTTAGGCCCCAGTCATAGGTACAAAATAGGAAGGATTATATTGTAGTTGCATGCATAGAATCTAATCTATGTTACTGGAGCCTTCCAATTGCACGAACAACTCTCCATCCATACGACTAGGGGTTTATGATTTCCACAGTCCAGATCTGACCCTAGTCGCTTGCATGCCAGGCTTAAGGGAGTGATTGGGAAAATTATAATCACTCGCATGAAAAATCCTCCTTGTGAACGAGATCTAAAATATGAAATCTCAATCTTCCAAAAAAAATTCTCAGTGACCACAAGGTTCGACAATTGACTACAGACAATGATATTTTATTACAGTCTTCAAAATCATAGTTTTGAGCATATACATTGTTGGGTTCATTTCATGGATGTTGTAGTTGTTTTGCTGATTAGTTGCATATATGAATATATGGATCATTGTACTCTCTTTTTTTGAATCATTTGATGACAATCTAAGAAGAATAATTTGCAAGGGTTTTCCCCATAGTGGGGTTTTCCCTGGTCTCCGACCAATCCTAGTATCTCTATGTGTGAATTTTTTTCTTCTATTATTCCTTTATGTTCTGCTGCATTGATGATGATGATATTTTAATTTATACATAGTTGCATATTATGATGAATAATGATGTAAATATGAATAATATTATGATTTCATGGGGTGAACCTTTATCAAAGAAAAGAACAATATATCCCTATGAAAAATTAACAAGGTGTTGTAGTAGCTACAATCACCCGCCAAAATTTTGCCTTAGCTTCGTTTTGGAGCCTCCCTTCCAATCTTCACAACAGCTTGCCTTGCTTTCTCAAGTTGACAAGCTTCAGTGTTTTTCTTGCACAAAGGCAGCATGTCAATCATAGCTTGATCCATTCCCCTCACAGGTTGTTCACCCGGACTTGGTCCAGCTACAGGCTGAGCAGCTTCCCCAAGAAAATTGTGCATTTCTGGAGGGCAACCAACCTTCCCTCCAAAAATTGTGCAATCCTGTCTGGCAGCCTATTGAGCTCCAAGATTGCGCAATTCTACTAGTCAACACTCCCAACAGTAATTGCAAAATTTTCCCCAGCAGGGTTGTTCATCCCAGAATTTGCGCAAATCTAGGCATAATTCAACTTCTCTGCCTAGAAATTGCACAAATATCTTGGGCAGTCAGCCCATCTCCTAGCCAGAAATGTGCATTTCCTTCAAGCAGTGGAGATATCTCTTTCATGTGCAGCTGAGTTGGCCAGTTCCCTCCGAGACCGAGCAAAACAGACTTGCATGCATGGGCTACTTCTCCCAAGGCAGCATGCAAAGGCATCCCTTGTTTCAAGGATCTATGTTTAGCAGTTGGAGGTTACATGCAAGGATCATTTCAAAAACCTCCTACCAAGTGTTACTTTCCCTAGATTTGTGGCATGTGTGTCACAACCTTGATGTTATCAAAAATCATCAACTAGACGTTGCAGAGCTCATTCCTCACATCAACATGGAATCTCTGACATCCCACATCACATCTAGGAGCAGTCACACATTCAGCTCAGCTATTTTGGGGTGAGCCCGCTTTCCATGCCTTGTGTTGCATTTCGTTCATTTTTTGTGTTTTCGCTTGTGTGAGCATTGGTTTTTTTATTTCTTTGAATGCTTGTTGTCATTTACATGTATACTAGCTTGTCCTAGCACTGTTTTAGTTTTCGTTGCTATCTCATTGATGTCGCATGCATGAAACTATTTTTCACGAACGGTCGCCAATTTGGCGACTCGCCTCACCCACATGTACGTTGTTCCATTTTCTGAATATGTCATTCGTTGTGTGCATGCATGATCATTCACTCATGCTTACACTCAGTATCACCATGCATTCGCACTCACATTCTCTTTCAGTTGCCTGTCGGTGAGCCTGGGCAGCCTTGGCCCGAAATCTGCCTCACCAAGAGCCTCACCAAGACAACATTGCGCAATCCTGAGAGGGAAGGCTCTACCTTCCTCTCCAGAAATGTGCATTTCTACCCAATATTTGTTCCCCATGCCTGCTTTGTGAAATCCTGAGGGACAGTGACTGTTGGCCCATGAAATTGCGCAATGCAGTCACTGAGGCTGCAGTCATTGCCAGCAAAAATTGCTCATTATACAATTTCAATAGTTAGCAATCAGGCTGGACTATGCATTTCACAGTTCTAGTAGCCAGTCAGTCTCTTGATAACCCAGACTGTGCCTTGCGCTATCTTCACAGTCATTCTCCTAACCTCCCGGTGAAAATTGCGCAACCTTCATGATCAGTGACACAAGTATGTGCAAGTCAGTGCTCAAGTTCATTTTGGTTTTCGACTGACAGCTTGCTTGCCATGAGTGTTTCCATGTCTCCAGGTATCGCAGGTGTTCATCTGCCTCTCAGCAGCACAGGAACAATGTTTTCAGGAGAGCAGAGTCAAGGAAACTATTCAGAGCACACTTGGAGATGCAGTCGATCAAGTGTTTATGAGCTTGCCTAATCACGAAGACATCAAGTTGTTCAAAAGCAAGGTCATCAAGATATGAAAGCAGCAACATCACAATGAGAAGCATCATGAATAGCAGCTGAAGGCAACATACCAAATGCAACGAATGCAAGAGGAAGGTTGTTGACAATACAAAGGTGGAACAAAGTTGTGAGCTCAGGCTGATCCACTGATGATGAAAGCAACCTTGGAGACTCAAGATATGAGGTGACGGCGCGACATGAAGATCACACAAAGACAAAGAATGGAACAAAGAAGGAGTTGCATTTGTTGAAGCAACAACTCAAGGAAGAACATGAAGCTGCATAGACAGACAAATGAGTTGTAGCAGGAATAGGAACAACAGTGGGCGCAACATGCACTCACAGATGAAACTACACCCATACAAGTTAAAGACTCATCCCAATAGCTAGCATGAAGCAGACATGGTGAGTAGTGTTGTTGATCGCATGCAAGGGATTCAACAACATGCATTTCATTGTGCGCATGTGTGCGATCCAACTCATTCAGCACACTCACCAAGGTGAAGACAAGAAGCAAGTCCAACAGGAGCTAAACATGTACTTCGGCAAGTTGATGTGCATGACCACCAGCACACACTTGAAGATCACCATGGACAATATGCATTAGTGTGTTGTTGGTTCAGCCACACCCAAGGACATCATGCCCATGTTAGCAGACGAGTTGGATGAAGGAGCCGAACCAATGCACCAGTTGCAATGGAGGAAAGAGTTCACTTCAGAAAGATGTCACCATGAGGCGCATGCACACCATCACGGACGACCATGCTTGGCATCATCTCACCACCTTCACCATCACAAGCATGTCAAAGAGTTGGTCTCATCACAACGGACCGAGTGTTAGTGATTTCTTGCATGGGTTTCTTGAGCCATGTTGTCTCACATGAGTACATGTGCATTGTAATGTTGAGTCATGTCAAGTGTCAATAGTTGGACGTAACAGTCATAGAGCAAGTGAAGAGTCATGAGGGTAGTTGAACGGTCACAAAGGGGAATGTCAAGGGTCACCCCATCCTTAGCTATAAATAGTCCCTCATAACTCATTTTAAGGGCTTTTGGTTAGCCAAGCTTCTGATAAGACTATCTTGGAAAGAACTTGGATGATATTGTAATGCGCCTTTGCTTCTCCACTGCACGGAGCTGGTTCATATCTTTGGAGGAGAAGGCGGATGAGGCTGTAATGTTCCACTATTGGGGCTAGCGGGTTTACATGGATGTATTGTATGATTGGAACTTAGACTTCTTTATATAATAAGAGCCAACACATTTTCACACATGTATTGTATCTGTTGTAAGATTGATCTTTAACACTTGTAATGCATGTTTCTTTAACCTGTGTTCTACATCTGAACTAATTCATTTGTTGTAATGCATAATCTATTAATGGAATGTGTTGTATATGTTGTTAATGTTGTCCCGTCCGTGTCGACTTCTTTATCGGACATCAGACAGACCTTTCACATGAACCTTGTTATAACAACCGTTTCACTTGTTCGGACTGATCCGTGACTGTTGTACATGTTATCTTACCTTGTATGTTGTGACTACCGCATCTGAGTGGAATGCTCCACTGGAAGCTGTGTATGTCCTGTGTGTTGTGTGTTCCTAGCCGAGTTTGGACTGATCCCTTTCAACTTGGAACTCAACTTCACCCTCATCTCAACCCACTTGTGTTAGAACCTCTCATGCACCTTCCTTGACTCACTACAGCGGTCACACCCTTGCTACTGACAGAGTTATCTTACTTGCCTCTGTGTGACATCACGGTCAAGGCATTACCATAAGACCCACTACTAGGACTCCTACACCAAACGCTCTGAGGTCTGATTGGGACTTCTTACCGGGGCGATCCCCTTACATGTTGGCGGGTCAAGCACCATCAACACAATAATAGGAGCTACTTAGAAGTCTCATGGAGAATTTTCAAGCGAGACCATGAGAAAATCCAAGGTCTCACCAATATCATATTTGAAGAAACTTGGACCTCTACATGTTACATGTTTTTCCAAGAAGGATGGGACAATAAGAAAGAAATAAACTACCCTCTTGAATGGGCTCTGTATAGGGAGATCTACATAGAGACTGTAGTCTAAGTTTGGAAATCTCCCTCCAAGAAAAAGCTAAACATGTCTAGTGTGGATAACAAAGTAATTTGAAGATAGAGCCACTTTAAATATGGTAAAGGTAGTATTTCTCCTCTTGATTTTATAGTAAATAATGCATATGAAGATGAGGTGCTCTAAATTGGTCTCCTAAATGTGGAAAATTTGGCAATTTATATCCAAGTGAAGAAGGTGGTCATTACTCAATCGAAAATTGATGACATCCAAACCAAAACTATCCAACGGGGATCCTTAGGGCATGAATCTGGTGTATGCACATATATGCAAGTCTAACCACTACTTGAAATTTTCATAATATAAATCAATTTTGGGGATAAGATCCTTAAGGGGTGCAATCTAAGTAACCTAGATATACTACGTGTAGATGTCCCTCTAATTACCTAGTTTAAAACATGTCTAGACGATAGGAGGGTAACATAAAGCATATGAAGATGGGACATGTTACATGTCTAGACCTCTACATGTTACATGTCACCCCAAGAAGGATGGGGCAACAAGGAAGAAAGAAACTACCTTCATGAATGGGTTTTGCATAGGGAGATCCACATAGAGACTGTAATCTAAGTTCGAAAATCTCCCTCCAAAAAAAAGATAAACATATCTAGTGCGGATAAAAAAATAATTTGAAGATAGATCCACTTGAAATGTGGTAAAGGTCGTAAATTTGCTCTTGATTTTACAATAAATAAGGCATATCAAAATGTGGTGTTCTAAATAAGTATCCTAAAGGTGGAAAAACTAGAAAGTTATATCCAAGTTAGGGAGGTGGTGATTACTCCATCCAAAGTTGATGACATCCAAACCAAAACTATCTGAGGGGGATCCTTAGGGCATGAATCTTGTGTTTGAATGTATATGCAAGCCTATCCACTACACAAAATTTTCAAAATATAAATCCATCTTGGGGCTAAGATCCTCAAGGGGTGCAATCTAAGTAACCTAGATATACTACTTCTAAATGTCCCTCTAATTACCTAGTTTAAAAAATGTCTAGACAATAGGAGCGTAACATAAATCATATGAAGAGTAACTACAAGGGTAAATATAACTAGTATAGATAGGCACTTTCTAAATTAAATTGGAGGCCTCAAAAAACCAACAATGAATCCACACAAGGAGTCTTGCATAAGCAAAAGTCTTCAAAGAATAGAGAGCTAGGTAGGGGTATTGATCCCCATTGAAAAAAAGGTCACCAAGAATTTGGACCCTATCAAGGAAAGAGACAAGTATACATATTCCTTAACATGTAAAGGATGGGCCCAAAACTCTATTTAGATCATGCACTAAGATAATGTTAGTTTGCAACTAAGTCCAACGAGCTCAAAGAAAGTTAGGACCCCAAAGCTTAGAACCATAAAATGAAATGGATTTGATGATTGTGTCTTCCCAACACCATTATCTAATAAGTGATCACCGATGGTAGACATATGAAAAGGTGTTTTACTAATGCTATTTGACTAAAAAAGTGGTAGAAATCTATTGGTTGATTATTGAATCTAGGATCTTGTCATTTGGTCTCCTACTAATTTAGAACCCTAGTGAGTCGAGAGGAAGCTGAAATACAAGGTCTTGATTATTTGAGTATGTTGATTTGTGAACTATACTCAAGGGTTGAATTATAAAGATGTAGGGTTTCTACCCTACGATTGATTGCTTCTTCTATAAAGAAATAGAAACCATAACACATGCATGATGATGTGAATGAGGTTGTCTTACAAGCTTGTAGGATGAAGTTGACAAAGTGGATGCATGTAGTCCATGAATTAACAAGGACTCCAAGCATTGTAACAACTAAAAAATAACTGACAACTGACTAGCAAATAACTAACAATAAATGAGGATTAGAATTGAAATGAAAAAGGTAGGGTGCACACCTGACAACGAATGGCTACGCAAGAGGAGAAATTAGTCCACTTTCTTTCCAACCATGTTACCTTTGTGGATGGCATATTTATGGAATAAGAATACCTATAATGCACATAAAATGTGTTAAAGGTAGATAAAGAATAAGAAAAATAATAAATAAATTAAGAAACATTTTTATGACTAAATAAAAATTAGACAAGACTGAGGTGCATTAATACCTGAATGAGCTCCTCTTGGTTTCAATAATAAGTATTATAGTCTAATCGTGGAGAAAACATACCTCAATTTAATAAAGAAACAACGAATTCAATTTTCGAAAATGTAACTAGTTTCAGTCTTCATAATTGTCATTGTAGTCATGTCATTAATATATATATATATATATATATATATATATATATATATATATATATATGATATTGACTCTCTTGACTCATGACAATAATTCTTATGGCACCCTAGAATCATGAAGAGCATGCTTAACCTAGATGACCAATCAAAAGAATTTGAAACCCATTGATAGCTCGTCTAGGTTAAGCATGTTTTTCATGATTCTAGGGCACCATAAGAACTATTGTCATGAGTCAAAAGAGTAAATATAATTTGTATAAGACCCTGTTGGGCAAGATGTAACATGTAAAAAAATATTAATTTTATTTCTAGAAACTCAAAAAGACCTCCAATCGCAATTTGGTCCTGCCAATGGCAAGCCATCTTAGAAGAGGTTATTTGACCTACATAGATGTCTATATATAGAAGCAATTTCGACCTCATTTGACACCATTTGATGTACTCAAGAAACAAGTTCGATCTAAAGGAAGAGAAGCAAGAAAAGAAGAGTGAGAGACTAGAAGACAAGGAGAAAGACCAAGTGAAGGAAGAAGATCTAAAATATTTTCTATTTTTGTCCACACGTGCAAAAATTAGGGTTTCTACAGCTATTGTAGGGCAGAAAATTGCAGGTCAATGTTGAAAATCCAAAGCTGGAGGTTGAAGATGAGATTTGAACTTGTTTGAAGAAGGATTGAACCTTGTTGACTTGGTTGATATTTGGTCTAATTGAAAGGGATTCTTGGAGGGTTGACTTGTAGCTTGGAGGAGGACTTGGTCTATGGTTTTGGGTCTTGTTTTTCTCATTTGAAGTAGATTCTATAAGAATAGAAGACATTTTTTTTTGGGTTTTCCCCTTGGAGGGGTTTTTCCCTGGCTTGGAGCCTATTTCTTGTGTCTATTGTCTTCAATTTTTTTTTCTCTTGATGATTGTTTGATGAAAATATCTAATAAATAATCATAATAATATAACTAAATTTCACAAGAAATTATTAAGGTTAAGGGGATTTGTTTTAAATAGCCACCCTACTACATTCTCCAACATGGAATCAGAGCTAAGGTGAAGAAACAGAAGGAAGATGGAAGATCATCTTTTTGACATAAGAAGGGATTTATTATACAGGGGAATAAAGGACTTAAGAAGAAGAATACCTATTGATTTGGAAAGAAGGCTACTACATCAAGCTCTCATAGAAATTTTCGCCATCTAAAGAAAGGACATCTATATTGTGTCTCTCCTGAAGGTTCCTTGTTTTTTTTAAAATGAACATCTTGAAGGAAGGTTTCTTTATCTTGAAAGGGATATTGATCTCTCTTGAAAATATATCAATTTGAAGGCTCATTGAAATACATATTTAAAGGAACCATCGAAGAATCTTAGGATCACCATCCACTCCTTGAAGTTGTTGAAGACATTATTATTGAAGGCATCCTAGAAGTAATTGCTGGAAATAATACTGAGAGGGGGGTGAATCAGTATTATCAGATCAATAATTTAATTTTCCAAACATATTTGTATACGCTACTTCAGCTAAGTGAACTAACGTGTATACGTGACTGTACTTAAGGCAACCAGCGTATATGCAGATAACTTTTGATTTACCCAATTTATCATGTATTGAAATTTAACCAATATATCGGAAATTCATTAGACAGTGTAGTATAAGCATAATAAAGCATCACACATAAGCAACACACATGAACACCAAGATATAAGGTGGAAACCCAATGTGGGTGAAAACCACCTGCTGTTATCGTCTCTGTCTTCTTTTAATAATAAGAAAATATGTTTGCAATTTTGTACTGGTGCAGACTTATACCAGTACGCAGGCTTCTACCTGCAGAAGGTTACAAACTTCTCTCATTCTCTAGCTTCTCCTGGAAGAGAGCTACAACCCCATAACTCTTGTATTAGCTGATATGTTTACTAGTACATAGGCTGTGACCTACAGAAGGCTACGACCTTCTTTCTTCCTCCAAGGACCACGTTTCATAAATTTTCACACTGGATCCATCAACAACATCATAACTGTAATTCAATCATCAAATACATCTGCATCAACCAATCACTTTTTGAAACAACCACAACCAAATCAATCAATCACTTTGACAACACATCAATCTGATCATTCAGAATACTGTCACTAGAATACAGTAACCAAAACCCAGAACTCTGCAACAGTAAACAGAAAAAACTAAAACATATTTTATAAGGTATACACTACTTCCATGTGTCAAACCTGTGTGTATACACGCTTTTCTCAAAGCCAACCAGCGTATACATTTGCAAATATTAATTCATAATTCTGCAGCTATTCCAGACTTCAGTTATACCTAGATCATAATATTTACAGAACAACACATGCGTCAGTGTACAGATCTAGAATAAACATGATCAAACCATATAAAGATAGTTCATTTCAAGCCTTAAGATCTCTATCCATCATTAGATCTTATCCTCCATCAACCGCTAAAGTTCATCCCTGGCTCAGATCAAGCACAACACCATAAGCCAATAACCTGCATACTAGATCTCACACTTCATCAGATATTCGATACTTGCACACCTTGGCCTACTGATATTCTCCTCCTTTTATAGTTTTAGGCCTTTCTCAATACCATGGACCAAAACCACTTAGGACCAATACCTTGGACTAAATAGCTAGGTTCAATACCTTGGACCAGACAGCTTGGACCAATACCATGGATCAAAATACCATGGACCAAATACTTCGGACCAAAAACTTAGTTTTCCAAGGTATACGCTCTTTGCATTCTATGAAAGTGCGTGTGTATGTATACGTAACTTATATACAGTGAACCTGCGTGTATACACAGCGTGGTCAAGGTGAACCTGTGTATACCTCTCTTTCTTCATTCTGTGTAGACTGATCAGTAATTCTTTGTGTATAATTTTCTCGAAAAATCAGCTAGCTCACTGATAACATGTAGAAATTTCACCTGCAGATCCAACTGATATATGCAATGTACTAAAGCATAATACAAGATCTACATGTACCATAAACTTAGCGGAAGCTTAATCGAACATGAGCAACATCAAGCATGAAAACATATAACTAATAAGAAGGAATCAATCACACATAACACAGAATATATCACTGGGGAAAGCACCAGCATAAAACCCCAACATTGTATTATCAATCAAGTGGAAATCCTCAACAACATACAAAAAGAATCAGCTCAAAAGCTATCCTGCTCTCTCTGTACTCTGATGATGTAGCTCATGGACTACCTAGCCCTGTATATAAAGGCTACACCTCAGGTCCAAGCTCCTATTTCCTTGCGCAGTTTTGATTGGGGTCCAATTACAAAACACATGTAAATTGGCCTGATCATACCTGCTATCAACCTCAGGTCCAACTACGCAATACTTGAGGACTCAAGTTCCTCCTACATGCAAGGAATACTTACTAGAAATATCCTAGCAACTGATAGAACACTATCCCACCATCTGATCTCAACTGGGTCTCTGTCTGAAATGCCATGCATCAGTTATCCATGAGAGAATACTCAGTTATCTGAAAATAATAGTTGTCACATGCATGCAAGCATCAAAAAACTATATCTCATTAATTTAACAACTTGTTAAATTAATCTAACTGAACTTGACTAAGTTAAACTAAGTCAACTGATCCTCTCAATATAGAACTCATCCTTAATTCCTCAATCAGTGGAGAAAATCAAGGACACATTCCCCAATTAGTGGAGAAATAATTGCATGTTCTCACAAAGACTTCAAGTTTGCTTTTCCTTAACTAATTAACTCATGGAGAGTTAATTAATTAATATTCCAAACGGATGGTAAGATCAAATTCAAATTTACTTCCTATAGATAGACCAGGGCTACTATAAATAGGAAGGGACCCAAAAATTCTATTTTTAGCAGTTTCACCTCTCACCCAAGGTGGCCAAAATGCTCATTGGCCAAACTGCTATTTTTAGAAGTGATATTTTTAGCAGTTCTATTTTTAGCACTTCCTAAATTTAGCATTTCTTGGTGCACACTTTTCAACACTCCCTCTCAACAAGAAAGGCTTCCTCTCGAACCCGATCCTGTAACTCTGGAATGTTCTGCATGCAACACATCTACCAAGTGCGGTTGCTCTAGCAACACTCAGAACCAAAAAAAACTGCCAACTGACCTCTCTGTTGGGCTAGAACATACTCTGATGTTGAAGCTCTACCTACTGCTGACAAGTGCCCCGTCTCTAACCTCTGCGCTACTGCAACATCTCCATGCATCTCGCACTGTTGCACCCTTCTCTGTTCTACCCTACATTGTTCAACACACTTCTGCCTCTCGCATTGATGCAACCTGCATGCTCTGCGTTGTTCTAGGATTTCCTGTACTATAGCTCTCTCTTCCGCTCCATCCGCATCTATCTCTACCCAATCAGTCAGTTCCTGCTACTCCACATCAGGGCTCCTGAAGCAAGGTCTCATCCAAGAGGTTGGGTACCTCAAGGATCCTACCCCTCCTCCTTGGGACGATCACTCTATATCGCCCCACCTCCTACCTGGAGTTATGGCTGCATATGATCCCTCTGCCCACCTGGATCAAAGTTTCCCCCTACTGGAGGTCTATACATGAGTAGATGTCTCTACTCAATCTCCACTCAGCTTCCCCTATTATGGCTGCTCCACAACCTCCTGAAGCTGATGCACCAATCGTGGCTCGTCCACAATCGTCTAAGACTTCTTCTAGCACTGCATGTTGAGAGGTAACATACCCGCCCTCTCAACCACCAAGTCTCCATCAGTTGCCTTGTTGCTCAAGGCTTTGCATGCATCTTGAACCTCAAGAGCATACAGGCTCTTGACCTATGAACCAATCTGCTTCACCTATCTAGTGATGATGTTTCTAAGGAAAACCTTTCCCTTACTGAAGACTACATCATAGCCTCTATCTTCTAGCATCGCGATCAACACCAAGTTTCTCTTCAGTCTTGGTACATACTTGACATCGGTCAAGGTAAGGCGAGCTCCATGCTCTCTCTGAAAAATAATTGTGCCTACACCTGAGACAGTATACTTCTCATCATTACCCATCGCTATGAGTATCTAGAGATCTTTCTCCTCCAAAGTACTGAACAAACTCTTGTCGCCGATCATGTGGAAAGAAGCTCTCTGTTGAGCTAGAACATACTCTAATGCTAAAGCTCTACCTGCTGCTGACAAGTGCTCCCTCTCTAACCTCTGCGCTACCGCAACATCTCCATGCATCTCACACCGTTGCACCCTTCTCTGTGTTACCCTACACTGTGCAACACACTTGTGCCTCTCGCATTGTTGCAGCCTGCATGCTCTGCACTATCCTGGGATTCCCTGCACTGTAGCTCTCTCTGCCGCTCCATCCGCATCTGTCTCTACCCAATCAGTCAGTTCCTGCTACTCCACATCGGGGCTCCTGTAGCAAGGTCTCATCTAAGAGGTTGGGTACCTCAAGGATCCTGCCCCTCCTCCTTGGGATGATCACTCTATATCGCCCCACCTCCTACCTGGAGGTATGGCTGCATGTGATCCCTCTACCCACCTGGCTCGAAGTTTCCCCCTACTGGAGGTCTCTGCATGAGTAGATGTCTCTACTTGATCTCCACTCAGCTTCCCCTGTTGTGGCTGCTCCACAACCTCCTGAAGTTGTTGCACCAATCGTGGCTCCTCCACAATCATCTGAGACTTCTTCTGGCATTGCATGTTGAGAGGTAACATACCCTCCCTCTCAACCACTAAGTCTCCATCAGTTGCCTTGCTTCTCAAGGCTTTGCATGCATCTTGAACCTCAAGAGCATACAGGTCCTTGACCCGTGAACCAATTTGCTTCACCTGTCTAGTGATGATGTGTCTAAGGAAAACCTTTCCCTTACTGAAGACTACATCATAGCCTCTGTCTTCTAGCATCGCGATCGACACCAAGTTTCTCTTCAGTCCTGCTACATACTTGACATCGGTCAAGGTAAGGCGAGCTCCATGCTCCCTCTGAAAAATAATTGTGCCTACACCTGAGACACTATACTTCTCTTCATTACCCATCGCTATGACTATCTGGAGATCTTTCTCCTCCAAAGTATTGAAAAAACTCTTGTCGTCGGTCATGTGGAAAGAAGCTCCACTATCAAGAAACCAACTACTTCCCACCATGGATGAAACCATACATGCGAAGAGTGTGAAATCCAACTCAAACTGTGAAGCAAGTGCCTCACCTTCATATCCTTCCCCGGATCCCTTCTTTTATTTCCTATGTGGACAATTTGCAGCATAATGGCCCACCTCATGACAACGAAAGCATCGCACTTTCGATTTGTCAACCTTCTTCCCACCATTGGAAGAACTGGATTCGAAAAGAGAAACCTTCTCCTTCCCCTTATTTTCCTTACTCGCTAAGGCACAGTTCTCCTCATCCTCCATGGATGAAGAACCATCTCTAGTGCTCCATCTGATCTCCTCCTGCATCAAATCCGCCCATAGTCGTTCCCAATCTGGAAGTTTCTCCCTTCCATTAATAGAGACCTGGTAGCTATGCCAGCTCTTAGGAAGGTCAAGGAGTGCTAGACTCACCATATCATCATCAGCTGTCACGACCCCTACACTTGCAAGCTCATCCCTGCATGTGATGAGCTTGGTCAGATACATAGAGATCGTCTCATCCTTTTCACACTTGATCTTTCGAATTTTGTCCTTCAGTGCCAGCTTCCTCTGATCACAACTATTCTGATATAAATCTTTCAATTTTTTCCAAATTACAAATGGATTCTCCTTCCCATGGAGGTTCGAGACAATGTGATTTCGCACTCCCTCCAAGAGAATTCTCCTAGCTCTAGCCACACACTTCTTCCATTCTACCAGTTGAGTAACATCAATAGGCTTAAGGACTTCTTGATCAATGAAGTCCTTAAGGTCGTTATCTTCAAATACTGCCTCCATGCGATCCTTCCAAGCTATATAGTTTGAGCTGCCATCAAGGGCATACTCAAGCCTCAAACCATAGAACGCCATCGGTGAAATAGATGTGATAAGAACTTGAGATCTATATCCCAAATAATAAACTTCGAATTCCTTCTTGTATATTGTTCTTCCTTGATCACCTGTGCTCCAATACCATGTAGAATTTTCTCTACAAATCAGCTAGCTCACTGATATCATGTAGAAATTTCACCTGCAGATCCAACTGATATATGCAATGTACTAAAGCATAATACTAGATCTACATCTACCATAAACTTAGCGGAAGCTTAATCGAACATGAGCAACATCAAGCATGAACACATATAACTGATAAGAAGGAATCAATCACACATAACACAGAATATATCACTGGGGAAAGCATCAGCATAAAACCCCAATACTGTATTATCAATCAAGTGGAAATCCTCAACAACATACAAAAGAATCAGCTCAAAAGCTATCCTGCTGCCTCTGTACTCTGATGATGTAGCTCATGGACTACCTAGACCTGTATATAAAGGTTGCACCTCAGGTACAAGCTCCTATTTCCTTGCGCAGTTTTGATTGGCGTCCAATTACAAAACACATGTAAATTGGCCTGATCATACCTGCTATCAACCTCAGGTCCAACTATGCAATACTTGAGGACTCAGGTTCCTCCTGCATGCAAGGAATACTTACTAGAAATATCCTAGCAACTGACAGAATACTGTCCCACCATCTGATCTCAGCTGGGTCTCTGTCTGAACTGCCATGCATCAGTTATCCATGAGAGAATACTCAGTTATCTGAAAATAATAGTTGTCACATGCATGCAAGCATCAACAAACTATATCTCATTAATTTAACAACTTGTTAAATTAATCTAACTGAACTTGACTAAGTTAAACTAAGTCAACTGATCCTCTCAATATAGAACTCATCCTTAATTCCTCAATTAGTGGAGAAAATCAAGGACACATTCCCCAATTAGTGGAGAAATAATTGCATGTTCTCACAAAGACTTCAAGTTTGCTTTTCCTTAACTAATTAACTCATGGAGAATTAATTAATTAATATTCCAAACTGCTGGTAAGATCAAATTCTAATTTGCTTCCTATAGATAGACCATGGACTGCTATAAATAGGAAGGGACCCAGAAATGCTATCTTTAGAAGATGTTATTTTAGCAGTTTCACCTCTCACCCAAGGTGGCCAAAATGCTCATTGGCCAAACTTCTATTTTTAGAAGTGCTATTTCTAGCAATTCTATTTTTATCACTTCGTAAATTTAGCATTTCTTGTTGCACACTTTTCAAAACTTTGTTGTTAACCTGTTGTACTATGATCTTTCATCTGAATCGGTTGCCATCAAGGACAATACCTGTATCATAATGCCAACAATCTCCCCCTTTAGACTTGATGGAAACAACAATACCAAGTCACTCTCCCCCTTTGACATCAAGGGCAAAGGGTCATGCTCCCCGTCTGACATACATTATGATGGTCATGGTCCCCCTGAGTACAAGCTGAATCGCTAATATGCTGAAGTGTACTGATTGAGCTCCCATGCTCCCCCTGAGCACAAGCAAAGTCTGCAAAAAGATTTGCTAAAAGAATAACATACATCACCAATGACCTTCCTATCACCAATGACTCATACATACATCCATCTACCAACCAAGTGGGGATATACCAATTGTTTATACATGACAAAACAAGAAATATTACATCATCCATCCCATGCATAATGGGGTTACAAATTAGGCCTTTTCATGACCTTTACATTAAATGATATGCATGACATTTATAATAAGGAAAAACGATCTAAACAAGACCATGATAGTCATCAGCAACTATCATACACGATATATGATCCGCACCATTAGCGACATCAAGATCAACAGCCTGTATATTTCCATCATCAAAAGAGTCACCTGAATCAAAACAATTATGCGGATCTGTACCAAGATCTTCTAAGATAATGCCAACAATGCATTATTAGAAGCATTGTCTAGTCAATTTAATGTCTTAAATTGATCTACATAATTATCAATCCAGGTATCGTAAACTGATGAAGTGTGGTGCACCATATGTGCTTAGTTAACCTTTTTCTTACTTCGTTGTTTTATAGTTTATGTTGTTTTTCGGGTTTTGTTCTTGTTGGTTTCCTAAAGTGTTTAACGCAAATGGAAATCCTATTCTAAGGTCTTAAGAATACTTTTAAAGGTCGAGTATGAATGTATATTTCAAGACAAGGTTTATGTCCCTTATGGTAACTTCCAAAACTTAGCACTTCAAAATATCTCAAAACATGATATTAATACTTGAACAGGAATGTAAATATGCAGCTACTTAAATCAAACAAAAGATGAAATACTGATCATGAAATCACTGTCTCTGCTGCCCATCTAATTACAGAAATAAAATCTAAACTATTTCACTCAAATAAACCAAAAATTGCAGACTAACAAAAGCAAGATCAATTTACTTCACTTATAATCTGATAGCTCGCCAAGTAGCTTTTCCGGCTTAAACCATGGCTCCGGAGATAACGTAAATAACATGAAGAATTGATATCTAAATTACCTACTTGCAAATGAAAGTAAAATCAAGTCACTTCACTTATAATCTGATAGCTTGCCAAGTAGCTTTTCGGGGTTAATCCATGGCTCTAGAGATAACGTCAATAACATGAAGAACCTGATATCTAATTGCAGAGATGAAAGTAAAATCAAATCACTTCACTCATAATCTGATAGCTCGCCAAGTAGCTTTCCGGGGTTAAGCCATGGCTCTGGAGATAACGTCAAATGACATCAAGAATTTGATATCTAAACTAACTAACAACAGCAAATAAATAAGACTGAAATCAAAGCATAACTGAAATTGAAAAACTTAAGAAAAAGTTCAGTAGAGAGGCAAATTTCATGTCATTATTTGATGCAAAAACATGTAAATAAAAACTAATCTATAATCAACCGGTTGAACGCACTTGCATGAATTAAAATTGCATCAATGGAAACTCTAATCTATCAAACTTGAAAGCAATCAAATGACATAATGAAATCAAAGCAAAATTACAAAATAAAATCTACTCTACCTTACATTCTAATGTGCTCCATGAAATCTACTTCACATCTCCTTCCATGTTGAGAACATCAAAGCTTTATTCAAATTCTTCAAAATTACAAAGTACAACAAAGCTCTCTAAAGCTTTCCAAAGCCATCAAAGAAGAACTACAAAGCCAAGCTAAGCTAAGACTAACAAGCTAGCAAGCTAGCAAATGGAGAGAGATCTCCTATTTATACAAAAAGATGAGAAGCCATCTCATTAATGAGAGTCCATGAATCTCTTCCTCTACCTCTAGAGTCCTAATCAAAATAGGAACTGATAAGACACATGTCTTCTTAGAGTTTCAATACAATTAGGAGATGTGACACATATCCTCATGATTCATGATTCTCTCCACTCAAATTCGAATTTGGCCTTAGGGTGCCACATAAAGGTCTTCTAGAAGCCTCCTTTCAACCTACACATTTCAACAATCTCAACCCACTTGTTAGGTATAAGCATATGCACATTATTTTCTAATGTTTAACCACAAATTCACTTAAAAATACTAAGAACTAACATTTGCACCACATGTTGCAAAGGAAACGCCGTAAGGCAATCAAGAAGAATGGCACTTGATATTGAAAATTATCATTAAATGTTGGAAACAACATCATGATAATTTATATGAAATCGATAGAGTTTTGAATTTATCCTTTCATCCAATAATCCTTAGATAAGCTGCCCACTGGTCATCCTGGTCAACTCTAGATGTGATGTTGGGAGAAACAATTTATAGTCAGAATATCAAGTTACCTATAATGCAAATCAAGCAAGCACACTCATGAGAGGTTTTCACACTAGTACTTTACTTCCTCCTCATCATAGCTTTTCACACCTCATGGAGCTACCTCTTAACTACTTTACCTTTCAATATAGTGTCACTATATCCTGTTATTCATCCACTGACGATGATGTTGTGACATTGGCCTACCATGAAACAGTTCAGGGCTAACAAGGCAAGTCTTGCAATTTCATTACTTGAACTATACGCTGCTTCTGGGCTGCAAAAGCAACATTATTCCATTAATTGCCAAGTTCATGATCTAACATCCACTTCATAATTTACCGCTATTACAAAAACAAAATTTAAAATAAAAATACATTCCAACAAAATACAAAGCATTTTCTATTCATTGATATCCTTTCTGAAGCTGCCTTTTGTTGCTTTTAACTTCAATTTAACATATGCATCACCTGGGAAATTTGGTTTCTATTGTACAAATACACAAAAGCATGTTTAAAAACATTTCGCTATATTACAAATAGGTCCAAATATGCAATGCATATTTCCCTACTACAAGCTCCGTCCAACATAGCTAGCTGGTACATAAGTTTTTCCCCCATTAAGATTTTAAAAAAATATTGTGGCTCAATAGTATTTAAGATTGTGAATCAATAGTATTTTCAAAATAGAGAAAAACTATTGGTTACATAATACCTAAAAAGCAAGGAATTCTCTTTCTACAGTGGATTATCCATAAATTTATAATCCACAAATTCATTTTCAATTTAGCTTTTACACCCTAGTTTGCTTACATTTTCTCGACATCCCTTGCAATTTGAAGATATTGGAGGTCTATCAAGGCCAACACTGGTATTTATATGACGTGAGCTACTCATTCTGTGGCCAGCCTGTATTTGAGCATTTCTTTTCACAACCCTCGATCTTTGTTTGTTTCTTGCTTACCACAAGGACTGTTATACCATGTCAGATTACTATGGTGAGGTAATAGCTTTATTTTATGGGGTCGTTCTACTGTGTATTATTTTTCATCATCATCATCATTATATTTATATTTAGCATTCTCAGTCTTTGCATAACATTAAGATCTAGACAAATCTCACACTAAGATCATGTAGAAAGGCAGATGCTTTACCTTGGTGCATTGGAGTTGCTCGATGTCGGCTCGAGCTCTGAAGCTCGTTTGAACTTCCCGTGCGCCTCTGCCCTCGCCCCCAGGCTCTACCTGGTCGGGCCTCTGTGCATCGCTTCCCTGAGCCTGTCGTTTAGCGCGGTCCCACCATCGGGGACCCTGCTGCTTGACGGTTTGTCCCCCTGCCGCTCTCAGCGGGCCTGCAATGGCAGGATCCGCTTCCCCCCATCCAGCTTCAGAAAACCAAGAGGAAATTTTTGCCTCCCTCTTTTCAGAACCATCAGATGCCAGACCTCGCCCCTCACAAACAAATTTCATAAAAAAGCTGGATGAAATACCTGAGGTGAATCTCCCTCCATCCCTACCAAGGAAATCGACAATAGCTCTAGCAGAAAGAGGTCTTGTAGGCCAGTTTACTGGGCTCTGGCCATCACCAAGAACTGTTCAAAAATGGGTGGAGTGCAACTGGAGCACAATGATCCAGGGAAAGATCGCCATTAGATTCTGCGGTCGCGGATACTATACCTTCCTGTTCGAGTCGAAAGAAGACAAGAATCTCATCTTCCACAATGGTCCTTACTTCATGGACACAAGAGGTCTCTATCTGAACAGATGGACCCCGGACTTCGATCCGGAAATGGACATTCCAAACGTAGTCCCTGTTTGGGTGCGCCTCCCTCATTTGTCGCTCCACTGTTGGGGGGACGAATCGGTTAAAGCAATCAGCAATGCAGTTGGAAAATACATTGGCAGATCTGAACCAAGAGAGAACATGCATGCGTGCGCAAGGATCTATGTTGAAGTCGACCTAGGGAAAGGACTGCCTGAAGCCATCAAGATAAAGGTGGATCAATGGATGCACATCCAGCAGCTGGACTACGAACAGCTACCCTTCAAATGCAAGGTATGTCACGAGTATGGTCATTTTTCAAATAGATGTAGCAAGTTAAAAGCAAAGGAAGTAGAAAATAACGAGGAAACCGCAGAGGGATCATGGGAACAAGTAAAAAGGAAAAAGTCCTCCACTAACCAGGGCCCCAGTTACACAGCCCCTCCGGCAACAAGCCTCCCCCCCCCTCCTCCTCCTCCTTCCTCAGCCTTCCCTTCATCCTCCAACCCCTTCGAATCTTTAGCAGCTGAAGTCCCGTCCTCCCCCCCTCAATCCCCTCGCCCAGCCTCTCCCTGTTCAAACCCTCCTCCCTCTCCCCCTCCCACCATTGAAAGAATCCTCACCAGAAACAAAGCTAAAGAAGCCAACCAGCCATCCGACCCTCCGAGAAAAGTTGGCAGGAAAACGAACAAAGAACTCAGGGACGAAACAGCAGCAAAGGAGATGGCAACTGGAACTCAGCAACCCATGGATTCATATTTAGGCAGGTTAAAAGGGAGCGGCGAAAAGGCAAAGGAGAAGTCCGGATTCCACCCCACAGCTGGTAAATAATGAACTTGGTCTCTTGGAACTGTAGGGGGATGGGCTCTTCCTTAAAGTTGAAAGCAATCAAGGACCTACTAAACCAGGAACAACCAAACATTCTTCTAATCCAGGAGACCAAAACCACCGAGCAGGACTTTCTTCTTCAAACCCAATGATTCAAAAATTTTACAGGTCTATCAAAAGGTTCAGATGGGGCTTCAGGAGGAATAGGAACATTATGGAACAAAAACAAATGGGAAATTATCAACTCACATCAATGCACTTGGTGGATTAGAACAGATTTAAAGAGTAAAAGCTCGCAGGAAGTTTACCACATTTACAATATATATGCACCCAATCATTACAGGGACAAAGCTAGTTGTTGGAATACCATAGAAGAGGATCTCACCGCTCTCCAAAGCAGCAGGTTAATTCTTGGGGGAGACATGAATCTTATAAGGCATGTGGAAGAAAAATATGGTGGAAGCTACCACGCAGATCCCTCAAGAGACAAGTTAGAATCTATTATCCAGCTCTTCAATTTGATCGACACCCCTCTGTCAAATGGCAAATATACATGGTCCAATAAAAGAACAGGTCCACACAATATCAAGGAGAGGCTGGACAGGTTCCTAATCCAGGAAGGTGTAGCAGGTAACTTCCAATCAATCAGGAGTCATATAATCCATGGCACAGCTTCGGACCATAAGCCTGTGGCCCTCATTCTGGACAAAGGAACAAACCTAGGCCCCCTTCCTTTCAAATACAACAAAACTTGGGATCTCCATGAAGATTTCCGCACCCTTATACAAAATCAGTGGGCTAAAGAAGTAATAGGGTCGCCTTACTTCGTCTGGGAAACAAAGCTGAAACAGCTCCGGACAGTCATAAAGCAGTGGGCGAGGGAGAAGGCAATCTCTGATAGGAAAAAGAAAACTGAACTGCTAGCAGAGATGGAACGCTGGCACAAAGAAAAAGAGCAAACTCAATACACAGCTGAGGATCTCGAGAAGGAAAAAAATCTGTTTAAGGAGCTATACCGGAAAAATCGCGTAGAGGAAGAGGAACAAAGAGTGAAATCCCGCTTTCTATGGCTGAAAGCTGGGGATAAAAACACTTCTTTTTTCCACAATAATATCAAGATCAGAAGAGCCAGCAACCAAATAGACAAAATCGAAGTTGAAGGGAGCGAGCTGAAGGAACAAGAAGAAATAAAAAGCGCAGCCTTTAATCACTTTAAGGCTCTTCTTACAGCAGACCCCCAACAAAATGATAGCGAGGCATTCCTCAGTGTAATAGAGAGAAAAATAACAGAGGACCATAATAATGAGCTGGAGCAAGACCCCACAGTAGAAGAAATCAGAGAGGCTACCTTCAGCATGCAGCAAGACAAGGCTCCGGGGCCGGACGGTTTTACGGTTGCATTCTACAGGCAACATTGGGAAACTATAAAGAAGGATTTTGTGAGAATGATAAAGAACGTCTTTAGAAACCATAAGTTGGGGGAAAATACAAAGTCCTCACACATAGCTTTGATTCCCAAGGAAGCAAACCCAAACTCGTTTGACAGATTTCGCCCCATATCGCTCTGCAATGTCTCATATAAGATTATAACAAAAATAATCGCCAACAGGTTAAAGAAATTCCTTCCCCTTTTAATTTCTGAGAACCAGGGCGGCTTCGTCCCAAGCAGGAAGATCATAGATAATGTTATTTTAATTCAGGAAGCCATTCACAGCAGCCTCAATAGAGGAGAGCGCGGAATGATCATCAAATTGGATATGGCCAATGCATTCGACCGGGTGGATCACTCCTTCTTAAGAGCAGTTCTTAAAAAATTCGGTTTCTCCTCCAACTTTGTCAGCATCATCAACGGGTGTATCTCCAATCCTTGGACTGCTCCCCTGATCAATGGTCGCCCCAGCAAATATTTCAGAAGTTCCAGGGGGCTAAGGCAGGGCTGCCCCCTCTCCCCTTTCCTCTACATTCTCATGGCCGAGACCCTGAGCGCTCATCTAGAAAATCTCCGCAGCAAAAAAGAGATCACGGGCATACGCATTGAAAGAGGAATAAAGGAGATAAATCATTCGCTCTTCGCGAATGACACTGGGGGAGCCTCCAGTCTGATGGCTAGGAGGTTCAAAAGAGTTCTGGATGCCTTCCTCCTAGTCTCTGGGGGCAAATTGAACAACATAAAATGTAAAATTTACACATGGAATGTCCCCCTTCAGATCCAACAAAGAATATCACAGATTCTAGACATTCCTCTACAAAGAAACTGGAGCTCATTTTCTTATTTGGGTTTGCCCTTGGCAAAAGAACACATCAAAGCAGAGGTCTGGACAAAACATATAGAAAAGATGAGAGGCCTCCTCCAGAGCTGGGGCGCTTCTTGGCTAAACCTTGCTGGCAGAACCATTCTCATAAAGGCTGTCCTTTCAGGCCTCCCAATTTATCAATATGCGGTAATCATGGCACCCGCTAGCACTCACAAACATATGGAACTCATTATGAGAAGTTTTCTCTGGCAGGGAGGAAAACAGGACTCAAAGAAATTCAGCCTCGTCAATTGGGACCAAGTCACTCTTCCTTATGAAAAAGGAGGCCTATCCATAAAAATACCAAGTCTTTCCAATCAGGCTCTGGGGCTCAAGCTGATCTGGAAGATCCTCTCAGGAAATGGCTCGTGGTGGGTGGAGACAATAAAAAGAAAATACCTCAGCGGTCCGAACTCCAACATTCTCAACGATCCAATAGCAGACAGGCCTTGCACCCCGATGTGGAGACTTATTAAAAAAGTTCTGCCTCACTTCAGAGAAAATGCCTCCAAAATCCCAGGTAGCGGAAAGAATATCAAGATATGGTCTGACAGAATAATGGGCTCCAACCCAAGAAACTTGCAACAAGAGCTCAGGCCTTTACAAGATTGGATGGAGGAACGAAAGATAATCACTCTGTTTGACATATCCTCTTGGATCCAAAATAGATGGCTCGACTGGAAGGATCTAAATCTTCCTCTGGAGCTCAGAGACCTATGGCACAACCTGAGGCTCTCACTCTCTGGCTCCGCCCCAACCAATAAGGAGACTGATGACAGATACATTTGGGACACTTGTGGAGGAAGCTTCACAGTGAAAGAAGGTTATAAATCTCTGCAAAATATAACCCCCACAGCAAATTGGAATCTCCACACGGCTGCCTGGAAGACAGAATGCCTCCCAAAGGTGAAACACTTTAACTGGGCTCTCTTAAAAGGGAAAATTCTCACAGCTGAGAACTTGAGAAAGAGAGGAATTCAAGGCCCCTCGATTTGTTGTTTCTGCCGAGCAGAGGAGGAGTCCATTCATCACTCCTTCCTTCATTGTCCCTTCGCTCAGAGTTTTTGGAAACAGTTAGCAAGCCCCTTGGAAGTTAGAGGAAGCTATGATCAGGTGCACAACCTTCAGAAAAACTGGAAGAAAGATTACCCTCTTTCCAGGAAAGGCAAGAATAATCTAATTAGAATATGGAAATGCATCCCTGCCACTCTATGTTGGAACCTCTGGTTAGCTAGGAATAATCATGTCTTCAACAACGAGCAGCCTAAAATAGACAAGATCATTGCCAAGACAATTGCTGGTATCTCAGAAGCTATCAGCGCAAATTACATAGCCCTCCCAGATCAGCAGAGCTGGACTCAAGATGAGAGAGACTGGTACAATAATTTCAACATTAGTCACTCTCAAAGTCCTTCCCCTCAGCCCAAAGCACAGCAGAAGCAACCCAACTGGAAACTCAGGGGAGCTAAAGAAGAGATAAGCCAATGGATTCTCACTCAGAAGCGTCCCCTTCTCCTCTTTGATGGAGCATCAAAGAACAACCCCGGGAAAGCCGGAGCAGGAGGCATAATCAAAGATCATAATGGGAATCCCATTTGCAGCTATGAATGGGGACTCGGGAATGCCTCTAACAACGCAGCCGAAGCCTATAGCCTGTTTCTAGGCACCTCAATTCTGCACAGATTAGGTTTAAGGAATGCCATAATCCTTGGGGACTCGGCCATCATCATCGCAGCCATGACCACAGGTAAAGAGTTCATCAAAGCAGGCCTTAACAACATTAGGACGAGGATAACAGACAATCTCAGACATATGGGTGAAGTAACCTTTTTGCACGTGCTAAGAGAGAATAACGCAGAGGCGGACTCCTTAGCGAGCAAGGCAGTCAACAGGCAACAAGGACAAGTCCGTGAGAATGATAGGATCTATGAAAGGGCAATCCCATAAGAGATCAAGTTGTCAGATAGCTCATCAGAATAGCCCCTTCAGAATCTGTCATAACATCAATCACCTCATCGGTTCCTCTTCCCTCGATTTTCCCTTATCCTTCACTCCGCCGTCTTTCCCCTCTTCCCCCGATCCTAGAGCAATGCACTCCCAATCTTCTCTTGATCTCCCCTCCCGCCTATTCAGAGTCTGACTATCGAATCTGAAGCAGGATCCGCTCTCAGCTCCCCCAGTCAAAAATATCCCGCCCTCTCATCATGATAGGCCTCCCTTGCCCCTTTATATCTCCTCTCCTATCCCTTTTCCACTCAGAACTTCCCTGCAACTTCAGAATCAGATAAGTCAAGCGGTGTATCCTGAGCGAGGCAGCTCACTCAGCGGAAGCAAACAGTGCGCTCAAAAAACTCTGTTGTTTCTCCTTCTTGACCACCTCTTCAGCAACAAGCGAGGCAGCCATCAGAGCATTGACGATCAGCCGGCCCCCCACACAGCGCTCAGGTATAAAACAAGTCTCTATCAAGCTATTTGTTCACTAACTCGCTTTTCCTCAGTCATGGCAGAGAATAGACAGCAGCCAGAGGCACAGGAGGGAGAGGCGCAACATGCGAATCCGCTTGACAGAGTGTTAGGAAATGACACCTGCACCCTTTGCAAAGAACACTGTTTTATGATTGCCCGGTTCGTTAAGCATCACAACGAACTTCGAGATGATTTCCATGCTGACAGCAGATCCAAGCGAAAAAAGCTTGAAAAACAAAAGAAGGAAATCGAGGGCCTCAAGGAAAAGTGCCAGCATCTGGAGGAGGCCATCAACCATATAAAGAACCTCACGGAGAGCATGCAGGCAGAGGCATCTACAAAGGCCAGCCAAAAGGAGCAGCAGAGGGATGACCAGATGGAGGACACAGTGAACCAATTTTGGTGTTAATCTTATGACCAGCAAAGTACGCCTTATAGATGGCCTGTTCGTCAGACAGTATAGTAGATATCTTTTCCAACATATTTTCCTCAAGTTAAATTCTCAGAAGTCAAGGGCTGCGACCCTTTTTTGGACTTCTTCTCTTCTTCCCCTTCTTGCATCTTATGTAACAACTCCTGCTTAGTGCAGTTTTTATAATATATGAGTAGACGATCTTGTAAAAAAAAAAAAAACATTAAGATCTACATCTATTACAGAAAACAATGTCACCAATGATCACAAGTCATAAATAATAACAAATAAAACTAATGGATTCATAATAATGGAGTACATATTATGAATTCCAACAAAAGAATGTATTTAGAAAGCGAGCCAAGAATAACTTACTCCCATCATCATCCATGCAATCAAAGATCTTAAATTCTAGGCACATACAAGCAGCATAAAACCATGC
This sequence comes from Pinus tabuliformis, assembly GCA_031772625.1. NCBI lineage: Eukaryota > Viridiplantae > Streptophyta > Pinopsida > Pinales > Pinaceae > Pinus > Pinus tabuliformis. The sequence continues at coordinate 2,339,725 of CM062813.1, forward strand.
AGTCACAAACAAGCTCAGAATCAAGGTATCGATACCAATTGGAATTGTATCAATTTCTTCCAAAGACAAACAATGTGCCTTTTATATTCAACTTTGTTGTGTTTCTCAATGTGCTTGAAGGTGAGATATCATTTTGTCATGGAAGAAACCCTGAATTAAGAATAAATTATATGACTAGGTAGTGATAGCTAGGGGTGAAATCTGATCCTAGCAGGAGCCTGTAAAGAGAAGAAAGATGATTTCAAGATTTCTGCATAATGAGAATGATCAGTATGCTACACTGTCTTCGCGAAAGAATATTATTGTTCAGCTATTAAATTGAAAAACTGCCAGAAAATTTCATGTGCCCTAAGTTGGTGAGTTTAATCTTATCTAAAAATCCATTAATTTATCCTATTCTTGAGAACTTTCTAATCAAGCTTTCTTGATCTCTCCCATACCCAAATAGAGTCACAGGAAACATCGGTCACTCAACTCACATTGCTTGAATTTCTCACATTTAATTCTACTAACACCAAGGAATTGCCTCCAGCTATATGCAGTGTTTCTAGGCTTCAATTCTAGGATCTTTTAGACTGCAAAGTCTTAACATCATTGCCAAGTGAGATGTCTAAACTCACTTCGTTGAAAAGACTAGATTTGAGTATGGGTATGGAAAAATCTTTAAATGATCCCGCAAATGTTGTGGCTCTGAAGGATCTCACAAATATTATAGAGCTCCGTTTAGTCTTATTTTCAGAATTTGATGCACTAGCAACCATAATGGGAAATTGGCCAGAAATGAGGCATTTATATTTGCATCACATAAATAGGAATAATCTTAAGTACAATCTCCCCGATGAGATGCAGAAGATGAAGAAGTTGCAAAGTCTTCTATTGGATGATCACTCATTCAGCTCCAATCCACAATATCGAGTACACATAAGTCTGATGCCACTATTTGATTATGCTTTGGTTTTTAGATGCTACAGGTACGAAACATAATTTATTGATCCATTATCTAATTAAAAAGATTGTAAATTTTGTTATACAACTAACAACAAATATGTACTCGTTCCAAAAATGGAAACCTCAATTTTGTTTGAAAAATCAGGGATACAGATTCTATTTAATTTTCATTTTTCTACAAGCTCTGAATAATTTAAGGGCTTGTCTGACCCATATATACACAACAATGGATTTTTATTTTTTTTTGTTGTCGTCTTGAATCAAGTGTTAGATCTAGCTTTTAATATTGTATATATATCTGTTCGAATCTAGATACGTTGAGGTTGAAATTTATCCAGAGTCCAGATGTGAACTAAGTACCGTATAAATGTGTGGACACAAATATGCTTTAAAGCTAGATAGGTTGAGATCCATATTGATTCAATGAAAATCATCAAGACCTTGTAGTGGGGATAGGACCATATAATTTGTGGTCTTGATGTAACTTTTCAATCCAAAATCTGGGTTTTAAAAAAGTAACACAACTTGAACCTCTAAATTGAAAGACTCCTGGATTGAAACAAACTTCAACACATTCTTTTTCTCGTACGTTTTGCTTCACAACGATAAATAAATGGACCGAAGTTGCGTAGGAATCTCATAATTTTTTTAAACTCATGCTCACACTCAGACCACAGACTCTGTGATTCGATCCTCTTGAGAACATAAACACTCGATTCACCAATGAAAATTGTTAGATTTAATAAGACTAACATAACTAATACTCAGAAATTCGACTCAACCATCACATGAACAATATAATAACATTCACACAACTAATAATAGTAGAATGACAGATGTGTTATAGGATCCACAATTCATTGTTAATTACAATAGCAAAAGGAATCGAGTTTCGACCCAATTTAGATCTTGAAGAATATGGTTCTAAGGGGCTTCAATTAACACATATGTATGCTTCATGAATCGACCCAAGCTTCAACGAAATTTCAACTTGTAGCTAGAGAATATGTACCAATTAAGATTCTATCAATTTCTTCCAAAGACAAACAATGTTCCTTTTATATTCAACTTTGGTCTGTTTCTCAATGTGCTTGAAGGTGAGATATCATTTGGTCATGGAAGAAACCATGAATTAAGCATAAATTATATGACTGGGTAGTGATCGCTGGGGATGAAATCTGATCCTAGTGGGAGCCTAAGAGTCTTAGCCTGTAAAGAGAAGAAACATGATTGCAGGATTTCTGTATAATGAGAATGATCAACATGCTACATTGTCTTTGCAAAACAATATCATTGTTCAGCTATCAAATTGAAAAACTGCGAGAAGATTTCATGTGCCCCAAGCTGGTGAGTTTAATATTATCTGAAAATCCATTAATTTATCCTATTCCAGAGAACTTTCTAATCAAGCTCAATGCTTTGAGGGTTCTTGATCTCTCCCATACCCAAATAGAGTCACTGCCAACATCGGTCACTCAACTCACATTGCTTGAATTTCTCACATTGAGTTCTACTAACATCAAGGAATTGCCTCCAACAATATTCAGTCTTTCTAGGCTTAAATTCTTGGATCTTTCAGACTGCAAAGTCTTAACATCATTGCCAAGTGAGATGTATAAACTCACTTCATTGAAAAGACTACAATTGAGTATTAGTATGGAAAAAGCTTTGAATGATCCCACATATGTTGTGGCTCTGAAGATCTCACAAATCTTATAGAGCTCCATTTAGTATTATTTTCATAATTTGATGCACTAGCAATCATAATGGGAACTTGGCCAGAAATGAGGCAAAATTGTTAGATTTAATAAGACTAGCATAACTCATACTCAGAAATTCGATTCAACCATCACATGAAAAATATAATAACATTCACACAATTAATATTAGTAGAATGACAAATATAATAACATTCACACAATTAATATTAGTAGAATGACAGAGGTGTTATAGGATCCACAATTTACTGTTAATTACAATAGCAAAAGGAATTGAGTTTCGACCCAATTTAGATCTTGAAGAATATGGTTCTAAGGGGCTTCAATTCACACATACGTATGATTCATGAATCGACCCAAGCTTCAACCAAATTTCAACTTGTAACCAGAGAATATGTAACAATTAGAATTGTATCAATTTCTTCCAAAGACAATCAATGTTCCTTTTATATTCAACTTTAGTCCGTTTCTCAATGTGCTTGAAGGTGAGATATCATTTGGTCATGGAAGAAACCATGAATTAAGAATAAATTATATGACTGGGTAGTGATAGTTGGGGATGAAATCTGATTCTAGTGTGACCCTAAGAGAGCCTGTAAAGTGAAGAAACATGATTGCATGATTTCTCCATAATGAGGATGATCAACATGCTACACTATCTTTGTGAAAGAATATCATTGTTCAGCTATCAAATTGAAAAACTGCCAGAAGATTTCATGTGCCCCACGCTGGTGAGTTTAATCTTATCTGAAAATCCATTATTTATCCTATTCCAGGAAATTTCTAATCAAGCTCAATGCATTGAGGGTTCTTGATCTCTCCCATAACCAAATAGAGTCATTGCGAACATCGGTCACTCAACTCACATTGCTTGAATTTCTCACATTGAATTCTACTAACATCAAGGAATTGCCTCTAGCTATATGTAGTCTTTCTAGGCTTAAATTCTCGGATCTTTCAGACTGCAAAGTCTTAACATCATTGCCAAGTGAGATGTCTAAACTCACTTCGTTGAAAAGACTACATTTGAGTATGGGTATGGAAAAAGATTTGAATGATCCCACAAATGTTGTGGCTCTGAAGATCTCACAAATCTTATGGAGCTCCTTTTAGTCTTATTTTCATAATTTGATGCACTAGCAATCATAATGGGAAATTGGCCAGAAATGAGGCAAAATTGTTATATTTAATAAGACTAGCATATCTCATACTCAGAAATTTGATTCAACCATCACATGAACAATATAATAACATTCACACGACTAATATTAGTAGAATGATAGAGGTGTTATAGATCCACAATTTATTGTTAATTACAATAGAAAAAGGAATTGAGGTTCGACCCAATTTAGATCTTGAAGAATATGGTTCTAAGGGTCTTCAATTCACACATATGTATGCTTCATGAATCGACCCAAGCTTCAACCAAATTTCAACTTGTAACCAGAGAATATGTAACAATTAGAATTGTATCAATTTCTTCCAAAGACAAACAATGTTCCTTTTATATTCAACTTTGATTTGTTTCTCAATGTGCTTGAAGGTGAGATATCATTTGGTCATGGAAGAAACCCTGAATTAAGCATAAATTATATGACTGGGTAGTGATAGCTGGGGATGAAATATGATCCTAGTGGGAGCCTAAGAGAGCCTGTAAAGAGAAGAAACATGATTGCAGGATTTCTGCATAATGAGAATGATCAGCATGCCAAAACAACTCAAAAAATCCCCTGTCTCGGGGTCAGCTACAAATTCACCATCCTCAATCGTAGCCACTTCACACTTCCCATCATGATAATTATCTCTGATATATTGAAGAACCTCTAATATTTTAGCCTTCTCTTGAGAGGATGAGTTGGATCCATTAAATTGAAATCCTTTGGATTTTGTATCTTCTTTCACTGATGTTTTTGTTGCCAATGGAATGCTCATGACACATCATATTAGTGTTGCTCTCATCTAAGGCATGTTTTGTTTTTTTCTATTTGGTAATTGTATGTTTATACTATACAATTTTTTTAACAGGTAGAAAGTTGGCTTTATACCATCAATGTTCCCTCGGCTTTATGTTATCAATATTCCTTTGCTTTAAGTTAAGCAAACCAATAAATGATGGGGCATGTTGATTCCCTTCAGATGGTATAAGAAGCGTTCAAGAGAATAAAATGCTCTTAATTTTTAATTCTAGCAACAGTCAATAGGTGTTTCCGAATATGGCTAATGTTGGCCAGCCTGGGGCGCTGCTGGCATTTTGAGGAACAATTAGTTTGGAAAACTGATTGACATCTTTTCATGTGATTGAATTTGGAAAGGGCAACTATCTTCTCGTTGGAAATGAAATTTCAAAGTATAAAGGTGTGGACGATAGGTGTCTATTTTTTTCTATAAAACCTAACAGTTAGGCATCTTCGCCATAAAATGAAAGAACACGACTCTAGTATTCATTTGAGTTAGACTAAAGAACCCATTTAAGTTGAGAAATCAAATAAATTTTTTTGTAATTAGTACTTTCTTATAGTTAGCCCATTAATAGTGTGTATTCAGATCAAACAAAAAAACCCATTGATAGTGTTTATTCAGGTCAAACAGAAAAACTCATTTGTGCTGATTCATACAATTTTGATTAACACATTCGTATGCTTGGGGATTCCTATTAAGATCCATTGTTGCTGGTAAGAATTCAAGGCACATCAAAGAACTTAATTGTAATGGCTCAGCCTGGCTCGAAATAATTTAAAAAAGAAAAACAAATTGTATCTATGGAGGCAATATTAAAGAGTCTGTTTTAAAGAATCCATCTAGGGCTTACCTCAAGATACATATCCAAGGCTCTATAAAGCACATCACAGGAATCTATGGCATTATCTGTCGATGATTCAAGAAGCAACTAAAATTTGTAGGGCTTGAGATTGACATCGGGGGCCACCTCCGTAATATACTTGTTCATGAGGCTACCCACCCTCTTCAGCCGACACTAGTAGAAAATGCCAAAAGTGGGCTCGGCGGTGCCCGTGCACAATTTAGGCACAAAAACCATCACCTGATCCATGAGGAAAATCTGCACATATCTGAGAACAAGATCCACATCATAGAGGCAACCCATCCCCAAGGTGTAGGAATCAGTATGTTATCCAATGTAGCATTGTCCAACTGTGATCCAATCATATTGTCTAGCTGTTTCCTACATAATTTAGAGGCATTTAACACAGTGGCCACTCTTAGGTTCCCAAACAAGATCCTGCATGTGATTTCTGCTCTCTCCAAAAGAATGAAACAAACCCACAACGGTTTTGAGATCTTCCCTTTGCACTTTCTGGGTATAGCGGTGCATAATCTACTCGTCCCTCCCACATTTTCTCTTGGGGGATATGGAGTTGTAGCCAAGCATTGGGCAAGGGAGACTTTAGGTAAATATGAAATAAATCTGCTGATAACCTAGTTGTCCATTTTCACAGAGCAACCCATCCTGCATGTGGCTGCTACTCTCTCCAAAAGAATGAAGCAAACCCACAACAGTTTCAAGATCTTCCCTTTGCACTTTCTGGGCATAGCGGTGCATAATCTGCTCATCCCTCCCACATTTTCTCTTGGGGTATATGGAGCTGTAGGCAAGCATGGGCAAGGGAGACTTCAAGTAATATGAAATAAATCTGTTGATAACCCAGTTGTCCATTTTCACAGAGCACCCAAGTTCATCCACAGTTCCAGTACCACCTGCAGCAGTTCGTTCTCGTGATTCAGTTGTTGATTCAGCAGTTTCACCCATTGAACAAGTAGCAGAGCCAGGCACAATAGTAGAGTCATATGTCAATGAAGTAGTAGTATGGTATATAGAAGAAAAGGCACAACCAGTAATTCCAAAAGTAGTTGATCCAGCACAAGCAGTTAAAGCTCCAACAGTACTTGTTTCTGATCAAAAAGTAGTTGTTTCTGATCGAAAAGAGGTCAGTGTGGAAGAAGCAGTAGAGAGAAAGGGAACCAGTAAGACTACTGCTCCACGAAGGTATGCATTTTTGTTATAAATGTGTCCCATAACAATTTAACGAATTATTAATCGAAGGGCACAAAAAACTTTAATCGTCTAACATTGGATCTAACGCCCCAGATAGAGACATGGTAGCAATTTGGGGAATGTTTTTCAAAAGGGAACGCCTTACGGCGTAAATAAACACATTTTATTGAAAAAAAAAAAAAAAAAATATATATATATATATATATATATATATATAATAAACACATTGATATACTTAAGGTATTAATTTTATTAATAACTATTAACTCCATACATGCCAGCGTATGGACAACAGTATGTATCATTAAAACTTTTGCAACAACAAAAATTATTACAAGTTCTCTTTTACAAATATAAACATAATTTCTCCTATCCAATAGATTTTATTGTACTATATGTAGGCAGCGTTCGATCATTTCTACATCCCGCCATCACAGTTATTTTGCATAATTAGCCTGCATAACAACAAAGATAAATGAGTTTAAGATCTTTTATATCATTTCACACCTGGGAATGCAATATAAGAAAAAATGTATAAAAGATGCATTTTGAATCAACTTTATGCACAGTATGTATCATTAGAATCAAGCTACCAGTATCCTTTTGTATGTTTCAACAATTAACTCGGGATCGGATACTGTTTTCGCATATCCTTCAATCTTATGTAATTCCTGTATTCAAGGCAGAATACTATTAAGCATTTTTATCACATAAGCACAAAATCTATTATAAAAATCGAAAACCAATCATTTTTGCACCCCGTTGGATATAGGGAGTAATGCAAATAAAAGAGAAGTTTAACTTTCTTGAATCCATTTCGATAGTTTCGGCCTACCAGCTGTGGTATCATAATTCTTTAATGCAGGAAACACAACATGAAATCTTTCAACGAAAGGACCATATGCAATGTCAACCTGCAGTGATGGTATACATCTCTAAATTGTCAATTGGGATCATAATATAATATAAGGTCAAATGGAAAACAACATATAAAGATGGCATACCACACTGAATTGACCCAAAAGGAAAGACCTGTCAGAAAACTTTCCGAGAGCATTTTCCAAATAATCAAGAGTAGGCCCTGTCATGATGGGAAGTGCATTTATATTAATCCACACTCTTCATAATCCATTGAATATAAAACATCTTATTCAAATGTATGAGATGGCTTCTGAAAAATTGTTCTTACCAACTTCTTGTGCAGTCTCAGAATCCGGCTTGGTCAAAGTGATGAATGCATTTTTTGTAAAAGTATATGTATACTTCAGTAACTCATTTGCAGCCTCTTTCCTCGCAGGATCCTGTTTAATGGCAAGAAAGTTATAGATCATAGACTCTGGCAGTAAAGCTAGACAATATCTCCTAAAGGTATTACAGCTCACGTTCCAACCCTACCCTGCTTCCCTGAAAAAGTCTCTAACGGCTTCAACACTATAAACTAAAATTGAAAAATACGAAGTGCCTGACCATTGAGACATTTTGATTTAGCTAATGACCTAAATTAACAATATTCAGGTAGGGTAACACATACCGTGGGAAAAAGTTTAGGTCCTTTAAAATTGTTCTCGAGATACTTAAGTAAATCCAGACTCTCTCCTGTGACCTTGCCATTGTGCTCAAGAGAAGGAACCTGAAAATTTGAAAATAGTGAGTTATTTGCAATTTCCGCTCTATATCTTGTAGAAATTTGGCCCTTTTGTAACATTTGACATTTGGCACTTCTATTTCTTCACGTTCCTTTCTTGAAAGATTAGTGATGATCACACAAAAACACACAAGAAATAGGTCTTCCTAGCTGACTAGGAATGTTAAAAGCAATCCCAAATCTGTGTTGGTCTTTCTTATTCCATGCCCAAATTGTAAAAGGCTAAAACCGTGATGATCAAAAATTTGTTGCAGCCTCTCAAGCAACAGTGAGAGGATGGCTCATAAACTTGGAGTAGCATTTGAACTCTAAGCTTCAAACCTATCAGGACACAGTGAGAATTGTGTGGATCTTAAGCTTGGAGTTGCATCTGAACCCTAAGCAACAGTATGTTATCTCATAAATCACTTATTAATTCAAGTTGCATCTGACAACATACTAATTTGTAGCCAGCACAATGCACATATACAAAAAGATTTGGGTTTGTGGCAAGATAGACCCCAAATTTGGCAAGGTAATAACCTTATCCAGCTCTTGCAACAACCCTATGATCCCCACCCCAATTTACTTGGTCATAGATCAAATCTACTGAGCCAAACAGAATACTCTATCAATTAACAAAAGGTTGCTAGACTGCTTGTTAATGTGCAAGCGTGTTCCCTTTTACCTGAGCTAGGGTAAAACGAGGACCAACCCATCTAATTTCTCTTTTGCATCTACTTGGATCAAGATAAGAAACTAATAACAAAGTTTTTACACTACAAGCCCTAATTACATAGAAATTAAACCATGACCCAAATAGCGGATCCAACTGCCCTTGAGTAACTAAAAGAAAAATAAAATTAGATAAACATAGAAACAAGAGCCAACCTTGTTCGAAGGATAAACTAATAACAAAGTTTTTACACTACAGGCCCTAATTACATAGCAATCAAACCATGACCCAAATAGCGGATCCAACTGCCCTTGAGTAACTAAAAGAAAAATAAAATTAGATAAACATAGAAACAAGAGCCAACCTTGTTCGGAGGATAAATTTTCTCCTTGTACCATGTTGGTCTGTCTTGCAAATCAATTGTAACTATCTGAATCTCACTAAGACCCTGCATTTTATTTTCAATCGTTTCAGTCATTGCATAATGGTATCTTATATCAATAGAAGAACTACCCACACAAAATAGGGGATCAGCATGATAAAAACCTTGATGTTCCTGGCACTCCAAACTCGTTGGGCATATTGGCATGTCACACTGATATACAATCTACAAACCCCAGATCAATTTCAGTATTTAATCGCTAAACAGAGTATGATACTATACACATTCCAACAGAAAGTGATGATTTAGATACAGTAACGATAAAAATTTAGCTACCCACCTGGTCGTTCCATCAAACAATGGAGGAGGCTCCGATTTGGACGTGAGAGCGAGTGGAATTGCATAGCTGCAGTCGAGCAACACGATGCCACAGAAAATATTTTGGTAAATCGGGTACAAGTTTGGATATAATAAATTAAATATATAATCAAAAAATGTAGTGACTTACAGTGCTGCCATCTTAACCTGGTTGCAGTGTTCTGGTAATCATCATAGCCGTTTTCAAACCACCCCCTACAGTGTTCTGAGAGACCTTACTGCATACATGATTGTTTCCTTTAGATCTCTATGCTTCCTATTACCATGGAATATTGACAAAGTTACAATGTTTCCACTGATAATCTCCGCAACCCATAAATTATAATAGTCCATCAATGATGCCAATTTTTTTCCAATCAGAGAAGCATTAAGGTCCGAGGCAGCTTTACCACTCGAAATCCCCTTGAAACGAGACCGTAGATTGACAATATACTCATGAAATACAGAAGCAAAAAATAAAAACAAAAAAACAGCAACAAGGATAAGCGAGTAACCAAGCCATGATTGAGTCTTCTAGCCCTCGAACAACAGGGTCATGTCTCCCGCAACCGAAAGCATAAAAAAAAAAACAATATACAATTATCATGAAGTTCACGACCACCCACATGGCCTTTCAATGTTTTCTTCTTCGCCTTCCCCATGGCAAGAAGAAATACCCAACAACAAACCCCAGGATCACAGCTATAAAAAAAACCCCATTGAAAGACATCACTGCCAACATGAGCAAATATCCCAGCCCTGCATTCAGACCAAAAACGGCGGATTCCATGACCCTAAATCCAAGTGCTCTAAGGTTTCTTCCAATCAGAGGAGCATTGAGGTCCGAGGCAGCTTTACCACTCGGAAAATCCCCTTGAAACGAGACCGTAGATTGACAATATACTCATGAAATACAGAAAAAAGAAATACAGCAAGAAGGGTAAGCGAGTAACCAAGCCATGATTGAGTCTTCCAGCCGTCGAACAGCAGCTCCTGCAGTAAAACATTATGTGCATCATCTTGGAGGTCTGGAGTTCGAATCCGGATGAAACCCTTTTCCACAATTTCACTGGAAATGCCCCTAACAGATCCAGTTCAGGGCCTGGTCCTCGATATTTAAATAGATACAAAGCAGACCATTCCGATAGGGTATATTCTTCTCCAACTCATCCAAGACTGCCCCCCCTCCAGCATGTATACAGAAACCCTCAAATGCAAGCTTGAAATCAGGAATATACGCCTTGATTTTCATCTTCAGAAGTTTTCTTCCCACACCAAAAACCGTTGCTGACCCAAATCAGACAAGAAGATAGAGATACGAAAATGTGAGAACCAGAATCAGAAAATAGGAAGCAGATGCAAAAATCTGCGAACTGGGGATTGGGCTCCAAAAATATGAGAATCCAAACCAAAAATGGTCTGAATACCGCCACCCACTTCGATATACCCATAAAATTTCGCTGTGTCGCTTGAGACCTCAGGGTGAATGACTCTGTTGCAGTGTTTCTTCACTGATGATCTAATGGCTGGAGATTATTTAATCGTCTAACAATCCATTTAACGGCCCACGTCAAGACACAGTAGCATGGAGGGCAGTTCGTTTCAGATGGAACGCCTTACGACGTAATTAATAAAGTTTGGAAAAACATAAATGTGGCCCAATGATAATGAAAGTGGGATGAATGTAGTGATATAGTAGTTAAATGGAGGTGAAATGGAGGTGATATAATGGACATAATAGTGAAAGTGTAATGGAAATGAATGACATTTTCAAGACCCAACATACCCCCTAACTGAAGTTATTGCATGTCCTCATGCAATATATATTACATTAACTCTTTTGATCCTTGAACTTTGGCTTAATTTTGCATGATATCATTTGATAACTTCATATTTTTGCAAAGTGTTTTTCTTGAATTGCAACATGGTTGGTTCTTGTGTTACAGCCAAAAAAAAAAAAATATTGTTGCATTCTATTTTGATCTTGAACTTTGCATAATGATATTTTGATTATTGTTGCAAAGTATATCTTTATTGGATTGCATGATGGTTGGTTCTTGTGTGACAACCATGATTTTTTTTGTATCCAATTTATCCTTTAAGCAATTTTTTTTTTTTGAAAAGCCATTGTATGCTCATAATAACAATGTAATAGTTAATATATGTTGGAAGTATGTGGGCTCCTGAATATGATATGGACATGGAAAAATATGAAGATGAATGTATTCCCCCCCCCCCCCAACTGATGGTATTGGCAATTTTATGAAATGAGAAAGAGAAATGTTTTTCCAACAATTATCATTCTGGCTTTTTATGGAATTCTATGGTCAAAAGTTAGAAAATGGCGTACCTTAACTTACCCTTTGGAATGGATGAGTTGTATGTGTGGTGGCTGCAAAATTTTGATCATATTCTTCTTCAAGTGGCTAAACAAGAAGAGTCATGGATAAAGAGTTAAGATGACTTTTTATTGCTCTACTAAAACTTGCTGCTGAATCTACTCCAAAATGTTGAAAACAATAGTCTTCATGTCTTCAAAACTCATTTGCACAATTCCTACTATGTGAAAAGATGTTCTGATGTCGAACATAGCAGGAAATTGTTGTCTTAGTGGCCATTAATGGATGCCACTAGTCAACACGAGAACTCTCACCATTGATGACAATGAGAGTCAAGATGCCCAAACACATCTTGCTAGGTACGAATAGTTTTGTTGATGTCGAGTCACCTAGAAGATCTGATGAACAAGGGACATTAGTGTATTCCCATTGTTTGTCAGCATCAGGACTTTCCATTAAGGCATGCAAGCCTCAAGGTGTTTTTACAAAGAACTTAGACTCAAAGGACTATGGACTCAATAATTTTCATTTAAGCAGGGCTTATTTGCGAAATGAAAATGACAAGAAATGAAAGATGAAAATGGAAGATGGAAATGGAGAGCAGAAATGGCAATGGGCAATAAGCATGTGAATGAACCTCTTGCTTTTATTTGTGGGTTATGAATGGACAAAAAGAGATGGAAAGTGTATGTGAATGTAAATGGAAAATATGAAGTGAAATGAGGTGAATGGTTTATTATGAGGTATGGATGTGATGGAGACAATAGTATCTGAAAGTTTTTCAAGTGTTTGGATCTGATTTTGCATCATCATATTTCCTCTTTATTGCTGATCAACCTCTTATGAAACAAATTGGTCTCTTAGAGAGACACCATTCTCTTGTAGTCATTTGTCCTTCCTCCTGGAACCTGCAAAAAAACTAATACTTCTTCTGTAATGGAATGTAAGATTATCAAAGGAGAGAGGTGATCGATCTCTCTAGTTATGATATTTACACACAAAACTAAGAATTTGTATTAATGAAACAAGTTCTCAAAGGAAAAATCAAAAGAATTTATACCTGCTTTGGAATTGGTGCCCCAAGTTGAATGTTGCTTTTTTCAGAAATTTATTTCATTATTTACCATTTCAAACTCTAATGATGGATTTCTCATTGTGTAGATCTTGTTGATATCTTTCCAACGATACTTGAATCATCAAAATCTGATTGTGTATGAGAAAGTTAGGCTAATTTGAACAATGAGGTTTTTCGGCTGCGGAATTGGAGAACAGCTGTAGAATTGGACTTTAGCTGCGGAATGTACACAGTTTCTGTAGCTAAAAATCTTGAACAAAAAGTTAGTCATTCATCTTTCATCATCAGTCCAAAATTAATCAATACCTTCATAAAAGTGAGCAAATAACTTATTCATTTCATTGACTCAAAATTATTATTATTTTTCTTTGACATGCGGCGACTTAGTGTGGCGACTTAGTGATAACACACACCTTGACTTCCCTTTGACCGGGTCTTTTTCATCGACTTGGATCAAATGAATAGGACACCATCCATGTACTGACATTTTCCCAGCTACCTATGTGGTTTGTTTCGTCTCTTGACACATATAACCTATAGAAGTATGAAAATGGGTGCGAAATTGCCAGTTAGCTGCGGGATCAGGCTGCATTCCGCAGCTAAAAGACAACCAACCATTAGTTTTACACATATTTGGATACTTGTGTCGTGCATAGCTTTTTATCTCTTCCGCACTTTCTTGTGGATTTTCTTCAACCTTAAAAGTAAGTGATTCATCTTTAAAACGGAGATTTTCAGTTGAAACAAAACCAACCAAAATGATATCGATCCCTTCTCTAACTGAAAATGCCAGTGTTACCACACAATAAGCCCCAGGCTTCCCATACAAACAGAAGATAAAGTTCGATAAATAATCAAGGATACTAAGCTCATGCTTGATAATAACATAGCTGTTTGGCCTGAGCAAGGACTGGACTATTTGTGCAGCGTCATGCTACAACAATACGCGGTTTTGAATCCAGGTATGCATTTGCAACTCTCTGTAATTCTCTACCAGAAAGATTTACTACATTAATTGTTCAATCTGAAGTGGTTTCATGACATCAGATGTGAATTGAGGGTGCGTATATGAATCACGGATTTTTTTTTGTTTTTGTTTTGGTGCAATAAATGCCTAACAGTTGATTGGAACTTCAGTTGATCTTCTGTGATTTGTATGACACATTGGATTCAGGATTCTCCATATCTACAAGATCTGGTTTCAATAAACTAGCCAACATGGGTATAAACATTGTCTTCTCTGTTCCATTTTCTCCCAACATTTAACCGGAAGTAACGGAACAGGTACAAACGGGTGGCAGCAACTTCATGGGTTTTAATGACAGAGAGTCGTGTTTCTTCAAACAACTACGACGTGCCGTGTTCAAACTATTCCTTGTTCATTTAATAGAAATATTTTTTTCTCATGCATTCAGTGACACGGTGTATGACCTAGCAGCCAAGGAAATTGGATCTGGGCAGATTTCTCAAAGAAATCGAAATATGGCCACAACTCTTCAAAAAGAACTGTTTTTCCTTACGCGGCATGCAAAAGAGGCTTCAGAGAACCAAGAAATTCTCTCAAACCGCCATGAATTTCTTAAAACGATTTCTGGGTTATCTAATTGACCCTATTTTAGAAAAAACCCATGTTTTATTTCTTCCAAATTCACCTCCGTTTGGTCAGATCGTGTAGTTAAAGTTTGACATTTTTACTGTTCTGCGTTTTTGTGAATTAACGTTTTTACTGTTCTGCATTTTTATGAATTGTTTCATTCGACTATGAGATCGATTTCAGAGGGCAAAAAATTTTTTTTTTAGATGTAATCACAGCGTACAACCCAGTGAATTTCGGTGATATAGCCTCCATGGATTGGGCAGGTTGTGCCAATTCCTGTGCCGCTCATATTTTAGCGAGTAAAGTGCCGAGCATCCTACGAGAACAAAAATTGTTGAAGGAAAACTATAGATCCTTGGTTTCTTCAGCCTGGACCCATTTTTCTTATGATAGTGATTCAACCAGACATCCCAAGCTATTCTCAAGGAAATGGAGTTTAAAATCAGATCTGAATACAAGTAGAATGTCCTTGGCATATTCTTTGTGCAAGACACTGTTACTCTGAAGTCTCTGATGGTTCAAAGACAAGAATTGTTGACAAAGGAAGAGGCGATGTGGCACTTAAATCTGGATCGCTAAAGCTGACAGCAATACAAGATATTTTCACAAGTTTGCTACGTATTGAATGAATCTGAACACAATCTGGAAAGTTGTCAATCAGGAGGGTATTTTAGTCAAGTCTTTCAAAGAAAACGCGAAGGCTGGGAGAATTCATTGTATTTGTAACAATTTTTTCTTTTTTTTTTGAAAGAACCAACTAGATGCTCTATTTAGGAGATGCTCAAGCTTATCCAGTGAAGCCTAGGAAACGAAGGATGAGCTTAAGTCCATTTTGGAAAGCAGCAAAGGCTTCAAGGTAAATGTATTGAAAACAGGACTTTGACTGAGGTCTTAAGCTGATTTTTTATCAATCTAGGCTGGGTGACTAGGATAGGATCCATGTCGGGACAATTCCAGAGATGCCCATGTGGTCATTTTCTTCATTGGATGCCTGTAACCTGCTAAACCTTGAAATTAGCTGCGGAATTCACAATTAGCTGCGAAATCAGGCTACATTCCGCAGCTAAGTTGCAAAATCTTATTAAAACAGGATACAGTGTTTTGAGGACCACTACAAACCATAACCAGTCAATCTTGGACAGTTGAACCTATCAAAGCAGTTGGGTTTCATTTTTTTTTTCTTTTTTTCTTTTTTCTTTTTTGTTTTTTATTTTGTTTTTTTTTATTATTATTGAATCAATTGAAATGATGAAGTTTATTTTGTCTCCTTTTTTTTTAACATAAAAATTATTTTTCTGATCCTTTAGATCACACAAAGTGCAGGAGGAGAGCATACTCAAGAATTATTAATTATTATTTTTTTTATAACAATTCTTTTTTTGATCCTCCAGATCACACAAAGTGCAGGAGGAGAGCATACTCAAGAATTATTAAAAAAAAAATTAGATGTAAGAAATAAGGTCTCATAATTACACTTCCCCGGCAATGGCGCCAAAAATGTCTAGTCAATTTAACGTCTTAAATTTCTCTACATAAATTATCAATCCGGGTATCGTAAACTGATGAAGTGTGGTGCACCATATGTGCTTAGTTAACCTTTTTCTTACTTCGTTGTTTTATAGTTTATGTTGTTTTTGGGGTTTTGTTCTTGTTGGTTTCCTAAAGTGTTTAACGCAAATGGAAATCCTACTCTAAGGTCTTAAGAATACTTTTAAAGGTCAAATATGGATGTAGGTTTCAAGACAAGGTTTATGTCGCTTATGGTAACTTCCAAAACTTAGCACTTCAAAATATCTCAAAACATGCTATTAATACTTGAACAGGAATGTAAATATGAAACTACTTAAATCAAACAAAAGATGAAATACTAATCATGAAATCACTATCTCTGCCGCCCATCTAATTACAGAAATAAAATCTAAACTATTGCACTCAAACAAACCAAAAATTGCAGACTAACGAAAGCAAGATCAATTTACTTCACTTATAATCCGATAGCTCGCCAAGTAGCTTTTCTGGGTTAAGCCATGGCTCCGGAGATAACGTCAATAACATGAAGAATTGATATCTAAATTACCTACTTGCAAATGAAAGTAAAATCAAGTCACTTCACTTATAATCCGATAGCTCGCCAAGTAGCTTTTCGGGGTTAAGCCATGGCTCTGGAGATAACGTCAATAACATGAAGAACCTGATATCTAATTGCAGAGATGAAAGAAAAATCAAATCACTTCACTCATAATCTGATAGCTCGCCAAGTAGCTTTCCAGGGTTAAGCCATGGCTTTGGAGATAACGTCAAATGACATGAAGAATTTGATATCTAAACTAACTAACAACAGCAAATACATAAGACTGAAATCAAAGCATAACTGCAATTGAAAAGCTTAAGAAAAAGTTCAGTAGAGAGACAAATCTCATGTCATTATTTGATGCAAAAACATGTAAAGAAAAACTAATCTACAATCAACCGGTTGAACACACTTGCATGAATTAAAATTGCATCGATGGAAACTCTAATCTATCAAACTTGAAAGCAATCAAATGACATAATGAAATCAAAGCAAAATTACAAAATATAATCTACTCTACCTTACATTCTAATGTGCTCCATGACATCTACTTCACAGCTCCTTCCATGTTGAGAACATCAAAGCTTTATTCAAATTCTTCAAAATTACAAAGTACAAAAAAGCTCTCTAAAGCTTTCCAAAGCCATCAAAGAAGAACTACAAAGCCAAGCTAAGCTAAGACTAACAAGCTAACAAGCTAACAAATGAAGGAGATAGATCTCCTATTTATACAAAAATATGAGAAGTCATCTCATTAATGAGAGTCCATGAATCTCTCCCTCTACCTCTAGAGTCCTAATCAAAATAAGAACTGATAAGACACATGTCTTCTTAGAGTTTCAATACAATTAGGAGATGTGACACATATCCTCATGATCTCGTGATTCTCTCCACTCAAATTCGAATTTGGCCTTAGGGTGCCACATAAAGGTCTTCTAGAAGCCTCCTTTCAACCTACACATGTCAACAATCTCAACCCACTTGTTAGGTATAAGCATATGCACATTATTTTCTAATTTTTAACCACAAATTCACTTAAAAAGACTAAGAATTAATAAAGTTTGGAAAAACATAAATGTGGCCCACTGATAATGAAAGTGGGATGAATGTAGTGATATAGTAGTTAAATGGAGGTGAAATGGAGGTGATATTATGGACATAATAGTGAAAGTGTAATGGAAATGAATGACATTTTCAAGACCCAACAAGCATATGCTCCCCCTGAACCTTTGTCAGAAGTTCACTGTTAGATCTAATTATTGCATATATCAGTAAGAGATATCAAAGCATCATCATCAATAAAACATACATCAAGTTATCAAAAACTTTATGAGGACCAATATATTTCCACATGTTATCAGCAAATTGTAACCATCATCAAACAGAGCAAATAATTGACAGAACCATATCAGACCCCTTTTTCTTGAGTCTGGCCACTGCTTTTCCTCAAACCAACATATACGCAATTGTGCCCACAGAAACCCGTGTATGTACGCAACTACGCTTCATGAAACTTGCGTATAGCACCCTTTCTGTGAAAGATAAGATTTAGCAGCGGGATGATGCAGCAACTACTCCCAACATTTTTCTGAGATATTCAAATGTCTTTCTGGGCAATGGTTTAGTGAATATATCAACAACTTGTTCTTTGGAGGGAACATACTCCAATTTGACCTTTTGTTCAAGCACTTGTTCACGTAGAAAATGATATTTGATGGGTATGTGCTTGGTCTTGGAGTGCATGACTGGATTCTTTGAAACACTAATGGCACTTGTATTATCACATAGAATGGAGATGGGTGGAGTACATGTGAGCTAAATGTCTTGTAAGGTTTGCATCATCCAAATTAGTTGTGTGCAGCAAGATGCAGTAGCCACATATTCTGCTTCAGCTGTAGATAATGCAATTGAACTTTTTTTCTTGCTGAACCAAGACACTAACCTGGAACCCATATAGAATGCACCACCACTAGTGTTTTTTCTATCATCAACACTTCCTGCCCAATCTGCATCTGTATATGCATGAAGAGTAAGATCTGTATCTCTAGGATACCATAAACCAAAGTTATGTGTTCCTTGAAGATATTTGAAAATCCTTTTGACTTCCTGAAGGTGTGATTCCTTTGGATTTGCTTGGAATCTTCCAACTATTCCTACTGCATGCATGATGTCAGGTCGGGTACCTATTAGATAAAGCAAACTGCCAATCATGGATCTGTAAGTTGGTTGATGTACTGCTGCTGATTCATCATTTGAGCTGAGACTACATCCTGTTACCATTGGGGTACATACTGGTTTAGAATCTTCCATGTTGTACTTTTTCAATATTTGTTTGAGATATTTGGTTTGTGAAAGAAAAATACCATCTTTATTTTGCTGAACTTGTAGACCAAGAAAATAGGTAAGCTCACCAAGCAAGGAAATTTCAAATTCTTGTTGCATTACTAAAGCAAAATTCTGACTCATAGATTCTTCATTGCTACCAAAGATGACATCATCAATATAAACAAAAATTATTAGCAATTTACTAGTGTCAATCTTTGTATATAGATTACTATCTGCTGACCCCTTTGAAAAACCTTGTTGGTGGAGATATTTGTCAAGACGGTAATACCAGGCCCTTGGAGCCTGTTTTAGACCATAGTGAGCCTTTCTGAGTCTGCATACAAGTTTTGGATCATTTCCAAGAATGAATCCTTATGGTTGTTCAATATAGACTTCTTATTCTAAGTCTCCATTAAGGAAGGCAAATTTTATATCCATTTGGTATACTTTGAATTTCTGAAAACTAGAAAGAGCAAGAAACATCCTTATGGCTTCAAGTCTAGCAACAAGTGAAAAAGTTTCTTCAAAATCTATACCTTCTTGTTGAGCATATCCTTTACAAACAAGTTTGGCCTTGTTTCTATTAACTTCTCCATTTTCGTTCAGCTTGTTTTTGAATATCCATTTAGTTCTTATGATATTCTTATCATGAGGTCTAGGAACTAATTCCCAAGTATTATTCTTTTCAATTTGCTCAAGTTCTTCATTCATGGCATTGACCCAACATTCATCTTTGCATGCTTCATTTACATTTTGAGGTTCGTTGGAAGATAGTAATGCTAGATAGCTTGAGGTTTCTGTAATAGTTCTTCTTGTCTGAACACCTGCCTCTTTTTCCACTAAAATTTGAGTTTCTAGATGATTTTTCTGAACATACCTGGACGGAGTCTTTTCTTCTACCATTATCTCTTCTTCTAGTGCTTCATTGGTTTCTTCTTCAAATCAGTGTGATTTGATGTGGGAAAATAATCCCCATCTTCTTCATTATCATAATCTTCGGTTTTTATCTGTTTTGGATTTTGCATGCTTCATCAACCACAACATCAATACTTTAAATAATTTTCTCAAGTCTTTTATTATAACATTTATATCCTTTACTTCAAGAAGAGTAACCAAGAAGAATACCTTCATCTGCTCTGGGTTCAAACTTACCAAGTTTTTCATCAATCCTTTTGATGTAACATTTGCTTCCAAAAACTTTAAAGTATTTTACAGTAGGAGTCTTACCATACCAAAGTTCATGTGGAGTTTGAGTGTTGTTTACCTGAACATTTGCTTGGTTGAGAATAGTGATGGTGGCAAATGCAGCTTCACCCCAGAAGGTTGCAGGAGTTCCAGCTTCACCTAGCATAGCTCGAGCCATTTGTTGAAAAGTTCTGTTCATTCTTTCTACCACTCCATTTTGCTGAGGAGTCCTTGAGTTGGAGAACTACCTTTTTATTCTATGTTGTTCACAAAAGTCAAAGAATTCATCCGAGGTAAATTCCCCTCCTCGATCAGATCTGAGGCATTTGATTTTGCGATCTGATTCATTTTCAACCAAAGCTTTAAAGGCTTTGAACTTTTCAAATGCTTCATCTTTATGCTTTAGAAGACCTATCCAATACATTCTGGAAAAATCATCAATGAACAATATAAATTATTCTTCTCCACGAGGTGACTTTTTTCTTGATGGTCCACATAAATCAATATGAACAAGTTCAAGAGGCTTACTAGCTGACCCTTCTTTTTCAATGAAGTGAGATCTAGTTTGCTTACCGAATTGAAATGGTTTGCATATTGTATTTTCAGGAATGCTGATATCTGGAAGATGATGAACAGCCTAGAATCTGCATGCTTTTCTTATTTGAGAAAAGATTAGATGTCCCAATCTTCTGTACCATAGCCAGTTTCATCATTTTTGCTTAAATAGCACTGTTGTTGTCCTCCCTTGAATATGTATAAGTTGTTTGGAGTTCTTGTACCTTTGATCACAGTTTCTCCTGTATCAAGCTCATGAACAACACATCCGTTTGATCGCAACACCACTTCATTTCCTTGATCACACATTTGACTGACACTCAACAGGTTATGCCTTAGACCATCAACATACATAACATTCCCAGCTTTAACCTTTTCTTTCAATAAAATAGAGCCTTTACCTTTTATGACAGCAGGAGTGTCGTTTCCAAATGAGACATTCTTTTCCTTTTCTAAGGCATTATATGAGTGAAGTTTTTCTTTGTCACCTATCATGTGTTTTGAGCATCCACTGTCGATGTACCACTGATTTTATTGTCCTTCTGCATACAAGGTTATACCACATCTTTCTGTTTGCAGTTCTTTCTTTCTCCATATTTTGGGATTTAATGGAGTTTGCTCCTTTTGAAATATTTGCTGAAATTTACTCCTGCATTCAGATTCTTCATGGCCAAAGTTGTTACAGATTGAGCATTCTATTTCATTTTCAAGAAGAGAAAAGTTATTGTAGGAACTTTTCTTGATCCTTGTCACATTCCTTTGATTTCGTGCTTCTCTAGTCATGATGGTCTTGTAAGCAACAAATTGAGCAGCTTTGTGTCCAAAATTATGACATGAGAAACATTGACCATTAACGAAGTTCCTGCAATTATCGAATCTATTGACCTGGTGATTGTAGTTTCTATTGATATTCATCTTTGAAGAAAATTGAGTATGATTTACCTAAGGTTGGTTGTGGCTTATGTTCATCCTTGAAGTAAATTGAGCCTGATTTACCTGGTGATCTTCTTTATGCCTTTGCTGACGATTGTCATACTATTCATTGTTCTTTGCTGCATCAAGATAGATTTTAGTGGAGTTTGACGGCTTCTGTGATTGAGATGCTTCTTCAGTATATCCAAGACCTGTCTTTATCAAAGGAGAACGCTGCACTTTGATAATTTCATTTAAGGTTTATGATCCTTTAGCAAATCTAAGATTGAGAGCTTTTGTTTTCTCAATATCCTTTCTTAGACCCACAATTTCACATTCTAGTTTTTCATTGTGTTTTTCTCTTTCAGAAAGTTGGTATGTCAAGGTATCTATAATCATATTCTTTTCTTCTAAACAGATTTTGAGTTTAGAGATTTCTTCATGAAGGTCATCTTCTTCTAAAACATCCCAAAAATTATCATCTTCATAAGCCATTAGAAGTCTAAAGTCATTACTATTTTCATCTTCATCACTATTTGATAAACCATTGCTATCTTCATGAGTATAGTAGCTCTTTTTACTTACACTTTGTTTTCTATTCCATTTTGCAAATTCCTTGCCTTTATCATATTTATCTTTATGAGGACATTTGGTAACATAATGACCGACTTTACCAAAGGCAAAACATTTGAAAAGTAGTTTACCTCTAAATCTTCCGGAACCCCGTTGAAGCTTCTTGACAAAGTTTACTTCATCTTCTTCTTCTGAAATATGTGTTGATTCATTGAGTTCTTCCTTTCCTTTTGCTAAAGCTTTAAATGCGGTTTCTCTCATATCTGATGGGCCTCCTTTTCTCATCTCAAAGGCAGTTAAGATTCTGTGAAGCTGTTTCATAGTGATAGTCTGTAGATCATGTTTTTCTTCTATGGTAGATACTTTTGATTCAAATTTAGCAGACAAGGATCTTAAAACTTTCTCAACTAAGGTAACTTCCTTTATCTCTTCACCCAAATTCTTCATGTAATTAACACCTCATCTATACGTAAGAATTAACTAGCTATACTTTCATCATTGTGCATCTTAAGAGTTTCATATTGAATTCTGAGAGTTTGCAGTTTAACACGTTTTACCTTAGTCTCTTTCGTAGCTTAGAATGATTTTGTCCCATATTTATTTGGTTGATTTGAGCTGCATAACTTTGACAAACTCTGAAGGTGACTGACTTCCCAATAATTTATTGACAACCTTGCCATTGGTTTCATATTGCTTTTTACCTGTCGTATCTGTAGGAATTGCTGATGGAAATGTATATCCTCCTTCCACGATTTCCCAAACATCTATTCCAAGTGATTGTAGATAGGCTATGGTTCTTATTTTCCAATAAACAAAGTTGCTCCCATCAAAGATTGGCGGTCTGATGGATCCCATGCTTTCTTGATTACTCATGATGATGGATCTCCCTTCAAGCGATCAAGCTTCTTCTGAAGGACCTGGCTCTGATACCAATTGTTGGAAATAATACTGAGAGGGGTGGTGAATCAGTATTATCAGATCAATAATTTAATTTTCCAAACATATTTGTATATGCTACTGCAGCTAAGTGAACTAGCATGTATACACGACTGTACTTAAGGAACCCAACGTATATGCAGAGAACTTTTGATTTACCCAATTTATCATGCATTGAACTTTAACCAGTATATCATAAATTCATTAGACATTGTAGTAAAAGCAGAATAAAGAATCACACATAAGCAACACACATGAACACCAAGATATAAGGTGGGAACCCAATGTGGGTGAAAACCACTCGCTATTGTCATCTCTGTATTCTTTTAATAATAAGAAAATATGTTTACAATTTTGTACTGGTGCAGACTTATACCAGTACGCAGGCTTATACCTACATAAGATTACAACCTTATGTCGTTCTCCATCTTCTCCTAGAAGGGAGCTACAACCCCCTAACTCTTGTACTAGCTGATATGTTTACTAGTGCGTAGGCTGTGACCTACAAAAGGCTACGACCTTGTTTCTTCCTCCAAGAACCATGTTTCATAAATTTTCACACTAGATCCATCAACAACATCATAACTATAATTCAATCATCAAATACATCTACATCAACCAATCACTTTATGAGCCAACCACAACCGAATCAATCAATCACTTTGACAACCCATCAATCTGATCATTCAGAATACTGTCACCAGAATACAGTAACCAGAACCCAGAACTCTGCAACAGTAAATAGAAACAACTAAAACATATTTTATAAGGTATACGCTACTTCCATGTGTCGAACCTGCGTGTATACGCGCTTTTCTCAAAGCCAACCAGCGTATACATCTGCAAATATTAATTCATAATTTTGCAGCTATTCCAAACTTCATTTATACCCAGATCATAATGTTTACAGAACAACACATGCATCAGTATACAGATCTTGAATAAACATGATCAAACCATATAAAGATATTTCATTTCAAGCCTTAATATCTTGATCCATCATTATATCTTATCCTCCATCAACCGCTAAAGTTCATCCCTAGTTCAAATCAAGCACAACACCATAAGCCAATAACCTGCATACTAGATCTCACACTTCATCAGATATTCGATACTTGCACACCTTGGCCTAATGATCTTCTCCTCATTTTATAGTTTTAGGCCTTTCTCAATACCATGGACCAAAACCACTTAGAACCAAATACATAGGGTCAATACCTCAGACCAGATACCTTGGACTAATACCATGGATCAAAATACCATGGACCAAATACTTCGGACCAAAAACTTAGTTTTCCAAGGTATACGCGCTTTTCCTTATATGAAAGTGCTTATGTATGTATACGTGACTTATATATTGTAAACCTGCGTGTATACGCAGCTTGGTCAAGGTGAACCTACATATACCTCTATTTCTTCATTCTGTGTAGATTGATCTGTAATTCTTTGTTGTTAACCTGTTGTACTGTGATCTTTCATCTGAGTGAGTTGCCATCAAGGACAATACATGTATCAAAATGCCAACATTAATCATTATAAGGCAATGTTGAAGTCTATTTGAATGCCTTAAAAGCATCAAGATAGTTGGATACATCATCAAGAAGTAAAATCGTTTGACAATTAAGCATTATTTTGTGCTCCATTTCTCAATCTACATGTCAAATGGCTACATTTTGCAAGGAAAGAAACAAGCTCGATGGGTCAACAAACTTCCTAGCATGGAAGAAGATGATTTATTTGATACTCACATAACATTAGTCCATGGAATATGTTCTTGGTGAAGCTATTGTACCAGAAAAAGGGAAGACTCAATAGTTATCAAAATATAAGAAGGGAGAAGTGAGGGCATAAAGGATTCCTATTGAATCCATAAATGATCATCTTGTTCCC
Organism: Pinus tabuliformis; assembly: GCA_031772625.1. Classification (NCBI taxonomy): domain Eukaryota; kingdom Viridiplantae; phylum Streptophyta; class Pinopsida; order Pinales; family Pinaceae; genus Pinus; species Pinus tabuliformis. The sequence continues at coordinate 2,364,900 of CM062813.1, forward strand.
TCTATTTCAAATTTGAAGACATCCAAAGATATGTATGATAAGTCGGTGAAATTATACTTTATAAGTACATTAGGCTAGAAGATATCCTTGAAGAATTAAATATATATAATAAGTCAAAATATGAAGACATGGCCACTTATCTTGTGAACATATCACACATAAGGGACCAGTTCCAAGGGCTTGGAGAAGTTGTTTCGATTCAAAAATGACTACTTATGTATTGAATGCTTTGTCACTAGATTAGAGCAATTTTGCAACTAGTGTCTACTCAAGAAAGGATACTCCTCATTTTTATGAGTTATGGGCTCAATTTATCTTGGAAGAAACTAGGATAAAGGCAAAGGATGACACCAAATCAAATGAGACGTATCAAGATTTTTTTGTTAAATCCAACAAGAAGAAGAAAGGGAAGTTTGGAAATTCCAAAGGAAAACTAGATATGTCTAAGATTCAATGCTTTGGATGCAATGAATATGGACATTTTAAGAGGGATTTTCCAAAAAAGAATAACAACAAAAAGGAAGGAAAGGAGTGAAGCTCACATAGTTGAGGAAAAGGGAGAACCTAAGAAGAAGCCAAAAGGACAAGATCTCAAGGATCTTTATTACTGAAGGAAGATCCATCTCTATTAGGTTCATAATGCAATTTGTCTTTCTTTTGTTAGAAATTAGAAAGTAGAATAGCATGCATCGTTGCATTCTCTAGAAGAGTATTGATTTATATAAAGCATGACATCATAAAAGGAAGCATATGATAGTAGAATAATTAAAATCTACATGATCAAGTTGCTTTGGTAGGAATCATCTAACATAAGAAAATGAGAATATTGGGACCATATTGCATATTATATTTCATCCAAGCATTTTTCTAACATAATGTTAAAAGAAGGATCATTAAATATCCTCCTATAAGAACCATCATTTAGGATGGTTTTTAGAAGAAGCATTGTCATTGATATATATTCCATCTAGTATGGAATTTATAGTCTTGAATGTTGAAGGAACACAAATGGTCGAATTGCAATTTGAAAGGCATAATTAAACTATTTATTCTCTTGGTAAAAGAAACCTATCCTCGATAGGTATAAGAAGCATGCTCGTTCAAGGAAGAATGGCTAGATGGTTGCAGTCCTTCCTTCCTGGGCTACTGGAAAAGAAATTCATGGGGAAAACGTGAAAGTGAGAGTATCAAGGGTATGTAAAAGAAAGCGTTAATGGGTAAGGGTACGCCTCTTTTGTCATCTGAGTCATTGCTTGGTGGGACCGCTCTTCTCGTAAGATTGAGAGGATCAAACCAATTACCACTACTGCAGAAGCAAAGGTATGCATGTCTTTCAGTAACGTTTCTCTAAAAGATAGAATTTATATCTATAATAATTTTGCAGAAAGAGTTGGTTATAAGAATGTGCTCAGTAAGTCTTCCATATTATTACTCAATGCTTGGAAGAAGAATTTTGGCATACTTTGGAATGGTTAATTATAAAAACTCTTCCACAAGATGACATGAGCTAGACATGATGATATTGATCAACATTAAATATGGTTTCCTAAAGAAAGAAAGGGAGTTTATAACAACAACTCCAAGGAAGAAGAAATTGCATCTTGTTGGTTAGTTTGTTCCATGAACACTTTGATTACAAGTGATTATCATGGAGAAGGATCTTTGGTAAAATATGAATATAAACCATTCGAAAGGATGTTGATCTCAAAATTAAGCAAAATCCAAAGAGGCCATCATAATGAGATAAGTTTTATATTGATGTCTTGTTTTTAGTTATCTAGTTGATACATGTTTTGACTACTAGAGAGGATATTTGGCATAAATTCGTAATGGAAATGGAGGCAAGTAAATCTACAACTATTGGTCTTGAACTCAATGGATATATAGATTGGGTGGTTGGATTTGTTAATCGATATTGTCTAGATGTTTACACCATCTTGAGATTTAACGGTAGCAGTACAAGAAGATAACCTGATAGTAATGAAGATCACTTTCATGTTTAGAGGGAGTTATGATTAGGCTCTACTTTGGTAGGCTCAATATAATGCCTTTATTTGATAAAGGAAAGTGATTTGAAAGGATGATGGCCTGAATCATGTCACAGTTTGGTTCCAGTACATTCAGGAAGATGAAATCTCTATTTGATGAAGATGTGAAGAAGAGGAGGATCCATCTAGCTACTTGAAGATCTACATAAAAGTGTAGTAGTTGATGTATTGATGAAGACACACTAGAAAAATTTCCAATTGAAATGAAGTAAAATAATATCCTCTATGCTTTAGAGGGAGTAATAAGTCTCCTTAAATGCTTGATAAGGAGCAAGTATTTGTTCCCCAATCGAGAGGGAATGATGATCTCCTCTCTAGGTTGAGAGGGAGTTATGTTAAAAACATAATATTATCTTCTTCATGTATCATGCACTAGGCCAGGACTGACAATCGTATGTCTAAGTGAAGTCCGTGGAGGGATAATGGTGGATGAAGGATTGGATAAGCATTTGAGATTGATATTACTTGAGGATAGAGAATCCAAGATAGGAAGTTGGTTGTGACACTTTTAGGATGGGACAGGTATTCAAGAAAAGAGTGGTCGAAGAAGACCGATATTCTTTGAGGATTGGGGATCCAAGATAAGAATAGTCCTAGAAAGGACATACTTAGTGAATATCTGGATGGGGTTTGTACCTTGAGAGGTAGTGTGGTGTATCACATAAAGCCTCCCAACATTTTTTCTCTGATATAAATAAATCTCATCAAGTTAAGGCCTTACTATGTTGGCAATGCTAGTTATGATGTTGATGCTTACCAATCTGACTCTTCTTATGAGAAATCTTTAGTTTCAGAATATCCTTGCACCGATTGTACACTTATGAATACCTCCCTAGTTAAGAGGGAGTGTTGGAAAATGTAACTAGTTTCGGTCTTTGGTCTTCATAATTTTCATTGTACACATGTCATTATGTATATTTTATGTTACAAGAAAAGAAGAAAAGAAAAATTATATTATTTTCAAGCATGGATTTCATGCTTATTTTGATTGGTCATCTAGGTTAAGCATGTTCTTCATTCTTCTAGGGCTTTTCATGTCGTAAGAATTATTTTCATTATTAACGAGAGTCAATACCATTTGTATAAGACCCCATTAGGAAAGATGTAACATGTACAAAATATTTATTTTATGTCTAGAAAGTCAAAAAGACCTCCAAGCACATGTCGAACCTGCCAGTGACAAGTTGGCCTATAAGTGGCTATTAGACCTCCACATATGTGTATATATATAAACAATTTTGATCTCATTTGACACCATTCAATCTACTCAAGAAAAAATTTCTATCTAAAGGAAGAGAAGAAAGAAAAGAAGAGCGAGAGACTAGAAGACAAGGAGAAAGACCAAGCGAAGAAAGGAGATCCAAAATTTTTTCTAGTTATGTCCACAAGTGTGAAAATTAGGGTTTTTGCAGCTATTGCAGGGCCAAAAATTACAAGTCGAGGTTGGAGATCCAAAGCTGGGGGCCAAAGCTCATATTTGGAGCTGGTTGAAGAAGGATTAACCCTTGTTGATTTAGTTTATCTTTGACCTAATTGAAAGGGATTCTTGGAGGTTTGACTTGGTGCTTAGAGGAGAACTTAATCTAGAGTTTTGGGTCTTGATTTTCTCATTTGAAGCAGATTCTATAAGAAGAGAAGAGATCATTTTTTGGTTTTCACCTTGGAGGGGTTTTACCCTGGCTTGGAGCCTACTTCTTGTGTCTACTTACTGATTTTTCTCTTGATAGTTGTTTGATGAAAATATATAATAAATAAACATAAGAATATAACTAAATTTCACAAGCAATTATTAAGGTTAAGGAGATTTGTTTTTAATATTTTCCTTACTACGTTCTCCAACAGACAACATTGACTTGGTTGTTCATCTTTTGGAATGAGGGAGGTTTGCTCCAAGACTATCCAAATCTTAGATTATTCTCTACTAAACAGGCCAACCATGTGAAAATGGAAGCTCTTGTGGCACCTCCTCCCCCACCCCACATCACTCTCCATTCCATAATACCCAATCTATCTACTATAAAAAAAAAAAAAGTTGATAGGAACACATTAAGATTCATGCATACACACTAGCAAAACAGAAAAATGATAAAGAAACATATTTGTTGGCATTCATCCTTTGGAAACTTCCAGGCAACTATATTTCATATTTTTCTAACATAAGTACAAAAAATTATGCAAGAACTCATTCAAAAATATTTATAGATAAATATGTATTTTTTTACATCAAAAATATTTTACAACAATATGTCTTATACTATACATTATAACATTGTACATCATCAATTTTTATTGCCTCTTCATATTCTGACCCATATAATTCCAAAAAAAAGCATCCATTTCTGCATTTTCATCTTCTGTCCTGGGTTGTTTTGATGATGATTGCAATTATCTCCTTTGACGCATTGCACCCCTGGTCGTGATGTTCTCACGGAGTCGGGGACGTTGTGGGGGACCATAGCCTACAAAAAATATATAATTTATATGGTCAGTTATCTAATATCATTGTAGTTTTTTAATAACAAAAAGTACCTTTGCAATGTAATTATTTACCTTATGCACTAGTCAAAACCATTGTTTTGGTTGAGGATCTTCTTGTACAACATGCTAAAGTAGACAATTTTAAATGAATAAGTAAAAAAAAAAGTACATATTTTATAAGTACAAAAATGTTAAGTATAGGATTTATATACATCCATATTACCATTATGGACCTCATCCTGGGGTTGCACCCCACTGTCATGGGGTTCCTCGAAAGCACCAAAATGTTCTAGCTGGTGCACACTATCGAAGGATTCATGCTCAGTAGTGATGGGATAGTCTATATTTGTACTACTCCCCTTCTAATTAAATAAAAGCAAAACATTAGATTTATATCAAACACGATTGTGTTTTATAATTAATAAAAGGTTAATGTGAATTAATTTTTATTTACCTTCTCGTTCAAACTGGATCTTGGGGTTTTCCCAATGCTTTTTCCTTCGTGGCTTTAGTTCCAAATACATCACCCGGAATTACATAAGAGTATTCATTTTTTTTATTTTCTAGCTCAATTACCAGAATGTTGGAAGGCGATATAGCATATAATATTGTTCAGAAGTTTTGGGTACTTACAATTCTTGCATGTAGCATCAAATAGTCGTCGTGGCCCGTTTTGTGTTTCCCATGCTTCTCAAGCTTTTCCTTAGTTTCCTTTGAAGGGTCAAGAGCCTATGAAAAGTTTCAAGTATGTTATATACTTCAATTTTATTCAAAACTAAAGAAAATTAAACATATTGAATTCAAGATGTAATTTGTACTTTCCTTGTCAAGGTGGTGCTTTCCCTTCTTTTCTCATTTCCTTCTCCTTTGCGTCCTCGATGAGGCCCTTTGATTCCATATCAGTAATCATGGGAGGTGCTCATACCTAATGTTTTCTACCAATTTCCCCCTATGGTGGTCTTGTAGTTGTTTTAACTATCTTCCGACTGTGGCGATGACCTTGGTTTTATTGAAGGTATCTACCTCGAATAGATATTCAAGGTAGCCCATAGGCTCTTTTTTAAGGTTGGAATTTTGGCAATTCTACCTTCCGCATATGGTGGCCCCAAAAATATCTAACTCTTTTTTGTCCTTTTTTGTATAAAACCAGCCTAGATCCATATTAACCCTAGATCTATCAAGCGCTGAGAGGGATCAAATATCTCGAACTGCAAACCTCATTTTTTAGTGCAAAACTTGAGGAAAGGTTTACACCTCGAGAGATTTGATCCCTCTCGACACTTGATAGATTTGGGGTTAAGGTAGATCTAGGTTGGTTTCAGTCGTGTGCGATCATACAAAAAAATTTGAACATATAATTATTTTGATCATTTTAAATATGCTAAATATGTCTAAGATTAATTTGGTCAATTTAATTTTAAATTTTCTTAGTTACCTCATTTTGTTGAGATGATATATTGTTAGTAACTTGAATGATGAAAAATGATGAAATAAAAATTTTGAGTTCAAAGTGACAATGTAACAATGTTGAATGATAGAAAATGTGAATAATAAGAATATAGTCAATTACAAACAATCTTCATTGCAATCAATCTAAAACTATTTTCTTCTATTGTTCTTATTGTCACACCTATTAGTTTTTCCATTTTCTCATATCGATCATATGAAAAAGGAAGTTGAAATCATATACCATTCAAATATTTAACTCGAGTTATTGTAGAAAACATCATACCTTTCCTTTGTTGCTCTCCAATATTAATAGTAGTTTTCTCCAAAGTCAATCATTGTGACTTATGGAGTGTTAAACCCCAAATAATTTTCAATGGTAGTTATTTTCTATTACCATGTTTGAATGCAAAGTGATTAACAATGTTGAATGATGGAAAATGGGAATAATAAGAATGTAGCCAATTACAAATAGTTTATAGTTTCAGGAAGAAAACATTTCGGGTAAGTGAACATTTTATTTAGGATGAAAATTCAAGTATTATATTTATGGTTGAATTATTGTAACACATAAGTCAATGCACGTCATGAATAATTTTAATCTTCTTAAACTGAGAAAGAGTCTGTATATTTTGGGGGTGAAAAGGAGAGACAAGGGGAGATAGAGATATAGATGGAGGTGGGGAGATAGGGAATAAGAGAAAGGCAAAGATAGGGAGGGAGGAAGAGATATAGATATGGAGAGTGAAGTGTTAGAGAAAGAGAAGGGGAAGAGAGAGAGAGGGGGATGGAAAAAGGGAGGGAGGGAGAGAGAGAGAGAGGGAGATATAGATATGGAGAGAGAGAGTGTATGTTTGGGGGGTGAGATAGAGAGATAGATATGGAGAGAGAGTGTGTATGTTTGGGGGATGAGATAACAAGTAAATAAATAAAATAAATATAAATATTAAATAATCAAATATTGATAATGTTAAATAGTCATTAAGTTAAGTGAAAAGGCATGTCTAAAAAGACATGCCCAGTCACGAAAGGACACCTTCTTAGGTGTGTGTGTGTATATATATATATATATATATATATATATATATATATATATATAGATATGTGGGTCCTCATCACTTGTACATTTTTATATATAATAAATTATTATTACAAATACCTCTCATGTATTTTTACATTCAAGACAACAAGCTATCAATTATTATGCTTCAGTGGTATTAGAGTGGTGTTGTTCGGCTTGTTGTTTCATTCTATTACTAGCCATAGTTAGATTTTCTTTTAGTAAGATGATGATCTTTTGACTTTCTCCTAGGTGGTCTTTAACTGCTGGTAACCTAGAATCAAGGAGTGCAAAGTCCTTCCACCTGGGCGGCTCATAACCATATAAGGCTTGGAAGGGTGTCATCTTAGCTGACATGTGGTACGTAGTATTATATTACCATTCTACCAGGTGTAGCCACTGTGTCCATCTGTTTTGTTAATCTGTAATGAAACAACGAAGATATGTCTCCAAGAATTTATTAACGATTTCAGTTTGCCCATTTGTTTGGGGGCGATAAGACAAACTAATGTTGAGGGATATTCCTGCTTGAGTGTAGAATTCCTTCCAAAATTTTCTTTTAAACCTTACATCTCTATCGCTGACAATGACCTTAGGAAACCCGTGTAGTTTGTAAATATTTTTACAAAACACATCAACGATTTGTTTAGTTGTGTCAGTCTTTTTAATAGCCATAAAGTGGGCATATTTAGTGATCCTGTCGACTACTACAAATATTTTATCCCTTCCGTCAGATGCAGGTAGTCCTTCAATAAAATCCATCAAAATCTCCTCCCACTTCTGATTTGGAATGTGTAATGGGTGTAGCAATCCTGGAGTTGGAACATTTTCACTCTTGTTCCTTTGACAAATATCACATTCTGCAACATATTTCTGAATTTCCTTGCTCATACCCTTCCAATAGAATGACTATTGGATGTTATAGTTTTTTATAAATCTTCTGTAATATCCTGTGAAACCTAAAAATATGCTTAGCTTGGATACGTTCTTGGGTTTGGGCCATTCTTTGATTGCCTTGATTTTGTTGGGATCCACTTGGAATCGTTCCTTTGATATAATATGTCCTAGGTATTCATTTGATTCTAAACATTGTATAAGTAAATGTGTAATCCGCCCACTCCACTTCCAATGATGCATAAATTCCAGCAAGGGTGATTCTTCTTTACAAGGCCTCTATGCTGCAAGGTGTTGATCATCCTTGGTAGGAGATAGCGGATCAAATGGATTTTCTAAGAAACGAATTATTTTATGATTATATATCTCTTCCATTAAAAGCTTCTCATCATTTCTTAAGGAGCAAGCAACGCTTACATTTCTCACAAGATCCTTACACTTTCCCTGCTTGGGCACAACAACAATATGAGGTTTAGGAGGGGTAGTACCATCCATACTAAATATTGTTACTTGGCAAATCAACAATGTCTTCTTTATCAGTCTTCTCAGGAAAGAAAATCTAGCAACACATTTCAGAGCGATGGCCTTCAGATCTATTACAAGTATTTTCTCAGACCCCATTTCATTATAATGGCAGACAACAGGTCACCGAATGTGGACAATAGATCACCGATTCTAGAAGGAATTTTTTTTAACAAAATCATCCTTCAAACCCCTTTGAACGTTGAGTACACCGATTCTGAAAACTTCGACAATGGCAGAGTATCCTTAGACACTTCGACCTGTCTGCATACACACAATCCATTTCCTGCCATACCTACGTGTAAAGATGTGCTGCTACAACACCAAACACAACAACGTCCACCATTCGGCGTCTCATCCACAGTTTCATCTATGAGCTAGTGTGTAAATCCGTACGTCGTGTCGTTTAGTCACCAGCATGTAAGCCGCCCGTCGTGTCGTTTGGTTCGGTTCACCAGCGTGGATCTGTCATCGGTACATTTTGTTTTTAGTTCATATATATATGTTATATAAATGTTATATATATATATATATATATATATATATAATATATATATATAATATATATATATATATATATATATATAATTAGAAATAATAATTAGAATTATAAAAAAAAAAATCAATAACCCTGAATTCAAGACAGTGTTACCAACTGATTTATATAGGTAGAGGTGCCAATGGCGTCGAGTTACATATGTCGAGATGACGAATGCAAATTGAAGGAAACTGCCTACAATAAGCTTTGAGGACAAAGCTTCTGAAGGAAGGGGATATGTTATGAATATAATTCATAACAAGTAAATAAATAAAATAAATGCAAATATTAAATAATCAAATATTGATTATGTTAGATAGTCATTAAGTTAAATGAAAAGACATGTCTAAAAAGACATGCCCAGTCGTGAAAAGACACGTGCTTAGGTGTATATATATATATATATATATATATATATATATATATATATATATATATATATATATGCGGGTCCTCATTGTAACATTCATCACTTCTACATTTTTATATATAATAAATTATTATTACAAATACCTCACTTGTATTTTTACATTCAAGACAGGAAGCTATCAGTTATTATGCTTCAGAGAGACAATGGGAGATAGAGATATAGATGGATGGGGTAGAGATGTGCTTACACCGAAATCAATGCACATTATTAATCTAATTACTTTGAAATTAATGTACATCATACATCTATTTGCATCAAATTAGAATCAACATCTACACTGAAATCAATGCATCTAGTGCAAACAATCAAATAGGATTAGAAATCAACATCTACACTAAAATCAATGCATCTAGTTCTAAAAATCAAATAGGATTAGAAGTAATATATACATTGAAACCAATTCTTATAGTGCAAGCAATCAAATATAAGTAGAAATCAACATCTACACTGAAATCAATGCATCCAATGTAGGGTATTAAATAGGATTAGAAATCTACATCTACACTGAAATCAATGCATCCAGTGTAGGGTATTAAATAGGATTAGAAATTGACATCTACACTGAAATCAATGCATCTAGTTCAAACAATCAAATAGGATTAGAAATCAATATATACACTGAAACCAATGCATCCAGTGTAAGCAATCAAATAGGAGTAGAAATCAACATCTACACTAAAATCAATGCATCTAATGTAAGGTATTAAATAGGATTAGAAATAGACATGTACACTGAAATCAATGCATCTGTCTCCCATTGTCTCTATCTCCGATTGTCTCTCTATCTCAGCCCCCAAAAATACACACTCTCTCTCCATATATATCTATATATCTCTCTATCTCTCCCTCCTCTTCCTCTCCCTCCTCTCTCCCTCCCTCTTCCTCTCCTCTCTCTGTTTCCCCCTCTCTCTCTCTCTCTCTCTCTCTCTCTTCGACTTCTATCTCCATATCTATCTCTCTTCCTCCCTCCCTCTCTTTTCCTCTCTCTTATTCCTTCTCCCCCCCATATATATATATATATATATATATATATATATATATATATATATATATATATATATATATCTCCCCTTGTCTCTCTTTTTCACCCCCAAAAGTACACTCTCTCTCTCCATATCTATCTATCTCTCTCTATCGCTCCCTCTTCATCTCCCTCTCTCTCTCTTACCCTTCTATCTCTCTATCTTCCCCTTGTCTACCTCTCTATCCCTCTCTCCTTTTATATCTCTCTCTATCTTCCCTATTTCTCTCCTCTCTACCTCAACGTCTCTCCATCTCTCCCTTGTCACTCCCTCTCCCCCTCCACCTTTATCTCTCTATGTCTTTATTCCCCTTCCAACTCCATCTCTCACTCTCCCCCTATCTCTCTCCTCTCTCTCAAGTCCTCTCTCTCTTCCTTCCTTTCTTTCCATTTCTCTCCCACCTCCCTTTGTCTCTCTCCCCCATCACTCTCTCTCTCTCTCTCTCTCTCTCTCTCTCTCTCTCTCTCCACCCTCCAACTTTGTCACCATCTCCCTCCCTCTCTCCTTATTGCTCTCCCCCTCTCTCCCCCCTCCATATATATGTATCCCTATCTCTATCTTCCCCTTCTTTCCCTATCTCTATCCTCTCATTTTATCTCTCTTCCCTCATCTCCTCTCTCCCTCATTCCACCCTCATCTCTCCCTTTTCACTCCCTTTCTCTTTCCAGTTCTATCTCTCAATGTCTTTCTTCTTCCCTCCCTCTATTCCCCCCTCCAAATATATCTCTCTCCCTCCCTCTCTCATCCTCTCTCCCCCTCCTCTCTCACTTCTTTCCTCTCTCTCCTTATCTCTCTTGTTAGTGTCAGTATCTGCATACTTCCATCAGGGATCAAAATTCACTCTTTGCATTTTCATTTTAGGAGTCCCATACTGAAAATTTTTGCATCATTCCATTAGGTCATGATATACTGATCCACTGATGGTTGTTTTCTCTTCAACTCTTCCCTCATAGACTATACTTGCTTTCCTTCTTTAGATTGTCTTCAGTCATGTTTCATAATTAATTTGCAGTTCATTTCATTAGGTCATAGGGCTTGATTTCATTAGGTCTAGGGTTTCATCACCAAGGTCAAGAAACTGATTTCAAAGTGTAAATAAAGGTCAGCAAGGGTATGAGGATGATCAATAAATCAAGCATGATGGCTTGAAAGTCATAGCTACTGAAATTATTATCTTTTAACCTAATGTAATTTTCACCTCAAAAACATGTTTTTGAGGTGAAAACAGAGTATTTTAGTTTATTTGTATTTCATATGTAATTTTAAGTTCCTATATGTAATAAGTGATCCCAGCTGCATCAGAGCATTTCTCCTTACTGCAAGACAAACAAGCATTGTAAAATTCAAGTCAAGATTGAGCATTCATCCACCTATCAAAAAGCAAAGAGTCAGAAAATCAAGAACAATGACAAAAAAGGGTGAAAAGGTGAAAGTGACAAAACATTAGCAAAGGGGGTTTTGAGGAGCAAAAATTAAATTCAAGCATGTATAAAGGTCTTCTTGCCTTCATATCTCCTTTATTTCCATCTAACCTCTCATTGAGCGAACCCCAGCATAATTTTTCTGATTTAAGGGTTGAAATCAGCAGAAACAACTTGGCACTGCGCGTTTCCTCTTGGCACTATGCACTTCCTCTTGGCGTTGCGTGTTCCCTCTTGGTGTTGCGCACTCCCTCTGTGTGCTGCGCGTTTGACCAGTTTCATTCATATTTGCTCTTCGACATTCCTAACACCTTCTCAGCTTTAAGAAAGTAAGTAAAACATCATTTTCCCTCTCCTCAAAGTTATTTCCTCAATGTTTGAAGAGTGAAATCAAGATTGGTGTTAGTTTCATTTGCAAAACCCTAGTTTTTATCTTAGTCCTAACTTTTGCAAGCAATATTCCCGTTTTCCATAAGATACCTGATCAATACCCTATATTCCTCTTCAGAAACCTCTATCCCTACACCCACCATACTTCCATCTACCTTTCCCTTTTCTTTTTCCTTCCCAAACACTTCCATTCCCCTACCATTTACTTAGGGTTTCATAACAAAGACACCATGGTTGATGAAGAATATAGGCCACACAGTGAAGAAGAGAGATTAGATAGAGAGAGAAACATAGAGCAGAGAAGGCCTCATAAAGGAGGGAAAATTCTCAAGTTTGAACCCACAAATCTCAAAGAGCTCCTAGCATCTCCTATGATAGTGACAGCCTTCAAATGGTTAGGGTGTTTTGAGTTTTTTGAGCAGGTTCAAGCAGTCTAGTACCACCCCGAGTTGACTAGGCTTTTCATAACTAAAATTCAAGATAACCAAGTCACTCTTGCGGGCATAACTTTCACATTTTCTACTGCCATCATATCAGCTGCCACTGGGATTCTAGAAGTTAGGGAAAAATGGTTCAAGCAAGGTGAGATAGAAGCATGTTTTTATGAACAATACCTCAAACCTAGGTACAGAAGTCAAAGAAAAGGTTACTTCCCTTTCTCATATCTCCTTGACAGATATGCACCTATGATGAAGATTGTAATGAAATATTTTTCATGTGAGGGTAGGTTCTCTAGGGTCTATTCCTACCACATCCAGTTACTTATGCATTTCACTAGGGTTAAAATGCTCAATATACCTTACTATCTTTTTAGGAGTGTGGAGAAGATGGCTTACATTTCCCAGAGAAAAGAACACAAAGATCAAATGAAGAGTTTATTTCACCATTCCCTCATAAAGATCATAGTTATTATCACCTTAAAGATCTTAACATTGCATGGAGTACATTTATAGCTAATCCCATTTTCACTCCCATTTTCACTCAAGCTTCCACTCAAGACATTCCATCATTATCGCATCCACAATCCTCCATCCCTTCATCTCAGCCCGTGAATTATTCATCCTCCTCTGATGAGTCAGTCATACCATCACTTCCATTATCACCACTCCATGAACTTGTTCTTTCATCTGACAAAAAAGGGGATAGTGGCAAAGGACAAAGTGATCAAGGTCAAAGCAGCAAGCCAGGAAGGGCTAATTTAGGTACTTTGGTGCACACTTATCAGAGAGGAAATAGGCAAGTGTTTGCCCCACAGATTGTGGGAGGGGCCTTGCTCTCTTCATCAGCAAAGCAGGTACACAAAGGAAAGGAAAAAATGGTTGAAACAGAAATGAAAAAACAGGAAAAAGACCCCCATGAAATTAAGCAGGATTTTGATTTAGTAGACTTAGATGAGGAAGATGAGAAGGCAAACACCAGAATGATATTCAAAGAGAAATAAGCATTGATAGGTGGGTTACAGGTGAATATACAAAGAGAAAATTACATCATATCTTATTATGAACAGGAAAATAAGCAAATGGAGACCAAGCAGGAGCTTATGGAAGTTCAGCTCATCAAAGCTAAAAGGGAAGCTGAAAAGTTTAAAGTCCAACTTGAGGAAGCCTATGGTGACTATGGTGAGCCCATGGAGGAAAAAATGCCCAGGAGGAGGCCTAGGACTAGAGGCCTAAAGCGAGCTTTGAAGCTTGAAAGAGAAAAGGAAGCTCAACTTGCCAGCCAACTCACCTTAAATGAACAATTTGGCATAATGATGAATGAGAACAGGGAATATTGGCTTGAGAGGGCTAACAATCATCTTGAAGACCTGTTAGCTAAATCCAATAGAAACACAGAAGTTCAAAGAAAAATGGCCAAATACTATGCCATGAGAAACAAAATTGCTAGAGCCAAGCTCAAAAGGGCTCATGCAAAAATTGAGGCCTTAACTCATCAAAAGGAGAAGGATAAGCTTGACATATTGGTGGAGGTTTCTCTCCATGCTTATTCATCTTCCGCACCACCTATGTCAACCATTTTTGAAGACCCTGAACTCATTTTTGGCTTTTGGAATTTCCTGTTCTTTTTCCAGACAATTTTTATATCAGTTTTTTAGTCAAACGCGCAGCCCCCTAGGCATTGCACACTTTTTGGAGGCATTATTTGGAGGAATGGCCACCACAATTTGATTCAGAAGGCCCAAGATACTTAGGAAAACCATGTTTCCAACCTTGGAAGGCAAAACTGGTTGGTTAAAATGGCAAAAAACTAGCAAAAAATCACATTTATGCCTCATTTTTGGACCAGACGCTGTGCGTTTGACTAGTCTTGGGAGAATCCATTTATGGAGGGTCAAATCAAGTTCATTTTGAAATCTTAAGGTATATCTAGAAACTAGACAGGATAATCTTTCCAAAGAGCTATCCTGGGCTCAATTTGGACACCAGGAAGGAAGTCAAATTCACCTTGAATATGGTGTTGTGCATTTGACACTAGCGCTGCGCACTTGACAGGCAACCAGTTCTTTCACTGTTTCTTTAGTTTTTCACTTTTCATCTCTGGGATTTTGGTTTTTCACTAATGCAATTCATGATGATGGTGTAATTAAATTATATTTTTTGTTACCTAGGGTAGATACATCAGATGAATGGCCTAAGTGGCATGTAATGAATCAGTTTGCTTCATATTAGGAATGAGTCAGTTTGACCACCCTAGTCTTTAGCTATCAGTTCAGTATTATGTGCAACTGCTCCTCCTCTCATGGAATTTGACCCCTGAGGCTAGGATTAGTTGTTTTGAGACCTATATCATGATTTTTCTCAGTCATTGTGTGGGTTGGACTCAATTGGATGCTCAGAGCTTGATTGTACATCATTGTAAGAAGTTTGGCATGGAGATTAATAAAATTTGCAGCTATTTTTATGGGATCCCTGTGGTATGGAGTTTTAGTATAGTTTCTTATTTTGTGATCATTTTTTTACATGTTTTATGTATGCCATCATTCATTTCATTGCTTCTAGTTGAATGTTTTCAAGTTTGATAGGTAGAATCCATTGTATCAGTGCTCTGCCTTGGGAAATCAGTCAACATTTCATGTTTTCTACTGTTTAAGAAGGATCCATGATTGTCACATGCCCCTCTTAGCTCCTCATCAGTATTAAACACCTCACATCATCAAATCTAAAGTGCTAAAGCCTATTCCTACCTTGCCCCATAGAACACCCTACATTTCTGACCTAATTAAAAATTTCCCAAACCTAAACTGCCCAGCTCCTCCTGATTCGGCAAAACACCAAAAAAATTCAATCAAAACCTTCGCGCTAATATACCTAGCCTAGAATCCTTTACCTGATCCAGTCATCTTGACTGAGATCTTTATGGAGAGAGCCCTCTCCTGGCCTAGTAGGGCTAGCTACTAGGCTAAGCTTGGTTTGTGGTTACCCTGGCATTGCCTCCCTTCAGCCTGAGGACAATCTAGGTGATAACATCTCCCACCACTATGTCTCTCTCCGCCACTCTATTCCCCCTCCATCTCATTCTCTCTCTTGACTATGATCCCATTGTATTGCATTTAAGAAAGTATCTAAATTTAAAAAAATGTAATTGGTTGTAAAATATTAAACCTATATTTTGGATCAATCATGTCAAAGAAAATAGAATAATAAAAAAACTTAAAGAATCATGCACTATCTTTCCTCTATCATTGTTAGTCACTTTGTTTTCTCTCTTTGCTTGGATACTTGGTTAAGATGCATCTATCTTGGTTCTTTATAATATTATTTATGTTATATAAATTCTGCATATGTATATATAAAAGTATTAGCATTTTTAGTTTATTAAAACCTCGATTTAATCTCTATGGGAATGTTTTTAGTGGTCGTGAGGATGGAGGGTTTATATAAACCTCAAGAGTAATGATAACCTTTTTGCTTTTAGATTTAATTAAAAAAAATTATAAAATTAAATTTAAATAAAGTATTTGTAAAATATTTTGATTTTGAAATAAGTTATGGTTTTTGGGCATGTGGTATTGATAAGCCATGGTATTGGCCCATGGCATTGTAACATAATAATTAAAGGCCTAGATCCATAACACAATAATCAAAAGCCTAGATGGCCCATGGTATTGTAAAAAATCATATGTAGAAGTTAATAATATCCATGGTAAATATTCATGATTAAAAATCTTGTTATATTGTAAATATTAAATTTTTATCCACTTATAAATTAAATTCAAAGATGGTTATGGAAACATTATTTTAATTTATATGGTAAAATGGATGTTAATTTAAAAGTACTATTTATATGTTATATATTTTAATGTGATATGTATATTATATTTTCTTTTATCTAAAAAAATTATTTGTAATTTTATTAATTAAAAACAAAATTACAGTGTAAAAAAATCGAATTTAAAAAATATCTCACATCTAACACCTACACATCTAATGTATAACACATCTAACGTCTAAAATCTAAAATCTCACATCTAATGCCCACACATCTACCCTATACTGGGTTGTAGAGCGCCTCTCGATGCAACAAGTTGTTACCTACATGCAAAAATATATTATCATTAGTTTGAAAATAATAATATATATGACTTATGTTTTAGATAGAAAGCATGAAATAGTTAAAACATCAAAAAACACCAATAATTTTTGGCATTTTTATTGGAATTATTTCCTCATACACCAAAATTGTGCAGTCACTTTTCCCTGTGCTCTTAACACATGATGCTCCAGGAAATGAACCCATAATGTCATCAGTACTAGGGTCACCTTTGTCACCACCGGATCTATAGCCCGGTTGTGTGTTTGGCTCAGGGGTCATGTGCTCATTGGTCATAACCAATGGTGTGGACCTAGTGTCAGTACTAGGAGAATGACCACTCGAAGATGGAGCAATGAATAGTTGCCTCACAGATATATGTTGGGTGTTAGTGTTGGCTAGACACTCATGTCGTGTCTCATTAATTCAACTAGTACCAACACCGAGATGAGGATAAATTTACAACTGCAGGGGGGGGGGGGGGAGGAATTCCTCCAAATAATGTAAAAGTTAAAAAGAAAAAGAAAAACTCACTTTAAAATATGGTTATTACCTCGTATGACTGAAGATATTTTTTAATTTATTGATCCTAGCCGCAATCATAGGATTGTCATCGCTATTGCAAATCAACTCCATAATTTGTTTTTTCATTTTTTCCACATACTTTCTTATTGTCACCATAAGGTTTGGGGATGACCACAAGTCTTCCTCATCAAGAACACCATCATCATGGTGCTCAGACTAAATATATCAACAAAAGAAAATTTATATTTCGATTAAACAAATAATCAAAATTTCACATTAAATGTAAAGTAAAAATTTTATTTGTTTACTTCTAACTGTGCAGGTGCTTTTCCACGCAGATCCACTTGCCACATAATAATATAATTAGACTGTGAAATGTTTTTAATTTTTTTTAAAGAATAGGTATCAACATAAACATTTAATTGAGGGACATATAAACACACAAAAACATGATGAATAAAGAATATATACGTAAAAGGAATCCACTACACCAGTGAAAGCAATGGAAAGCAATGGCTTTGGATTTTCTAGTGATTGGAAAATACCTAGCATGGAAAGTTGGCAATGGTTCACACTTTCTTCAGATTGGCAAAGTAACTCTAAACCTTATGATGATGTCAGCTCATACTGACATTTCATCTCAAGGATGGTTGAGTGCTACAAAATTAAATTTGGCTAGAGAATGGGCTTTGGAATGGAATTATTTTACATATTCTCTTCAGTAAGCTCACATTAGTATTAGTCCATTTGAAAATGAGATTGTATCGAACAAGAATATGGTAGGATGCAATTATACCGCTAAGTTGGGTCATAAGCTCTATTCAGTACAAGGGTATTGGTGATCCTTGGTTGTGGTAGAAAGTTTGGACATTGAAATCTCTATGTATAGGATAATGAAATTCATTTTTCAAGGACCGTTCTCGTATGTTTGTTAGTCTAATAAAACTAGCATTAAGAAAAAACTTTTGGTAGAAATCACATAGGACAAGATGAAGAGGCAGATGTAGGCAAAAGATTAAATAGAGAGCGATGTAGAGACCTGTTGATGATGCTAGACCCGCCAACATGTCAAGGGGATCTCCCCGGTAAGAAGTCCCAATTAGACCTCGGATCATTTGGTGTAGTAGTCCCAGCAGTGGGTCATAAGGTAATTCCTTGACAGTGATGTCGCACAGAGGCAAGTAGAATAACTCTATCAGCAACAAGGGTGTGACTAATGCAATGAGTCAAGGAAGGTGTATGAGAGGTTCCAACACTTCGAAAGGGGAAGAAGGTGAAGGTGAGTTCCATATTGAAAGGGATCAATCCCAACTCGGCTAGGAACATACAACACAAAGGACATGCACAGCTTACAGTGGAGCAGTCCACTCAGATGTCGCAGTCACATCATACAAGGTAAGATAACACTTACAACACTCACGGATCATTCCGAGACGAGTGTGATGGTTTTTATAGCAAGGTTTGAGTGAAAGGTTTGTCTGATGTCCGGCAGAGCAGTCAACACGAATGGTGATAGCATTAACAACATATGCAACACATTAACAACAAGATCCATATAATTGCATGTGAATCAGTTCATACACAAGTACGTAAGTTAAAAAACACATATCATTAAAGCAACCGGAGCTATCCAACTACAATAACAACATATGCATGAAAACCTGATGGCTCTTATTATATAAAGAAGTGTAAGTCACAATCATACAATACATCCATGTAAACCCGCTAGCCCCAACAGTGGAATGTTACAACCACATTTGCTTGCCCCTCCAAAGAGATGTACTAGCTTTGTGTAGTGGAGAAGCCAAGGCACATTACAATATTGTCCAAGCCTTCTTCAAAATAGTCTTAGTAGAAGCTTGGCTATCCAAAAGCCTATATAATGAGTTGTGAGGGACTATTTATAGTAAAGGGTGGGGTGACCCTTGACATTCCCCTTTGTTACCATTCAACTACCCTCTTGACTCTTCACCTACTCTATGACTGTTACATCCACTCTTGACACTTGACATGACTCAACATTACAATGCACATGTACTCATGTGAGACAACATGGCTTGACAAAGCCTTGCAAGACAACACTGACACTCAATCCACTGTGGTGAGACCAACTCCTTGACATGCTTGTGATGGTGAAGGTGGTGTGTTGATGCCAAGCTTGGTCATCCATGATGGTGTGCATGCACCTCATGGTGACATCTTGTTGAAGCGAACTCTTGCCTCTGTTTCAACCAGTGCATTGGTTCAACCCCTTCATCCAACTCGTCTGCTAACATGCACATGGTCTTCTTGGGTACGGTTGAACTGGAAACACACTGATGCATAGTGTTCATGCTGATCTTCAAGGATGTGTTGGTGGTCATGCGCATCAACTTGCTGAAGTACATTTTCAGCTCCAGTTGGACTTGTGTCTTGTCTATTCCTTGGTGATTGTGTTGAATGGGTCGGGTTGCATGTTGTTGAATCCCTTGCATGCGATAAACAACACTGCTCACCATGTCTGCTCCGTGTTAGCTTCTGGGATGGATCTTTAACTTGTACGTGTGCAATTTCATCCATGAGTGCATGTTGTGCCCACTGTTGTTCCTGATCCTACTGCAACTCATTCGTCTGTTTGTGAAGCTTCATGTTCTTCCTTGAGCTGTTGCTTTGGCACATGCAACTCCTTCTTCGTTTCATTCTCTGTATACACATGACCTTCATGTCGTGATGTCACCTCATATCCTGAGTCTCCAAAGTTGCCTTCATTATCAATGGACCTGCTTGATCTTGCAACTTTTTTCCGCCTCTGTGTTTGTCAAAAACCTTCCTCTTGCATTTGCTGCATTCGATATGCTACCTTCAGTTGTTGTTCATGATGTTGCTTGTTGTGATGCTGCTGCTTGATGTCCTTGTCTACGAACAACTTGATGTCTTCGTGAGTAGGAAAGCTCATAGACACTTGATCGACTATATCCCCAAGCATGTTGTAAACGGTGTCTTCATCTCTACTCTCCTGGAAACCATTGTACTTGTACTACTGAGAGGAATGTGAACACCTGTGATACCTGGAGACATGGAAACACTCATAGCAAGCAATTTGTCAGTGGAAAACCAAAATGAACATGAGAACTAACTTGCGACATACCTAGGTTAATGATCATGAAGGTTACGTAATTTCAGTCGGGAGGTCAGGAGACCGACTTCCAAGACTACTCAAGGCACAATCTGGGCTGTTGGGAGACTGGCTGACTGGTGGAACTGTGCAATGCACAATCTAGTCTAGTTACTGACTGTCGGTATCGCACAATGCACAATTCCAGCTGGGAAGGACTGCTAGCCTAGGGACAAATTTGTGCAATTTCTTGGGCCGAGCAACCACTATCCTCTAGAAATGTGAAAAATAGTCCTGGAGGCCAATGCTAGGAAGGAATGAGCAAATCTGGAGAGGAAGGTGAGCCTTCCCTACATAGATTGCGCAATGCAACCTTAATGAAGGCAGAGTCCGGGCCAAGGTTGGCCTGACTCGCTGACGGGAAACTGAAGGAAACTAAGACAGTAAATGCATGATGACACTAAGTGATAGTAGAAGTGATTGACAGTGCATGCAAAGCATGAATGAAATATTAAGCAAACAAATCAACATGCATGTGGGTGAGGCATTTCGTCGGATGGGCGAACGTCAGTGCAAAATAGTTTCATGCATGTGACAACAGTGACATAGCAATGAAAACTGAAATAGAGCTAGGACAAGCTAGTATATATGTAAACGACAGCAAGCGTTCAAAGAAATCAAGCAAACAATACTCCCACAAGCGAAAACCAAAAAAGCAACATAAATGTAGCACAAGGCATGGGAAGCGACCTTACCCCAAAATAGCTGAGCTGAGTGTGCCGACTGCTCCTAGATGTGATGTGGGATGTCATAGCTACAAGGTTGTGTTATAGACATATTTGGGCACTTCAACCCTAAACTTATATGTCGATAAACTAGGGCTCATCAACCCCTAAAAGAGTTGTTTCATACCCTAAAAGAACATGGTCATCTGATTACATCATTCCCCAAAAGTTCTACCTGAAAAACCATCCAGAAATGGCCTAAACTGAACCATACTGATTGCTACACTGGCCAGGTGCGATGCATACTGAGTGATACACTACTCAGGTGTGATGCATACTGTTTGGGCCTTCTATAGGGTGCGATGGGCGAGGATGGACAAATGTCTGAGACAGTTTGCTAGGTGGTTGCTCATGGAATCTTCTAGAAACTTCTCCTATGACACTTGCCTCTCTGAATTCGCCCAAGGATGAGTAAGAGATCTAAACTTCAGTTATCTCTCCTCTTGTGGAACCAAATGTAACAAGTGGAATGACACTAATCAAAACCCAGAGATGACTCACACCCTTGCACACATCTATAAATGGATCCCTCATCTAAGAGATCCAGGGGCTGGAATGTTGTGAATTGGAAGGAAGTGTTGATAGTTTGTAATTGAGGAAAGAGCATTGTATTGTTGGTGTGATCTTGCTATTTCATGAGGTGAAGAGGGCTTGATGTTGGGAGGATGATGCTGGATCAGACAACTAGGTTGTAATTCTCCCTTCTATTTAATAAAGTTCTTCAAGTTTTCTTCCATATGATTGTGCAATTGTGAATGTTATCATTTGTGAATGTCGTTATATGTTCATTATATATCTGATTCTATAATGTGTATGTTGTAATAGATCAAGATGCTTTGACGGTTCTTTATTACTGTGTTTCTACATGTACTCTCCAAGCAGGATAAGTACGGGGAGGAGTTGCAAGCTCTGTCAAGGGGGAGATAGATCAAGCAAGGGATTAAGCGGAAGTTCCAGGTTGGTTCCATTGTCTTTCTCTTATCTATTATGCATAGAAGAAATCGTGAATTGCTTTAAACTGTTGTTTCTAGGGTGGCTACCAAACCTAGAGGGCTAGTCGTTCGAAAAGACACTAGTTTTCCCAGAAACAAGTTGATGTGAGGAATGAGCTCTGCAGCTTCCGGTTGATGAGTTTTGATAACAATGAGGTTTTGACGCGCATGCCACGAATCTAGGGGAAGCGACACTTGGTGGAAGGTTTCAGAATGGCTCCTTGCATGTAACCTCCAACTGCTAAACATAGATCTCTAAAATAATGGATGCCTTTGCATGTTGCCTTGGGAGAAACAACCCATGCATGCAAGTCTGTTTTGCTCAGTCCTGGAGGGATCCAATCAACTCAACTGCACATGAAAGAAACTACTTGACTGCAGAAGAAAAATGCGCATTTTTGGCTGGGAGTTGGGCTAGCTGCCCAGGAGATTTGCGTAATCTCTGGGCAGAGCAGCTGACTGCTGCCTAGATTTCGGAAAATCCTAGGCTAAACAGCCTGCTGCTGGGAAAATTTGCGCAAATCCCGTTGGGAAGGTTGGCTAGCAGGATTGCGCAATCCTAGAGCCCAAAAAGCTATCAAGGAGGATTGCGCAATTTCTGGAGGGAAGTCTAGTTGCCCTCTAGAAATGCGCAATTTTCAAGGGGAAGTTGTACAACCTGCAGCTGGACCAAGTCCAGGTGAGCAGCCTATGAAGGGAAAATATCAAACTGTGATTGAGAGGTTGTCTTTGAGCAAGAAAGACCCTAAAGCTTGAGGAATTGACGAAGCAAGGCAAGCTGCTATGAAGGTTGGTAGGGAGGCTCCAAAATTGGCTAAGGAAAAATTTTGGAGGGTGGTTGTTGCCGCTATAACAAGACCCCTCGTTTAGATAACGAATATAAAATTTTCTAATTTATATATATATATACACTAGCCATTTATTATTGACAAATATATATATATATATAGATATATATTTGTCAATAATAAATGGCTAGTATATATATATAACATTAATTATATGACAGATGGAAGAACAAGAACTGAAACGATGGCTAGGGTTTCCGCACATATCTGCGCCACCGTCGCACCACAGATCAGAGATGGGGGCATCAGTGAAACAATGCGTAGTCCCCTTAGGAGATCGGTAGCTGGGCCCATTGAATCAGACGCACTGTCAAGGATTTGGTACTGTATCGAACCAGACAGTAAATACCCTGCGGTAAATCGATCCCCGCTCAGGTTTTGGGCACACTCTCCTTACCTGATTTTGGGCTGTGGTGTGCCGCATGGATCCATTGCATCTGGCTATGAAATGGAAGTTACGCCCCAATATTGACTAGATCAGATAGCAAAAAACCACTCCCACCTGGGTATTTATCATTCCGCTGTGCTAAAAAACGAAGGAGAACTGTTATGCCCGAAAGCGGTTGTGCAATTATGGGCCGAACAAAATGAAGCAGTCCAGGTTTCTTCCATCGGGATACCGGCTTCGGCTCTATGGCTCGGTGAGATCAGCATGGCCAGGGCTAACACATTCCTCAGAGCCGCCGACACAGTGCATATCACCGAAGGGGCAGCGAACGCAAGGAGTACCTGCTCAAAACCGCGGTTTAGATCAACCGAATCAATTACATCGCCATGGATCTGGCTTCCCTCTACGACGGATCGGTCCTCGGCGGCGGATCCATCATTCTCCAGGTCATGGACGAGCTCCCTTTACCTGCACCAGGGGTTCTCACACAATCCGTCATTTGCTTTTCATGCAATAGGGCATGGCATGGACGTTGCAAACCATCATCGCCCAGATCCGCTAACAAAAACACATAATCAACTCGATATTGAGCTATTAACTGAGCATAAGGGCAAGGAAGCAGCGATCTGGCAGTTAGCGACCTCGGGAGTACCAGATCCATTACGGCTGCATCTGGAACCACTACGGCTGCAACTGGAAAAATAAAGAAAGCCCATTAACGCGGAAGGCAGGCATACAAACCCTAGAACCACCATCGATCCGCCAGATCCGGAGAACAAACAGACAAATCGGGGCTTGGTTAAGGCAGATCCGACAGATCTGAAACAAATATTTATCAGATCGGTAGAAGGCAGACACTACTGTGTACAATTCAAGGAAGGGATGGATGTTCTGGAATTAAAAAAGCAGATCCAGATAAAACTGGGCACTCCGACAACATACCAAAATCTTTTATTTTCAGGACTCTGCATGCAGGACCAACACACTCTCCAGCACTATGGAGTTGTTAAAGATTCAACCATCATCCTCAACCTGAGACTTCGAGGCAGATGCAAGGGAACTAGCTCAAAGAATACAGGCTCTTTCCGTGATGCAGTCAAAGGAAAGGAACCACTGCAACACAGACCAGCACCCACACCAGAGATTCCAGGGCCCTACATTGTGGAACAGAGGCCAGAATCACCTATGCTTACTGTATCATTGCCGGAGGTAACAGATCTGTACACAGATTTAATTCACAATGCTGTTATATGCAGATTTAATGGTTATTGGCCCAAAGCTGATGCACTGCATCAATGGGTTTTTACTACATGGACATCCAAATGTGAAATATATCTATGCCCTAAGGGATTCTTCATAGTCAGATTCAGCACAGAACTGGAACGAGACAACATCATTAATCAGGGGCCATGGTTTTGGGGCAATGCTGGTCTCTTTATCACCCCCTGGTTCCCGGACTTTGATGCCAATACCATGGTAGTATCGACAATGCCAGTTTGGGTAAGGCTACATAACCTCCCACTGCATTTCTGGCATCGAAAAGCATTAACAGCCATTGGGAATTCCTTAGGAAAACATCTTAAAATAGATGAGGACAGAGCCAACCGGGGAATCTTCACATACGCCAGAATATGTGTAGAGGTGGATCTAAGTCAAGGACTCCCAGATCACATCACATTGAATTTTAATAATTCACTGTGGACGCAACAACTTGATTACGAGAACACGGCATTCAGATGCCGCAGTTGGTTGCAGACAGGGCACCTTCAATATGCATGTCCATTGTCTAGTAGGGAGCCAAAAGGAAACAAGAAACAACAGAAAAAACCAAAAGGTTGGCAGCACACCAAACCACTAGAGGAGGAAGCACTGAACACGTATCCCACAGATGTACAAAGAAGACAGGAAAAAGCGATGGAGGAAAACACCGAAGAGCCCAAATTGGAGCCAAATAACTTGGTACGACAGCAAGAACTACAGCTGGAAATAAGCGGAGCCAAACGAGCACACAGCTCTGAAGGATCGGACTCAGATAAAGAACAATCAGTGTACACAGAGGAAAACCATCTTGCCTTAATTGTCCCCACTCCCAACGCTGGAGTCTGGCGTAAAGTAGAGAAGAAAAAAGGAAGGAAAATATAGGCCTGTAGACACAACTTTTTCTATCATTTTTGTTGTATTCCTGTCTTTACAGGAATAGTTTTTTGCCCCTTTGTGTTTTATTTCTGTTTTCTGCCTGACATTATAGGAACAGCCATATGCATATGCTTCAAGCATCTACAAAATGTAATTTTATCAATATGAATAAAATTACGACTTTTTCTTCCGGGAAAAAAAACATTAATTATTAGTAATGGGTTAAATTTGTATAGAAAACTAGTATTCTTAAAACAAGACCTCTTAAAACAAGCCCAAAATTAGAGATTAAAAATACCTTTTCATGAAAAGATTAAGCTTCACACTCTGAAATAATGGAATAAAAATGAAATAAAGCCACTAAATGACAAAGACAACCACAATAGATTTAATTGGAAAAACACAACAAATGACCATACAGCTGAAGTGGAAAACTTCCATTCGTTCACAAAATGTGTATGTGTTTCCACATCCTTTGAAATGAAGGGAAGATATTGTTGACAACCAACCAAAAATTTATAACATAAAACAAATATTTCTTCTATGCAGTATAGTGTAGTAAATTTAGGAACTAAGTAGAATTCCATAACAATAATTTGGTAATCAGTGTTCTCGTTCAGAAAGGAGAACATATGTATTACCAATAATCTTTAAATTTTCTATAAGGAATCATCCCACCTACCATTCGAGATCCTTCAACCACATTGTCACCTGCCAATTGAGCCCAATAATAGAAAATAAATAAATGTCAATGTATAGAAAAGTTAAAGGTTTGAGAAAAGTTTTTGAGGTGCTAGAACATGAAAGTATCATTGTCGAGGATATGGAAACTTGTTGGCATTGAATGAATACTTGTGATTTCATGATGACTCCATTGAGATTATAGATTCTCATTGGCAGCAAAGAAACACCATAAACTCGTGTTTAATTCTTGAGCTTTTAATCCCTTGAAGTATCATTGTCTATATAACTTCAAAGTCCAAAGTGAAGAGGCAGACCTTTGTTACAAGTTATACATTTTTGGTCCTTTCTCCAACTTCAACCAAAATCGAGAAATGAAGAGCCATGTATTCCAAAATTCCATAGCTCTATGCAATGGTACCTCATGGAATAAACGATATACCTTACAGGCACACTGATTACAAGTGATTTGGAAATACTCTAACGTTGAAGGGTCATATTAGTGTATTTCCAATTATTGTAGCAGCTACAACAAACCCCCTCAATTCATCCTAAAATATTATTTCATAAATGAATTTTAGGGCCCACCTTATCAAAGTCCTCCTAATTCAACTTGCAAATCTTACTTAATTGACATTTTCCTAGCTAAGATGAACTTTTTGTGAACCCTGAGTCCCCTTAGGAAGGATTGTAAGCTTCTCTAAGCATTATTGCTTAACTTAGGGGGACACTAATTGTTAGTCCATCGATATAGATGTGCACTTATGGATTTCCCATTGATGCAGTCACCCCAATAGTTCCTCAAATTAGTGAACCCCAACTTATGGAAAAAACTTTAACTTGGGTTTTTCTTGCAAAAAAAAAATTCAAGTGAGTGTATCACCCCACTAAGTCATAGCCCAATGATACATCGCTCCTCTGACCCTCACACCATTGACTATAATTTTTGACTTGAAAGCATTTGAACCTTAGTGTATCACCCTCTTAGCTTAACCATTAGCTCCCTTAACCATTATCTTATTGATATACTCTTAGGTTTGGCCTTCACATTTACTTCGTTCCTCCTCTAGAATGCCATATTCTCCCTTCGTTCCTTTATTCAAACTCGTATGACTCCATTGAGCATCAAGCTAGCGAGGAACTCTTAGAATTCATTTATAATCTCACTATACATCTCTTCTAGTACATTTTATCTCTCCATTGGCCCTCAGTGTGGCAATATTGTGAATCACTAAGCCCCTAGCCAGTGCTATAGTGTTTCCTTGATAGTCAATCCAATGATAAAGAAAATGGCTCTCTCTCACTCATGTCATTTTAAGTTGTAGTGTTCGTAGTGTATTAATGACTCATCTACTGGTGGAACTAAAATGAAAAAGGAATTTATTAACATAAATTAATGCAATTAAACCCAAGAGAAATATTTAAAAAGGAACCATAGTACCCTCTCTAGACCACATTTCTTATCCCCTATCTTCTTGTAAGAATTAATAACATCTATCACATATTTTAATATTCATTGTCAGCTCTAAGTGGAAGCCATCTCAACTTAGGTATGTGCTAAATCACACCCACTCAGCTTTAGGATTATCCTGTTAGATTATCTTATAAATGGTTGTTTTCTTAGTCATGCTTCTTATTTATTTAGAACAATCCTCACCTTTTTTTCTTTCATGATTTCATCTAATCAACATTTTTAGCAATCCCTTCCAATAATATGGTTGTGTTGGCTCTCTCTCCATAAATCCTAGAATTCTCAAGCTCACAACACACTCAAATGGCACTACAATATCTTGACTCAAACATAGAGAGCATCTTTAGCATGATAGAAAGTCCTCATGACCCCACCCAACTAATATTGCACAACTTTCCAATAATTCAACCACATAAAAGTTCCTAACAACCACAAGTTATCCTTTTGGCCTCTAGGTCAACTCACTACAAAAGAAAAACTTTTGGTATCTTATTTTTGTATGGCCACCAATGCTAATCTCTCTCTCCTAGCCTTCTAGGGTGAACCTCATCAAGGTACCTAGGGTTTCATGCCCAAGGAAGCCTCTTTGTGCCTAAATTCAACTTCTTTAGCTACATTTCATCCATATCTTTAATCCCTGCATTGGGTGCATAAATACAAGAGTTTCACACCAAAAAACCCTAGTGTTAGTCTTTGTAGCATAGTCTCTCATTCATGTCGTGGGATGTGGAGACATATTAGTTAATATTGTAATTTACAGGATTATAATGTTATTTCCACTATCTGCTAGCCTTATTTTTTTCCTTTTTACCTCTGGCTCAGTGAAACCACATAAAGTATTATATTGTGAGCTAATTTGTATAATGGATGCCTTTTGTTTTATTGGATATGCATGGGAATAATGTACATGTTAAAGAAGAGTGCATGCAAATCCTTAGTGGTTGAGGCCTCATATGAATGATGGTTTATGAGGCATTGTAGTTTTCACCATAGCATATCCTCCTATGAAAAATTTGAGCACTTTGTATATAAACCTTTCTATATGATCGTGGCACTATATATCTAAATTATTCAAGACATTTGTGATTACAAAATATTGAAAAAAAGCTTTGAGATATAAAGAGAAGACATGAGGAATGCTACAAGTGAGAAAATTGTTGAACAAAATTTTAGTTTGAAGGTGATCTCCTTAAAAATATTCAAGATCTGTGGCATTATGAAGAATAAGACTGAATTAAGAATAAAACCCAATCAATAAAAACCCTAGTCTTACCATTTTTAGTCTCTATGGTATAACCCAGACTATGGCGCGTCTAACTAGTTCAGTGAAACAAGTAAGGCTCTCTCTTTCTTTCCTTGACAAGGAATAGGTCTATCCTACTTAACCCATAATAGTAGCAAGGTAGGAAGAAGCTCCAAGAAATGGGATCTCCATTCGATGGGGTTTGGATCACATCGTTTTCTTTCATCTAATGAAACAATTTAGCATTCCCTTCCAATAATATGGTTGTGTTGGCTCTCTCTCCATCAATCCTAAAATTATCAAGATCCCAACACACTCAAATGGTGCTACAATATCTTCACTTGGCCAAAAAGAGAATCCTTAGCATGAGAGAAAAGCTCGGGGTTCTCTCTTTCTTTCCCCAACAAGGAATATGTTTGTCTCGCTCAACCCACATTGGTAACAAGGTAGGATCTCCAAGTGGTGGGGTTTGGATCTACAAGTGGCACGATCGAGGGGTTGTGAAATGGTGCGATCGACAGAACAATTATTAAACCCACTTTTTATTCGACTCAATGCTCAACGGAAAGATTATTAAACAGACTTAAAACTTAATTTTAATTTTATATATATAATGTTAAAAATTATATAAACTTAAGACTTTATATCTATATATATATATAGATATATAGATATATTATTTGGCTATGGAGATTGAACAATCTATGGTAGTTGTGATTCTTGAGATTGTAGCTTGTCTCACGTACGACACCAAACATAATCTATCTCACTTGCGATGAACAAATTATGTCGTCACAATTGCGACGCCTTAGAAATAATACATTGAAATTACAACACACAACAAATATTCTGACATAATTGTGATGAACACGAGCACCAAAACTTAAAAAACTAACATTTTTCTTGACCTTTGTGACAGTATGGGTCATATTGTCAGATTATGTCGTTGCAATTTAGTGTTATATGTAGTAGTAGCATTGTCCTCTTCTAGTTGACACTTAGTTGATAGGAAATACATCACTTTCCTTAGGGCCTTAATTGTTAATTTTTGTGTTCTCTTGACACTATAGGCCTAACCCAAGTAAAAAGGTTTCCTAGGGTAACAAAATGCAGTGTCTAAAGCTTTATTTCATTTTTCAAATTCTGAATCATAAAATTATTTTTGGAAAACCGTGGTAAGACAGTGGAACTATAAATCCACTCATATGCATGCCATCGACACAACTTAATAGATGATAGATACCAAGTCAACCTAGTCATTGTAACTATTAATTAATCTATCATATTTTTCACATAAAAAGTGTCAATCATTTTAGTTGTTTCACTGTCAAAATAGAAATAAACTATTCTAGCAATTACCCAAAATGCTATCAACTTTTCCTAGTGAAGCCTCTTCTATTCCAATTCCTCGCAACTTGAATATCTCCTTAATATCATGTAACTAGATTACATTATCCAACAAGATCTACAATCAACCTTTATCAATGAAATTTCTACTGTAGTAGAAAAATGTGTTTAGGAATAGAACAAATGGGAGGAATCACTACAAAACTAGTACATGCTATAATATTGGCCTACAAATATTGAGTCAAGAAAGCTTTTGATTTATCATCATCCTTAGTTTTTACACACATGAATACAAATTTTTTTCTTATATTTACCATTCATTTTATTTGTTTTGTAGTAGAAAGAGACAAGTTAGATTTCACATGATGGGATTTTATGATATACTCAATTATATCCTTTGGGATATAAAACTTGTCCCCCTTCCTGTAGAAGATAGATATATTGTCATATAAATAAGGACTTCCCAAAACAAATACATAAATATCAAGTGGTACGACATCTAACTTTACCTCATCTATGAACTTAGAGGTAATTGTAAATCTAAGTTTAAATTGTTTCGATATGTATAACTTAGCATCTTCACATACATATCCTAAAGGATATGGTTTTGGATGAGGCTTACTTTATATTCCTAATGCCTTAACAATTAATTTAGAAATGAGATTATATTACAAATCACTATCAAAAAGTTTACCAATATTTGTATGTTTTGAGACTCACTCTAACATGAAATAACTCACTTAATTTCCTTTCATCATGCGTAGTTTCATATTTTAAAAATTGAGTGTTATAGCTAGAAATAGCTAAAGAATATGTACCTTGTCCCATGGTCATGATCTTGGTTTCATCACCTGAATTTAATCCAATATCTTGTTGGATTGTAGCAGTGATCTGCTTATTACCTTTCTTACCCTTGAACCAATTTTTCTTTAGTTATAGATAAAGTTTCCAACACTTAGCACCATCATGTCCTTCCTTTTGGTAATGTGAACATGAAGGTTTCTCATATTATTTCTTCGTTGTGATTTTTCTTTGTATTTTCCCATTTCCTTTATTCTTACCTTCTGCTCCCTGAACTGGTTTATTTGAAAAGTTATCCTAAACATTATTTTTCCTTAACTCAATATGAATCAATGGCTTAAACACAAATTTTATCAAGATTAGTTGGTTAAATAAAAGAATAGTATGTCTCAAATAACTATGCAACCCACTAAGATACTTTAAAAGAGTTGTTTCCATACAAATAGGAATTCCCAATGCTAATTCCCTCCTTCTAAAATCATAAGTATATTGTTGCACATTATGTCCTCTACCTTGCCTTAGGTTCTAACAATTCATTATTTCTTTTTGTATATACCCTAAAGAACAAAATTATGTCTTTAATGCAATTGTAAATTCATATGAAGAAGATACCATTTTACCTTTCTTAAGAAGATCTTCTTTAGTTTGACTCTCCCACTAGATCAATATTGTGCCTCCCAATCAATAAGTGGCTAGCTAATCATTTTCTTCTTTGTCCACAACTATTTGAACCCTAAAATATATTTCAATTTGCTTGATTCAACTATCCAACTTCTCCACATCAATATCTCCATTATAAATTGGTAAATAAAAATTATATTTAATTTTAATATAGGAATATTAGAAACAATTTTCTCTGGTTTCACTTTCCAGTGATGGAGATGGTGATGGAGGAGAAGCTAGAGAAGGATAAGTTTGAGGAAGGTCACTATTTTAGGGCCTCATAGTCACCACCACCTATTTATTCTTTAACTTGGAGTGGACCTTCTACATTGTTCCTTTGTTCCCTTTATAACTATTACACCATGTATTTCATGTCAAAAAAGGATTATTGAGACATTCTTTCATATTCAATGAAATTTTCTTCCATTTCAGGTTCCATTGCTTGTCATTGGAATGCACGTCTTGTACCATTATTAGGATTATATTCTTCAAGACATCCTTCTCCACACTTAAGTTTAAAAATGGGTAACATTCAACACTAATGTTTGCAAACCCATGATCAATCCAACTCTGATACCAACTTGTTCCAAAATTAGTGCTAAACAACTTTGTTACACTAATTTGAATTCTTCTATAATGCTTCTCAAATTTCAAATAATTTCATTAGAAATTGACTTAATAACTTTAAATAAGAAATTTCAAATAACAAAAATTGAAAAAATAACAACAATAAGCATAGACGATACTCAACAAATTGGCAATTGAGTTTACGTTCATGGACTATCTCTCTAGTTAAACTTAAAAATGGTAACCAATCCATTATTGTGAATGAAAAATACATCAATATGTATTATTTGCATTAAATAATGACCTCCATTTACACAAGAGTCATTCAAGTTCTTCTAGGAAGACCATCACATCAGTCTCAAATTGCAATAGCTTCTTCTCGCAACAATAAACTCTCATTTTATATTTGCTTGATAAAGAATACTTCTTGCCACTTAAGTATAATTTTGTCCATTTTACAACACTTTTGTAGTGGGTGGCCTGTTGGTAAGGAACATACATTTTGGTAGAAAAGGGTGGGGCTCAAATCCTATTGAACTAGCCCTTTACCTTTTTTGGAGGGATATGTATCTCACATTGAACGTGTATCAAAAAATTAAATACTATAAAAAGGTATTCAAATTATACAAAATATAAATGATAAATGGTATGTGGACTACAAATGTTGGTGTTGGTTGGTGTGTTGGGTGGGCATAACAATCATGGGTTGACTTCTGCATGGTGGCACATATAATAAATTTCATTAGTGACACATGATTTCAGTGGATTTGGTTGGTTGGAACAATAAAATATAATTTTTTAACATGCTTATGTAATTTCCTTATCCCACTTCAAATGAAATGTTGTCAAGGCTCAAAATTGACTTTGTTTTAATGCTAGTCTTCCCCCTTTTTGACTATATAATACCATTTTTTTAGAAAAAAACATCATCACTTCATGCCTCTTTCCTTGAAAAGTCACAAAATTAAGTCTACAAGGTAATTTCTATATATTATATATTTGTCCCAATGTTTAAATCATGATTAGAGACTTAATTAGGGATTTGTGCTACTAATGAGGGTTTTTGAACAGATCTTGTAACCATCATGGGATCTTGTATCCAACCTCCATGTTTGGGAAGGTTTCACTGAAGCTAGATAGAAATGACAACGTGGGTTTTCTCCCCGTATCATCAACATGTTATCGTGTTCCCCCGATTAGATCGAGGATCATTGTGAAAATAGATGGTTGTGGGTCAAACATGCATTAACCATAACTTCAAGATTGGGATGACGTGAAACTAATGGGCTTTCATTTAATTAACTCGCCAAGTTTGCATATGTCATTTAATTTTAGTTGGATAGACTTGATTCAGTATCTATATTAGCCAATTATCCACTCACATATTCATTCTTGGTTTTAGTTGTGATTAATTTGTACTCTTTGAGCAAGACAGGGGATCCCCTGGATTAGCTTGTTCACTCCTCTAATTGATACATTTGAATAAAACCATAACCTTTGTGTGTAACAACCCTGGGTTTATTTTCCATGTAATTGGAAGGACATTATAAAAGAAAAAATAAGACCAAGGTCATGGGACACCTATTCCAAGTTGAATGGAGGGAAACACATTAAAGTGGGTATCACTTGTGGTTAATTAATGGCTATAGAAATTGACATTGGCATTGGAAAAGGAAAAGGGCAATAAACGGAAATTAATTTGAGAAATAAAGGAAAATAGGAGAAAAGGAAGATGAAGAGACAAGAATATGCATGTAAGGGAAATTAAATAGAAAATAAAGAAAAATGAAAGAAAAAGAGGAAAGGGAAAGGAACACCAGACATCAATGATAAAATGGCACTTGAGAAACAGATGATAGCTTTTAATTAGTTTTCAGCTTTGACAACTTTAGTTTTGCTAAGGAAGGAATCGAACTCCAAGAGAGAGAACAAGCAAGGGAGCGAGCAAGAAAGGAAAACAAGGGAGCACAAGAGGAAGTTTGGATAGCAACAAGTAAGGGTAGAAAATAGTTGTGGATATGCAGATAACAATGTGCATGTGTTATTTAGCATGTTGGGATTTTATGCATGGTCTATGCATTGGTTTATTTTTTATGTTTGTTGTCATTGACATGGGATTTTCCTAGATTGACAGTGGTGTACAACCTTTCCTTTTCCATTTCCTGGATAGCCATGATGTAGTGGGTTCTTTATTTTCGTTAAGATTTGGATGGCCAGTAGATTTTGGATCCTGGTTGAGGTGGTCTTAGGAAAACTACCAAGGATTGAGGGTGGAGATGACTTTCTCTTGGAACTCTTGACAAGTGGGTGGAGACAAGAAAATTCCTTTGGGTATGGTGAAGAAATTCTGAGGCATCCAAGCTTGTTTAGTTTTGGTGATATCTAGACCAATTTAGGTAAAATCATTGTAGTTGAGGGTTAAGGTGGTTTAGCCTTTGGAACCCCTGGTTACTTCTATTTTGGTTTATCCCATGAGATCCCACATTCATTCTTGTAATATGGCATGGGGGTTATTGGGCTAAAAGAAATATTTGGTTCAATCCCAAATTATGGTTGGGTGGTATGTGGAACTCTCTCACTTGCTTGGAATTTTCATATGGTAATATGTGTTAATATTTAGTAAGATCAATGAGCACAAGCTCTGGTTTAGTATGCAATTATATGGCTGGATTTTCATGGTTTCTTTCTGGTTAAATGTTGGTTATAAGCATGGTATATTTATCATTATGTGATGTTCTCTTGCTATGGTCCTACTCCATGGTTTGATAGTCTCTTGGTTATATATTTGAATGGATGAGATAACATGTGTTTGTACAGCTAGTAAGAGAGGGCAATGAGCCTTCTTGATAATCCTCAGATGACTTAACGAATTAGTGAACAAATATGCATTCATGAGCTACAGATACTTTGTATACAAAGTGTTTGTATAAATGATTATCATGTATTTGACAAGATTGAGCAGGAATAAATCCAAGAATAGTGCATGAATACTTGTACAGGTTAAGGATAGAGTTTTGTAAGTATTTGGGTAGTTGGATGATTGTTGGCTTAAGTTTCTAGAGCTAAACTTTGAAACTAGGAATCCTCTACCCCAACCACACTAAAGTTAGGTCATCCACGCAACCACAGTCATTGGGAGGATGTGGAATCCATACGTCTGGAAGCCTTTAGCAACATTGATTTCCTTTTGTGCATGTGGTTGGGTTGTGAGCTAGGTCGAGTGGCCTAGACTCAAGGAAAATGTTATCGGGAACTAAGTTGTTGATGGTGTTCTTAGGTGTTCCTGAGTGTTACAGTAAGTGTTGGACAAGTTGGTAAGTTAGGCCCCATTTCCATAATAGAATCTTGGAGGCCACGTCATGCATAGTAACTCTTAGCTCATGTTTACCCCGATGAGCTTGTAAAAGAGGGTAAATGTGGGTTGGGGTGTTACAAAGTTTTATTAGAGTGAGTTTGCAACACTGGACCTCGAGGTAAAAGTAGGTTGTCATGTAGATTTATATGTTTGGCATGCATGCATGATGGTTAATTGATGTTATATGAAGTGCATTCATATACATGCTAGAAATTTTATTGTTGTTGTGGTTACATGTGCGATAGGTGTTATTTAATTAGTGCGGTCATATGCACATACATTGATTTTTATGCATGATAGTTAATTTGTTGTTATATGCATTGTGGTCATATGCATGTTGATTATTTTCATTATGGTTGCTTGCATGACAGTTAATTTCTTGATACTATTATGTATCATGTTAATATGGATTGACTTGTGCAGATGCAATAACCTCCCCTTAGATACATTGAGGTATGATTTTGATTATGTCTTCTATTTGGTTTATCTAACATGGTATGTTTGCAAGCATGAAAAATTTTAAGGATGGAAAATTATCTTGAAGTTTAAAAACATTGGCGAATATCACTAGTCCCTAATCAGAAAACTATAAAATGTTTATTTATATATTTGTAAAATTATTCAAATTTATAATTATTTTATATATACTCTATATACAATGTTAGCGATTTTAAGGTAAAATAATTTTATATTGTAAATTTTGGGCAAATCGTTTTTATAAAAAATGGAAATTGGCGAATCTTTTTTTGGAAAAATCATGGAAAATTAGCCCACCTACGAAATTAGCCCCTAAAATTTTCCATGTTTGCAGGACAATAGAAGGCCAAGAGATGAAGATTAGAATAGTTGAGTTAGTTCATATGACTTCCTATATAGGCCGGAAGAGACATTGCTAGCATGGGAGAGATCAATTGAGCAGAAGGGAGAGGGAGACTTTCTTGATCTAGTAGATACATTAAGAAATATGAAGGCAAAGATCATAAGTTGCAAGGCAGAGAGTGATAGGTTGATTGAAGAACAGGAAAGGCTTGTGAAATTTCATGAAAATAAAGTTGAGGTTAATGTATTCATCCTCCATAGCCATTCAGATTTGCAGAAGCAAGGATAGCTAGGAATCAGTCATGGGGATCGAGAGGAAGAAGAGATTAATGGTGCAAATGAAAGCAGGTATTAGAACAGGTACAGGTTTGATAGGTATGATACAATGAATAGTGGAATAACTGTAGATACACCTAAGAGGAGGGATAACACTCGTGGATTTTATTCTAGTTCTACTTTCGGGAGAAATCATCACCATCACCACGAGCATCATAGGACGAGTGAGTATTTTCCAGAGGAGTTCAAGAAATCCAAGCCTCCTACCTTTGATGGTGATTTGACTAAGTTAGAATATGTAGAATCATGGTTACTTGAGATGAGGAAATTATCTAGACTTCATGATTACTCTGAGAACATGAAAGCCAAGATATCTACCTTGGGTCTCAAGGGAAAAGAAAATATCTCATAGAAAGATGTTAAGCATGTCAGAGGCATTAGAGAATAGAAGCTAACTTGGGATGATTTTGAAAGACTCTTAAGGAAGAAGGGCCTGTCTGAGATATATTATGATGGAAAGGCCAAGAAATTCTATGAGCTCAGGATGGGTTCCATGATAGATGAAGAGTATACCATTAGATTTCTAGAGTTGTTGAGATAGGTTCCATATCTCAAGGATGAGAAAGAAAATATCCAAAGGTTCACTAGTGGATTTCCATTGTCATTCAAATATCAGATTGAGTTTGATGAGGCTTATTCTTTGGAGGAAGCCATGAGGAAGTTGAAGCATTTTTATGAGAAGTCAAAGTGCAAGCTTGAGTTCAAGCATGACTGAAAGGGTAATGAGAAGACTAAAGGAAAAAGGCTTGAGAAGTGAGGAAGATCTCAGGATGTAGGTGACAAGGAAAATTTGGTACCTCATAATAATTTCAATACAGTTGAGAAAGGACATGGATCTCAACGTGTGGAGCAGCAAAATAAAGGCAATGAAATATCTTAAAATATGAAAGTTCTATGTAGAAACTTAAAAATTATTTGCAAAAACTTGAAAGTTCTATGTAGAAAATTGAATATACTTTGTATAAAGATGAATGTAATTTGCATAAAATTGAATGTACATTGCAGAAAAGTAAATTTCTATGCTGGGACTTGAAAGTATTTTGCAAAAAACGAAATGTTTTGTGTTGTTACAATTACTTAGAATGCATATTTCTTCTTCAAAACTTTTCATATGAGCAATTTTAGATAGAACATAAACTTAAGGATCATATGAATACAACCAAGCATAAATATAAGACACTAAGATTTAGGCCCAATGACCAAGAGAAAAACCCTCAAGGGGGGAAACCCAAATGATTCTTCTTCTATTATATTTCTTCAATTGTTCAACAGAGTACAAAGAGAGAGAGAATGAGAATGAATAAAGTCACCAATGTATGATCAACTTGCAACTGAAGTTCTCTTACTCTTTACTTAAATATATCCTCATACACTTGCTCTAGCTCTTCCCTTTTTCATGCTCTTCACTTTCTCTCACACTTCTCTTGCACACACTCAACACTTGCTCTCCTTCTTCACAATGAACATGCTACTCTCAACTCTCACTTTCTCTTGCTTAAATAGATGAGAAAGGAGAGGAGTTACAAAATGAATTCATGCCTTGAGCCAACAATAGGAGAATCGAATTCCATGATAGAGGAGTTAATTTAGGAGAAGTGTAACTCATCCCAAGAATAGAGAGAGATGTACACTTGTCTTAAGGAGTTACAATTCAAACTAGGGAGAGAGATACTTACACTTAAACATGAGAGAATCTTTGGTGAGAGTTACAAATCAAATTGAGTGAAGGAGTTTCAAGTACATTTAATGAGGATTTATACTTTTTTCATACATAAAACTAGTGAGGGAGGGTTACATTCTCTTAAGTGTGGAGTTACTATTTTATTGAAAGAGAGAGGTTTGATTTTCCAAGTAAGAGATTCTCAATTTAATTGACTTATTCCGTGAGACTATTGAGAATTCATTTTTATTAATCCATTAAAGGTGAATGACTTTAGACTATTTTATAAATAATAGTATCATCATCATAATAATAATAATAGTAAGGATAAAATATTAATTCTTAATGTGTATAATCATGATTGATTTGATTTTAAAGTGGATTCCATGTGTCGAGATCCTTGATCATTTAGACATGACTTTCTATTTTTGGAAAGTCACTTCCAAATATTGAAATTGTAGCAAGAAAAGGCTTAATTTGACTAGAACCTTAGTAAAATGGAGAAAATTTGGTTTTCCACATCAGCAGGATGACTTGGATTGTAATTAGCTAGAGTTGCATGGCCTTGTCTACTAGTTAAGTCAGTAAATTCGATTTTGTAGGCTATAAGTAGAGTTGTGCATGATTTGATTGCTAAGATATAGAAATCTAGTTGATTTATTGTTAGTTGAACTCAGTTAACTGAGCTCTAGTCATTAGTTGAGTTAGTTGAAGGTCAGTTGAGTAGTTATGATTGTTTTTAACTCACTGATCTCTCAGTTAATTAGTCAATCAGCTAAAAATAGACCCAATCATGCATGGAATTAGAATTTCCTAGTTGAGTGGATGGAAAAGGCACATTTGTATTTATAATTGTATATTGTTAAGTGTACAATGCTTTTTCACTACGTAGGTGATCAATTCCCCTTAGATTTGCACAAAGAAATAGGGAATTTCCTTATTTTTAGGAGCTTAATTCCTCAAGGATTGAGCAATGAAATTGGAGGTTGGTTGAGGCTTGAATTGGCTAAGTGTTGACCAGGGCAGGTCAGGAAGCAAGAGAACAATTTTACAGTGCAAGTTGTGTGTCAGAGTTGAAGCAAGACGTTGTAATTGTTTCTCTTTCTCATATGAATTAATGCAAAGAATCGGAAGGGTTTTTTCCAGTTTGGTTCCCCTGTAAAATCATTGTGTTCCTTTTGTTTTGATGCTTTCATGTTATTTCATGTGTTTCTATTGAGTGGTTTCCTTTTAATAGTAGAAGAATTTTTTGTCTCTTGATTTCAATTCGATTTCGTTAACAGTAGAAAATTTCTTACAATTTCTACATGGTATCAAAGCTACGAAAGACTACATAGAAACCTTGTTCCAAATATTCTCTCAGAGAAATTTCTATTTGCAAAGTTTTTGGTGAGGATTTTCTTCAGTGTGGGAAAAATGTCTTTCAACGTATTAATGCTTGAGTGTGCATTAGATGGAACCGTGAATTTTTGTGCTTGGAAAGACAAGATGGAAGTTGTCCTGGATGACAATGGAGTATGGGAATATACACAAACTGATATTCCAAAACCAGGAGCAACGGATGCATGAGTAGGATTATTCTGGAGGGTGTGAGAGATCATGTGGTTTCAAAATTTCATGGAAAGGAGATGCCTTTTGTAATTTCAAAAAATCTCATAGATCTATTCCAGAGCAACAGTGATGCTAGGAAATTGGCATTGAGAGATAAACTCAAGAGCATTTGAATGCAGAAAAATGAAACCATTCCACAATACATCCCCATATCCACTCAGGTTTAAGATGAACTTGGAGGACTAGGAGAAAATGTACCATCATCTAAACTTTTGAGATTAGCACTCCTTGTCCTTCTAAAATCCTAACACAACTATCAGGATTCAGTTAATGGAAGATACAAGCTACAAAATTAGGATAGAATTTGGTCTAATTTAGTGCATAAGGAGATCAGAAGAAACACTAGAGATGGTATCACATCCATTACAGATGAGGAAGAAGACTGTACTCTAGTTGGAAAAGGGAATAAGGCCAAAGGCATGAAGGCCCAAGGCGAAGCAAAATCTAGCTAGAACAATGGCAAGAAGAAGGACCTCAGAAAAATAAAATGTGTTCACTACCATGAATACAGACTCTATGCAACCAAGTGTTCACACAATAAGTCCAACAATGAGAATGCAATAGGAGCAAGAGGAGATGCTCTGGCATCTCGATTCGAGTTAGATTTCACCCTCTTTGCTTGCATGGAAAGCACAGTAAGAGGGAGTGAGTTGTACCTATATTATGGAGCCTCATATCATATGAAAGGAATGTTGGTTTAGATTGGAATGACCCAGGTTCGATCTATACTGTGCACCAACAAAACCATCAATCATTGGCCCTTTTGGCAATGACCTGAAAGCAGATCGCGGTCTCACCCGAAGTGAATATGGGAGGATGTAGAACTAGGTTTCTGTAGCCTTGAGGGATGATGTGATGTGGTATTTTTATGTTCTTTTATCTTTAACATAAATAGATTACTTCACCACATTCATTTAATCACATAAACATATCATATAAACCCATAATCATCACTGCATTGTAATAAAATGCAACTGTAATAAACTATTATGCTACGATAGATCAAAAGAAAATATACACATGAAGACACAGATTTTACCATGGTTCACTCCCAATGTGGGACTACATCCACAAGAATTGTTGCTTATAATAATTAATTTGTACAACAAACATTTCTTGGTCTGCGCACTCAGTTGCAGGATGTCTACGCACTCAACTGTGGACTCAGGCCTCTGCGCACTTAGTTGCAGGATGTCTATGCACTCAACTGTGGCCTCATGCCTCTGTGCACTCAGTTGCAGAGCCTCGCCTTCTTTCACAAACCACCAATCACAAAGATACAACCATTCAATTCAAGATGTGATTCTAAGATTAATTCCTTCTTTATTATCAATCCCTATATATACTATTACATCGAGGGATATATCTTCAAAATACCATGGTCCACATACCATGGACTCCCCTAATACAAGCTACTATGGTCCAAAAACCATTCATCTTTTATGATATTACATGTTATTTACAAAAAGGAGGGAACACCGCGTGGTATATCTATTGTGTGGTCCATTTAGTGCTCCACTGCTCCTCTTTGCGCTCCGTTGCATTCTTTACTTTGTACTCTACTCCACAAAATGCGGAGTCTTCACCAAAATCTAGGCCAAGTTGGGTTGTGCCCAACAGGTCTGTAACACTCACATATGACTCATCCTGAGTCACTCAGCTACTTTGCCTCTTATTTTTGTTGTGATGTTGTTGTAGGCCTGGTTGAATTGTTGTACAGTCTATGTTACCTGCTTTTCCTCGTTGCGTGCTTCCTCCAGCAATGCCTCTGTCACATGTTTTGCAACCTTCTATACCAATGATGTCTCCCTCTATCGAAACTCTTGAAGCTTCTCATCCACTATTTGCAATAGTTGGAGGGCCTCATCCTGCCAAGGCTAAGTCCTCTCTGTCAAAATCTAATCTTCTTTTTTCAGCACCTCAATTCTCTTCTGGAGGACCTTCGACTCATTGATCTTCACGAGCTTCTACGAGATTGGTAAGGTCTTCGTGGATGCCTGAATATTTACTAATTGTTGTTGCTTCTAATGCATTTCTTCCTACAGTTTTTGTACATTTGGATCTTCCTGCAGCGAAGTCCAAATTTGTAGACTTTCATCCAATAGTTTTCCACAGTCTGTCACCATTGTGGATATTTTGGCCATTGCAATATTTAGGTCAGTCTCCCTCTAATCTCATTCTTCCTGTGGCATAGTTGGTTGTAACTTCATTTGCAACTCACTGATCTACATTTCGTACTTGAATTGCACTGCGGAAATTTTCTCCTTATACCCCTTTACTGCAAGGCTAATCTTTGTGACCTTGTCTTCTACAGGCTTCCTCTCAAACATCAAGGTCTGGAATTTATCTGCATGTTGCTTCCACTTTCTCCTTGATATTCTCATGTTGTTGTGCTACTTGATCCCTTTCTTGGATCACCTGCTCGAGCTTCTACCAAAGCGCAGCTCGTTGTTTTTCTACTTGAATATTTAGTTGCGAGGTATTTTTTTCATGCAACTTCAACTATTCTATTATTTCCATGTGTTGTTTGTGTAGTCTTTGCAATGGTACCGCTGCAATGTTCATATTGACATGCTTCCATTCAATAGCCTATTCGGCAGAGTCAAACTTTACGGCTCCTGCAGGTATTTGTGCTAACCTCGTTGCAAGTGTAGGCTCTATCTTCCTTTCTACTCCAACCCTTTCCTCTATCTGTGTTGGTTGTCTCACCGTTTGCGCCAATATCTTCAATTATGTTATATGCTCTGCAACATTGGTTAGAAGTGCATCGTAGCAATCTTCTACTATGTTCCAGGATTATGTTGTTGCTTCCTCTTTCCTATCCTCAATTTGATCTAACTCTGAAATTTTAACCCCATCATTAGATCATATTTTTCCGAGATTGCGTTCAAATTTTGTTCATTAATTGCATATATATCCTTAGATCTTGCCAACATATCCTCATAAATGTAACTTTCTGCGTATTTTTCCCTTTTAACAGCCATATTTATGTTTTCCAATGAACTTCGACACATCCATATTGTAGCGAACATTCCTTCTTACGTTGCAGCTCTAGTGTACTTTGACATAATCCAGAGTGTAGCAAAGTAACTTCCTGTGTCGAAGCTCTTTCTGCAACTAGTTTATAGTCCAGTGCCCACTTTCAACTACAGGTAGCACTAAGACTTTTCTCCTTTCTTCCTCATAGTGAAGTTGTAGGGGCAGGGTTGTCCCTGTACAACTTCAACCTACTGCCATTTACTCTTCCCTGAATCAATTCTCCATTTAACTTTGCTAATTGAACTGTGCCTCCATCAGTAACATGCTTGATAATGTAGGGGCCCAACCAATGCATCTTGAATTTTCCTGGAAATTTTACAAACTTACTATCATAGAGGAGAACAAGGTCCCCTACTTGGAACTTCTTCTGCTTAATATGTCTATCATGTTAGGATTTTTCTCTTGCTTTTTGTACCTGCTGATGGAATCCTGCTATAAATTTGTCTTCTTCCAAAGCAATCAACTGCAACATTTTTTCCTCCATTATATCAAGGTCTACCATATCTGTAAAAGCTACAATCCTCAATCTAGGCACAATGTACTCCATGGGCATCACAACTTCTTTCCCATAAACTAATATGAAGGGTGATTGACCTGTCAAGTTCTTGCATGTAGTCCTATAAGCCCATAATATTGTTGGAATTATGAGATCACAGTCATCTCTATTCACATTTCATACCTTAGTAAGTGCATTTTCCAAAATCTTATTAAATGCTTTCACTATTCCATTGATCTAAGGATGATAAGGGGTACTCTTCTGATGATAGACTTGGAATTCTTCAATCAATGCTTCAATAATTTTATTCGGAAAGTATGAGCCTTGGTCACTCATCAAAATCTTTGGACATCCAAATCTAGACAATATATACTCAAAAATAAAATTTGTAGGAGTCTCTTTGTTGAAGTCCCCTAGTGGTTGTGCTTCAGCCCATCTTGTCAAATAGTCGGTTGTTGTGATTATGTACCTCACACCATTCCTCCTTCTATGTGGGTTGCTAATTCCAGCAAACTCAATAGCCCACTTATCAAAGGCCTCCAATGTAACTTGTGGTACCAATGGCATCTCATCTCTTCTTGAAGGTTTCCCTGTTCTTTGACATACATCACATGCTCAGCATTACTCCTTTGCATCTTTTCGTAGTGTAGGCCACCACAGTCCCGCTCTCAAAATATTATGCGCACTGGCTTTCCCTGCATAATTTCCACCAGTTGCACTTTCATGAGCCTTTGTTAGAATCATTTGTCTTTCATGTTCAGGAACATATTTTCGCAGTATCTCATCTGGTCCCATCTTATATAAGTGTCCTGCTATTAAAAAAAAATAGTTTCCTTAACCAGTAATTCTTTATTTTGTTGCGTAGTATATTTTTAAGGAGTCATTCTTGTGTTCAACAATTGGATGATGTCCACAAAATGGTCATCTACAATTCTGGATGCAAATAGCTACACATCAGGGAGATTATCCTCT
The DNA here is from genome assembly GCA_031772625.1 of Pinus tabuliformis. Lineage (NCBI taxonomy): Eukaryota > Viridiplantae > Streptophyta > Pinopsida > Pinales > Pinaceae > Pinus > Pinus tabuliformis. The sequence goes on from CM062813.1 coordinate 2,409,508, forward strand.
ATACTAGTTCGTTCTTCCCCTATTTCTAGCCTTGACAAATGTTTAGGTCTTGAATTTATTCTTCTTGGTTTAACAATGATCTCAAAGTCATATTCTTGAAATAATAGTAAACATCTACAAAAATTTCCTCCTACAACAGGTTTATTAACCAAATATTTCATTGCAGAATGATCTGTAAACATTTGAAAGTGTGATCCCAACAAATAGTGTCTAAATTTTTGCAAAGCATACACCAAGCTAATCCTTCCCTTTATGTAGTTGTGTAATTTTTCTGTCTTGGACAACTTTCTACATGCAAAATCTATAGGATGATCAATTTCTCCTTCACGAAGTTGTGCTAGTACCACTCCCAAAGCTATACAAGAGGCATCCACATGGACATGAAATTCCTTATTCCAATCAGGGAACACTAGTATAGGTGCAACTACCATATTTTACTTCAATATGTCAAGGCTCTTATAACATTATTCATTCCACTGAAAAGTTACATACTTATTTAACAACTTCTCCATAGGCATAGTGATTTGTGCATACCCCTTTATCAATTTCTTGTAATACCCAATGTGTCCCAATGTAGTGCGAAGTTGTCTTACTATCTTAGGTGGAGGAAATTTCACAATAATATCAATATTAGTAGGGTCCACCATTAATCCTTGCTTGGAAACATTATGTCCCAACAGTTACCAAAAGGTACACAAAATATGCACTTCTTTAAATTCAAGGAGCTTTGATATTGTCTACATGTGTCAAGCATAAGTCTCAAACTTCCAATATGTTTTCTTAATAGCCCAAATATTGTCCAATCATCAAAATATACCTCCAAAAATTTATGGATGTATTCCTTAAAATCTGCGACCACCACCCTATAAAATATAGTAGGGGCATTTTTCAGTCTGAAAGGCATCACTATGTATTGATATGAGCCCCATTTTGTAGCAAATTTGGTCTTATGTCGATCTTCAAGTGCAATCCTAATCTGATGATATCTTTAAAATCCATTTGTAAATGAGTAGGCTTCTTGGCCTCCTACATTGTCTAACACTTCATATATGAAAGGGTTAGGGAATAGATCATGTAAACATGCATCATTTAACTTCCTTAGATCAACACAGATCCTAATCTATCCTTGAGGCTTCTTTTCTTGCACCACCATAGGACCCACCCATTCTGATTCTTCTATTGGTTCAATAATTCCTGTTGTTGTCATCTTATCAATATCTATCTTTACCTTCTCCTTATACTTTGGGTTCAATCTGTAAGGTCTTTGCTTGACTAGCTTCGCATCAGGCTTAAGGGGAATCTTCATGACTCATAGATATCCTAGTATACCTTTCATCTCTAAGAACTTGGTAGGGAAGAGCTCTTGGTATTCATGAAGTAACTTTGTAACTTTACTAACTATCTCTTCATCCCAATAATCTCCTATTGTTGCAAATTTGGGCTCCTTATCTGATCCTATGTTCACCTTCTTAGTCTTCAGTGGCTTCGTTACATATGGCATCTCTAATTCGAATCCATTTACTTTGTGGTATCCTTCTAATTTTGTTATGTCAATGTTGCAAGGATCTTCTTCCTCTTCTACAGTAAGGTTATAGAATTCCAGTGCATTTTCTATCCGCGCAACCCAATCAGGATGTTTCCATGTCAATGGAGTTTCATTCTCAAAGATCCTCTTCTTAATTGTCTGAAGGGCGAAATCTATTTATGGACAATCATCTTCAAAGTTAAATGTTAATATGAAACCATCAACCATGTCTTTCCATTTTACTATACCATGTCGAAGCTTTGTTTCTAAGTACCAATTCTTAGGGATGGTCTCTAATGTATGAATAAATCCATTATATCCATTCTTGTTGTGTAATCTCCTTCCATGTTGTAGTGCATATCTAGATATGCTTCCTATGATTAGTTTCACCATCATATTTTATCTCTATTTCTGTATCTATTAGTCCAAACCTTATACACATCAATCTTTGACATTCTTTCCAGCCTTCTATATTCTTCTTGTGTGCACCCCACCATCTAGCAAGGGTAGCTTTCAGGGCTACATCCAAGGCTATCAACCTTTGATTCTCTAGAACCTGTTCTTCATAATCATCAAGAAAAGTATTTATATCACCCAAGCCATCATAGGAAGGTAGGTTACATACCTCAGATGTCATACAGTGAACTGATTTGGTAATTCTTGCACAGTGCCTTGTAGATACTTCATGCAGCCTATTCTTCTAGTTCTCCAATTATTTTTATGTATATGATGCACAAGAACTGTCATGCTCCCAATTTAGTTTTCCCTCTACAGCAGGGTTAACAAAATCTTGTTCCTTGCTTGTCATCTAATAGATATTGTTTATATCAGTTGTGCATTACTCTTCTTTGATTGGTTTTGTATATCTTACTCCTTTTGATGGATCCAAGGGAACAATTACTCTCATATTGCCTCCTTCAAATATCACATGTCTCTTCTTCATATTAGTTATGGCCATATTATCACATGCCCAGTCAAGTCCAAGTAATGCAAGATAAGGGTTACTATCATCAACAATCTCTATTATTTCAAAGTCAACAGTAGTGCGCACTCCTTCAATATTCATTGTTACACCTGGTAGTCTTCCTAAGGGGAATATATTTTGTTGATTTTCCACCCTTAACTGAATAGGTGACCACTGTAGATTCGGCTTACTCATTAATTCCCATGTCTGCTTTGTCAAAACATTAGCATTAGATCTCGGATCTAGAATAACTTGATCCATCTCATATTCTCCTATTTTCTCACTAAGCCTCATTTCTCTTCTGTCGATGCAAATTATTCATTGTGCATCTCACCTCACGGTGTTTCATTTGATGCACAAGAATCTATCAACTATTGAAGCCCTTCTACAACCTTTTGATCATTTCATACAAGTTTGCATAAAAGACTTTAAAGTACCTCCTTGATTTGCTAACTCATGGTCCTATGTCGGAGCTCGATTTTGCGTCGAAGCTAATGATACATCGCAGTTAGTTTTCTGCTTTGGCTACACAATGGATGTCGAAGCTCCAACATCCATAAAGCTTCACTTTTCTTCCATAAATACTTATTTTTCCTTCTAAATATAAAAACAGGAGCTTTCTCAACAGTTTTTCTAACCCATGTAATTTCATATTCTTTCTTTCCATCCTCTTTATCACTACCAGAAACAATATGTCAGCTGTTTATTCCTTTTTTCTTGCATTTTTTCCATAAGTACAATACATTCTTCAATTACATGGTCAAATTATTTATGGTACTTAAATGTCGTAGTAGGGTTCTGACAATATCTCGCAAAATGACCTACATGACCACAGTTATAGCAAATAATCTGTCCACGTCCTCGACCAGCTCCAACACTTTGTCCTCTTCCTTGGTAGCATCCTCGACCACCATGTTTTCCACTACCTTCATGTCCATGTTCTTCTGCTTGCATTCTATAAGTGTCAGCACTGCGCTCCATCATTAGTTCATAAGCTTGACAATTATTCTCATCATGTCCTACTGATTTACAGAATTTGCAATATAGGTTACTTGGAGTCTACACTTATTTCTGTAACAAGTAACAATCTTTTGAGCGATGTTGGTCTCTGGTTTTACATATCTCGTACCATAGGTTGTATACTTCATTTAAGGGATTCGGTGCTCCACTAGCCATGTAATCCCTAAAGGTAGGACATTGTTCTTTAGAATGGCCCTTTGATCTGCACTGTGTACACCGTACTTCTTCTTTGTCTTCTTTTCTTTTCTTGATATCTTGTATCTGCAGAGTTAGGTTCGCCATCTGACTTTGAATATGTTGCATACCTACATTAGTATCTCATATAGGCGAATCTTCCAACTCCACCACAATCTGTAGAGCTTCGACTTGACTTGTTATCTTTTGTTGCTTGAATGGTAGTTTGATATACGGTAACAGCACAACTATAAAACATTCTTGATGTTGTTGCGGAGATATTTTGAAGCTTACTTGATCCAACAATTCCTTAAATCTCTGATCAAATTCCCAAACAGACTTAGTAGGTTTCTATTTAATTTCTTTTAACTCAATGATGCATTGTGACTCAGACTTCAGCTTCTTAAATTCTCTTATTAGCACTGCTTTAATATCCGCAAATGTTTTAATCTGATTATTTGAATACTTCATATACCATGTCAATGCCCCATCTCAGATCATTGTAATGAGATCTGCTTTCTTTATATTTTCATTGTTGATCTGATTCGCGGTCCATACAGCTTCACATAAAAACCAAAAATGCTCTGGATCTTCTGATCCAGTTCCTGTGAAAATAGGCAGCTTAATATCATCATCCATATTTCTTATTGGAGGGGGAGGGGGACGGGGAAGGGGGATGGGAAGAGTCAAAAATACCCTGGATCTTGTTGGATTCTGGCTTCTGTGAACTCTTGGGCTTGGAAGGTGAATACTGTGAAGCTACCTAAGGGTTATCAGGGTGGCTATCTTCTCTTTCGCTTTCAGATTCACTCAACAAAGGACTATATTCAGTTTCTACAAAGGTCTTTGAATCTTGTCCATGAGCTCTTTTTCCACTTCACATTGTTCTAATCTCTTGCAAAGGTTTCTTTTCTTTTCTTCCAAACATAAGTAAACTAGTAATTTGGTTGCATCCGTAAAACTCCCTTTTTACATAGAAGCATCTTAATCCAAAGTTTCAAATATTTTAAATACTTACCTCGCAGTCCTTTGAAGAATTGTCATTCTGCTTCGCTATAGGACACAGTCTGGTCTACTGCGAACTCAGTAATGAATCCTCCCAAGATGCTATCAATCCAGAAATTGACAACCCTTGAAATTCTATTGTCAGTGCTCTTGAGTCGTTGTATCAATTCAGGAGTCCACGTCGTAGGTTCTCCACCTTTAAAACAAGTATTTATTTTAGTCAACCTTGATATCCACTCGTACAGTTCAACAGGAAATAAATAAATAATAATAATAATAATAATAATAATAATAATAATAAATAAATAAATAAATAATAATAATAATAATAATAATAATAATAATAATAATAATAATAGTAATAATAATAATAAAATTGTATTGATCTGTGAAAACATATCTCTATAACCAAGCTTCAGACTTCAGACGAGGGTTTTTGTTCTCTTGATCTACAAATTCTCACTCCTTCAATTCTAGCCAATCTTGAATCTCCTTCTTTGACGGATGCCACATAAACATGTCCCTCAAATAGATCATGGTCCCGGCAACGGAACCATTTGTTGGTTTAGATTGGGCTGACCTAGATTCAATCTATATTGCACACCAACAAAACCCTCAATCACTGGCCCTTTCGGCAATGACCTGCAAGAAGATCGCAGTCTCACCCAAAGTGAATATGGGAGGATGCAGAACTAGGTTTCTGCAACCTTGAAGGATGATGTGATGTGGTATTTTTATGTTCTTTTATCTTTAACATACATAGATTACTTCTTCGCATTCATTTAATCACATAAACATATCATATAACCCATAATCATCACTTCACTATAATAAAATGAAATTGTAATAAAATGTTATGCTACAATAGGTAAAAAGAAAATATACGCATGAATACACATATTTTACCGTGGTTCATCCCATTGTGGGACTATGTCCACAAGAATTGTTGCTTATAATAATGAATTTATACAAGAAACAGTTCTTGGCCTACACACTCAGCTGCATGTTGGGTGTGGAGCGTGATTATCTTCTATATTCAAAGGTATCGCCGCATTGGACCCCAGTTAGTAATGGGGCAGCAACGCTGCCTGTAAAATATTCGTTGCAGGGGGTGTCCAGCGGGGGGTGGCTGCGACCTTTGGGAGCCCCCCTTGGTGGGGGGATTGGGGGCAGCACCCCCGAAGCTAAAAATAGATGTAAAATTGCCTTGTAAAATGTTGTAATTTTGTATTCAATCTGGGTCGTTCATTAGGCGGAGATCTGACGGTAGAAGTATGTTTAATTTAGGGTTTTTTGCCCTGGAAGGCAACCCCTCACTATATATGACTGAATTGTATTGCGCCTATGTAAATAGGTATTCTGAGTGAGAAAGAGAGAGGAGATTGTGTGATCAAAGAGGGAATTACAGCGGATTTGTTGTAGGTTGTATATCTTCAGTTTGTTGGATAATATAAAAGGAAGGGCTGGCTGTTTCTCCGTGGACGTAGCCCAAACTGGGTGAACCACATACATTTGTGTCTCTCTTGTTTTATGGATTTTCTGTGTTTATATTTCTGCAATATTTTATGTGTTTCATTGCTCTATAATATATAATTTTCTAGCAACTGGTATCAGAGGCGAAGCTCTATTTGGCTGATAAACTCGCAGGAGAGAAGGCTTCTTGGTTCAAGTGGGACGGTTTAGGGTCGAAAAATTTAACGGCCAAAACTACCAGCTGTAGAAGATGCAGATGGAAGATTATCTATATCAGAGAGATTTGTACCAACCATTGAGCGGAAAGGCAAAGAAACTGACGAGTATGACAGACACAGAATGGGATATTCTCAATAGAAAGACACTTGGAACAATACGGTTGTGCCTAGCGGCGTCGGTAGCATTTAATATTTCAAAGGAAACGACAACAGAGGGTGTAATGTCAACATTGGCCAAACTATATGAAAAACCCTCTGCCTTAAATAAGGTATTTCTTATGAAGCGTTTATCTAATATGAAAATGTCAGAAGGTGGATATGTTGCTGATCATTTAAATGAATTTAATACAGTTACCAGTCAGTTAAGTTTTGTAGGGGTAAATTTTGATGATGAAGTTAGGGCTCTGTTATTTATGTTCTCATTTCCAGAAAGTTGGAATGGTTTAGTTATGGCCATTAGTAACTCTGTCTCTAGATCTAGTACTTTAAAGTTTGATGATGTTTTCGGTGCAATCCTTAGCGAGGAAATGCGACGGAAAAGCTCCGGTGAGACATAAGGTAATGCTTTGACTGCAGAGACTAGGGGAAGAAAAATGGAAAGAGGAAAGAGCCCTGGATATTGCAGTAAGTCAAGAAAAGGTAGATCCAAGTCTAGATCGGGGATAGTGTGCTGGAAATGCGAGAAGAAAGGACACCTGAAGAAAGACTGCAAGTCTCGGAAGGGAAAATAAGGAGACGAGCAGGAAGAAAATAATCATGAAGCGAATGTAACAAGTGATGTATTGCAAGATGCTTTGATTCTTTCTTTAGAAAATATTATTGATTCCTGGGTGGTAGATTCAGGGGCCTCATTCCATGCCACACCTGATAGGAAACATTTTCATGATTATGTTCAAGGAGATTTTGGATAGGTTCGATTGGGCAATTATAAACCCTGTAAAATCATTGGAATGGGTACAGTTTTCATAATACAATAGAATGGAAATCAATGGCTATTGAAGGAGGTAAGGCATGTTCCAGATCTGAAGAAAAATATTATTTCAATAGGGCAGTTGGGAGGTGAAGGCTGTGTGACTACTTTTACAGATAAAACTTGGAAGGTCACTAAAGGATCCCTGGTAATACAAAAAGGAGAAAAGGTTGGTACATTGTATTTATGCAATGGTATTTCTAATTCTGTTAATGCTTTAACCTATACAGGAGAAAATACGGCATTGTGGCATCATAGGCTCGGGCACATGAGTGAGAAGGGGATGCAGATTCTTCACTCAAGAAATTTTTTTCCAAGTTTGAAGCATGTTGATTTAAAATTCTGTGAGAATTGTGTTTATGGAAAACATAAGAGAGTTCGATTCCTCAGAGTTGGGAAAGAAAAGAAGAGCGAAAAATTAGAGCTTCTGCATACAGATGTATGGAGACTTGCTCAGGTATCATCTTTTGGTGGCTCTCGTTATTATGTTAATTTTATTGATGATGCAACCAGAAAAACCTAGATTTATTGTATTCAAAATAAATCTGATGTATTTGATACTTACAAGAAATGGAAATCTTTGGTTGAAAATGAGACAGGAAAAGGTTGAAGTGTCTCAAATCAGATAATGGAGGCGAATATTGCAGTAAAGAGTTTGATAGGTACTATTCAGAGAGTGGAATTCGCAGAGAGAAGACAGTTCCAGGAACACCACAAGAAAATGGTGTGTCAAAAAGGATGAACAGGACAATCATGGAGCGTGCAAGGTGCATGAGATTGCATGCAGGATTGACTTTACAATTTTGGGCAGATGTTGTAGATACTGTTGTTTATCTAATAAACAGAGGGCCTTCAAGTTCCTTGGATGGTGGTATTCCAGAGGAGGCATGGACAGGTAAAAATTTAAACTACTCATTTTTAAAAACTTTTGGTTGTGAAGCCTTTGTCCACATTAATAAAGAAAATAGAACAAAGCTTGAGGCAAAATCAAAGAAATGTACTTTTATTGGATATGGTGTTAATGATTTTGGTTGTCGCTTTTATGATTATGAAACACACAAAATCATTAGGAGCAGAGATGTCATATTCAATGAAAAGGTTTTGTATAAGGATCAGCTGCAGGAAAAGAAAACAGAGAATACACAGTGCTTGATGAGATCATAGAAAAAGTGATGGTGCCTGAAAATCATAATGATCAACAGCCAGAACAACAACCACAATAGAAACAAGCACCTCAAGCACCTGAAAGTGGTGTTAGAAGATCTACCAGGATAGGTAGGCCCCCTGAACAATACTCTCCTTCATTATATTATGTATTGTTGACTGATTCTGGTGAACCAAAATGTTATGAAGAAGTAGTGCATGTAGAAACTAGGAAGAAGTGGGATAAAGCCATGAAAGAAGAGATGGACTCCTTAGCACATAACCAGACTTGGGACTTAGTCAGGTTGCCTGTAGGTAAAATAACATTGCAGAATAAATCGGTTTACAAGTTGAAGGAAGAAGATGGAGGTAGAAAAAGGTATAAAGCTAGACTTGTGGTGAAAGGGTTTGCACCAGAAAAGGGTATAGACTTTGATGAGATATTTTTTCCTGTTGTTAAAATGACTTCAATCAGAACTATTTTAAGTCTAGTAGCAGCTGAAGATTTGCATCTTGAGCAGTTAGATGTAAAGACAACCTTTCTCCATGGGGATTTGGAGGAAGAGATAAATATGCAGCAACCAAAAGGATATGAGGTAAAAGGGAAGGAGAAACTAGTGTGCAGGTTGAAGAAGAGCTTGTATGGCTTAAAACAGGCTCCAAGGTAGTGGTATCTAAAATTTGACAGGTTTATGTCTGAACAAGGTTAAACTAGATGTCACTCTGATCATTGTTTTTATCTCAAAAGGCAAAATGATGGTAGCTATATTATATTGTTATTGTATGTAGATGACATGCTTGTTGCAGGTTCTAACATGCAGGAAATAAATGTGCTCAAAAGAAAATTGGCGTACTCATTTGCAATGAAGGATTTGGGTGCTGCAAAACAAATCCTTGGTATGAGAATAACTAGAGACAGGAAGAATCGCAAATTAACATTGTCTTAAAGTGAGTACATAGAAAAGGTGTTGAAAAGATTTAATATGCATAATGCAAAACCAGTTAGTATACCTTTGGCTAGCCATTTCAAATTAAGTAAGGAGGAGTGTCCCAAGGCTCAGGAAGAAATGGCTCATATGTCTAAAGTTCCATATGCATCAGCAGTTGGAAGCTTAATGTATGAAATGGTCTGCACAAGGCCTGATATTGCACATGCAGTGGGAGTTGTAAACAAGTACATGAACAATCCAGGAAAATAACATTGGATGGTGATGAAGTGGATTCTCGGGTATTTGAGAGGTACCACAAATCAAGCATTATGCTTTGGTTGTTCAAACATTTCTCTACAGGTATATGTTGATGCAGATATGGGGGGTGATAGAGATAACAGGAGGAGCACAACAGGGTGTGTGTTTACTATAGGTGGAACAGTTGTCAGTTGGGTCTCAAAACTGCAAAGTGTTTTGCACTCTCAACAATAGAAGCAGAGTATGTTGTTGCTACAGAGGCTAGTAAAGAAATGATTTGGTTACAAAGGTTTCTGGATGAATTTGGTAAGAAGCAAGAGTTGGGCAGGTTATACAGTGACAGCCAGAGTGCCATACATCTTACAAAGAACTCTGCATTTCATTCCAATACTAAACATATACATCTCAAGTACCATTTCATACAGTCAGCGTTGGAAGATGGGCAGTTGAAGCTGGAAAAGATACACACTAGCCAGAATCCTGCAGATATGTTAACAAAAGTTGTAACTAGGGGGAAACTAAGAATCTGCTCAGTCTCAATTGGTCTTCAAGTATGATGAAGAAGATGAGAAACAGTCAAGTCCAAAGTGGAGTCATTGTCCAGCAAATGAAGCAGCGTTGGAGTTGCTATAATCAGTCTCCAAGTGGGAGATTGTTGGCTGTGGAACTTGATTATCTTTTGTATTCAAAGGTATCACCGCATTGGACCCCAGTTCGTAATGGGGCGGCAACGCCACCTGTAAAATATTCGCTGCAGGGGGGTCCAAGGGGGGGAAGTGCCCCTGAAGCTAAAAATAGATGTAAAATTGCCTTGTAAAATGTTGTAATTTGGTAGTCAATCTAGGCCGTTCATTAGGCGAAGATCTGATGGTAGAAGTTATATTTAATTTAGGGTTTTTTGCCCTAGAAAGCAACCCCTCGCTATATATGAGGGAATTGTATTCATCTATGTATATTTGTATTTTAAGTGAGAAAAAGAGAGGAGATTGTGTGAGAGTGAAGAGGGAATTACAACGGATTTGTTGTATGTTGTATCTCTTCAATTTGCTGGATAATATAAAAGGAAGGACTGGATGTTTCTCTGTGCACATAGCCCAAACTGGGTGAACCACGTATATCTGTGTCTCTCTTATTTTATTTGTTTTCTGTGTTTATATTTCTGCAATATTTTATGTGTTCCATTGCTCTGTAATATATAATTTTCTAACACTGCAGGTTGTGTACACACTCAGCTGCGAACTCAAGCCTCTGTGCACTCAGCTGAAGATCCTCGCCTTCTTGCCCAAACCACCAATCATAAAGATACAACCATTCAATTCAAGATGTGATTCTAAGATTACTTCCTTCTTTATTATTGATCCCTATATATATTATTACATTGAGGGATATATCTTCAAAATACCATGGTCCACATATCATGGACTCCCATAATAAAAGCTACTATGGTCTGAAAACCATTCATCTTTTACAATATTACATTCTTTTTACAAAAGGGAAGGTATTTGACCTACCTCGAAGCCCCCACACCGTGTGATATATCTACTGTGTGGTCCATTTGGCACTCTGCACGGTCCACTTCGCACTCCGTTGCTCCACTGCGTGGTCCACTTTGCACTTTGCTGCATTCTTTACTTTGCACTCTGCTCCACAAAATGCGGAGTCTTCACCAAAATCTAGGCCAAGTTGGGTTGTTCCCACCAAGGAAACAAGGAATTATTCAGTAGCCTAGAAGAGAACAATCTCAAATTTCACATAGAATTTTGATATGATGGGAGGTATGGAACCAAAGGAATTAGTATTGTCACGTTTAAGAGGGATTCAGGCTCCCATATTCATTTGAAAAATGCAATGTATATAACTGGGCTAAAGAAAATTTTGATTTTTGTACTTGTATTGGAGGATAGAGGTTATAATGTGGTGTTCAGTAACGTAAAATATTTTCTGGAGCATGTTCCTACTGGACAAGTGAAACATATTGGAGTTAGAGTGACTCATCTCTACAAGCTAGAGGTAGATTCTTCCTTGCATGCAGTTCTACCTCCAGGAGTGAGATGGGGCGATGTAAATCCTTAGTCCCATAGTTGTAAAGATTTGGGTAAGGTCCATAGGAGAGCAACAACAGTTGCGGTATACTTTTCTCTTGGATCATTAGCCTTTCTACAGGGGCCAATAATATTTAGTAGCAGAAGGATCAATGTCAATTGATGTAGTTAGATCTTGAGCTACAGTTGTAAGCTAGCAGTAGTTAGAGACTCAGGAAACAGTTGCAGCTCAGAGACACATTTGATTCAATATTTTGGATGCTTCTCAGTTGCATTTGTTGCAGTAGCAACAACAACAGTGGGAGGGAGTTGTGTTACAGTACATTCCTACAAGAGCAAGATTGGGGTTGTGCTTAACCCTTTTCTTGATATGAGGGAGTGTTGAAATTGTAGCAAGAAATAATTTCATTTAACTAGTGCCTTATTCAAATGGATAAAATTCAATTTTCCATGTGAGTAAGATGACTTGGATTGCAGTTAGCTAGAGTGACATCACCTTGTCTACTAGTTATATCATTAAATTCAAGTTTGTAGGCTAGAAGTAGGGTTGTGCATGATTTGATTGCTAATATATAGCAATCTAGTTGGGTTATTTTTAGTTGAAATCAGTTAACTAAGCTATATTCATTAGTTGATTCAGTTGAAGGTCAGTTAAGTAGTTATGGTTGTTGTTAAATCACTAATCTCTTAGTTAACTAGTCAATCAACTAAAAATAGACCGAGTAATGCATGGAATTTGAATTGCCTATTTGAGTGGATGGAAAAGGCACATTTGTATTTATAACTATATATTGTTGAGTGTATAGTGATTTTTCACTAAGCAGGTGATTAATTCCCTTGGATTTGCACAAGGAAATAGGGAAGTTCCCTACTGTGTAGGAGCTTAATTCCTCCAGGATTATGCAAGGAAATAGGAGGTTGGTTGAGGCTTGAACTGGATAAGTGTTTGCCAGAGCAGGTTAAGAAGCAGGAGAAAAATTTTACAGTGAAGGGTTGTAACACCCTCCTCCCACATTTACACAAGATAATCGGTCCACTGGGGTAAACATGTTACTAGAGGCTACTATGATGTGATCAAACTCCCCTTGTACAGTTAAGGAAGTGGAACCGACAAAACAAACCCAATCTGATCTTACTTAGGGACTACAGACCCTTCAGGAGTGTTGTTGTTGCTACAACACCCTCCAAAATGTTTTCCTACGCTCAATTTAGGAGCCTTCCTTTGTCTTTTAAATTGTCGTCACAAACATTGAAACTCATTCCAAGCTTTTTCTTGAGGTGTTTCGGTCCCTTTTTCAATATAGGCCAAATGTCGTCTTTTCACATGTTAGTTGTCACACAATTTGTATAAGACGGTTATGGTGGTTTGAAGAGGTCTTATTTGTGCAAATGAGTTGTTCTAACCATGTAAACATCTGTCGCACTCATTTCCAAAGTTTCAATCGCTGTCACACAAGTGTCGTCACGATTGTTGCAAATTGTATCTTTAGTGTCGCACTTGTCATAAGTTGTTGTAAAGGTGTCACACTGAGGGAAATGCATTGTTCATGTGTCTTGGATGATCTATTTTGTTTTTTCATCAAGTATTCCAAGTGTGTGATCATAGTTGAAGTCTTAACACTATTCACATCAGCCTCATTAATCCTACACTTAGCCAATTTCTGAAAAATATTCCCAACCAAGCAACCTAGCTTCACCCAATCTCCCTAAACTACGCATTGCACAGCCTCAGTCCTCTAGCTGTGACCTTACCTATTGACACTGTGCAATGCATAGTTCCTCTCTTCAAGGACTGTTGCATTGCGTACTTCCAGTGTTCAAGCCCAGACCTTAGCTCCCAGAATTGCGCAATCCATCTTCCCAACCTGACCTCAACTGCGCATTCTGCAATCTCTAGCCTCAATATCATCCCTTGAGCCCATGAGTTGTGCAATTGCACAATGGCCTAGCCTCCTTTGTCTCCTAGAACTATGCAATGTAATGATGCAGTGCCCATCCCCTCAGCCTATCACACTGACCTCCACAGTTGCGCAGTTTTCTTTCTCAGCCCAGCTTGTACAGCGCATTACGTAGTATCAAAGCTCAAGGTTCACCCATGACTTCTTGAACAGCGTAACTACATAGTCATTGGGCCCCTCTCCCAGCTTGTTACATGTTTCCGGCTCAGTCAATGGATCAATATGCACTATCTTAGACTAGCGGTTTTCGAACTGATGTCGTCTTGTCATGAGTGAATTGCAAATATAGGTACCTTATCATGACATGGAAAGATGATGAAGAAGGAGATGAATAAGGGAAACATGTTGAAATACATCTTTGTAGTTGAGTATGCAAGATGATCAACTGAGAGAAATCAAAGGGACACTAGTTTGCGATCAAAACTCAAGACTTGAGATCATTGAATATTTCTTATCACCAAGCCATGCGAAGGTGGAAATAAAATCATTCTCAAGAAGACACTAAACAAAAAGAAGTAGTAGTGGCTTGAAATTTCCACATCATCAAGCATTCCATGTGAACAATTGTCATGTCATGCCATGTCATGAGTTGTCACATGCCACACCATTATGGTGGATTATGTAATTCATGTTTCAAAATTGTATTGTAAAGTGAAATTCCAAAGGACATGTACAGAATATGAAAAGTCATGTAAAGTTGAAAATTCATAGGAAGTCAAACAGTCATGTGGGTAGATGAAGAGTCACAAGGAAGGTGAAGCATCACCTCCTCATTGTTATATGTACACCCTCATTTTAAGAGCAAGGGACTTTTCACCTTGGCTCCTCCTGCAAAGCATTAGAGAGATAAGCTAGTTACTTTGAGGAGCAAGGAGTGGCTCCAACGCTCCACTATTAGAGCTAGTGGTGTTCATTGTATACATGTGTCTTGGAACTTTTACTTACTATTAGAAGCCTTATGGCTAACATTTTCTTCATGCACAGATTCTGGATATTTGTAATACTATTATGTGATTGTTTTTAATTCATGTTTTCTTTCATCTGTGCTAAAGTAGTTGAACTATTTCAGTTATTTTGGTACTTATCATATTGATAATGTGTTGTAATTGTTATTATCAATATCACATCCTCATGAACTATTCCGCTAGATATTAGATATTAGATATTTCTTGTTACATTGGTTGCAATGACCGTCACATCTCTGTGGACTATTATGCTTGATGTTGTACAAATTCTTCTTATTTATTTGTGTCTCTACTAGGGTAGTACTATTACCTCTCCCTTAGAGGCCCACTTTTCCTCCCCCTCCTTGGTAAAATAAATTTGACACGCATATGACCGAACACTCACCAGGCACACCCTTTTTGAAGGTACATTTTCCCTCCTCTCTCTTACTACCAGTTAGAGCCAAGGCATATCTTTAATACAACCAGCAACTGGGCCATATTCCAGAGAGGGATCCTATCCCAAACGGTGTGAGGTCTAATTTAGACCACATATTGGGGAGACCCCTTGAATGTTGGCGGGTCCAACACTGTAAACATTTATGGCGCTAGATGGAGGGAAACCATATTTTTATGGTTGATAACTTCACCCACCCAAATCTTACTTCCTCTGGTCAAGGCAATAATAACAATGTAAACTTTGAAACAAGAACTATAAACTCAAAACGAGAACTTTGGCCAAAAAAACCCAAAAAAAACATGAAAAACAGTGCTAAAAATGAAAAGTGTGTATACTGGAACGATGGTTTTTTTTAGGGTCAATTTTCAACATTTTTAAAAAATGGCAGTAAAACCGATTTTTTTTGTGCAAAAAATAGTTGTTTTTGAGGAAAAAAACAAACTAATGTTTTTTGGTAGAATAACATTTTTTTTCCTAGGTATAATTTCAACATTTTCTAGTAATGACGATAAAGATAAAATAATGGGATCTTAAACACATTAAAATTCTATCAGTTTTCATCCATGTTGTTAAACATATAATAACATGACAGTAAAGATCGCTAAAATTCTAATTGTTTTAAACCATAACATTAAAGATACAAAAAAATTGGAAACTTTTCAACCATAAAATAAAAAACCCATGACATTATGAACAAATTACATGACTAAATTAATCAAAATGTCATTACTTTTAGATTGAATGAAACATACATTATATCTCTAAGTTATTGTTGCATTGTAGATATTCTAATCAATAAAAATCATCATAATTAAAACATATAATCCAACAAACATAAAAATGACTCATAACATCATTTAACACCATATGGAAATCAAAATTTTTATTTCAAGATAAAATGCAAACATCAGTTATATAAACTGTCTTAGACAACTATTCAAAATCACTCATATTTTCTTGAACACCATCAGAATTCACATCTTCAGATGAATGACTAGATGCAGATGAAGATGTTCCATATTCTTCTCTTTCAACAACTAGTGCCCCATCTGAGTCCACATGCATTCCCACCATTTCAGGTTTCAAAATTCTTCTAGATCTATGACCGGTTTCAGTAGACTCCCATCTCAACATTGTTCCTTCTGGTAACAACCTCTTCAAAATCTCTATCGTTTTTAAGTGAAGAGTTCCTCTATTTGTTAAATTGAAGTCATCAACAAGTATGTCAACATCCTCCAATTTTAAGAGGTTTGTGCGGCGATGATTTATGTTTGTACCCTTTATTTTTCTCTTTCTACCAATTTTTTTATCAACTACCATCTCTGGATTATACACACCATTGAATGGGTGTGTATTTGTGGCATACCAATGTACTTCAACACCTACAACATCTTCATTTTCTGTAATGACCTTTATAACCTTAGCAAACCAAATTGGATAGCCACTGGGATCTCCATCTTCTAGCACTGTGATCATACAACCCTCCTTAAGATCAAGTATTGAACCCCTGTAAAGGTCTTCCATGGCTTCACGTTGTGCATGAGATCTTCTGGAACCAATATACATTTCTCTTTCCTCTGCCTGTGAAGAATTAACAATACCTTGAGATTGTTGTTGTTCAACAATTTTTCTTTCCTTATGTTCATTTAACACATTGTGGCCAAATAAATGGATTTTTCAAAGGTATATCTTCATTTGTTGTTCTTGAAATGATATTAATTTGATTATTGAAAAAAGACTCCCACCAAACTGAATCAGCAATATCAAAGTACTCATATGTATATCTAATACATTTTTTAATTTCTTCTAGGCAATCAAAATAATTTATATCTCTATTCTGTCTGCATGCATTATGAACTTCAGCAACTGATTGTAATAACAATATATTTGATGCAAATATTGGATGATCTGGAATGAACTTAAAAAATGCCAAACCTGATGACGGTGCCCATTATGCAGTAGTTGAATACTTCTTGCCCCATATTAGTGTTTTCCCATCAATTTTTTTGATACGAAATTGATGTTGGAAGCTAATGTCATTAAGTTGTTCAATGAATTTCTCCTCACCATGCAATCCAAGAATAAACCTTCGCATGTCAACAGTTTCTTCCAACACATCAAAAGTAGGCTCTGGCATGTATGATTTCTTAATACATTCAATTAATGATGGCAATCTCCCAACTTCTTTCCTCCTCAATGTGACTAAAAAATGACTGAACATCTCATCAATATGGTCATGAGTGTGCCCAACAAGAAGGAAACCAACCTTTACCTTCTGAAAAATTCTCAATTCAACAAGCATGTTTAGATATCCAAAAACAATCTGATTTTTGTTTTCACGACAAGTGTTTTCCAATTGTAGATACAAATTTCAGGAAGATTATTAGGCCAATGAGAAAGCACATCATGAATTATGGTTATTGTTATATTTGCATCATTATGAATATTTGGAGCTATGAAGTATACCCTTGGCAACATTTTCCCATTGAAGACCATACAACCGACCAAGTGATACCGAATAAAATTTTCCACCTGCAAATTTTTGGGTGTGCGAACAAAATGTGGTAGAAGTGTTTTATTTTGGTCCATACCATCAATTATCAAACCCAAATATTTATTTGGATTATCATAACACTTATTTTGATGCGTGTAAAACTTTTTCCTTTCACTTTTTTGTTGTTTGAGATGCTCTTGAAGTGCTTTGACAATTGAATCTACACAACATAAAAGAAATTCATTAAGAAATACATTTTCATAGTTGATGACTATACAATTTTAAAAGTTATAGTTATGAATGCTTACCTCTTTCTGACCCTTCACATTTATCCCTTTTTTATTTAAGAGAAGCACATGCACTGCAAATCCCCATCCTAGTCTTCTTAGGAATACAGACAATATTGAATTATTTCTTCCATATCTTCACAAAATATTGATATGTAATAAATCGACCATGTCCCTTAGCACCTTCTACATATTCTTTGTATAAGTTGTAGATTTATCGTCTTGAGAAATTATCTGGAATATGTATTGTCTCTCTATTTGGCATACACTCTCCATGCTTTCAAAAGAAATATTTCATCCATGACATTGCAGTATTTGATCATAGCCCAAACTATGGTTTATGATGTACTTTTGAATAAAATGTGGGATCCTTTTCCAAATTTTCTTGGATTCTTGACAAACGAAAATCACCCATTGAATGAAACATTTTGAAAGCCTTTCTACAGATAAATGAAGACCCAATATGATAATCATAACCTGACAATGTAGATTGCATGTACCCCACTAAATATGAATTTTGCATGCTTTTATTCATTGAAAAATATATCTTCCTTTTTTCTAATGCAAACTTGAAATCCATATGTTTCAAGCAATATTTTTGACAACATTCACTTGAAATGAGAGTGTTGATAGAACTTATTCTCGTCATATATTCTTCTCTACCTCTTTTATAACTAGAACATCTTGGATTGATACGAAAAGGTCTGCTCCTACTCCTCGATACAATATTTCATGGCAACATCTCCATCATTGTATCATCATTTGTATAAGCATTTTCATCATCATTATGAGGAATTTTATCCTCACTATATCAACTGTGCTTTTGAAATATTGACTTAGAGGATATTCTTCATCTTGCCCTTCTTCAATGCTACTCTCATAGTCCTTAGAATTAGGACTAAATGGAAAATTTGACTTGATGTTTATTGGATATTCTTCATCATGTGCATTTTCAGTGTTGCTCACATAATCCATAGGATTAGGACTACATCTAAAATGTGACTCTTTACTTACTAAAAATTATTCATCCTTCCCTTCGTCACTACTTCTCTCATAGTCCTTAGGATTAGGACTAAGTTCTTAATCCTGTCCTTCGTCACTATTTCTCTCATAGTCCTTAGGATTAGGACTAGGTGGAAAATGTGACTCTCGATTTATTGGAAATTCTTCATCCTAGCCTTCATCATTGTTGCTCTCATAGTCCATGGGATTAGGAATAAGTGGAAACTACGACTCTTTATTTATTTGAAAATCTTCATCACTGTTGCTCTCATAGTCCATAGGATTAGGACTAAGTGGACACTATGACACTCTATTCATTTGAAATTATTCATCATGTTCTTCATCATTATTTCTCTCATAGTCCATAGGATTAGAACTAAGTGGACATCATGACGCTCTATTCATTTGAAATTCTTCATCATGTTCTTCATCATTGCTGCTCTCATAGTCCATAGGATTAGGACTAAGTGGACACTGTGACACTCTATTCATTTTAAATTCTTCATCATGCTCTTCATCATTGTTGCTCTCATAGTCCATAGGATTAGGACTAAGTGGACACTATGACACTCTATTCATTTGAATTTCTTCATCATGCTCTTCATCATTTCTGCTCTCATAGTCCATAGGATTAGGACTAAGTGGAAATTGCAACTCTTTATTTATTTGAAAATCTTCATCATTCTCTTCATCATTGCTGCTCTCATAGTCCATAGGATTAGGAGTAAGTGGAAACCGTGACTCTCTATTTATTTGAAATTCTTCATCATGTCTTTCATCAGTGCTTCTCTCATTGTCCTTAGGATTAGGACTAAGTGGAATATTTGACTCTCTATTCATAGTGGAATAATTTCTGTTATATTCATCAATATGAATAGACTTGTTACGTGATGAAGATGTTGATGCTTCACAAAGTGAAACTTCACTATCAGAAGAATCCATGTCTTTCAAACAGAAGAGGTTGAATGATATAAATGCACTCTCTCCTAATGATAATATATAGCTTAAAGAATGAAAATTTCCCTCCAAAGTTTCCCTCCAAAAAAATTTGCCGAAATTTTTCCCTCCAAAAATTTTGTTTCATGTATTTTCCTCCATAATTTTCTTCTACAATTTATTGAAAAAAATTAACTAAAATTTTCTTATGAAATAAATATTTTAAACTAAATCTTTAAATTAAAATTGTAAGCTAAATATTTACCTAAATTAATTTTTTAATTAAACTATATAATATTTACTAGACAATTGAATGCTTTTTTAATTTTTATTATATCTTCTAAAACTAATTAATCCCACATTCACCCTATTGTAAAAAAAAATTGTAATGTTCGCTTTATCATAATTTACTATATCGCCATAACAAGAATTATATGTTAAAGTCTTTATAAAAAGAAATTAATCTCACATTCACCGTGCAGTAAAACAATTCCGTAATGTTCATTTTATCATAGTTCCCTATATCGCCATAAAAAAATTTACATGTTAAAGTTTTTATAAAAACAAATTAGTCCCACATTAACCATGCGGTAAAATAATTCCGTAATTTCCACTATAATATAAATTTCATTATCACTATTCCTCACATCACATCAAGGTTTTTCAAGGTTCGTTAAAAGACGGAACGAATTTGTCGAGCAACTATATTGCTATCAACAACAACATATTCAACGGAAGATTAACGGATTTGAAAGGTTAGTTTCTCTTTTGTTGCGTGTAAGTTTTAAAATTCAATAGGTTTAATGAAAAAAAAAATTAGACATTAAAAATTTAGATGAGACAGATTTACCCACTACATCTGCAGTGGGCGCGGTGGGCCCGATCATGCTCCCCGACGGCCCAACGGGCCCGTGGGAGAGGGGCGGAGGGGCTGGTCGCCCAGCCCCCTACCCCACCCCGACGGTCCAACGATCAACCTGGGTGGCGGGCTGATTCCTAGAATCGGCCAGCTGTTGGACCACTAGGGTGGGGCGGGAGGGGGCTGCACAATTGGGGCAGCTGGGGTGGGGTGGTAGGGGGCTGCATTTTTTTATTTCTTTTTTATTTTTATTTTTTCTAAATGGTTATGTTTTACAAAATTATTTATCATTTATCGTTTTTTTTTTTTAATTTAAGATATTATTTTTTTGTAATTTACTTATTTATATATGTGTGTGTGCGTGTGTGTGTTTTGCAGGAAAATGGCATTAAAGAAGATTTATGTGAATCTTTCTAGACCAAAGACTGCTAAAATTAAAGGTGCATCCTCAAAAAGTATTGTTGAATGAACCAAACCTAAGCTGATAACTACAAATCTATCAAGTGCCTCAAATGATAAGAAGACGATTTCATACTGGAAGAAATCAAAAGAAGTGAGACTTCCATAAAATGTATGGTATGTGAAAGAAAGAGAAGGTGAAGATGTGCAGATATATCTATATGTTGATATCCCTAACAATAGTGGAATTTATGAGGTGCTGGGAAAGGTCATAGACATGTGTTTGGTACCGGACACTGAAGTTGTTTATATACTTACAAAACTGCCCAAGTCACATGATAAGATTAAATACCAGTATAATCATATTCATTGTATGACACGAGAGAGGTATCTACAAAGTTGTCTAAACAAATCGTAAATGAGATTGCACAAGATATCGTAAGTATTGTTATTTATATTTGTGTTTTGCATTATTGTAACTGTCTCATTATATTTTTATAACTTATTTTTTATTGACATATGATATTTTGTTTGATAGAATTTTGTTGAAAGTCTTTCAATTATGTTGGGATGCATTCATTTAATAGAGAAATATATTATGAATGTTGTCAGCAGTTTCTACTCAGGGTCAGAAGAAGATATGGAAAACAAGCAAAAAGTAGTAATTCATGATGCTACAAAACTACATCCAAGGGATCAGAAGAAAAAAAAAATGCCTCTAATGGATACATATAGCAAAGGTAGACAGGTTACTTTTGAAGATGAGGAAGTTGAAACTGACACTAACGAATATGTTTCCGTTACTGAGGATGACATTGGAACTGATGTTAGAAAGGAGAAGAGCCATAAAAGAAAAAAAATAACAATGCCCAAGAATGTCTTTGTTCTAGTTAATGATGAGATTGTTAGGAGGAAGAAAAGTAAAGTTGAACATTCTCATGTAGTCATTACTAACAGCGAAGATCCTAGTGAAACTTCAAAAGAAAGTAGGGAAATCATTACACTAGGAGCTGATTTAGAGGATGGCATTATTAAAACAAATCAAAATGCCATTCGACAGAACTTGACAAAGATAAACTTAATTGAGGGTGGTCGTACATTTCAGCTTAATGTGAGACAAATCTATAAGGCAAGTGAAGGACAATGTAAATATCAAATCAGAAATCCACACAACCTACATGTTCACAAATTGAAGGCATTAATGAGATACAATCCATATGATCATATGTTTAATTATGTGCTTCTTGTTGATCCAGTTCAAGTTCCCAACAAAGAAGCATTTCATAAGTCAAAATGTTTTGAATACAATTATTATGTGCTTGGGGAGAACCATTCTGTAGAAGCTCAAAGGCAATTGATGGAGGAATATCCCAATAACCCACATTTTGAAACAATGAAATGTATCATTTATGTTGGTTTATCAGATACAGAAGCAAAGTTATTGGCATGGGATCATAATTCAGATAATGAATATAGGATGTTTATGACTTTCATCCAAAGGGTTAGATTTATTCATAGTGAATTTGAAGAAAAATGTGGTGGGGATAAGATAAATGTTATTGTAGATTTCCGAAAGGAATGTTGTATGGAAATAGGCTATCAAATTGAGGAGAAAATCAATTCAAAAGGCGGCATAGTAAATACTCATATATTCAGAGGTATTGATAAAATTTTCCAGTTGGCATTTAGAACTGGAGAGATATGGGAATTGATTAATGAGATTTTTATCATGTGGGAGAACATTGGCATTAAAAACTAGAAGGTTAAAAATTTTAAACCATTGATATGTAGCAACAGTAAATCAGGTCCTGAAATGAAGCAGCTTCTAGAAGATATGACTATCACACCTTGGAGAGCAATGCAAGGAGTGAAGGATGAAAAACTTGTCCAAGCAATATTATGTCGTGTGAGATTGTTGGCATTATGACACAGATTTGGCGCTATGACACAGGTGTTGTCCTTGATGGAAACTCTCACAGATGACAAATCACAGTTCAGGCTCACAGAATGAAGAAAGAGAGGTATACGCAGGTTCCCATTGACCAAGCCGCGTGTACACGCGGGTTCGCCGACAAAAAGACGCGTATAGTGTACACACGCACTTTCACAGAAGGAAAGGCGCGTACATGCTGGAAAACTTGGTTTGGTTTGTGGTATTTGGTCCATGGTATTGTGATCCATGGTATTGGTCCAAGGTATCTTGTCCAAAGTGTTGACCCCGGGTATTTGGTCCAAGGTATTGATTCTAAGTGGTTTTGGACCGTGGTATTGAGTAAGGCCTAAGACTATAAAAGGAGGGGAAGATCATTAGGCAAAGGCACTCATGAATTAAATATCTAATGAAGAGCAAGATCTAGATTACAATTTATTAGGTTATGGTGCACATCTAGATCTGAATCAAGGATGAACCTGAGTGCTTGATGAAGGATAAGTTCTATTGATGGGTCAAGATCTTAAGGCTTGAAGAGAAGTATCTTTGTGTGGTTTTGATCTTTTATCGTAATAATTGGCGCATGTCGTACTCTGTAAATATGATGATCTGGGTATAACTGATGTCTGAATAATTAGGTTTACAGGTCTGTACGCAGGTTCATTATGGCAAAGGTGTGTATACACGCTGGTTCGGTATTTCAAAAGTGCGTATACACAGGTTTTCCTTGATACAAGTGCGTATGCACGTAGGTTTGTCACATTGAAGTAGCATACACCTCATAAAATATGCTTTAGCTACTTCTTATTGTTGTTGCAGTGTTCTGGGTTCTGGCTTGGGTTCTGGTTACAGCATTCAGAGAAGTGATTGTTTGATTCAGTTTTGGTTGGTGCAAAGGAGATTGGTTGATGCAGATATATTTGACGTTTGATTGATGTTATTGATGGATCCAGTCTGAAAATTTATGAAACGTGGTCCCTAGAAGAAAAGAGAAGGTTGTAGCCTTTTGTAGGTCAGCACCTACATACTGGTACATTAGCCAGTACAAGAGCTACAAGGTTGTAGCTCCCTTCCAGGAGAAGCTGGAGAATGAGAGAAGGTTGTAGCCTTCTGTAGGTAGAAGCCTACGTACTGGTATAAGACTGCACTAGTAAAAAATATTGTAAAAAGAAGTTTCTTATTAAAAGGAAGATAGAGACGATTGCAGCAGGTGGTTTTCACCCACATTGGGTTTCCACCTTATATCTTGTGTTCATGTGTGTGACTGTCTATTTTGTTTTTACTACTCCTGGTTACTATTTATATGGTTCTGATGCACAGATTAAAGATCAACATATGAAGAATTAACTAAATTATAAGTTTACTGGGTATACGCTAGTTGCCTTATATACAATTGCCTATACACGCAATTTTCATTAACTGAAGTAGCGTATATGAATTAGAATATGGAAATGAAATATTATTGACTTGCTAATACTGATTCACCCCCCCCCCCTCTCAGTATTATTTCCAACAATTGGTATCAGAGCAGGTCCTTTAGAAGAAACTTGATCGCTTGAAGGAAGATCTATCATCATGAGTAACTACGAAAGAGAGGGATACATTAGACCACCAATCTTTGATGGGAGCAACTTCGTTTATTGGAAGGTAAGAACCACAACCTATCTTCAATCTCTTAGAACGGATGTTTGGGGAATCATGGAAGGAGGATATACATTTCCATCAGCAATTCCTATAGATACAGCAGGTAAAAAGCAATATGAAACCAATGCCAAGGCTGTCAATACATTATTGGGGAGCCTGTCACAATCAGAATTTGTCAAGGTTATGCAGCTCAAAACTGCCAAAGAAATATGGGACAAGATCGTTCTAAGCTATGAAGGAGACAATCAGGTAAAACATAAAAAACTACAATCTCTCAGAATTCAATATGAAACTCTCAAAATGCACAATGATGAAAGTATAGCTCATTACTTCCTACGTATAGATGAGATTTTTAATCGCATGAAAAACTTGGGTGAAGAGATAAAAGAAGTTACTTTAGTTGAAAAGGTTTTAAGATCCTTGTATTCTAAGTTTGAATCAAAAGTTTCTGCCATAGAAGAAAAGCAATATCTTTAGAGTATTACTATGACACAGTTGCATGGAATCCTAACCGTTGTCGAAATGAGAAAAGGAGGTCCATCAGATATGAGAGAAGCCACATTCAAGGTTTCAGGAAGAGAAGAACTCAATGAATCAGGACACATTTCAGGAGGAGAGGAAGAAGCAAACTTTGTTAAGAACCTTCAACTGGGTTCTGGAAGATTCAGAGGTAAACTATCTTTCAAATGTTTTGCTTGTGGAAGAGTCAGTCATTATGCTGCCAAATGTCCTCATAAGGATAAGCTTGATAAAGGTAAGGAATCAGCAAAATGGAATAGAAAACAAAGTGTAAGTAAGAAGAGCTACTATACGCATGAAGATACCGATGGTTTATCAAATAGTGATGAAGATGAAAATAGTAATGATTATATACTTCTAATGGATTTTGAAGTTGATGATTTCTTGGATTCTTTAGATGAAGATGGTATTTATGAAGAAATCTCTAAACTTAAAATTTGTCTAGAAGAAAAGAATATGATTATAGAGACTCTGACATTCCAACTTGCTGAAAGGGAAAAACATAATGAAAAATTAGAATGTGAAATTGTGGGTCTAAGAAAGGATATTGAAAAAACAAAAGCTCTCAATATTAGATTTTCTAAAGGATCAGAGACCCTAAATGAAATTATCACAGTGCAGCGTTCTCCTCTGATAAAGATAGGTCTTGGATATACTGAAGAAGCACATAAACTGTCCACCTCCACTAAAAGCTATTTTGATGTTGTAAAGAGCAGTGAACAGTTTGTAAATCGGGGTCAATCTAATTCAAGGATGAACAAAAGCTACAACCAACCTCAGGTAAATCATACTCAGTTTGCTTCAAGAATGAATGTCAATGGAAACTACAATCACCAGGTCAGTAGGTTCGATAATCGCAGGAATTTCTTTAATGGCCAATGTTTTTTATGTCATAAATTTTGGCACAAAGCTTCTCAATGTGTTGCTTACAAGACCATCATGATTAGAGAAGCACGAAATCAAAAGAATGTGGTAGGGATCATGAAAAGGACCTACAATAACTTTTCTCTTCTTGAAAATGAAATAGAATGCTCTATCTGTAACAACTTCAGTCATGAAGATTTTGAATGCAGGAGTAAATTTTGGCAAACATCTCAGAAGGAGCAAACTTCATTGGGTCCCAAAACTTGGAGAAAGAAAGAACCACAAACAGAAAGATGTGGTATAGCCTTGTATGCAGAAGGACAAGAAAATCAGTGGTACATCGATAGTGGATGCTCGAAACACATGACAGGTGATAAAGAAAACTTCAGTCATATAATGCCTTAGAAAAGGGAAAGAAGGTCTCATTTGGAAATGACACTCCTATTGTCATAAAAGGTAAAGGTTCTGTTCTCTTGGAAGGAAAGGTTAAATCTGGGAATGTTATGTATGTTGATGGTCTAAAGCATAATCTATTGAGTGTCAGCTAAATGTGCGATCAAGGAAATGAAGTAGTATTTCGATCAAATGGATGTGTTGTTCATGAGCTTGATATAGGAGAAATAGTGATCAAAGGTATAAGAATTCCAAACAACCTATACATACTCAAGGGAGGACAACAACAGTGCTACCTAAGAAAAAATGATGAACACTGGCTATGGCACAGAAGATTGGGGAATCTAACCTTCTCTCAAATAAGAAAAGCATTTATATTCTAGGTTATTCGTGATCTTCCTGATATCAGCATTCTAGAAAATACAATATGCAAATCATGTCAATTTGGTAAGCAAACCAGAGCTCATTTCCCTGAGAAGGAAGGATCAGCTAGTAAGCCTCTTGAACTTGTTCATACTGATTTATGTGGTCCATCAAGGAAAAGGTCACCTCGTGGAGAAGAATACTTTATATTGTTCATTGACAACTTTTCCAAAATGTGTTGGATAGGACTTCTAAACCATAAAGATGAAGCAGCTGAAAAGTTCAAAGCCTTCAAAGCGTTGGTTGAAAATGAATCAAATCGCAAAATCAAATGCCTCAGGTCTGATCGAGGAGGAGAATTTACCTCAGATGAATTCTTCGACTTTTGTGAAGAACATGGAATAAGAAGGGAATTCTCTACCGCAAGGACTCCTCAGCAAAATGGAGTGGTAGAAAAGATGAACAGAATTGTTCAACAAATGGCTCGTGCCATGCTAAATGAGTCTGGAACTCCTGCAACCTTCTGGGGTGAAGCTACATTTGTTGCCGTCATTATTCTCAACAAAAAAAACGTTCGGGTAAACAGCACTCAAACTCCACATGAACTTTGGTATGGTAAGACTCCTACTGTAAAATACTTCAAAGTTTTTTGAAGCAAATGCTACATCAAAAGCACTGATGAAAAACTTGGCAAGTTTGAACCTAGAGCAGATGAAGGCATTCTCCTTGGTTACTCTTCCCGAAGTAAAGGATATAAGTGTTATAATAAAAGACTAGGGAAAATTGTTGAAAGTATTGATGTTGTGGTTGATGAAGCAGGCCAAAATCCAAAGTAGATAAAAACTGAAGATTATGAAGAAGATGAGGATTATCCTTCCACATCAAATTAGACTAATTTTGAAGAAGAAACCAATGAAGCACCAGAAGAATAGATAACGGTAGAAGAAAAGAATCCATTCAGTTATGTTCAGAAAAATCATCCAGAGACTCAAATTTTGGGACAGAAAGAGGCAGGTGTGCAGACAAGAAGAACTATTACAGAAGCTTCAAGTTATCTAGCATTGCTTTCCACCATCGAACTTCAAAATGTACATGAAGCATGCAAAGATGAATGTTTGGTCAAGGCCATGAATGAAGAGCTTGAGCAAATTGAAAAGAATAATACTTGGGAATTAGTTCCTAGACCTCATGATAAGAAAATCATAGGAACCAAATGGATATTCAAAACAAGCTGAATGAAAATGGAGAAGTTATTAGAAACAAGGCTAGACTTGTTTGTAAAGGATATGCTCAACAACAAGGTATAGTTTTTGAAGAAACTTTTGCACCTGTTGCTAGACTTGAAGCCATAAGAATGTTCCTTGCTCTTTCTAGCTTTCATAACTTCAAATTATACCAAATGGATGTAAAATCTGGCTTTCTTAATGGAGACTTAGAAGAAGTATATATTGAGCAACCAGATGGATTCATCCTTGGAAATGATCCAAAACTTGTATGCAGACTCAGAAAGGCTCTCTATGGTCTAAAACAAGCTCCAAGGGCCTGGTATTACCGTCTTGACAAATACCTCCATCAACAAGGTTTTTCAAAAGGATCAGCTGATAGCAATCTATATACAAAGATTGACAATGATAAATTGCTAATACTTGTTGTGTATGTTGATGATATCATTTTTGGTAGCAATGAAGAAGTCATGAGTCAAAACTTTGCTTTGGTAATGCAAAAATAATTTGAAATGTCCCTGCTTGGTGAACTCACATATTTTCTTGGTTTACAAGTTCAACAAAATAAAGATGGTATTTTTCTATCACAAACCAAGTATCTCAAGCAGATCTTGAAAAAATATGGCATGGAAGACTCTAAATCAGTATGTACCCCTATGGTAATAGGATGCAGTCTCAGTTCAAATGAGGAATCAGCAGTAGTACATAAACCAACCTAGAGATCCATGATTGGCAGTCTGATTCATCTAACAGGTACCCGACCAGAAATCATGCATGCAGTGGGAATAGTTGGAAGATTTCAAGCAAATCCAAAGGAATCACATCTTCAGGCAGTCAAAAAGATTTTCAAATATCTTCAAGGAACACAGAACTTTGGTTTATGGTATCCTAGAGATACAGATCTTATGCTTCATGCATATACAAATGCAGATTGGGCAGGAAGCGTGGATGACAAAAAAAGCACTAGTGGTGGTGCATTCTATATGGGTTCCAGACTAGTGTCTTGGTTTAGCAAGAAACAAAGTTCAATTGCATTATCTACAGCTGAAGCAGAATATGTGGCTGCTGCATCTTGCTACACACAACTCCTTTGGATGATGCAAACATTGCAAGACATTCACATTACATGTACTCCACCCATTTCCATTCTATGTGATAATACAAGTGCAATCAGTATTTCAAAGAATCCAGTCATGCACTCCAAGACCAAGCACATACCTATCAAATATCATTTTCTCCGTGAACAAGTGCTTGAACAAAAGGTCAAATTGGAGTATGTTCACCAAACCACTGCCCAGAGAGACATTTGAATATCTCAGACAAAAGCTGGGAGTAGTTGATGCATCATCTTGCTGTTGAAACTTATTTGTTTCAGAGAAAAGTGGTTGTACGCAAGTTGCATGAAGCATATCTACATACATACGCTGGTTGTTGTGGATACAGTCGCGTATATGTTGGTTTGAAGAAAATCATTGGGCCAGACTCAGGATGAAAAGAGTCTAATATGGATCTGACAGTGATCATCTAGCACAGGTTTAGGGGGAGCATATACTTCTAATAATGCATTGTTGGCATTATCTTAGAAGACCTTGGTACAAATTCACAGTTGCTTTTGATTCAGGTGGAACAGGTGCAGAGGGAGATCATGGTTGCTAATATGGATGGTGATTGACAGATACTACTGATGATAGTTGCTGATAACTATCATATTCTTGTTTCAGATATTTTGTCTCTATGACATGTATATCTTTTATCATCAAGGTCATGAAACGAGTTATTTTGTTTCCCCACTATGCATGGGATGGATGATGTAATGTTTTTGTTTTGTCATGTATAAACATTTGGTATATCCCCACTTGGTTGGGTGGATGAGTCAATCTTGGTATATCCCCACTTGGTTGGGAGATGGATGTATGTATGAGCCTTTGGTGATAGGAAGGTCATTTATGATGTATAGAGTCATGTTCTTCTTGTAGAACATCTTTTTGCAGACCTTGCTTGCAGTCATGGGGAGCATGGATAGCACACTTCAGCATATCAGAGAATTCAACATGTACTCAGGGGGAGCATAACCCTTTGCCCTTGATGACAAAGTGGGAGAATGACTTGGGGTTGCCATCAGGTCCAAAGGGGGAGATTGTTGGCATTATGACACATATTTAGCGCTATGACACAGGTGTTATCCTTGATGGCAACTTTCACAGATGACATATCACAGTTCAGGCTCACAGAATGAAGAAAGAGAGGTATATGCAGGTTCCCATTGACCAAGCCACGTGCACATGCGAGTTCGCTGACCAAAAGACACGTATAGCATACACACGCACTTTCATGGAAGGAAAGGCGCGTACATGTTGGAAAACTTGGTTTTGGTCCGTAGTATTTGGTCCATGGTATTGTGATCCATGGTATTGGTCCAAGGTATATTGTCCGAAGTGTTGACCCCAGGTATTTGGTCCAAGGTATTGATTCTAAGTGGTTTTGGACCATGGTATTGAGTAAGGCCTAAGACTATAAAAGGAGGAGAAAATCATTAGGCAAAGGCACTCATGAATTGAATATCTAATGAAGAGCAAGATCTAGATTACAAGTTATTAGGTTATGGTGCACAGCTGGATCTGAATCAAGGATGAACCTGAGCGCTTGATGAAGGATAAGTTCTATTGATGGGTCAAGATCTTAAGGCTTGAAGAGAAGTATCTTTGTGTGGTTTTGATCTTTTATCGTAATAATTGGCGCATGTTGTAATCTATAAATATGATGATCTGGGTATAATTGATATCTGAATAATTAGGTTTACAGATTTGTACACAGGTTCATTATAGCAAAGGCGCGTATACACGCTGGTTCGGCATTTCAAAAGTGCGTATACGCAGGTTTTCCTTGAGACAAGTGCGTATGCACGCAGGTTCATCACATTGAAGTAGCGTACACCTCATAAAATATGCTTTAGCTACTTTTGATTGTTGTTGCAATGTTCTGGGTTCTGGCTTGGGTTCTGGTTACTATTACTATATTCTGGTTACAGCATTCAGAGAAGTGACAGTTTGATTCAGTTTTGGTTGGTGCAAAGGAGATTGGTTGATGCAGATATATTTGACGTTTGATTGATGTTATTGATGGATCTAGTCTGAAAATTTATGAAACGTGGTCCCTGGAAGAAAAGAGAAGGTTGTAGCCTTCTGTAGGTCAGCACCTACGTACTGGTACATCAACTAGTACAAGAGCTAGGGGTTTGTAGCTCCCTTCCAGGAGAAGCTGGAGAACAAGAGAAGATTGTAGCCTTCTGCAGGTAGAAGCCTATGTACTGGTAAGACTGCACCAATACAAAATATTGTAAAAATAAGTTTCTTATTAAAAGGAAGATAGAGACGATTGCAGCAGGTGGTTTTCACCCACATTGGGTTTCCACCTTATATCTTGTGTTCATGTGTGTGACTGTCTGTTTTGTTTTTACTGCTCCTGGTTACTGTTTATATGGTTCTAATGCACATATTAAAGATCAACATATGAAAAATTAACTAAATTATAAGCTTACTGAGTATACGCTAGTTGCCTTATATACAGTTGCGTATACACGCAAGTTTCATTAACTGAAGTAGCGTATATGAATCAAAGTATGGAAATGAAATATTATTGACTTGCTAACACTGATTCACCCCCCCTCTCAGTATTATTTCCAACAGTGAAGGGAATTATCATTGGAGGAAATGTCTTAAGAACTTCAAAAGTAAGTTTATTGAATTATTTCTAATTATTTCTAGATTATAATTTTGTTTTTAATATAACATATTATTCTCGGTAGTATTTCTTATACATGTCATTATATTAATTTTTTTTACTTTATCTATTCAGTCACAAAGTTTACATGAAAATACAAGAACAAATGGTTAAATTGTTGAATGAAGATAGTTTGGATGATGTTGTACACAACTATCCGGATTCAAGTTCTACATCAACACTAAAAGATTTTTATCTTGCATTTAAAAAGGTATGTTGATTTATACATTCATTTTTATTCATCTCTATACTATTTTTATTTTATAACTTATACATATATTTGATTATTTTATTAAAGATGAGGAAGGATGCAAATGGAGCACCAAATAGTTTCAGAACCTTTATTGAAAAAATTAAGATCGAAAGATTGAAGAAGCAACGTCTTAAGAATGTTGAACTTGATCCAAATATTACTCATTTCATTTGGAATGGGTTTAACATTGTTCAATATCAAGTAATACAAGGCGACTGTGAAGACTTTGCTAAACTCATACCTAAAAGGAATTATTCCCTAGTTATTGCAGATATTCCCCATGGTTTCAATATCCCAAACATTGACTATGATAGTGACCCTTATCCTTATCAAGCTCTTAGTAAAGTGGATGTGGAATTTGTAGAAGTCACATGATCACCGTTATGGAGATTTGTGACATTTCATTCAGACACACAATTGGAAATGTTATTGTCAAGCTTCAAGGGGAAAACAAACTCAAGGATGCAGCGTACATGGTAAGACGTTGAAAATGTATGTTTGATTAATGTTAAAAAAAATCATGTATGTACAAGTTAATTGAACTTTTACTATTTCATGCTACAGGAAAAAGTCAAATCTTCTTAAACATGAAGATCAACCATTTATAAATGATTGTGAGTTCATCCATATTTATAGTTGGGCAAAAGATGATAACTAGATGTCTATGATTTTTAATCGGGTAGATGGAAAGAGTCATAGCCAAGTACTGGTTTATGATGTTGTTGTGAAAAAACTAACATATGAAGACAAAGAAGCAAAATGAGACATAGTTAACATTTATCAAAAACCACAGTCATTGATTAACTATCTTATAGACATATGTTCAAATGAAGGAGATTGGGTTTTGGATTTATTTTTTGGTTCGGGTAAGTTTTATTATATAGAATTGAATTTCAATATCTTCTTTCTTAATTTATATGTCATTATATTAATTTACTTCATTATTTCTTTTGTGCTTGATAACTAGGTACAACACTAGCATGTTGCCTACAAAAAGGAAAAAATTGCATTGCAATTGAAAAAGATCCAGTACAGTGAAAATTTATTCAACAAAGAATTAATGCTCTTCAATTTCTTCCAGATGTAATGCAAGAAATTGAGTTGAAGAAAGGGGATTTTAGTGAAACGTGTGTGGCAAAAAAGGCAAAGGAACCTCAACCACCATTACATGGAATGATTGGAAAGACATACATTGGGAGATTCGCAGACATCATAGATCCATTAGAAGAGGAAAACGAGCAAAATGAAGCAAAAAATATTGTGGGAGAAGACAATGATGAAACTCTAGAGGATGAAGAGTTTGGATTACGTGATATTGTTGATTAAATTTAAGTTATGCTAGGAAATCAAACTCATTGTTTGTAACTATTAATTAGTTAAACTTCTAATGTTTTCTACTATAACATTTTATGAGAAGAATAAGCATTCAATTAATTTTGCTATGTGTCCAACATTTGTATTATGTGATTTTCACTTTAATTTTTATGTGAATCGTTATTTTTGAAAAACACAGTGATTATTATTATTTTTTGACATGAAATTATTTAAAAAAAAAAAAAAAATTATTTAACCATTTTTTGTTAATTTTTTCTATAAAAATTGTGATTTTGACATGTCATTTCTAGCAAAAAATTATCAAAATGTATAATTTTTAGTTATATTTATGTTAAAAATGGCTATTTTATGTCAATTGTTAAAAATTATTGTTTTTTAGAGACAATTATTTGATGTGCATTGAAAAAATTAATTAACGATATATAAATATGTAGAATATCAAAATTTTAAAATATCGACCTTCTTCTTTAACTATGCAAAAAAATAAAAACCTCACTACAAAAAAAAAACAAGAAAATATGAAGAAGAAGACCACTTCAAAAATTGTTAAATTTAGAAAATAATTATTCACATTTAATACATTAGAAAATTTAAAGTCAAAAAATAGGTCTTTTAAAAAAGGGCCTGATGCAGAATCAACACTTTTTAAAATCAGCATGCAAATCACTAACATTCTAAAAACTAATGTACATAAAAAAATTAAAGTGTCAAAAACTATGCTAAAAAAAATATGTGTATTCTACATCACCACTTTTCAAAATCGGGTCACTTTTTTGCTACCTCTATGAAACGGGTAATCGTATCAGTTCCTGTTTCAAAGTTTTCATTATTTAATATCCCTAACACCTCCCCTGTGCATATTCCTGAAGTGGCAAATCCTTCTCAGCCCAAGACTGTAAAAACTTGTGAAATATCTTACGACCAGATCTGGTCCATCTGCCCTATCACTCGTAAGTTTGCAAGAGCTATTAGATTGATACCCATAATACATAATCTTACATGTTTTCCAAAGAAGAACCAAACCACCTTCACTGGGATAGTGGTCTCAACAATTGAAGATTTGGTTCTTGCCACCCTTGAAGAGTTAACAGACTTTGAAGAGAACGCAGAAAAACTAGAGCAACTTCCAACCTTCAATGGCGGTGATGGTAATAACGTGGTACTCTCGGACAATAATTTTCACGGGTTAGGCGATGGAGAAGAAGAAGAACAACAAAACCAATCATATTCTGACAAAGAAGGGGAAAACAATGATGAATACATGGTGGACCAAGATCTGGACTGGATGTCTCAGGGCCCACTTGCGCTATCGGGCATTCTACACAAGATGCCAAAACATCCGGAAAAGCTATTAATGAAGTATGACCTTAACAAAGCAATAAAATTTGAGGACCATCTAGACAACTTATACCTACATCTGCAAATGCTAGAGGTACATTATGATTATGTTGCATGCAGACTTTTTTCATGCACCTTAGATGCAGAGAAGCTTTCTGGTATCATAGTCTTCATCTGAATTCCATCCAGAATTAGAAGGGGTTTAAGAAGATTTTTATTGAAAAAATCGTTGATGACAAAACCCCCGTCAAGTTGTTGAAAGCGCTGGGCAATCTCAAGATGGAGCACAAAGAAAAAGTGAAAGATTTCAATCATAGGTTTAACCATATCTTGAACAAATTTCTAGAAGACACAAAATCTCATGACTCCATCACAATCGATTATTTCACATTTGCCTTACCAAAAAGCATTGTGCAGTTCGTGAAAAGAACTGTGAAGCCAACTTTGGCTGAGAATTTCGACGAGGCAATCGCAGTTGAAAAAGACTTACGTGCAATTGGAGTCATCACTGATGATGAATCACAAAGGACTCCAAAGATAATGGGAAAAGGTATCGGGCCTCCATAAGCAAGTCCAAGGAGAAATAAGTTGTCGATCTTGAGAGATTGAACCGCACCATCAAGTCT
Organism: Pinus tabuliformis; assembly: GCA_031772625.1. NCBI lineage: Eukaryota > Viridiplantae > Streptophyta > Pinopsida > Pinales > Pinaceae > Pinus > Pinus tabuliformis. The sequence goes on from CM062813.1 coordinate 2,444,836, forward strand.
CTATCCAACGAGTTGGCAGAGTTGAAACAGTGGTCAATCGATACCACCGTAAGAAACAAGCCTTTGATATTCAACATCCTCAAAAGAGATGCCAACTTCGACAGTAGCAGCAACCAACCGTCCAATTCTGCGCAAAGCTCGAACGTGTTGTGCCCTACAACAACCCCCCATTTCATAACATTTTTATTCACAAACAATTAACATATGAAATGGGTCCCTTTTAAAAATTTAATTGGCATTAATGAATTTGTTCGAAAAAGGTATGATAATCAAATGAATTTGTGAATGAAAGCCTTTTTGAATAAATATCAAGCAATTTTTGGTTAGTGCGAAAAAGCAATCGCAAGATCGCATGTCGCAATAACAAGAGAAACACATTTAAATATCACCTTGGTCCTTGCCGATGCGATATCGCTATCGGCGATCGGCGGTATTCAATGCACACACAAAAAGAGCACATATCTTACACCCCGATGCGACGTGATATCGGCGATCGGCTATCGGCGCTGCCTCTTGTGGAAAAACGCCTTAAGTTATAAGCCCCGACCCGATGCGATATCGCTATCGGTAGTCGGCGGAATCCCATACACTTTCATAAGACGCTCAGATCTTTTCCCCGATGCGATGTGATATCGCAATCGGAAGTCGGCAAATCATTTGACATACATCTAGTAATGTGTTCACGCGCTAATCCGATGCGATGTCGCAATCGGCATTCGCCAAGACCTCTCCCAAACGATAGTATCACTCACACCCCCGATGCGATGCGATGACGCTTAACGATGATCAGAGTTCCTAAAAGGTGATTGCTTCAAGCTTTAAAGTTATATTTAAATCCGGTTGACAAAAGCACAGATTTCAAAATGCCGTTAAATGCAGGGATAAGGTAATGCATGCGTATTTAAAACTTTGCCCCTTCGATTTAACGAACACTTACGATTAGACCTTTAAAATATCTGTTGCACGCTTTAAGGGGTCATTCAGCCTAATAACGATGTAATGGTCATTTATGGAGCTGCAGGCCGTAAAATCACCATCATTGCATCTGCGGTGTCTTCTCAAATCATTAGATCCGCAGCCACTTTTAGAATTAATCTTGCCACGCTTCAAGTAATATATCTTTCCCGTTATGGATTGTCGTTGTTATTTCCTTGTTACGATTTCTCTTGCATTTGTGTAGAATTCAGCTGTCGAGAGAAGCCTGAACATGATGGGGAAGAAATTCAAGAAGGCTGCGGGTTCTACTGCAACACCTGTCGCAGGTCAAGCTGCTACAGTTTCGAAGAAAGGCCTAATCTCAGATACTACATGCACTGGTCTTCCTAGCACTACATGGCAGGGTACATATAATCTGTTAGAGGCCGAGCAACCGGCAAAGACAGTGACTGAGGCTAGTGTGGATGAACAAAGGAAGTCCGAGGCAACTCTCAAAGACTTGGCCGACTCCTTTTTGCACAGAATAGCAGCCAGAGAGCAGGTCCTACCTTACACTGATGTGGTACACTGGGCAATTGAGGAAATTACCCTCACTGATAGAACTTTTCATACAAGGGATGGAAGGATTTTCGGGTCGTTCAAGCCTGATGACCTGAGGCGAATGTATCATTTGCCTGAACCGGAGCTAGTCTATAACAGAGCCTTCGTGGAGAAGTTCGCGAACGAGAATGAATCACCATCTGAACCCCTCCGAGATTGGAGGCAGAACCCAGCCAAACACAAGCATGAAAGTTCGGGTAAGTACTCCAATGCTTCTTTGGCTTCTCCCTATTGCTATGCTGGGATTATGATGTGTAGATTGTGGGGATTACATGACTCCGCTAATATCCATATTGACATGGTTCCCCTAATGGAAGTGGCTGTCAATAGTACAATTATGGATTGGGCCACTATTCTGTCTGATAAGTTGGTCACAGCTGTTCGTGAATTTAGAGCCAAAACCAGAGTCACCGAAAGGAAAATCCCACCATTTTATTACTCTGCTTACATTATGGATACCCTGTGTTTTAATTCTGAGTTTCATGTCCTCGGTTGGAGATGGACCACCCATGATCCAACACCCATTCATTTGTACCATCGGAAATTGTGGAAGTCCTTGTTGGGACTCACAATTGACCTATTTTTGACCTTATCTTTTGTCGTATAATTACCCTTTTGCAGTCATAAGTTGAAAGCTTTTATTTTATAATGACATATTAACCACAAGGTATGAAGTAACCTTCCGCATGTCTATGTTTAATTGTTTATTTCATATTCGTGAATATCTTTATACTTATCCTTGGAAACGCTGATTAAATTGTCAAATAATTGTCTTAAGCTTGCAGGAGTTATAATGAATAGTTGCTGTAACACTAAAAACAGCAACTACCCAGTTGCTGCAACACCAGAAACAGCAACTACGTAGTTGCCGCAACACCAGAAACAGCAACTACGTAGTTGCTGCAACACCAGCAACAGCAATTACCTAATGCAAGCTATTTTGTAACAGCCACGAACAACAGATGGCAGCTATCTAGAGAATTGTGACGTGGCATAATCAAGCAGAAAGTCTAAAGAAAGAAGAAAACAGTCAGCATGAACAGCATGGGGAAATGGCGAAGGAATATGAAGATCCCGAGAAGACAGTCAAAGTCAGTACCCGCCGTGTAACAGCTAAAGCTCAAGAAAAGAATGTATTATCATACTGTTGTAACAGCACTCTGAATTGCTTATTTTTGACAAAATGGGTTAACTGAACAGGCTGTAATATTCTATTGTAATAGATGTCTCCTCTATAAAGAGGAGACATCTACATGAAACGGGAGTTAGTCGGTGTCTATGGTCAGTCTGTAACTGAGATTCTGAGAACATCAGCAAGTCTGAACTCTATTGTATTTAATCTTTTTGGCAGATGAATATAAAATTGTTTTGAGCACTTAATTCCATCTTCGTTTTCCTGGGGAATCTTGTGAGAGGGACTGGGCCCACCTTCCTCACAAGATTCACCCATTTACTTTCCTGTCAAGTGTGTAAGTGTGCAGTAATTTCTCTTTGGTACTCTGTTTGGATTTGATAGCATTACCTCTGGCATTCTTTGTTTTACTAGTACTCTGTTTCATTGATCTTTGAGTTTGTTTCTCACCGGTGAATGAGAGTGCAGTGTGCATCAGTAATTCTGATTACAGGGGCAGGTGCTGAACGTCCCCATCTGGAGGATAGGGTCCTGATCCTCTGCCAACAGAGCGTCCATTATTTTGCTTTTCAGATTTGTAGTTTTACTTAATTGTTTTCATTTTGACAAGTACTGTAATGACATAGCGTAAGAATTACGTATACTACAGCTTTCGATGCTTTTAGACTTTAAGTACATACAGTACGCAGTGCCTTTGAAATAAAAAGACTTTCCCTGGTCGACAATTAATGTGGTACTTGAATGTTTAATTCATAAACAATTCAACTAGCCAACATTTTGGCGCCGTTGCCGGGGAAGGCAACTAAAGAACTCTAAAAGCATTAATGGTTTCTTTGTGAAATAACAGGTGTATGAGAGGACGCAAGAAACCTAATTTTACAGGCGGCAAAGGAGGAAGGAAGACTTTCATCGACGAAATCATCTCTAAGGCCGAAGCATCACAGAGGACGAGTTCCCGGAGACCCCAGATCCAATACTCCTCACAAACAGACCAGCAGACGGAGGAAGTGATAGGACCTGAGAGGAAGCTGGAAGCACCAGAGTACACCGAGGAACCGGAAGAGGAACCTGAAGAAACAGAAGACACAGAAGACAAGGCAAGCGATTCAGGGAAAAACCCGATGGAAGATAACAGAACGGAAGGGAGAGGGGAGAACTCGCTCTCTACCCTGGAATTCCCTATTGGGGAACTTCCGAGAGGAACGACCCCCATGAAAAATATTCCACTCTCGGCGTTACCTAATTTCCATGGGTTGTCCTCCGAAGATCCGGACGAATTCCTCTTCGAATTCGACATACTGTGCAGAAGCTATGATTACATAAGTCCTAATCAGAAGCTGAAATTGTTTCCAGCAACACTAAAAGGGAACGCCTTAAGGTGGTTTATGAGCTTGGGAGCTCAGGCAATCACCACCTGGGACCAAATGAAAGAGGGATTTCTGGCTAAGTATCAAGACTACTGTCGGACAAGAGAAAGAAAGGAAGAATTGTTTAAAATGGTCCAGAAAGAGGACGAGAATTTAGAAGATTTCGTGGAAAGATTACAGTATAATCTGCAGCGGTCTGATCATCCTAATATGAGCAAAGATATTTTGAAGACCATACTGCTAAAAGGGGTAAGAGATGATTGCCTGGACATGCTGAACATGCTTGGAAAAGGGGACATTTCTAAAGAACCCTTTGATGAAATTATTAAACTCTGTATGCGGTGTTCAAGGGGAGCGGCAGGCAGATCGAAAGGCAGAGATAATGTGTATTCAAGGGTTCAAAAGTCAGCCAGTGGAGGAGCAACAAGAGCAGAGATAGGTAACTTATTAGAAGAATTTAAAACTGAAATGCTAAGTTCTTTTGCTTCACAGATTGACTCTCTGCAGGTCAAGAAGAAACAGGCGGAAGTAGAAGCTGCGCTGGCGATTTTCTGTTCAAAATGCAGAGAGAAACATCCACTTAGAGAATGCCCACTGGACAGGATGCCTATATGCACAATCTGCGAGAAGGATCATGAAACACAGTAATGCCCCTCTTTGCCTGGAATCAAAGCAGCACTGCAAACAACTGAAGAAGAAGCTGAAGCGGTGTATCTAATGACTCAGAGGAGGCAATGGCCGCAAAGACAAGGTACGAGCTCTAATACAACATTCAATCGTTGGAATAATAGTTCTCCTTTTTACCCACCCATGAATCAAATGCAATACCCACCCTTCAACACAATGAACTTTCCACTTATGCAGCAACCTTTTCCTGACCCTACTATGTGGAATCCTTGGGCCCCCCAGCAACCATACTTTAATCAATGGAACCCAAACTGGGCAGCCCAACAGATACCTTTTCCTCAACAACAACAATCTCTTTCCTTACCACCTAATAATCCTCCGAACAATCAGGCAATGAGACCACAGCTGCCTGTACAACCTAACCCTAACCCGAATAATAAAGCCTTGCAAGTTATTGACATTCAGAGTCAGTCTATTCCTCCCCTGCAATGTAATGACATTCATCTCCGCTCAGGGAGAATAGTTGAACCTATTATAGATGATGTCACGGACTCTGATAAAGAAGAAACTAGAAAAGAGAAACCAGCTAACCACAATACTGAAACAGTAGAAACAGCACCTAACAATAATGACCAAACGGTAGACCCACCATTCCCTGAAAGATTAGCTCTCACTAAAGTACCTGAACAGCCTACCTTCAATCTGTTAGGAGAGTTACAGAACTTGTATGTCAAAATCCCACTATTGCAAGCACTGAGGGATGTTCCTATATACGCTAGAACCATTAGAGACATCTGTGTAAAGAAACCTGGAAGGAAGGCTAAAGACCCCCTCACAGTTCATGTGATGGGGGAATTAACTGCCTTAATGACTGAAAAAGATTATCCTGTCAAGTATGGTGACCCTGGTCACCCTACAGTAACAGTCCAGGTAGGAAAAACCTTTATCTCTAAAGTTTTAGTAGACTTAGGAGCTGCAATAAACATCATGACTCTCGAAACAGCTCAATTGCTCCAACTGAAAAATTTTATCAGGGAAACTCCTACTATCTTAGAACTAGCTGACCGTTCTACAATCAAACCTGAAGGGGTCATTGAAGACCTTATAATCTCTGTAGAATCATGGAACTACCCGGTTGACTTTGTGGTCTTACAAACCAAAACAAAGTTGGGGGGTCATCCGTTGATTCTAGGGAGACCTTGGTTGGCTACAGCAGATGCTTTCATCAGCTGTAGATCTGGGTCAATGACCATCTCCAATGGACAAGAAACTAAACAGCTGACCCTCTATCCCCATGCCACTCCCATGATTAACAGTGATAATTCTATATGGGTAGACTATGAGGATGAGGAGACCCAACCAATATTAACTGTTGGACAAGCTTTGACCTTTAAAGACTCCACCGAAGATGAGCTAATTAGTAGTTTTATTTCTGAACCCTCTTCGGTTAACCCATAAACATCTAATCACTTCGCTGCAATCCTAGAACCAGAATCCCAGCAGAATATGAATGATGAAAACTTATGCCAAACAGCACTAGGTAACTCTTCCAAGAGCACAACAGTTGAAATCGAACCTGGTAAAACGCTGAATATAAATCCTGATTTGACTGAGGATGAAAAACAGAAAGTAATAAAGTTACTCCAAGCAAACAAAGAGGCATTCGCATGGGACTACACAGACATGAAAGGAATCTCCCCTGAATTATGTACTCATCGTATATATATTAAGGAGGGATCCCGACCAGTTTGCCAACCCCAACGAAGAATGAACCCTAACCTCAGAGAAATTGTGAAGGAGGAACTCCAAAAACTCCTAAATGCAGGATTCATATACCCAATATCTGACAGCGAGTGGGTTTCTCCACTCGTAATTGTACCAAAAAAGAATGGGAAATGGCGAGTATGTGTAGACTATAGATCATTAAATAAAGCAACGCAAAAAGATCATTTCCCTTTACCTTTTATTGATCAAGTATTGGATAATTTAGCAGGTAAGAAATTCTTCTCGTTCTTGGATGGGTTTAGTGGTTACAACCAAATCAGGATTGCACCCCAGGATCAGGACAAAACCACATTTACCAGCCCATGGGGAACCTTTGCCTATAGAGTACTGCCATTTGGGTTGTGTAATGCTCCAGCGACATTTCAGAGAGCGGTGATAGGAATCTTTTCTGATATGTTAAACGATTCATTAGAAATATTCATGGACGACTTTACTCCTTATGGAGTGACCTTTGAAGATGCCCTGCAAAACCTTGAAAAAGTACTCAAGAGGTGTATTGAAGCACACCTCGCTTTGAGCACTGAAAAGTGCCACATGATGATGAACCAGGGCATTGTATTAGGTCATTTCATTTCATTTTTAGGAATCCAAGTCGACCCAGCTAAGATTCAGGTGATTCAGAACCTTCCTATCCCCAAAACACAAACAGAGGTGAGAAGTTTTTTAGGACATGCCGGTTATTACAGAAGATTTATTAAAGATTTTTCTAAAATAGCCTCCCCTTTGTTTGTGTTATTAATGAAAAATGCTGAATTCAAGTGGACTGATGACTGTGAGACTGCATTTAATAAACTTAAGCATCAGTTGTCCACAGCTCCTATTTTGAGAGGACCAGATTGGGCATTGCCCTTTCACATTTCCTCTGATGCCTCAGACACGGCAATTGGAGCTGTCCTGGGTCAGGAAGAAAACAATCTCCCCTATGCTATCTATTTCATTAGCAAAAACATGACACCAGCTGAGTTAAATTATACAGTAACTGAGAAAGAATTTTTAGCAGTTATTTATGCTATTAATAAATTTCGGCACTATATCACTGGCTATACCACCTTTGTGCATACAGACCACTCGGCCATCAAGTATTTAATGAATAAATCAATTACTAATGCTCGAGTCACCAGGTGGTTATTACTACTACAGGAATTTGATATCACAATAGTAGATAGACCAGGAAAAGAAAATGTAGTTGCTGATTTTCTTTCTCGGTTAAAAACCAATGAAAATATTCCAGTAGATGACTCTTTTCCTGATGAGTATCTATTTGCAGTATCTGCTCACTCACCTTGGTATGCAGACATTGCTAATTATTTAGTTGCAGGAAAATTGCCATCCCACCTATCACACAGAGAAAGAAGAAAAATCATCCAGCAAAGTGCTAGGTACAGCTGGATAAGCGGGTGTCTGTTCCATACAGGGATAGATCAAGAAATCAGGAGATGCATTGGGGAAGATGAGATTTATGACATATTGAAAGCTTGTCACGATGGTCCTTGTGGAGGACATTTTGCAGATAAAAGAACAGCTCACAAGGTACTTAGAATGGGATATTACTGGCCATCACTTTTTAAAGACGCAAAAAAATATGTGAAGGCTTGTGACAGCTGCCAAAGAATGGGCCAGCCCAACCATAGGGATGAAATGCCACTCAACCCTCAGGTAACTCTCGAACCCTTTGAGAAATGGGCATTAGATTTTGTAGGTCCTATTAACCCTCCATCCAATCAAAGAGTTTACATTTTAGTATGTACAGATTACATGACTAAATGGGTAGAAGCCAAAGCACTCATCAAAGCTAATGAAGAGGCAGTATTAACATTCCTATTTGAAGAAATCTTCGTTAGATTTGGACTACCCAGAGAATTAGTCACTGATGGAGGGCCTCCTTTTAATTCCCACGGTTTCAAAGATACGCTTCAGAAATATCATATCAAACATAAGATGACCACACCTTACCACCCCCAAGCGAATGGGCAGGTGGAAAGCACAAACAAGGTCATAGAAGCTATCTTAACAAAAACAATAAAGGAGAATAGAAGGGACTGGTTTCAGCGTTTGCCCGAGGCTCTTTGGGCCTACAGAACCACCTGGAGAAACACAACAGGATTTTCACCCTATGAATTGGTTTTTGGAAAGAATGTTATTTTTCCTGTAGAATTTGAAATTAAAACCTTAAGAACTGCTTTAGCTGTTAATCTTGATTTAACTGATGCACAGATAGCCAGGTTGCAGCAGTTGCAGGAATTGGACGAGAAAAGACTGGATGTCGTCCACCAAACAACCATGATACAGCAACAAAGGAGCAGATGGCATGACAGAACCATTAAGCAAAAGCAGTTCCAGAAAGGTGACTGGGCTCTTCTTTACGACTCACGTTTCGAGAACTTTCAAGGGAAGCTGAGAACAAGATGGCTGGGACCGTATGAGGTGGATATTGTTTTCCCAAATGGGACAGTTAGACTAGTAACAATCGATGGAAGTAGAACACCACTGTTGGTGAATGGCTACCGACTTCGGTTGTATCAGCGGCCGGTTTCCAAAGAGGACTTCAAAGCTACTTGCATGGCAATAAAACAGTATTCTTTTCTAGGGGAACTTGCCGTCCCTCAGAACACTTGAATTTCTATTATTTATGTAATTATTAGGATTAGAAATTTTTTTTAGGAACTAATAAATCTTGCCAAGGATTGCAATATTATATTTCCAGATTTTGCAGATGTAGCATGGGAAGTAGCTGAGAGCAAAGGCTGCAAAAGGAACTATGGGGCGGACTCCGAATTCCTGTTGCTGCAACACCATTTCCTGTTGCTGCAACACCATTTCCTGTTGCTGCAACACCACTTCCAGTTCTCCCAACATTTTTCCTGTTGCTGCAACACCATTCCCTGTTGCTGCAACACCACTCCCCGTTGCTGCAACACCATTTTCTGTTGCTGCAACACCACTTCCCGTTGCTGCAACACCACTTCCCGTTGCTGCAACACCACTTCCCGTTGTCCCAACATTATTCCTGTTGCTGTAACACTAGTTCCATTATTCCAGCACATTCCCCGTTGCCCAACGGTAATTCTCTGTGGCTGCAACACCAATCTCGGTGCCACGACAGTGCTCCCTGATCCGAAATATCCTTTCCACACGAAACACATCACCTTTCGTGATGATTACAGAACCTCACCGTCATTTTCCGTCATTATCATATTCCCGTGCTTTCAGATCCGCAGTAATGATTACAATTTGACAGCAGACGAGAAAAGACTTTTTGACGCAGCGATCCAAAAAGGTAAAGGACAAAGGTACGCACGTTTATGAATAAGCATTAAATAATAGATAAGCGGAAAAAGGGTGATAGGTCCATCAAATGATTACATTCCCCAATCATATCATTCACACGTAGGAAAGGGGGGGGGGTTACCAAAGCAATTTCCATAATGGATAACCACGCCAACCACTGCCACCCTTAATTCTCCCGGTTGTATGTAAAAACTACAGCACGTTACCATTGTAATGTATACTCTGAGTTAAAATCGGTAGCTCGGCTCCGAATTCTGAAGATTTACCGAAACAACAGCCATGGGAGGAACCCTTATCACTCATGAACCAGGCACGACAGCAGTTCTGGAGCTCTTTCCGGAAATTTACCAAATTTTCCTGCAAGCCGGATGGATAGAATATTTCAGGAGACTTCCGGACTTTGACGAGCAGCAAGTCCTGGAATTCACATGCAATTTGACAGAAGGATTCTCTGTCGTCCAAGGAATTCAAATTCCGATTACGGAAGAATTCATAGCCGAAGTCACCGGACTCCCAACCACTGGTACGAGATGGTTCAGCAGGAAGCACTTGATTCTGAACGCGCAGCAAGACTTTCTCCGTCCGGGCGAGGAAGTAGAAACCAAGGGCAGAGGTGTAGCATTGCGGTCGCTACCTCAACCATGGCCAAGAGTCGCCGAATTCGTCAAGCAGTATCTAACATGCGAAGGTCGTTACCAGGTAATCTACCAGCACGACTTCGTTCTGTTAAATCACTTAAGAAATGGTCAATTATTGAATATGCCATATTATTTGCTGGGTTGTCTTAAAAATATGGCACGATATGCTATGAAAGCGAAGAATCCAGCCCTCTCCCTAAAACACCATCGCCTAGTTCAACTGCTGATTAACAGAGCTCTTCCTCTGAACATCCCTCCACCCCCCATTAATCCCCGTCCAGAGGAAAGAAGTCCACAGCCTGTGCAGGGTAGTCCTCATCAAGAAGAGGAAACCCCTCGTCAAGCTGAGGATATACCTCAGCAAGACCAGGAGCCTCCTCAACAAACGGACGACACCCCTGAACAAACCCCTTCGAAAAACCCTCAGCAGACAGAGCATACCCCCGAACAACCCCAGCAAAAACCTCTGCATGTTACAGAAAATGAACAAGAAGTAGTGGAATTAACTGTGTCGCCCAAAAGAACCAATTCTCCCGCCCCCATACTCAGTATCTCCACTGATGATTCTGAAGATAATATCCCAATTATGCAGCTTAAACGAAAAAAGCAGCAGGCAAAGAAAACCCCAGTAAAAAGAAGAAGAACGAGGGTTTCAACCAAAGCACCCACCACCCCGACTACTGCTCCGGTCACAAGAGCCAGCAGGAAGAGAAAAACACCTCAATTCCCTGCCTTTTTACCAAAACGAAAATTGGCAGTAGTTGGATCCCCTGAGCCCTCCAGCCCACCATCCATTGTTTTAAAACCCCGTACTCCGGCCACTTCCCGAAACCCTTCTCCCTCACCCACAGAGGCTGAGATGCAGAGCGTTCATAGCTTCGTGGCATCATATCTTAAGACAGCTGATACACAAGAACCAGTTGCCGACACCCAGAATGATAGTGAGCAAGTGGCTGCAACACAAGAACCAGCCACTACCCCAGGTGACACACAAGAACCACCGGTGGGAAATATTGACCAAATTGACGTAGCAGAACCTCTGCCTCCACTGGAATCCACTGTCTCAAAGGATCAGCCTACTATACCTGCCCTACAAGAGGAAATTGAGTTTCTGAAAGCTCAGATTCAGGATTACCAGGAAGAGATAATAAGAATCAAGGAAGCTTATCAAGAAGAATTCAGTCTGCATGTTTTAGCAAGAGCAGCCTCGGCAGCAGAGAAAAGCAAAGATATCGAATATCTATGTACAAGTTGTGGCGAGATATATGCTCAGGCAGGGTATAGGTTAGTGCAGGAACCAATAGAGGAAGCCCCCGAGGCTGAAAATGAAACAAAGGAATCTGACGATGGTGAAGTAAAAATTTCACAATTTTCTGCTAAAACAGAAAGACCTGTTGCTACACAAGAACCAATAGGATCTGTAGAAAAAGCACAGTCAGCAAACCCTGTTGACACACAAGAACCAACAGGAGCTTCAGAAAAATTACAGTCAGAAAGCCCTGAGAATGTGCAGATGGACGAACCAGTTTCAGAGGAAGTACAGAAGGAGAACCCTGTTGACACACAAGAACCAACAGGAGTTTCACAGGAAGTGCAGATAGAAGAACCAGTTTCAGAGGAAGTGCAGAAGGAGAATCCTGTTGATACACAAGAACCAACAGGTCATCCAGAAAACATGCAAGACCAAGAACAGGAACTTACTGATACACAAGAACCAGTAAGTTCTTCAGAGGCTGCACAAGAACAAACAAAGGAGCTTCCCGATGCTATGCAGGAGAAAAAGGAAGAAGATACAGATTCACCCCGGCCTACCCAGACAACTATGGAAAAAGAGCAAACAGTCTCAGAAGAAAATAAGGAAGAATTGAAGCAAGGAGCAGAAGAAGAAAAAGAGACAGATTCACCCCGGACCACCAAAATTAATCTGGAGAACAATGAATTACCCCAGCAGGAGGAAGAAGTTCTGGTGGAAGAAGAAGAAAAAGATGCTGGAGCATCCCAGCCCACTTCAACAGAACAGACGATTTTGGTTGAGGCCTGTATGCAAACAGAGCCTCCCACTGTTAAAGATGCATGTGTAGAAACAGAAAGTTTTCTGGAAGTGAAACGCATATGGTGGAGAGAATATCATCAATCCCAAGGGAAAGCATTTGAACAACAGAAAGGGACCTGGTTTGATCATGCCTATAGGAACTGGGAAGCACTGGAACAGTGCAGGGCCCAGTATAAAGAAATTAAGGAGCTGAAACACAGGATGTCCCTGATGTTTGAGTTATGCCAAAGGATGCTCGCCGCAAGGAAACCCTCCTTCAACTATGCCACATTCTTAAGGGAAAGGCTTGCATTTATTCAGCTGAAGGCCATCAAGGAGGGGAGGCCTTATCAAGTGGTCACAGCAGATCAGTTTATGAAAACTTTTGTAGAAGCACCCAAAAGTGACCAAAACCTGCTATGTGAATTATACCTCCATAATGAGGCAGTATCTGAAGAAAGAAACATGAATATGACACCTGTAGCAGGTGATATACAACTGAGAGCTTTCATTTCCTTTTTGGAAAATCAGCTCACCTGGCAAAATGCCTATGTCTCAGGTGTCCAGAACGAACAGAATTGCCTTTTGTGGGTTCGGGCTGAACCACAGAACGCTGCCACTTTCATTTTGCAACATTTAAAAATGATAGAAAATGATAAGATGAAGGATCATGTTATGAGACTGCGAACAGAGGTCCTAACAGACTGTCAGCAGTATATAAAAACCAAAGCATCATTCGCTGTGAAGGCAAATAAATTATTTTGGGATAACTGCCCCGCAGAAAGGAAAGAATATCACCCGTATAACCCAACAAATCTGCAAGTAGCATTATCAAGGGTACCTCGGTATGTTGAAAGCATGCAAATCTGTGCAGAAAACTGGATAGGTTACAAATTCAAGTTCCCACTTTTATGGTTGCCGGGTGATCAGTATAAGGGTCAGTTTGGACTTTCTAACAGAGAAGAGGCAGCAGTATGGAAACAGATGCGAACTGTTGGTGGTTTCAGAGACAAATTCGATGTTACTCCCTACAGCTATTGTCTTAGTAATCTTCATTGTTCGTCCCAGTTCTCCGACTCAGACTCAGAGTAGACATTGCATGGGGACATGCAATCTCTTCAGTTGGGGGGGATGTTGGGACTCACAATTGACCTATTTTTGACCTTATCTTTTGTCGTATAATTACCCTTTTGTAGTCATAAGTTGAAAGCTTTTATTTTATAATGACATATTAACCCCAAGGTATGAAGTAACCTTCCGCATGTCTATGTTTAATTGTTTATTTCATATTCGTGAATATCTTTATACTTATCCTTGGAAAACGCTGACTAAATTGTCAAATAATTGTCTTAAGCTTGCAGGAGTTATAATGAATAGTTGCTGTAACACTAAAAACAGCAACTACGCAGTTGCTGCAACACCAGAAACAGCAACTACGCAGTTGCTGCAACACCAGAAACAGCAACTACGCAGTTGCTGCAACACCAGCAACAGCAATTACCTAAAGCAAGCCATTTTGTAACAGCCACGAACAACAGATGGCAGCTATCTAGAGAATTGTGACGTGGCATAATCAAGCGGAAAGTCTAAAGAAAGAAGAACACAGTCAGCATGAACAGCATGGGGAAATGGCGAAGGAATATGAAGATCCCGAGAAGACAGTCAAAGTCAGTACCCGCCGTGTAACAGCTAAAGCTCAAGAAAAGAATGTATTATCATACTGTTGTAACAGCACTCTGAATTGCTTATTTTTGACAAAATGGGTTAACTGAACAGGCTGTAATATTCTATTGTAATAGATGTCTCCTCTATAAAGAGGAGACATCTACATGAAACGGGAGTTAGTCGGTGTCTATGGTCAGTCTGTAACTGAGATTCTGAGAACATCAGCAAGTCTGAACTCTATTGTATTTAATCTTTTTGGCAGATGAATATAAAACTGTTTTGAGCACTTAATTCTGTCTTCGTTTTCCTGGGGAATCTTGTGAGAGGGACTGGGCCCACCTTCCTCACAAGATTCACCCATTTACTTTCCTGTCAAGTGTGTAAGTGTGCAGTAATTTCTCTTTGGTACTCTGTTTGGATTTGATAGCATTACCTCTGGCATTATTTGTTTTACTAGTACTCTGTTTCATTGATCTTTGAGTTTGTTTCTCACCGGTGAATGAGAGTGCAGTGTGCATCAGTAATTCTGATTACAGGGGCAGGTGCTGAACGTCCCATCTGGAGGATAGGGTCCTGATCCTCTGCCAACAGAGCATCCATTATTTTTCTTTTCAGATTTGTAGTTTTACTTAATTGTTTTCATCTTGACAAGTACTGTAATGACATAGCGTAAGAATTACGTATACTACAGCTTTCGATGCTTTTAGACTTTAAGTACATACAGTACGCAGTGCCTTTGAAATAAAAAGACTTTCCCTGGTCGACAATTAATGTGGTACTTGAATGTTTAATTCATAAACAATTCAACTAGCCAACAGTCCTCTTACAAGGACCATTTGTATCAAATTTGCAATGGTTTCATGGTGCCCATTCACTATTCTATTTTTGACAGACCCATCCCAAGAATTTCCTATGAAGCTTCTTTTGACTTACCAGTCGTAGCGCATTGGTTCGGGGAAGAGCATTTCACCTATATTAGAGTTTTTGGAAGCAAAGCTAGGCCGCACGTTCTCCCTTTACACATCCCAGACAAATTGTTAGCCCGGGAAATCTGCTACCAGATTATGTCCGAGAGTGTCACACAAACTCTCAAAGATGAGAAGAAGAGAGGATGGCCCTCTTTTCCTTTAAGAATTGGAGTTTATACGCTGCATAATTACAAGCATGCAGAAAAAGAAGCAACAAAACTCCAAATGATATCCCTGGCCACTATCCCAAACAGACTCTATGATCCGAACAAGACTGCTTTCATTGCCCTGGAACAGGCCAAACTGTCAAAGATTGTCCATCAAGAGGATGAGTTTGATGACCTGTTCGCAGGTGCCGATTCAATAAGCCAAACCAAACAGCTTGCTGCAATGAGATACGAAGATGTGGCGTTAACTGAGTTTAATAAACTTAGAGAGCAGAGGTTGCAAACTCTGCCTCTAGATTTATTATCCACAACCCCAGCATCTTCCTCAAGCGAGCCTGGTCGGCAGCAGATACGTCCACCTCCTGTTACAATTAAAGAGCATGATAAACAACAGGAGGAAAGGCAAAACAAGCTGCAGGCAGAGAGGCATAAAAAGGAGCAGATAGAAAGGCAGCAAAAGGCACAAAAGGATCAAGAGCAAAGAAAGCAGAAAGAGATAGAGGAACAGAGGAAGAAGGAAGAAGAAGAGAAAGCAAAGAAAGAACTGGAAGATAGGCAGAAAAGGGAATTGGAGGAGCAGCAGCGGAAAGCACAGGAGGAGCAGCAGCGGAAGGCACTTGAAGAACAGCAGAGGGCAGAACAAGAAAAAGAACGGAGCAAAGCCCACACAGAGCAACATGAGCAAACCTCCACCGATCCTGAATTGATTAAAGAATGGAACCAATTCGATTCCATTATCAGTGGTAAGGAAGCCTCCAAAGACTCAGACACCTCTAAAACAAGCAATGCTCCCGATACTACTTCTTCTCAGGTTCTAGAAGGAACCAGCGGCCCACCCATTTCACAGGATGTCGAGGTAATCACTCAAGACCCGTCCGATCAAATTGATCTCCAGGTGGAAGAAATTCCTCCCCTAGATATTTTCTACAGCCCAAAGCATAGAGCCGTTGTTAGGCGCTCTAGGAAAAGACGAAGGCTTGATCAACCTTCTATTTCTCCTGAGCAAACAGTCACGGGCAATGTGGTCTGGAAGGGGGAATTGGACCCCTCCGATGATCTAACTAAGCTGTCGCAATTTGCGGGAGCTTATTCGGCAGCAACTATTGACAAAGCATCAGAGGTAAGTCTTATGTTGAAGACTAAGGACCATGAAATTTATGCATTACAGGCAGAAGTAATTGAGGCGAAAAACAAGGCAGCACAGGTAGAAGAGCAGTTGCTGGCTCAACAGCAAGAAAACAATTTGTTAACCCAGCAGCTGCAAATTGAAAAACAGAGGATAGACCAAAGTGAGGTTCAGAAGGCAAAAGAATTATCGGAGGCATTGTCACAGTTGAAAGCGTCAAATGAGCTGATGATGAAATCTAAAGATGAGCAAATAGCTCAGCTATCGGCACAGCTCGAAGGTATCAAGGACGCCCAGAGTGTTAACGATTTCAGAGCAGAGGCAACTCGAATAAATGGCGCATTAATATCTCAGATCAGACTCTTGTGCCGACAACTTACTGACGCTGAGTCATTATGTGAAACATCCACAGTAGTATGTCAGCAGATAGAGAAAGCCAGAAATGAGCTAGATCAGGCCGAAGACACCATATCCGAATATCTTGAGTGGCAAGATTCTGAAGAAGGGAAAGCGGCAAATTTGCCCCGAATCTATGAAACGTACAAGGACATACTCTTCATGGAATGGAACACCCAGGTAATGAAAGCGGAAAGGGCGGCCTCAAGATGTAAAATGATTGCCAGCAACATGATCAATCTAGTCAACGACACACTCTATCTGGCAAACATGATCTCCCAGTGCACACCTGGAAGCATAACAACAGCAAACATGCTGGAGCAGAGAAATTATCCTGATCTGGAGAAACAAGGACGGTTAATCGCTGGAGTAAATACTTTAACCTCCGACGCATACTGGCTCTTTCTGATTAAACCACACTCTCAAAGGTCGGCTCTTAACTGTTTAACAGATGCCCTCCGATACCTGATTTCCGACATTCAGGATGCCACATATGATGCCCAGCTAACTTCGCGTCTCAACACTCCACCAGAAGTAGAGCCAATGCTGGCGATATGTCAGCGAAGGAGTAAAGGCAAAGAGACCATCGAATGAAGCATTGCCGCCGACTGCCAGATCGCCAGAAAAGAAGATGATATTTGTTAATGCCAATTTAGTAGCTTTTCAGTTTTTTAGATATTTAGATATTTAGATTAGCATAGTATTTATAGACCCTTTCATTGTTTTGGAAAGGGTCGTAAAATTTTGTAAAAGACTTAAAGGCTGAAGTTTGCACTATTGTGCTTCAGTCTATATTCTTTTGTGAAACTCGACCGATGGTTCTTAATTTTGATTAGAAGGTTGTTTTATGCAATTGTGCACTACTGTCTCTTGTTTGGAATGCTTTCTGGTTTGAAGGAAGGACTGCGACATAGTGATTAATATACTGGATTGATCAAACAGCTTACATGGTACTATTATCTGTATCTGTGTTCTTTCCTATTATATGAATTGCTGTGTTATTATCTTTGCTATTGTTGAATACATGTATGCAATATAACAGCAAATCTTCATTTCATATCACTATTGAATGTTTTGTGATTTGTTATCTCTTTTACTCATGCGTGTAGCAATGATATAAATGACTAAGTGTAGTAATTCGCTATCATCGCTCTGCATAACTAATTATGCAGAGCAATCTTAAATGGTTTAAACATCTATGCTTTAGTGTTAGAGTCATCTATATGCCTGCCATAAAGCACAGATTATCAAACGCTACACTCTACAAATTGATAAGTCCCGGGATTAGATTATAGTTATTATATTTCTCTTATAGTTTAGTTGTTCGCTTATTACCACCCTATATCGTAAGTCATTCATCCATCCCGTTTACTTATAATTCTTGGGAAACTGGTCCCATTATCCCCAGTCGGAGCCACTATCCCAAACGGAAAAGGAGTTGCACTAAGGTCCGGACTGGGTGGTTTCCCCGATGTTGTTGCAACGATTTTCGGGGCATCAACAGAACGTTGTCCTGAATGTTGAGAGTATGGGCATGGACCAATACTATTCATTTCAATTAGAGGAATTTTCAACTCAAAAATAGCCACCTAAGAAAAAATTAAGAAACTAATAAAATAATGCCATGTAGACAATTTTTAATATATCATTTTTAATATTCTTTTACCAAATTACCCAAATAAATGTCACATCTATCGAAATAATTGTATATGTATTTTATATTTAAATTAATATATTAGCACAAGATTTAATCAAATTTAAATTAAAAAGCGAATTCAAAATTTAAAGGAAACTTAAATTTAAATTTAAATTACCCGAATAAATGTCACTTTTATCAAAAATAACTATCTACATATATTTTATATTGAAATTAATTTATTAACACAAGATTTAATAAAATTTAAATTTAAAAGGAAAATTTAAAATTTAAATTTAAATTACTCAAATAAATGCACTTTTATCAAAATAGGTGTATATTTATATTTTATATTTAAATTAATTTATCAATACAAGATTTAATCAAATTTAAATTTAAATTAAATTTAAGATTTAGGATTTTATATTTAAATTTATTTATTTAACATGTCATGATTTACGCTTCATTAAAAATATTCTTGATATTCTAACTTTTAGAGATTAAGATATTAATTTTATTTTTAATATTTAATATAGTTTTGGGTCACTTGGGCACCATTCACACTTAAAGTAGGTAAGTTATATTATTAAAAAAAAAACAGTGCCTAGTCACACCTGTATCTCTTTTAAAATTTAAAGGATTTTGATTGGCTTATACATTATGACATGGAAATTCAATGTTAACATTTTAAAATGAAAATTCCTCTAATTGGCACTAAGAACATCATTCAGAAAAAGCATTCCCACAATGGAACCATAACATGAACTCTCTTGTTGTGCATTTTATTGGCACAATACTTCTTGATGAGCAGACTAAGCATGTGGAAGAAAAGGAATAAGCTACTGCGACCGAAGAAACTCCAAGAATGGAACATTTAGTGAACACATCAAGTTGTGTATTCACAGCTAGAAAGAGAATTATCTAAAAGCAGCCACTGAGTGATGGCCTGACCCAGAAGTAGAACAATCGGTATAGTTTGAGAAGCAAAGGGTTGGCCACCGACAAAGAGTTGACCAATTAGAAATTGAAAGAGAATTTGTTAAGGAAGATTAGCTTGCCCGTCAACTCAACATTGAACACTCAAAGCAAGTCTAGAAATGTAGTTACAACGAAAAGTAATTTCACAACCAGTAATAGTAATTCCATCACTCCGGAATTTGTGGACCAAGTTACTCTTCTAGACACTTTGGCAATCTCTCTCGCACTGGATTAAAACATAGTTGAATAGATGAAAAAAGATCGCACGAATATTTCACTTTTTTAATTGTCGAAGACCATGAGACATCGGGACATGCTCCTACGCGCACTCGGACAATTTGCCTTAGGTAACGGTGTTTCTTCACATAAGGGATCTAGTATGTCCTCTGGTTCTCTCGAATCTGTACTTAATGCTTTAACATTAGATGTCAACACACTTTGCCCTCCATTTCTGTTAGAGTTTGAAATTTTTAATTATAATGTACACAATTGCTTATTTGATTATGACGCATCGGTAAATGTAATGCCTTTATCTGTCACAAAGAAAATCAATGAAAAATGGGATAAAATAGATGCACACATCATTCAGCTGGGTAGGAATCTTGTCAATGTGATTAGTGAACTCAGAATTGTGCTAATACGCTTATCATCTGACCAACGATTTCACCAATGTATAAACATAGTAATTGTGGACATTTCAGAAGCATATGGTGTATTGTTGAGCAAAGACTAGTCCAGCAAGTTACAATAGTATTTTGCGACCAACTGGTCACATTTGTGGCTTCCATACAAGGGCAAAAATAATCAGATCTGGGTGAACTCAGAGTGGTACATGAAACACACGGTAACTCCCTTAGAAGGCGAAAATGAGTCAATGGCTTTCGCAAATCTCATCTTTGGAAATTTCTTCTTGGAAACTGATCTAGGGTGTTATCTCACTCAGCCATCCCCAGTTCCACCAAACACATAGTTGAAGCTCCTTCCTATTCCAACTGGTGCAAATGACATCTATACAGTTAGTAGTAGTAGTAATAATAGTAGTACTAGTGTAGCACATAGTCCTTGTAGATATGATTTTTGGGCATTATATTTTGATGGTTCCAAACCACAGGAGGGATCTGGAGATGGTTTTGTTTTAGTAGATCTGCGACAGAGGAAATATCTGATCTCTAGCCGTTTGGAATTCGAGTGCACAAACAACATCGTAGAATACGAAGCACTCATCTTGGGTTTTCAAAGATCAATCGACCTCAATGTTGCAGTTCTTGGAGCAGTTGGTGACTCAGATACATGATACTATATGGAAGGTACGTGATACTATATACTATGGAAAATTTTAGGGGTTAATATTCGCAAGTGGGTTAATTTTCCATGATTTTTCCAAAAAATGATTCGCCCAAATTTTACAATATAAAATTATTTTACCTTAAAAGTCACCAACATTATATAGACACTATATATAAAACCATTATAAATTTGGATAATATTACAAATAGATCAATAAACATTTTTTAGTTTTCATATTAGGGACTAGTGATATTCACCAATGTTTTTAAACTAAAAGATAATTTTCTATCCTTAAAATTTTCCCTACTATACACTATGTGTCACCTCATCTGAAAAGTTATCAACAAGAGATATGGCGTTTTGTTTTTCATTTCCAAGATTTTAACATTATTTATGTTCCTAGAATACACAACGCAATTGCGGATGCATTGGAAAATGTTTTTGTTGTTAGGTTATCACCGCTTAGGGACGGTTTTTCTGTAGAAATTCTTTATAAATCATCCATCCCTGACAATAATCATTTTCAAAAATGACCAGTAGATACTGCGCTTTATGGCAAATGATGATGTATTCAAGGATGCAGCTATCGACGAAGACGAGCACGAGAAATCAATGTGGGATGCAGCTTGCATAAGCAAAGAGAATCCCATGGCGAAAGGCATGGTATCATTGGAAAATTTGTACGACTTGCAAAATCACTTTCGAGGACCAGTCAATGCGAAAACCCATAGCTCAACATTGTCACACAAGAAAATAAATCTGGGAACAGGAAAGGATCTAAAGTTTGTCAATATTGGTACTTGTTACACACCACAGAAGCGACAATATTTTATTTTCTTATTCAAGCAGTACCGAGATGTATTCGTGTGGACATACGATGAGCTCAAAACTTATGACACGAATAATACAACATGTGATTCCAATCAAAGAAGGGGCCAAGCCTTTTCAACAAAAGTTGTGGAAGGTACATCCAACACTTGAGCCTCTGATTCAAAAGGAGTTGAGGAAATTTTTGGATGCTCGGATCATATATAAAGCGCGACATTCAACCTAGGTATCGAACTTGGTCCTGGTAAGAAGTATGGGAAAATCCACTTGTGTGTTGATTTTAGCAACTTGAACTACGCCTAAGACAAATACAATTACCCATGTTGTCTATGAAACAGATACTGCAAACAGTATCGGGGTCAGAGATGTTTTCTTTTGTAACAGCTCTGGTGAAAATTCAATGTAATAAAAGTTAATAAAGGAAAAACTAATAACCATAGTTGATGGGACACTTATTCCAAGTTTAATGTTGGGAAAAACATCCTAGTGGGTGTTCATTTGGTTTATTATGGCTAAGGAAATTGGAAAAGGCAATGGCTAAGGTTTTGGAAAGGCAAAATAACATTTTTGGCACATTTAATTATCAAAATAATGGAAATTAGGAGATAAGGAAGGTGAAAGGTCATAGGTTGCATGTGAGGAGGAAAATGAAGGAAATAGATGTCTAATTGATAAAAATGCTTATGAGGATCAGTTGGTACGTTTTTTCAGTTCATTTTTGGAGCTCTCTCATTATTCTCTCTCTCTCTCTCACTCTTGGATACTTAGATTTTTCTTGGAGCATTTTGGCATTGGATCAAGAAAGGCAAAAAAGGCAAGAGGAAGGAAGAGCAAGATCAAGCAGTTACAACAATATTCTTTGTAGGTATTGATCTGCATGTGTATTTTCCTTGCTAGATTTGGCATGCATGGTATTGCATGTCATTATTTTGTTGTTATGGCATGGTCTTTGCCAGGTGTGACAGTGTTTTCAGCCTAGCCTTGCCATTTCCAGATAGTGATGGTGTGATGGGGTTCTCATGTCTTGGTTGAGCTGGATTGTTGGAAGGATTCGAATCTGAGTGAGGTGGATCTCCGAATGATATAGCACATTTCCTAGTAACCCCTGAACCGGACTGTGGGTTGCAGTAAAGCTAGATTTTGTGTTTCCTCGGTGGGTCTAGGAATCCTTGTCGGTGAATGGCAGGATATACAGTAAATCCAAGAGGTTTTTTCTTGTGATTAGGCCTAGGAGTCCTTGCTAGTGAATGTCAGGATATACGGTAAATCCTAGAGGGTGTTGTCTCATTTTAGTGCCTAGTGATCCATGGATTGGACTGTGGATTGTGGTAAATCCTAAGATACTAAGAGATAGGAAAATTCCTCACAGTGTAGGTGGAGAAATCTGGTGGAATACATGCTTGTTTGGCCTAGTGATCGGGTGGAGATCATGGTAAAGTATGTTATTTCATATTCATTGTGTTGGCCTAGTGATCCAGGATGGATTACGGTAAAGCCTGGTTTCTATTGATGAGGGTGAGGTGGTTTAGCCTCGGGATGCCTTGGTTGGTTCTTTTGGTTTGAGAACCACATTCATTCTTAGAATATGGCATGAGGATGAATGGTTGAAGAGAGATTTGGGTCAACCATTCTATGGTCGGATGGAACGTGATATTGCTATCCCGATTTTGGATTTTTCATCATCAAAATGAGGTTATTTATCCTTGTAATTATGAGTATTATACTGGTTTATATGTGGATCATATGGTTATGATTTCCTTGGTATTTTTGTTTCTATTATGTTGGTTATGTATATGTTAGATGGCAGTGGCTATGTATGGCTCTATTCATGTTTTTACTTGTAAATGAATGAAAAATGTATCTATGACCTAATAGATTATAATGCAGCAAATAGTATAAGGGAATAATGCGTCGTATCAATTCTCAGATAAGTATGAGACCCCTATGCTTAAATCTGATTTTTACACCTGTAGATTACATATTTGTGACATGTTTGATTAAATGCCCGTCATGGCTAGTAGGGGTATGGTTAAGAGCTTGTTCAAGTATTTGCATTTTCATCATTTTTTACTTGTTATCTTTTTGTTTTGAAGGTGTCATTTAATTCTGGGCAGTGACCTGGGCTCTAGTCCTGAAAAAGTGGCTCAAATCCCGGGGACGTTGGCACAACACTGAGAAAAATAGTCCCTGGGCGCAAGCACGCCTTGTCATGAGAGCGACCAGAGCCTCCTAGATGTCGTCAGGCCCATAGCATGGGAGCTTCCAGAGGTCAACTGGTCTAAAACCTCAGTGGGACCGACGGGCTGGTTACCAAAATGTTGGGAGGTTCTTAGGAGTACTATAGTTAATGTGGAAGGTCTGTATGTTGCTTTTCCATCGATTCCACTTCCTTAAGGTCACATACAAGGTTGAATCCAATCATAGTAGCCTCTCGTCACATGTTTACCCTAGTTGGATGGTTACTTGGGTAGATGTGGGAGGAGGGTGTTACAAAATGGTATCAGAGCATGGTTCACCCCTCAGGCTAGATGGGCAGTGTGTTTCTCATGCATTCATGTTGTTTTCACGTGTGCTAATAATTCTTGTGATCTATGTGCTTGTTGCATATGCATTGTGCCAATCATGGCTGTAGTGATGTTGTCATGTGAAAGAGAATGTTGTTGTTGTAAAGTGTGTCATCATGAGTATATGATTTGCTACATATTGTTTATGCTTGCATACTGTCAGTGTACATTGGTATGGTTGTGTTTTTACGCATGAGGTCATGGTATGTGTAGTTGATATGGTCATGCATTGATGACTGGACTCTAGCTAAACTGATGGTTACATGGTTATGTGCTTATGTATTATATGTATATATGTTGTCATGATTATGTTATACATGTAGTATGCTGATTGGTTGATATTGTAGATGAGCTATCCTCCTCGGAATTTTCTAAGGTATGTTGGTTTATTGTGATTTGGTTTAGCTGACATAGTATGCCTTGCTGGAAAGAGATCAGAAATGACTAGAAAGATGGTAGACTATAGATATCATCCCTATGAATCATATGAGCGGTGTGGTGTTGGGCACTCTTCTGATTTTGAAAACACATTGAGAATCTTGAAGGAAGAAATAAGGAGTTATAAGGCGAACAATGACAAAATTATGCAGGAACAAGAGAAACAAGCAAAGGTTAATGCTATACTCCTTCAAATTTTGTCAAAATTGCAGCGACAAGGGCCACTTCGATCAGCCATGGATATGAGGAAAGAACTAATGGGGAATATGGCATTAGGTCTCATGGTGGTCACATTTCAAATAGATATGATGTTGTTAGAGATGGCATATTGTTGGATACTCCAGATAGGAGAGGTGATGGATACAGGTATTATTCTAGTTCTAGTTCTTGCAGGCATCATAATTGTCATCATTATCATCCTTATAGGAGGAGTGATAGCGGATACTTTCTAGATGTGTTTAAGAAAGCAAAGCCACCTAATCTTGATGGAGACTTGAAGAAACCGGAAGATGCAGAGGTTTGGATACTTGCGATGAAAATGTTCTTTGAGTTGCATGAGTACACAAATAACATGAAGGCTTGAATTTTTATCTTTAGCTTGAAAGGTAAAGAAGATATCTGGTGGGAAGATGTGAAGTGGGTCAAAGACATCAGGACAGAGGACTTGAGTTGGCATGAGTTCAAGAGGATTTTCAGGAAGAAATACTTGTCAGAAAGGTACTACAACAATAAGGCCAAAGAATTTTATGAGATAAATATGGGGTCAATGATAGATGAAGAGTACACGACTAAGTTCTTAAAGCTATTGAGGTATGTATTGTATCTTAAAGATGAGAAGGCTAAAGTTTTGCA
Organism: Pinus tabuliformis; assembly: GCA_031772625.1. Lineage (NCBI taxonomy): Eukaryota > Viridiplantae > Streptophyta > Pinopsida > Pinales > Pinaceae > Pinus > Pinus tabuliformis. Next base: position 2,470,146 of record CM062813.1, read on the forward strand.
ATTTGTTAGTGGATTTCCATTAGCATTTAGAGATCGGATTGAGTATGATGAGCCTCAGTCACTTGAGGAAGTGATTGGGAAATTGAAGCATTGCTATGAAAAGTCAAAGTGTAAGAATGAATCTCAATAAGGATGGAAAGGTAAAGGTAAATGGTAGCCGAAAAGAGCAAGGCCTTAGAATACAAACGAGAAAGAAAATGTGGAACCGCAAAAGAGGTTCAATGTAGCTAGACAGGGACATGGGTCACAGTAGCAGCATAGAGGTGAGGGTATTGGTTGGTTGGAGTGTTGGACATGTGGTAAGGAGCACCTTAAGAGAGACTATCCACATAATCAGGGTGGTAGGCCTTAGATATATAGTGCACAGGAGGCACATATTGTTGGGGATGTTGGTCAGAGCATTCCTTGTATTTATGTAGCATTGGATAACAAATAGACAGGCCATTAGGCATCTATCATTGAGATGGACAGTAAGCTTTGTGATCAAGTTATTTCTATTTTGAATGACCCTAGATCTAATTATAGTTATGTTAATCTTGACTTGGTGGATAAGTGTGGTGTGAATAAAGAAGTGCATGCAGAAGTTAGGTTAGTGTAGTTGGCTATAGGTATAAAGAAGGAGTTCGTCATTGGGTTAGAGCTTGTGCATTTTATCTTAATGGTATGCATATCACAACACATTTGAATGTATTACCATTGGGATCATACAGTATGTTGTTGGGCATGGATTGGTTGTACCTTCATAGAACCAAGGTGTATTGTTATGACAAATACATTGAGTGTGTGGATGACAACGGGGAACCAAGAGTCTTGTAGGGAAAGAAGAAAGCCACATTAGTTAGGATGGTGATAGCTATGCAGAAAAATGTAGTCGCAGAAAAGGGTGTATGTTATTCGTAGTGCACATTTCTAGTGACAAAGGTAAGGAAGTTGAGGATGCAGATGTTTTGAGCAGGTACCCAGTTCTACAACATTTTCAGGTTTGTATTTCCTGAGGACATTTAAGAGTTGCCACCTCACAGGGAGGTAGACGTTTCTATTGAGTTAGTGCCAGGGGCAGCTCCAACATCAAAAGCACCTTATAGGATGAGCACACCTGAATTGGCAGAGATGAAGTTGCAGTTATAGGAAATGTTGGACAAGGGATACATTAGGCCAAGTATATCACCTTGGGGTGCACTGATATTGTTTGTGAAGAAGAAGGATAATACTCTTAGATTATGCATTGACTATAGGAAGTTGAATAAAGTGAATATCAAGAACAGGTATCCATTGTCGAGGATTGAAGACTTGTTCGATCAGTTGAAGGGAGAAGCAGTGTTCTCGAAAATAGATTTTAGATTGGGATACCACTAGGTACACATCAAAGAGGAAGAAATTTACAAGACAACTTCCGCAACCAGGTATGGGCATTATGAGTTTGTTGTAGTTCCATTCGATTTGACTAATGCTCTAGCTACATTTATATGATTGATGAATAGTGTGTTGTGTTCGTATTTGGATAAGTTTGTTATTGTGTTCATTGATGACATTTTAGTATATTCTAAAAATGAGGAAGAGAATGTCGAGAATGTAGCAACAGTGTTGAGGTTGTTGAGAGAGCATCAGTTGTATGATAAGCTCAGCAAGTGTAGTTTCTTTCAGACTAAGGTACACTACTTCGGACATGTCGTTTCCAAGGAGGGAATATCTGTGGATCCAGAAAATATAAGGTTCATCATGGAGTGGGTAGCTCCCAAGAATGTGGATGAGTTGAGATCTTTCATGGGATTGGCAGGCTATTACAGGAGGTTCATCAGGAAATTCTCATTGATTACTTATCCTATTACATCATTGCAGAGGAAAGGTAAGAAGTTTGAATGGACAGAGGAGTGTGAGGTTAGTTTTGAGCAGCTTAAGCAATTGTTGACACATGCACCAGTGTTACAGATTGCAGATCCAGACAAAGAGTTTGTAGTATGTACAGATGCTTGCAAAAGAGGACTTGGTGGAGTCCTTATGTAGGATGGATAGGTGGTATGCTATGAGTCACGAAAACTAAACGAGCATGAGCATAACTACCCGACACATGATCTTGAGTTATCAACAACCATACATGCATTGAAGATGTGGAGGCACTATCTTCTTGGGAGGAGGTTTGTGTTGATTAGTGATCACATCAGGTTGAGGTATTTGTTTGACCAACCGAATATGAATGCCTAGAAAGCTAGATGGTTGGCCATGATCAATGATTTTGACTTCGAGATCAAGTACATCAAAGGAAAGGAGAACAGGGTGGCAGATGCTCTTAGCAGGCAAGTATAGGTAAATCACTCAACATCTATGAGATCCTATGGGACAGACTTACAGGATAGGAACTTGCAAGCATGTCAGTAGGATTTTAGGTATATGGATATTGTGCTCAGGTTGCAGCAGATTACAGGGTGGTACAGGTACAGGTATAGGCGCAGGTGCACCGAATGTGGACTATTGTCTTACAGCGGATTGATTGGTTAGATTTAGGGACAAGATAAATGTGTCAGATAGTAGTAAGCTCAAGAAGGTGATCTTAAGGGAGTTTCATGCGAAACCATATTCAGGTCACCCAGGCTATCAGAATACATTGACCGCAATGAATAAATTTTACTATTGGTCGAATCTGAAGAAGGATGTAGCAAAGTTTGTGGCTAGGTGTTTTGATTTTCAGTGGGTGAAGGTAGATTGTAAGCATCCAGGTGGACTACTACAATCGATTGCGATTCCAAGATGGAAATGGGAGGTCATTTCCATGTATTTTATCATAGGCTTTCCGAGGACAGTGAGACAACATGATTCCATCATGGTAGTGGCGGACAAGTTGACAAAGGTTGCACACTTCATTCCAGTGAAGTCTACATTCTTAGCTAGCGATGTAGCACATGTATTCATTAGAGACGTGGTCAGATTGCAAGGTGTTCCAAAGAACATTGTTTCAGACAGGGATGCGAAGTTCACTTCCAAGTTTTGGAAGGAGTTGTTTGCAGGTTGGGAACAGAGTTGGCCTTCATTACAACTTTTCATCTTCATACAGATTGAAAAAATGAGATGGTCAATAGGATATTGGAGGACATGTTGAGGATGTACATGATACATCAGCAGCAAAAGTGGCAAGAGTATCTTCCACTGGTAGAGTTCGCTTACAATAATGGGTATCAGGAATATTTGAACATGTGTCTGTTTGAAGCATTAGATGGGCGGAGTTGCAATACTCCCATCAGTTGGAGCAATTCGGTGAACAAGGTGTTTATTGAACCAGACATGTTGGCAGAAATGGAACAGGATATGCAGGTAATCAAGAAGAATTTGAAAGTAGCATAGGATAGGTAGATTATCTATGCAGATCGTAATAGGTTGTTCAAGGAGTTCCAGGTTGGGGAACAGGTGTACTTGCACATCAAACCAAAGAAGAGATCCTTGCGGATTAGATCATGTGCCAAGCTGGTACCACGGTTTTGTGGACCCTTCAATATTATTAAGAGGATTGGGCTAGTAGCATATCGACTTTCATGGCCTCCGAAAGTGAAATTCCATGATGTTTTCAATGTGTCATTTCTTAAGAAGTATGTTAAATATGTTGATCATGTGATTGACTATTCTATATTGCAGGTGGAACCAAATGGAGAATTCCAACTGAGCCTCAGTGTATATTGCAAAAAAGATGCTCATGCTCAACCGAGGAATCGAGTAGGTTAAAGTGCAGTAGAAGCAATTTGGGCCCGATGAATCTACATGGGAGATGTTAGATCATATGTGAGATATGTATCCTTCATTGTTTGTCGGTTGAGGAAAAGCAGTTCTGGTATGGTGTTTTGGTATATGTTTTGGTACATGTTTGATGATGTTTTGGTATATGTACATATGTATATGGATGTAAATACCGCCATGAGCTATGTTATAAAGCTCCAATAAGTGGTATGGGTGACATGTCATTATAGTTTTCATGTTGGTTTGCTTCTCAGTGAGGTGATAATTATAAATACTACATCGAGTTATGTTATAAAGCTCCATGGTCAATATGTTTTCTTTCCGGCGGTTTGTTGAGGTATAGGTGTGGTTGAACACCGAGGATGGTGTCCCCCAAGGGGAGGGTTCTGTAACATCCTTGGTGAAAATTCCATGTAATAAAAGTTAATAAAGACAAAAATAATAACCATGATTGATAGGACACTTATTCCAAGCTTAATATTGGGAAAAACTTCCTAGTGGGTGTTCATTTGGTTTATTATGGCTAAGAAAATTGGCAAAGGAAATGGCTAAGGCTTTGGAAAAGAAAAATGGAATTTTTGGCATATTTATTTATGAAAATAATGGAAATTAGGAGAAAAGGAAGGTGAAAGGTCACAGGTTGCATGTGAGGAGGAAAATGAAGGAAATAGAGGCCTAATTGATAAAAAGGCTTATGAGGATCAATTGTTACCCTTTTTCAGTTTAGTTTTGGAGCTCTCTCATTATTATCTCTCTCTCTCACACACTCTTGGACACTTAGAGTTTTCTTAGAGAATTTTGGAATTTGATCAAGAAAGGTAAAGAAGAAAAGAGGAAGGAAGAGCAGGATGAAGCAGCTACATCAGTATTCTTTACAAGTATCGATTTGCATGTGTATTTTCCTTGCTAGATTTGGCATGCATGGTATTTCATGTGGTTATTTTTTTGTTATGGCATGGGTTTTGCCAAGTGTGATAGTGTTTTCAGCCTAGCCTTTCCATTTCCGGATAGCCATGGTGTGATGGGGTTCTCATGTTTTTGTTGAGTTGGATTGTCGGAAGGATTCGAAGCTCAATGAGGTGGATCTCTGAATGATAGAACACATGACATAGTAACCCCTAAACCAGACTGTGGGTTGCGGTAAAGTCAAATTTTGTGTTTCCTCTATGATCCTAGAATCCTTGCCGATGAATGGCAGAATATATAATAAAGCCATGAGGTGTATTCCCTTTATTGGGCCTAGGAATCCTTGTCGATGAATGGTGGGATATAAAGTAAATCATTGAGGGTGGTGTCTCAGTATAGCACCTAGTGATCCCTGGATCAGATTGTGGATCGCGGTAAAGCCTGAGAGACTAGGAGACAGGAAAATTCCTCACGGTGTAGGTGGAGAAATCTGGTGGCATCCATACTTGTTTGGCCAAGTGATCAGGTGGATATCATGGTAAAGCATGCTATTACATGTTTATTGTGTTTTCCTAGTGATCCGGGATGGATTATAGTAAAGCCCGGTTTCTATTGATGAGGGTGAGATGGTTTAGCCTCGGGATGACTTGGATGGTTCTTTTGGTTTGAGTCCCACATTCATGATTGGAATATGGCAAGGGGGTGAATGGCTGAAGAGAGATTTGGATCAGCCATTCTATGGTCGTGTGGAATGTGGTAGTCCCATCCCGAGTTTGGATTTTGCATCAAAATCTGAGGTTATTTCTCCTTGTAATTATATGAGTATTTTGATGGTTTATATGTGGATCATATGGTTGTGATTTCCTTGGTATTTTTGTTGCTATTATGGTGGTTATGTATATGCTTGATGGCAGTGGCTATGTAGGGATCTCATCACATTTTTAATTGGAAATGAATGAACAATGTATATATGACCTAATAGATGATAATGCAGCAAATGATATAAGGTAACAATGTTTCATAGCGATTCTTAGATAAGTATGAGACCCTTGTGCTTAAATCTGTTGCTTACACCTATAGATTACATATTTGTGATATGTTTCACGGAATTCCTTTCATGGCTAGTAGCGGTCTGGTTAAGGGCTTGTTCAAGTATTTGCATTTGCATCATTGTTTCCTTGTTATCTTTCTATTTTGAAGGTGGCATTCAATTTTGGGCAGTGTGGTTGAAGGGAAAGTACCCCTAGGGTCCTTTGGGCTAAGACTCTACCAGACTGAAAATTGCTTATTCAAAGAAACACACACACACAGCCATCATTTTTACTTTTAAGCAAATTCTAATGTTTAGGGCACATACCTAAGGTCCTACGTTCGAGAAGACCGTTAGGGTGCAAACCCTTCTTGGAGTTCCCTTCTTCTTTCTTTGACCTGCAAGACAAACAAATCAAAGAACACAACAGTACCTGTACAAATACTTATGTATAAATCATCTTCATGCTATAAAGTTAGTTATAAAAGATCTTTAAGTAACCACTTTCATAAGAATTCAACACAAGAATTTCATATGCATAAAGAAAGATTATTCGGGAACAAAGACGTGTTTCTTTATAAATAAAGGCAAATAAAGTACATATATCGGAAAGATATCACCTGAACACCTTCAGCAGGCTCCAAGCAAGCTTCCTCCCGGATTCGTTCCAGCCTCAAGCCTCCGACAAGAGCTCCTTCCAAGTCCTACTCCAATGATGGTATCAAGGATGAATGATCACCAATACACATGGAAACAAGGGTTTCCTATGCAAGATGGGGGAAGTGCAGAAAGCACCAAGGACTTCAGACCTGGTCTAAGGGGAAAATCTCAGCATAATAATCTTGCTCTCCTTTCTCTCTCCCCTTGGCCTTCCCATTGATGTCTTTTTATACCCTCTCCAAAGTAGTTTTTTAGTTAGGAGTTGGTTGGGAACAGTTGGGCCACGGGCACTAACAGGTGATCCAGCAGGTAAACCCGCGATCACCGCCCGAAAAAGAGGAAATTATATTTTTTTAAGTGTTTTAATAGATACACGCGGGTTGGGTATGACAGACCCGCGTGTACACGCGTTTAACTCAGGGCAATGTCGCGTATAGGGAATAAAACACTGTTTTTTAAATTTTTGGACCAGGTCTGGAAGGAGGGGTTGCCCTAGGCCATGAGTGCAGCATCACAAACCATAAGAGTGAGATTTGGAGCTATAACAGATGCCCCCTAATGTATGAGGTCAGAAGGGGAACATGATGGCCGAAATATATTAAGTAAGTACAAGGAAAGGAACTCTGCCGAAAAACCGAGGAGGACTTCACCAGAATTCAGCCTGCCAAGCCACCGAAAGGAGATCAGAAAGAAACACCGTCTGAGGCGGGCATACCCATGCTCAGGAAAAGTAAAGCATGTCCGCATATCAAGTACAAGCGGATCCACTAAGTATACAAGTATAAATGACTGGAAAATACATAATGGATCATCTGATCATAATGAGTAAGTACATGTCTGAATATCACATATAAGACTGTCAATGATGCTGAAAGATGCAAAAGATCACTGATATCAAAGACTGATCCCAAAAACGGTACCAACTGAACATGATGGAATAGGATGGTACTACACTGCAAACTCAGGTGCCAGCATATAGGATGTCGCCGTGACTGACTGCAACATATAAGGTGAAGTGGTATCAACTAGCAGTAACAGGAGCAACTGTCAAGTGAACCAATGAATGCTGATACAACCTGAGGTCTTCACCGACCGCCGTGGTACATTTCTACACCATGGGAATAAATGATCTGAAGTCGACCATGTGAGAAATCGTTTGATTACCGGTCATTGATGTATACCGTTAACAAACGCGAGACTACTCACCGATAATGATAATGAGCGTCAAGGTACCCAGTACAATCTAACAAGTGTGAATGGATGAGCTGAAGTCGAACACCTGTAAGAATCTATCAATCAGGAGACAATGATGGTTTCCCACTGTCGATAGCGAGGAATCTGCCACTAATGACTGCAAACCCCAAGGTACTGCCAAATGGACTCTAGATCTTTGCCCCAGAGCAATGAGCCGGAGTCGATAGGGAAAGATCCGCTAGAAGGAAGGCATTAAGGCATCCTCCATCAATCTAGCGCGAGTGTAACCCGTAGGCCAATAATGTGGAAGGAATCGAACGAAAAAGATGTAGTAACCCAACCGAAGTACGTTTCCGGCGTACACAAGATGTGGCTAGCGCACGGCAGAAACCCTCTGAACCAACCAATAATGAAAGCCGACACAGAGGCGAGGTATCCACCAATAGGGTCAAATGGAAACCAAGGTACTGCACGAATCCCAATGTGTGATAATGTATGCTGATGTCGAACACAAGGGAAACCACTCAGTCAAAGACCCATGATACTGATCGATGCTGAGCACAAGGTGACCTATCAATAATGAAAATAGGGCCAGGGTGCGGCTCTAGGCCTGCCCTCAGAGCAATGTGTCGTCGTCGATAAGGACAAGACCCGCCAGCAAGAAGTCAATGGGGACCTTCTCAAACCGGCACGAGTAAAGGACCAATATAACTGATGTGATGATAGACATGACACTGACAACCAGGGATGGCCGACTGAAAAATGAGTCAAGAGACACCGCAGAAAGGCCGACTCAGGCTAACTTCCCTTGAACAAAAGCACGACTCAATATGACTATGTGGCAGCATGAAATGAATCTGTATAAGTCCGTCATGCAGGAGGCATGAACGAACCCTCCATATGATTGGAAGAGATAACCAATCGGGGGAGAACTGACTCGATAACAAGGTTATGGCGTACCTAAGTCAAACTAAATCCCACCCATGCGGAGGAGACTTTGCTTTGAGTGCTTTGTTCAAGGGCGACACGACTGACTCTAGCTGCCAACAATAAATGGAAATAACGTCCCTGTTCCCGCTCTTTTTGGAATATTTAATTTTTTTTGTCTTTTTCTGATAAGCCGGAAAAAGAATAAAAGAATGCTATAGTACAGTGGAAAGAACGAGTGTCGGTGAAACAGATGATCTAGTTCCTGGGAAAGGAACGTTCCTATGCTCAATGCAGGGAGGTGAAAAACTGGTCAGTGACACTCAGAGGTAAGTTCCTTCCACGGATCTGGGTATGTCAAGCTGCAGAAGTCAAGGGCATGCAAGGTTGATTTTGCAGACGTCATGGTCAAAAGTTGGCTTAAACACGAGTCCAAATGAAGCCGGCTATAGGCCACAAGGTGCAAATGGTCAACATGCAATGCAGAAGTACAACTCAACACACATAGGAGCCTCTAGGGTATAAGGCCAGAACGAAGCGAAGAAGCACAGAGGAATGAGTCTTCAACGCATAAGTCATGGCAGGACTACAGAGGACTCCCGAGCCTACTCAAAACGAAGCAGCATGGGCAACAAATTTCAGTGAGGTGCTAACTAGGATGCCCATGTAAAAGGATGGCTCTACCATCATGTCATGATTTAAAGAAACGGCGAGTGAAAATGGCTTACGAACCATAACATGACGGGGTCGACCCTACGGCAGATGTATCGGTCAAATGGAGGCTAGTATGCATAATGCAACGGAAAAATGGTGTCCCTAACCTATATGCCAGTGAGAACACGATACCTGCCATGACGGGTCAGCAGTCATGGAACCGTCTCGAACCGTCGAAAAATGTCCAAAATGTCCTGAAAAACAACTCAATCTCGACATTCCAAGCTCCCAAGTTAAAAGTGACATGAAACCAAACAAAATAAAATTTTGAAAAAATTTTGCATTTTCAAAACTTATAAAAAGAAATTTTGGACTTACCATTTTCACCGTTTGACTTGGAGAGCAAATTGTGGAGCAAAAGGAGCAAACTTCCCCGTGACTTATTCAACCGTTCAAACTTGCCGAAAACTTCCAGGTAAGCACTAAACTTGTCTTGCAATCAATTGTGATAGTTTTTAAGAAGTTTAATTGATGTTTCACTGTTAGATATTTGCAAAAAATCGCTCTGCGGCGTACACGCGGGTTGGATGTATATAAATCGCGTATACGACGGCCCTACACGCGACTGTGTATAGGGTAACCCGCGTGTGCGCAGCGAAAATTTTTTTTTACATAAAACTAATGGATGAAAATGATTTTTTCTTCCAGGATGACTATCACATGGCGTGAAAGAGAGCACTCAGCTGTAGATAATGAAGTTATGAACAATGATGAGGCATTAGACGCCCTGCGGGGATGCGGATTGTTAAAATTCTTCAAGTTGCCAAATATGAAGGCAAACGTGCGTTTGCTCGAGAGACTTATTGATTACTGGGATGTCGAGGAAGAAGCTTTTGTGATTGATCAGATGCCACTCAGGATAGAAGTGGAAGATATATATTTCATCACGGGCCTTTCCCGAAGGGGGGAGGTAGTAAACTCCCGGGGCAGGACCCGGAATAGTCTCAGTGTAGACGACTATGTTCACATTTACTGCCCAGGTCATCGGAAGGTCGGGAGCCAGATCTCTATCCCAAACGTGGAGAGTTTGTCCCTGCGGATAATCTTGTTCACCATAGCTCGAGTGAACGGATCATCCTCACTACATCAGGCATCACGGGTAAACATGAGCGTAGCAGTGGACTGTCTCACCACGGTGTTTGACTGGTGTACTCCTCTACTTGCCAACATGAAAGAACAGCTTGCTTCTATCAGGAGGGGACAGACCAAGAACTTTGGGTACGGAACCATTTTATGCACTTTCTTTTTCGAGAAGGTTCCCGCACTCCGCCCCAGGGTAGCAGTTCCCATCAGTAGTCCACGTGATCCACGTATGGGCCGGTGGGCTGACTTGATGAAACGTCTGGGGGGTGGGGAAGTGCCTAGGAATGCATTCGACGATGACTTTTTTGCTTGGTGGGAGCAACAGATCATCGCCATAGATGACTACCCCTATGCTGGGCTGGATTTCCGAGGAGATCCTGATCTAGCGTTACCACCAGATGCAGCATGGGGCGAGATTGGTAAGATTTTTTGATTTTTATGATTTTAGGATTTTTAGGATTTTTCAAGTATAATGATGAACTTTGAAAAATATATATATTTTTTTTTTTGATGAGATTCAAATGACTGATATGATGATCATGTTCCAGACATTGGGCCTGTGCGACCGGATGGATTCCCGCAGCATGGACGGCGTGGCCGAGGAGCCGAAGAGGCGACTGCGGATGCGGAAAGGACCCTCAACAACGTCCAGCGACACTTGGCGAGACTGAGCTGCCAAGTACCAATGGCCGAGGTGGAGGACCTTCCTCCAGATATGCAGCGTCATGTGGTTGGAATGCCACGTGACTGGGTTCGCGTCTTCCGGCGCGTGGCCAATGCTATAGTTACTTACTTAGCTGCTCATCCAGAGCCGAGGCGTTAGATATGCCTGACATGATTATGGGCATTTGAGTCCCAATTTTGTATATTTTTGGACACACATATGTACACTCGAGACGCTTTGCGATATATATATATATATATACAGTTTGACTTTTTGATGCATGATTTTATGATGATGAATGATTGATATGCCAGTCTAATGCTTGATTAGCGATAGAATCAGCTAACCAATTTTGAGATCTTGGAATGTGCAAATAATTAATGTAAATAAATGATCTTTGCAACAACCTCACCCTTAAATATTGGCGATATAATAATGGATCTCTAACCCGATAAATGTTATTTAACTGAGACACTATCAATTGAGAATCAAGATACACTACTAACGAGTCGATCCCATAAGAGATTGCCTCGGATAGTAAATTGATAACAGCTGTATACTCGGCCATATTGTTTGAAGCAGGACCGATACACACGCCTCTCGATGTCATCAACTGACCAGTTGGGTAATAAAGTACCCAAGCTGCGGAAGCAAGATTCCGAGTGTGCCGACTAGCACCATCGGCGAATCCAAAATAAACCAAATCATCCATCAACACCTGCCAAAGCAGACCAAAAAGTGCTGATATCAGAAAACGCTCGATAATATATGTACAAATACACATAAAATACAAAGAAGCCATTGCCTGGTAAAACTAAGCAAAATACTTCTTTAAATAGAGCCCATTTCGGGGCTCCGCCAGCTTGTTTCCTTCGAAATCAATTAACTCATACGATCCTTTTTCTAAGACTCGTTTGATAATGAAAGGACCGTACCACATAGGCTTGAATTTGCCTGCCCCCAAGGCGTCCTTATCTTGGTCATAGACCAAGACAAGGTCACCTTCAGAAAAGACACGAGGACGGACAGACTTATCATACTGAGTTTTGACCCTTTTCTTATGGGCCTCATTCATCGTGGCAGCATCTCGACGCTGCTCATCGAGATGTTCCAGGTGAACTAGGCGCTCCTCGAGACTCGAAGTCTCAGGAAGAAGCTCGACAGCCAATTTCAGAGATGGAATTTCACATTCGACCGGAAAGATAGATTCCATCCCGTAAACTAACTGAAAAGGAGTAAAACCAGTAGCCGTTTTGACGGAGGTTCGGTATGCCCAAAGAGCCGGATACAACATAATGTGCCAATTGGACCGATTTTTATCGATTGTCCATTGGAGTATCGTCTTAAGAGTTTTATTGACTGCCTCGACCTGTCCATTGGCCTGAGGATAGTAAGGGGACGAATGCTCCTGACGGAAACCTAATTTAAAAGCCAATTCGGACATTAGCTGATTTTGGAAATGACTGCCATGGTCAGTGACAATCTCTCTTGGGATACCGAATCTTGAGATAACTTGATTGAAAAGAAACAAAGCTGCCGTGTCACTGTCGTTCTTATAAGTAGGCATGGCCTCTGCCCACTTCGTGAAGTAGTCTACGGCCACGATAATGTACTTGTGATTCGCCGCTGAAGGCGGATTACAAGTCTTAAAATCAATACCCCACTTAGTGAAGGGACCGACGGTGACAACGGGAAAGAGGGGAGCTGGATGCGCGCGCATCTTGCGAGTAAAAATTTGACACGGGTGACAGCGTTTTACCGCTTCCACACAGTCCTTAAAGAGTGAAGGCCAAAAGTAGCCGGCACGTAAGATGCGCTGGGCTGTAGCAAGCCCGGATAGATGACCACCACAAGCTCCACTATGGCAATCATTAAGAACAGACTCTGCTTCCTCTAAGGTTAAACAACGTCGAAGAATTGAGTCAACCCCTCGACGGTATAATGTGTCACCAATGATAACATAGTTTTTAGCCAGGTGACGTAACTTGCGACGTTCATCCTTGGAGAAAGTAGAGGGAAACTTCGAAGTCTGGAGATAAACAATGATATCTCCATACCAAGGGTCTTGTGAAGAGATGAGGAATATATGCTCGTCGGGTAAACTTTCCTCATAAACAATATCCTCTCCACAAGGAAGCTCAGAAATTAGCTCCGCGAAAACCATAGATTTCTTAGACTTGGCGGACAAGAACTCGAGATCGAATTCTTGTAAAATAACTATCCATCTATTATATTTGCCCCCAATCACTCGCCTACTGAGGACAAATTGGAATGGATTGACCGCCGCTAGGACAAAAGTTTTGCGTAGCAAAATATAATGACGGAGCCTCTGGACAGCATGGACAGCTGCCAAGGCTAACTTCTCAACCAGAGAATAGCGAAGTTCAGGGCCTATTAAGCCTCGGCTCAAATAATAAACTACGTGCTCGACAAGAGCATCGTCTTCCTGAACTAGAACCATACCAATGGTGGATTCTGCTGCAGCGAGATATAAAAGGAAGTCTCTACCATAATCCGGTGGACTCAAAAGCGGGGCAGAGACTAATGCCTTTTTCAAAGCATCAAACGACCGCTGCGCAAAGTCGTCCCATACAAATGGAACTCCTTTCCGTAACAAACGCATGAACCCTTTAGTGATCTCGGCGTAGTTTGCTATAAACCGTCTCAAGAAATTGGCCTTCCCTTGAAGACTTTGAAGTTGACGATTGAAGACGGGGGAGGCAACTGAACTATTGCCTCAACCTTGAAGGGATCAACCCGAATCCCTTCATTGGACACTATAAACCCTAACAATCGACCGGATGTAACCGCGAAAACGCACTTGTTAGGATTCAACCGGATTTTATAGAAACGACATCGCTCAAAGACCAATCGAAGATGACTAGGGTGATCTGTTCTCTTTCGAGAACGAGCAGCGAGATCATCTAAGTATGCTTCGATGACATGTTTGATGTCGTGGAAAGCGTAGGACATGGCCCGCTGAAACGTGGCTCCAGCGTTTTTAAGACCAAAGGGCATCTTTCGATATGCAAATGTACCCCAGGGACATATGAAGGCAGTCTTATGCTGATCCTCAGGACGAATAGAGATTTGATTATAACCTGAGAAACCATCCATAAAGGAGAAAATCTCATTACCCGCACACTCGTCGATAATCTGATCAATGAATGGCGTGGGGTAATTGTCTTTTGGACAAGCCTTGTTTAAGTCCCTAAAATCGATGCATACACGGATTGTTCCTTGCTTTTTTTCCACAGGGACTGGATTTGAAACCCAATCCGTAAGAGGAACAGGGTATATAAAACCCGCCCTTAGCAGCTTCTCAACCTCAGCTTTGATAGCCGCTGCTTTCCTAGGGTTAACCGGCCGAAGCCTTTGACGAATCGGTTTTGTGTTTTCGTACGTCTTGATCTCATGTTGGACGATAGAAGGATCAATGCCGGGCATTTCCTCATAAGACTAAGCAAATACATCCCGATATTCTTTGAATAAGTCGGTATAGATTTGAATTTCTTCAGGGGAACACTCAATTCCGATGAAGATATTCTCGATGATGTTAGGATTCTTAGAGATGTTTATAGGTATCGTTTTTGAGATTACCGACATATTACCTTCGGCACGTACGTGTGTTGGAGCCAAAGGGTTCGACACCATACAAACATCACTATCCACGAGCTCGGAGAATTTAGATTCCACTTCCTGCAATGGAGGAAGAAAATATGAACGATGGTGTAAGTCTTCCCAAGGTCGATCTATACCCATCATTACTTCGAGGATTGCTTCTTCAGAAGGTAGAACCGAATCTAAGCAGTCCAAGGCAGAGTTAGAATCAAAGCTCCAAGCGGGGGCCACATGACCATCTAATTCCTCTTCGGAAAAAGGAGTAGAATGGTTATCTGCAGAGTCTACGATAGACTGATATCTAAGCTCAGCTGCAGATATAGGAAACGCCATTCCATTCACTTGTCCTTCAACTAATGTGGTGGTAGGTGAAGGCAAGGTCCAAGGGTCAGAAAAATAATGAGTTCGGAAGAACTCTTCTCGAGAATACTCCTTGGATGATGAAATAGCATTGATTCTTGCAAAAGGAGAGGGAAGATCAAACGTACCCATCAATGAGGAATACATCCCTACTCCTAAATTCTCAGTCGGCGGGCGAGGGTTATCCACCAAAGGAACCGTAGAGTCGGAGGTTGCTTG
This sequence comes from Pinus tabuliformis, assembly GCA_031772625.1. Classification (NCBI taxonomy): domain Eukaryota; kingdom Viridiplantae; phylum Streptophyta; class Pinopsida; order Pinales; family Pinaceae; genus Pinus; species Pinus tabuliformis. Next base: position 2,485,247 of record CM062813.1, read on the forward strand.
AGGATCGATTGGAGCATAGTCCAATTGATCAACCTTAACGATTTTCCCCTCATGAGGAAAGCAAATGACACGAAACAGAGTCGATACAACGGCTTCCATCTCGTACACCCAGTTCCTTCCTAATAGGAGATTATAATCTAGGTTAGCATCTACGACTTCCACTTCGATATTAACGACCTTTCCTCCAACACATATAGGAAAGGCCGGGATAATCCCATGCGGCTTGTGAGAATGGCCATCAAATGCAGTTAAGACGGTTGGTGAAGGAACGGCCGAAGGTGAACCAATAGCCTTCCAACATGACATGGACATGACACATGTGGAAGCTCCTTCATCTATAACAGTGCGAAAAATATTGATTTTCCGGTATGTTGACTTTACCTGGAAAGCCATATGATGAGGGAGTCTCTTTTTGACATTTGACATGTCGAAAGAGAGCACTAACGAGTTACCTGGATCGACTGCTCCAATGGCGGAGAGTAAAGCATTTCTCTGAGACGGACACGATTGGAGAACTTCCAAAGCGGACATAGCACACAGGCTTTGAGCCAAATCCTCCACAATGGAGTAATTTTGGGCGGCCCTAGCGTTAGGGTTAATCGTCGCGCGTTTGGCGGAACCTTTCGGTATCCTAGGTATAGTCTCAACAGGAGGTCGCTCAATATGAAGGTCATTACCTCCGGGAACAGTTTTATCCTTAGATGTTTCAGCTTCACCATAATCACGTGACCGAGTAGTCACGTTAACGTTTGAACCCATCATAAAAACATTTGATGCTTTTTCCCCTTCCTGGTTGCCCCCTGAGGAGGTCCCAGGATTCGAATTCGCGCCAGCAAGAAGTTGCTGCCCTTGGGGAAACGGGTTAGTTAACACAGCTTGCGAACTAGAAGTCCCTTGCTGTCCTAACAAGCGCTGAGCGTCTTCAATTCTAGGGCAAAGATGAGTTAGATGGTCCCCACTGCATAACTTGCAAGGGAACTTAACTTTCTTTCTCGACTCACCTTTACCACCACCAGCGTTGTTGCCAGATTTATTTGCATCTGGCTTCCCATCCGAATTCTTCTTTTTACCACGTCCTTTCTTTTTCCCATTGGAATTTTGATTTCCTTTGGGGTTATCGGATTGGACGGCGTTAATGGAAGAATTTTGGGAAGCTTGAGGATTAGACATTGTGACTTGGTTGTTAGGAGCAGTTTGTAATGACAACTGCTGCAATTGATTCAACAAGTTCACTGTAGTCGAGTCTACTGACCCCACGATGCCATCCGCGTGCGGACCTGGCTTCGGCTTAGCTAAATCAACCTTAGATCCAGGAGCATCTGGTAAGTACTTTTGGAGGATCCCAGACTGAGAGTAAATCAGTTCTAACTGCTGGGCCCTGAAAATGGCTTGCTCCTCAGAATAGACCCCAGACATGGAGACATCCTTGGAGATCTCGGGTTGCAAAGACTTCAAAAACCACTCTAGACGGTACTCCGGAGGGATTTCGGCTTTAATGAGCCTTTTTCTCCGTCTCCATTCCTGTATGTGATCAGAAATGTGGGTTGCCTTATCCTGACGAAAGGTAGCCAGAAGTTCAGTTCCGGCATCATAGCGAACGGGCAACTGGAAGTGATTCAAGAAGATATTAGCTAAGTCTGCGAACGATGTAAAGCTGCCCCCTGGCAACTCTATATACCATTTAGCCGCATTACCAGTCAAGGTGCGCTGAAAGAGTCTCAACCTAACCGAATCTTCGATGAGGGAGTTAGATGAGCACCACAAATGGAATGTGGTTACATGATCGCCCGGATCTTCACCACTCTTCCCTTCGAATTTTGGGATGTCCGAAGGGAGTTTGGTTGGGACCGGAGGCCAGGCCGGATTGTATCTGATAGGGTCGTTCGTTAGCTTAGTGAGATCTGGCAAGTTTAACGTTGCCAGAAATGGAAGCCTAGGAGGACCTAGGGGATTCCACCCAGACTGGGCAGAACTCCCAAAGTTCTGAAAAGATTGTCCTGGGATTTGAGAGGCACCAGGCTGCCCCAAGTGACCAGTAGAACCAGCTGAACCAAAAGGCAAGCCTTGTGGTCCAGCAAAATTCGGAGTTTGACCAACTCCTGCCGTATAACCTCCATAGCCTGCAAAGTTCCCTCCTAAAGAATGGTAAGGGGTTGATAACCCCTGATATGGGTTCCAAGCCGAAGCGAGGGGAGGAATACTTTGAAACATGCTAACCGTGGAATACGGCCTACCTCCTTGTTGGCCGATAAATGGATTCGCAGTTCCTGCGCTACTAACCCCAGGGTTATTCCAACCTTGGAAAGGATTGCTGCTTTGTCCTATTGAAGAAAAAGGCATGGATCCTACCGTTGGGTTGGAATGTGGGATATGACCACTTCCGAAAGGAAAACCCTGGAATGAAGCCGATCCGCCCATCATGGACGTAGCGGCACTGAACGGAACCGATGGAATACCCTGTGATTGGGTGCCAAAAAGGAAGGAACCAGTACTAAAAGCATTGGTTTGGGCATTTCCACTCGTGGACGGAATGGAGGTAGACCCTACCAAAGATGTGCTAGCAAACGATCCGAACAAGGAAGCGGAGGGGATGGAAATGGTTCCTCCCCCTTGCACCGATGTTGGGGTTTGCATAGTCGCAGCACTCGTAGAAGCCATGCTTCCAGTAGTGATCATAAAAGGTAAGCGCGTAGCGTAACCTGGACTCGCTGGTCTATGCGACGGAGTCCCAACGTATTGCAATACGTCTGGATAACTAGATGGTAGTGGAGAATTTGGAATCACTAATGATTCTGAAAGTTCTTCTACCTCTACGTTGTTCTCCGCTTGAAAGCGAACTCGAGAAAGGACTGGAGTGTCCCTCTCTTGTTCAGAAGTGCCAGGCCTTGCTTGGCCGCTAATATCCCCGAGAGGAGGATCAATCCCCGATGCGTCAACCGGCGTGGGACGGACCCCACCGGTAGTATCTCCTCTGCGCCTTCTAGGAGAAGGCTCTAAACTAGGTGGCGAGAGACCACGAAGTCTTCGAGACCGTCTTGGAGACCGGTCAGCCACTTTGAATTTTTTGTTATGATCTAGCTAAAGACTCAAAAAATTAAAAGCTAAGCCGACTAGGAGCACAGAGCACACAGTATAAAGTTCCTAAAGATACAGCCAGTCAAACAACTTTCAAGTATTTCCGCTCCGGGTGATTGAGACCGGACACCAAAATACGAGAAAGTGAATCAAAGGGCCTTCCGAAGATAGTCTGGGATGATAAGGGCCCAGTCCTATCAGCGAAGGTATCAGAGGAAGTTACGCTGACCTCCTAACAACAGCCTGCGCCGGTGCAAGCCCCCAAGCTTCGCAAGGGTGCCCTCCGGAAGTACTGTCGAGAGTGATACAACGTCGACCTCAGGTGCCACGGGATTCCCCTCCGCAGCCACCTATGCAGATCCCTAGGAGAGGCAACTATGGGTACCAACTCGTCGCAGAAGCCAGGCGGAACAGTCGTGAGGTAAGTTCGGACAAGTAGGAGAGGGGGTATCTCTCTTCCCTGTCTTCACAGACCCTCGTGCTTGACTCCCAGATCCGGAGCTTTCCTGGTCTTCCTAACGCTATTGGATTTACTCTCTTTAATCAGACTCTTATGTTTGACGTTTTATGTGGCCTTGGAGAGTTAACTCTCCACTCGCCTATTCCAAGGCCCTAAAATCCTAAACTTGTTGGTGTAATAACTAAAACAAAAAGTTCTAGTGGATTTTAATTAAGCGCTTGATTTTATTAGGCTGTTCTTTAAGTCACAGGGTTATGGAGATGAAACTTGTGGTGTTTTTATGGACGCAAAAGAAATTAATAAAACTTAGCTACATGCATATGCACTTTTGTTTTCGATGAATAGCAACTTCTATGAGGTTCAGAGACACTTGTAATATAAACAAATTTTCTTTTTCTTTTCAGACCCCACACTCACAAAAACTAACAAAACTAAATATGCCTAAAAAAGAGATGCAAATCTTACCCTAATGCAAGAACTAAATGTGGATGCATGATTCAAAGACTACTCTAAAAACAAAGAAGGAAAGTTGCTGCTTTACCAAGTTTTGTCTTGCCACTGAAATGCTTAGATAGAAAATGATTTGTTACTAATCATTTCGTCCAAACAATAAAAACAAGTTTTAAGATAAAAAACAAAGCACTTTCACTTCGCAAAAGGGGAAATCAAATGAGAAGCGAGTTTAAGAAAGCGAAACTCAAAAACTTTCAAAAGATTTTCTTTCAATCAAACCAAAAAGTCTTTTTCAACGGAAAACTCTCAAAAATACTGACACTAATGATTGATAAACAAGCCACCAAACACTTTTGTGAATTGACACCTTTCAAATGATGAAAACTCAACAAAAATAAAATGTGTTCGAAATCGCTTTTGACAATCAAAAGCAGCAATGAAAGTCCAAAATATCAAAAGACAAGTTTCAAGAAACTGGTAACAAACAAATTTCCCGAAACAAAGGAGCAAATGGTCATAAAAATGATTTCGTTCAGCAAACACAAATGTCATGAAAACAAAATAGACACAAAGATTGAAGACAATCTTCCCACTCTGCCGAAACAGAGCAATCAAGATTCTTAAACAGAAATCTTGTGTGTCAAAAATCAATGACGCTTGCAATCAACGAAAAACAAGACTAGCACTCCTTATAACTAGAGAGAGTTCAGAACAAGATGCCCCCTGTCAAACAGAGAACTGTTACTGGAGAAATAACTGCTTGACACTGACCCAAACCACCAGACAAACATTCAGCAAAAAGAAAATTTATCAATCTTGAAATTTATGTAGTATACGCGTCTGCAATTAAGTGCAGAATGCGTGTATACGCGACTGAAACTAAGGAAACCTGCGTATACGCGGGTTCACTTAGTGCAACTAGCGTATATACGCTTCTGTAATCTAGAAAAAGAGCGTATCTGAAGTCTTTCAAGAAAAATAAAAAACACAGACTGAAAAAACTGGAAAAGCTTGGATTTCAGGAAAAGATCAGACAGTCAGAGCCAACAAACAGAGGGGCTGAGCCTTGATTGGCTTGAGGACTACCCAAACTAGGAACAACAAGAGTGTTGTCCCCAGTGGAGTCGCCAATTCTGGTTGAAGGGAAAGTACCCCTAGGGTCCTTTGGGCTAAGACTCTACCAGACTGAAAATTGCTTATTCAAAGAAACACACACACACAGCCATCATTTTTACTTTTAAGCAAATTCTAATGTTTAGGGCACATACCTAAGGTCCTACATTCGAGAAGACCGTTAGGGTGCAAACCCTTCTTGGAGTTCCCTTCTTCTTTCTTTGACCTGCAAGACAAACAAATCAAAGAACACAACAGTACTTGTACAAATACTTATGTATAAATCATCTTCATGCTATAAAGTTAGTTATAAAAGATCTTTAAGTAACCACTTTCATAAGAATTCAACACAAGAATTTCATAAGCATAAAGAAAGATTATTCGGGAACAAAGACGTGTTTCTTTATAAATAAAGGCAAATAAAGTACATATATCGGAAAGATATCACCTGAACACCTTCAGCAGGCTCCAAGCAAGCTTCCTCCCGGATTCGTTCCAGCCTCAAGCCTCCGACAAGAGCTCCTTCCAAGTCCTACTCCAATGATGGTATCAAGGATGAATGATCACCAATACACATGGAAACAAGGGTTTCCTATGCAAGATGGGGGAAGTGCAGAAAGCACCAAGGAATTCAGACCTGGTCTAAGGGGAAAATCTCAGCATAATAATCTTGCTCTCCTTTCTCTCTCCCCTTGGCCTTCCCATTGATGTCTTTTTATACCCTCTCCAAAGTAGTTTTTTAGTTAGGAGTTGGTTGGGAACAGTTGGGCCACGGGCACTAACAGGTGATCCAGCAGGTAAACCCGCGATCACCGCCTGAAAAAGAGGAAATTATATTTTTTTAAGTGTTTTAATAGATACACGCGGGTTGGGTATGACAGACCCGCGTGTACACGCGTTTAACTCAGGGCAATGTCGCGTATAGGGAATAAAACACTGTTTTTTAAATTTTTGGACCAGTCTGGAAGGAGGGGTTGCCCTAGGCCATGAGTGCAGCATCACAAACCATAAGAGTGAGATTTGGAGCTATAACACAGTGACATGGCCTCTAGGCCTGAAAAAATGGCTCAAATCTCGGGGACCCTGGCATAGCACTGAACAAAATAGTCCTTGGACGCTGGAATGCCTTGTCATGAGGGTGTCCAGAGCCTCCTAGATGTTTTCAGTTCCATATCATGGGAGCATCTAGAGGTCAAGTGGTCTAAAACCTCAATGGGACCCAAGGGTTGGTTACCAGAAATGTTGGGATGGTTCTTAGGAGTCCTGTAGATTATGTGGAAGTTCTGTATGTCATGTTTTTGTCGATTTCACTTCCTTAAGGTCACATATGAGGTTTAATCCAATCATAGTAGCCTCTCGTAACATGTTTACCCCGGTTGGTGAGTTACTTGGGTAGATGTGGGAGGAGGGTGTTATATCTTTATTGGATGGTATTTCGGTTATAACCAGGTTCTAGTCTCAGATCTTGACAGACTAAAGACAACATTCTGCACAAAGTGGGGTACGTTCACATTTAAAAGAATTCCATTTGAGTTGATGCATGTTGTTGCAATATTTCAATGTGTCATTGACATCACATTCCGTGGACTAATTAGACAGAGCATAGTGGTCTATCTTGATGCCATGGTGTTTTCCAAAAAGTGATTTGACCACATACACCACTTGAACAAAAATTTTGAACGATGTCTCAAGTACGGGACATCCCTTAATCCCAAAAAGAGTATTCTCGAAGTGTCTAAGTGTAACCTCTTGGGCGATATCATTGCCAAAAGTGTTATTAAAGTAGACCTAGAGAGGTTCAAAGAAATTATGCAGATTCCTTTCCCCGTGAATAAGAAAGTTATGCAATCCTTCTTGTGGAAAATTAACTTCCTCCACAAGTTCATCTCCGATTACGCTCAGATTGTGAAGCCAATACAGGAGATGGTAAAGAAGGATGCAATCTACATAGGGGATAAAAGGGAAAAGGATGTGTTTTCTCATATTAAGCAAGCCATTGCAGAATCACCCACTTTGTACAACCCAGATTTTAGCAAAGGTTTCCTACTCTACACTTTCACTTCTAACACTTATCTCGTCATTGTGCTTACGCAAAAGGATAATCAAAACAATGAGCGGGAAATATCTTTCATGGGCGCTAGACTCCAAGGACCTGAACTCAACTACCTTGCCATCGAAAAATAATCTTATGATGTTTACGAGTTGGTGAAGCACTTCCGGCCATATCTCTTGAAAAATCATTGCATCATCTTTGTTCCACACTCAACAGTCATATCATTGTTTGTTCAGCAAGATCTTGGTGAGAGAAGAGTGAATTGGAAGATTGGTTTACAAGAATACGACTTAGAGTTAAAGCCATTTCCTACAATAAAGGGCCATGTTTTATGTCAGATAGTAGTGAAAGCAGTGGATGTAAAAGAGGAAGATCCTTCCAGATGGGAGTAGAAGATTGAAATGTACAACGTTGAGCGAGATCCTCCCACTACCAACAGGAACTCTTGGTACACAGATGTGTGCCAATACCTTGAGCACAGAACCGTGCCCTCCCATTTATCTGCACCACAAAAGAGGGCACTTAGACTTAAAGCATTATCTTATCAGTTGGTGCATGGGGTGCTTTTCATAAAGCATTATAATTGAGAATTACTCAGGTGCCTATAAGGGCACGATTCAAAGAAACTATTGTGTGATATCCACGATGGACGAACCGGGGGACACTTCATGGGTAACAAAAATGCACATAAAGTTATGCATTCCAGTTTCTATTAGCCTACATTATTTAAATATGCTCACGCTTATGCCCACAAGTGTCTAGTCTATCAAAGGTGTGTCGGCCAAAACAAGAAGTTAGTCGCCCCATTGCAGCCTATCACAGTGGAAGAAACTTTTCAATGGTGGGGCTTGGATGTTATTGGATAAATCTTTATGCATTCGTCAAAGCATCACTGCCACATTCTCATTTATACATACTACTTCACATAGTGGACCGAAGCAGTTCCTCTTAAATAGGCGAATGATCAAGAAGCCATCAACTTCCTTAAGAAGAATATCATTTCCAGGTTTGACATTCTGACTTCACTTATTTTCGATAATGCAACATATTTTCATCATTAAAATCATATAATTTTGCATTAGAAAATGGAATTGTATTGAAACAATCAGCTAACTACTATCCACAGGGGAAGAGTCTTGTTGAGTCCATAAATAAGAACCTTATTTGTATCATCAAGAAGAGCATCTTCTTTGAACACAGGAACTGGCACTCTCCTTTAGTGAATTCCTTATGGGTTGACCGAGTCATGCCAAAACCCTATTTGAACACCTCTCCTTACTTCCTAGTGTATGGAAAATAAGCCATACTTCCTCCTAACATATACTCGTCGGCTCTCTAGATTCACAAGAATCCCAGGGCAAGCCATGTTTATTAGTTCAGCGTAGTATGGAAACTCTTCACAAGCTACAGGAAGAAAGGTTGAAAGAAAAATAAAAATTTTCCCTTCACCAAATTCGTATCAAGAGGTGGTTCGACAAGAATTATGCAGGGAAGAATAACTTTAGTGTGGGTGAATTATTCTTGAAGTGGGACAAAGCCCACAAGAATAACGGCAAACACACCAAGTTTCAATCCCTATGGATTGGACCATTCACTATTCACAAAAATCTTGGCCAACATACATATCGTCTATAATCACTAAATCGGAATATTGACTCTCTCCATGTCAATGGAAAAGATTTAAAATATTATTTTCAGTGATGATCTAGGGTTGTGCCCTACACTATGTACATAGTCTTTTATTGATTTCTTGATTTTGTTTTATGTTTTCGTCATGTAAATAAATATGCATGTCAACGTGTTTTTTGTCTTCTTTGTGTGTGGCTGAATTAAAAGAGAGTCGTGTTACACTTCAACATTTGGCTAACCTTCAGTCTGTCTTCCTCGTGTTTTTTATATCTTTTGGTTGATGAAGTTCCAATGGAAAATACAATCCCCCCATGAGGAGATTTTTGGTTAAACCATGAACTTGTGTCTATTCAGGAAACTTTATGCATGTATTCAGTTCTTTACATTCCAATGTATTCACGATTATCCAATTAGTCGAAGAGGAGAAGGGGAAAAATCTAAATGAGCAAACCTAAATCATAGGTCTCTATATGCTTCTCTGAAGGAAAAACCTCTCCTTCTCTCAATAAGTCGAGATCCCTCTTCCTCCCATAAAATGAATAAATGTTGATGCACAATCCTATAAATAAATAAATAAAGGCAGAAGAAGGGAAATGCTTTTTCTGCAAAGAGGTGAAGCAAGAAAATCCTATGGGGTACTGACCAAGCTCACTGGAAATGGAGAAATGTTTATGTTCTTGTATTAACTCCACTGGGATATCGTCCAGGCCTGCTTGCAGCGTAGCAACACCAGAGATGAAAAAACATACTCTGAAAATCTTAAGCTCGCGAACTTCACTACCCTTCCCAACTCAAAACATTATGATATTGCTTAATCTTATGTTGTGTTCAATGGATAAATGTATAAAGGGGACCATGTTTATTCACGAGGTAAGTGGGGAGACCAAATTAATCTACATGATGAATCAATACTCCCCGAAGAACCAAGACCCTGCACAAAAGAGTTAACCAAGGCAGAGAAGCTAAAATTCTACCAATGTGTTGTGGTGTTGTTGCTACTACAACACCCTCCAAAATTTTGGCCTACGCTCAATTTCGGAGCCTCCCTTGGTCTTGTACATTATCGTCACAAAATTGAAATTCATTCCAAATGTTTTCTTGAGTTGTTTTGGTCCCTTTTGCAAGATAGGGAAAAGGTCATATTTTCGCATGTTAGCTGTCACACAATCTGTATAAGCCTGTTCTGCTGATTTCAAGAGGTCAAATTTGTGCAAATGAGTTTTTATAACCATGTAAACATTTGTCACACTCATTTCCAAAGTTTCAAGCATTGTCGCACAAGTGTCGTAATGGTCGTCACAAAGTGTATCTTTAGTGTCACAGTGGTGTCGCACCTGTCGTAAGTTATCGCATAGAGGAAAATGCATTTTTCATGTTTCTTGGATAATCTATGTTATTGCGTCATCAAGTATTCTAAGTGTGTGATCACGGTCGAAGTCTTATCATTATTCACATTAGCCTCACCAATCCCGTACTTAGCCTATTTCTGAAAAATCTTCTTGACCATGCAACCTAGCTTCACTCGGGCTCCCTGAACTGCGCATTGCGCAATCTCATTCCTCTAGCTGTGAACTTTCCTCTTGACAATGTGCAATGCGTAGTTCCTATCTTCCAGGACTGCTGCACTGTGTAGTTCCAGTGCTCAAGCCCCGACCTTGGCTCCCAGAATTGTAAAATCCACCTTCCCAGCCTGGCCTCAATTAAGAATTGTTCAATCTCTAGCTTCAAGCTCATCCCTTGAGCCCTTGAGCTACACAATTGTGCAATGGCCTAGCCTCCTCTATCTCCCAGAACTTTCCAATGTGTTGATCTGGGGCCCATCCCTTCAGCCTATCACACTGACCTCCAAAGTTGTGCAGTTTTCTTCCTCAGACCAGCCCGGATTGCGCATTATGAAGTTTCAAGGCTCAAGTTTCACCCCTAAATTATTGAATTGCACAAATGTGCAGTCAATGAGCCCCTCTCCCAGTTTTTTATCTAGTTCCGACTCAGTCAATGGATCAATATGAACTATCTTAGATTAGGGCTTTTCAGACTTATGTCATCTAGTCATGAGTGAATTGCAGATGTAGGTACCTTATCATGACATGGTGAGATGATGAAGAAAGAGATGAAGAAGGGAAACATGTTGAAATACATCTGGTTCCGGCTCAGTCAATGGATCAATATGAACTATCTTAGATTAGGTTTTTTCAGACTTATATCATCTAGTCATGAGTGAATTGCAGATGTAGGTACCTTATCATGACATGGTGAGATGATGAAGAAAGAGATGAAGAAGGGAAACATGTTGAAATACATCCTTGTAGTTGAGTATGAAAATTGATGAACTGAGAGAAAGCAAAGGGACAACAGTTTGCGATCACAACTCAAGACCTGAGATCATTGAAGATTTCTTATCACCAATCCATGCAGAGGTGGAATGAAAATCATTCTCAAGCAGACACTCAACAGACAATAGCAACAGTGGATTGACATTGTCACATTATCACATTATCAAGCAGTCTATGTCAACAGTGTCATTTCATGTCATGAGTTGTCACATGCCACACCATTATGGTGGATTATGTAATTCATATTTCGAAAATTGCATTGTAAAGTGAAATTCCAAAGGACATGTATGGAATATGAAGAGTCGTGTAAAGTTGAAAATTCATAGGAATTCAAATAGTCATGAGGGTAGATGAAGAGTCACAAGGCAGGTGAAGCATCACCTCCTCATTTTTATATATACACCCTCATTGTAAGAGCAAGGGAATCTTCACCTTGGCTCCTTCTGCAAAGCATTAGAGAGATAGTTCTTTTAAAGAGTAAGGAGTGGCTCCAACACTCCACTTTTGGAGCTGGTGGTGTTCATTGTATACATGTGTCTTGGAAATTTTACTTAATATAAAAAGCCTTATGGCTAGCACGCTATTCATGCATGGATTATGGATATTTGTAAGACTATTCTATGAATGTTTGTAATTCATGTTTGTTTTCATCTGTGATAAAGTAGTTGAACTATTTCATTTATTTTGGTACTTATAATATTGAGAATGTGTTGTAATTGTTATTATTGTTGTCACATCCACGTGGATTGTTCCATAGGATATTAGACATATCTTTCTTGTTACATTAGTTGCATTGACTTTCGCATCTCTGTAGACTATTTCACTTGATGTTGTACGTATTCTTCTTGTTTATGTGTGTCTCTACTAGGGTGGTACTATGACCTCTTTCTTAGAGGCCCACTTTTCCTTCCCCCCGTAGTAAAATAACTTTAACAACATACAACCGAACACTCACAAGGCACACCCCCTTACTTTTCGAAGGCACATTTGCACTCGTCTCTCTTGCTGACAGTAAGAGCCAAGGCATATATTTAAGACAACCGGCAACTGAGCCATGGTTTGGATGGGGCTCCATCCCAAACGGTGTGAGGCTTCTCTCTTGCTGACAGTAGGAGCTAAGGAATATATTTAAGACAACCGGTAACTGAGCCATATTTTGGATCGGGCTCCTATCCAAAATAGTGTGAGGTCTAATTGGGACCACAAGTCGGAGAGACCCCTTGAATGTTGGTGGGTCCAACATCATCAATAAGGAGACAACCAACCCTTTCAGGTGCCTAACCCCTTAGACAACTTGACTTTTTGTTGAGCTAGATCCCTAACCGCTCCCATGACAAGCCATTCATGTGGGTGAGGTCCTCTAGTCACTCTCACAAAAAGGCATGCTAGCGATTATGGCCTTTTTTCAGGAAATTTTCTGCCAACGACACCAGATTTTGTGCCATTTTTTTAGGGCCAAGACTCATGCCACTACCCAAAACTTCATGAAACTTCTAGAAGTGTTAAATAACCATGAATTAAAATTACTAATGAAAACATTGGTATAAGGACTTGACCAGACCCCTACTGTAATTCCTCCTTCCACATTTACCCACTTTAACTGGCTTTCCTATGGTAAACATGAGCTTAGGGTCACTATGATATGACTCAACCACCTATATGACCTTAAGGAAATGGAGTCGACAACTGAAGACCTTACTCACTTCTCTCAGGTGCCACAGGACCTCCAAGAGTAACCCAACTCTTCCAGGTGTCCAACCCTTGAGACAACTCACTTTTTCCCTGAACTTGAGCCCTAGTAGCTCCCTTGCCAAGGCCTCCATGTGACTATGGGTTCCTAATCACTCCCATAGGCCTGCATCAGTGTGACTGTAGCCTTTTTCTGCTAGTGTTGTGCCAGAAAATGCGAGAATTAAGGCTACTTTTCATGGTTGGGGCTAAGCCTCTGCCCAGAAATCCATGAAACGTACAGAACTCATAAAAGACATGAAGACAATGCTTCAAACCAAAACTGGAAACTAGGACTTGACTTGACCATCCCCAACCGAGACTAACATTTTGTCAAACACTTGGTATATATGCAACCTATAGGTCATGAATGAAAGTCTAAACATAAGGGACTGAAAACTTAACTGAGGTTTAACAAGAAGGGTCTCTACCTTCTCACATTAGTTGTCATATCATCAATTAGGTATTGCATTCATTATTTATTCAGTTACAAGTAAAAACATGAATAGAGCCATGACCGAGAACTGTCATATAACCATGCTTATAACCAACATATAACCAGATAAATAACCATAAGAGAACAACCATTAAATCCACATAATAACCAGTACATTTCCTTACCAAAAGCAATAGAACTTAGCTTTTATTAAACATAGGCAATTACCAATCGAGTTCGAGACTCCCACTTTCCACCCGATTGTAGATTGGCTGAACCATATCTTTATTTTAGCCAATCACCCCCATGCAATATTCCAAGCATGACTGTGGGATCTCATGGGATAAACCAATCTCAAGACAACTGAGGGAATCCAGAGGTTAAACAACCTCCACCCTCTCCATACCGTTATCACACCAAAACTGGTGTCGAGATCACAAAAACGAATCGAGCTTGGATGCCTCAGAATTTCTTCACCATCCTTGAGGAATTTTCCTGCCTCCACCCTCAAACTTTACCGTGTATCCCGCCATTACCGATCAAGGGATTCCTAGGCCTTTGGGAATTTTCCTAAGACCTCCTCACCCTAGATTCCAAAACCATCTGAAAATCAAAAGCTCAAAATGAGAGCAATCCCATCACACCATGGCTACCCGAAAATGGCAAGGCTAGGCTAAGATCCCATGTCAAATCCCGAAAAAATCCATTCCAATGACAGCAAAAGAACCATATACCAACATGCACATACCATGGATGTCAAAACTAGCTAGGAAATCGCACCTGTAATCTGTTACGTGCAATTATTCCCGTTGAAGCTGCTTGATCCTTGCCTTCCTTTGCTTTCCTTGTCCTTCTTTGATTTCCTTTCCTTTCCTTTCCTTGCTTGCTTACTTTCTTTCTCCTCTTGGTGCTCTTCTCCTCTCTGAAGCTAATTCCTAAATTGAAGTGACAAAAGGTACCAAGTGATCCTCAGAAGCCCTTTTATTAATGAGGTCTCTATTTTCTTAAAATTTCCATTATTTTCCTTCATTTTCCTCCTCACATGCAACCTGTGACCTTTCACCTTCCTTTTCTCCTAATTTCCATTATTTTCATAAATAAAATGCCTCTTTGCCTTTCTAAAGCCTTATCCATTGTCTTTGCCAATTTCCCTTATCCATAAAACACAACAAGTGATGCCCACTAGGATATTTTACCCAACATTCACCATGGAATAAGTGTCCTTTTCCTATGGTCTTATTTTACCTTTATTAACTTTTATTACATGAGCTTTTAACTCGAGGTTGTTACATACCCCTCCCCCCTTAGGGGAACACCATCCCCGATGTTAAACCACACTAGACCTAGAAAAACCCCTGAAGAGAAAAAACATACTGCCTATCGAGCTTTATAACCCAACTCATTTCAATATTTACTATAACATCCTGCTCAAAAGAAAAACCATCATGTAAAACATGACAACCATACCACTTATTAGAGCTTTATAACTTAGTTCATTGCGGTATTTACAATAACAACCATACATAAATATGTACAAATACCAAGACTCATTTTCCTTCACCAGCAAACAATGAAGGATACATATCCCACATCTAATTAGTCATCTCCCATGTATCTTCGTTAGGCCCAAAGTGCTTCCACTGCACTTTAACCTGCTCGAGTGCTCTATTCTGAAGCACGAGATGTTTCCACTACAATATGCATTGGGGTTCTAGCTGGAATTATCCTTCTTGCTCCACCTGCAATATAGACCAATCAATAACATGATCAACATCTTTTACATATCTTTTAAGCAATGAAACATGAAAAACATCGTGGACTTTCGTTGTTGGAGGTAGTGCAAGTCTATAGGCCATTTTTCCAATCCTCTCAAGGATCTCAAAAGGCCCACAATATCGTGGTGCCAAGTTGTCACATGATCCAATCCTCAAGGATATCTTCTTGGGCTTGATGCGCAAATACACATGCTCCCCAACCTGAAACTCCTTAAATCCCCTGTGCTAGTTTGGATAACGTTTATGCCTGTCATGTGCTACTTTTAGATAATTCTTTATCACCTTCATTTCTTGTTCCATTTTTTCCAACATGTCTGGTCCTATCAACACCATGTTCACTGGATCACTCCAGTTGATGGGAGTGTTACAACTCCACCCATAGAGTGACTCAAACAGACTCATCCTCAATGATTCATGATAATCGTTGTTATATACAAACCCAACCAATGGAAGGTACTCCTCCCGTCTCCTCTGTTGATGCATGACACACATCCTCAACATATCCTCTAGTACCCTGTTGACCCTCTCCAACTTTCCATCTGTTTGTGGATGATAAGTTGTGATGAAGGCCAATTATGTCCCCAACCCTGCAAACAACTCCTTCAAAAACTTGGAATTGAACTCGGTATCCATGTCCGACACAATATTCTTCGAAAGACCATGCACTCTCAAAATATCCTTGATGAATACCTGTGCTACCTCACTAGCTGAAATTAGTCTTCTCTGGAATGAAGTGAGCTACCTTGCTCAACATGTCTACCACAACCATGATAGAATCATGTTGTCTCAATGTCCTCGGAATACCCATAATGAAATCCATGGAAATGACCTCCCATTTCCACTCTAGAATCAGAATAGGTTGAAGCAACCCACCTGGATGCTTACACTCTTCTTTGACCTGCTGACAGTCCAAACATCTCGCTACAAACTCTGCCACTTCCTTCTTCAAATTTGGCTAGTAGTATAACTTCTTAACTATTGTCAACGTCTTATGGTATCCTGGGTGACTTGAATATGGTTTTACATGAAACTCCCTCAAGATAAGCTTCTTGAGTTCACTGTCATCTGACACATAGATCCTATCCCTAAATCTCACCAAGCCATTTGTTGTAAGATGATAATCCACATCTTGATCACCTATAACCTATTGTAACTTGTGCATAAGCTCCATGTACCTATCATCCTGTTGTCCTACATGTAATATCCAATCCTATAAATCTGTCGCATATGAGCTCACTGTTGCAACATGGTTCAACTACACTTTCCTGCTGAGAGCATCTGCAACCATGTTCTCCTTTCCCTTACTATACCTAATCTCAAAGTCAAACTCAGTAAGAGTAGCCAACCATCTAGCTTGCCTGGAATTCAGATTTGGTTTGTCAAACAAATATATCAACCCGTTGTGATCGCTCATCAACACAAACCTCCTGCCAAGAAGATAATGTATCCACATATTCAAGGCATGAATAATAGCGGCCAAATCAAGATCATGGGTCACGTAGTTTTGCTCATTCTCATTCAGTTTCCTAGACTCATAATATATCACTTGTCCCTTCTGCATAAGGATTCCACCAAGCCCTCTCTTGCAAGCATCTGTGTACACTATAAAATCTCTATCCAGATCCACACTCTTTAGCACTAAAGCATTGGTCAACAACTGCTTCAACTGCTCAAAATTGGTTGCACACTCCTGTGTCCATTCAAACTTCTTATCTTTCCTCTGCAATGATGTAATAGGATATGAAATGTGTGAGAAGTTCCTGATGAACCTCCTGTAGTAACTTGCTAAGCCCATGAATGATCTGAATTCATCCAAATTTCTAGGAGATTCTCACTCCATGATAGTCTTTATTTTCTCTGGATCTACTACTATGTCATTCTTGGAAACAACATGTCCCAAGCGATGTACTTCTATTTGAAAGAAACTGCACTCCCTAAGATTAGCATACAACTAATGCTCTCTTAGCAATCTCAACATAGTTTCTAAATGCTCAACATGATCTTCCTCATTCTTAGAATATATCACAATGTCATCAATGAATACAATAACAAACTTGTCCAATTAAGGATGCAACACACTATTCATCAAGCACATAAAAGTAGTTGGAGCATTAGTCAAACTGAATGGAACTACAATGAACTCATAATGCCCATACCTAGTTTTGAAGGCAGTATTGTACATGTCCTCTTCTTTGATGCGTACATGATGATATCTTGATCATAGATCTATCTTTGAGAACATTATTACCCCCTTCAACTGATCAAACAATTCGTCAATCCTCGACAACAGATACCTATTGTTTATTGTCACCTTGTTAAGTTGCCTATGATCAGTGCACAATCTAAGAGTACCATCCCTCTTCTTCACGAACAATAATGGTGCACCCCAAGGAGGTACACTCGATCTAATGTGTCCCTTATCAAGCATCCCCTTCAACTCCAACTTCATCTCTACTAATTATGGAGTTTTCATCCTATAAGGTGCCTTTGATGTTGGTCTTTCCACTGGTACCAACTCAATAGAAAAGTCTACTTCCCTATGTGGAGGAAACTTTGGAATCTCTTCTAGAAACACATCTTGAAACTACTGCAATACATAGTACCTCTTGAATATTTATGCATGCTCAACACCCTTACCCTTGTCACTAGAAATATGAATTACAAACATCACACACCCTTTCCTGCAACTGCGCTTAGCCTGCATAGTTTTGACCATCCTCACTAATGTGGGCTTCTTCTTCCCCTGTAGGATTCTCTTCTCTCCATTATCATCCATGCACTCAATTGTCTTGTCATAGCAATCTTCTTTGGCCCTATGGAGATACAACCAATCCTTACCCAAAATCATATTATATGATCCCAATGGCAATACATTCAAATTTGTTGTTGTAGGCATACCATTCAACTCAAACGCACAAGCTCTTACCCAATGATGAACTCTCTTCTTCGTACATGTTGCCATCTGCACCAACCAAGACTCTGAATGCACTTATTTTCTCAAGCCACACTTATCTTCTAGTTCAGGATTAACATAACTATACTTAGATCCAGGATCAATCAAAATAGAAATAACTTGATCACAAAGCTTACCGTCCATCTCAATGATAGATGCCTGGTCATTTGCTTTCCTATTGTCCACAACAAAATAAATATGAGGAATGTTATGACCACCATCCCCAATTGTTTTCACCTCCTGAACACTATAGATCTTGGCCTACCTCCCTAGTACAATGGACAATCCTTCTTACGATTATCTTTGCCACGTATCCGGCATTGCAACGGTGCTCTACTATCACCTCTAGTATGTTTCTCTCTAGGTTGTGACACATGTCCCTCCTCAACTACACTGAACTTCTTATCAGGAGAAACATTTTCTTTCTAACTTACATCTTGAGGTATTCCCTGCTTCGGTGTCCATTT
The DNA here is from genome assembly GCA_031772625.1 of Pinus tabuliformis. Lineage (NCBI taxonomy): Eukaryota > Viridiplantae > Streptophyta > Pinopsida > Pinales > Pinaceae > Pinus > Pinus tabuliformis. The sequence continues at coordinate 2,503,722 of CM062813.1, forward strand.
TCTTTTGACTTTCTCATTTCCTTTCAAGTCACGTTTAGGCTTAGCTTTTTGCTTTGACTTCTCATAACACTGCTTCAATTTACGGATGGCTTCCTCTAATGATCTAGGCTCATCAAACTCAATCTGCTCTCTATATGTTGCTAGAAATCCACTATTGAATCTTTGAATCTTTACCTCTCCTCTTTGAGATATGGCACATACCTCAACAACTCCAAGAATTTGTTAGTGTACTCATCATCGTCATAGAACCCATCTGTAGCTCATAAAACTCCTTATCTCTATCATCGTAATACCTCTTTGATAAATACTTCTTCTTGAATATCTTCTTAAACTCATCCCAAGTCAATTCTTCTTCCTGAATACCCTTGACATTCTTCACATCCTCCCACCAAATATTTTCCTTCCCTTTAAGACTGAAATTGGCTATCTTAGCTTTCACGTTCTCTGAATAGCTATGCAATCTGAAGAACTTGTTCATTCTAAGCAACCATGCCTCTACATCTTTTGCCTTCTTCATCTGTCCATCAAATGTAGGAGGCTTCACCTTATTGAACTCCTCGGGAAAAGGCTCCCTCCTCCTATAAGGATGATGACAGTGATGATTGTAATGATGTCTCCTGGATGAGGAACTATAATGATGCCCATACATACCAGTCCTCTTGTCAAGTGTATCCAGTGATCTGCCACCTCTAACTGTGTCCCCTCTAACCAACCTGTATCTGGACTGAGATCTACTACCATATGCTCTGTTAGTTTTCACTTCCTACTCTTGAATGATACTCAGTTGTCCCTATCTTTGGACCTCTGACAAGCTCTGAAGGATTGTTGCATTAACCTCTACCTGCTTCTCCTAAGAAATTGCAAGTCTTTCTTGAGCCTCAACTAAGCTATCATTGTCTGCTTTGAAAATTATGATCTCTTCCCTCAAGCTCCTTAATGTATCTTCTATACCAAAAGAACGCTCTTATCCTTGTTGCCCAACTGATCTATCGGGGGAGTCATGGGAACTGTAGTCTACCATTTTTCTTGTCATCTTGAATTTTCTTCTCCTCGCAAGGATACCATGTCAGATAAACCAAATAGATACCAAAATCAAATCCATAACTGAGTGATGTTCAGGGGAGGCTTATCTCATCTGCAAGATCATTCCACATTAGCATGTACATGTATAATCATAAGCATATCCATGTAATAATATAACATCACAACAACCTCATGCATGATCATACCAATTGTATACCATGATCCCATGCGTAACAACCATAACCTCGAAAACATCATACTTACCCAAAAGGAGTGAAACCATGCTCGAATACCACCTTGTGGTATCAAATATGACCCAAAGAGAGTGCAACCCAATCTGATACCACCCCGTAATGCCTCCTCCCACATTTACCTACTTTCACCAGCTTGCCCGGGGTAAACATGAGCTGAGGGTCACTATGGTATGACTCAACCTCCTATGTGACCTTAAGGAAATGGAGTTGAAAACTGGAGACATTACTAACTTCCCTTAGGTGCCACAGAACCTCCAGGAGTAACCCAACCCCTCCAAGTGTACAACCCCTAATACAACTTACTTTTTCCCTGACCTTGAGCCCCAGACTCTCCCTTGCCAAGGCCTCCATGCGACTATGGGTTCCCAATCGCTCCCATAGGCCTACATTAGTGCGATTGTGGCCTTTTTATACCAGTTTTGTGCCAGTGACTACGAGAATTAAGGTTTTTTTCCAGGGATGGGGCTAAGCCTATGCCTAGGAATCCATGAAACTTCCAGAACTCATTAAAGACATTAAGACAATGCTTACGAACCAAAACTGGAAACCATAACTTGACCTGACCATCACCAACTGGGACTAACATTTTGTCAAACACTTGGTAGATATGAAACCTACAAGTCATGAATGTAAGTCTAAACATAAGGGATTGAAAACTTAATTGACGTTTAACAAGAAGGGTCTCTACCTTCTCACATTAGTTTTCATATCATCAATTAGGTCTTGCATTCATTATTTATTCAGTTACAAGTAAAACCATGAATAGATCCATGATCAAGAACTGTCATATAACCATGCTTATAACCAACATACAACCAGAAACAATGTAAACTTTGAAAAGGGAACTATAAACTCAAAACGGAAACTCTAGCCAAAAAAACCCAAAAAAACATGAAAAACAGTGCTAAAAACGAAAAGTGTTGATGCTAGAATAACATTTTTTTTCTAGGGTAAATTTTCAACATGTTTTAAAAATGGCAGTGAAACCAATTTACCAATTTTTTGTGCAAAAAACACCCTCAAAACGAAAAGTGTTAATGCTGGAATAACACTCTTTTTTTTTCTAGTGTAAATTTTCAGCGTTTTGAAATAATGGTGTAAAAGATTTTATCATGACTCTGAAAAACATTAAAATTTCAAAAGAATAATGAAAACAAAAATTAAAGCAATGAAAAAAAACAAAAACAAAAACAAATATATATATATATATATATATATATATATATATATATATATATATATATATATATCCATTTTTAAGGTCACAACCAAGCCAAACACCAAATTGGTGTATGAGACCCCCTTGTTTGTGGGACAAGGGACCCACCTCCGCGCAACGATTTGACTGCTAAGTCTACGAAGGCATACATACTCTACCCCCTTTGGTTTTGAACCTGTGACCTCTTACGAGGAAACACATGCTCTTAACCATTAGGCCCACTCAAGCTGTATATATATATATATATATATATATAAAAAAAAATAAATTAACCTATAGAATAGAAGAATTAAAAAACTTAAAAATATATATATATAAAGAACTAAATAATAAAAAAAACATATTTAAAAAAAAATGTAAAAACAAAATTTAAAAAAAACTATAAAATTAAGTAAGTAAAAATAGAAAAAATTAAAAAAACATTAACAAAAAACTAAAAAAATAAAAACAAACTAGATTTAAAAAAAAATAGAAAATTAACAAAAAAAAATAAAAAAAAAAACTACTAAAATTAAGATTAACAACATTTTTAAAAAGACCTAAAAAACAAAAATATACTAAAAATACAAACAAACAAACAAAACAAAAAACACAAAACCAACAACAACAACAAAAAACCAAAAAAACTTTTAAAATTTAAATATATATATATATATATATATATATATATATTTTATTTTAAAAAAAAAAAAAATTATAAAACTATATATTTTCGATTTAAAAAAAACACATAATATATATATATATATATATATGATTGATTTTAAAAAAAAAAACACATTTTTTTAAATATATATTTTTTATTTAAAAAAAATTTGTGTGCCCCGTCGGTCGCTCAAGGTTGCGGCCTTGGCCTAGGGCCGTGCCCCCACGAGCAGCCGATGGGCACACAATTTTTTTTCTTTAAATAAAAAATATATAAATTTTAAAATAATTTAAATGTTTTTTTAATATTTGAATTTAAGCTTCTGTGACCTTGTGCTAGGGGCACTCCCCCACGAGCGGTTGGCGAGGTGCACAATTTTTTTTTCTTTAAATAAAAAATATATAAATTTAAAAAAAAAAAAAATGTTTTTTTATATCAAAAATATATTTTTTTTTTAATTTTAAGTGTTTTTTTTAATCGTTGAATTGAGGCTTCTGTGATCCATATTAAGTTTATAAGAGATTTTTTGGCGTAAATCACAAGATATTTCATTTGTCGACGCGTTTGAGACTAGCTAGTGTGGTTCATCGTCAAGACAAGTTGAATGAGCAGATCAGACTTTTCATGTTAAATAGATAGAGCAGAAACTCCAACGGCTGAATTCCTTGACCAGGTAACGGCTATATAGATAATGGCTAGATTTGGTATGACCATTATATAATTAAAAAATATAACATATGTGGTTAAATTCTTATTAAAATAAGAGTAAATGGATACTTTTTAACCAATTATAATTATGAATATATGTTTTTAAAAATAGATTATAACCTAAAATAATTTAGGTTAATAGTTAGTTATAAAAAATTATTATTAAATATATAAATATGCATAAATATCCATATATAATATTATTCACATATAAGTCAATGGGATTATTCCACAAACTAATAAATATTAATAATCTACTAAATTAATTTTAAATTTTAAATAATAATTATGTAAATAACTCAGAGTAACTAGAGTAATTTAATTATAATTATGATATTAGAAATATATATATATAGTTTTATAAAAAATTTAAATGTTTTTTTAAATCAAACAAAATAAAATAAAATATATATATATTTTTTGAAATTTTAAATTTTTTTGGGGTTTTTGGGTTTTTTTAATTTTAAAATATATATATATATATATATATATATATATGATCGCTCTACGGTAATAATTTAGGGTGATGTATTTACGATCTCTCTGTGGTAATAATTTAGGGTGATGTAATTACCATCTCTCTGCAGTGATAATTTAGGGTGATGTATTTACCATCTCTCTGCGGTAATAATTTAGGGTGATGTATTTATGATCTCTCTGCGGTAATAATTTACGATCTCTGCGATCATAATTGTTGAAAAGTGTGCAACAAGAAATGTAGATTTAGAAATTGCTAAAAATAGAACTGCTAAAAATAGCACTTCTAAAAATAGCAGTTTGGCCAATGAGCATTTTGGCCACCTTGGGTGAGAGGTGAAATTGCTAAAAATAGCATCTTCTAAAAATAGAATTTATGGGTCCCTTCCTATTTATAGCAGTCTATGGTCTATCTATAGGAAGCAAAATTCGAATTTGGTCTTACCAGTGGTTTGAAAATTAATTAATTAATTCTCTATGAGTTAACTAGTTAAGGAGAATCATACCAGAGGTCTTTGTGAAATCATGCAATTATTTTCTCCCTTGATTTAGGAATTTATCCCTTGATTAAAGGATATAAGGTTCAGTTCTATATTGAGAGGATCAGTTGACTTAGTTTAACTTAGTCAAGTTCAATTAGATTAATTTAACAAGTTGTTAAATTAATGAGATATAGTTTGTTGATGCTTACATGCATGTGACAACTATTATTTCAGATAATTGAGTATTCACTCATGGATAACTGATGCATGTCAGTTCTGTCAGAGACCCAGTTGAGATTAGATGTGGGACAATGTACTAGCTAGATATTTCTAGTAAGTATTCCTTGCATGGGGAAGGAAATAGGAGCTTGCACCTGAGGTGCAGCCTTTATATACAGGGCTAGGTAGTCCATGAACTACATCATCAGAGTACAGAGAGAGCAGGATAGCTTTTGAGCTGATTCTTTTTGTATGTCGTTGAGGATTTCCACTTGATTGATAATACAGAGATGGGGCTTTAGGCTGGTGCTTTTCCCGGATAAATTCTTCTGTGTTATGTGTGATTGATTCCTTCTTATCAGTTATATGTGTTCATGCTTGATGTTGCTCATGTTCAATTAAGCTTCCGCTAAGTTTAAGGTAGATGTAGATCTAGTATTATGCTTTAGTACATTGCATATATCAGTTGGATCTGCAGGTGAAATTTCTACATGATATGAATGAGCTAGCTGATTTGTAGAGAAAATTCTACATGGTATCGAAGCACAGGTGATCAATGAGAGAATTTTTCAAAGTTTTGAGTTTTGGGTCGAGAGTTTGCAGAGAAGATCTGAAAATTTTTGTACAAAATTTTCAGAAATAAATAGCAGATTTGGATTCCTTGTGGAAAAATACCCAAAAAACAAAAACAAAAATCGGCTGAATCGGAGTTCGGATGAGGAAGATATCCTTGATCTAAAATCAGCTCTTTTTCTAGAAAATTTCGTGACGGCGGGAAAGTGGAAATAGATTGGTGTGCTAGCCAAGAACCTGTATGCACTTGAGTTACAAGATGCATGCAAAGCCTTGAGGAGCAAGGCAAAGGTTAGATACTTGGTGGTTGAGACGGAGAGTAAATTACCTCTCAACATGCAGAGCCAGAAGAAGTCTCAGACAATTGTGGAGGAGCCATGATTAGTGCAGCAGCTTCAGGAGGTTGTGGAGCAGCCACAACTAGAGAAGCTGAGAGGAGATCGAGTAGAGACATCTACTCATGAAAATACCTCCAGTAGGGGGAAAATTCGAGCCAGGTGGGCAGAGGGATCACATTCAGCCATACCTCCAGGTAGGAGGTGAGGCGATATAGACTGATCGTCCCAAGGAGGAGGGGAAGGATCCTTAAGGTACCCAACCTCTTGGATGAGACCTTGCTATGGAAGCCCCGATGTGGAGTAGCAGGAACTAACTGATTGGGTAGAGACATGTGGATGGAGCGGAAAAGAGAGCTACAGTGCAGGGAATCCTAGGACAGTGCAGAGCATGCAGGCTGCAGCAATGCGAGAGGCACAAGTGTGTTGCACAGTGTAGGGTAGCACAGAGAAGGGTGAAACGGTGCGACATGCATGGAGATGTTGCAATAGTGCAGAGGTCAAAGAGGGAGCACTTGTCAGCAGCAGGTAGAGCTTTAGCATCAGAGTATGTTTCTAGCCCAACAAAGAGGTCAGTTGGGAGTTTTTTGTTCCGAGTGTTGCTGGAGCAACCGCACTTGGTAGATTTGTTGCATGCAGAACGTTCCAGAGTTACAGGATCGGGTTCAAGAGGAAGCCTTTCTTGTTGAGAGGGAGTGTTGAAAAGTGTGCAACAAGAAATGTAAATTTAGAAATTGCTAAAAATAGAACTGCTAAAAATAGCACTTCTAAAATAGCAGTTTGGCCAATGAGCATTTTGGCCACCTTGGGTGAGAGGTGAAACTGCTAAAAATATCATCTTCTAAAAATAGCATTTCTGGGTCCCTTCCTATTTATAGCAGTCCATGGTCTATCTATAGGAAGTAAAATTCGAATTTGGTCTTACCAGTGGTTTGAAAATTCAAATGAGATCATGCAATTATTTTCTCCCTTGATTTAGGAATTTATCCCTTGATTAAAGGAGATAAGGTTCAGTTCTATATTGAGAGGATTAGTTGACTTAGTTTAACTTAGTCAAGTTCAGTTAGATCAATTTAACAAGTTGTTAAATTAATGAGATATAGTTTGTTGATGCTTGCATGCATGTGACAACTATTATTTCAGATAACTGAGTATTCACTCATGGATAACTTATGCATGTCAGTTCCGTCAGAGACCCAGTTGAGATCAGATGTGGGACAATGTACTATCATATGCTAGGATATTTCTACTAAGTATTCCTTGCATGGGGAAGGAAATAGGAGCTTGGACCTGAGGTGCAACCTTTATAAACAGGGCTAGGTAGTCCATGAGCTACATCATCAGAGTACAGAGAGAGCAGGATAGCTTTTGAGCTTATTCTTTTTGTATGTTGTTAAGGATTTCCACTTGATTGATAATACAGAGATAGGCTTTTAGGCTGGTGCTTTTCCCGGATAAATTCTTCTGTGTTATGTGTGATTGATTCCTTCTTATCAGTTATATGTGTTCATGCTTGATGTTGCTCATGTTCAATTAAGCTTCCGCTAAGTTTAAGGTAGATGTAGATCCAGTATTATGCTTTAGTACATTGCATATATCAGTTGGATCTGCAGGTGACATTTCTACATGATATCAGTGAGCTAGCTGATTTGTAGAGAAAATTCTACAATAATTTACAATCTCTTTGCGGTAATAATTCACGATCTCTCTGAGGTAATAGAAAAACAATCTGAGGCACGTGCGTCTGCGGTCCGGCTTGCTGATATCAGGCGCACGCATTCCTTATATTTTTCTAATACATATCTGTTCATATATTTTCAAGTATGAACAATTCACCACAATTACCAAAGATTACCAAAGGTAGACCTAACACAGTTACTCTACAGAGCCTATATGAGTATATAGAGTCTTTAGAGAAACGTAGAGAAGAAAGAGAAGCCAAGCTACAAACAGAGTTAGCAGCCATGCTGGAAAATAAATTCACATCTCTTGAAGACAAGATCCAAAAACAAATAGAAAATAAAATAGAACTACTAGAGAATAAGATGGAGGCAATGGAGACTAGGTTGCGGGTTATAGAAAAACAAAACCAAGATATGAACCAAACATCCCAGCAAGTAGATGCTGATACTTTAGAGATTCTTAAAATGAAGGACATGATTAAAGAGCTAGAAGAAAAATTTAATAGCCGCCTCACCCTAAATAGTGTGGCAGTTAAATTAGATATCAAACCAATTAAAGATGAAATGAAAAAATTGATAGAATTAGATCATGAGCGTAACAAAAGGGCCTTGAACCTTATAATATTTGGTTTGAAAGAGGAGGTAGATGAGGATACTTTAGCCATAGCCCAGACAGAATTACATAACATATTACAAATTGAAACAACGTGTCTCACAGAAGCAACAAGGTTGGGGAAACTAACTGAGAATAAAGGAAGGTTGATCCGAATAAAGGTGAGCTCTACTAACCATAAGTATGACATACTTAGTAAAACCTCAAGTCTAAAAGGAATGGGAATATTTATAAATGAAGATCTCATTCCAGAAGATCAAGTAGAATTGAGAAAGAGGTTCAAAAGGTAAAGGAAGCTAGGAAGGAAGGAAAATGGGCAATAATCAGAAGTAGAAAAGTTGTTATTCGAGATAGAAACCAAAAAGATAATAATAAATAGCAATTCAACATGCTTCAGATTCTTTCTTGGAACTGTCGGGGCTTTCCATGGAACAAAGGCCCCAAGCTAAGTTGGATCTCAAATGATGTTGATATTATTTTGCTTGTTGAAACTTGGGAGCATGAAGAATCTAAGGTCCCTAACATAGATGGCTTTACATTATTGTTAAAATTGGAAACTAGGGCCAAACTCCATGTGGATCACCTTATTTATGGCAGCTGATATTTTTATTGGATCCCTCACATCGAGAGGTATAGGATTGATCTAAATATCATCCGATTCCGATAAGTATTTATGAAGTTATGAATTTATTTATGTTATAAAACAAATTGACAAGTCAGCCAGCAACTTGAGTAGGCTCAGAAGCCCAATAGACGTGTCTATTCATCATCTACATTTTTAGTATAAATAGGTGAGGACTTGAATTCATTTCAAGCCACATTCTTGAAGTGATCTCCTCCTCTCCACATCTTGGGTTTTTTGAGAAGGAGAGACACTAAAGAATACGCTGGCCTAGCTGCAGATGATGCCCTAACCCTATCCATTGTAATTGGAGACATAGTTACCAAGGTTTGAAGGTTTACACAGCCCTAAACAATAGCCACGTGAAGCCCTAAATGTTGTAGAGGAGAAACGTTGTCACAAACAGGTTCTAATCACTATACAGAAGAGCCCTAATCTAAGACGTTGTCATGACAAGAGTTCTGGTTGCAGCATATCGTTGTCATGGTGAAGACCTATAGAAAGAGCCATAGTAAAGAGTAGATGGTAGCCATATAGATGGTGGCCGCAGTAATAAAGAAAAGGCCGCAGTCAGTCGCAGTCATATTTGCAGACAAATGAGATAACTGCAGGAACACATGATGGATCCACAGCCAATACGCTATCCAAACAGCCCTAAAATTATACGTTGTCCTAGCAACTCTATACGCACAGCAATGAACTCTATACGCACAGCAGTATATGCTGTCATCTATACACACAACAATATACGCTTTCATCTATTCGCGCAGCAATGAAGACACACAGTCTATACGCTGTCATGACTATATACACACAAAAATGAAGAATATATATACACTCAGTCTATACGCTGTCATGAATATATACGCACCGCACTGAGCCACAGTCATAAAGAGGGAAGCCGCAAGAGCCACAGTCACGAAGAAAGGATCCGCAGTAGGGTTTGACTGCACCTAGGTTGGGTTTAAGGTGCAGTCACAACCTCATGGAGCAGTGGATGGTGTCACCGCAGTGAGTTGGAGTCTCGACATTCTCGCATAAAGAATGGCAACAAAGAATGGTTGTATTCTAGGCATGTCACTATCTATGTCTCAACATTCTCTCCCAGCGTACTACAGTCTCGGAATACTAGTCATGGAGAAGATCTAGATGGTATCATTATAGCAGTCTTAGTGATAAGTACAATGGCTCAAGCACTTGTGGTTAAGTAGAAGTACAGTAATATGAAACCTCGGTGAGAATTGTAACTTGATGTCTCTCAATGGGTATCATGATCCTAGAGACAATCCCAGCAAAAGAAGGAACGTTACCATGGTCTTAGTGGACTTATCTCTCAATAGTCGTTGTACATATATGATGAAAAGAAGCCCAGAACCCTCACTATATAGGAATAAGGTTCCACTGTCGCAATCATAGTTTAGACACACACTCTTGACATGCTCACAGTTGATGTGATGACAATCTTAGTTAAAGTACAATAATGGAGATCAAACTTTCAGGTAGATCTCATGGATATGATAAAGAAGCAACAGTGAGGATCTCAGTGATGATGTAATAGCTTCAATGGTGCAGCAATGAGGATGACCTCAGCAACAACAGAAAGAAGGATTGATATCTTGGTCTTGGAGAGGCACAGTGTGTATGGTATAGCAAATAGACAAAAGGCAGCACTCTGATAGGTGAATGAGTCACCTTAGAGAATCAGTTGAAGCAATATGTCTTCAACTGATCTCATCGATATCAAAAGTCAAAATATTGACTTCTATTTTAAATGTACTATCTCTCTCACTTTCTCTGCTGAACTTTGAAGAACATAAAAGAAGAATTGATCAAGGGTTTCCCCACATTGGGGTTTGTCCCTGGCTGGCGCCACATCTTATGTCCTCTTGTCTTGGCTTGTCTTCTGCGATTTATGTTTACATTCTATCTGCAGTTTACTTTAATGTTGATGTGATTGCTAATCTGGAAAAGACATTGAGCTAACTATGAAAATTGAAATAAATTGCTCTAGCATAGAACATACCCAAAATTAACAATTATGGTCTACCTGGAATAAGCGATCCTCCCGTAGAGGCATTGGGGATATAGCTTGTTACATTAAGAAGAACATATCTCCCCATTCTAGGATTTATAAAAACGACCCTTACAACCAATATAGTTGGATAGAAATTGCTGACATTTATGATAAAAAGACCTACATAGAAATCTGTTATTCCCCCCCATCAATTCTAACTTCTATAAGAAAAAGAGTCTAGATAAAAATAGTACTTACAATGGTTTAGAGAATGATAATTCTAGCCTAAGGAATGAAGGCAATATCCTTTTAATGGGTGACTTTAATGCTCGAACTTCAAGCAACCAAGTTATTCTTCTAAGCAATCATTCCTACCCTAATCCTCTTTGGTTAGACAAAGACCTTCCTCTGGCTAGCCGGTATAAAAGGAGCTCTGAAGACCTCGGGGAGAATTTGTTTGGGTCGGAGCTAGTCAAGCTTTGTAGTGCTCAGGATCTCATAATTTGCAACGGTCTAAAGAAGTGGCCCAATTCTAGCCAGATGACTTGCATCCATGGGCTTGGTAGCAGCGTGGTAGACTATGTTATCTCTGATCTCCCTGTATACAACGAAATAACAAATTTTGCAATCTTAAACGACCACGAGCCTGACTCTGATCATAGGCATTTACTTATAACTCTCAATTTTTTCATGCATAGAGATCCCATAGAATATAATCCTTATAGCCAAAAGAAGTTAATCTTTGATAGAAATAAAAAATATCTCTTTCTAAATGAATTAAAAACTAATTTTCTTCCTCTATCTAGTATAGACAACATAGAAGCTCTCTATCATAATTTTACTACAACCCTCTCATATTCTATTAACAAGTTAACAATTGAAGTTTCAAGTAATAAAAGAAATAAAAAAACCAACCCATGGTATGACAAATATTGTAAAAGTGTGAGGAGAGAAATTAAGGAAGTTGTTGATGAATCTCTTAAAATTGGCAAGATAAAAATATACAAAGCCCTAATTAAAAGGAAAAAAGGTAGTATATTCGTAAAGACAAGAGAATCTCTTACACCTCTAAGGTAGCTCCTAAGAAATTCTAGAGGCAGATTCTAACTAGGAAAACTAAAGATAATAATAAAATTGCTTTACACAACTGGAATTCATATCTTAAAAAGCTTTATGAATCTCCAAATTTCATAGATAACTTTGAAACCCTGCTCACAACGAAAGAAATTTTCTCATTAAAAGACATTGATTTTGAGGTTAATCGCTTGGATAATGGGAAAGCTAAGGACATTGAAGGTTACCAGGTGGAAATCTTAAAAATTGGAGGTCCTGCCCTCATCCCCCACATTCACAAGCTTTTCAATCAAGTGGTCAAGCAAGGGTTCCCTAAACCATGGACTCAAAGCCTCATTATCCCTATTTTTAAAAGTGGGGATACAAATAACCCCTCTAATTATCGGACAATTATGATCAGCCCTCTCCTAGCCAAGTTATATGGTATTATTTTGGAAAGGAAGTTGAGCATATGGCTTGAAAGTGAAGGTAAGCGGGCTAAAGGCCAAGCGGGTTTTAGAAAGTAGCACTCAACAACAGACCACCTCGTTACACTTAGGATCATTGTGGAGGAATGCCGCAATGATAAATCCAATCTCTTTTGTTGCTTTGTGGACTTTAGAAAGGCTTTCGATACGATTCCTAGAAACAACCTTTGGAACAAATTAGAATAGCTAAAGGTTCCTTTTGAGTTGAGAGCTACTGCTATAAGATTATACGAGAATGTAATTGCCAAGTTAAAGAGCAATGAGGGGTGGTCGAAAGATATTAAGTGTAATATTGGAGTTAAACAAGGTTGCCCCCTCTCCCCTACCCTATTTGGCATTTACATCGACAAGCTAGAAGGTTTTTTAGAGGAAGCAGGATGTGCTGGCGCGATATTAGCTGGGTTAGTCATCATCCTTCTTCTCTACGCTGACGATATTGTTCTTCTTGCAAGGTGCCCATATGATCTTGATAAGCAACTTATACTTCTTAAGTATTTCTGCTCTACCATGCATATGATTGTTAACATTGACAAAACAAAAGTTATGATTATCAAATCCAAGAAGGACACTTACGCTAATTTTATGTATGACAATAGTAACTTGGAGGAAATGTCTTCCTACAAGTACCTAGGAATTGATATTCATCACAAGCTCAACTGGAACTATAGCATTGAGAAAAGGATTAATGGGGGATGGAAAGCTTATTTTGGTCTTGAAAATAATTGTAAAATGGAAAACCTTGTAACGTGGGATAGAAAGAAGTTCATCTTTGAAACTTTAGTCACTCCGGTTATCTTATATGGATGTGAGGTTTGGAGTTGTAGCATCTCTAGAGAATCCTGGAGAAATATTGAGAAAATCCAGAAGCGTTTTATAACGTATTGTTAGGATATTCCGACACATAGGATATAGTTAAGTTCAACTTGGTCTAGTGTAGAGTTAGGTAAAGTGTGTTTCTTTACCGTTGTACATTTTGTAACTTACAATCCGACGGTCACGATATGTAGTGATCCGACGGTTCACTCTCTCCTCGGTATCACCGACACTTGATCCATGGCTTGACACCCGATTGGTCCATGAGTTCTATTTAAAGCGCATGAAGGGTCATTGTTCGGGTAATCCGTGCATGAGAGAAGCTTATGTAAATTTTCATTCTTTGATTAATAAATTGCTTGTAGTAGCCACGTTGGCGCAGGCCGTGGACTGTTTCCCTCTTTGAGGGTTTTAACCACGTCAAAAATACTGGTGTATTGATTTGTGATCTGGTTGTGAGCGGTGTCCTTTTGGTGTTCTTTCTGAGGAACTTACCCTGTAAATTCCTACATGGTATCAGAGCTATTTGAGGGCCGCGTCCGTTGGTGATCCAAATCTGAAGCCGGTAGAACTGCATGCGGCTGTCGTTTCCCAGATCTGCTGTTTCTGACTGCTTTCGGGCCGAGAGGACTGCTCTGTTGCGTTCGGAGCATCTGTTCCAGTGAGGAACCCCTTTTGTTTCACGCGAAAAGGTTTCCGGTAGCCCTAGCTGCGTCATTTTTCAGATCGGGAGGTATACAGTGTTTTTGCAGTTTACTGTTATTTTCTCTCTGCTTATTTCGGTTTCGGTTTATTTAGCCCTTTTTTTAACCGGATCTATACCTTTCATCTCTGTGTATGCTCTTTGTCCTGCGACTCTGTGCGATCTGGGCAAATCAGAAACAGAAAGGAAGGATTTTTCTCATGCATATGCTCTTTTCCCTGCACCTTAGTGTGATCTCGGAAAATCAGAAACATTGAGAAAAATATTTAGTTTTTCGGTTAAAGCTAACTTTGAGATTTTTTTAAAAATATCTAGTTTTTTTGGCTAAAGCTAACTTCGAGCCGCAAGGTTCGTTTTTCTTTGCATATTCGTGTTGGGTTTTGTGTTTTGTGTGTTTTGTAGGGAAAAAGAGCTTTCTCAAGGCAAGCACGCAAACCAAGCCCCCCCCCCCCCCCTCTCTCTCTCTCTCTCTCTCTCTCAAATTTTTTATATAGATCAATTGGTTCAAAGCTATTTTAAGAGAGTAGAGGTCTTGGGTTCAAGTCTCCATTTTGTGGGGGCGGATTTTTTCATTCCCGCACATTCGCGCACTTTGCCGGCAACTTCAACAATTTTTTTTTTCAAAAAGCCATAACTTCTTCATCCGGAAGCCTTTTTCAGAGCCGTTTTTTTTAAAACAGCCTAATTTTTCGAGATCTATCCATTGGAACACTTACTTTCAACATCTTCAGCTTCAGTTTTTTTTTTTTAAAATGGAAAGTCCATGCCAAGTCATTCTTGACAGCACTAACTACTTCCAATGGATAGCCTACATGGAAGATTTACTCAGAAGTAAAGGTCTCTACATAATAGCCACAGACCAAGAGAAGAAACCAAAAGATGAAGACAAGGCTGCAAAATGGGAAAATAGACAAGATCAAGCACGTGGTTTGATAGGGATGTCTATTTCTCCTGATCTTAGATTCCATATTGCAGAACTTGAGACTCCTCATGAAGCATTGGAAAAACTCACTAAAGTTTTTGGGATTAAAAATGAAATTAGAGCCCATCAACTTGAAAATGAGTTGCTTACTTTGGATCCTAATAATTTTTCTTGCATTGAAGATTTCTTGTCCAAATTCAAGACCCTTAGATATCTTTTGGAAGGTGTTAAGGTTAATAAAGAAGATAGTAACCTTATTTATTCCATCCTTACTAAGTTGGGACCAGCCTACTCTGTATTTGTTTCCACCTTCCATTCCACAAGGGAAGCTTTCATCTGTCAAGGAAAAGACTACAAGGCCCCTTCCTTTGACTCTTTTTGTGATTCTTTAATAAGAGAACAAGAAAAACTCTTACACCTTGGTCTTCTTAATCTTGGAAACTCTTCCACGAAAGCATTAGCCGCCCAGCAGCAACCAAATTCAAAGAATCCTAAGAAGTCATATCCTCAAAAGAATGGTCCTAAACCAACTCAGCCTCAAAATGAAAGATCATTTCAGCAAAATGATAAGACCAATAAAAACAAATGGAAGAAGACTGATAGACATTGTAACTTTTGTAATCGAGATGGCCACTTAGAATCTAAATGCTTTAAGAAGATGGAAGCCTTGGAAGCCGCAATGAAGAAACATAACATCCATGTGGAGCATACTTCAACTTCAACTTCCGGAATGGCACTTTCTGCATGTCGTTGTCAATCATCTCAGTCTGGTTATGCATTAAATGTATCTTCTTCCTCTCCTTATCATGAGTGGCTCATTGATTCTGGAGCCTCTTATCACATGGCCAAAAACCAAGCCATGTTTTCTTCTTTAAATTATTGTAACACCAAAAATATATATGTTGGTGATGATATATCTCTTAATGTTGTCGGGACTGGAACTGTTCATCTAGACAATGGTCAGTTTAATGATGTATTATGTGTCCCAACCTTATCCTGCAACCTTCTATCTGTATATCAGATAACTCATTCAGGTGAAGGTAAAATTGTTGAATTTTCACCTCATGATGTTGTAATCAAGGATCTAAGAGATCCTAAACAGATTCTAGCTACTGGTATTGTTGATGATTCCACAAGGTTGTATAAGTTTCACAACTTTGGGTCATCAAATCTTCCCTCAGTATTTGTTGCTCATAATGATGAAGTGAGAAAACTTTGGCATGAGCGATTTGGTCACTTAAACTATCTCTCCCTTCAGCATCTATGTAAAGAAAATATGGTGACAGGTCTTCCTATGGTATCTTGCAGAGATGGTGTTTGTTCCGGATGTGTACTCGGAAAACATCATCGGGACAGTTTTGACAAACGTGCCTCTTGGCACGCCTCAGCCCCTTTACAGCTTGTGCACAGTGATTTATGTGGTCCACTTCCTATTGCTTCATTCTCTGGCTGCAAGTATTTCTTAACTTTCATTGATGATTTCTCCAGACGCACTTGGGTATACTTCTTAAAACTCAAGAGCGAAGTATTTAACACTTTTTTGGCTTTCAAAGCCTTTGTTGAAAAACAATCTGGACATCAAATTCTTAAGCTAAGAACTGATAATGGTGGAGAATATGTTAAAAACACATTCATCAACTTTTGCACCGAAAATGGAATTCAAATGCAACATACTGTTCCATACACTCCACAACAAAATGGTGTAGCTGAAAGAAAAAATTGCACCTTAAAGGAAATGGCTAATTGTATGCTGCAATCTAAAGGACTCAGTCTTAGTTTTTGGGCTGAAGCAATTACTTGTGCAAATTATATAATCAATCGCACTCCTACTAAGGTTCTAGAGAATATCACTCCAGAAGAAGCTTGGAGTTCCATTAAACCAGATGTAAGTCACTTTCGTGTTTTTGGAAGTGAAGCATGGGCCCATATTCCAGATGAAAAGCATAAAGCTTTAGAACCTAAGAGTGAGAAATGTACTTTTGTTGGATATCTGAAGATGTAAAAGGTTATAGACTTATTCCATTTAAGTCCAAAAATGTTATCATTAGAAGAGATGTAAAATTTGATGAAAATAAATCGGCCTGCGAGCCTAGTCCGGCGGATGTGCCACCTCTTCCTATCTCTTCTACTTTTGAAAACATTTCTTCTTCAGATGATGAAAGTGAGGATGATAATCCTCCCCCACCTTCTCAGGATCCTCAACTTCCAAGATGGGTCCGTGCTACTCGGGATGCAGTAGGTGATCTTGCCGGTGATCCTACAGATCAGTGACGTACACGTTCTCAGTTTGAAAGAGCCTCTTCTTTACTGGCTCAAGCTCCAGTAAATCCTGATCCTGACACTTTTGCAGAAGCTTCAGGCCATCCACATTGGGAAGCAGCTATGAATGAAGAATATCATTCATTGTTGGTAAATGATACATGGGATCTTGTTCCTCTACCAAAGGGACGCAAACTTGTTAGATGTAAATGGGTTTACAGAACCAAGTATGGACCAGATGGGAAAGTTGATAAACATAAAGCTCGTCTTGTTGCTAAGGGCTTTTCACAGGTTGAAGGCATTGACTACACTGAAACCTTCTCCCCTGTTGCCAAAATGAACTCTATCCGCCTTGTTCTTTCCCTTGCTGCCTCTTTAAAATGGGAAGTCCATCAGATGGATGTTAAATCTGCCTTCTTGCATGGGGACTTGCAGGAAGAAATCTATATGGAACAACCCATTGGCTTCATACACATAGACTCCAGCCTTGTTTGTCGACTTAAGAAATCCCTTTATGGTCTCAAGCAAGCTCCTCGGGCTTGGTATGCCAAAATGGATAGCTTTCTTTTAGAATCTGGCTTTTCTAGGTGTTATTCTGACAATACTGTCTACACCAAGAAAGTGGGCAACTTTCTTATCATCCTTGTTCTTTATGTTGATGATCTTATTCTTACTGGTAGTGATCCCAACCTTATAAACCATGTGAAGTCCAGCCTTAAAAAGAAATTTGAAATGACAGACTTAGGACACTTACACTATTTTCTCGGTCTTCAAGTCTTGCAATCCAAGGAGGGTATTTTCCTTTCCCAGTCCAAGTATGCTTGTGATATTCTTCGTCATTTTCACATGGAAGACTGTAAGCCAGCCCCTTCTCCCTTTCAGTCTGGAGTCAAACTTTCAGTCTCTTGTACTTCTCCTGAAGTTGATGCTACCTTATACCGTCAACTTGTAGGGAAACTCTTGTATTTAACCCATACTCGTCCTGACCTTTCCTTTGTTGTTGGCCTTGTTGCTCGTTTTATGCAAAACCCCCGTGAAAGTCATTGGAAAGCAGCTAAAAGAATACTTCGTTATGTTCGAGGTACAGTACAGTTTGGGATTCATTACAGTGCCAAAGCAGCTCCTCTATTAGTTGGTTTCACTGATTCTGATTGGGCTGGTGACCCTGATGATCAGAAGTCTACTGCCGGTTATGTCTTCACTCTTGGTTCAGGACCTATTACATGGGCTTGTAAGAAACAGGCTGCCATTTCTCTTTCGTCAGCAGAAGCAGAGTATCGTGGTGCCGTGGAAGCTAGTAAGGAAGCCTTGTGGCTTCGTCAGATCCTATCGGAGTTTGGCTTTGAGCAGCAGCATCCAACCACACTTTGGTGTGATAATCAAAGTGCCATTCAGCTATGCAAAGATCCAGTCCAGCATCAGCGCAGCAAACACATTGAACTACACATGCACTTCATCATAAAGCTCATTCATGACCATGTTCTTGAAGTGCAATATTGTTCAACAAATGATCAGGTTGCAGACATCTTCACAAAGGCTCTCACAGAGGCGAAGTTCACTAAACTTCGATATATGCTTGGAGTTCAAGAAGTTGTCACTAAGGGGGGATAGGCTCTAGTGCCTCCTTCCTTCTCCTATTGTGTCATATTTGTAAATCCTTCAATCCTATCCCAAGTTGTTCTTAAGGGGGGATGTTAGGATATTCCGACACATAGGATATAGTTAAGTTCAACTTGGTCTAGTGTAGAGTTAGGTATAGAGTTAGGTAAAGTGTGTTTCTTTACCGTTGTACATTTTGTAACTTACAATCTGACGGTCACGATATGTAGTGATCCGACGGTTCACTCTCTCCTCGGTATTACCGACACTTGATCCGTGGCTTGACACCCGATTGGTCCATGAGTTCTATTTAAAGCGCATGGAGGGTCATTGTTTGGGTAATCCATGCATGAGAGAAGCTTATGTAAATTTTCATTCTTTGATTAATAAATTGCCTGTAGTAGCCACGTTGGCGCAGGCCGTGGACTGTTTCCCTCTTTGAGGGTTTTAACCACGTCAAAAATACTGGTGTATTGATTTGTGATCTGGTTGTGAGCGGTGTCCTTTTGGTGTTCTTTCTGAGGAACTTACCCTGTAAATTCCTACAAACCTCAAAATTAAAAGAAACACACCATATCATATTCTCCTTATAGAAGTGGGTCTTTCCCCTATCGAGAGCCTAGCTATGACTAGGCTTCTGTTGTACAATCACAAACTCAATAACGTAGGAGACCATAGACTTCCTAAGCTAGCTTTAAATTCCAGCCAAAACCACCTAAGGCTCAAACGAGGTTGGTATAAAGACACCAGGGCCTGGTTAAACCATTGGGATATCGACGAGAATGTTGCATTGCAAAAAATTAATAACATTAAAACTATTGTTACTTCTAAGTTCAAAGAAAAAATGTGATGTGAGAAAGATTTAGAAGCTAAAAGAAAATTAAGATATTATAAGGAGGTCATCAACCCCACCCTAGAAGATCAAAAGTATCTTTATGTTTTAACTAGCTCAAAGAAGAAAATTAATATAGCCAAGATTAGAACGAACTATCATGAGCTCCATAGTGAAATGGGTCGTTGGGCAGTTCCTAAAACACCATGGATGGAAAGGTTCTGCCATCTCTGTGAGAATACGAATATCGAGGATGAAAATCGCTTCCTCTTAGAATGCCCCGCGTAAAACCACATTAGATCTCAGTTTCAAAATCTTTGTTGCAATACTGACCTTCCTAGCCTTTTACATTTCCAAAATTACAGTGAGCTCAGGAGGCTTCTCTCCAAGCTTTTTGAGCATATGAATAAAATCTTAAATCAAACTAAATAATTCGTTTCTTTAGGTCCAATATACCAAAGTTTGGTCTCAGTGGACGTTAACCATCATCATCATCATCATCATCATCATCATATATTTTTAATTTTAATTGTTTTTTGGTTTTTTTTTAATATTTTTAATCTTAATTTTAGTAGTTTTTAATTTATTTATTTTTGTTAATTTTCTATTTATTTTTTTTAATCTAGTTTGTTTTAAATTTTATTTTATTTTTTTAGTTTTTAGTTAATGCTTTTTTAAAAATTTCTATTTTTACTTACTTAATTTTATAGTTTTTTCCAAATTTTCTTATGGTTTACGAGATAATTTTTTTTTATACATTTTTTATGTTTTTTTCTCCTTTTTATATATATTTTTATATTTGTTTTTTTAAGTAATCAACATTTAAAAAAAGAAAAATAAGACAACTAGAAAATTTGTTAAGTAATCATGATTTCAAAAAAAATTGGACATAAAAAATTTTAAAGTGTCAAAAAATGTAACATTTAAAAAAAAATATCCACACTTAATACATTAAAAAATTTAAAGTGTCAAAAATAAGCCCTCTAAAAAAAGGTTGATGTTGCATCAACACGTTTCAAAATCAGCATGAAAATCACTAACATTTAAAAACAAATATTTATATTTGATACATAAGAAAATTTAAAGTGTCAAAAATATGCTCCAAACAAAAAAAAATGTGTATTATGCATCACCACTTTTCAAAATCAGATGACTTTTTTGCTATCTCAACGAAACAGGTAATCGTATCAGTTCCAGTTTCAAAGTTTACATTGTTATAATAATACTAGTAAGAATAAAATATTAATTCTTGACTTGTATAATCATGATTGATTTGATTTTAAAGTAGATTCCATATGTTTAGACATGAATTTTTATTTTTGGAAAGTCGCTTCCAAATTGACATGTGAGTTACTATTTTTGGAAAGTCGTATTAGAATTGTTAGAAATGAAATTTTATTAAAGGGGGTTCAAACAAAACTGAAAGATATGATTTCTTCTAGGAGAAACTCATCCCTGAACCATTGTGATGTTGAACTTGCAGTGGATATCATCGTAGGAAGGATTTCCCTTGTATGAGAGTGGCACAATGGAAGCATGACATGCCTCATATCTACAGTGCTCAGGAGGCACAAATAATTGGGGATGGAAGTCAAAGCATTCCCCGGCTCTATGCAGTAGCGGATAATAGGCAGCCAAATCATCAAGCATCCATTATAGAGATAGAAGGTGGAACTATAGGGAGAGTTCCAGGTAGAGCCTCAATGCATCTTGCAACAGAATAAGCTCATGCTCCAGGAATGAGCAATAGAGCGAGTTAAAAAGCATGGAAGAAATTTGGGGCTAAGGAAGCTACATGGAAGATGGTTGATCATATGCATGCATAATAGTTGGTTTCCAGTTATAGCTTAATTCATCAAGGGAATTGAAATCCCTTGAGAGATGATACGTGCATGTGTTCAGTTGCAGGGCAGCGTGCTAGGTACAACAGGGCAAGGTAATTGGTATATTGTTATATTTATTAATGCACTGACAATTGAGTGTTTATGGCAGTATGATGCAAGGTATTGCATGGAAAAAGATATTTCCATAGATCTTGAAGAAAGCTCGAGCTAAGATTTTATGTATGAACCCTGGAAGCACCGAGAAACCATGGGGGTTGATTCATGGTGTCTAATGAAATTTTTAAGCTTTCAGTGTTTTGTGCTTTATTTGTGCTTGATTTGTGGTTTTGACTGTGACAAGTGCATGGCCATGCCACTTTGTTTGTGGTTTTGTATTGATGTCTGGATTTCTAAGTTTTTCATCTTGTCTTCTTGTTCTTTCCTTTTATGTTTTGAGGGTCTTGGGAATTAGTTGGGAGAAAGAGGAAAGCTAATGGAGCTTAGGGAGAGTTGAGTGAAACCGAACAAGTAATGCAAGACCTATATGAATCCCGATGCATGAATAAAGGATAGTTGAAGGCAAGAATATGACACTCGGTTGGGTTGGTTGGGTCCACTGGGGTAAACAGATAATGACTGGACAATCATGAGGAAGGTAATAGGAAAGGTAAAATAAATGGATTTGAGGTATCAGATGCCTTGGCTATTTTGGGAACTGTCGTTCTCAATGTTGTGCATGATTTTCACGAATAAAGGAATTTCTCTTAACCTTGACCTTGTGAACACTGGTAATTGTGTTGTGATCATGATTATATATATGTGTGTGTGTGTGTGTGTGTGTGTGTGTGTGTGTGTGTGTCATTGCCTGACAAGGTCATCAGGGATCATTCTTGTATGTATGTATGTCATTGTCTGACAAGGTCATCACAGATCATTCTTGTATGTATGTATGTATGTATGTATGTATGTATGTCATTGTCTGACAGGGTCATCAGGGATCATTCTTGTGGAAGAATGATTGCTTTATGCAGGTGAATGGCATGAAAGGATTCTTGGTTTTATGAGGAATCAAGTGGGAAAGTAGCCCTGAAAGGTCTATGAGGTTATTATCATGTGGATATGATTTTGATATTATGTTCTTATAACTATACATATGTTTATGTTATGGACAAACAATGCTAAGGGATACATCAACAAAATGAAAGCAGTGTGATCTGCGGCATGCTGGGACAAGCATGGATAGTGGAAAGAGCCACAGATCCGAGACTTCGATTGTGGATGCATGTTGTAAGGTGTGGGAAAGACATCAGAGGAAAAGTTGTCTGGTAGAGACAGTGTGGTCTCTAGACGCGCAATACTACTATTGTGTACATGTTGTACTGTGTCATGTGTATTGTGTAATCATTGTATTGTGACATCTATATTTGTTGTGTTGTATTGTGTGTACATGTATGTGTTGTGTTGTACAATATGTGTATGTGTACACGTTATGAAGGGATTGGTTCTTAAGATCCTTGGACGCTGTGGTTTGGGACAGGATCTCTGGAGCCCTGTAACATCTTGGTATTCCTGGAGGTTGTGGCTTGAGATAGTAGTCCCTGGAGCCATGGATAGCTTCAGAAGGGACCAATCTTAAATTGTTCATATTGAGGGTAGAGGCAGTATATTCTCTATATTCCCTTGTTTCTAATATTGAGGGAGGTGGTGGTGTAGTCTCTGGATTCCTTTGTTGCGTTGGAAGAGAAGAGAAGGCATTAGGTGCTTACCGAGTTTGGCAACCAATTTAGTGTGTGTACGGAAAGGACAAAGGACAAAGGACAAAGGCAGAAACAAAGAACCATTTGAAAGATAAGTATCAGTATTTTATTTTAATTTTTAATTTCAAAATTATGAACATAATATAGAATTTTGATTTATGATGGTTGAGTTTTGAGAAAACTGGATGTGATATGTTTGTACATGATGATTTGATCAAGGAGCTAATTTGTCTTGTTGTGACAAGAATTAAACATAATTGCAGGTGTCACCGTATTGAAGAACTATCAGTGAGGTATGATTTGAATTTATTACAATTCCTTTTGAGTCTAATTGAAAATATGTGCTTGGTACAGGAAAGCATGGAAATGCCCAGGTTTGGGTGGTTGGAACTCATTGCAAGATAATTAGCAGTAGTAGCAAAAGTAATAGGAACATGCAACAATATGTTGGCAAAGCACTTCAGGAGCAAGGCCATTGTGGGATAATAGTACCCAATAGTTTCCATTTATTTCCATAAGCATTTTATGACTGATATGATGGTTTTTGAGGCAGGGATATGCCTTGGTTTTTGGACCTTCCAATGTGAGGAAACCTTTCCAAGGGATGGATTGCCTGAGGGACTAGGAAGTAGAGAGAGGAATGTTGGGGAACTTGGAAGGTGAGTGACTGCATGGAAGGGGGTAATCAGATTACCCAAGGGATTGGGAAACAAAGAAGGGAAGGTGAGGGAATAAATTTGTTTTGGTCATAACATTACTCATGGAATCAGAAGCACATTGGGAGTGTGCCCAGAACAATGAGCCAGTAATTTTTCACGAGGAGAACAAGTAGCACAAGAATTGTAGCGTTGGACATTGAGGTAGGATTTGATCTTAGCAGTGGATTTTAGACTTCCTGGGAAGGAGGTGAATTTATGGTACTACTTTTGAGGGTGGAGGTGTGAGCCTCTATACTCCCTTGTTGTTGATGCGGGCATCATATCCTTTTATTTTCTAGTTGAAGAAAATATGCATATGTATATATGTGTATATTATTGTAAATAATGTATTGAGTTGTGTTTATAAAGCTCCATAAACAATATGTTTATTTGCTAGTTGAAGCAATCATGCATAGGTGTGTATATGTTCATCATTGTAAATATTGCGTCGAGTTGTGGTTATAAAGCTCCATAAGTAGTATGTTTTGTTGGTCATAAGTGTCATACAACACTGAGGACAATGTTCCCCTAAGGGAGAGGGGTTTGTAACAGCCCTGGGTTGATTTTCAATGTAATTAGAAGGACATTATAAAGGAAAAAATAATACCAAGGTCATGGGACACATATTCCAATCTGCATTGAAGGAAAAACATTAAATTGGGTATCACTTGTGGTTAATTAATGGTTATTAAAATTAGCATTGGAATTAGAAAATGCAAAGGGAAATAAATGGCAATTAATTCGATAAATAAAGGAAAATAAGAGAAAAGGAAGATGAAGAGACAAGAATATGCATGTAAGGGAAATTAAAGAGAAAATAAAGGAAAATAAAATAAAAAGAGGAAAGGGAAAGGAAGAGACACCAAACATCAATGATAAAAAGGCACCTAAGAAACAATTGACAACTTTTGATCAGTTTTCAGCTCTGACAGCTTAAATTAGTTTTTTTCTAAGGAAGGAATCAAACTCCAAGAGAGAGAACAAGCAAGGGAGCAAGGGAAGCAAGGGAGTGCAAGAAGAAGTTTGGACAACAACACGTAAGGGAAGAAAATAGTTGTGGATTTGCAAGTAACAATATGCGTGTGTGATTTAGAATGTTGGGATTTGATGCATGGTCTATACATTGGTTTATTGTTTCTGTTTGTATTCATTGGCATGGGATTTATCTGGATTGATAGTGGTGTACAACCTTACCTTCTCCATTTCCTAGATAGCCATGATGCATTGGGTTCATTGTTTTGGTTAAGCTTTGGATGGCTGGTAGATTTTGAATCCTGGTTGAGATGGTTTCAGGAAAATTCCCCAGGGTTGAGGGTGGATATGGTTTTCTCCTAGAACTCTTGACAGGTGAGTGGAGACAGGAAAATTCCTTTGGGTATGGTGAAGAAAGTTTGAGGCATCCAAAAAAAATTGGTTTTGGTTATTTACTGACCAGTTTAAGTGAAATCACTATGGTTGCGGGTTCAGGTGGTTTAGCCTCTGGAATCCCCGGTTGCTTATGTTTTGGGTTATCCCATGTGATCCCACATTCATGATAGGAATAGTGAATTGGGGTGATTGGGTTGAAAGAAAGATTTGGTTTAGTCTAAATCTATGGTCGGGTGGTATGTGGAAGTCCTTAACTTGGTTGGCATTTTCATATGTTAATATGTGTTCATATTTAATGAGATCAATTACCATAAGCTCTAGTTTAGTATGTGATTATATGATTATTTTTTCATGGTTTGTTTTTGGTTAGATGTTGGTTATAAGCATGTTATATTTATCATTATGTGATGTGGTATTGTTATGGTCCTACTCCATGGTCTGACAAGCTCTTGGTTATATATTTGAATGCTTGAGCTAACTTGTGTTTATACAACTATAAGAGAGGACAATGAGTCTTCTTGATTATCCTCAGATGACTTAATGAACCAGTGAATAGATATGCATTCATGAACTAAATATATTTTGTCTACAAAGTGTTTGAATAAATGATTATCATGTATTTTACAAGCTTGAGCAGGAACAAGTCCAGGAATAGTGCATGAAGACTTGTACAGGTTAAAGACAGATCTTTGGAAGTACCTGGGTAGTTGGATGATTGTTGGCTTAAGTTTATGGAGCCAAATTTTGAAACAAGGAATCCTCTGCCCTAGCTGCACTGAAGCTAGGTCATCCATGTGGCTATAGCCGCCAGGAGGATGGGTCATTCATGTGGCTAGGAGCTTGTAGCCGCACTAATTTCCTTCTATGCATGTGACTGGGTTGTGAGCTAGGTCAAGGAGTGGCCTAGACTCAGGGAAAAGGTTACCAATGGAACCATGTTGTTAATGGTGTGCTCAGGTGTTCCTGAGTGTTACTATAAGTGTTGGACAAGTTGGTAAGTTAGGCCACATTTCCATAATGGAGTCTTGGAGGTCAGGTCATGCATAGTAACTATAATTTCATGTTTACCCTGGTGAGCTTATAAAAGTGGGTAAATGTGGGGTGGGGTGTTACATTGTGCATCACACAATAGGCGAAGGGAGAGATTAGGGATTGGATCAAATAAGTTTTCTTTATGGATTCATTAGATCAAACTGTTGTTGGGGTTCACCTATGTTGGATGGCATGTAACTCTGATTGGGAAAAAAAATAATAAAATGCAGTATGTTGGTGTTTTGCAACAAAATCTATTTCATGTTATGTGATTGATATAAATAACTATCGTAGGCAACATAGATGGTTTGGAGGGCCCACCAATCCAGCCCTGTATGCCTTACCTTCTTCATGTAGAATATATGATAATGTGTGTGTGTGGTAATGCCCTATCATGCAAGATCTATTTTGATTTGAATCGTGGATATATTTGATTGTTTTGTATTACTTTCATGCTCTAGTTATGTATTGATTTGATCGTTGCATCTATTATGTTCATTATGTCATATGCATCATTGTGCTAACATTTTGTTGTGATGCAGGTACATGGTGTTTATTTGGTTTTTGTTACATCATATGAGTGTGTGTGTGAGTATTGATGTGTGTATTGCATGTATACCTGAATAGTTCCTTTTCATTTGTCAAAACAAAACATTGATCCTTACGACTAGTTTGTGTATGGGCCCATGAAATTGAGCCTTAGTCAAGCCCTTTCCTTTCATGCAAATGTAGATAGGTCTTGTTTATTTATGCAATTTGGTGTGTTGCCACATATTTCATTGATTTTGTAGCCTTACTTTCGATTTGAAGTGTGTGAAAGAGTACGTTGAGGACAATGTCAAGCTTTACCTCTCTCCTAGTTATTTAATGACCATTTGGTCTAGATATAGTGACAAATAAGGTCTTTTTAGTTAGGAAAATCATAGGAAACCCCAATGGATTTAATAGACTTAAAACTGCTTCATTTTCCCTTGCCTTTGATTGTGTATTTTACCCTCACAAAGAGCCTAAATTTGAGACTTAGTTTGAGGTCGCTTGAATGAGATATAAATGCAACCGTTGTCTTGTACAACAAGATTATGTCATGAAATCCCTATAACCATCTTCCTTAAGTCTATTTTATATAGAATAGGTCCCCTGTTAGTTTACTTTCAGTTGGTTTGGTTTTCCATGTCATTTCTTTTCATAGTGTTTGGATAAAAGTCCAATGGTAGGCTAAACTCTCTACATATAGTGTAGTATCACGAAGTTTATGAACATCTTGGTCGATAATTTAATGTCAAACCCTTTAAGCGATGAAACCAATCAAAAATTTTGGCATCATTGGTAGGGAAATGCTAAGTAGATTAGCATATTGATGGTTTAGTTTTCATTTTTGCAAGCAAGATGTGTGAATTTCCTTTTTACACTAGCATTCTAGATCCAACAATTTGTTTCTTGGTTATGAAAGCAATACTAGCACTGCATGAATAGATATAGAATTGGAGATACTAGGGGTAGATTTACAAGAAGAGAAAAGATAGTTACTTTTGATTAGTAAAATCCTTTGAATTCTAACTTGTTGGTAGGTACATCTAAAAGAAGACAAGCATAAAAGACTCCACTGTCAAATTAAACCTCCGGGACAAGTATTTCAAGGGTTCGAAAGCAAACAATTAGAGCAAGCAACTTTAGATTTCAGAAATTAGAAATTAAGACCCCATTAGAAGGTCCAAAGTAGGAACCTCCTAGTCCAAAGATCCAAAAATTCAAAATAACCATGAAACCTATAAACCCATAGGCATAACCTACAAGAGACGAAATCATTGTTGGAATTTATTTTTGACTGCCATAAATTAAAATAGGATCTAATCCAATTAGAGATCTAGAGACTCCTCCAGTAGACATAGAGTTCAACTTTACTAGAAGGGTGAGTATGGAAGGAGGAGGTGAAGTTCACATTCCTGAAGAAGAGTACATGCATACAATAAATGGAGATGAGGTAATATTTGGATTCCCCATTGTAGATCCTATCACACGTGTTCAAATGAAAAGTATTACCCTATCAATGTTGTCCCACTTTCATGGTATAGTCACTAAAGACCCTGACACATTTCTTTTTGAATTTGATATATTGTGTCCTAGCTATGATTATTCTAACGATGCACAAAAACTTAACTTATTCCCTACCACTCTCAAGGAGTCAGCCTCGCTCTGGTTCATGGGATTGGGAGAGAATATAATACAAACATGGGATGAAATGCATAAAAATTTTCTCTAGAAGATGTCAAGATTACTATAAATCTAGAGATTTGAGGGAAGATATTTTCAAAATGGAACAAAAGGAGGATGAAAGTATAAAGGATTACCTAGAATGATTCTTGTGTAATATTTAAAGATCTAGAAAGAATAAGCTTGACTCAGATTAGAAACATTATTTTTAGGGGGAGTTTATGATGAATCAATTAAACTTCTTAATTTGATGGGCACAGGGGATATGTCACAACTAACCTTTGAAAAAATCAGTGATCTTTGTAGAAGTTACTCAAGGGAACAAGCTCAATCTGGTAAGAAAATTCGAGACACTTTTTTGAAATTTAACAAATCAACTACAAGTGGTGTTACTAGAGCAGAGTTAGGACATTTATTAGAGAATTTGAAAATTGATCTTCTTGGCACTTTGAGTATGTAGTTGGATACTTTACAACTTAAAAAGAAGAAAGAAGATGAAATTTTTCCTTTCTCTATTTTTTGTTCTAAATATAGAAAAAACATCCACTTAAAGAATGCCCTCTGGATAATATTAATGTTTGTTCCATTTGTATAGGTAAACACTCAACATAAGAGTGTCCTTCTCTACCTAAGCTCAAATTAGTGTACCAAGGAGAAGATCAAGGAACTGAGCAATTGTGTGCATTAGCACCAAAGAATCCTTGGAATCCAAAAACCTTAGGTTTAATATCTAACCTTGTTTAACAATTTCCTTCTTATTATTTGTAGTATCCATCTCATTTTTATAATTCTAATGTGTCTTGGAAAGCACGCCCACCACAGCTAGTCCCACACCATCCTTGGTAACAAGGATGGTGAGGCCCTAACTTTGGGGGGCATGCCTACTTACCAATATCATATGCAACCTCAACAACTTTGTCCTATACAACTACCTCCACCATTATATCAACAACCACATTTTACAGTAGCCCAACTAATGGAACAACTGCCACCACCTCCACAAGCTCCAAAACTACAATTTCCATGTACTCACCCGCTCAAAATAAAATCAATTTCCTACATATCCATTACCCAATCTGAATAACAAAGTGGCTCAATGATGAAAATGGTTTCCGGGAGTTGTAATTTCTAGTTTTTCTTTATATTTCTTGGTTTTGGAACTTGTGGGTTATAAGCCCATGATTTCCCTGCAAAAATTATGCTATTGAAACTTCTTTCACCATCAGCAACAATGGTGCCAAGTATCAGATTGATATTTAATCGGGGAGCCATTAAACCCCACTTCCAATCTACCGACTCATTCCTAACTCCCATTCAATAGATGGTTGCTAAAAAAATTCCTTTCATACCTCTAATGCTAACATAACTCCCACTACAATTCTGATATAACAATATATCCAATAATTCATTGAAGGATTAAAACAAAGTTGCAAGCCAGAATGCCACAACAACTTTTCTCCCCACACTTAGCTCATGCTAATCTACATGCAAGAATCCATGATCCTTCCAACCATTGATCCTTCTTTTGATCGATGGTTGAAATCTCATCATCATAGCCATCATTATCACGCATGTTTTACAACCGATGTTCACCAAATTGACTTGGATCATTCTCAGCATTAGAATGAAAGCTCATTTTCCTTGGTGCAAGCCTATAAATCGTTCAACTTTTAGTTGCAAGGACACATAAATCTTTTGTTGATAATGCTTCAATAAAATCATATACGGTCATGTTTTAGTTTATAATGAAGTTCATAGGAACTTCGTTAAACATTCTCACACATATGAGGTTATGGTTGCATAGCGCTACACGCAAAGTAACTAAACAACACAAATAACTCAACAGTACAGGAAAATCATATTAGTTTAATCACTCTTCATAATACAATACATCCCTCAATAATTTCATGAGGGTTATGAGTTACATTATAGTGACATCATCGTGGGCCTAATCCTCATCTAAATGGCCGCCCTTGTCAATGTCGAAGACTATAATTTATAGTCAATACAATACATTGAATTGATCATATCATACCCATTATTTCCTCCTAAATTATTGTAAAAATTTCCTAAAGTCATGCAACTTCCCTATTTATAGTAGATTAACCATATCCAATAGTGAGGTGGCTCATAATTTGATACAATATGATTTAGTCGATTAACCAATTCTTTAACATTTTTGGTTTCAACATTAAACAAACCTTTCGTGCCAACAAAGTAACAAACCACATCCTCCACCAAAGTTTCCTCCTTCCAGAAGCTTGTATATTCGATTTTGACTTGGGGTGTGTCAATGCTCCTGCATTAGACTCCAGAGGAAAAAAAATTATGACCTCCTGATCATATGATTTCTTCTTCATCTTCTCGTAACAGCTAAACATGTGAGATGCAACAAAACCTCTGCAGTAGTAAGTCCCCTTCTTGATACACGACACCTCACTGAGATTCTCTAATCTAAGCTCAATATTTTGGCATCTTCCTAGTTCTCTCCTCTGGAACAAATAGATCACTCCTTTCTTAGGTTGTTGCAAATATTCTCACCTCTCTCCGCTACTACCTGCACAAAAACAAATACCATGCACTTACCAATCTTCAACAAACTTGTACCTCCTTCTTTTTCTTCCCAAATCTTCACATTCTTCGCTTCTTCTTCAACTCTACACGCAAGATTTTCTCCTACTCTGATACCACTTGATGAAAATGGTTTCTTGGGTTTGTCATTTCTATTTTTTCTTTAAATTTCTCAATTTTGGAACTATGGGTTATGGGCCCATGATTTCCATGCAAAAATTGTGTTATTGAAACTCTTTTCACCATCGTTAACAATGGTGCCAATTCTCAAATCCATATTTTATTGTGGAGCCACTAAACCCCACTTCCAAGCTACTGACTCATTCCTCACTCCCATTCAATATATGGTTGAAAATAAAATTTCTTTCATACCTCTAATGTACCTCCTCGCTAGAATTATGATCTACAATATAGCCAACAATTCATTGAAGAATTAAATGAAAGTTGCAAGCTAGAAGGCCACAACAACTTTTCTCCCCACATTGAGCTCACGCTAATCCGCATGCAATAATTCACGATCCTTCCAACCATCGATCCTTCTCGTGATGGTTGCAATCTCATCATCATAGCTAGGATTATCACGATGGCTTTTACAATCGATGTTTGCAAAATTAACTTGGATCGTTCTCAGAGTTAGAATGCAGGTTAATTTTCTTTGGTCCAAACATGTGAACCATTCAACTCTTAGTTGCAAGGACACATAAATATTTTGTTGATCGTGATTCAATAAAATCATATATCATCGTGTTACATAGTGTTTTGTCACACTTCTCGTCCCATATCCTAAAGTGCCAAAATTACAAATGTTGTCATTGTATTCACCATGAAACATATATAGAAGCTTCCCTGAATAATAGAAGAAAAGTTGCCCTGAAAGAGTTCTTGAGAAAACTAGTCAAAAACCTAGTTTTCAGGATCAACATGTTTTGCAGCATTGGTGACCAGTGCCGGTAACTTGTTGCACTCTTCTGACTTAGTGCTACCATCATGACTTTTTTATAGGAAAACCCACGTTGAACCTCTTCAGACAGTTTTTCCTAAAGTGGAGGAGAAGCTTCTCTTACTAGAAGCCTCGAGAATGACGAGATGGTTACAGGTGAATAAGGATTAGAGCGAGATCTCCCATTCTTATTTCTTGATCCTACGCTCATGGATCTTCCCCTTTAGTTGTGGAACCTCTCCCTCCTTTTATGGATCCTTAACTCCCTCTCTTTCTCTATAAATGAGATCCCTACTATCCACAACTGGTTGGTCATTGCTTGGTTGCATTTCTATGTTGATACTATGCCTAAATTCTACCCATTTTGCTAAGGAGAAGGAGTGCTTGAAGGTCTTGGCTAGGACCTAGAAACTCATCCAAAGGAGGCTTTCAACATCAAGGCTTAAGTGGTTGTATGCTTCCCTAATTTACTATCAATAACTACATTGTGTGTTTACTTTCCATATGTGTGTAAATCATTACTCATTTAATATGATAATCCTTGATCTGTCATATAGTTTATATTAGAATGAATTATGCTATGTATGCCTTTGTCATTTTTATTTGATCTTCCTTGCAGGTATCCATCCACAATGACATAAAGAGGATTGAACTTGGAAGCGAGAATATCGAGGAAGGCATCAACGGGTGTTTAGCATTAGAGTGAGGTGGGCCATCTATCTTACTTTGTATTTTTTGATATAAACTAGAAGAGTTTGCATATGTTTGTCTGGTTTGTTTCTAGATCCTCTTATAGGACTAGATAGATCGCTTATGTCCGCAAAAGGGGTTGTCTGCACAACAGGTTGTGCTTTATTTTATAACAAAGTTCATAGCAACTTCGTTACCATTCTCACAAATCTGAGCATATAGTTTCAAAGTGCTACAAACATGGTAACTAAACAACACAAATAACTCAACAATACAGAAAATTCATATTAGTCTAATCGTTCTTCATAATACAATACCTCCCTCAATCATTTCATGAGGGTTATGAGTTACATTATATTGACATCACAGTGGGCCTAATCCTCATCTAAATGGTCGCCCTTTACAATGTTGAAGAATGTAATTTATAGAGAATACAATACATCAAATGGATCATATCATATCCATTCTTTCATCCTAAAATCTCGTAACAATTTCCTAAAATCATGCAACTTCCCTATTTATAGCAGATTGACCATATCCTCTAGTGAGGTGGCTTATAATTTGACATATGATTTAGTCGATTAACCAATGCTTTAAAGGTTGTGGTTTCAACATTAAACAAACATTTTGTGCTAGCAAAGTAACAAACCACATCCTCCGCCAATGTTTCCTCCTTCCATAACTTGTATATTCAATTTTGACTTGGGGTGTGTCGATGCCCATGCATCACTCAACATGCTTTCAATGTTGAGCCACCACCCTTTCCTACCTATTTTATCACCCATGTAGAGTTGTAGGATGTACACCTTAGGTCGGGAAGGGTTCTAAATAGAAAATACCCCATGATTATTGAAGAGAACATTAAGGAGAATACCCCCATGAAAGAAAATAATAATAAAACCCAATAAATTCCTTCAACATTGGATCCCCCAAAATCATCTAGCTTGCCTACTTATCCATGGAGGTTTAGCTTGGAAAATGTAACACCCTCCTCCCACATTTACCCAAATTAACTACCCAACTAGGGTAAACATGTGACGTAGAGTTACAATGATATGATTCAACTCCCCATGTACAGTTAAGAAAGTGGAAATGACATGACAAGACCAATTTGACATTCCTCGGAAGCTACAGAACCTTCTGTAGCCAACCAACCCCTTCAGTTGTCCAACCCCTGAAAGAACTTGCTTTTTCAGTGACCTAAAGCCTTAGTCTCTCCCATGACAAGGCATGCATGCAAAGGTGACCCTCCAGTTTCTCCCACAACAAGGAATCCATGTGATTGTGGCCTTTTTTTAAGTAGTTCAATGCCAACGACCCCATATTTTGTGCCCCCTTTTTAGGGTCAGGACTCAGACCACTATCCAAAACTTCATGAAACTACCATAAATGATCAATAAAATATAAACAAGGTTAATAATGCAAACACTTGAACAAGGACTTGATATGACCCCTACTAGCCATGACAGGCATTTCGTCAAACATATCATAAACATGAAATCTACAAGTCATCTCATACTTATCTGAGAATCGTCAAAGAAGATTGATATCTCATCACAATAGCTGCATTGTTATCTATTAGGTCATTCATTCATTAACATTTCATATACTAACCAAAACATGATGAGATTCATACATATAACTTTCCTAAAACATAATTATAACCAACAAATAAGCAAAGATATATCAATGAGGAAACAACCATTAAAGCCACATAATGGCAAGCACATTTACTCATAAAATACCAAAGGAAACAAAGTTCTTATTAACATACACAAATCCAACCAAGGTAGGGACTTCAACGTACTACCCGACCATAGATTGGGCTTAACCAAATCTCTCTTTCAGGCAATCACCCACGTGCCATATTCCAAGCATGAATGGGGGATCTTGTGAAACAAATCAAGTGAAGCCAAACAAGGGCTTCCAGAGTCCAAACCACCTCAACCCTCAACCATTTATTCCACCTCGCGGTGAGACATCACTAACCATCACCAAATCGGTCTCTACCCAAGTTATCTAGGGATCCAAAGAATTTGTTCCAACCAAGAATTCTAGGAATAGTAACTTAACCCACAATTGTTGTTGGGCTCTAGGGCGTTTGTCCAACCAGGGCTTCTAGGACTAGCAACTCAACCCAAGTTGTTACACAGATTCCAGAGCGTTTGTCCAACCAAGGCTTCCAGGACTAGTAACTCAACCCACAGCCTTAAGGAACATGATAACCAACCAGAAAACAAGAGGAAAGAAACCCACAAAACCATGGCTATCTAGGAAATGGCAAGGCTAGGAAAAACCATTGTCAATCGAGGTAGTCCTCCATGCCAATAACATATCATAACCAATAAACCACATGCATACCAAAACTAGCAAGGAAATCATACATGCAACTCGATACCTGCAATCAAAACCCATTGTAGTTGCTAATCCCAATGTCCTCTTGCGCATTCCTGCTCTTCCTTTTCCTTCTTGCTCCAAATCCCAAGTATGCCACACTCCTCCAAGAGTGTTCCAAGAAAACTCTAAGTGTCCAAGAGTATGAGAGAGAGAGAGAGAATAAAATGAGAGCTCCAAAATTGAACTGATAAAAGAAAAATTAATAATAATATTAATAAATAAATAAAAAGATATAAACTAATCCTCATAAGCCTTTTTATTAATGAGGCCTCTATTTTCATTTTCCATTATTTTTTCTTCATTTTCCTCCTAACATGCAACTTGTGACCTTTCACCTTCCCTTTCTCCTAATTTCCTTCATTTTCATAAATAAAATGTCAATTAATGCCTCATGTTGTTCCAAAGCCTTTGCCAATTTCCATAGCCATTAATTAATCACAAGTGATCCCCATCACTATGTTTTTTGCCCAACATTCATCTTGGAATACATGTCCCATGACCTTGGTTATTATTTTTCCTTTATTAACTTTATTATATGGATTTTGACCAGGGTTGTTACAGAACCCTCCCCCTTGGGGGAACACCATCCTCGGTGTTCAATAACACCTACAACCAACAAGACTACCGAAAAGCAAAACATACTTCCCATGGAGCTTTATAACTTAGCTCATTGCAATATTTAAAATGATCATTTTACCGAGAAGCAGTACAACATGAGAAACATAACAACATGATGACCATAATCACATGACACCCATACCACTTATTGGAGCTTTATAACACAACTCATGGCTACATTTACATCTATATACCAAAACATCACACCAAAATATATGCCAAAAACATTCGCTCAACCAGCAAATATGGAAGGATACATAGCCCACATCTGATCAGTCATCTCCCATGTAGCTTCGTCGGGCCCAAAGTGCTTCAACTACACTTTAACCTGCTCGATTGCTCTATTCTAGAGCATGAGCATATTTTTCTACAAAATGCACTGAGGTTTTGGCTGGAACTCTCCTTCTGGTTCCACCTGCAATACAAACCAGTCAATCACATGATCAACATCTTTAACATACTTCTTAAGCAATGGCACATGGAAAACATCATGGAATTTCATTGTCAAAGGTAGTGCAAGTCTATAACACCCTCCTCCCACATCTACCCAAGCAACCAACTAGCTGGGGTAAACATGCGATGAGAGGCCACTATGATATGATTCGACCTCCTAAGTCACATTAAGGAAGTGGAACCGATGAAAACACACCATACAAACATCCAACATCATCAACAGAACCCTTAGAAGAAAAATCAACCACTCAGACAACCTATCCCTGGGCCCCATTGTTTTTTTAGGTCCCTTAGGCAATAGTCGCTCTCATAGGCATTCCTACCAGCGACTATGGACCAAAAATTCTAGTGTTGTGCCAACGACCCCAATATTTAAGCCACTTTTTCAGGCTCAAAGCCTAGGTCACTACCCAGAATTGATCCATCTCTTCAAATCAGTAAGA
This sequence comes from Pinus tabuliformis, assembly GCA_031772625.1. Classification (NCBI taxonomy): domain Eukaryota; kingdom Viridiplantae; phylum Streptophyta; class Pinopsida; order Pinales; family Pinaceae; genus Pinus; species Pinus tabuliformis. The sequence goes on from CM062813.1 coordinate 2,540,259, forward strand.
TAACATGGAAATGACAATACTAAAGAAAATACTTGTTCAAGACCTTGACTGGACCCCTACTAGCCATGACAGACATTTCGTCAAACATATTGCAAATGTGTAATCTATAGGTGTAATTCACAGTTTTGAGCATAGGGGTCTCATACTTAGCTGAGAATCGCTAAGAACCATTGATGCCTCAACACATCAACTGCCATTCCATCCATTAGGTCATAGATACATTGATCATTCAATTATAAGTAAAAACATGATGAGAGCCACACATGGTTGTTGTCATAAAACACATACATAACCAGCATAATAGCAGCAGAAAATACTCATGAAAGTAAAACCATATGGACCACATATAATTCATCAAAATACTCATATAAATATAAGGAGAAATAACCTTTCGTTAATGATGCAAAATCCAAACCCCAGATGGGACTTCCACGTTCCACTCGATCGGAGAATGGATGAGCCAAATCTCTCTTCAGCCATTCACCCCCATTCCATATTCCAAGCATGAATGTGGCATCTCATAAAAAGCATCAATCAAAACTCATCCAGGGCTTCCAGAGGCCATCCACCTCAACCCATCAAACATTGGTTCCACCTCAAGTCGGACATCACCAAACCATCATCAGGTCGGTCTCTATCCCAGCCATCTAGGGCTCTAGAGTGTTTGTCCAACCAAGGCTCCAGGACTAGTAACTCAACCCACAAAGGGCTCCAAAGCATTTGTCCAACCAAGTCTCCAGGACTAGTAACTCAACCAAGCTAATACAGGGCTCCGGAGCGTTTGTCCAACCAAGGCTCCAGGACTAATAACTCAACCCAAGCTAAGGAACATGAGGACCAACCAAAAACAAACAATGAAAGTCACCCACAATCACCATGGCTATCCAAGAAATGGCAAGGATAGGAAATTCGTTGCCGATCCAGGCAATCCTCCATGCCAGTGACAAATCACAACCAAAAATCCACATGCATATGCCATGAATGCCAAAACTAGTGAAAAAATCATACATGCAATTCAGTACCTACAACCAAATCAGATGTAGTTGTTGATGTCGATGCCTTCTTGTGCTTTCCTGTTGTTCCTTTGCCTTCTTGCTCCAAGAATCCAAGTATGCCACACCCTCCAAGAGTTCTCCAAGAAAACTCTAAGTATCCAAGAGTATGTGAGAGAGAGAGAATAATGAGAGAGAGCTCCAGTATTGAACTGACATAAGGTTACTAACTGATCCGCAAAAGCCTTTTTATGGATGAGGCCTTTGTTTTCTTCATTTTCCATTATTTTCCTTCATTTTCCTCCTCACATGCAACCTGTGACCTTTCACCTCCCTTTTCTCCTAATTTCCATTATTTTCATAAATAAATGTGCCAAAATGCCATTTTGCCTTTCCAAAGCCTTATCCATTGTATTTGTCAATTTCCTTAGCCATTAAACAATCAAAAGTGATCCCCATCACTAGGATTTTGCCCAATATTCATCTTGGAATAAGTATCCCATCATCCGTGGTTATTATTTTTTCCTTTTATTAACTTTTATTACATCGAATTTTCACTAGGGTTGTTACAGAACCCTCCCCTTTGGGGGATGCCATCCTCAATGTTCAATCACACATATACCTCAGCAACCTGCTGAAAGAAGACATACTTCTCATGGAGCTTTATAGCATAACTCAATGTAGTATTTACAATGAAATACCTTCTCAAGATAAAACATCATGACACCGGGACAACATACCGCATAGTGGAGCTTTATAAAATAACTCATTATGGTATTTACAATGAAGTTCCTCCTCAAGACGAAACATCATGACAACATGACAACGTACCGCATAGTGGAGCTTTATAACACAACTCATTACGGTATTTACAATGATCATACTGCTTAGTGCCAATCCACATGACATCATAACATCATGATAACATAACCACATGATAGCATAGTAACATGACAACATAATTATCATAACATGACATCCATACTGCATAGTGGAGCTTTATAACATAGCTCGTTACGGTAATTACATCCAGCCACACATGTACATATAGTAACATCATAAAAATATATGTATACCGGAACATATGCCAAATCACATACCAAAACATATATCAAATCATACGCTAAACACCATGTCTAAGCATATATCTAAACATCATATAACATATACTAAACCATCATATAGCATATATCAACCAAAATAAAGCATATATCAAACCACCATAAAGCAAATACCAAACCATCATAAATAAATACTAAACCAACATAAGAAAATACTAAACCACCTTAAGGCATATACCACACCACCATATCAAGCTTCTTTGCCTCAACCTGAAAACAAGGAAGGATACATAGCCCGCATCTGATCCGCCATCTCCCATGTAGCTTCATCGGGCCCAAAGTGCTTCCATTGCACTTTAAATTTCTCTATTGCTTGGTTCCGTAGCATGAGCACCTTTTTCTGCAATATACACTGAGGCTCCGGTTGGAATTCTCCATCTGGTTCCACCTGTAATAGAGACAAGTCAATTACATGATCAACATATTTAACTTAAGCAATGAAACATGGAAAACATCATGAGCTTTCATTGTCAGAGGTAGTGCATGTCGATAGGATACTAGCCCATCCTCTCAATGATACTGAAGAGTCCACAAAACCAGTGCCATCTTAGCACATGATCCAGTCCGCAAGGATATCTTATTCAGTTTGATACGCAAGTACACTTGTTCCCCAACTTGGAACTCCTTGAACAACCTATTCCTATCCGCAGAAATCTTATGCCTATCCTATGTTGCCTTTAGATTCTTCTTGATTACCTACATTTCTTGTTCCATGTCTGCCAACATATCTAGTCCAATCAATACTATGCTAACCTGATCACTACAACTGATAGAAGTTTTACAACTCCACCCATACAATGCCTCAAAAGGACTCATCCTCAATGATTCCTGATAACTGTTGTTGTATGAGAACTCTACCAAGGGGAGATACTCTTCCCACTTCCACTGTTGATGTATCACATACATCCTTAACATGTCCTTTAATATCATGTTGACCTTCTCTGTTTTTCCATATGTCTACGGATGATAAGTTGTGTTGAAGGCCAACTCTGTTCCCAAACCTACAAATAATGCCTTCCAAAATTTGGAAGTGAACTTCGCATCCCTGTCTGTTACAATATTCTTCACAACATCGTGCAGTCTAACCACATCTCAGATGATTACCTGTGCCACATCACTAGCTGAGAACATAGACTTCACCAGAATGAAGTGTGCAACCTTTGTTAACCTGTCCACAATGACCATGATGGAATCATGTTGCTTTACTGTCTTTAGAAACCCTATGATGAATTCCATGGAAATGACCTCCCATTTCCATTCTGGAATCACAATTAGTTGCAACAGTCCACTTGGATGTTTACATTATGCTTTCACTCACTGATAGTCGAAACATCTAGCCACAAACTCTGCTACATCCCTCTTCAAGTTCGGACAATAGTAATATCTCTTCATTTATGTCAGTGTATTTTGATAACCTGGCTGACTTGAATATGGCTTTTCATGAAACTCCCTTAAGATCTCCTTCTTGAGGTCATTTTCATCCAGAACATATATCCTATCTCGAAACATCCATCTGCTGCAAGAAAATAGTCCAAATCCTGTGCACCTACACCTGTACCTACAATTGTACCATCACCTGTACCTGTACCTGTGCGTGTACCTATACTCTATTGCAACCTGTCCAAAATCTCCATATATCTGACATCCTGTTGTCCTACCTGCAAGATCCTATCCGGTAAATATGTCCCATAAGAGCTCATAGCTGCGAAGTGATTTACCTGCACCTGCCTGCAAAGAGCATATGCCACTTTGTTCTCTTTACCTTTGATGTATCTGATTTCAAAGTCTAAATCAATGACCATGGCCAACCATCGAGCATGCCTACCATTCAAATTCAGTTGGTCAAATAGATACCGAAACCACTATGATCACTCATCAATGTGAACCTCTTGCCCAGAAGATAGCATCTCCACATCTTCAATGCATGTATAATCATTTCCAACTCAAGATCATGTGTGGGATAGTTCTTCTCATGCTCATTTAGTTTCCGCGACTCATTGCATACTACCTATCCATCCTACATAAGGACTCCACCAAGTCCTCTCTTGCACTCATCTGTGCACACAACAAACTCTCCATCCTGATATGCAATCTTTAATACTTGTGCATGTGTCAACAACTGCTTGAGATGCTCAAGGCTAGCCTCACACTCCTCTGTCCATTCAAACTTCTTACCTTTTCTTTGCAAAGATGTGAGAGGATAAGAAATCTGCAAGGAGTTCCTGATGAACCTCCTATAGTCACCTGCCAAACCCATGAAGGATCTCAACTCATCCACATTCTTAGGAGCTACCTACTCCATGATGGATCTTACCTTTTCTTGATCTACTGCAATGCCCTCCTTGGAGACAACATGCCCCAAGTAGTGTAACTCAATATTAAAGAAACTACACTTGTTTATCTTAGCATACAACTAATGCTCTCTCAAAAATTTCAACACGGCTGCTAAATGATCGGCATGCTCTTTTTAGTTTTTAGAATATACCAATATATCATCAATGAACACAATAACGCATGTATCCAAATATGGATGCAATACATTATTCATCAAGCACATGAATGTAGCAGGAACATTAGTTAAGCCAATGGAACTACAACAAACTCATAATGCCCATACTTGGTCTTGAACACAGTATTGTAAATGTCCTTCTCTTTGATGTGTACCTGGTGGTATCTGGATCTCAAGTCAATCTTCGAGAACACTGCTGCTCCCTTCAGTTGATCGAACAAGTCATCAATCCTTGGCAAAGGGTACTTGTTCTTGATGGTCACTTTGTTCAACTACCTGTAGTCAATGCATAATCTAAGAGTACCATCTTTCTTCCTACAAACAAGACCGATGCACCCCAAGGTGGTACACTTGGCCTAATGCATCCCTTGTTCAACATTTCCTTTAGCTGCAATTTTAACTCAACCAACTCAGGTGTGCTCATCCTATAAGGTGCTTTAGATGTTGGAGTTTCCCTTGGCACTAACTCAATAGAAAAGTGTACCTCTCTTTGAGGTGGCAACTCTGTAATGTCCTCAGGAAATACATCCTGAAAATGCTACAAAACTCGATACTTGTTCAACACATCTGCATCCTCAGCCTCCTTACCCTTATCACTAGAAATGTGTACTGCAAATAGCTTGCACCCTTTCCCGCGGTTACGCTTTGCTTGCATAGCTGTCACCATCCTAACTAATGTGGATTTCTTCTTAACTTGTAATACTCTTGGTTCTCCATTGTCATCAACACACTCAATAGCTTTGTCATAACAGTCTACCTTGGTTGTATGTAGATACAATGAATCCATGTCCAATAGCATATTGTATGAACCCAATGGTAATACATTTAAATGTGTTGTTGCAAGCATTCCATTTAAGTCAAATGCGCAAGCTCTTACCCAATGATGAACTCGCTTCTTTCTCCCTGTAGCCAACTGCACTAACCAAGACTCTGCATGCAATTCCTTACTCAAACTACACTTACCCACCAAGTCAGGACTAACATAGCTATAATTAGATCCAGGGTAAATCAAAACAGAAATAAATTGATCACAAAGCTTATCATCCATCTCAATGATAGATGCATGGTGTTCTACTTGTCGATTTTCCACTGCTACATAGATACGCAGAATACTCTAACCCACATCCCCAACATTCGGTGCCTCCTATGCACTGTATATCTTGGGTGTACCACTTTGAAACTATGGCAATCCTTCCTACGATGGTCCCCTCCACAAGTCCTACACCGTACAAGTTCCTTACTCTGCTCCTCAAGTCGATGTCCATACCCTCTATCTGATGCATTGAACCGCTTAGGTGGTGCAAAATGTTCCTTGTTAGTTGTGTCCTATGGTATTGCTTACTTCTTGTCCCATTTTCCTTTATTCTTAGCATTAACCTTCTAGTCTGGCTTAGTCTCAATTCGGCACTTCGATTGTTCATAACAATGCTTTAGCTTCTAAATGGCCTCCTCCAAAGATCTAGGCTCATCGAACTCAATCCTGTCCTTGAATGCAACCGGTAACCCACTAACAAATCTCTGGATCTTAGCCTTATTCTCCTTGAGGTAAGGCACATACCTCAATAGTTCCAAGAACTTACTAGTGTACTCATCATCTGTCATAGAACTCATCTTTAGCTCATAGAATTATTTTACCCTGTCATCAAAGTATCTCTCTGACATATACTTATTCTTGAATAGTCACTCAAATTCACTCCAAGTTAGATCTTCCTCATTTATGTCCCTGAAATTCTTCACATCTTCCCACTAAATGTCTTCTTTACCTTTAAGACTGAAAGTAGCCACTCTAGCTTTCATGTTATTTGAGTAGTCATGCAACCTAAAGAACTTCTTCATACCGAGTAACCAAGCCTCTGCATCCTATGATCTCTTTACCTCTCCATCAAAGATAGGTGGCTTGCTTTCTTCAACTCATCTAGCAAGTATCCCCTATCACTCCTCTTGTAAGGATGATACTGGTGACGATCATAGTGCCTATCTGAATCAGAACTAGAATCATACCTGTGTTTATCCCTTCTCCTCTCCAAAGTGTCCAACAATCTGCCATCTCGGATCTTGTCATCTCTATCTGATCGGTGACCACAATGTGATCTATTGTCATATGCCCCATTATTTTTTTCCTCCTACTCATGACTTATCTGAAGCGACCCCTGTTGCTGCAAATCTAATAAGCTCTGAAGTATGACTACATTTTCCTCTGCTAACTTTTCTTGTGACTGTATGATTCTGTCATTATCTACCTTACAGATCCTTATCTCTTCCTTTAAGCTTCTCAGTGTCACTGCCAAGTCGGAAGAGTTCCCAACACCATATTGCTCTTCGGATTCATAGGGAGAGTCTTTATAGTCAGTCATCTTTCTATCCATTTGATATTTCTTCTTGCAAGGTATATCATGTTAGCTAAACCAATTCACAATAAACCAACGTACCTTAATATAGCTCGGGGAGGATACCTTGTCTACAAGATCAAAAAATCAGTGTGATACATGTATAACATAATCATGTCAGCATATAGAAACATAAAACATAAGCATACGACCATGCAACTGTCATTCTAGCTAAGGTCCAGTCATCAATGCATGACCTCAACAATAACACACACCACGACCTCATGCATGACAACCACCATCATTACGTCACTATACACTTGACCACATGCAAACATGAACATGCATTAGTGATGCATAACCATCCACACATATGCATAAACATGTATGATCAAGCGTGAATGAACAATTCTTGAAATCAAACTTGCAAGAATGATACATGCAACTAAGCATACAAGAATGTAACCAAACATGAAAGAATGTAACCAATCATACTACAATGATACATGTAAGTGACATAAATCGACATGTAACCAGTCATACACTCACAGCGATGCATTCCACAATAACACCTCAAATCTCACATGATGACATCACTGCAATCATGAACAACATCATGCAAATACCACAAGCACATGGAATGCAAGGGTGAGAGACACACATGCAACTGACATGCATGCATGACCAACACATAGCCCATCCAGTCCGAGGGGTGAACCATGCTCTGATACCACTGTGTAACACCCTCCTCCCACATCTACTCAAGCAACCTGCCAATCAGGGTAAACATGCGACGAGAGGCCACTATGATATGACTCGACCTCCTAAGTCACATTAAGGAAGTGGAACTAATGGAAACACACCATATAGACATCCAACATCATCAACAGAACCCTCAGAAGACAATTCAGCCACTCAGACAGCCTATCCCTGGGTCCCACTATTTTTTTAGGTCCCTTAGGCAATAGTCACTCTCATGCTATGGGTAAGGGAGCGACCAACAACCTAAAGTTGCTCTCACAGGCTTGCATACCAGCGACTGTGGACCACAAATTCTAGTGTTGTGCCAGCGACCCCAATATTTAAGCCACTTTTTCAGGCTCAAAGTGTAGGTCACTACCCAGAATTGATCCATCTCTTCAAATCAATAAGATAACATGGAAATGAAAATACTAAAGAAAATACTTGTTCAAGACCTTGACTGGACCCCTACTAGCCATGACAGCCATTTTTTCAAACATATTGCAAATGTGTAATCTATAGGTGCAATTCACAGTTCTGAGCATAGGGGTCTCATACTTAGCTGAGAATCGCTAAGAACAATTGATGTCTCAACACATCAACTTCCATTCCATCCATTAGGTCATATATGCATTGATCATTCAATTATAAGTAAAAACACAATGAGATCCACACATGGTTGTTGTCATAAAACACATACATAACCAGCATAATAGCAGCAGAAAATACTCATGAAATTAAAACCATATGGACCACATATAATTCATCAAAATACTCATATAAATATAAGGAGAAATAACCATTCATTAATGATGCAAAATCCAAACCTGGGATGGGACTTCCACGTTCCACCCGACCATATAATGGTTGAGCTAAATCTCTCTTCAGCCATTCACCCCTGTGCCATATTCCAAGCATGAATGTGGGATCTCATAAAACACATCAATGAAAACTCATCCAGGGCTTCTGTTATCGGGAAAACTAGTGTCCATTCAGAGTTGCTAGTCCCACTAAGACGGGTAGCTATCTTAGAAACAAGCAAATTAAAGTTACTTGTGTTTTGCTTTATGAGAGATAGATGATAGAGAAGCAGAGAATACCAACCTTAGTCTTTCGCTAGTCTCCTTGCTTGTTTCCTCTCTCCTTTGATAGAGCTTTCGCCACTCCTTTCTCGCTTGTCCTGTTTCAAAGAACACCTGTAGAGCCAAGGCAGCAAAATACCATCAAATCATAGAGATATATAATCACAAATAAAGTAGGATCAGATGTACATTAACCACATAAATGCATACACAAACAAGATTTAGAGATATACAAGCATATGGAGGGAAACCCAAATAGCTTTATTGATAGAAGTAGTAGAAGAGAGGATTGCAACCAAGCTGTCTGATCCAGCATCATCCTCCTAGCATGAAAGCCCTCTTCACCTCATACAAAGCAAGATCACCCAACAATGTCTTCAAAGAGAAACCAACAGCACTTCCTAGCAAATTACAAAATTCCAGCCTTTGGATCTCTTGGATGAGGGATCCATATATAGATGTTTTCAGGAGAGTGAGTCAGCTTCTGGGATTTTGATTAGTGTCATTTCGCTGATATTTCTTGGTTCAATTTGGAGATTTTAGATTTCTTACTCATCCCTGGGCGAATTCAGAGAGGCAAGTGTCATATGAGCAGTTTCTAGAAGATTCTCTGGGTTTCCACCTAGCAAAATGTTGTTGCCATTTGTCTACTCCCGCTCATCGCACCCTACAGAAGGGCTTTCCAGTATGCATCGCACCCCCCGTGTGTAATAGGTGATATGCATTGCACCCTATGCATGGAGCAGTCTGTATGGTCCTGTTTTGACCAGTTCTGAGTAGTTTTTCATGGAGAACTTCTGGGAGATGATGTAATCAGCTGACCTTGTTCCTATAGGGTATGAAACAACACTTTTAGGGGTTTATAAGCCCTTGGTTTATGGACATATGTGATTGGGGTTGCAGTGCCCAAATATGTCTATAACAGCTTCCACATGCCATCCACCTCAACCCATCAAATAGTGATTCCAACTCACGGCCGGACATCACCAAACCATCAACATATCGATCTCTATCCCATCCATCCAAGGCTCTAGAGCATTTTTCCAACCAAGGCTCCAAGACTAGTAACTCAACCCATAGCTTTTACCGAGCTCTAGATTGTTTGTCCAACCAAGGCTTCAGGACTAGTACCTCAACCCATCAAGGGCTCCAGAGCGTTTGTCCAACCAAGTCTCTAGGACTAATAACTCAACCCAAGCTTATATAGGGCTCCAGAGTGTTTGTCCAACCAAGGCTCCACGACTAGTAACTCAACCCAAGCTAAGGAACATGAGGACCAACCAAAAAAAAATAATGAAAGTCACCCATAATCACCATGGTTATCCAGAAAATGGAAAGGCTAGGCAATCCGCTACTAGTCTAGGCAATCCTCCATGCCAGTGACAGATCACAACCAAAAATCCACATGCATATGCCATGCATGCCAAAACTAGTGAATAAATCATACATGAAACTTGGTACCTACAAGCAAATCTAATGTAGTTGTTGATGCTAATGTCTTCTTGCGCTTTCCTACTTTTCCTTTGCCTTCTTCCTCCAAGAATCCAAGTATGCCACACCTTCCAAAAGTGCTCCAAGAAAACTCTAAGTATCCAAGAGTATGACAGAGAGAGAATAATGAGAGAAAGCTCTAACACTGAACTGACAAGAGGTTACTAACTGATCTTCGGAAGCCTCTTTATGGATAAGGTGTCTATTTTCTTAATTTTCCATTATTTTCCTTCGTTTTCCTCCTCACATGCAACCTGTAACCTTTCACCTCCTTTTTCTCCTAATTTCCATTATTTTCATAAATAAATGTGCAAAAATGCCTTTTTGTTTTCCAAAGCCTTAGCCATTTCCTTTGCCAATTTCCTTATCCATTAAAAAATCACAAGTGATCCCCATCACTAGGATTTTGCCCAACATTATGCTTGGAATAAGTGTCCCATCATCCGTGGTTATTATTTTTGCCTTTTATTAACTTTTATTACATGTAATTTTCAAAGTCAATAGCTATTGGTCCAATCCCCCACAAAACTGAGGTGTTAGATTGGCACATGATTCAATCCTCAAGGATCTCTTCCTAGGCTTGATGCGCAAGTACACCTATTCCCCAACCTGAAACTCCTTAAACATCCTATTATGATCTGCATAACTTTTTTGTCTATCCAGTGTCGCCTTTAGATTCTTCTTGATTACCTGCATTTCTTGTTCCATCTCTTCCAACATGTCCAATCCTATCAATACCCTATTAGTTGGATCACTCCAACTGATGGGAGTATTACAACTCCGCCCATACAACGCCTTGAATGGAATCATCCTCAGTGTCTCCTGATACCCATTTCTGTAAGAAAACTCAACCAGTGGAAGATACTCTACCCACCTTCGCTACTAATGCATCACATACATCCTCAACGTGTCCTCCAATATCCTGTTGACCCTCTCTATTTTTCCATCTATGTGCAGATGATGGGATGTACTGAAGGCCAACTTTGTACCCAAACCTGCAAATAACTCTTTCTGAAACTCAAAAGTGAACTTAACATCTCTGTATGACACAATCTTCCTTGGGACACCATGCAACCTCACTACATCTTTGATGAAAACTTGTGCTACATCATTAGCTGAATATGTAGACTTCACTAGAATGAAGTGAGCTACCATTGTTAACCTGTCAACCACAAACATAATAGAATCATGTTGTCTAGATGTCCTTGGAAAACCTATAATGAAATCGATGGAAATGACCTCTTATTTCTGCTCTGGAATGAGAATCGATTGTAGTAAACCACCTAGATGCTTACACTCTGCCTTTACTTGTTGACAATCCAAGCATCTAGCCACAAACTCTGCACTTCCTTCTTTAAATTTGGCCAATAATAGAACTTCTTCACCCCTGTCAATGTCTTCTGATATCCTGGGTGACCTGAATATGGTTTAACATGAAATCCCCTCAAGATAAGCTTCTTGAGCTCACTGTTGTCTAGCACATAGATCTTGTCCCTAAATATGACCAAACCATCTGTTGTGAGATGATATTCCACATCCTGATCACATGTACCATGTTGTAACGTGTGCATAATCTCCCTATACTTGTCATCATCTTGTACTGCCTGCAAGATCTGATCCTATAGATCTGTCCCATATGAACTCATAGCTACTATGTGATTTACATGTACTCTCCTGCCAAGAGAATTTGCAACCTTGTTCTATTTACCTTTAATGTACCTGATCTCAAAGTCAAACTCACTATTCATTGCCAACCATCTGGATTGTCTAGAATTCAAATTCGGTTGGTCAAATAGATATCTCAATCCACTATGATCGCTCATCAATATAAACCTCCTGCCAAGAAGATAGTGTCTCCACATCTTCAATGCATGAACAATCGTTGCCAACTCAAGGCCATTTGTCGAATAATTATGCTCGTGCTCATTCAGCTTCCTTTGTTCATAACACATTACCTATCCTTCCTGCATCAGGACTCCTCCAAGTCCTCTCTTGAAAGCATCTATGCATACCACAAACTCTACGTCTAGATCTGTAATCTTTAAAACTAGAGAATTTGTCAACAACTGCTTCAATTGCTCAAAACTAACTGCACATTCCTCTGTCCATTCAAATTTATTTCCTTTCCTCTGTAATGCTGTAATGGGATAGGTGATCCAAGATAAGTTTCTTATGAACCTCCTATAATAACCTGCTAACCTCGTGAATGATCTTACCTCATCCACATTTCTAGGAGTTTCCCATTCCATGATAGCTCTTATATTTTCTGGATCCACTGCTATGCCTTCCTTGGAAACAACATGTCCCAAGTAATGTACCTTTTTCTGAAAGAAACTACATTTACTAAGTTTAGCATACAACTGATGCTCTCTTAGAAATATAAATATTGTTGTTAAATGTTCGACATGTTCTTCCTCATTCTTAGAATATATCAATATGTCATCAATGAACACAATAACAAACTTGTCCAGATAAGGATGCAACACACTATTCATCAAGCACATAAAGGTAGTTGGAGCATTATTCAAACCAAATGGAACTACAACAAACTCATAATGCCCATACCTGGTCCGGAAAGAAGTCTTGTATATGTCCTCTTCTTTAATGTGTACTTGATGGTATGTTGATCTCAGATCAATCTTCAAGAACATTGTTGCTCCCTTCAACTGGTTAAACAAATCATCAATCCTCAACAACAAATACATTTTCTTGATGGTCACTTTTTTCAACTGTTTGTAATTGATGCACAACTTGAAAGTACCATCCTTATTCTTCACAAACAATATTGGTGCACCCCAAGGCGATACACTTGACATAATGTATCCCTTATCGAGCATTTCCTTCAACTGCAACTTCAACTCTACTAACTATGGTGTGCTCATCATGTATGATGTCTTTGATGTTGGTGCTACCCCTGGTACCAACTCAATAGAAAAGTCCACTTCCCTGTGAGGCGGAAACTCTGAAATATCTGTCAGGAACACATATTGGAACTGTTGTAAAACTAGATACCTCCTCAAGACATACGCATCCTCAACTTCCTTACCTTTATCACTATAAATATGCATTGTGAATAACACACACCCTTTCATGTGGCTTCACTTTGCTTATATAGTTGTCACCATTCTAATTGATGTTTCCTTCTTCTTACCCTGCAAAACTCTTTGTTCCCCATTGTCATCTAAGCACTCAATGGCCTTGTCATAAAAATCCACTTTGGTCCTATGAAGATATAACAATTCCATACTCAAAAGCATACTATATGGTCCCAAAAATAGTACATTCAAATGTAATGAGGTAGGCATACCATTCAACTCAAATGCACAAGCTCTTACTCAATTATGAACTTTCTTCTTTATACATATAGCCAATTGCACTAACTAAGATTCTACATGCACTTCTTTATTAAAACCACACTTATCCACCGGTTCAGGATTAACATAACTATAATTAGATCCAAGGTCAATCAAAATATAAACAACTTGACATAAAGCTTACCGCCCATCTCGATAACAGACGTATAGTGATCTGGCTGCGTGTTATCCAGCACTGTATAAATCTGAGGAATACTTTGTCTAACATCCCACACTGTCTGTGCTTCCTGAGAATTGTAGATTTGCGATCTACCACCTTGATGCTATGGAAAATCTCTTTTGTGATGCTCTCCTCCACAAGTCCAACACTGCAAGGGATTCCTACAATCACCCTTGTTCTGCTCCTCACACGCTCCTCAGACCGAAATCCCTGTCCTCTATCAGATGCATTGAACTTCTTAGACGATGTTGCATTCTCTTTGTTACATGTGTCCTGAGTTCTTGTTCACTTCTTATACCATTTTCCTTTATTATTCTCATTACCCTTCTAATCTTGTTTAGTTTCATATCTACATTTTGATTTCTCATAACAATGCTTTAGCTTTCTGATGGCTTCCTCCAACTATTTAGGCTCATCGAACTCAATCTTGTCCTTGAATGCTACCAACAACCCACCAATGAATCTCTAAATCTTGGCCTTCTCCTCCTTGAGGTAAGGCACATATCTCAATAACTACATAATTCTGCTAGTGTGCTCCTCATCGGTCATAGATCCCATCTTTAGCTCCTTGAATTATTTTGCCCTTTCATCATAGTATCTCTCTGATATACACTTCTTCCTAAAAAGTCTCTCGAACTCACTCCAATTCAACTCCTCTTCCTGAATACCACTGACATGATTTACATCTTCCCACTAGATGTTCACTTTACCTTTAATAATGAATGTAGTTATTATGGCCTTTATGTTCTCTGAGTAATCGTGCAATCTGAAAAACTTATTCATCCCAAGAAACCAAGCTTCTACATCTTGTGACTTCTTCATTTCCCCATAAAATGTAGGTGGCTTTTCTTTCTTAAACTCATCCTACAAATATCCCCTATCACTCCTCCTGTAAGGATGATAACGATGATGACCATGAAACCTATCTGAACCAGAACTAGATTAAATCTCATGTCCACTTCCTCCTCTATCATGTGTATTCAAGAATCTTCCATCTCTGACTCTGTCATATCTATCTAACATGTACCCGCCATGTGACCCACTACCATATGATCCATTAGTCCCATCCTCCTGTCCATGACTGACTCTAAGTGGTACTTGTCTCTGCAAGTTTGAAAAGCTCTGAAGAATCACTTCATTGACTTTAGCTTGTTTCTCTTATGCCCTAGAAATTATCTCTTGTGATTGAATGATTCAGACATTATCTTCTTTGAAAGTCCTTATTTCTACCTTCAAACTTCTCAGAGTGCCTGCTATGCAGGAGAATATCCCTCACCATGTTGCTCATCTGATATATAGGGAGAATATCGTGAGTTGTAGTCTACCATCTTGCTAGTCATCTTTGATCCTCTCTTCCTACAAGGTATATCATGCCATCTAAACCAAATCATAAACAAACCAATGTACTTGAGTTTAGTTCAGGGGAGGATATCTCATCTGTCAAAATCATCCAGTTACCACACATGATGCCACAACTACACATCAACTAGACACAATGCATGCATAACAACATATGTACTACATGCTTACATACACAATACATACAAACATTGACATGCATTCATGAAGAACATATCCTAACAATAGCACCATCAACTTTTGCATGACATCACAACAGCAAACATGACCACCACCATGCATACACAACGAGCACATAGACCACAAGAATAAGGATACATATGAAACTGACATGTACACACGAAAACACATTCATCCAAGGAGAACGGAACCATGCTTTGATACCACTCTATAACACCCTCCTCCCACATTTACCCAAGCTAACTGGTCCACCGAGGTAAACATGTGACGAAGGGTTACTATGATATGATTCAACTCCCCATGTATAGTTAAAGAAGTGAAATTGACATGACAAGAACAATCTGGCCTTCCTCAAAAGCTACAGAACCTTCAGGAGCCAACCAACCCCTTCAAGTGTCCAACCCCTGAGAGAACTTGCTTTTTCACTAACCTAGAGCCTCAGTCTCTCCCATGACAAGGCATGCATAGGACTGGTACACTCCAGTCTGATCCAGGTGGATATTGGTGGCCACCCACCTATTCCACCTAGACCCCCTAGTCAGTTTCATATGTTTCCTTAATTGTAGCACAATTTACTATTTTTGGCAGTTTTGGGTCCTAAACCTCTAGAGTCGCTTTCGGGCCCTAAACGAAATTTTTTGGTAAAATTGCTCAACGATTTGTTGGCTTGTGGGGGCCTGACCCAAGTTCGGAGTTAATTAGCCAAACAAATTCCTATACTGTTGGCCCTTTCGGCAACAGTCAGCGGAATGCAGACTGAGGTTTCACCCGAAGTAGTATGGGGGGTGCTAGAACTAGGTTTCTTCACCCTTGAGATGTCTGGGAGGTTGATTAGGTCCAACTATTAGTCCCTTCGCACAGGTTACTTCATGCACTTCCCTGGCCTTCACTCCCTCATATATTCGACTTCGCGCAACCCTAACCAGGGGCTATGGGGCTTCCCCGCTGCTGGAGCAGTGATCTGAACTATTTCCCTAAGTCACGCCTGAGATCTTACTTTTCTCCTTATATCAGTTAGTTATCTTCGCGTAAATGAATGCCTTATTTTATATATACTTATTCAGCACATTCATATGAGTTCAAGTAGTAAATAAACATTAAACTTGCAATTCATACCCAATAATACATAAAACAGGAAAAGATACGCAGAAATATGGTAAAACTTATCTTTATTAATGCTTCCAATGGTTACAGACTCAACCTGCCCTACGCACTCAACTGCAGGGGTCTGCGCACTAAGCTGCGAACTACTAGGCCTCTATGCACTCAGCTGCAGAGCCTTCTCCTACTCTACAACCCAAAGATACGACTTACACTTCGACTTAATGCTTCATCAATTCCTTAGATTCATCATGCTTCCTTGTTATTTCTACACTTAGAACCTCGCTCTATTTATACAATCCCCTGGTCCGCGAACCATGGGTAGACCTTTCAAACCGACATTATATTACAAAAACAAGGGCAGACAACCCTATGACTCTATTATGACTTCGCGCTCCATGCCCAAAAATCGCGGAGTCTTTACAATGGACTTAGTCAAAACTTGGGCTTTAAGCCCCAAAACATGACTTGGGGGGATTCCATGCCCAACAGGCCCCAAACACAAACATCATGACTCGCCCTCGAGTCACTCTATCAGTGCAGAGATATTCAGACGGAGACCCTCCAACTCTGCTTAAACAGTTGCAAGGTCAGCAGCGCACTGAGCGGCTGCCTGTTGAATCTCTTATACACGTTGTTCCGAGACCGCGATGTCGGAACTACTTCCCTAGATCTGTTCCTGCATCCTCTGCATTTCTGCAAGCATGCCTTCAATTTTTGTTGTAATGATGAAGGCCTCGTCGATCCAAGGCTGAACATGCGCCTTCAAAATTACTTCTCCGTGTCGTGTTGCATCCACTTGCTCTTTCAGCGCTTTGGCCTATTGCATTCGCGTGAGCCTCTAAATGAGGGCCACCATCTGTGTGGTCCCTTTGATGTTGTTATACTGCTTCTCGAGGTCACGCACCTCTGTCTCTAAGCGCTGGATGTTAGGGTCCTGCTGCAGATTGGTGAGGACCTTGAATGACTCTTCCAACATTCTGGTGCAGTCCCTTACTGCACTGCTATTCTCTTCCATCCCCGATGTAATAGCGCTGGCACGATGTTCTCTTACTTCTGGAGGGGTGGACGGCTGCGCCTTCAATCGCAGCTCTGCTATCTGAAGGTTTAGCTCTAGCTGAACCTTGGCCATTTCTTCTCGCGCCTCATGCACCCCTACTACTAATCTATAGATGCACGCCTCTGCTGGTGCATCTGCTAGGATGGCCAACTCAGGGACCATCTGGCAGGCTTCTTCCAGTACTTGTACCATCTGCCTATTCTGCTCGCTCATCACTTGCAACGCGTGGCTCTCCCTAGCCCGCAATTCTGCAGTAATCCCATCCTACATAACATAGAGCATCTCCCGCGGGAGCGCAGCCATGTTGATCCCGAGGCCTTTAAAGGTACTGACCATAGTCCTATCGGCCACATTTGTTGTAACCAGTGCCCCCTCTGGCAGCACTATTGTGTTGGTTGACCGAGCACATAGCATTTCCTCAGCTGCAGCTATCCCTACTGTGAGGTTGGTTGAAAGAGTACCAACATGAGGATTGCAAACCTATAACTCCTGAATTTGCGCTCGGAAGACCCCCAACACAATTTGATTCTCCTCTGAGAAGTTTTGGAGGGCCTTGGTGGTGACGTCACACACCATCTCACCTATGTCGTGCAGATACCCCTCAGTAAGGGTGATCAGGTCGATAGACAATTTAGATGCTTTGACCTTCTTGCAAGGCCCCGTCTGCTAGCTCAGGTGTTGGTGCTTCAATAGTGTTGACACTGTTTTTGGGTCTGTGCCGCCCTCTTCTTCCTCTGTTTCCATCTCTTTCTCCTGCTCCGGTAGAGGCAACTTTTGGCCCTTGCGCAACTTCTCTGTTGCCTTCTGTGATGTTGTTGCTACGACCTTTTTCTATTTTGTTGCTGCCTGCACAGCATCATGTGCCTCCTGCACTTTTGCTGCCGTTACTTCTTGCCTTCTCTTTTCTGCCAACTGTTCCATGCACAGTTTGGCCTCCTCCTTCTTCTTCTATGCAACAGGCTTTTCCACTGCAGCGATGTCTGGGGCACGCCATGCTGGTGGCCATGTCTCTAGTACATCGAAAATCACATCATCGATGGCTATGAAGGGTAGTTCACTCCACTTCTTCACAAGGTCCTTGCACTCCCTAAGGTATATGTGGTGGAAGTCCACTTTAAATTATGTAAAACTTTGCAGGCTGTTGTAGACAGTGTGTGATAACCGCAGCTTGCGGTTAATCCCCATTCTAATGTTCATTTTGATGAACTCCTAGAATATCTTACTGTTGCGGATCTGGTTCACGTCCTTAGTGGCCAATAGCGAAGCGTACTTCGCGGCCTCCGGCAGATCCCTTACAATTATGGGGAAACGGCTGTCCTCCGACAATTCCCCTACCATCAACACTATGGATGGCAGAAGCCATGCATAGTGGAATTTTTTACCTTGTTGTTGTTCCTCACAACAATTTTCCAGGAACTCTTTGCACAAGAATTCGGTCTACTTAAAATGGACCTCTTCTACGCATTGTTCGGCAAGTGCCACCACCGACGCGGGTACCTTGTCCACATGAAACTTCCGCATGAGCTTTCCCGCCAGTATCTAAGTTGCCACCCTAATCTCTTTGTTGTTGATACTGGAGATAGCGTAGCCCCTCTTCTTCTTTTCCATCTTGTATTTCTTCTTCATGGCCTCCACGATGGCCAAATCACTGTTGTTCCCCTCCGAGATGTCTACGGGGTCCTCTCCTTTACACGGGAGCTGGGTAATGCGATGGATTAAGTGGTCTGTGATCATGATGGGCTCCTCCAGCCACAAACACCCACCATGCACCAGGCAGAGCAATTGCCTGATGACGAAGATCGTCACTAGGGCGCGGTCAAAATGTGACACCCAGAGCAGGTTTAATAACCCTGCCTTTTCCACTCCACGTAACCACTTTCACGGCTCCAATTCTATAACCCCCGCCGCGGTGTTCTACTTGGGCTTCATGAGCTGTGCGGTCTCTAGGTGAGGGAATTTCTCATGGTCAGTGAGATCCCAATCTTCAAACTTCAAGTTCGGCACCCATCCCAGGTGCGTTCCCTCAAAGATGATGTCATCTGGGAGGAGCGGAGTCTGGAGAGAGCTCTTGCTCTCATCGAGGTCCTTGGGCACTTTTGCCTTCCCCTTCCACGAAGGGATATATGTGGGCAGCTTGGTTGGAGGGTGCGCAGGCTCAGTTTCTTCCTCCATGCCCTTGTCCTCGTCTTCTTCAATTATGAGGTCTTCTAGGTCTTCTTCCTCCTCGTCAGTTTCCAGGTTAACTGATTTCCCTTTTTCCTCCATCATTAATCTGGTGCACAGCGGGTTTCGAAGGGACACACGCGCTAGAATCATTGGTTGTTTTTCTTTCTTCGGTCTCGGCATGCACGGTGATTTATGGATTTCCGCAACAATCCTAGTGCTTTCAGGGGCATCTTCTATGGTTAGGGCCTGCGCGGCCTCTTCGGTGGTCATCTTTGCAATATCCCTGGCTTCTTCAGACGATGCCATCTTGCTTGTCCAGAAATCTCTTAATCGCTCAAGCAGGGGCTCAATCAATGCTTTGAACAGGGCAAACAGGTCTCGGCTCAAAATACACGAGGCATACGATAACTCAATTTGCAAATTACCAAGTGTTGTTTGCTGGGAAGCCCTTTGTAATTTATAGCGACTTTTGAATTTGAATTCGACCATTCCCCCCCAATTTAGTCCATTAATGCACCCTTGGCGGTAGATTTTCCCAAATCTTTCCCATAAAGCGCGTCTTAAATGCCTGTCGCCCGCTCCATTTGGTCTCAAGTGAAGCATCACATCTTGAATAGTGACTACAACAATCACTTTCCCGTCAACCGGCACGGCAGCGCAGCCCCCCTTGCACGGTCGCGGACCTTGTGACACTTTGCTCCTGCATGCAGATCCAACATCGTGCATCTACCAAGCAGAGTAGTTTATAGTCCTGCACCTCCTTTCAACTGCCTAGAGTGCTAAGACTGTACTTCCCATGGCTAGTCAGGTGGTCGTGCCACCTATATAAGGTTTCAACCGGTCATTCATACTTTGTCTGGAAAACATCCACCTTTTATTGTTATTGGTTGCATCTCGCACTTTATCATCTGTAGCGTGCCACCATGGGTGATCCATTTAGTAATATGCGGTCCAATCCAAGGCATCAGGCTGATCAACTTTCGGTGTTAGTCCTCAAATTCGTCAACGTGATCGTGCGCACCTTGTTTTATCACCCTGGTTTTCTTATCGAAAAAAAATCCTTCTTTATTTTGTCCTCAAGATTCTTGACTTCCGCTTCCACCAAAGCGCTTTTCTCCCTTAGTTGCACTCTTTCTTTCATAAGTTCTTGGAGCCTAAGATCACCCTGTCGGATTTCTTCCTCAAGTCTCAAGTGTTCTGCTTCGTTCAGCTGCATGACCCCTTCTTCCAAGGCTCCGCGAGCGGTCATATCTACCGGAGTTGCTATGCGCAGACTAGGCATTTTGTGCTCTATGGGGATTACAGCGTTCACTCCATACTCCAGCCTCGGAGGCATCTGCTTCGTCAGTTTCTTGCACATTATCCTAGAAGCCCACAGAACCGCTGGTAATCACAAGTCTCAATCAGTCTGATGTGCATCATATACCTTGTTTAGTGCTTCACACACTTTGTTAAAGGCTGCTACGTGGATAACCTTCTGCACACTCATTCTTTCCATACTCCGTTGTTCCAACCGGAGGGGTCGTTCGCGCAATTTCCTTGCCCGCACATGCTTATTGACCGTGTTTCCTAATGCGAAGTTTATGTGCATCCACGCAAGTTTTTAACATATGCCTGTATCCATCTGGACAGGTGCATGCGCAGAACATCCTGTCCGTCATACCTGTCTTTTACTCACATCTGAGGCTTCCCAAACTGCATGCACATCATTCTCCTACATTCGCGCCAGTCCTCAAAGCTTCCTTGGTGTGCACCCCACCACCTCGCAGGCGTAGCACGCAGTACCCATTTCAAAGCTTCGAAACGTTGTTTTTCCGACACTTCTCTTTCGAATCTATTCAGGAAGGCATCTACCTCTCTTAACCCATCATACGTAGGCATATCGGTTACCTCTGTCTATACGCATCGCAACGATATCGTCATCATGTTACAGTTTAGCGTGGTTACCTCGTGTAACTGGTTCTGCCATCGCTCTATCTCCTCGTCGGAATCCGATGTACAGGAGCTTTCGTGCTCCCATGAGATCCGTCCATCCGCAGTGGGATTGACCCAGTCTTTCTCTCGCGTGGTTATCTTGTAGATGCAGTCTAAATCGTCGTCGCGCACTGGATTCGTGTAGAGTGATCCTTCTGCAGGGTCCAAAAGTACGACTATGCGCAAAGGCTTTTTCAGTGGCCCAATCTATTCCTAATAGCACAGGGTAGTGATTGTTGTCATCAATAATCTCTATCACTTCAAAATCTGCTAGCGCACTCGCTCCTTCAATATCCACTGTGATTCCCTGCAATCTTCCCATAGGTAGGATCTTTTTCTGGTTCGCCATTCGCAGCTAGATAGGAGACCATTGCAGCGTAGTCCTCCCCATGCACTCCCATGTTTGTTTTGGTAGAACGTTCGCATCCGATCCTAGGTCCAGAATCACTTGGTCCATCTCATATTCACCGATCTGTGCGGTCAATCTCATTTCTATTCTCGTTCTTATCGTGTGCTTTCCAATCTTCTGGACTACGCGCACTTCTCCTGGCGCGGTCCCACCGCATCTATTTATGAGTTCCTGCAATCCCTTTACAGCCTTGTTGTCGCGCAGCAGCTTCGTGCATGTTTCTAGGAACGTCGTGAGCATCGATGGGTCCATTTCCAGCTCTGGTCTACCTTTTCTTCCTAAAGTGGAGGCATCAGCGAACCTCTTCCTAGCTTCCATGAAGGTTTCCTTAGCACGCTCCAAATCAAACTCTGGTTCTTTCGTCGGAGCCTTGCGAACCCAAGTACTATCTTCAGGCTACTTGCCTTTATCATCCCCTATTGTAATTCCACTTCGGAGCACAATATTTACGTTAGGTTCTTCCTCGCGCGGCTTAGACCTCATCATTTGTAGGTTTTGAGTTGGGGGAGGTTGGAGCGCTCCCTTGCCGCACAGCCTCGCTATCAGTGTGGGACAATCCTCCTTCTCATGATCAAATAATGTACAATATAGACATGACGAATGCATTAGATTTGTACAATCATGGGAATAATGTCCTGGCCCTCCGCAATTGTAACATATCAACTATCCGCAACCTCTTCCAGGTCCTCCTCCACCTCGGCCTCGTCCGCGCCCCGGAAATCTGGTTCACATCATCCCTGCGTTTTGGTCAAGGGGTCGCGTTTCGGCCTGAACTCTGTAGGTGGGAGTCCTATCCATCATCAGTTCATAGCTTCTATAGGTGCACTCATCATGTCCTACTGACCTATAGAAATTACAGAACAATTGTTGCGAATTCTGCGTGTACTTCTGCAATAAATGGCAGTTGTCCATAGCATTAATTCCCCCTATTTGACAAATTGCGCACCACAATGCAAGCACTGTGCTGGGTCTTGCTTGTGCCTCCAGTCTTAACAGCATTGGTCCTCCTCCCGCGAGGTAATTCGTGAACACTAGGCAGTGGTCCTTGTCATGTCCCTGAACCTTGCATTTTATGCACCATACCTCGTCGCACACTTCTGGGCGAGTTTTCTTGTCTTGTTTCAGACTCTGCATCTCAAGGCACAAGTTTTTCAATTGCGCGTGGATCTGTTGAACTCCCAGGTTAGGATCCTGTATCGGGGTCTCATGTAGTCTCATCGCAATCTCCAAGGCCTCGGCCTGATTTATTAGCCTCTGTTGTGATAGTACGTTCCTTAAATGCGACATCAGTGATGCTACAAACCATTCGCGGTGTTGTCCCTCCGTAAAAATCATTTTAGCTTCGTGAATTGTGCACTTCAATCTCTGATCCAACTCCCAAGGAGTCTCACTTGGTAGCATCGTGATCTCCTTGAACCCAATGATCGAATATGCCTCTGACTTAGACCTGCTAAATTCTCTATTCAGCGCAATTTGGATATCTGCGATCCCCGCATTCGGATTGTCATTGGAATGATTAATGTACCAGTCCAGCACGCGATCTTGCAGAGCGCTGACCAATGTTGCTTTCTTTATATTGTCATCTGTAACTCCTTGTGCTTCCCATATAGCTTTTATCACAAACCAAAACTAGTATGGATCTTCATTTCCTACTCCCTTGAACACTGGCAACTTTATCGTGCTTGCCATATTGACTTGCGGTGGTGGCAGAGGTGGTATGGGCGAAGATGGGGGTGAAGACGGTGAAATTAGCGTTGGTGTGGGTGGGGATGGTATGCACGGAATCCTCTGCCTTATTAAATTGATCACACTTCTTGGTGTGACTTTTGCGAGCTCTTCCTCGTCCCCTCACGGAGGTGAAATCAAGGGGCTAGTTTCTAGTTCTGGACTACCTTCGTTTCTGTAAATTGTCCCACTTCGCGTAGCCCCAGACATCAATGTATTCGCATAACCTGATTTTCACATAGTTTCATTTTAATCCAAGTGTTCAAATACTTAACGTACTTACCTCGCGGTCCTTTTAGAAAGTGTCATTCTGCCTCGCTATAGCTGACTAAAGTATCTACCACGAACTCAGTAATGAATCCTCCAATAACAGCGCATGTGATCTTAACCTCCGATGCTTCCAATCCGCGCACCAACTCTAGGGTCCACACAATAGGTCTATCGAGCTTACACCTTCCTTGGCTATCTGATAACTTCGCAATCCACTCGTATAGCTCAGTAGGGAAAAATGCGAAGAAAATTTCGTGGATCTCTGTGTATAGGTAGCAATCTAACCACTCTTCTTTTGATAGTCGTGGATTCTTGTACTCCTGCGTCGCGAACTCGTGATCTTCCTATCCAATCAGTGTTCAATTTCCTTCTTATTTGGATTCCAGTGATATGACATCAGACATCTCTATGCGGATCTTGGTCCCAGCAACAGAACCATTTGTTGGCTTGTTGGGGCCTGACATAGGTTCAGAGTTAATTAGCCAAACAAATCCCGGTACTACTGGCCCTTTCAGCAATAGTCCACGGAGCGCGGACTGAGGTCTCACCCGAAGTAGTATGGGGGGTGCTAGAACCAGGTTTCTACACCCTTGAGATGTCTAAGGGGTTTACTTGGTCCAATTGTGAGTCTCTTTGCATAGGTTACTTCGCATCATGATATATTCGACTTCGCGCAGCCCTAACTAGGGGTTGTGGGGCTTCTGCACTGCCAGAGCAACGATCTGCACTATTTCCCTAAGTCACACCCAAGATCTTACTTTTCTCCTTATACCAGTTAGTTATCTTCATGTAACCAGATGCCTTATGTTATATGAACTTATTCAGCACATTCATATGAGTTCGCACAGTAAATAAACAATAAACTTGCAATTCATACCCTATAATACACAGGAAAAGATACACAGAAATATGGTAAAACTTCTCTTTATTAATGCTTCCAACGGTTACAGACTCGACCTACCCTGCGCACTCAGCTGCAGTGGTCCGCGCACTCAGCTGTGGACTACTAGGCCTCTGTGCACTCAGCTGCAGAGCCTTCTCTTACTCTACGACCCAAATATACGACTTACACTTCGACTTAATGCTTCATCAATTCCTTAGATTCATCATGATTCCTTGTTATTTCTACACTTAGAGCCTCGCTCTATTTATACAGTCCCATGGTTCGCGGACCATGGGTAGATCTTTCAAATCGATATTACATTACAAAAACAAGGGCGAACAACCCTATGACTCTATTATGACTTCGCGCTCTGCGCCCACAAATCGCGGAATCTTTACAATGGACTTAGTCAAAACTTGGGCTTTAAACCCCAAAACAATTGCTATAGAAATCACGTCAACAACCATAGTCTTCCGAGAGATATTTCCAATGAGGTATCATACGCGTCAAACAGAGATAATATGACCAAGTTACGACCCCGGGAAGTTGGTTGCCCAACTAACCCCAACGGGGCGCATAAATTCTTAGTGTTACATCTCCTCGGGTTAGGGTTTGGTTGTTTATGGTTTTCTCTTATTGTTCAATAATAAAAAGGCCCTTGAGCCTCATTATAACTCAGTTCAAAGGCATGTATCTGCCATATCTCTTCTTAGAGATAAGTTGCCAATGCCTGAGCTATCTTATTTCCATTTTGTTTGTAAGCATAGTTCAATATTTTTCTATTCATGAAAGTGTTTTTCTATTGCATCTCTATATTTATGATTATATCTATAAGTTGTTGCATTCCTGTTTAAGTTCATATCACAGTCGCTCCCACAGCAAGGCATCCATTTGACTGTGGTATTTTTCAGGAAGTTCAATGCCAGCGACCTTAGATTATGTGCCACCTTTTCAGGGCCAGGACTCATGCCACTGCCCAAAACTTCATCAAACTTCCAGAAATGATAAATAACATTGAAACGAGGTTACTAATGCAAACACTAGAACAAGGACTTGATCTGACCCCTACTAGACATGATAGACATTTCGTCAAACATATCATAAACATGAAATCTACAGGTCATAACAACAAATATGAGCATAGGGATCTCATAATTATCTAAGAATCGTCAAAGTGGATGTATATATTCTCATAGTAGAGGCATTATTATCTATTAGGTCATTCATTCATTAAAATGCCATATACTAACCAAAATAGGATGAGAGGCATACATCATAATTGTCATGAAACATGCTTATAACCAGCAAATAACGAGAGATATATCAATGAGGAAACAATGATTAAAGCCACATAATTACAAACACATTTACACATAAATACCAAAGGAAAAGGAGCTCTTATTAACATATGAAAATCCAACCAAGTCAAGGACTTCCACGTACCACCCAACCATAGATTGGCTTGAACCAAATCTCTCTTTCAGTCAATCACCCCTGCGCCATATTCCAAGCATGAATTTTGGATCTCATGAAACAAATCAAACAAAACCAAACCAGGGCTTCCAGAGGACAAACCACCTCAACCCTAAACTAGTGATTCCACCTCACGGCTGGACATCACTAACCATCGCCAGATCGGTCTCTACCCAAGATTTCTAGGGCTCTAGAGCGTCTATTCCAACCAAGGCTTCCAGGACTAGTAACTCAACCCATAGTTGTTGCCCGGATCCAGAGAATTTGTCCAACCAGGGATTCAAGGACTAGTAACTCAACCCACCAAGGCCTCCAAATAATTTTTCCAACCAAGGCTTCCAGAACTATTAACTCAACCCAAGATGTTACAGGGCTTCCAGGATTAGTAACTCAACCCATAACCATAAGGAACATGAGAACCAACCATTAAACAAGAGGAAAGAAACCCACAACACCATGGCTATCAAAGAAATGGAAAGGCTAGGAAAAATCATTATCAATCCATGTAGTCCTCCATGCCAAATATAGAACATAACCAAGAAACCACATGCATGTGCCATGCATGCCAAAACTAGCAAGGAAATCATACATGCAATTCAATACCTCCAAGCGAAACTCATTGTAGTTGTTGACCCTAATGTCCTCTTGCACTTTCCTGCTCTTCCTTTGCCTTCTTGCTCCAAATCCCAAATATGCCACACTCCTCCAAGAGTGCTCCAAGAAAAATAAGTGTCCAAGAGTATCAGAGAGAGAGAGAGAAGAAAATGAGAGCTCCAAAAAAAAAAAAAGTTATAAACTAATCCTCAAAAACCTTTTTATTAATGAGGCCTCTATTTTCTTCATTTTCCATTATTTTTCCTTCATTTTCCTCCTCACATGCAACTTATGACCTTTCACCTTCCTTTTCTTCTAATTTCCTTTATTTTCATTAATAAAATGTCAATTAATGCCTCATGCTTTTCTAAAGCCTTTGCCAATTTCCATAGCCATTAATTAATCACAAGTGATCCCCATCACTAAGGTTTTTGCCCAACATTCAACTTGGAATACGTGTCACATGACCTTGGTTATTATTTTGCCTTTATTAACTTTATTACATGGATTTTGACCAGGGATGTTACAGAAAATCTTATTGAACGCTCTAAAAATGACTTGATAAAAAAACTAAGGATCATCTACATCCAAATTCCTTTACTACAATTCATTAGAGACATTCCCATCTACGCCAAAACTATCAGAGAATAATGTTTGAAAAATCCAAGAAGGAAAAGTACCGAACCTAAAACTATTCAATTTGTAGGAAAAATTAGAGACTTAATGACAAGTCAACCCCTTATAAATAAATATGGAGATCCTAGTAGCCCTATTGTGTTAATCCACATTAATGGAGTCTACATCCCCAATGCTTTGATAGATCTAGGGGCCACCACTAACATAATGACTAAACAAGAAATGGATTAATTACAACTACTTAAAATTTGTCCCACACCTACTATTTTAGAACTAGCCAATAGCTCTAAAATCAAACATAAAGATGTGTTGGATGATGTTATTGTTTCTCTTGATTCATGGGAGTGCCCTATGTATTTTATGGTATTACAACCTAAATTTTTTGTAGGAGGACACCTTGTAATTTTAGGAATACAATGGTTGGATATAGCTAAAACTTTTATTGGATGTCGGTATGAAAATATGAATATTTCACATGGGGACTCTGTTAAAAATGTGACTTTATATCCATCTATGAAAACCACTAAAGAAGAGCTTACACATGAGGAGAAGGAGACACAAAACATGATTGAGAATCATACACGAGGAGAAGGAGATACAAAACATGAAGGTTTGTGAGTATGCTTGACACAAAACCTACGCTCAAGAAAACATACAGGTAGACAAATAAAGGAATACATTGGATTAAAGAGCACGCAAGAGTGCGTAGATGGCAGAAGGACAAGTATTTGATTGGAGGATACATAGTGGGTTAGGAAAATCTTGTTGGTTTGCAGGTGGAACCACTGTGTGTTTCAAACTCCTATGGTGTTGTTTTTTAAGAGGATCTATAGAGGGTTTGGAAAATCTTGTTGGGTTGTACGTGGAACCACTGTGTGCTTTAGAATCTTATGGTGTTTTTTGGCAAGAGGAGACACTAAGCTTTGAACTCCTGCTGGGTTCAGTAGGTAGAACTGTGCTGCAGGTAAATTCTAAGTGCAGACACAAACAATTCCTCTAGCCCGAGAGAGTGGGTCTAGCCACAAAAAAAAAATCTACGAAAGATCTCCTTAGGCTAGAAGCAAATAAGAGGGCCTACCTCTTAGTACGCTATTTCTCTTGGTGGCGATCTTGCTTCCTCGCTCTAGCTATCTTTCATTTTCTTCCTTCAAACACCTGAAACAAGTCAACAACAACAAACAACAAACGTGATAACATACAAATTGCATTCAACCTACTTAACAGTTCAAGAAACATTAAGCCATAAATATGTGAGATGACATCTCATCTAGGAAATCAATTGATAGTTGCATCTATATTAGTTCAAGAAGAGATTACAACCGATGTCTTAACGTTGTTGTTCTCCTCCGACATATTCGGGTTCCCACACACTTCTGATAGCATCTCATGGATAGCCTCAACAATGGTAGTCTCAAGGCTCTTCCCTTTAGTCTTCACACCAAACCAAACTCACAATTCTCCCTTAAACACAAGCTAGAAAGCTACAAACTATGGGTAGCTTGCTGACTACTCCAAAATCAAAACTTCAGCCAGAACTTAATTAGGACTAAAAGCTAACTTATGCTTGGGAAAAAGAGAGGTTTATATAGCTTGGATGGAGGGGAGATGGTTCCTCTTCTCATGGGATAAGGCCTTATCTCTTGGATTAGTTCCATCCTAATAGGGGAAAGGAGCCCAAACTGACCTCCTCAACTCCATCCAGCCTAACCATTTACCAGACTTCTGTTACGAAGCTTCTAGAGCTGGAAGCTTCGACTCCATATTTAAAAAACTTTCCAAAAGAGGATCGGCGCGATTGAGAAAGGGCTCAGTCAATCCGATCGGTGCTAGGGACAGTTGTAATCCCTTCATATCGGCGCGAGGAGGACACGGGTCATTAGCGTCGGTCTTGTAAACTGGGATAAACATAAGATTTTTGGGAAATGATGCAAAAGGGAATTATTTTGCTCATGAAGAGGGACACAATGGGAGTTTCTTCATGATAGGAAAGCATGTCGGGTACACTGTAGAGGTCCTCCAGGATCGTGGATGGGGAGTACAGGGATAGTGACAAAATGTTGTGTAACAGATGCCCCCTAAAGCGTGAAGGCTGAGTTAAAGTGAGGGGTGAAATGCTTTACAACTGGAAGCGAGGAACTGGATTCTGTCATCAAAAAACCTACAAACAAGCATAGATACATATGCACTAAAAACTTTGAATAATAATACATGAATCATGGTATGGACGTAGTCATCTAGAGAATGATCATGTAAATGGATCCTAGGCATGGGCGCAACCATCCAGCGGAAAGGATCATAACAAAACCAAGGTATGGTCGCAGCCATCCAAAAATGAGAAGGATCACATATAAAAATTCATGGTATGGTCACAACCATCCATCTGAAAGAGACATGTATATCAACATGACCATGTCCCATCGTCGCGCAACCTAGACTTGTGTAATCTTAGCCCAGGGTCTTGTGCTCCAAACGACCCGATCAAAGTACAAATATTAACATGCGAATGAATGTGTTGAAGTCGAACATGTTAGGAATTCCCTTGATTACTAGTCAATGATGTGAACCGTTAACAAGCACGAGAGAAACCACCAATAATGACAATGGCTCTCAAGGTACTGGCATCACAGTTCACGAAATGTAAATAAAGGAACTGATGTTAAACACCTGTGAAATCACCCGATCGAAAGTCAATGATGTGAACTTGTCATCGAGTGTGAAGAAATTTCCATTAGGGCATGTAACCTCTAAGGTACTAGAAGGAAGTCTCTCAGCCAACTTCTTGGATAATGAGCTGAAGTTGACAGGAAGCGACCGTGTCGAAGGAGGGCCATGATGTATCCCACATCATCGACACGAGACAAAGGGATTCAAATGATTTCAGATGATACAGAGGATCAGGAGTAAGTTTAAATGAAGAGGGACTAACTCTTGAACATATCGGCGACACGATTCCAGAGTTTGGCAGCTTTTGGATCCATAGGATCGGTGGTCATGATGACGTGGCAGGGATCAAAAGGAAGGCAAAAATGAACGGCCCAACCCAGGAAGGTCATTGATGAAAGGAGGATATCCCAACCCGACACGAAACAGAAAGTGCCATGTTCAAGAGTGATTTGCCGACACAACTGTTAAAATTTCCAATTTTCCCCCACCATTTCTGGCAGGTACCCTGTAGAAATTTCTCTATAGATCAGCTAGCTCTGATACCATGTAGAAATTCTCACTGTAGATCACCTAATAATGCAATGTAACTAAAGCAAAATACTTTATCTACTTCTACTATCAAACTTTTGCGGAAGCTTAATCGATTTAAGCAAGATCAAACAGAACATATATAACAGAGAAGAAGAATCAATCACACATGAAACACATAAGAATACTCTGGGGAAAGCCTCAGCTAAAAACCCCACTATCTATATTATCATACAAGTGGAAATATCTCAGGATTACACAAAGCTTTAGCTCTCAAGCTATCCAGCTCTCATTACAATCCCTCACTACTGATCATAGACAGAATAGACAACACATATGCCTTCCTTCAATCCTCCAAGCCTCCTATTTCCTTGCGCAGTTTCTCCTGGGTCCTCCAACTACAACCTGTGTGATTCTCACCTCACACACAACACTGACCTCTGAAATAACTGCGCAATCCTGAAGGAGTTAATTCCTTCTGCATGGATGAGTTTCCTTTACAGGAAAATTCCTCCAACTGATAGTACAATGTCCCTATCTTTAATCTCAACTGGGTCTTTGTCTGAACTGACATGCATGAGTTATTTATGAGAGAATCCTTAGTTATTTGGAGTACACCAATTTCATGCATGCATGCATTAACTAACTGAACTCACAATCAGTTCCACAAACTGTTTGGAACTAATCTAACTAGACTTAACTCAGTTAACTGAGCTTACTAATTACAACTCAAATACAACTCATCCTTATCTCCTTAATTAAGGGATAACTTTTTGAATCAAAGGGATAATTGTTGCATGTCTTCACATAGACTTCATGTTTGAATTTCTCCAACTAATTAACTCAAGATGAATTAACTAATTATTTTTCAAACATCTAGTGAGACTAAATTCGAATTTTAATTCTCAATTTTAATTCAAGGACAAATTAAAATTGGAATATATCCCGAAATGCTATTTATAGCAATGCTATTTTTAGAATTTCTATTTTTTGCTATTTCCAACAAAGTTGGAGTATATCCTAAAATGCTATTTATAGCAATGTTATTTTTAGCATTTCTTGTTGCTATTTTCAACATACCCCAATTATTTTTTATCGCAAGCTTGAAGGGGATAGCATGTGCTCACACTGTAAGTTCATCCTTCGGATGACTCTGACCTAGTAAGTTTAACGAGCCCTAGGAAGGAGAATCTCACATTCGTCATGGTGACGAATCCAATGTCGTTTGATGTTTTAACGAGTCTGACAAAGGGGTAACTCGGTATCTTTTTCATGTTTAGAGAGTTTGAAAAAGACACAGAAAAGAAAACTCCACATGGTCCCTTTTCGTACATTTGTGTCTCTCGAGCCTGAAAAGCTAGAAAATGATACTTGAGAGAACCACTTGACCATTTCATTCAAGGAGTACTTTTTTCATAAATAGTGCATCCCAACCCAAAAAAGGGGTAAACATATATTGGGCGCACGAAATTTTGAAGCCTTTAACGAGTTCAAAACGACAAGAACTCAGAAATGTTTTTGTGTTTAAAGATTCGGAAAAGATCTTGAAATCAAACCCCCCATTTTATTCTCTTTTACGCGTCAAAAAGGGAAAATACTCAGCGATCTTTTCATTGGAGATTTACGAGTCGAGAAAAGAGTTGAAACACGACTCCAGTACCATCTAAGCATAGTACTTTTTTAGATAAAGCCCGTTGCAGGGCTTGTCTAAAAGATTGCCCTCATAGTCAATAAGCTCATATGCCCCTTTCTGTAATACACATTTAACAACGTAGGGCACATGCAACATGGGTTTGAACTTGCTTACCCCCAGCTTATCATTAGCCTGATAATACAGGAGAACCAAATTGCACTCAGAAAAGGCTCGAGGAGAGATAGACTGATCAAAGTGGGATTTGACCCGCTTTTTCTGTGCTTCGATCACCAGAGCAGCAAGACGGTGAGTCTCATCGAGTCGTTCTAGGTACAAGAGACGCTCTTCCTAGGGTGAGGTCTCGGGGAGAAGTTCGACAGCCAGCTTGAGGGATGGAATTTCACACTCAATCGGTAAAGTTGCTTCCACACTGTAGACTCGCTGGAATGGTGTGAATCCATTTGCGCCCTTGGTTGAGGTTCATTAAGCCCATAGAACTGAGAAGAGCATGAGATACTAAGTTGATTTGTGCATCCCAATGGTGCGCTGAAGCATCGTGACCAAGACTTTGTTCACAACTTCAACTTGGCCATTGGCCTAAGGGTAGTATAGAGTTGAGCCATCGTGGAGCAAGCTCAACATAGAGGTCAGCTCAACCATCACGTAATCTCTAAAATGGGAGCCCTGGTCGGTAACAATGGCTTGAGGCACTCCAAACCTGGAAATAACGTGATTGAATAGAAATTGAGCTGTCGTTTTACCATCCGCAAAGTATGTAGGCATTTCTTTGGCCCATTTGGTGAAATAGTCAACAACAACGATAATATACCCATGCCCCTCGGCCGAACAAGGGTTACAGGTCATATAGTCGATGCCCCATTTGGCAAAAGGACCGATGGTAATAACAAGGTGTAGATGAGTGGTTGGGGCGCACATCTTTCGCTCGTAAATTTGGCATTCATGACACTTGCAAATAGCAAGGATACAATCCTTGAAGATGAAGGGCCAGAAATAACTAGCACGAAGGATTTTTTGAGCAGTAGCATATCCAGATATATGACCACCACATGCGCCAGAATGGCAGTCACTCAAAACTCTCTCAGCCTCCTCGAGAGTAAGACATCAGCGAAGAACTGAATCAACACCGACACAGTATAAAGTATCTCCAATAATATGATAGGGTTGGGATTGAAGTCGAATGTGTCAGCGATCATCCTTAGCCAACGCAGACTGGAACCTGGACGTCTGGAGATACACGATGATATCACCGTACCATGGGTTAAGGGTGCTAATCAGGAAAAGAGTCTCATCTGGGAGCTTCTCATCAGCACTAGTAGGAAGGGACGCAGAAGGAAGGGAGCAAATTAACTCGGTGAAAACCAGTGATTTCTTAGATTTGGTAGTAGTAAACACCAAATCAAATTCTTGGAGGATAACAATCCACTTTGAATATTTTCCCCCCAGCAACTGACAAGTCAGGATGTAGGTCATGGGGTTGCATTCTGAAATCACAATGGTAGTGCATAAGAAAATGTAGTGCCAGAAGCGTTGAGTAGCATGTACAATAGCCAAAGCCAAATTCTCGATGTGAGCATAACACGTCTCGGTGTCGAGGATATTGCAACTGAGGTAATAAATAACATGTTCATTTCCTTTGTCATCATCATGTACTATCACCATGGCGATAGTACTAGAGGTTGCAGCGCGAGAAAGGAAGTAATTACGATGATAGTTCGGGGGATGCAACAAAGGAGCATTGATGAGGATAGTCTTTAGGTCATCGAAAGACTTTTGAGCGACCTCATCCCAGACAAACGGGGTTCCTTGCTTGAGCAACCGGGTGAATCCTGAAGCTAGCTCAGCATAGTTTGGTACGAAACGATGGAGGAAATTTGATTTTCCCTACAGACTCTGTAGTTGATGCAATGAAGATGGAGGGGGTAAATTAACTATGGCCTCGACTTTAAGAGGATCAAGGTGAATGCCTTCCTTGGAGACAATAAAGCCGAGGAGTTGTCCAGATTCGACGCAGAAGACACACTTATGCGAATTCAACCGAATGTTGTAGTGTCTACAGCGAAGGAAAATTTGTTGGAGATGATCAGGGTGATCATGGCGCTTACAAGAATGAGTAGGAAGGTCATCCAAGTAAGGTTGAACAATGTTTCGAATGTCATGGAACGCATAAGACATTGCTCTCTGAAATGTAGCCCCATAATTCTTAAGGCCAAAAGGGAGCTTTTTGTATGAAAAAGTACCCAACGGGTAGATAAAGGTTGTCTTTTCTTGATCAATCGGTGCAATGTTAATCTGGTTGTAACCAGAAAAACCATCCATAAAGGAAAAGATTTCGCTCCTAGCACATTCATCAATGATCTGATCAATGAAGGGAGTGGGATAGTTATCTTTGGGACAGGCGCGATTGAGATCACGATAATTGACGCAAACGCGAATAATGCCTTATTTCTTTGTCACTGATACAATATCTTACACCCAACTATAAGAGGGTAAATCTAGCTTTGAGAATTTTTTCAACTTCACCCTTGATGGCGGCCGCTTTTCTAGGGTGCACTGGATGAAGTTGTTGGCAAACGAGCTTCGCATGAGGGTAAGTCGGTATTTCACGCATGACTATATTTGGGTCAATGCGGGCATTTCTTTGTATGACCACACAAACACATCCCGAAACTCTTGGAACAGACGTGTATAGAGCTTGATCTCATCTAGAGAACAAGTTACCCCGATATGGAAATTTTCAACGATACGAGGCTTGACAGAAATATCAATTGGCATCGTTTGGGTAATGTTACCTATGTTTCCTTCTGACCAAACTTCATGAGTCATGATCAGCGTCTGAAGTGGCAGGGAGGGAAACTGAGAATAGAACTCCTCAAGACAAGTAGACATGACCGTCGGGCTAGGCAGGAACGAGGAACGATGATGTGTGTCGTTCCAAGGTGTTTCCTCCAGAGACATTGCTTCCATGATACTCTCGTCGGAAAGGAAAGTCTCGGCCAAGGGATCAAGAGATTCTGAAGCACCAAGCCACGGGGATTGAGAATACGCATCCAGAGGTGTCCTCGACACAGAAGGATCAAAGGATATTGAAGTTGAGGCCGAAACGATTCCTACATAATTGATTTCGACCGGACTTAGCGGCATAACCTTGCCCCGCGTATCAACAAGATCCGTGAAGGTATGACCAAAGGTACCTCGAGGGAAGACATAGTCGATGGAAACTAAGCCAAATCCTCAACAATGTTATATTGTTGAGCGGCACAAGCGTTGGTATTTTACGAGGAATTTCACAACACACCTCGAGAAGGTGGTCGAACGGTGGAATCAGGGTTAGGTTGCTCTATATGAAAAGGACCAGAACTTGACGGGACAGAAGAAGAAGGGGCAACTTCTTTTTCTTTCCCTGTTTTCAGGGTAGGAGTTTGATAATCTTTTGATTTAGTAGCCACATTGATGGGCGTACTCATCATGAACACTTGTGAACCTAAGGAAGCAGATGATTGAGGCTGGTCTACCATTTCGGTTTGTTGGGACGGAAACGACACTTTTAGGACAGCTAGGGTCCCTTTAAGAAAACGACTAACTTCGAATCGTTTGGGACAATGCTTAGTATAGTGATCCTCCTCACAAATGAGGCACAAATACTTAGGCTTCCATTGAGAGGCATCACTAGCAGAAGACTTAGGAGGACCCTGTTTTGGGGCATCGACTTTATCCTTGCCTTTGCCTTTCTTCTTACCTTTCGAGGATTTGTCCACTTGTGGTAGACTGAATAGCGTGGACCTATAAGGTTTTACCAAGGCTAGGTGGATTACGAGAAGACTCATTGAAATCAGTGTTGGAGACCGACTTCTTTTTGGAAGAATATTTTGTAGGGGTCTGTGTCATTGAACCAATTACTCCATGGACAAGAGGTGTAGGAGGAGACTTAGATGACGCCAAATCAGATGATGGTCTGGGTGCATCAAGTAACATGTCATATAACGTGCCAGACTGTGAATAGACAAGGTCTAGATATTAGGCACGTGCGATAGCTTGTTCCTCGGTGACACATCCTCCCATAGCTATGTCCTCAACAATTTTGTTGATGAAGGATTTGGTGAACCATTCGGTCAACAACTAATCAGTAATCTCAAACTTAATCAGGTGACGTCGACACCTCCATTCATGGATATGATTAGAGATGTGGGTCGTAGTATCTTGCTTGAGTGACGTTAGCAGATGGGTGTCGGTTTCATAGCGAACTGGCAATTGGAAATGTGTGAGAAAGGCCATGGCGAGAGTGTTAAAGTCATGATAGGTATTTCGAGGTAGCTCGATATACCACTTAGCTGCAACACCTGTAAGAGTTCATTGGAAAAGACAAAGATGAATGGAATCATCAACGTAAGAATTTGAGGAGCACCAGAGGTGATATGTCATCACATGGGCTTGTGGATCCTCTTTGGCTTTTCCTTCAAACTTCGGACAATCACTCGGAATCTTGGAAGGGACCGAAGGCTACTATGACGAATGAATAATTGGATCAGTCGTGAGTCGAGACACATCTGGAAATTCTAGTGTAGCCAAGAATGACAATTGGGTGTTAAAAGGCATTGGAGGTTGATAAGTAGGTCCAACCGGAGGAGCCCATCCCTGCTGGTAAGGATTTTGTCCCCATAGTGGAGGGTTTTGTCCATAGGGCATTTGATTGTGCCCCCATTGTGGGTTACCTTGCCCATAGGGTGGATTTTGATCTTGAAATCCTTCCAACTGTCCAACCATAGGTTGTTGATAACAAACATACGGGTTAAAAGGTTGTTGAGCCTGTTGACCTTGGACATATGGATGTTGCACCTGTTGTCCTTGGACATATGGGTTCTGAACCTGTTGCCCCTGGACATAAGGATTTAAGACCTACTTCCTGTTATCACTCAGAATTTTCTCTAGAAGTTATTAGAAGAAAGAAAATGACCGAGGTAACCACAAAACAAATTTTGGGCATAGGATCTAGCCAACCTAGGCTCAAAGAGGGCTCTCTCTATATGATTTAGCTTTGTTTGCTTGGATTTCAGGCTAGTTATGAACGTTCTGGGGGATTTTTTATTTGTATTGAAGATTGGATGGTGGGATCCTTAAAACAGATGGATAGAATGATGTCTTTAGACCATTGGGCTATGGATCAACTCACTAAAGGGAATGTTCAAAGGGTAAGCTAGCAGAGTAAAGTGCACGTCTTTGGAATAGGAGGGTGAAATGGTTTAAATCAGGGTGATAGAAAAATTAAGAATTCTAAGACCGAGATATAAAGGAGGAATAGAAGGTAATCGAAACAAAGGGAAATTAAGAATCCTTTGATAGGGATTAGCAAGAAACAACCTAAACTAAGGAGCAATTAAGAATTCCTTAACTTAAATATCAGTTGAAAACATTTAAATGCCTAACTGTTAAAACAGAGTATAAATAAACAAATTCTGAGATATTGTTCCAGTTATAGCATTCAGATTCAGAAATACATTAAAATTTGTGGAAAAACTTTAAGAAAGATAACAAAAACATGAGAAAATACTTGTCTGCACTTCACTTCACACATGAATCCTGTGAAATATCTTGTCTTTATTCATCAATCTAGCTTGCTAGCCCAGTCAGTGATACAATAACTTTACAGTCTTTTGATCAAGAAGTCTATAGAAATGTCTAAGAATCCAAACTACATACTTCGAATTGTGAAGTATTTATACAAAAGTTTATTACAAAATATCCCAAACTAACTTGATATTTAATCTAGGAAATAAAAATATCTTCTTGCTAGAAGGTAGAGACAGCTATTGAACTGCTTCATGATGTCCCTAGTATTTTGGTGTTGCTGGCCTTTATAGTTGGGTTTCTAGCCTTTTATGCTGCCTTGTTGTTTAGTTTTTTAAGCTGGAAGCTGCATTCACATTTGGCTTTCATCTGATACACTTTGACATTGATACTCTTTAATCATGTTGACCTTCTTTACCCTTTACCCTGCTAACTGTACATTAACCTTTTACTACATTTTACTATAGTAAATCTGTCAATTTTTCCCATAAATCAGCATCAGGTAACTTGATTTTCAACATCCTCCTATATATCTCATCTTCCTCAGTGTACTTAGCAAAAGTAGGCCTAGTGATGAATAGGTGTTTCACCTCATGCTAGAGGAAAAACAGGTTTTCAAATGTATGGTAAAGAAATTTACCTATTGGCAATGCCTTTATCGGTGGTGTAATGGCCTGTTCTTTAGCTAGCTCTCTGATTTTGTTGTTATAATCTTGTTGTGCCATGAGCTTGTCATTTATGACCAAGGGACTCGGTAACCCTTTCTCTCTCAAAATTTGAAACTTGGCCATAAATCTATCAACTGCTACCTGCATATTTTGACACTTGTCCTCCAAGTTTAACATTAAGTTTCTCTTGGAAAGGACTTTTCTTACCTCCAAAATTGTTTATGTCCTATTCTCTATATCCAATTCCTGAAGTTCATACTTGTTTTTACTGTTGAGGAAGTGGATACATCTGGTAGCATCTTTAGGCATGTCTCCTAGTTCTTCCTTGACTTTTTGGATAGCTTCTGTAGCTATCTTTATCAAATCTATTTGTTCAAAAATCACTTGAATGGATGGCCAAATATCATTGACAGAGTCAATGATATTGGCCCATAATAGTTCCTTGGCTTGCCCAAGGGGTTCCTTTAGTGTTAGATCTTTCTCCATGGCCTTTAATCTTTCATTCATTCTGGCATCTTTCTACACTTCTTCCTTGTGCATGATCTTGGCAATCTTGCAATCTGTTTCCAAGCTTGTCATTTTTTCCTTCAGCTTATTCATTTATGTAGCCTTAATAGACATTTCCTCCATGGCTATAATCAACTTTGTTGCTTCTTCACCTGATGCACTTGTTGTTGATGTAGATTCCGTTAAAACTGGTTGTGTTGTAGGCATAGGGGCTATGGGAGCGAATGAGGTTTCTAACGTTGAAGGGACTACTATTGAGACCGTTGGGATGACATTTGCAGATGTAGTGGCAATATCACTTTTCTTTAATTGGGTTAAAGTGTCCCATTCTTTATCTGTCTCCTTTAACTGATCATTAAGTTTTAGGACCAAGTCCATCAACTCTTCATGTCTGGTTTGGATCTACAAAACTTCCAGTATTTGGGGATGTTGCAGCTGAGGAATCTTCAATTGTTTTTTTAGTGTTGCAATGTCATCGTTTTTCTTCTTTATCAACTATTCATTGGCTCTGATATCTTTTGGATCATGTCCCAATTCAATCACTAAGTATTCCAAAGACTTGATTCTAGTATCCTTGGCCTGTGAGGAAGCCTTCTCTAACTGATATTGAGCTGAGATGTTGGTCAATGAATTCTGTAGTTGATGGGCAGCTATGGCTTTACCTGTAAGGGTGGAGTAAATCATTTCTCCAGCCTGTTTATGAAACTCAATTTGGTCTATGGGATGAATATCCCTTGCCATCACTTCAAAATCAATTCTCTTGTAATTTGTTGATGTCCTTGGCTGTTGTGTAGTTGGTTTTATGAAGGACATCTGTAGTTTTCCTTCTTTGATGTCGAAAGCAGACATCAACTTGGTCTAATTAGTAGGTGTGAGTTTGAGATACTGAGCATAAGTTTGGGCCTTTAGTTTCTCATTTCTCATCTTGATCTCTTTA
Source organism: Pinus tabuliformis (assembly GCA_031772625.1). Lineage (NCBI taxonomy): Eukaryota > Viridiplantae > Streptophyta > Pinopsida > Pinales > Pinaceae > Pinus > Pinus tabuliformis. The sequence continues at coordinate 2,580,406 of CM062813.1, forward strand.
TATCTATCTTTTATATCCTTATCCTTATCAGCAGGCCTACTGAATGAGGATACTTCTACACTTAGTTGCCTTTCCAAAATTTGGGTCTGTGATGTGGATGGCCCCTGTGTTTCCTTAGATGGAGTTGTGCCTTTACTTTGTCCAGCTCAGTATCAGTTATTTCTACTGAGCCTTTTGTGTCTTCCTTCTCTGAAACAGGATTTAGCCTAGGTCTTTTGCTCTGACTGGTCTCATATTGTATATTTGATGTGCCCATTCCTGAACTTGAGGGTTCCTCCCTAGTCCTTTTGGGGTTCTTTTCCTCATTCTGAGGAGTCTGCATGATAGGAGGGGTGCTCATGGCTGCTTCTTGTTGTTTAGGTACCTGCAGAAATGAGCTCTCATCAAGTTGTCTTTCTAAGTCACATAAGGTATTCTCTACATCTACCTTTGTACTGTCTCTGTCTACAAGAGTATTTTCCACCCACTCAAATTGATTGGCATATCTTTCTATCTCTGGTATGGGGTGGTGAATATAAGGTCCCAACTTGACCTTCTTTCTCAATCTGGTCATAAATTCTTGAGGGTCATACCTCCACATGAAACTCTTTTGGAACTTCATTTGCTGCAAAATTTGGTCTGCCTCCTCCCCTGCCTCTCTAGAATTGCAGATGAAGGGGCCTAACTAGTTTTTTACTTTGAATTGTGATCTTTTCTTGGCTGAGACAAAATTTATCTCATCAAAGTTCATTATTTGTCTATAGTACTCTAGAGCAAATAACCTCATGGGGAGGTATTTGGGTAGTTTATATGGTGCAAGCTGGAAACCATAAATTCTTATCTCTGTGTGGTTTTGGTAAAGGTACCAATCTCCCACTTTGCTTTGTTTAGACAACTGAAGGACCCTTTTGATCTCTGGACTTATCCTGGGTGGAGGGCTTCCTATCAACATAGTCATGACTAGATGAACAAAATAATCTATGAAATCTGAATAGGTATATGGTGACTGAAACTTATGGAACAGTGGGGTCCAAAAAATGACAGACCTGGGCTGGCCTTTGGTATCTAGCTTCTGAAGGGAAAAAGGAAATCTGTCTGGTTGATAGTATAGGAACATATGGTAGAGGACAGATGAGTATTTAAACATTCTCTCATTGTGCATCCTAGTGAATTGTTCATGCATTCTCTCAGCTATGAACTCAGCATAATTGTACAAAACAGCAGGATCAAAATACTTCACAGGTTGAACGTTTTCCAAATTTGAAAGGGTGAGTGGTAATTCGTGGTGAAATACTTGGAATTGGGTGAATTATTTGTAAATTTGGAGTGAGCAATTGCAGAGGTTCGAATGGATCTAGTGCGGACTGAGAGGTCGACTGGGTTCTCTGCAACTTTCTTCAAGAGTGAATTCGGAGTTCAAATGATGAATTTAGCATTTGCAGGAATCACACTAGTTCGAAGAGGTTCACAGGAAAACGAGTGAAAAAAAGTGAAAAAGGGCTTCTCGACCTTTTTATGGAGCAAAGGTTATTTTTTGGCTGGTGATTTCAAATGAACAGTAGGAGGTTTGGCGGGTTGAGCAAGGAGGCGGTTTCCTAGGCCATCACACCGCTTATGGAGGTTGGGCAGTATTTCGGAGGGGTCACCCGATCTACTCCAGAGCGCGACACGTAGTAGTCAGGAGGCCAGAGAAAACCAATTTATCGGGCGGGTAACTGTCGGCCATTGGGTGTGGCCGATATGGCTATGGACGGTTGGATGAAGGGGAAGATGATCAGACGAAAGTCAAGCAAGGGAGGTGTGCGAGTGATAAGAGCATGGGTTTCGAGGGTCCCAAGGCTTTAATCCCCAACAGTTTGTGATTAATTTAATACTTAATCACAGGCTTAGTTGATTGGGCAGGGTTTAATGACGGGTTTTATTTATTTTGTCGGGATAAAGGGTAAATTGTATAGTTTTTATCAAAACTAAGGGTTGGGATATTTATTTAAGGGATTTATTTAATATACGAGGATAGGTATATCGGGAATTTATATAATTAAATTAAAAATTAATATGAAATGTGATGAGAGGAGTGGGTATATATTTAAGTATAAATGTAAATGTAATATTTTTGCGCTTTATTTACATATACTCAATACTTAGGATAAGATGTTTTTGTGGGTTTTTTGAATGAAAAGGGCTTTAACATGGAGTTGTTTTTACTTTTCCTAGGCAAAAGAGTTTTAACCTTAGGAAAAGGGGTTTTATTAGGGCAATGAGGGGGAGATGAATTTCATGAAGTGGATTCTATCACTTGATGTCCTTAAGTCATTAAGCCGAGGGTTCGATCCCACCAAAAGTCAGAGAAATGATCTGAGCCTCTTTGAATTGAAGGATTTAAAGTGCTAGAACATACTTATGGATAGGAAATTAGTAAGGGGAAAAATGAATGACGGGGATTTAATCACATTAACTTGAAAACCTTTGTTTTTGCTTTCACAGTTGATCATACATATTGAAATATGTGTCTAAGCCTAATGCATGTGTTTTGATCAAATCAACTTTGTAGTTCAACAACCTTTCTTCTACTTACCTATTTCTTACCCTAACATGTTTTCTTCATTTCTTTGGGTGCGTTTAGGCTAGAAAAACTTTATTCTATTTTTTCTTTAATAAAACAAACTATCTATTTCTAACCTTATATCATCCAAGGGCTCAGATTAAACTGATGAGCTCCTTTTATTTTCTCTACCCATCTAATGATCTGCCAAGATTAAACTGTTTGGTCAGGTTTTATTCTCTAACTATAAACATAAAATTCAAAGTATGATATACAAGATTAAACAGTTTGATTACCATGGATTGTGGCATATATAGCAAGCTGCACACAATCATTATTATGCATAAAAGTAAATAGTAGTGGCATTTAGCCTTTCTCACTTTTATGGTCTCTTTTTGTTTCTTGGGGTTCATATATTTTCATTTTTTGACCTTCTCTTTTTCTTTTTGTCCTTTGATATTTCTTTTAGGACATACCCTCTTTACATTTTTTAATTTTTTAATATGGAAAACATTTGCAGAAAGCAAAGGTATGTACAAGATTACAAGGCTTAACCTTAGTCATTCAAAATTATCACTCCTATAGGAACCTAACAGTGGCTCCACTTGGGGATGGCATCTTTTGAAAATATGTCAAGAACTAATGAAGATCAGTAGCCTTTGAATTGTTGATGATGTTACCTTGCAAAGTGTTCTTCTATGCATCTGCATTATTGATACTTATGACAGTAAATCTTTTAAATCTTAGGACCTTCTCTTCGGGCTTCAACTTCAAACTAGGCTTTGTAAATGAAGTATGTACAACATGGGAAATGAAAATTAGTAACTTGGTTCAAAGTAATGTTTTAGCATCCGACCATTCATTGGCCCACCTTCTGTATCTGTACCATTAATTTCTCTCAAGAAGAAAGCATTATTTCCTCTGTAAGCATAAATGACATAGGGACCTTTCCATAGGAAATCAAATTTCCCATGTTTACCTTTGTCTTCCCTCCTTGAATCCCACTTGAGCACCTTGTCACCAAGGTAGAAATATTCAGCCTTGGTTCTCTTATCAAAAATCTTTTTAACCCTTTCCTGCACAACTTGAGACCTGATATAGACCTCTTCTCTAGTTTGTTGTAGATGAATAGTTTGGTTGATTCTTCTTTGGACACTATTTGGTTCAACCTGCAATTCTTGAAGTATCTTCATTACTGGTACTCCCAAAGAGGATGGAAAGACAACTTCCATCCCATAAACTAGTTGATAGGGAGAAGTACCAATTGATTTCTTAGTAGTCAATCTATCTGCCCATAAGGCATTAACTAGATTTTTATTCCAAGTTTTCTTATTGTCCTCTAGTAACTTCTTGATGATGTTTACCAGGCTTTTGTTTGAGGATTCTGCTAGTCCATTACCTTGAGGGTAATAGGCTATAGAATGGCCTAGGGTGATATGATACTTATTGCAGAAATCTATCATTCTTTTGGATTTAAAGGCTGTTACATTATCAGTAATGAGCTTAGTTGGGCATCCAAATCTTGATAGAATATCGGTTTCAAGGAAGGTTATGATAACAGTGTTTGTGGCTTGCCTTGAAGGTATGGCCTCTATCCATTTTGTGAAGTATTCTGTGGCTATGAGGATCCATTTGTGTTGGGCAGATGAGGGATGGTGAATTTCACCATGAAGTCTAAACCCCATTGTTGAAAAGGTATTTCTATAGAGATTGGCTTGAGGGGTAAAGGTAAGAGTTTTTTCTTCCCCTAAAAAATTTGACATTTGTGATAGGAGGTCACATATTTTTTTACATCAACAAATAAGGTAGGCCAGTAGAAACCAGCTCTAAGGATTTTATCTGCAGTGGTCTTCCACCAAAGGTGTCCTCCACAGTCACCTGCATGAAAATCTTGCAAAACTTTGTCAAATTCTTCTTTTAATAAGCAATTGAGAAGAATACCTTCATGATCTCTCCAAAACAGAGCATTGTCTAATATACAAAATTTCAAGGATTTCATCTTCAAAAACCTGCTTTTAGTCCTAGATAATTCAGGAGGAGCTTGTAAGTTCAGTAAAACATAAATAATATTATCATACCAAGGTGATTCAATAAAGGCCTGGCTTATTAGTGGAGTCGCCATTTCCTCTTCATTATCTATTTTTGAAATAAATTTTATATCCAAGGCCTAACAGTTCGATTCAGCCATGAGCTTGGCTAAACCTTGGCCCTTGATTAACTTAGTAGGTTTGATTTCTATATCATACTCTAAAATAGTAGCAATCCACTTTCCCCTCTTTCCATCAGGACCATCCTGAGTTAGGATGTCTTTGACTACTGAATTTGGAACGTAGGCTACTATATGAGAATATAAGATGTATACCCTAAAGTCCTTAATGGCTTTGACTAAATCCAATGCTTGTTTTTCCATTATATTATATTTCAAGGGGGCATCTCTTAGGGCTTTGCTAAAGAAAGCAATGGGTTGTTCATAGCCCTGGTCATTTTTCTGCAATAGAACTGCAACAATTGTGTGCTCAGAAGCAAAGGAAAACAAGATGAAATCTCTGTCAAATTTAGGACTGATTAACACAGGTGTTTTAGTCAAGGCTAGTTTAATGTCTTCAAAGGATTTTTTAGCCTCAACAGTCCATTTTATGGTGGAGTCTTTTTTCAGCATGTTGTTTAGTGATCTAATTAATTCTGCTAGATTAGATATAAATCTTCTAAGAAAATTATTTTTTCCTAAGAAAGCTTGTAACTCTTTAATGTTCCTAGGGTGTTGTATTTGCAAGATGGCTTCTATTCTCGCAGGGTCTATTCTTATACCATCTTTTGAAATTATGTGACCTAACAACTTTCCTTCTTCTAACCCAAACAAGGACTTTTTGGGGTTCAAGGAGATTCCAAATTTCCTGCATTTAATAAAAACTTGTCTTAGATGATCCAAATGTTGATTGTCAGATTTTGAAAATACGGTAATATCATCTAGATATATCACAAGGAAGTCATGAATTTCTTTTGCAAAGGCTATATCCATAGCCCTCTGGAAAGTGGCTCCTGCATTCATTAGCCCAAAAGGAATTTTCACATACATAAATGTGCCCCAAGGAGTAGTAAAAGTAGTTTTGGGTTGGTCATCAGGATGAACCAAGATTTGATTGTAACCAGAAAACCCATCCAACAATGAGATTCTGGTTGATCCAACTACTCTCTGTAAAATGTGGTCCATTTTGGGGAGAGGGTAATTGTCTTTTAGTGACACTTTGTTGAGGTTTCTGAGATCCACACAGAGTCTGATCTCACCAGTTTTCTTTCTAGTTGGCACCAAGTTTGAGACCCAATCAGAAAATCTGATTGGTGCAATTATTTTGGCATCATACATCCTCTAAATTTCTTTTTCAATTGCAGGTAATAAGACATGATTAATCCTTCTAAGTTTTTGTTTGAAAGGCTTTTGATTTTCTTTAATAGGAATTGTGTGTTGGATGATGTTGGTGTCATAGGATTTGAGGTCCTCATAACTCCAAGCAAAGACATCCTGAAATTCTTTCAACAACTCAATGTATTTCACTTTTTCAGTTGGGGGTAATGATTTTGAAAGTTTGATCAGTTTAGGATTTTCATTGGTGCCTATATCACATTCCTCTATATCAGATCTTGAAGGTTCCATTTTAGGTTTCCTAGGAACATCATTTGAATCAAATAAATCTTCCAGAGGGGTTAATCCCTTTGGTAAGAAATTATCTTTGAGATTAATTACTTCGGTTTCTTCACTAATTATTTCATCAATCTCAATTTGCTCTAGGTTATCTACATCTAACTTGGTAAATTTAGTTGGGTTGAGTCTATTCAGTTCATCACCTTCTATCTCATTTATTTCTATCTCACCCTTAGTGTCAGGATCTATTGATGTATCAGTATCTATATTGTTATTTACAAACTCTTCTTCTGAAAGTAAAAAGTTATTTATTTGTTTGTCATCAAAAAATATTTGCCAATTTTTCAAATTATCTGGAATTGCAGGTCTGTGCCTAACTTCAGCAGTATACTGATGGTTAGGTTGGAAGGGTAATTTGTATGTGTTGGAAAACATTGCTAAACTATGGGCTTGCATATTGTGTTTTCTTGGGATTACTGCAAGCTTTGTCTCTAGGAAAGTGTTAAGTATTTCTATGATAGTTCCCCTATAACAACTTAATCTAGGGTCCTTTGTCATATATACATCATCAATCTGTTTTATAATTAGTTTAGAGTCTCCCATGACAGAATGTTAGGCCCCTATACTACTAGTGTAACCCCTTATTGTTATTAGTATAACCCACTTATTATATTGTTGTACCCATGTAGTGCCCATATTGTTACTATTGTGCCCCATAGAAGCCCACTATTGTTATTATTGTGCCCTTACATTATTATTGTTATGTCGGCTATGATTATGTTATGACCCCTTAGACTCCTATATATAGAAAGGAGGTTTTTTCATTTGTATCATCCAATAATTGTTCATTTATGTAATGTAAAGGAGGTTTCCCCCTCGAAGAGGCTGAATTCTAAGGCGTTGATCTATCTTTTCTATCTTTTCTTGAGCTTGTTTCATAACATTTGGTATCAGAGCTTTGGATTCTAGGGTTTCGCTACTCCAAACAGGTCATTGTGGAATTTTCGCTATAACTTTTTTTCTGTGACGTTTCAAAAGTTGCAAAAAAAACCCATTTGAGAAGAAATCGTGCTGAACCTTGGGTCCGAATTTCAGAGCTTTTAGGGCGATATTTGCGGAGATATGATCTGAGAAAGTTGGTCTTTTTGCAGACTCCTGAATTACATTCAAAACAGGTGACCTGGGGAAAATCGTCATAACTTTCTCTCTAGGGATCGGATTGAAATTTCGTAAGAAGGTACAGAAAGAGGACGGACTGTAGTTTTTTGTATATCTTTTTCAGATCCATAGGTCAAAACAGTGACACGTGGCGCTTCATACAAGTTCGCTCTTCTGGAAAGGTCTATAATCAGGTCATCTTGGGAGATTGTGCATAACTCTTTCTTAGAGAATCTAATTTGGATCAGACTGGTGGCATTGGAAAGAGGACATAGAGGGCTACTACAGGTCCCAATTTCAGAACTTAAAGATTTGAAAGGACAGAGTTATAGTCGTTTCAAGGTCGAGCTCCTAAAATCAAGAAAAAGCAAGATGAGGAAGTTTGATGGCAAGGATCTAGTAAATTGGATACTTCAGATGGAGCAATATTTTGATATACATGGTGTACAACTGTTACAAAAGGTATGTATTGCATCTACATATTTAGAACCTGATCAATTTTTATGGTACGAAGGGCTTTGTTCTCGTAAACAACTTGTTACGTGGTCAATTTTCACGGAGGGAATGATAGCACATTATGAGGATACAAAGAGCAACACCTTCTTTAGAGTAACACCACAACAATTGGAAAGAGTAAAAGGGCTTTGTGACATAGTGGAAAGAAAAATTATGGAAACCAGGAAGCGTACCCCTCACAACTATAAAGATGGAAGTGTTGTTTCTCCTAGCCTTCCACAACCTACAAGGGTTACACCACAACAATTGGAAGAAAAAAGAGAAAAAGGGCTTTGTTACAATTGTGATAGCAAATGCACTAAAGGTTATAGGTGTGTTGAGAAGAAATTATTTTACATAGAATATGAAGAGGAGGAAGAAAAGGATCAAGAAACATCAAAAGAAGAAGATATATGCCAGGACCCCACCCTAGAGAAAGAAGAAATGAATCAGACCATATCTTGTAAAGCATTGGCAAGAATTACCACTCCTCAAACTCTCAAGATAGAAGGACATATCAAGAAGAAAAATGTGCAAGAAGTGAAAGATCACATCGAGAAAAAAGCAATGAATCCAACCATATCTTGTAATTCATTGTTCGAAATTACCACTCCTCAAACTATCAAGATAGAAGGACATATCAAGAAGAAAAATGTTCAAGAACTGAAAGATCACATCGAGCATCAAGAAATGAATCTGACCATATCTTGTAAAGGATTGGAAGAAATTACCACTCCTCAAACTCTAGAGATAGAAGGACATATCAAGAAGAAAAAGGTTCAAGTAGTGAAAGATCACATCGAGCATTAACAACAAGTTCTCCAACTTTTAAAGGATAACGCCACTTCGGTGCAAAAGCAAACGAAACAACAGGTAGATAAACATTGTAATGAAAAATGTTTTAATGTAGGTGATTGGGTATTTTTACTGCTACATCTCAAGCAAGCTATTTATGAGAAAGAAATGTTGACAATACTACATGCACTTAAAAAATGGCGACTTTACCGAATGGGAAGACTCTTCAAGGATGAGGATGTGGAAGCATTGTTTTGTGCTATTTATATTATCCAACCAGATTGGATAAATGAAGCAAAGGATGAATGGAAGAAGGACGAAGAAGTATGGCCACTTATTCAAAAGTTGCAAAAGATCCCAATTCAAACAATATTGCCAGAAATTGAAGAGGAAGGAAAAATCATATTGGAACCTAGAGCAATCACAGAAACAAGAACCCGACAGCTACAAAATCAATCAATTTCAGAGTATCTCATCAAGTGGAAGAACTTACCCGCTGAAGATTCCACATGGGAGGACAAGAATTTTATACAGAAGCATCAAGAACTACTCAAGCATTGAGGACAACGCTTTTTGAAGGAGAGGGGCTTGTTAGGCCCCTATACTACTAGTGTAACCCCTTATTGTTATTGGTATAACCCACTTATTATATTGTTGTACCCATGTAGTGCCCATATTGTTACTATTGTGCCCCATAGAAGCCCACTATTGTTATTATTGTGCCCTTACATTATTATTGCTATGTCGACTCTGATTATGTTATGACCCCTTAGACTCCTATATATAGAAAGGAGGTCTTTTCATTTGTATCATCCAAGAATTGTTCATTTATGTAATGTAAAGGAGGTTTCCCCCTCGAAGAGGCTGAATTCTAAGGCGTTGATCTATCTTTTCTATCTTTTCTTGAGCTGGTTTCATAACACAGAAACTCTTTTAGCTCCTAGATTCCTAACTAACTTAAGACCTAAAATCAATGCTTCATACTCGACCATATTATTGGTACATTTAAAATTCAATCTATATACATGGCCTTCTGAGTGATTATTTTCCAAATTATATATTCACACTCCTGCTCCTGCTCCTAACCTATTAACCGACCCATCAAATTCTAGATGCCATAATATCTCATGCTCATAATTTTCACTATCTAGTGCAACAAATTTTTCATTATTTACAGCAATTTGACCATCTTGTTCATTGAACAGTTTTGTAGTCTGGTTAGTTTCATTTTGTGTAGAAATTGCAATTTCTTTTGGTTCTGTATTAGTACTGTCTAAAAAAATTTCTTATGTTTGATCAACATTATACAGGATAAAAGAATCTATATCTGAGTGTATGGAGTAGATGGGAAAGTTTTGAGGTCGATCCTAGCTACTTACCATATATTTCATTAAGGTTTCACGATATAGTTTCTTAGGTTGTCCAAAAACAGAGATTGTTGCATATGACATATCTAGTTGTAAGGATCCCTGAAGTTTGGCTCCCCATGATTTGGATAACAACATGCCATACTTTGGTGGGATGTCAGCAACTACAATATCCATAAGGATTCTTTTGGCAGGATATTGGACTAAAGTGACACATAGGTCTTTGATCAATCCTAGACATTGTACTTGACTGGAGTCAAATGAGAATAGGTCTTTGTAAGGCCTTGTAGTGTCTAGGTTTAATTTCTCCATCATTGATTTGGGCATTAAGTTGTGAGAGGCCCCAGAATCCAACATTTCATTATGTAGAATTTTGTCATGGATACTAAGGCTAATGTAAAAAGGTGGAACTCCTCCTTCTAATGGTTTGCCATTAACATGTGGACCGAATATGAGTTCCAGTTGATCATCAAACAAGTTGACTGAATCCTAATTTTTAGCAATGTTTAAGGTCTATTTTATTTGTGATTTGTAAGTTTCATTCTTGATTAGTTCTGTTAAAGGAACTAAAATCTTTAGCTTTGTTATCTCTGCTCCCAGATTGAATGGCAAAGAGACTTTTTTTGTTTAAAGGTTTTGCTTTTTGCAGCAGGGACTTGAGTAGGCTTGTCTTGTTTTCCTTTATTGGGGACCTCCCTAGGTGGATTTTCAAATCTGAGGTTTTGAGCTTTGTCCACTGGTTCCTCAGGTGGAATTGAAGTGGATGGCGAATCAACAGAAGGTTTATGTCTACAATTGTGGGGCCAAAAGGTTTTGGGTTTTCCCTAGGGCGAATTTCGAGGATTTTTGAAACAGGGGCTTCTTTTATTTTCTTGGGTTGACTTTGTACTATTTTCTTGGTTTGGTTAGAGACATCAACATTCCTTTTGCTTCTTAGGTTATACTTCTTATGAACTTCAAAAATGGCAGAATTATATCCCTGTTTATAATCAAATGATTCCCCAGACTGTAACTGTAATTACTGCAGCATATATAGTTCCTGCTCATCTTGGGTTAGAAAAACAGTGTTCTCATCATTTACTCCCATTAGGTTAATTTGTGTATCTTGTTTTGGATCTTCTGGCTGGGATGTCTCTGCATAATTTTCTTGGAAATGAGGCCTAATGTTCTGATCCGGTCCATTTTTCCCAATGTTTTCATTTTTTCTAAAATTTGGGTTTCTAACTAGAGGTGCTTGTTGGTTATCCTATTGGGGTTTCCTTTCTATGTTCTTTATTCTATCCATTGATTTTTCCATACTTTTGGCTAAACTATCTATTTTAATTTCAGAGGGTGAAGCTTCATCCTTTGCGGTTCCTCTCCTTTCATTTCTAACTCTAGCCCTCTTAGCTAACAAATTAGCCTCTACACTTTGCATTTCTTCTAATGTTGGGGGGTTTCTTTCCCTAAGTTGGTATGCCATATCTATGTCAAAACCATCAGGGAACTTTATTAATGCTAAGTCAGGTGGGGGTCTAAGATTAACTAGGATGGCATTATATATATTATTGAATCTAGTGCAGTAATCTTGAACAATTTCATTAGGTCCTCTTCTAATATTCTCATATTCTAAAAGGATTTGTAGGGGATTCTTTTTCTTTTCCCATCTGTTCAAAAATTGCTGGTAAAATGCATCTAAACTATCAATATTATTAGTAGGCAATGCTCTAAACCATTTCCTAACATCACCAGCTAAAGTCTGGGAAAAGAGTCTCATTTGAACATTATCTGTGTCAATCTCGTGCAACTCAAAGTAATCTGTTATCTTGTTGACATGTTGTTGTGCAGTGTAATGTCTTGTGCCATCAAATTGAACAATTTTACTTTGGTAGTCTGCTGGCATAGCACCAAGTTGGGCAGGTAAAACAAGAGGAGCATATCTATTTGCCATGGTTGTAAGCTGGGAGGGGCTAAGATGTGGGGTTGAGGTACTTGGAGATGATGCAGTAGTGGATGAAGAACCAGGACTAGTAGATGATGAATGGGTAATGATAGGTTGGTGAGGGAGTGTAGGTATAAATGGTGGTGAAGAATGGACTTCAGAAGGTATTATTGTCGAAGTTGAAGGGAACAATGGTGAACTCAAAGTAATGGACAATTGTTCAGAAAGCTCAGGGGTCGAGGCAGTATTAATGGATGATTGTGGAGATTTCAGAATGTATTCATCAATGGATTTGTTGGCCTGTTGAACTTCAAGGTCTGCAATAAAATCAAGATCTATAACAATTTCACTGAGTGCATTTTTGAATTTTGTTCTAAATAATGAATGTTTATATGGCACATCAAAGGGAAGTTCTTCTAAAAATAACCACTCATCAGGACATGAATTAGCTTTAACTAATGGTATCTGGCTAACTGAACTTTCTTCTTTTTTGGATTTTCTTGAAATTAGATTAGGATTATAAACTATTGGGGCAGGGTTTGGGTCTAGATTAGCCCTACTAAAATGAGTTCCTGGAAGCCAGAATTTCCAAATTTTTAATTGTTTTTGTGAGATTTTTTCAAGATAACTTCTAACAAATGACTTTAAGAGGTTCAAAATGTAGATTTAGAATTTTCTTAAAGCTTTATTAGGACTGAGGATTCAGTGTCCCCAGTATGGTCGCCACTATGTTATCACTCAGAGTATTCTCTAGAAGTTATTAGAATAAAGAAAATGACCGAGGTAACGACAAACCAACTTTTTGGCATAGGCTCTAGCCAACCTAGGCTCAGAGAGGGCTCTCTCTATATGATTTAACTTTGTTTGCTTGGATTTCAGGCTAGTTATGAACGTTTTGGGGGATTTTTGATTTGTATTGAAGATTGGATGGTGGGATCCTTAAAACAGATGGATAGAATGATGTCTTTAGACCATTGGGCTATGGAGTCAACAGAAAGGCAGCAGAGCTTGATCAACTCACTAAAGGGAATGTTCAAAGGGAAAGCTAGCAGAGTAAAGTGCATGTCTTTGGAACAGGAGGGTGAAATGGTTTAAATCAGGGTGATAGAGAAATTAAGAATTCTAAGACCGAGATATAAAGGAGGAATAGAAGGTAATCGAAACAAAGGGCAATTAAGAATCCTTTGATATGGATTAGCAAGAAACAACCTAAACTAATGAGCAATTAAGAATTCCTTAACTTAGATATCAATTGAAAACATTTAAATGCCTAACTGTTAAAACAGAGTGTAATTAAACAAATTCTGAGATATTGTTCTAGTTATAGCATTCAGATTCAGAAATACATTAAATATTGTGGAAAAACTTTAAGAAAGATAACAACAACATGAGAAAATACTTGTCTGCACTTCACTTCACACATGAATCCTGTGAAATATCTTGTCTTTATTCATCAATCCATCTTGCTGGCCCAGTCAGTGATACAATAGCTTTACAGTCTTTTGATCAAGAAGTCTATAGAAATGTCTAAGAATCCACACTACATACTTCGAATTGTGAAGTATTTATACAAAAGTTTATTACAAAATATCCCAAACTAACTTGAGATTTAATCTAGGAAATAAAAATATCTTCTTGCTAGAAGGTAGAGACAGCTATTGAACTGCTTCATGTTGTCCCTAGTATTTTGGTGCTGCTGGCCTTTATAGTTGGGTTTCTAGCCTTTTATGCTGCCTTGTTGTTTGGTTTTTTACGCTGGAAGCTGCATTCACTTTTGGCTTTCATCTGATACACTTTGACATTGATACTCTTTAATCATGTTGACCTGCCTTTACCCTTTACCCTGCTGACTGTACATTAACCTTTTACTACATTTTACTATAGTAAATCAGTCAATTTTTCCCATAATTCAGCATCAGGTAACTTGATTTTCAACATCCTCCTATATATCTCATCTTCCTCAGTGTACTTAGCAAAAGTAGGCCTAGTGATGAATAGGTGTTTCACCTCATGGTAGAGGAAAAACAGGTTTTCAAATGTATGGTAAAGAACTTTACATGTTGGAAATGCCTTTATCAATGATGTATTGGCCTGTTCTTTAGCTAGCTCTCTGATTTTGTTATTATAATCCTGTTGTGTCATGAGCTTGTCATTTATGACCAAGGGACTCGGTAACCCTTTCTCTCTCAAAATTTGAAACTTGGCCATAAATCTATCAAATTCCACCTACATATTTTGACACTTGTCCTCCAAGTTTAACATTAAGTTTCTCTTAGAAAGGACTTTTCTTACCTCGAAAATTGTTTCTGTCCTATCCTCTATATCCAATTCCTAAAGTTCATACTTGTTTTTACTGTTGAGGAAGTGGATAAGTATGGTAGCATCTTCAGGCATGTCTCCTAGTTCTTCCTTGACTTTTTGGATAGCTTCTGTAGCTATCTTTATCAGATCTATTTGTTCAAAAATCACTTGAATGGATGGCCAAATATCATTGACAGAGTCAATGATATTGGCCCATAATAGTTCCTTGGCTTGCCCAAGGGGTTCCTTTAGTGTTAGATCTTTCTCCATGGCCTTTAATCTTTCATTCATTCTGGCAGCTTTCTGCACTTCTTCCTTGTGCATGATCTTGGCAAGCTTGCAATCTGTTTCCAAGCTTGTCATTTTTTCCTTCAGCTTATTCATTTATGTAGCCTAAATAGACATTTCCTCCATGGCTCTAACCAACTTTGTTGCTTCTTCACCTGATGCACCTGCTGCTGATGTAGACTCCGTTGAAACTGGTTGTGCTGTAGGCATAGGGGCTGTGGGAGCCAATGAGGTTGCCAATGTTGAAGGGACTGTTGTTGAGACCGTTGGGATGACATTTGCAGATGTAGTGGCAATATCACTTTGCTTTAATTGGATTAAAGTGTCCAATTCTTTCTCTGTCTCCTTTAACTGATCATTAAGTTTTAGGACCAAGTCCATCAACTCTTCATGTCTGGTTTGGCTCTCCAAAACTTCCAGTGTTTGGGGATGCTGCAGTTGAGGTATCTTCAATTGTTTTTTCAATGTTGCAATGTCATCGTTTTTCTTCTTTATCAGCTGTTTAGTGGCTTTGATATCTTTGGGATCATGTCCCAATTCAATCACTAAGTCTTCCAAAGACTTGATTCTAGTATCCTTGGCCTGTGAGGAGGCCTTCTCTAACTGATATTGAGCTGAGATATTGCTCAATGAATTTTGCAGTTGATGGGCAGTTCTGGCTTTACTTGTAAGGGTGGAGTAAATCATTTCTCCAACCTATTTATGAAACTCAATTTGGTCTATGGGATGAATATCCCTTGCCATCACTTCAAAATCAATTCTCTTGTAATCTGTTGATGTCCTTGGCTGTTGTGCAGTTGGTTTTATGAAGGACATCTGTAGTTTTCCTTCTTTGATGTCGAAAGCAGACATCAACCTGGTCTGATTAGTAGGTGTGAGTTTGAGATACTGAGCATAAGTTTGGGCCTTTAGTTTCTCATTTCTCATCTTGATCTCTTTATATCTATCTTTTATATCCTTATCCTTATCAGCAGGCCTACTGAATGAGGATACTTCTACACTTAGCTGCCTTTCCAAAATTTGGGTCTGTGATGTGGATGGCCCCTGTGTTTCCTTAGATGGAGTTGCGCCTTTACTTTTGTCCAACTCAGTATCAGTTATTTCTATTGAGCCTTTTATGTCTTCCTTCTCTGAAACAAGATTTAGCCTAGGTCTTTTGCTCTGACCGGTCTCATATTGTATATTTGATGTGCCCATTCCTAAACTTGAGGGTTCCTCCCTGGTCCTTTTGGGGTTCTTTTCCTCATTCTGAGGAGTTTGCATAATAGGAGGGGTGCTCATGGCTGCTTCTTGCTGTTCAGGTACCTGCAGAAACGAGCTCTCATTGAGCTGTCTTTCTAAATCACATAAGGTATTCTCTACATCTACCTTTGTATTGTCTCTGTCTACAAGAGTATTTTCCACCCACTCAGATTGATTGGCATATCTTTCTATCTCTAGTATGGGGTGGTGAATATAAGGTCCCAACTTGAACTTCTTTCTCAATCTGGTCATAAATTCTTGAGGGTCATACTCCATATGAAACTCTTTTGGAACTTCATTTGCTGCAAAATTTGGTCTGCCTCCTTCCCTGCCTCTCTAGAATTGCAGATGAAGGGGCCTAACTGGTTTTTACTTTGAATTGTGCTCTTTTCTTGGCCGAGACAAAATTTATCTCATCAGAGTTCATTATTTGTCTATAGTACTCTAGAGAAAATAACCTCATGGGGAGGTATTTGGATAGTTTATATGGTGCAAGCTGGCAACCATAAATTCTTATCTCTGTGTTGTTTTGGTAAAGGTACCAATCTCCCACTTTGCTTCTTTTAGACAACTGAAGGACCCTTTTGATCTCTGGACTTATCCTAGGTGGAGGGCTTCCTGTCAACATAGTCATGACTGGATGAACAAAAGAATCTATGAAATCTGAATAGGTATATGGTGACTGAAACTTATGGAACAGTGGGGTCCAAAAAATGACAGACCTGGGCTAGCCTTTGGTATCCAACTTCTGAAGGGAAAAAGGAAATCTGTCTGGTTGATAGTATAGGAACATATGGTAGAGGACAGATGAGTATTTAAACACTCTCTCATTGTGCATCCTAGTGAATTGTTCATGCATTCTCTCAGCTATGAACTCAACATAATTGTACAAAACAGCAGGAGGCTATCTTGGGGTATAAATTGACATGAAGGCCAGGACAAGTTCATCAACAAATTCATCAGTGGTGCAGCCAAGAACACATGATATCATGGTGATGATTTGTTTTCCCCTTTCAGAGAACATGGCAGAAACATATGGAGGGGGATCTTTGGGAATATATTGCTCTTCTACAATGAATGTCTGGAATATTTGGGCTAACCTGGACAGACTCAACTTGGAGTACTAGTCTAGCAAATCCCCAATGGAGAGTGGGGTTAGGTTTTGACCTAGTTGGATTTGCAACATTTCATTAATGGAATCAACTATAACGGTGAACAGAATCTTTGGTCAGGGGACATAATAGCTCTCAGGCTGGGAATGTAACAGGCATGGCACTGGTGGACAATTTCAGGGAAAACATGTACCTGTGGGAACTGGTATTTGGGAAAAATTGACTCCCAAAGGCCAATATCATCAGCATGGTTGAGGTATCTGTCCCTACTTGAACAATGGATTGTAAGCAGGAGGGTCTAGATAGTATCCTTAATTTGGAAATCCCTCTCAGCCAAGGGAAGGTGGTCGAGATCCAAATGGGGAGTTGCGACAGGTCTAACATCCAAGGCAACAGGGGCACCCATAATTTAGTTCTTGTGGATTTAAATTTGGCTTTACAGGTTTATTCAGGGCTTTTGAATAGAAACTGGAAACTTTCAGAGGGTTTCGCCGCGGGTTTTCAAATTTAAAGTATTTTTCAATTAATTTTACTTAATTAAAATATTTCACAGGCTGAACGTTTTCCAAATTTGAAAGGGTGAGTGGTAATTCGCAGTGAAATACCTGGAATTGGGTGAATTATTTGTAAATTTGGAGTTCACAGCAGCTGCAGAGGTTCGAATGGATCTGGTGCGGACTGAGAGGTCGACTGGGGTCTCTGCAACTTTCTTCACGAGTGAATTCGGAGTTCAAATGATGAATTCAGCGTTTGCAGGAATCACGCTGGTTCGCAGAGATTCACAGGGAAAACGAATGAAAAAGGTGAAAAATAGCTTCTCGGCCTTTTTATGGAGTAATAGTTATTTTTTGGCTGGTGATTTCAAATGAACAGCAGGTGGTTTGGCGGGTTGAGCGAGGAGGCGGTTTCTCGAGCCATCGCGCCGCTTATGGAGGTTGGGTGGTATTTCGGAGGGGTCACCCGATCTACTCCAGAGTGTGACACGTAGTAGTTGAGGGGCCGAAGAAAACCGCTTTATCAGGCAGGTAACGGTCAGCCATCGGGCGCGGCCGATATGGCTATGGACCGTTGGATGAAGGGGAAGATGATCGGATGACAGTTGGGCAAGGGAGGTGCGCGGGTGATAAGAGCATGGGTTTCGGGGGGCCCAAGGCTTTAATCCCCGACGATTTGTGATTAATTTAAGACTTAATCACAGGCTTAGTTGATCGGGTGGGGTTTAATGACGGGTTTTATTTATTTTGTCGGGATAAGGGGTAAACTGTATAGTTTTTATCAAAACTAAGGGTTGGGATATTTATTTAAGGGATTTATTTAATATACGGGGATAGGTATATCGAGAATTTATATAATTAAATTAAAAATTAATATGAAATGTGATGAGCGGAGTGGGTATATCTTTAAGTATAAATGTAAATGTAATATTTGCGCGCTTTATTTACATATACTCAATACTTAGGATAAGATGTTTTTGTGGGTTTTTTGAATGAAAAGGGCTTTAACATGGAGTTGTTTTTACTTTTCCTAGGAAAAAGAGTTTTAACCTTAGGAAAAGGGGTTTTATTAGGGTAATGAGGGGGAGATGAATTTCATGGAGGGGATTTGTTAGGTCCCTACACTAGTAGTATAGGTCATGTTAGGTCCCTATACTACTAGTGTAACCCCTTATTGTTATTAGTACAACCCCCTTGTTATATTGTTGTGCCCATGTAGTCCCCATATTGTTATTATTGTGCCCCATAGAAGCCCATTATTGTTATTATTGTGCCCTTACATTATTATTGTTATGTCGGCTCTGATTATATTATGACCCCTTAGACTCCTATATATAGAAAGGAGGTCTTGTCATTTGTATCATCCAAGAATTGTTCATTTGTGTAATGTAAAATAGGTTGCCCCTTTGAAGAGGCTTAATTCTAAGGCATTTATCTCCCTTTTCTATCTTTTTGTGAGCTGGTTTCATAACCTTTGGTATCAAAGCTGTAGATTCTAGGGTTTCACTGCTCCAAATAGGCCATCGGGGAATTTTCGCTATAACTTTTTCACTACGAAGTTTCAAAAGCTAAAAAAAAAACCCCATTTGAGAAGAAATCAGTCTGAACGGCGCGTCCGAATTTCATATCTTGTCTCTCTATATTTTCGGAGATATAATCTAATACATTTAGGTTTTCTGCAAGCTCCCGAATTACATCCTAATCAGGTGACCTAGGGAAAATAGTCATAACTATCTCTCTGAGCATCAGATTGAAATTTCGTAAGAAGTTACAGAAAGAGGACAGATTGTAGTTTCCTGTGTATATTTTTCAGATCCGAAGGTCAAAACAGTGACATGTGGCACTTTATAGAAGTTAGATCTTCTTAAAAGGTCTATAATTAGGTCATCGCGAGAGATTGGGAATAAATCTTTCTTCAGGAATCCAATTGCAATCAGACTTGCAGAGTTAGAAAGAGAACTCAAAGGGCTATTACAGACCCAAATTTCAGAACTTAAAGATCCGAAAGTACAGATTCACAGTCGTTTGAAGATCGAGCTCCTAAAATCAAGAAAAATTGAGATGAGGAAATTTGATGGCAAGGATCCGGTAAATTGGATACTACAGATGGAGAAATATTTTGATCTACATGGTGTACCACTATTACAAAAGGTATGTATTGCATCTTCATATTTAGAACCGGATCAATTTTTATGGTATAAAGGGCTTTGTTCTCGTAAACAACTTGTTACGTGGTCAATTTTCACGGAGGAAATGATAGCACATTATGATGATACAAACAATAACACCTTCTTTAGAGAAACACCACAACAATTGGAAGAAAAAAGAGAAAAAGGGCTTTGTTACAAAGTGGAAAGCAAAATTATGGCAACAAGGAAGTCTACCCCTCACAACTATAAAGATGGAAGTGTTGTTTCTCCTAGCCTTCCACAACCTACAAGGGTTACACCACAACAATTGGAAGAAAAAAGAGAAAAAGGGCTTTGTTACAATTGTGATAACAAATACATTAAAGGTCATAAGTGTGTTGATAAGAAATTATTTTACATTGATTGTGGAGAGGAGGAAGAAAAGGCTCAAGAAACATCAAAACAAGAGTATATACACCAGGAACCAACCCCAGGGAAAGAAGAAATGAATCCAACCATATCTTGTAAAGCATTGGAAAGAATTACCACTCCTAAAACTCTCAAGATAGAAGGACATATCAAAAAGAAAAAGGTTCAAGAAGTGAAAGATCACATCGAGAAAGAAGAAATGAATCTGACCATATCTTGTAATGCATTGGAAGGAATTACCACTCCTCAAACTATCAATATAAAAGGACATATCAAGAAGAAAAATGTTCAAGAATTGAAAGATCACATCGCGTCTCAAGAAATCAATCCGACCGTATCTTGTAATGCATTGGAAGAAATTACCACTCCTCAAACTATCAAGATAGAAGGACATATCAAGAAGAAAAAGGTAAGAGTGTTGATTGATTCGGGTAGTACCCATAATTTTATTGATTGTAAGATAGCCAAGGAATTGAATTGCTTCCTATATCCAAAACCGGAGTGTCAAGTGATGGTTGCAAGTGGAGGAACCATAAATTGCTCTGGAAAGTGCCATAATATCAAGCTATCCATGGGAGAATATGTATTGAATAGCCCAATGCTTTCCATTCCAATGGGTGGTGTTGATGTTTTACTAGGAGTCCAATGGCTACAATCTTTGGGTACGATAGCTTTTAATTTTCAAGAACTTTTCTTGAAATTTTTTTGGGAATGAAAGGAAGTTGAATTGAGGGGTATTGAAGGAAACCCTGGAAATATAATCAACTCTAATAGCATGAAAAAGCTTCTAAATAGAGAACAACGAGGTGTAATTGCATAATTATGTTCACTAGAGGATCCTACATCGAAATCATGTATTTCTCCAGATCTCCAAAACGTTTTGGACAATCATTCCAAGGTATTTGAGACTCCCAAAGGCCTCCCACCTATTCATGATCATGGTCATGCTATTCATTTGATTCCACGAAGTGTTCCTCCAAACATCAAGCCTTACATATATCCATATTTCCAAAGGAGTGGGAACTCATTCAAAAGTTGCAGAAGATCCCAGTTCAAATAGTATTATGAGAACTTGACAAGGAAGGAAAAATCATATTGGAACCTGAAGCAGTCACAGAACCGAGAAACCGAAAGCTACGAAATAGATCAATTTCAGAGTATCTCATCAAGTGGAAGAACTTACCCGTTGAAGACTCCACATGGGAGGATAAGAATTTATACAGAAGCATCAAGAACTACTCAAGCGTTGAGGACAACACTTTTTCCCTATACTACTAGTGTAACCCCTTATTGTTATTAGTACAACCCCCTTATTATATTGTTGTGCCCATGCAGTCCCCATATTGTTATTATTGTGCCCCATAGAAGCCCACTATTGTTATTATTATGCCCTTACATTATTACTGTTATGTCGGCTCTGATTATATTATGACCTTTAGACTCCTATATATAGAAAGGAGGTCTTGTTATTTGCATCATCCAAGAATTGTTCATTTGTGTAATGTAAAGGAGGTTGCCCCCTTGAAGAGGCTGAATTCTAAGGCATTGATCTATCTTTTCTATCTTTTTGTGAGTTGGTTTCATAACAGGATTCTATCACTTGATGTCCTTAAGTCATTAAGCCGAGGGTTCGATCCCACCAAAAGTCAGATAAATTCTCTAAGCCTCTTTGACTTGAAGGATTTAAAGTGCTAGAACATACTTGTGGATAGGAAATTAGTAAGTAAGGGGATTACGGGGAGTTAATCACATTAACTTGCAAACCTTTGTTTTTGCTTTCACAGTTGATCATACATATTGAAATATGTGTCTAAGCCTGATGCATGTGTTTTGATCCAATCAACTTTGTAGTTCAACAACCTTTCTTCTACTTACCCATTTCTTACCCTAACATGTTTTCTTCATTTCTTTGGGTGCATTTAAGCTAGCAAACCTTTATTCTATTTTTTCTTTAATAAAACAAACTATCTATTTCTAACCTTATATCATCCAAGGGCTTAGATTAAAACGATGAGCTCCTTTTATTTTCTCTACCTATCTAATGATCTGCTAAGATTAAACTGTTTGGTCAGATTTTATTCTCTAACTATAAACATAAAATTCAAAGTATGATATAATCAAGATTAAACAGTTTGATTACCATGAATTGTGGCATGAATAACAAGCTACACACAATCATTATTATGCATAAAAGTAAATAGTGGTGGCATTTAGCCTTACTCACTTTCATGGTCTCTTTTTGTTTTTTGGGGTTCATATATTTTCATTTTTTGACCTTCTCTTTTTCTTTTTGTCCTTTGATATTTCTTTTAGGACATACCCTCTTTACATTTTTTTATTTTTTAACATGGAAAACATTTGCAGAAAGCAAAGGTATGTACAATATTACAAGGCTTAACCTTAGTCATTCAAAATTATGGCTCTGATTGGTATAGGAACCTACCACTTCCCTTGGTCAAAACGATTTTGAACCTGTTGCCCTTGGACATTAGGATTTTGGGCTTGCTGCTGCAGGACTTGACCCTGACCTTGTCCTTGCAAGGGTTTCCCCTATTGATATGAGTGCAAGGGTTGTTGCTGCTTGGGTTGGCCCTGATGCTGCAAGGGTTGACCTTATGGCTGCAAAGGTTTTCCCTACGGCTACAGAGGTTGGCCTTGCAAAGACATAGGTTTGGAGGTTTGTTGGACATACTGCATCTGTGGCTGCATGGTTTGCTGCAACTGTTGCAAGGGCTGACCATGCGGTTGTTGCAGTTGTCATTGCTGCGGCAGCCTCTGTTGCTGCATGGATGGCCCTTGCTGCAACAAAGGTTGCCCTTGTTGCTACAGAGGTTGTCCTTGTTATTGCAAGGGTACTTGAACAGTTCCCAGATTGATACCTTGAAAATTTCTTAACTGTATCTAGCCACAGCCACCGAGAATGGTGGATGGACCAGGCTAAACATATTGTCCAGTGTGAAGGACGTAAGGTGGATTGACCATTCCTTGAGAACCATATGGAGCATAAGGAGTTTGGTACTGAACTTGAGCCTCATAAGGCTACTGATACTGGAAATTGCTTGACCCAGACAAACCAACTGGGATTTTGGACCTGTTGGTACTGGACATTTCTTAATCGAGCAGGACCAACAAGGTGTTGAATAACACGTGAGGAAGGTTGGTTCATCCCAACCATGTGAGCTTGTGAGCCACTCACGTTGGTTGTGCTTGACACCATATAAACATTCAGATGCTACCCGCAGGCGGCACAACCTGTCCACTTACTGAAGGGATTGACGAACTAAGAGAGACATGACTCGAGACATTCGGTTGAACCGATGAGACAAGAGGATTCAGAATGGTGGGTCGCACCGGGACTGAAGTGACCGCAAAAATCACCGTTTGTCGGGAGGTTAGGTTATGAATGAACGGACCTATGGTAGGCATAGCGCCAGATTCCTAAACAGGGTTATGATAAAGCGATGAGGCACTAGGTGTACCTGAGACTAATTGTGCTAAAGTCACATAATTAGGTGGAAAATCTCAATAAACACTAATGGGAATGCTTCTCGTGTAGGGGAAACCTTCAGGTGGAAAAGGATATTCTTCCTCTTCGACAATGTGTGGAGTGGAGACCTCCGAGTGACCCAAAGAGGAGACTCGAATTTCACCTTCGGATTCCATAATTGGAAACAAGCGACGAACGACTAAAGATGTTCGAGGGGATAATTCCAAAGGAATCCCCAGCTGATCGTACAGACTGTACGGATGCTGCAGTGATATCACAATAGGATCGAACAAAGGATTCGAAGGATAAATGACCAGTCCAAGCTAACCTTCAGGAGTCGGTGAACTCTCAGGAGTCTGGACAGGATTGTCTGGAGATTCTGGGCCAATATCAGAAAGTGACCCAGTATCTGAGGGAGGTGGAGGATGAGATGAAAAAGGTTGAATGCTTAGAACAATTCTGAGTTCAACACCTTGGTCCTCAAGTGACTGCGGTAATTCAGGAAATGGCTCCTCAAACAATCTTTCAGACAGAGGAGAGGAAGAGGAACTAGGTGAACCAGATGGTTCAGCCATGATGACTTCGTCTCAAATAATAGGAAAAGAGAGATAAATTTCAAGGCTTTAAAACATACTTTAAGGAATACTCACGATTTGGTCTAGAAAAGACTAACAAGGATGTTATGAGATCATGGGCAACAATTTTTTAAGACGCATAAACAAACTGGTGCTCTTTCATGTTTTAAGAGTCAAGAAAGAAACAAAGATGACTCTATCACTTTCGATTTGAAACGAGCTCGAAAGGACAAGCGCTCAGACGATCTTTTAAATTTAATGAGTCAAAAAGATCAAATGACTATTCGAGATGGTCTAGGTAAAAAGGATTACCAGGTAACTATGAACTGCATAATACCTCTCGACGAAACGAGAAGTACGGGCAGGCAATCTCCCCGAATGTTGTGTTCGGTGTATCACGTTTACAAGGCAGCAGACTCGGATTCCTATGGATAAAGGATTGTAACCTAATGGGGCATCCCTTTATATACACAATGGTACGGGGAGCACAAGTCCGTACTAGCACTGTCTAGTGCCGAAGCTAACGACAACTGCTAGGTTTAAAGACGCTGGAACACGTCTCTAGCCTAGACCCTCTAGATGTGATCATTAGGTTTCAAATGCGCATTAGGTTAATTGAGTTCGTTTTAAAGTTTATCTTGAATTATGTCTCAGTTTTTCAGGCCTTAGCGATGTGCTCGAAAGATCCTATATACAGCTAAATGAGACAAGACTCTTTCAATTCGATGAAATTTTTACACTAGAGAGAGTAGAAAACACAATCAAATGCAAACAATCAAGCAACTGAAAGCAGAATGATTTTTTCACTACTTTACTTTTTGAAAATAAACTAATAAAAAACTATTTCCAATTCCTATTTTCCTCATAAGTGCACTTCAAGCAATCATTTTACAAGTAAAGATAATTCTTTTTTTTTTTCAAATGAAAATGCAACTCTAGTCGTCAATGATGCTAACTAACGTAACACATTGATGAAACAAACTAGAATTATGTACTTTTCATGAAATGAAAAAATGAATCTTTCATAAAACACTTCAATGAAAAAGTTTTCGAGACAATCAATCCTCAAGCAAATGAAAAGTCACAAAAGAGATTTTCTTCTAAACCAATGACGCAATGACTCTATAAAAAACAAGACAAGCAATGTGATCTATGTTGGAAAAGAGACGCTTAAGAAAACGAAACCTTTCAAACTTGTGTGATGGAGATCAAAGCAACAAGAGGACTACAAACGAAATGCAAGGAGTAAATTCACCAATCACTTGACTCACTAAGTTCACAATCAGCTGAATGGATGACAACCTAGA
The DNA here is from genome assembly GCA_031772625.1 of Pinus tabuliformis. NCBI lineage: Eukaryota > Viridiplantae > Streptophyta > Pinopsida > Pinales > Pinaceae > Pinus > Pinus tabuliformis. The sequence continues at coordinate 2,605,667 of CM062813.1, forward strand.
TGCCCTAGGGCCACCAACCATCTAAGGACTCAAGAAATCAAACAAAAGGAAGGAAAATAAAAAAGAACATAAACCAATCAAAATGAAGCTTTCCAGTCAGGGAGAACACAACCTAAACAAGCTTAGAGGCAGAAATCGAGAGAGAAAGACGCATTGGTCGAGATCTAGGGAAAACCCTAATCTTTACCTATAGGCATCGGCATGACCACCTAAATGACAACGAGCGCCAGAAGGGGGTCGACATGATTGTTTCTAAGAAATTCACATTGATCGGTGCAACTGTTAAGAAAATAAGCACGCTGATCGAGGATGCAAGGAAAAAAAATTAAAGGCTAAGACCAGACTTGCTAGTGTAAATTTCAGACCTAGAGCAGCAAACCAGACAAAGCAGACAGGACTAAAGGGAAATGGTGATACTAGAAAAGTTTACACAAAACCATGAAATTACAAACAAGTAAACATAAGGATTGACGTCCCCATTGGAGTCACCAATTTGTGGTGCAGGTAAATTCTAAGTGTGGACACAAACAATTCCTCTAGCCCGAGAGAGCGGGTCTAGCCACAAACAAACAATCTATGGAAGATCTCCTTAGGCTAGAATCAAATAAGAGGGCCTACCTCTTAGTACACTATTCTTCTTGGTGATGATCTTGCTTCCTCGCTCCAACTATCTTCTGTTTCCTTCCTTCGAACACCTGAAACAAGTCAACAACAACAAACAACAAATGTGATAACATACAAATTGCATTCAGCCTACTTAACAGGTCAAGAAACATTAAGCCATAAATATGTAAGATGACATTTCATGTAGGAAATCAATCGATAGTTGCATCTATATTAGTTCAAGAAGAGATTACAACCGATGTCTTGACGTTGTTGTTCTCTTCTGACATATCTAGGTTCCCACACACTTCTGCTAGCATCTCATGGATAACCTCAATAATGGTAGTCTCAAGGCTCTTCCATTTAGTCTTCACACCAAACCAAACTCACAATTCTCCCTTAAACACAAGCTAAAAAGCTACAAACTATGGGTAGCTTGTTGACTACAAAATCAAAACTTCAGTGAGAACTTAATTAGGACTAAAAGCTAACTTGTGCTTAGGAAAAAGAGAGGTTTATATAGATTGGATGGAGGGGAGATGGTTCCTCTTTTCATGGGAGAAGGCCTTATCTCTTGGATTAGTTCCATCCTAATAAGGGAAAGGAACCCAAACTGACCTCCTCGACTCCATCCGGCCTAACCATTTACCAGACTTCCGTTACGAAGCTTCTAGAGCTAGAAGCTTCGGCTCCATATTTAAAAAACTTTCCAAAAGAGGATCGACGTGACTGAGAAAGGGCTCAGTCAATCCAATCGACGCTAGGGACAGTTGTAATCCCTGCATATCGGCATGAGGAGGACACGGGTCATTAGCGCCAGTCTTGTAAACTGGGATAAACAAAAGATTTTTGGGAAATGATGCAAAAGGGAATTGTTCTGCTCATGAAGAGGGACACAATGGGAGTTTCTTCATGATAGGAAAGCATGTTGGGTACACTGTAGAGGTCCTCCAGGATCGTGGATGGGGAGTACAGGGATAGTGACAAAATGTTGTGTAACAAGAACCATGATGTTCTTTGTATTTATGGGTAGTTTTATTAATTAGCTGATGTACATTTCCCTTGATTATTTCACTCCTCAGGCTCTAAATCTTCCACGAGGGTGGTCAAATGAAAGAAAAATTGTAGTGTAGTTGGCCTATGGTTGGGTGGAAAGTTTAAGTCCCTCCCTCAGTTGTTATTCATTCTAATATTAATAAGATAAGTATATTTACTTGCATACTTGTATATACATATTTTCATTGTGAATGATGAATGTTGTTATGTATTATAACAATTGATGTACCGACACTATTGATGAAGAACATGATAATTCTTGCATATTGTAATGAGAAGTTCTTGTGATTATTCTCATGGTGTGAGGTACTTGTAGATCCCTATAGCTACTGATAACCTTCCCTGCTGATCTATTTATATGATAATGTATGGCTATCTAAGAATCTTTGCAATTTTTTTGTTAATATGATGAATATGGAAAGCTAAGATTTAACATGGATTTTTGTTGTTAAAAGGCTAATTGTTTTCTTTCTCTAGTCAAGGGAAATTAATTAAATAATGCATGATATATAAGTGGAACTGATGGAAATGTTGAGATTCATTCTTTGGAGGAACTCATGTTTTTGTAATTGAAATTATAGAGTGCTTTTAGTCATGGCTTGGCTAGTTCTAATGTCTGATGGTAGGAAAGTTTATAGCTACTTGAGTGTATTTGTTTATGGAAATCACTCGAATTAGTAATGCTTGAATAAGGGAATTACTCTTGTGAGCATTAATGTTCCGGGAAAGCCAGGTTTCATGAGGAGAACCTTGCAAGTCCCTGAATTGCTTGAAAACCATTATGAGTTTGAATAAGGCAAAGTTTTCCTTATATCTAGGCCCTCATAAATAATCTCAGAACTTTGTATCAGGGTCGGATACACTTTATGCCGCTCGGGCATATCCATGCATCTCAACAATTTATCCTGGTGCATTTTGTAGAGGCACTGGATTCTAAAGGCTCGGATGTACTCATGAAGAAGTTAAATGGAAGACACATCTGAGGTGGGGCCTAGTTGGGCTAAACCCTCGAAATGTTGAACATGGGGGTTAGTGCACAAGGATATCCGAGTGTGGCACAGTTACTCCAAATGTTGGAAGCACCAGATAAGTAAATAGTTGAATCTATTGGAGAAAAACTGGATACATTTGGTATCCAAATATCTTATATTTATTGTGGAGTAACCTTTCAAAGGAGCCAAATTCTTTTAAGTTTCAGATATGTATGCAAGACAAATTAAAGTGGAGAGAATTATGGTGGGGCCTAGTTTGGGCTAAATCTAGAGATGGTTAGATTAATACTTCATTTGATAGATATCTGGAGCGATGTTAAAATACCAAGAACCAGATGTGGTGAATACACCACAACGTCGGATGTTGTGGGTGGTTTGGATGCATTCAAGGATTTGGAAGGTTGAACTATTTTAAGAACTTGGGAAACTTGAATTACGCAAATAACTAGATATACACAAAACATAGGATTTACATGTTAAGAGTCAGACTCGTGAGACCCATGGGCTAGGTGATGTGGTAGGTTCCATGTGGACTTAGCCACAATCACGTTGGTTCTAAGAATGATGTGGACCCACTAGGGTGAGGTGGAGTTTCCATGTGGGTCTCACATTGGAGGTCCTTGCCTATGTGGTAGGAATTAAATGACCAAAATTTTAATGGGATTAACTTTTGATGTGGGCATCAGACCGAGATAAAATTTAAAATTGTCGAAAAGCTCTTGATGAGCTCGATCCAACAGTGGTATCAAAATTTGATTCTGATAACTTTTCAGGTGGAGGATTTTTTTAACCCCATTTACATAACATACCTTGGATATTAGGTTAAAATTTAAAAGTAACACCTCCCATTCATCCTGGAAAGTCCAAGGGGGTGGGAGGGATTGATACTGAGTGGTATAAGAGCATGGTTCAATACTAAACCTAGATGGGCTCAAGAAAAAAGGAAATTAAAACAAATGGTTCTACATTGGACCTTTGGAAATAATATTTATAGTTCTGATATAGAGTATCAGAGCCCCCAGGTTCAGAACTTGGACTAAATAGGCATAGGAGGATATGTTTAATACCTCCGTTACAATGTGGAATACCACACTTTGTGTTAATTAAAGGATGATTGTTTGTTGTGTGAAAATGGGTGTTGACTATAGAATTGACTTGTGATTGTGTGTTGTATGCATTTGTTGATATCAAAATTGTGAAAGGATAGGAACAACATATTATAATATGTTAGTGGTTTTCTAATTAGAATACTAAATTGCATATGTTATGGATTCAAGTATTGGTAAAAAGGTTGATTTTAAATTTAGTGATGACATGGTTATAAACATGTTGGTATGTGTTTTTGATTCCTGGAATATGTGGCTGATGTGGGTTCTAGATGTGTGAACAACAACATATAACCATACTCTAGGCCAACATGTATGGTGTTAGCATGGCAAGGTAACAAGTTAATTTTTCTATGTTGACATAACTAATAGTTGGGTGTGTGTGACAACACATAAGAATACCCAATTACAACAAGAAACAAAAGGATGGACAATTGTATGGTATAGCATGGTATGGACAAAGTCCATTGAGATAAAGAGGGGGAATATTCCCATAATGGGATAGAAACCTTTAGGATCTTGAAAGATAAGTTGAAGAAAATTGGAACATCATGATGACAAGGTAAGAAAGGAACATCATAAGGCTAGAGAGAAAATAAATCCAATTTCATGTTAGAATTGTGGACAAGCACATGTGAAGAAAGGCTGCCCTCACATATAGTGAAAGAGGAAGAATAGTTCATGTGAATTCCAAGCACATGAACTAGAAATCTATAATATAGGAAGAGGTGAGGGAGCATCCCATCAAGCTCTATAAAACACTGTAAAGTCCCTCTTCATCTATTTAGGAGGGTGTTGGAATTTTGAGGTTGTTATAAACCTTAGAAAGGGCGTCTTTTAGCACATTATGCACATGTTGGAGATGGACACGTTGAAAACAAGAACTCAGGGGATTGGGTTTGTTCTCGGCTAATGAATAATGCGTGAAGGGGATGTTTTACATGTTTTGTTGTTATTGTTCGCTACAATTTTTCTTGCTGCTTTTGTTTCTTGACATTGAGCATAGTCATGTTGCTTTATATTTTTGTCATGTGTCTCTATTGTGGTTTTCCTCTATTTTTCATTCTTTATTATTGTCATTTGTTGTTTGGTCTTGGTGGTTTCTTGGGTGTGGGAAAGGAAAGAGAAGGAGCTCTGGAGAAGAGCCTAATAAAATCTAACCGGAAGTGAAATACCCTATTTAAACCTTGTACATATGATAAATGACAGTGGAAGGTAGAAGAAGATGATAAAACAACTAGGTGGACTCACTAGGTCCACATGAATAAAATGGACAGTGACATGAAAACTATGAAAATAGCATAAGAAGGAAGTTCACTTAACTGAACTGTGCATGGTTGATGTGTGTGTGTGCTCTATCTTTCATAAATATGAGAAAGATGGGAAGGTGAATAAAGGTATGAGGTTAGCCCCACGGGGGTAGGCGAGTTGGTAATCACAATGCGGTGAAGTTCGTTAGAAAGGTGGGCTCCGTACTGAAGGTCGCGAGTTCAAATCACCTGGACTTACCCTGGCGCTGTATAGAGGGGCGGGCGCAACTCCCGGTGGTTATAGAGGTAGCGGTCAGAATCGACCTCGTGTAACGCGAGTCGCGAGGCTGCCCCTGTTGCCGATTCCACTGTAAAAAATAAAAAAAAAAAAAATAATAATATATATATATATATATATATATATATATAGAGGTTGCTAATCGATCTGAAAGGACATTAGTTGAGAACCATCATAGTAATAAGTGATTAATCTTTAAAAATATGATCAATATGTGAATGATATGAAAATAAATTAGTACTTACCATGTTTTGGGTAACGCAGTGAGGTTATTTAATGGATTCCATGTTGTATGGAACATCATTGGGCAAGTGAGAAAGAATGCACTACTATTGAATATTATCATTATTAATATGTTATGTTTATGCTCCAAATATTTTTTTTTGGACATGAATGAAAACGATAAGGGTTGGAAATTAACAATGTATGCTTAGCATGGATGAGGATGTGCTGGAATTGAATGCAAATAAATATATATTTATGAGGTTTCGATCAAAATATATGAATGGATGAGTTGACGAATTTATGACTAATGTGTGAGGTTGATATCATTTCGGGAATGAGTGAGTAGTGCGCCATCAGGGGTGTTATCAACCAATTGGACCCTTCAAAAGGATTCAATTGAAAACGCTCACAATGATAGCTAAGTAAATAAGGCAGTAGTAAGCCAAGGTAAGAGGATAAAGGAAAGGAATTGGGTAATAATTTGTTCAACTAAATTTGGAAACTAATGTTTTAGTGTAATGCATGCTTGCATGGATACCAGGAAGTAGTATGAAGAAAGGCAGGGAGCCTTCAATATGAAACATTGCAATGAATTTTAAAATGTCTACTAAATAAAATGGAGAATTAAAATGCTAATGATTTAGAGATATGCATTTCTTGGTCCTAACTTGTTAGTATGTTGGAATGAATGCTTAATTGCATAATGAAATGCTTGGAATAAATATGATGTGCATGCAAAATGTAATAAAAACATCATTTTAATATATTTGAATTTAATTGGAGTGGTAGAATTATTACGAGTCTAATAATTCGGAAGTCACTTCAGGCTATTATGAATTTATGCAAAATGATATTGCATATGTACGTATATAAACACTGATAAGAGTTGGTTGATTGAAAGATCAGACTGCAAGAAATTTGTTTTCTTAGTGTGAGATCAAAGCCACCATGATAGATCAACAACACCTGTAAAGGAGCCCAATGAAATGACTACACATATCATGCCTATGAGATCAGGCTTATGGATGAAGCAAGGATTGGGCAATTAAAATTTCTGCATTGAAATTTTTGAGTATATCACATGAAATAAATTAAATGTTGTGACACATGTGAAATAATGTAGTTGGGAACTTAGGAAGAAGATTATCATGATGGCATTGCTGGGAGTAATTCATAACCATGACCTTCACTATAAGACTCCTTGAGTAGCGTAGTGGATAAATTCAGATGGGTACTTGGCCACGAGACTCCATGCACATGTTATTAGAACATCCCAAGAAGGTGTTTGGTCGTAAGACTCTAATGACTAACCCATGCAGGAAAACCTTGGGATGGGTAGACTACTAGGGTTTCTTAGGCATGGACGTGTGATTATGTATGTCGGGATGGTAGGGTAGGTATGATTATATCTGCCAAGATGTAAATGGAGGTGTGATGATATTCCTACCGACGGAGATGATGTGCCCATGTTCAATAGGAGGTGAGGAAGAGGGGGGGCTTGTTTGGAGTTGTACAAAAACATTTTCGAAGCAATATGTTAATAGGTAGATACATGTTATGGATTCCTGTAGTGCTTAACAGGTGGAAGCATGTTTTAGATTCCTGTGGTGTGTAGCAGTGGATTTTGTGGAGCTTGTTTGGTAAAGAAGGAGATAAATACTGCGTGGAGCTATGAAACACTAAGTATTTGATTTGTCTTTGAAATCCCTCAGTGCTTGTGAACTAACCTAACCAAAGAGGTAAGTATCAATTACTAGTTCAAAATTTTTTTTTAAAGATTATGATTTAATTCGGTTTAAGTTCTGATGTGTATGACTTATGTTTTAATATGATTATGTTGTGAAAATTTTATGGAAAATTTTGATTATTAATCTCATGAGACTCATGTACCTGTGATGTAGGTAAGCTATTGAACTTTCTAACATGCATTTATGAGGTTGATTGCAAAACAAACAACATCAACTTAATGATATCATAGTGCATAACAACATGATGGAGCTAAAGATTTGAGGAACTAGGCCATTATGGTGATATTGGAACCCCATGATATGCATTGATCACCATGAGGTATAACATGACTAATATTTTGTGTTATTAAAGTAATGAAGAGGGATGCCTTGGCTATGAAGAATATTCTTATGTGAGGAAGCCTTGCTAAGGGATGGATCTCCTGAGGGACTAATGGCGCAAAGAAGGGGATGCCTGAACTTGGAAGGTGAGTGACTGCATGGAAGAGGAAACAGATCGCTCGAGGTACTGATGAAGTAGAGAAGGGAAGGCTGGAACTTGGAAAGTGAACAATTTTGAAGGATTCATGTGCATATTCATTGGGATCAGAGATGCATCACGTGTGTCACGAGAAATAATGGGATGAATAGTTCTCTAAAGGATCACTGAGCACAATGGATGGCATGGTTAGGAATTGGAGGCGATTCACACTAATCAAGCAAGTCAAAGTGAAACGGAGGCACTTTGGACCAAATGTATCCACTTGGGAAATCGTTGATTAGATGAGGGTATCATACCAATTTTCGTTTGATATGTAAGAAATTGTAAATGTAAAAGAGATATGCATATAAAGCTCATTGTTGAAAATTTGTGTTTTATGTATAGAACACCAAGGACGACGTTCCTCTAAGGGGGTGGGGTCTGTAACAACCTTTTGGGCTGCCTCCTCATGTAAATATTATTATGTACAATTTTCATTGTAAATAATTTTGAAAAATATAAAAACAATTAGGCTGAGAAGAGGACATAGATTCAAAGAGGAGGAGGATTTGCTTGGGAAAATTGTTAAACTCATAATTTTGCAATTATTTTACCAACTATCTTCCTGTGAATTAAAGGACACGGTGGTGTAAACATTGAATATGTGTATGGGCCTCCTGAGCATAGGATGAGCCCATATCATCTCTTGTTGGAGTGTGTTGGTATGGTAACATGCAAATGGAAGGGACAAGTTGGATAGAGAAAAATACACATACAAGAAGGTTTGGGGGCATGCTCGAGATATAGGGGGTGCACAAGACACTCAGGGATAAGCGTAGAAAGAAAGAAGGAATAGTGTAATGTATATGTATCATGCTTGAGAGATCACATGCATGAGGAGAAGGAGATACACAACATGAAGGTTTGTGAGTATGCTTGACACAAAGCATATGCTCAATAAAACACACAGACAGAGAGAGAAAAGAAGACACTAGATTGAAGGGCACACAAGAACACATGGTTGGGAGAAGGAAAAGTGTTTGGTAGGAGGAGCCATAGTGGGTTCGGGAAATCCTATTGGGTTGCAGGTGGAATGATTGTGTATTTTTGAACTCTTATGGTGTTGTTTGGTAGGAAGAGCCATAAAGGGTTCACAAAATATTGTTGCGTTTCAGGTGGAACCATTGTATATTTTGAACTCTTGTGGTGTTATTTGGCAGGAGGAGACATTGATTTCTGGAATCCTGCTGGGTTCAGTAGGTGGAACCATGATTTTCTCTAGATTCTTGGGTGGTTTTATTGACTAGTTGGTGTACATTTCCTTGAACACTTTTTTCCTCAAGCTCTAAATCTAACTTGAGGGTGGTCAAGTGCAAGAAAAAATTGTAGTGCAGTTGGCCTACGACTGGGTGGAGAGTTGAAGTCCCGTCCTTAGTTGCCAGTCATTGCAATATTAATAAGATAAATATATTTACTTTCATACCTGTGCATACATATTTTCATTGTGAATAATGAATGTTGTTATGTATTATAACAATGGGTGTATCAACACTATTGATGAAGAACATGATAATTATTGTGTATTGTAATGATAAGTTATTGTGATTATTCTCATGGTGTGAGGGACTTGCAGATCCCTATAGTTGTCAATAGGTTCCCTGATTTACTAAGCTATTTACATGACAATATATGATTTCCTAGGAAAATTTGCAATTATGTTGTTAATATTCTAAATATGACAAGCTAAGATTTAACATTGATTTCTGTTGTTAAAAGGCTAATTTTTTGATTTCTCTAGTCAAGGGAAATTAATTAAATAATGCATGATATATCGGTGGATCTGATGGCAATGTTGAGATTCATTCTATGGAGGATCTAGTGCTTTTATAATTGAAATTATATAGTGTTGTTAGTCATGGCTTGGCTAATTCCAATGATTTTTGGTAGGAAAGTTGATAGCTACTTGAGTGTATTTGTCTATGGAAATCACTTGAATCAATTATGCTTGAATAAGGGAAATTTTCCTATGAGCATTGATGTTCCGGGAAAACCAACTTTCATGGGGAGAACCTTGGAAAGTCCCTGAAATGCTTAAAAACCATTCTAAGTCTAAAATAAGGCGGAGTTTTACCTTATATCTGGGCCCTGTGAAATTATCCTAAAGCATTGTATTCAGACCAAATACACTTTATACCACCTAGACATATCCAAGAAAATTACCTTGGTGTATTTTGTGGAGGAACTAGATTCGAAAGGGACAAGATGTATTCTCGAAGAAGTTAAGTGGAAGACACATCTAGGGTGGGGCCTAGTTGAGATAAACCCTCAAAAGGAAGTATGTAGGGGTTAGCATGCAAGGATATCTGGGGGTGGCGTAGTTAATCCAAATGTCATAGGTAATGGATAATAAACAATCATATCTATTCGAGAAAATATGAACACATCTGGGAATTCATATATCTGATATTTATTGTAGAGGAACCAAATTCTTTTAAGTTCCAGATATGTCTGCAAGACAAATTTAAAGTGGAGGTCATTAATAGTAGGGCCCAATTTGGGCTAAATCCATAGAGGGCCAGATTATTACTCCATTTGATAGATATTTGGGGTGGCATAAAAAATTAGGCACCAGATACGTCAAATACACCATGATGTCGAATATCATGGAGAATATGAGAGGCTGAAATGTTTTAAGAACTTGGGAAACTCGGATTGCACCAATAATTGGATATACGTAAAACAAAAGATTTACACATGAAGGGCTGAACATATGGGGCCCATGGGCTAGGTGATGTGGTAGGTGCCACATGGACTTAACCATGGTCACATTGGTGTCGATACTAATGTGGAACCACAAGTGTGAGTGGTTTTGCGACGTGACAGGTCCTTGCATATGTAGCGGGGATTAAATGACAAAACTTCAAATGGGCATAACTTTTGATCCGAGCATCGGATTAAGATAAAATTTATTTTGTCGAAAATATCTCGATGAGCCCGATCCAATGGTGGTATCATAATTTGAATCTGAGAAATTTTTGTAGCCCCATTTCCATAATAGACCTTGGAGTTTGGGTTACAATTTAAAAGTAACACCTCCCACTCATCTTGTAAAGTCCAAGGGAATGGGAGGGAGTTTTACACTTTCATTGAGTAAGTTTTTGATACTTTGGATGGTAAGAAATACTTCTCATTTCTTGATGGATTCAACAAATATAAATAAATACAAATAGCTTTGTAAGATCGGGAAAATACTATTTTCACATGCCTTGGGGAACCTATGCATATAAGGTGTTACCCTATGGGTTATGCAATGCTCTCGCTAGTTTTAGAGAGATGTACTAGCCATATTTACTAATCTTATTCATGATTGTATTGGTATTTAGATGGATGACTTTTCTATATATGGTAATTATTTTCAAGAAACCCTGAACAATATTGAGAAAATTATAACTAGCAGCTAAGAAACAAACCTTACTTTCAATAATATAAAATGTAAAATAATGTAGACTGCAGGGATTTTTCTTGGGTGATATATATTTAATGTAGGAATACAAGTTGACCCTACAAAGATTGAAGTAATTACCAAGCTTCTAGTACCAAAAACCTAAAAGAAGGTGAGGAGATTTTTAGGACATGTTGGCTTCTATAGGATATTTATAGAAAAAATTACAAAAGAAGTTGCTCCTTTATTTAAATTGCTTCTTGAATATGCTAACTTCGCTTGGCATGTATTCTTCCAAGTTGATTTTGAAGGGTTGAAAGATAAGCTCACTAAGGAACCTATCTTGAGGGGACCAAAGTGGTCCCTTCCATTTCACATTTCCATGGATGACTCTCATACATCAAGATCCCTTGGAGTAGTTTTAGGACGATAGGAAAAACAATCTTCATATGCCATTTATTTTGTTATTAAGAATTGAACACCTGTTGAGATGAATTACATAGTCACAGAGAAATAGTTCTTAATAGTAGGACATGCAATAAATAAATTTAGACATTACATTACTGGGTATGAGTTTTTTATCCATATTGACCACTCAACCATAAAATATTTAATAAATACGTCAATAGAAAATGACATAGCTACTAGGTGGCTTTTATTTTTATAGGAGTTTCATGTTACTATTTTAGATAGGCCTATGAAACGAATTTAGTAGAAGATTTTATTTCCAGGATTCATAATGAGTGATTAGATACCCCTGTAAATGATGATTTTCCCGAAGAACATTTGTTTATTGTGTCCACTAACATTCCTTGGTTTGTAGATATCGAAAATTATATTGTTGTAGGAAGATTACCACAACATTTTCACCTAAATAAAAATAGAATATCATCAGAGATAGTGCCTCCTACTCATGGATTAAAGGATATCTCTTCTATACTAGATCATATATGATTATAAAAAAATGCATATGAGAAGATGATTTTTTTTATATCTTATAAGCATGTCATGATTAACCTTGTGAAGGACTCCACTAACAAAATAAAAACAGACAAGGCTTTTGATCAGGTTACTATTGTCCCACTCTTTTCATGGATGTGTTGATGCCTCGAAAATCGTTGCAACAACATCGGGAAAAACCACCAGGTCCGGACCTTAAAGGCAGCTCCTTTTCCGTTTGGTGTGGTGGCTCCGACTGGAAATAATGGGACCAGTTTCCCAATGGTTTATAGATAGGATGGATAAGTGGTTGATTTTCTAATATCTAATGATAATGGATGGATGATTTAATCTAAAAAGTAAAATTATAAACAACTAATCTATCCCGGGAAATTTCTGCTTTAGTGTAACTTTTGATGATCTTTATCTACAAACAGGCATATAGATGACTCTATTGGTAAATAAAGACATTTATTCATATGATAATTACTTTTTTCAAGTAGTTGAACAAAGTAATCATTAAAACATTATTACACTATTCTTCATATATCATTGACATAAATATGATTGAAAGAATAACACTCCTTAGACATTCAGTAGTGATAAGTATAAGGGTTGCTGTTAAAAGACATACATATATCCAATGATAGCAAGATTAAATAAATGTTGATTCACATGAAAGAATGGAGCAAAAGCATAGATAATAGTACCATATGTTATTTGGATCACTCCCGATATCAATCACATTCAAATTCCTTCTTCTAACTTAGAAACACTTCCACAACAAAGCAATAGTGCATATCTCATCAAAGCTTTCTTCGTTAAAATTCAGAATATTGGCCCAGTCTTCATAAAAAAAATATATCAGAAGCACAATAGTGTGACTTACTGATTTGAGTTTATACAAAAACTGAGGACCCTTTCCAAAACCATGAAAGGGTCTATAAATACTATCTAAGCTAACTAATTATGAAATAAAAATGCTATTAGGTGGTATAACCAAATCATGATAATCTCCTCGAAATAGGCCTGTTTGCAATCGGTAGCATGGTTCACTGTTTCGGCCGATCATCCTTTGGCTTGAGCTGGTAGATAGCAAGCATTGGTTGCAATTCTGGAGGGTGACTCAGACGAGAATGCAGTTGGGCTGAATATGTGGCATCGTGAATTTCGGGAATCATGTAGCCGATTGCATCGGTTAAACATTTGAGTGCTGCCCTTTGACTGTATTGTTTAACTAGGAAGAACCAAAAGGTATCCCAAGTTAAACTTTGGATGCCAGCGATTAATCTTTCGTTCTTCTCCAATTCTTGATTGCATATTTGTTCCAATAGTTTGGCTAACGACAATTTACCTGGAGTGCACTGTGAGATCAAGTTAGACAGATAAAGAGTATCATTGATTAACTCAATTAAATTATTGGTTGTTTATCTGCATCTTGAAGTTTCCCTTTTTGCTTTCATCAATTGTGACTGCCATTCTAGGAAAATAATCTCTTTGTGTGACTCTAGAATTTTAGGCAGATTTGCGACTTACCCTTCGCCGGTTTCTTGCCAAGCAAGAAAGTTGGTTAAAGTCTCATCGGCCTGTTCCAAATCCTGCCTGGCATCGACTGATTTTTCAATCATTGATGAAGTAATTTCACAGAGGGGCTCAACCAGGGAAATATTATGACATAGCAAATTTAGCTGTTTAACCATTGCTTTATTGATCTGGAGAGCTTCGGACCTAAAGTCTGCTAGTTGACGAAGACTCTTGAAGTTTTCTACCTATTGCGATAGTTGAGCAATTTGCTCATCTTTTGTTTTACTCATTTGTTCATTCATTGTCTTCAGCTTGGCCAATGCTGTGGATAATTCTTTTTGTTTTTGCACTGCGCTTTGGTCTATCCTCTGCTTCTCTTTGAGAAATTGTTCATTTAATTGGTTGTTTATCTGTTGTTGTGCTGCTAACTGTTGTTCTAACTGTTTTATCCTTTGCTGTCTTTCGGATACCTGTGACTGTAATGAAACAATTGTTTGGTCTTTTTCCTTGAGTAAATTGCTTACTTCCGATGCTTTATCCATAGTAGCTGCTGAGTAGGCTCCGGCATACTGAGAAAGTTTTGTGAGGTCTTCAGAAGGATTGAATTCTTCTTTCCATACCACATTAGCCATCTCTGTTTGTGCAGGTAAAAGGGAAGATTGATCAAATCTTCTCCTTTTCCTTTGTCTTTTTACTACATCCCTATGTTTGGGATTGTAGAAGACATCTAATGGTGGTATGTCTTCTATCTGCAAAACAATTTGATCTGATGGATCTTTAGGAATTATTTCTACATCTTTGCTGGTGGGCAGGCCGCTGGTTCCTTCAACTGGAACCGTACTTGTTGCTGTCTCATGACCAACTGTTACTTCAGGTGTGCTGAAACCTTGTGAACTTTCAGGATTGCTTATAATGGAATCGAATTTTTGCCATTCTTTAAGGAGCTTGGGATCAATCTGAGTATCTATATCGATGTGTTCACCGCCCTTTTCTTGTTCATTCTCCTGTTCTAGCTCTTTTCCTTTCTTGGAAATCTTCTCCATAGCAGGAGGATTGTCAACAATTTGTTGTTCAAACTCGCTTGACTGGATTGCTGGGGTGGTAGCTAATAATTCCAGAGGCAGAGTTTGCAACCTCTGTTCTCTGAGCCTATTGAATACTACCAGCCCTTCATCTTTATATCTCATCTTGGCCAATGTTTTTACCTGAAATAATGATTCTGCTGAGGAAAACAGGTCATCAAATTCATCTTTTTCATGATCAAACTTTGTAAGTTTGGCTTGTTCAAGAACATTATAGGCAACTTTCCTTGGATCATATTGCCTGTTGGGAATGGTTGCAAGATTGAGCATGTTTATTTTTCCTGCCTCCTTTTCTGCATGTTTGTAATCATGGAGAGTGTAAACACTACATCTCAAAGGAAATGTAGGCCACGCCTACTTTTTAGAAGTTCTAAGAGTTTTAGATGTTCCTGCTGTTGTTATCTGGTAGGCCAATTCCCGAGCTAACAGATTATCAGGTACATACAGAGGAAGGACATGAGGTCTTGTAAGGCTACCATAAAGTCTTATATATGTGAACTTGTCTTCTCCGAACCAATTTCCTACAGCAGTCAAGTCGATCCCTGCTTCCTCGAAAATCCTTGGGGTAGGTTTTATCAAAAATAGCATAGTAGATAGGCAACATGAAACCACTACAGATTTGGTAGAAATGGTCTTTATAGTGAGCCTTCTATAACATCTGATGATAAATGTGGATTGGCTTAGGGTCCTGGGGAGTCCATCTCCATTCGAGTACCGAATATTCAGAATTAAAGGAAAGAATATCCATAATATAAGCACTGTAATAAAAAGGGGGAATGGTCCTGGTAGTTTTGCGTGAATTTGATCTAAATTCAAGAATTGCAGTGCCTAATTTTTCGGACAATATGTTTGCCCAATCCATCACATAACTATTGACCGTTGCTTCCATTAAAGGAACCATTTCAATAGTGAACTTTGCAGAGTCATGCATTCCCCAAATTCTACACATCATTGCCCCGGCATAACAGTAAGGAGAAGACAATGATTCCACAGAGTACTTACCTGATGATTCATGTTTGTGCTTTGTGGGATTCTATCTCCACTGCGTAATTGGGGTCGATTCAGCCTCATTCTCAGCTGCGAACTTTTCAAGGAAGGCTTTGTTGTATTTCTTTTCAGGTTCAGGTAAGTGATACATCTTCCTTAAGTCATCAGGCTGAAATGAGCCAAAAATCCTCCCGTCAACTGTGCAAAATTTTTTGTTTGAAACTAGAATTTCTTCTACCACCCATCTCACTACGTCAGTGTATGGAAGAATTTTCTCACGCGCTGCTATTCTGTGCAAATATGAATCAGCTAAATCTTTGAGGGATGCTTTCGATTTTCTAGTTGAATCTTCCGTAGCTTCTTCCGATACTTCCTCAGGCTCCTTTGCTTCAATTAAATTGTAGATGCTTTGCCAACTAATATTTCCAAGGCCGAGGCACGTAGTGTCTGAGATTAACCCTTTTTTTCTTGGTCCTGGATCGTTGGTTGGCTGCACTGTTGTTGTAAGAACCGCTGCTGTGGATTTCTTTGATCTCTTTCCCATTTGTTTCAAATTCGTTATTTTAGCGGAGTTCTGCACAAGGAATGAGACCAATGTGATACAAAGAATAGCTAGTATGAACCAATATGAAAGAATTATGTCAATCAGTAGATAATAATGGATTATAGTGAAATTTCCGTAGATACAATCTAAAGGAAAATCTCTCCATAACTGCTTCATTGATTAGCCGTTTAACCTGTCAATCATGGTAAAGGAGTTTTTAAATGCCCATTATGTCGTTTATATGACGAATGATTCATTCAAGCGTGGCTTAGATTCTTTGACGGATAATCAGAAATAAATCGCAATCGGCGATTGGTAACATGAATGGAAAGGCTTAAATATTTGTCCAAAATATCTTCCACTCACCGAAAGGTGATACAATGCATGCAAGCCCTTTAAATACGCTTTTCGAAACATGCACCTTGATTTAATGCATCGCAATCGGGGATGGGTTCGGGTCATATTACTTATGCCATTGCAACTTCACCAACTGCCGATTGCGATACGCCTTATCGCATCGGAGGATTTGAATGTGCCATTAATCATGTGTTGGGTTGTTACCGCTGATTGCCGATGGCAATACACTTTATCGCATCGGAAAAATGAGGGAGGCTCTTTCATTATGCTTTGTGATTTACCTTTCCCGATATCCGATAGCGATTTCCTTTTTCGAATTGGTGCAAGTGAAGGGGTCTTTATATATGTTTCCCTTATTATTGCGATATACGATCTTGCGATCGCTTTATCGCAATAACAAAGAACTTTATAATTATTTAAAAGACCCACTTTATTTCTATTCAAAAGGTTTGTTTAAAATATATCATTTTCATTAAACCTTTTAATGAGGGTTTTTTTAATGATGGGTTAATACCAATTTATTCACACGTCTAAGTTTAAAAGGGACCCATTTCATATTATGATTTTTAAGTAAAAATTTTATGAAATGGGGGGTTGTTGTACAGCACAACAATTGGCAATTCACTGGAGAAACAATTATCTCTGAGAAATCAATTAAAATACTTAAACTTTCTTAATCTGAAAATCTTAGCTGATAGAAAAATTCTAATATAACTAGGTAATCATAAATTCTGAACATAATGATAACTATTTCTACTATTTTCTTCTCTTGTTAAAATTAAATACATTCTAAGTCTTAAATTAGCCTTAATTGGTTGATAATGATAAAACAAAAGACTTTTCCAACTTAGCTTTTATAATGACTCCTTTGTCATAGGTAGATCCTTTGCTGCCAACAAACATCTCTAGTCTCGACAGGGATACCTTTTAACCATTTGATCATTCATTATTCCATCCATTTCAGAGTATAATTAAAAAGAATGAATCCAAAAATATGTCTCCATATTTTTGTATCACTTTTTCTTTTTTCTTATTTTGTAAGATAAAAAGCCATTGTCTTGGTTTGGTGGCCAGCTGTTAGACAATGCCATTCACTGGTTGTAATTTAACTGAACAAGCTGGCTCGTGATGAGACCCCTTGTCTTATAATTATAAGCCATTACCATGTTTTGGTATGCAGTATTGGTAATGTCAGTTGAACTATTCCCCTATGATCATGGTAAGCAGGCTTGTAATAAGACCTCTTATCTTTTATATCAAATATATTTTAGAATTACACTCTGAGTAATTATAAACTTTTGATAAATGGGATGAACAATTTTCTCCTTAAGGGAACATGGATGACAGGGTGAGAGTTGAAGATGCTAAGATTGAATCAGTTTATGTTTTGTATTGATAACCGTTTTTAGGCTACTTGAAAACATTAAAATGATTTACAGTACTTCTAAATCTAGAGAAGATTTCACAAAAATAAAATGAGGTTTTCAGAATCTAAATATACCTAATTTCCTAGAATTTTCTCTTTCGTTTAAGGCTTCCATTTCTCAAAAGTAAATATCAGAACTATTTCTTTTGAGTAACCTTTTCAATATAGTAAAAACCAACGGGAGGCTTCTTACAACTTTATTTCGCTAAGATTCTAAAAATAAGTTATGCACACAAATTTTGCTGAAAATTGAATATTTACAAAGGGAGAAGGGGTTACCTCCTCAATTGAAGAATATTTTCAAGATAAGGCCGTTAACAGGAAGAGAATTTCTCTTTCCTGATAGATCTTGCAATATGAATGTAGAAGGGCATATCTTCTCGCTGATTTGAAATGGTCCAAGCCACATTTTCTGGAACTTAGTGTGTTTTCCTTTATCCTCATGGGCTTTGTCCCATTTCAAAACTAGATCACCAACTTGTAATTGTTTTGAACTGGTTGAAGTTGTATCGAAAGATGAATTGATAATTTGCTGATGTTTTGCATGTATAATTCTGGCTTTTTCCCTTTCTTCTTCTAATTTCAAGATTTGATCATATCTAAGTTGAATAGAAGATGAGGGACTTTCTTCAATAAACTGCCCTAAAGCTAGCGATGGAAGTACTAAATTTGCTGGTATGACAGCTTCCTTTCCATATACTAAATTAAATGGAGAAGTGTCTATGGAGGCCTTCTGTGTTATTCTGTCAGCCCATAGTGCAAATATCAAAGATTTATGCCAGTTTTTATGATTCTGCTCAATAGTTCTATTAATGATTTTGATAAGATTTTTATTGGTGGATTCTGTTAAACCAGTACCCTGAGAGTAATAATTTGCAGAATACTTCAATTTAAATCCCCTTTTGATAGCAAAATCAAATATAGAATTTCCAGAGAAATAAGATGCATTATCAAAAACAAGAGCGTTTGGGACACCAAACCTGGTAATAATGAATTGATCTATGAATTCCATGATTGCCTTAGAGTTTGTTGTCTTCAAAGGAATTACTTCAACCCACTTAGTGAAGTAATCAGTGGCTGTAAGGATATACCTATGCTGTTTGGATGAATGTGGAGTGATTTCCCCAATGATGTCCAATCCCCATTGTTCAAAAGGTTATTCAATGTTAACTGGTTGCAAAGGGAAGGTTGACTTCCTTTGTCTTCCACTAGTGGTTTGACAACTTTGGCATTTCCTTATGTATTCATGAGTATCTCTGAACAAGGTGGGCCAATAATATCCAGCATGAATGATTTTGTGAGCTGTTGTGTCAGCTCCAAAATGTCCTCCTGCTGGTCCGTCATGTAGCTCCTGCAAAACCTTTTGCGCTTCAGGTTTTTCTAAACATCTTAATAAAATTGAATCATAATTTTGCCTAAACAATACATCATCTACAATTATGAAGTTTTTCGCTTTCAATCTAATGGCACGTTTATTTTTATAGGAAAGATTAGAAGGAGCGTATCCATTTTTTAAATAGAAAATCAGATCTGCATATTGCGATTCAGGATCTGTGATACTTATTTGATTGATTTCTTCAGTATCTTTTGTACCTTCAGGTTCCTGAATATTGGATGCTCCTGCTAACAACCTGCAAAAACCTTGGCCTTTGACAATCTTTGCTGGCTTGATTTCTAAGTCATATTCTTGTTTGTTGTGACCCAATTTTCTCTCTTTTCTCCTAATTCCCTTTGAACTAGTAATTGTCTTACTGCTGAAAAAGGAACTATAACTTTTGTGTGAGCTTTTAAGAGAAAGGGTCTGTAGTGTCTTATGGCTTTGTACACAGCGAAGGCTTGTTTTTCAACTTCCGAATAATTAAGTTCAGCACCTTGAAGATTTGAGCTGTAAAATGAAATTGGTGCTTCCAAGTTTTGATCGTTAATCTGAGTCAGCACTGCTGCATAAGATGAAACAGATGCAAGGGTATATAGCATGAAATGATTAGAAAAATTGGGAGTGCTTAAAGCAGGGGCATTTATGATTGATTGTTTGATGGAATCAAATGCCTCTTTCTCTGCAGGCCCCCATTTAAACACTGAATTTTTCTTAATCATGATTTGTAAGGGCAAAATAATTTGGGAAAAATCCGGAACAAATCTTTTTACAAAGTTAATTTGACCCAAAAATGACTGCATGAATTTTTTATTATGAGGGAATGGAATATCAGAAATCTCTTTGATTCTATCTGGATCAACATAAATACCATCCTTTGAAACAATGAAGCCCATGAGCTTTCCTTGATTAAGAGCAAAAAAGGACTTTTTTGGATTGAGTGAGATACCATACCTTCTGCAGCGTTTAAAGACTTGTTTCAAATCATGTAAATGATTTGATCTCTTTTTGGAAAATACAGTTATATCATCTAAATAGACAACTACTGATTTATTGATCAAACCTTTGAATGCTATGTCCATTGCTCTTTGGAATGTAGCTCAAGCATTGATAAGTCCAAAAGGCATTTTTTGGTAAGCATAAGTTCCCCACTTGGTTCTAAAGGTAGTTTTAAGTTTGTCATCAGGATGGACCAAAATTTGGTTATATCCTGAAAAACCATCTAAAAAGGACATTAACTCAGAACCAGCTACTGAATGGAGTGTCTGCTCCATGGTAGGTAAAGGGAAGTTATCCTTTTGGCTTGCCTTGTTAAGATTTCTGAAATCGATACAAATCCTAATGTTGTCATTTTTCTTTCTCACTGGCACCATATTGGACACCCAGTTTAAATGTCTAAATGGAAAAATTATCTTAGCCTTTAAGAGTTTGTTTAGTTCAGCCTTTATTTGACTCTCTAGGTTAGGATGAATCTTCCTTAACTTCTGTTGCATTGGTTTTTGTTCAAAAAGCATTGGAATAGTATGCTGAATGATTGATGTATCGTATGTTTTCAAATCATCATATTTCCAAGCGAAGACATATTTATTCTTACACAATAATCTAATGAATGCAATTCTTTCTTCTGAAGAAAGTCTTAATCCCAAATTGATGTTTTGAGGATTTTTCTCAGTACCTAGGTTTATCAATTCAAATCTTAAAGTCAAACTCTGAAGCTTTGAATTGGTCACTTGTTTAAACCTGACTTTAATATCAAAAAGATCTTCAAGCTTGACGACTGGTTTAGGTATTGAGTTTTCTTCTTGCTTTTCCTTCATTTGGAGGTCATGATCACTTTCATCAATGATTTGATCATCATAGGACTTGTCAAAAGTCAAGAAGTTTAAAATGTCTTCATCATGATTGAACACTCGCCAATTGATGACATTATCGGGAATTAATGGTCTAAAAATTAACTCTGCTGAAAATCTGTCTGGGGTATAATCTTCAGATGGAAGGAGCTTGGAAGCAACATTAGCTAGTAGGTCGGCTGCTGCGTTCTAGGACCTAGGGATGGGAGAAATATTGAATGCTAAAAATTGAGATATGAGTTCTTGCACCAAAGACTGATAGTGTTTGAGATGACTAGAAAGGCAATGAATTATTTTTTAAACTTGTTTTATGATAATTTCTGAATCACCGAACACTTTTAAATATTGAACTTTAAGACCAATTGTTTTGTAGAGTCCTTGAACTAAGGTCTCATATTCAGCTGTATTGTTTGTGCATTCAAATTCCAATCTGCATGATAACATGGTTTTTTCTCTCTCAGGACTAACTAAAATACATCCTGCTCCTACACTTTCACTAGATTTAGACCCATCAAAGTATAGTGACCAAAATAAAGAATTATCAACAATTTTATTTACAGTCTCCTCAAAAATATTAACACATCTTGATCTATCTGTTTGTGAAAAAATTTCGATTTGAGATGTGAAATTATTAACTGAGAAAGGAGATGGTTGGGCAGTGAAATTGCCAAAGAATGATTCGGATGAGTAATTCCCCAAAATATTGTTATTGAATGCTATTGGTTGATTTTCTTGTTCGAATTCAGTAACAGTATGGGTCATGTGTTTCTCCCGATCGATCTTAATCTGATTTGGCTTTCCTTTATAAGGTAGCCACATATGGGACCAATCGGTGGAAATATAACCATGGAGTTTCTCAGACCAGTCTCTACTCAAAATCAAACCATAGAATTCAGGTATATCAGCGATTAAAATATCAATTCTCTGAACTACTCTTGGATCAGCTGATAACCTGATAGTTACTGAGTTGATTTCTCCTAAAACCTAGACCTTAGTTCTATCCAACTGTACAATATGAATTACAGACTTTTGGGGTTCAATGTTCAGTTTTGAACAAACTGAAGCTGGCATTATATTAGAGGAAGCCCCTGAGTCAATCAAACAGTTGTGTAGATTTCTATTATAGATCTCATAGGTTAAGAGGAAAGGAGGAGTATGGGAATTCGATCTATCCCCAATTAAAACAACATCAGTAGCTTCTACTCTACCGGGAGGTGGTTAGCCTGACTCATTAGCAGCTTTTGACAATACAACATTAGGAAGAGGAGAAGAAGGTACAACATTTAACTCCCTAAGAAGTAATTTCTGTTGATGTTTGAGTTTACTAAGCTCAAACATAGTAATATTTGCCTTTTTCTTCTTCATGTCTTCAATAATATTGTAGTCCATAGAATCTGTAACTACTAATGTCTTAGATGTTGAAGGTGGATTTGAAGATGATGGCTGACTTTGGGATGGTATTGCTACAGCTTTCTTTGTGGGAACCTTTTCTTTAGTAGTAGTGGTACTTGCATTCATTTTCTTTGAAGTTGTCTGAACAGGTTCAGGAGAACCCTTACTCCTGGTAGTCACAGGGAAAGCTTCCTGTTCATTTTCTGTATCGGAATTAGGTAAAATAAAGTCCCACATCCCATGACATTCTACAGTCTCCTCTTCTTCAGGTTCTGCGGATGACAAGACTGTTTCATCCTCTTCTTCCTCTTCAAGATCTGAGTCTGCATTAGATATAGCATTTGGTGGTTTTGATTCAGGTTTCTTAAAATTTCTAAATGGCCTTTTTGTTGAAGTCTCAGCTACTTGCTTCTTGATTTCTACCATTTCATTTGACATAGTCTTGAGAACTTTTTGTAGACCCTCCATATCATATGGATCTTTAGGGGTTTTCTTCTTTGAATCATCCTTAAAAGAATTTTTTTTGGATTTTCTGTCTTCAAGAGTAGCTTTCTTTTCTAAAGCAATAATGTGTTTCTCTACAATAAGCGCCTCTTTCATGTTTTCAGCTAAAGTTGGTTTCGCAGCTCTATCTACAAAAATAGCTATATTTGAAGTTAGGGCTGTTATATACCATTCACTTCTAATTTGCTCACTTGGTTTAGAGGTGGTTGGAATCTTATTCAAGAGTTTATTAAATCGTGAGTTGAACTCCTTTATAGGTTCTTTAGATTCTATCCTAAGATTCGAGAGATCGTTGATTGATGTTGCTAAAGATCTGTCATCGCCATACTTAGTCAGAAACTATTCTTGAAAAATGTTCCAACTCGTAATGGATCCAGAGGGCAGGGAAAAATACCAAGACCCAGCTGATCCTTGTAAGGTATAAGCGAAAAGCCTAACAACAACATCTTCCTCAGTTACTCCTTTTAAATTAACTGATAACATGAAATTGTTAATATGCTCGTCGGCTTGTGTTCCTGCATCTGGGTTAAATTTCGGAACCATTTTTCAGGATGATCTGGCAATGGATGTAATGGTGCAGGCATAGTGACCGCACCAGGATTACTCCATGGATTCTGAGCCATTGTAAAATTAATAGTAGATGATATTGCCGATGAAATTCCAGATGTTTGGGAAGGAGTTGATATTGAGGTTTGAGGTGGTTGGGATGTTGAAGTTCCTGATCCCTGTTGAACAACAATGTGTAATGGAGGAGTGGATGGCTGACTTCGCACTGGAGAAGATGAGATGGAGGATGATGATGAGAAAGTCTCACTGTCAGATCCTTCAGTGGTCTTTTTTTCCCTTTTCCTTTTGGGTAAAGGCAACTCAGTAGGTTCAATACCGAGCTTTCCACTCTGAAGTCTGGTGAGAGGGTGAGGTGGATTGAATTGCGAAGTTTCACTACCTTGAGATACCTCAGATTTCTGTGGTGATATCGAAAAGCCTTGAAGTTTATGGATGAGAGACTGAACTTCAGGAGACTCAGGACTTAATCGTTCTGGGGTATGTTGGGTTTGAGCAGTGGTAGTTGACTCCTCTTCTTCTCGTTTGAATACTGGTGTTCCAGCATGCAAAGGGGAGGTCTGAGGTGAGGTGGAGGGAGATTTACTCTCAGAATGGGTTATAGGTTTGGGTTTGCTCGCCATTCACAGTTCATGCCCTCCTTCTAGCACCAAAAATGTTGATGCCTCGAAAATCGCTGCAACAACATCGGGGAAAACCACCCAGTCCGGACCTTAAAGGCAACTCCTTTTCCGTTTGGTGTGGTGGCTCCGACTGGAAATAATGGGACCAGTTTCCCAATGGTTTGTAGATAGGATGGATAAGTGGTTGATTTTCTAATATCTAATGATAATGGATGGATGATTTAATCTAAAATGTAAAATTATAAACAACTAATCTATCCCGGGAAATTTCTGCTTTAGTGTAACTTTTGATGATCTTTATCTACAAACAGGCATATAGATGACTCTATTGGTAAACAAAGACATTTATTCATATGATAATTACTTTGTTCAAGTAGTTGAACAAAGTAATCATTAAAACATTATTACACTATTCTTCATATATCATTGACATAAATATGATTGAAAGAATAACACTCCTTAGACATTCAATAGTGATAAGTATAAGGACTGCTGTTAAAACACATACATATATCCAATGATAGCAAGATTAAATAAATGCTGATTCACATGAAAGAATGGAGCAAAAGCATAGATAATAGTACCATATGTTATTTGGATCACTCCCGATATCAATCGCATTCAAATTCCTTCTTCTAACTTAGAAACACTTCCACAACAAAGCAATAGTGCATATCTCATCAAAGCTTTCTTCGTTAAAATTCAGAATATTGGCCCAGTCTTCATAAAAAAAAATATCAGAAGCACAATAGTGTGACTTACTGATTTGAGTTTATACAAAAACCGAGGACCCTTTCCAAAACCATGAAAGGGTCTATAAATACTATCTAAGCTAACTAATTATGAAATAAAAATGCTATTAGGTGGAATAACCAAATCAAGAGAATTTCCTCGAAATAGGCCTGTTTGCAGTCGGTAGCATGATTCACTGTTTCGGTCGATCATCCTTTGGCTTGAGCTGGCAGATAGCAAGCATTGGTTGCAATTCTGGAGGGTGACTCAGACGAGAATGCTCATGAATTTTGGGAATCATGTAACCGATTGCATCGGTTAAACATTTGAGTGTTGCCCTTTGACTGTATGGTTTAACTAGGAAGAACCAAAAGGTATCCCAAGTTAAACTTTGGATGCCGGCGATTAATCTTTCGTTCTTCTCCAATTCTTGATTGCATGTTTGTTCCAATACTTTGGCTAACGGAAATTTACCTGGAGTGCACTGTGAAATCAAGTTAGACAGATAAAGAGTATCATTGATTAACTCAATTAAATTACTGGTTGTTGATCTGCATCTTGAAGTTTCCCTTTCTGCTTTCATCAATTGTGACTGCCATTCTAGGAAAAGAATCTCTTTGTGTGACTCTAGAATTTTAGGTAGATTTGTGGCTTGTCCTTCGCTGGTTTCTTGCCAAGCAAGAAAGTTGGTTAAAGTCTCATCGGCTTGTTCCAAATCCTGCCTGGCGTTGACTGATTTGTCAATCATTGATGAAGTAATCTCACAGAGGGGCTCAACCAGGGAAATATTATGACATAGCAAATTTAGCTATTTAACCAATGCTTTATTGATCTGAAGAGCTTTGGACCTGAAGTCTGCTGGTTGAGGAAGACTCCTGAACTTTTCTAGCTGTTGCGATAGTTGAGCGATTTGCTCATCTTTTGTTTTACTCATTTGTTCATTCATTGTCTTCAGCTTGGTCAATGCTGTGGATAATTCTTTTTGTTTCTGCACTGCGCTTTGTTCTATCCTCTGCTTCTCTTTGAGCAATTGTTCATTTAATTGGTTGTTTATCTGCTGCTAACTGTTGTTCTAACTGTTCTATCCTTTGTTGTCTTTCGGATACCTGTGATTGTAATGAAACAATTGTTTGGTCTTTTTCCTTGAGTAAATTGCTTACTTCTGATGCTTTATCCATAGTAGCTGCTGAGTAGGCTCCGCATACTGAGAAAGTTTTGTGAGGTCTTCGGAAGGATTGAATTCTTCTTTCCATACCACATTAGTCATCTCTGTTTGTGCAGGTAAAAGGGAAGATTGATCAAGTCTTTTCTTTTTCCTTTGTCTTTTTACTACAACCCTATGTTTGGGACTGTAAAAAACATCTAATGGTGGTATGTCTTCTATCTGCAAAAAAAATTGATCTTTAGGAATTATTTCTACATCTTTGTTGGTGGGTAGGCCGCTGGTTCCTTCAATTGGAACCGTACTTGTTGTTGTCTCATGACCAACTGTTACTTCAGGTGTGCTGAAACCTTGTGAACTTTCAGGATTGCTTATAATGATATCGAATTTTTGCCATTCTTTAAGGAGCTTGGGGTCAATATGAGTATCTATATCGATGTTTTCACTGCCCTTTTCCTATTCTTTCTCCTGTTCTGGCTCTTTTCCTTTCTCGGGAATCTTCTCCATAGCAGGAGGATTGTCAACAATTTGTTGTTCAGGCTCGCTTGACTGGATTGATGGGGTGGTAGCTAATAATTCCAGAGGCAGAGTTTGCAACCTCTGTTCTCTGAGCCTATTGAATACTACCAGCCCTTCATCTTGATATCTCATCTTGGCTAATGTTTTTACCTGAAATAATGATTCTGCTGAGGAAAACAGGTCATCAAATTCATTTTTTCATGATCAAACTTTGTAAGTTTGGCTTGTTCAAGAACATTATAGGGAACTTTCCTTGGATCATATTGCCTGTTGGGAATGGTTGCAAGATTGAGCATGTTTATTTTTCCTGCCTCCTTTTCTGCATGTTTGTAATCATGGAGAGTGTAAACACCACATCTCAAAGGAAATGTAGGCCACACCTACTTTTTAGAAGTTCTAAGAGTTTTGGATGTTCCTGCTGTTGTTATCTGGTAGGCCAATTCCTGAGCTAACAGCTTATCAGGTACATACAGAGGAAGGACATGGGGTCTTGCAAGGCTACCATAAAGCCTTATATATGTGAACTTGTCTTCTCCGAACCAATTTCCTACAGCAGTCAAGTCGATCCCTGCTTCCTCGGAAATCCTTGGGGCAGGCTTATCAAAAATAGCATAGTAGATAGGCAACATGAAACCATTACAGATTTGGTACAAATGGTCTTTATAGTGAGCCTTCCATAACATCTGATGATAAATGTGGATTGGCTTAGGGTCCTGGGAAGTCCATCTCCATCCGAGTACCGGATATTCAGAATTAAAGCAAAGAATATCCATAATATAAGCATTGTAATAAAAAGGGGGAATGGTCTTGGTAGTTTTGCGTGAATTTGATCTAAATTCAAGAATTGCAGTGGCTAATTTGTCGAACAATATGTTTGCCCAATCCATCACATAACTATTGACCGATGCTTCCATTAAAGGAACCATTTCAATAGTGAACTTTGCAAAGTCATGCATTCCCCAAATTCTACACATCATTGCCCCGGCATAATAGTAAGGAGAAGACAATGATTCCACAGAGTACTTACTTGATGATTCATGTTTGTTCTTTGCGGGATTCTGTCTCCACTGCTTAATTAGGGCCGATTCAGTCTCGTTCTCAGCTGCAAACTTTTCAAGGAAGGATTTGTTGTATTTCTTTTCAAGTTCGGGTAAGTGATACGTCTTCCTTAAGTCATCAGGCTGAAATGAGCCAAAAATCCTCTCGTCAACTGTGCAAAATTTTCTGTTTGAAACTGGAATTTCTTCTACCACCCATCTCACTACGTCAGTGTATGGAAGAATTTTCTCACGTGTTGCTATTCTATGCAAATATGAATCAGCTAAATCTTTGAGGGATGCTTCCGATTTGCTAGTTGAATCTATCGTAGCTTCTTCCGATACTCCTCAGGCTCCTCTACTTCAATTAAATTGTAGATGCTTTGCCAACTAGTATTTCCAAGGTCGAGGCACGTAGTGTTTGAGATTAACCCTTTTTTGCTTGGTCCTGGATCGTTTGCTGGCTGCACTGTTGTTGTAGGAGCGGCTGCTGCGGATTTCTTTGATCTCTTTCCCATTTGTTTCAAATTCATTATTTCAGCGGAGTTCTGCACAAGTAATGAGACCAACGTGATACAGAGAATAGCTAGTATAAACCAATATGAAAGAGTTATGTCAATCAGCGGATAATAATGGATTATAGTGAAATTGCCGCAGATACAATCTAAAGGAAAATCTCTCCATAACTGCTTCATTGATTAGTCGTTTAACCTGTCAATCATGGTAAAGGAGTTTTTAAATGCCCATTATGTCATTTATATGACGAATGATTCATTCAAGCGTGGCTTAGATTCTTTGACGGATAATCAGAAGTAAATCGCAATCGACGATTGGTAACGTGAACGGAAAGGCTTAAATATTTGTCCAAAATATCTTCCGATCACCGAAAGGTGATACAATGCATGCAAGCCTTTTAAATACGTTTTTCGAAACATGCGCCTTGATTTAATGCATCGCAATCGGGGATGGGTTCGGGTCATATTACTTATGCCATTGCAACTTCGCCGATCGCCGATTGCGATACGCCTTATCGCATCAGAGGATTTGAATGTGCCATTAATCATGTGTTGGGTTGTTACCGCCGATTGCCGATGGCGATACACTTTATCGCATCAGAGAAATGAGGGAGGCTCTTTCATTATGCTTTGTGATTTGCCTTTCCCGATATCCGATAGCGATTTCCTTTTTCGGATCGGAGTAAGTGAAGGGGTCTTTATATATGTTTCCCTTATTATTGCGATATACGATCTTGCGATCGCTTTATCGCAATAACAAAGAACTTTATAATTATTTAAAAGACCCACTTTATTTCTATTCAAAAGGTTTGTTTAAAATATATCATTTTCATTAAACCTTTTGATGAGGGTTTTTTTTAATGATGGGTTAATACCAATTTTATTCGCACGTCTAAGTTTAAAAGGGACCCATTTCATATTATGATTTTTAAGTAAAAAATTTATGAAATGGGGGGTTGTTGTACAGCACAACAGGATGCTAGAGAATATCTTCAAATATGTGATAGTTGCCAATGAATGGGCCACCCAATACAATCTAACGCGGTGCCTCTTCAGCCATAGGTACTCATTGAGCCTTTTGAAAAATGGGCTCTAGACTTTGTAGAACCAAGAGCTCCAATGTATAGAGGTAAGAGGTTTATTTTGGTTTGCAGTTATTACATAACTAAATGGGAAGAGGCTAAATCCCTCTTCGTGCTACTAAATAATATGTTGTTGAATTTTTATTTGAAAATAACATTACCCATTTTGGTGTGCTTATAGAATTTTGAATAGATTAGGGAACACAATTCACATCAAAACTTTTGCAATCCATCACCAAGTGATACCTGATTAAGCACCGGGAGTCCTCTCTGTATCATGCATAAGCCAATGGACAGATGGAATCAACCAAAAAGTTCTTTGATGAAATATTGAACAAAACCATACAAATGCATCATAAATACTGGGCAGATCAGCTTTCCGAGGCAATTTGGGCCTATAGGACCACATGTAGAGATACTATTGGGTTTACATCATATTAACTAGTGTATGATAAGCATAATTCTTCTCCCCGTATAAATTTAAGTGAAAATTTTCAGAACTGCAGCTTGGTTGGGTATGGACCTTTTAGAAGCCAAATAACAAGGTATATATCGGTTGAATGCGTTGGATAAGATGCATCAGGAGGCCATTCAACGTATAATTCTCATCCAACATTAGAGGAGTAAATGGAAAGATCAGTTCATTCAAAAAAAGCAAAAAAATTTAAGTGCTTGGGCTCTCATTTTTTACTCGAGATTTAAGAATTTCAAAGGAAATTTCACCACACATTGGATGGGCCCATACGAGATTAATCAGGTCTTTGATAATGGCTCAATTATAATCAAGACAATTGGTGAGGAAGGAACTTCATTTTTTGTTAATGGAAATAGGTTAAAAGTTTGTCAAAAGCCCCTAAACTGAGAAGAGTTCATTCAACATATCTCACAATAATATGAGATGGAAGTAGTGGAAAGTAGGGATCCTCAACTTGATGTAATTCCTCCTTGATCCCCTCCCTTTATCTCTTTTCCTTTTCCAGGAATAATTTTGAAAAAAAAAATGATTTTTTTTGTTGTAAAAATCTATATGAGATAAACAAAATTAAAGATAAAAATAAAAGTCCAATTGCGAAAACCAGTCTATAGCATAGTTGAATAGGATTTTTTGTTTAAAAACTAGGTAACTGGTAGGGAAATACTCCCCCAAATTTCTAATAAAAGGGATACCACTAGCTGTAGGAAAAATAGAATGGTATTGTCTCAAAAAGAGGGAGCTTTTCTACCTTTGATTCTTCTAAACAACAATCTTAAGTTTGTTACAAATCAGGGCCATAAAAATCCTCTTTGTTATAGAGCTTGGGATGGTCATTCTTGATAATCTTGATTCCCAACTAGTGATCACCTCCACTACAATTATTTTCATGGGTTAACCCCCTCTTCATCAGATCTTTTCATCAATTCTTTTTCCTTTTAGCCTGTTAAAATGAAGATAAAAAATAAAAGTTTCACAGTAGCATCAACACCCCGGCTTCTTCACTTTGAGGAAAATGTATAACAAAATAAATACAAACTCTACCTTTCCTCGAGTATTACATGGTTATCTTCAACACTTAGTATTCATTTTTCATTAGCTTCAAAAAATACTTTTGGAGTTGTCATAATAGCAACTTGCAAGAGATCATTCCTAGGGAAAGTTAAAGGAATCATCAATAACATTTCTCTATACACTTACATGCTTTCCTGTAACCAACACATAAACATGTAACTCCAATTACAGAAACACATAATGGTTACAAGACTACCTATAACATGCCAAGCCAAGACAATTTATACTCTCTTTGGGTTCTTCAATAGTAAATGAATATTTGATGAGGGTTTGAAGCCACCAGATGACTTTAGAGCCTCCTCTTCTTCCTTCATCTTTTGGGTCTTCATCAACAAATAGTTTTTTTTGGTTCAACCATTGAACAAAGTGATCAAATTTTCTTTGCAACGATACACCAAGGATTGTTCTTAAAAACATATCTATATCTACTAGCCTCATCACTCAACAATATTAACACTTCAAAATTGATAATCTTATAATCCTATTGATTAACACCCCCCAACACTTTTATGGTGAGTAGCCTTAATATTTTTGTTAGCACAAAGGTTCCAAGAATTTGTTTGTAAGTATGTTTCGATTATATGTTATAATTGGAGGTATGCATGCTCTATTAAACTCTTAACATGATAAGACAAAATAATGTTTGTTACAAATGCCTTGATCATTACCAATATAAGTAACTACTCCACCACCTTATTTCCATCCATTACCTATTTCTTGTCACATCACACTTGTTATCATTCCACCATATTCACCAATCAACACTCATCATGAAATCATGCATGATTATTAAACTAAAATTATTTGACCAGGAATTTGACTTTGTTTAACTTTCCTTCACATTCTTAGTATGTTTTCCTCCTTCATGACTAGTAGACATACATTGAAACCCATGGTACTTCGACTCTACTCCACTCAAGTTGGTATGGCTGAAATGGGAGCCATGAAGCAAGATCCTTTGTCCACCAAATTTTTAGAACCATATCCGACTATAACTTGTACAAATATATACTAAAGAATGCAGGAATATGGCTTCCATGTATCAGGAAATTTTATGGGTGCAATAATGCAATTGCTCAGGATTGTGCACAAGGTCTCGATGGTCAAATTGTTGGTGTTAGAGACTTGTTTATCACCATTTCAAAGGAGTCAGTGGACCAATCTAATGGACTCCATCAGACTAGCGATAGATGGTGTAAAAACAAAGAGGTTGAAAAGGGTGTGTGGAGACGGTTCTTGTGTTAAGAGGATTTGAATCTTGACTTGAGAAAAAAGGTGACGAGATCATGGATTGTCGATAAGTGGCAAAACCTCCTCTTCAAAATATGTTACTTGAGAAGGGAGGTATGCAATAATGTTCCTTTACCATATTATATTATCACTTCATTTTGAAGCAGGGGAACTCATTAATTCTCCTTTTGACTTTCATAAAAGTCTTGATCAAATGGAAAAGAAGGTGCAACAAAACCGTAGGAATGAGAGTCATAGTTTGTATCACCATGGGTTAATAAAGCTTCTAATTTTACAAAATCTTAGAAAAAGGGAGGATACATGGGATTCTTTCATTCCTAGAAATAAATTTAATGCCCAATTCCAATTACCAAGAGAAACACCTCAAGTACCCAACAAAGAAATAGTTGTAGAAAGTGACATGGGAAAGAAGTTGAAAAAGAGGAAGTAAATAAGAGTGATGGTTAAAAGAGGGTCACTTCAGTAGAATGAGGAAGCTTATTTTCCCACTCTACAATACCTAAAACATCCCTCATCATCAAGCTTCAAGGAAAAGCTTCATGGTGACCACCAGTATGGTTAAAAGAGGGTCACTTCAACAAAATGAGGAAGCTTCTTTGCCCCCTCTACAACACCTCAAAAATCCTTCATTGTCAAGCTTCAAGGAAAGCCTTTCCCCCTGAGCCTTCTAAGGAAGAAACATTCAACCCTGTCCCTTCCACATTCAGACATGATAGAAAAAGGGAAGGCATAGCCTCTTCATCCAAAATACCCAAAACTATGTATTCTAATCCATCAATTTATGATGTCCATCTCCAAGACACTGCTAGACCATCCACTTCTACTGAGTTTGAAGACACTACTGCTTACTATGAACACCATATGCCAATTGCCTCATCAAATGTTCCAACAGGGCCTTCATTAGCAAAATTAAGGAATAAAGAGATGAAGATATAAAACCTAAAGGCCACAATTGAAGAGTTCAAGGTGTTAGATCTCTATATCAAGAATGAGAACTCTATCCTTAAAAATAATAATGTGCAATTACAATAATATATTGACAGGTTGGTGGTGAAAAATGAGAAAATGTAAAAATTAGCATGGAAATGGAATCAGAGAAATCGATACCTAGTCATTCACAATAGAGCACTGGAGAAGAAACTGAAGGTAGCAAGGAAGAAGGGTGGGGCCAATGTGAATATTTCCATTGGCACCCACTAAATAAGTACATTGATCATCTTGATGATTAGTTTTGTGTTTTGTCACTTAGAACCTAGCACAATCAATATTTTATCAGGACAACAATTGTAGTTTATTGTGTGAGGACACGCAAGAACTTTGACATGGGGGAGATGTCAGACTTCAGAATTGACAGTTTTATTGCTA
The DNA here is from genome assembly GCA_031772625.1 of Pinus tabuliformis. NCBI lineage: Eukaryota > Viridiplantae > Streptophyta > Pinopsida > Pinales > Pinaceae > Pinus > Pinus tabuliformis. The sequence continues at coordinate 2,639,223 of CM062813.1, forward strand.
CTCTTCCCCCTTTTTGACTATATATAATGCTTATTTTTTATCAATAACATCATTCCTTCATGTTCGGCATCGAGCTTCTCTGACCTGATCCTTCCTGCGTGCCTGAGCCTCGCAGTGCTGCTGCTAGGCCTGTGCTCTCCCTCTACTGACCCCCTCTTTGTCTGGGGCCTCCTGCCCTCCTTTTCTGCCTTCGGGCCTCTGCCCTCTCCCCTCACCGGGGACTCCCCCGGTTCCCCCTGAATCCCTCGATCCCCTTCAATGCCTGAAATGGATCCATCGTCTCAGGATCCGGACGACCTGGAAAAATCTTTCGCTTCTCTCATCCCTGAGAATGCAGCAGATAAAATCCGCCCTACAGCTTCTAAGTTCATCAAGAAGTTAGACGAAATTCCGGAAGTCTCGCTCCCTCCTTCCCTTCCGAGGAGAGCAGCAGTCGCCTTAGCAGAACGAGGCCTGGTTGGCCAGTTCACGGGATTGTGGCCTTCTCCTCGATCAGTCCAAAAATGGGTCGAGAGAAACTGGAACTCGATAGTGCAAGGGAAAATAGCAATCAGGTTCTGCGGGAGGGGGTTTTACACCTTCCTTTTTGAAACAATGGAGGATCGTAACCTCATCTTCAGAAACGGCCCCTATTTCATGGACTCTCGGGGCCTTTATCTTAACAGATGGACCCCTGATTTCGATCTAGAGATGGACGTACCTAGCGCTGTCCCCGTCTGGGTTCGCCTGCCCCATTTGCCGTTGCACTGCTGGGGGGACGAATCAGTGAAAGCCATAGGGAATGCCGTCGGAAAATATATTGACAGATTCGAACCAAAGGAGAACATGCATGCCTGTGCGCGGATATGTGTCAAAGTAGATCTCGGTAAGGGACTGCCGGAAGCAATCAAACTCAAAGTTGATCAGTGGACGCACATACAGCAAGTGGACTACGAGCAGCTGCCATTCAAGTGCAAGGTATGTCACGAATATGGGCATTTCGCCAATAGATGTAGCAAATCTAAATCAAATGTATTTGAAGGCAAGGTAGAAGCTCCTGAAGAAGCTTGGGAAATAGTCAAAAAGAAAAAATCAAACCCCCCTCTTGGCCCATCCTCTAAAACCCACCTTGAAAATCCCTTCCCCCCCTCCCAACCCTCCGGATCTGGCCCTTCCTTCCCCTCCTCCTCCAACCCTTTTGAATCCTTGTCTGCAGAGGAACCCCCATCCCCTCCTCCATCCCCGCGAGGCCCCATGGTAACCCCTTCCCATATCTCTCCCCCCGAGCCCTCCCCTCCCCCGACAGTAGAAAGAATGTTAACTAGGAATAAATCAAAGGAAAACAACCTCTCCACCGACCCTCCCAGAAACGTTGGAAGGAAGTCAAAAAAAGAGATAAGGGACGAAAACGCTGCAAAAGAAATGGCCACCGGGACCCAACAACCAATGGACACATACCTAGATAAAACTAAAGGAAGTGGAGAAAAAATGAAAGAGAAAAGCGGGGCTCACAACAAACAAGGTAAATGATGATATTGGTCTCCTGGAATTGTAGGGGGATGGGCTCCTCCCTAAAAGCAAATGCAGTCCGAGATCTTCTCAAATCTGAACATCCAGACATTCTCCTTCTTCAGGAGACCAAAATTACGGAACAGGAATTTCAAAACAACATAAAAAAAAACAGAAGTTATGAAGGAATAGCATTGAGTGCAGTGGGCGCCTCAGGGGGCATAGGGACAATATGGGACAAAAACAAATGGAAACTCAAAGGTCAAATGCAGAACAGATGGTGGATAAGATCAGACATGCAAAACATAGCCTCGAAAGAAGAATTCTCAATATACAACATCTACGCCCCCAACCATTATAGAGACAAAGCCTCATGTTGGGATTCAATCTCCTGGGTGGAGATCTAAATCTTATAAGGAATGCTGATGAGAAGCTAGGAGGAAACTTCTTGGTTGATCCCTCAAGGGATTCTTTAGAAGAAATTATCCAAGCTCATAACTTAGTGGACATTCCTCCGCAAAATGGGCGTTTCACTTGGTCAAATAAAAGAACAGGCAGCAATAACATAAAAGAGCGGTTAGATCGAATACTCGTCCAAGAGAGAATAATGGCAAGATACCCAAGTATCCAAAGCAAAATAATCCAAGGATACATTTCAGACCATAAACCAGTGGCTTTGACTCTTGATAAAGGAAAGACCATGGGACCGCTTCCATTTAAATATAATAAGGCCTGGGACAACAACGATGAATTCAGAAACCTGATCAAGGAACAATGGGAAAAAGAAGTTTTGGGCTCTCCTCATTACATCTAGGAAGCTAAGCTCAAGTCTCTCAGGATTGCCATTAAACATTGGGCAAAAAATCATGCAACAGAGGAAGGCAAAAAAAGAATTGAACTCCAGGAAAAGCTGGAACAATGGAGCCAAGAAAAAGAAAGAAGTCAGGACACAGAAGAAGATCAAGCCAAAGAAAACGAAATGTATAAAGAGTTGTATAAACAGAACAGAAAGGAGGAAGAAGAGCAAAGGCAGAAGTCTCGTTGTCTTTGGCTCAAAGCGGGAGACAAAAATACCTCTTTTTTTCACAACATCCTTAAGCTCAGGCGGGCAGGGAATCATATAGAGAGAATTATGATGGAAGGAAGTGAACTCAGAGAACAAGAGGAAATAAAGGATGCAGCGTCCCGGCATTTCAGCGCTCTCCTAACAGCTGACCCTCATTATATTGATAACTCAGATTTCCTTAGCATAATTGAAAATAAAATTTCAGAAGTTCAAAATGCCGAGTTGGAGAAAGAAATCACGACAGCGAAAATCGAGTGGTCAATCTTCAGCATGGCTATAGACAAGGCTTCGGGTCCTGATGGGTTCACTGTGGCTTTTTACAGAAACCATTGGGAAGTTATCAAAAAGGATTACATCAGAATGGCTAAGAATTTCTTTTCGAAATGCAAAATGGGCAGCAGCATCAAATCTTCCCATTTAGCCCTCATCCCCAAAGACCCTAATCCCCAATCCTTTGATAGATTCCGACCAATATCCCTGTGCAATGTCTCCTATAAAATCATCACCAAAATCCTAGCTAACAGGTTAAAAAAGATTCTTCCTTCCCTTATCTCTGAGAATCAAGGAGGCTTCGTTCCTGGAAGACAAATAACGGACAATGTTATTATTATCCAGGAGGCAATACACAGCAGCATAAATAGGAAGGAAAGGGGCATGATCATCAAACTAGATATGGCGAATGCCTTTGACCGATTTAATCACCAATTCCTTCAGGCGGCCCTAAAGAAATTTGGCATTTCTGAGATCTTCATTAGCTGGGTCATGGAATGCATCTCATTCACCTGGACAGCCCCCCTCATTAATGGCAGGCCCTGCAATTCCTTCAAAAGCTCAAGGGGATTGAGGCAAGGATGCCCGCTCTCTCCCTTCCTCTACATCATCATGGCCGAAACTCTAAGCATACACCTGGAGAATTTGCGCAGGCTAAAAGAAATAACAGGTGTCACCATAGTTCGGGGAACCAAGGGAATAAACCACTCCCTCTTCGCTGATGATACTCTTTTAATTGGAGGCGCTTCCAGTCTCATGGCTAGGAGATTCAAGAACACGCTGGAACTCTTTCTTCAAGCTTCTGGAGGCAAGCTAAACAATAATAAGTGCATGATCTACACATGGAATGTTCCCAGGCATATCATTCAAAGAATCTCCACAATCTTGGAAATCCCGGCTCAAAGGAACTGGACATACTTCACATATTTGGGGTTACCTCTAGCCAAGGAAAAGGTCAAAACCGAAATCTGGGTCAAGCTAATAGAGAAGCTGAGAGGGAAGCTTCAGAGCTGGGGGGTGTCTTGGCTCAACCTGGCAGGCAGAACAATTCTCATCAAAGCCATCCTTTCAGCCCTCCCAATCTCTCCGTTTGCAACCACCCTCGCCCCGGCCAGCATTCATAAACACATGGAACTGATCATCAGAAGCTTCTTGTGGCAAGGAGGCAGGCAGGATTTAAAAAAGTTCAGCCTAGTAAAGTGGGAACAGGTCATCTTACCCTACGAGAAAGGAGGGCTAGGAATAAGAATCCCAAGATTAGCCAACATGGCCATGGGCTTTAAATTGATCTGGAGAATTCTCAACGAAAAAGGAGCTTGGTGGACAGAGGTCATCAAAAAGAAATACTTGAATGGGGCCAACTCCAATATCCTTTCAGAATCCATCATTGATAGGCAGTGCACCCCAGTATGGAAGCTTATTAAAAAAACTCTCCCTCACTTCAAAGCCTGCATCTCAAGAGTCCCGGGCAATGGCAGAAACATCAACATATGGGCAGACAGAATAATGGGCTCAGAAGCAAGGGAAGCCCTCACAAACTTCAGGCCCCTGCAATGGTGGATGATAGAGGAAAATCTCAAGACCCTCTATGATATCTCCTCCTGGGATCAAAACAGTTGGATAGGTTGGAAGTCTATCTCCCTTCCTAATGATCTTAAGAACCTTTGGTTTGATCTTAAGATATCACTCATAGGATCAGCTCCCCTTAATAGAATGTCAAAATAAAATATGTATGGGACCCCAATGGTGGAAGCTACACAGTCAAAGAGGGTTATAAAGTCCTTCAAAGCGCCTCAGCAATAAACAACTGGCCTCTCCACAAAGTGGCTTGGAAAACTGAATGCCTTCCAAAGGTAAAATTCTTCAATTGGACCCTCCTCAACAGTAAAATTCTCACAGCGGAAAATCTAAGGAAAAAGGGTATCCATGGTCCCTCAATCTGTTGTTTGTGTAGGGCAGCGGAAGAAAGCTGTAACCATCTTTTTCTAGAGTGCTCCTTTGCGCGGACTTGCTGGAAGCTCATCACTAGCCCGTTGATCATAGGCGATCTCCCCACTCAGATGGCTCTCCTGCAGAAAAACTGGGGAAATAGCTATCCCCTTCCCAAAAAAGGCAAGACCCTGGCTAAAAGGTTGTGGAACAGCATTCCCTCAAACCTGTGCTGGCAGATTTAGAACGCCAGAAACAAAAGCATTTTCAATAACAAGGTTCCTAGCATCTCCAACACAATGGCAAAAACAATCACGCTCATCTCAGAGACCATCGAGGTGAATGGAATAACCCATGTTGATTGGAAACCGGGAGACCCAAGAGAAACAGAGTGGATGCGCAAATTTAGCTATGAAGCAAGAATCCAAAAAACAGTAAGCACAGGAAAAGGAAATTCTGATTGGAAGTTGAGAGGGACCAAAGAAGAAATTAGAGATTGGATACAAAAGCAAAGGAGGCCCTCCCTACAATTTGACAGGGCCTCAAAAAATAACCCGGGCCAAGCTGGAGCTGGAGGAATCATTAAAGACCTCCAAGGTAAAACAATAGTAACCTACGAGTGGGGATTGGGATCAATGTCTAACAACAAGGCAGAGGCCTATAGCCTCCTCCTGGGGACCTCTATAGCAAGAAAACTTGGCCTTCAAAACCTGTTAATTATGGGAGATTCAGCTATTATCATAGCGGCCATGGTTTCTGGAAAGGACTTCAATCAAATGGCTTTGAACAGCATCAAATACAGGGTTATGGACAATATCAAGGAAATCAGCGGAGCCATCTTCAAGCACGTTCTAAGGGGAAGCAATGCAGAGGCCGATGAACAGGCCAACAAGGCAATTAGTAGACAGACAGGTCAGGTCAGAGAAAACGATGATGTCTATGACAAAGCCATCCCTTAAGCTCTTCCATCCGAGTCACCTCAGGCTTCACACTCCTCGAAATTGGTTTCTCATCGAATCTCCTTATCCCCTGCAAAATCCCCTCGACTGCACAAATCGGTACCTCATAAACCAGATCCGCCCCCCTGCATCGATTCACACCAAATCAATCAGCCACTCCCACGAGTCTCAGGCACCCTCAGCAGACATTCTCTGCCTCGACACTCTGGATCACCACCTCGGTACCCTCTCCGCACGCAGTAAGATCTTTCCTGAGGATCTCAGTCATGTCAAGAGCCGACCCCCCAGAAATGGTCCAAGCACCTGAGAAACCTTCATCATCCTATTTATAGCAGCTCGGGCCTCAGCGATCTCTCATTCTTCAGCGCTGCATGGACTCTTCAGTGCGCTCTAATCAAGCATAAGCTCCCTCCTGAAGCGGCTTGCAATCACCGGGAGCTTGATCCTCGATCCCTGACTGTGGTAATCTCAGGTTTCCTCACTGTTGTTTTAAAGTTTGCTAACTGGTGGTTTTTTGGATGTAGCAGAGCCCTTCGAGTCCCTCAGCTCCCATCTCATTTCATCCCTCCCTGTGCTGTTCCGCTCCCCTCTTCTCTGGCCTTTCCTCTCCCTCATATCGCTTCCCTCCCTGGTACTTACCCCCTCCCAGGAACTGGCCCGCTTCCTCAAATTGCTGATACTCTTCTACAGATCACTAAGATGGCGGATCAGCAGGACCAGCCAAATGCCCAGGAGCAGGCCAACAATCCTTTAGACAGGATCTTCAACAACAACGAGTGCACTATGTGCAAATCGCATACATTCATGATCAACCGATTTGTCAAACATTTCAATGAACTAAAGGATGACTACCAGGCAGATAGCAGATCGAAACGGAAGAAGCTGGAGAAGCGAAAGGCAGAGATCGAGGCGTTGAAGGAGAGGTGCAGCCATCTTGAGGAAGCCATCGAGCATATCCGATCTCTCACTCAGAGTTTTCAAGCGGAGGCTTCAACTAAAGCCAGCGCCAGGAAAGATCCCCTTCCCGATGATTCGGTCACTCAGAAACTTCCCTAGGAGCTATGGAATGTAAATTTTGTTGGATTGGTGGCTCTTTTGTTCGGCAATATAGGCGTTACTTCTTTGCTTTCAATTATCCTAGAAGTAGCAATGAGGAAATAGGGTCTGCGAACCCGTTTTTGATCCTCATCTCTCAAATCTACTTTATTTATGCACTAGAACTCTATTCCTGATGGTTTTTATAATACACAAGTAACCGATTCTGTTAAAAAAAAACATCATTCCTTCATGTCCCTTTCCTTGAAAAGTCACCAAATTAAGTCTATAAGGTAATTTGTTTATATTATATATTTGTTCCAATGCTTTAAGCATGATTGGATAATTAATTAAGGATTTATGCTACTAATGAGGGTTTTTGAGCAGATCTTGTAACCAACCTCCAAGTTCAAGACAATTCCACTATTCCTCGATGGAAGCAACAACATGGGTTTTTCTCCATGCATCATGAACATGCTCTTGTGTTCACCAGATCAGGTTGAGGGTCATTGTGCAAAGAGTTAGCCGCAGGTCAAATGTGCATTGACCAGATCTATCATAGCTAATAAGCATGTATTTGATCGACTCATCTAATTTGTGTATGTTTTCAATTCACTGTTATATAAAATTGGTTCATCTTCTATATCATCCGCACAATTCATCCACATCTCCATTCTTGGTTTTAAGATGTTATTGATTTGAAGTCATCAAGCGAGATAGGGGATCCCCTGGATCCACTTGTTCGCTTCTCTAATTCACACATTTATATAAAACCCCGACCTTTGTGCATCGCATGAGAGGCGAAAGGATATATGAGGGATTAGACCGATTAAGTTTTCTTTATAAACTCTTTAGGTTGAACCACTACTGTGGTTGGCCTGTAACACTAATTGGGAACAAATTTAATAGAATGCATTGTGCTGGTATTTTGTAATAAAGGCCTTTTCATGTTTCATTCTTGGTGTAAATAACTAACACAGGTGGTGTAGCTAATTGGGATGGCCCAACAATCCAGCCACGTCCATCTTTCCTTGTTCATGTACAATATCTATCAATGTGTGTGTGTGGTAATACTCTATTATGCAAGGTTTGTTTTGATTTGAATTGTGGATATCTTTGATTGTTGTGTATTGCTTTCATGTTTTGGTTATGGATTGATGTGATCATTGCATATATTGTGTTCACTCTATCATATGTATCAATGTGCTAACATTTTGTTGTGATGCAAGTATGTGGTGTTGATTGGTTTTGTGTTGCATTATATGAGAGTGAATGCGAGTATTGATGTGTGTATTCTAGGTATACCTGAAATAATCCATTTTCATTTGTCAAAATAAAGCATTGATCCTTACAACCAGTCTATGTATGTGCCCATGAAATTGAGCCTTGGCCAGCCTTTTCCTTTCATGCAAAAGTAGATAGGTCTCGTTTATTTACACAATTGGTGTGTTGCCACAAGGTTCATTGATTTTGCAGCTTGAATTCAATTTAAAGAGTGTGAAAGAGCATACCGAGGGAAGTTTCAAGATTTCCCTCCCTCGTAGTTATTCAATGATCATTTGGTCCAGCTAGAGTGACAAATAAGGTCTTGTCGATCAAAGACATCCTAGGAAACCCCAGTGGCTTTAGTAGACTTAGAAATCATTCCTTTCCCTTTTCCTTGGATTGTGGTTTTTACCCTCACTGAGAGCCTAAATCTGAGACTTAATTTGAGGTCTCTTAAATGAGGTATAAGTGCAACAATTGTCATGTTCAATAAAATTGCCTCGTGAAATCCCTATAGCCATCTTCCTTAAGTCTATTGTCCAGAGAATATGTCCCATGTGAGTTTACTTTTAGTTGGTTATGTTTGCCATCTCATTTATTTTCATAGTGTTTAGGATAGAATTCCATAAGTAGGTTGACCTATGCACATATATTGTAGTATCTCAAAGTTTACAAACATGTTGATCAATAATTTAATGTTGAATCCTTTCAGCAATAAAAATGGACGGCAAATGTTTACGTAATTGCTTTGTCTTATCCCACTTAAAATACTTACGTAGTTGCCTTATTTTTTAACATGCCTATGTAATTTCCTTATCCCACTTAAAATACTTATGTTATTTCCTTGCCTTATCCCACTTAAAATTCTTATGTAATTGACTTGCCTTATCCCACTTAAAATGATTATGTAATTGTTTTATCCCACGTTGATGGGGATTTCAATCTTAAGCAACCTCCACATTAATGCCACATTAAAGCCTTGTTATTGGTCCACATGTCAACATGTGATTGGTCACATGTAAGCATTGTACCCTATTTATCTTCAACTTCCACAAGCCATAACTTTTGCATCTGATTTAATCCATTCAAGTTGTATTGAAATCTCTTGACGAGATCTTCAACATGATATTTTAAATATAATTTTATACCATCTAATTGTATTTTTTGTGTGGATATTCCCTTGTATAAACTGATGAGGATATATATAACATTTTTTATGAGGAGGAGTACTTCTAGCCCGTGATATCTAGATGGAGATATCCCTTTAAGAATTTTTTGGAAAATCCTATGGTGATTTTCAAAGCGTTTTTTAATTCCTCTAAAATTGACTCAATTGAATCATCAACCATTGGGTCTCCACAATGAAATTTTCTGCTCCAACGGGAATGACAAGCTTTGGGATTTCTAAGTTATATTCTCCCATACTCAGTTTAATGTTGTGGCATTATCCTACACAATCAATACTCCCCCCCATTGACAAACAAAATTTGAAAAATTGTCACTAGATATACACAACAATTGAGGTGTTTTCCTAATTTTTTATTAATGAATTTATGGGTGCTACCCAATTCAATAAACAATGACCTTTTGCTTCTTGACGTATTCTAAAATCTTAAAGGTTTAAGGCACTCACAAACGTACTTGTGCATAACTTTGGCATTTTTTTAAGCTCTTTTAAGTTCACATGTTCTTCCTCATTCCTTTGTGTATATTCTTCCATTTATTTTTCATCATTATTTTCCAAGGTAAAAATTCTTATTTCTTAACATTTATGTCCTTTTGACCATTTGCTATTACAACCAAATCATCATCATGTTTCCTTTATTTCCTCCATTTCCTTTTGTGATATTCAAGTAGGTTGAGGTAAGGTTGCCTTATGAGCCCCAAAACAACCTTTGCTTCCTACATAGGTTTTCATGGAAGACTTGAGTGTATCCCTATTCTTGGCTTGAATATGACAAGAAAATTGTGTAGCTTCCATCATATTATTAGGACATTTAAAGAAAATCTCATGTTTAATGTCTTGTTTTATTCCACTAATGTAAGATTCAAATAGATGTTCATCACTTATGATATCCACCCTTGTTGTCAACACCTAAAATTCTAATTATAATATTCAATATCACCTAAGTGTTTGATTCTTGTCAACTAACTAAAATAGTCTTATTCTCAAACTTTTTTATATTGTGCTTCATTTATAAGTCACTTATAAATAAACCCCAAGCACAATGATATGAATGGTGCTTCATTTTAACTACCCATTGATACCATTGATAGAGTTTTGTCTTAAAGTACAAAGTTGCTAAGGAAGTCCTTTGCTTATCATCCATAATACTATGTAATTCAAAGTATTTCTCTATTTGGTTCAATCATATAAAGACATTTGTTCCATAAAACTTCTTTAATCCATCCTTGGGAAAGTTTATACCCTAAGGAACCCATCCATAATTAACTCCACCACTAGATTTAAATCCACTTGACAAATTTTTATTACTAGAAGGTTGTTCAACATGAATACTACTTTTATATTCATGACTCACTTTGACCACATTATCAATATTAGGGAGCTTCCCATCTAGGCTTTTGTGACCTTGGCCATGAACTTCTTTCCCATCTTTTTATCCATCTTATTTTCCATTTGTTCTATATTTTCATTCATCTTCTTTTCCACTTGTTCCCTATTTTCATCCATATTATTTTCCATATGTTATATTTGTTTTTATCTGTTTATCAAATCATCACTTGTTAGTGACCTATCACTCAATTCATTTAATTGGTTCTCCAATTTGGATAGGTAGTTATGCATCTCTTCACTTTCTTCATTAATCATGGTTGAGTTTTCTAGAGTTTTAATTAGTGTAATGATTTTTAGAAAACCATTAGCCATGTGGGATAACAATAATAATACTCCTCTTTTTCCTCTTTATCACAAATTTTTAATCACAAAAAATAGATATTTTGATGAAAAGTTATGCCAATTGTAAGTTATTTACCTTTTGTTGTACCTCTGAGATGATAATGGTCAATTGATCATGCTAGAGCATCTAAGATATTTGTTTTGGGGTTTTGGGTTTTGGTTTTTATGGAGGACCAATACATAAAACAAATTATAAGGATGATGTATTTAACCCTTTTAGATAGTACTAATAAATAACCAAAGGGCTGCTATTTAACTTCACATAGTGATTTAAGTTGATAAGATGTGCAGAAGGAATAGTAAGGAGATATGATTACTTTAAATTTTAGATAGAAAGATAAATCATCATAAGTGGGAAAACCTTTAACCAATGTTTAGAAGTTAAATAAAATATGCTTAAAATTACATAAGACACAGAGAATTTTATGATTTAGAGGGAGCATTTCAGACAAACAATCCAATATCTCAATCTCTTTATAATAATAACTTCAGAAGTAATTTTAAGAATAATTGTAACACATTTATTCTCACCTGATATCTCTATAAAACTTAAACATATGCAAAATTAACAGAATGATTGGAACACATGAAATACTTACAGAAGAAAACGAGACTATATGATATCAAATTCAGAATCCTTTGCTTTATTATCAGTGATCTAGAAAGAGTTTGTACATCAATGCTTTACAAAATTTCTTATGGAAAGGTACAACATTTAATAACTCATAGAAGAGAGTTATTTATACTAGTTTGGATAGTGAACAAAATATCCTAAACTGATTACAAAAATGGCGTGAAAGAAAATAGGAAAAGAAAATTGCTGAATGATGTGTCCCTGTTAGGTACGAAGTTGTTGATGATTGTTCCTTCAAAAACTGTTGTGCTATATTCTTGTTGAGATGGAAAGTTAGTCAATTGTTTCACACAATTAATCCCACCTTTGCTCACTTGGTATCTCCATATTTACCATTCTTCTAAATATCTCATCAACTTCGGTATATCTTTCAAAATTAGTTTTAGTGAGAAAAAGATGTCCAACTTCATATTTGATTGTGAGGTCAGGGCTCAAAGCTTCCAAAAAATCTTTGCCAGTAATTTGTCTTTTTATCCCTGCAAATTCATTGTTGTCTGCTGCAATAGTATATAATCTTTCACAATAATCATCCAATTTTACTAGCTGATCATTTGATGTCACTAACTCTGGTAAACCTTTCTTTTTCAAAATACTGAATTTAGAATGAAACATTTTGACTGCAATGTTCAAAGCTTCACACTTTGTTTTCAGTTGAGTCAATAGATTCTTCTTCATTAGGACTTTCTTAATCTCCAAAATAGTAGATGTCCTATCCGGAATATTTATCTCTTGTAATTGTTGCCTAGAATTAGAGTTCAGTACTTTGATCATCCCTACTGCTTCTTTGGGTTTTGTGCCCAATGCTTCCCTCTGATTATCTATCTCTGTCTTGCATCTAGCAATCAATTCTTGCTGCTAAAAAATAATTTGAATAGATGGCCATACTTCTGTTATGGAGTGGCTGATATCTAACCAGATGTCCTCTTTGGCCTGGGCCAAAGTGTTTGCCATTAGAGTCTTACTCTCTAATTGTTTGACCTTTAGTTCTAACCTGTGTGATTTTTGCATTTCCTCTACATACAAGGTATCATTCTTTACCTTTTGTGACTCCAGGGCTTGGAACTTCTGGAGTAACTTTTCATTCTGTTGTTTTTGTGCCTGTAACTCCTGTGATAACCTTGTTGTTTCAACTGTTGCTGAAGATGAAGCAATGTCAGTAGGAGATGAGCTTGGCTCTGTACTTTCTATGGGAATTGTTGTCACTGAGGTCACAACAAGTTGTGCTACCTCTTTTTCCTTGAGCAGTTGTTCTATTTGCTCTTCCATTTTCTTGATCTGTATGTTTTGCTCAATAATGAGCTTCAACATCTCCTCCCTGCGTTGTTCATTTTCCGCCGTCTCTTTGGTTTGTGGATCCTCAATTGAAGACAGTTTCAATTGTTTCTTCAAAGCTGTTATCTCTATATTCTTCTTCTGGAGTATTTCTTCAATTGCTTTACAGTCTTGGGGATCATATCCAATTTTGACAATAATATCTTCTAAAGACTTTAATTTGTTATCTTTAGCTAAAGATGACAATTTTTCAATCTTAAGTTTTGACTGCACATTTGAAAAGGCAGTTCTGAGTTTGGAAAGAGACATGGAAGTTGTAGTCATTATTGAAAACAACATTTCACCTGATTGCCTATGCAAATCCATTTGATCAATAGGATGTATATGGTTTACATCAAATGAAAATATGGTCTTCTTGTAATCTGTTGTGGATTTGGGAAATGGAATTTGAGCTTGCAAAAATGCCATTTGCATCCTTCCTCTTTCACTGTTAAAGGCAGAGAGAAGTCTGTGCTGAGAAGTGGATGTTTGTTTCCAAAATTGGTTGTATAATTGTGATTTAATACTTTCATTCTTTTGTTTGATTTCCAAAAATGTTGAGAAGATATTAGTATCTTCTGCTGAGCTAGTCTCAATTGATTGAATAATCTCCATAGATTTAGTTGAGGAAGGAGTTGAAGAAGTAGAAGGAGGTTTGGAATCAGTGGTCCCTGCTGATGAAACATATTCTAAATCTCCAAGATCAATTATTTGTGGTGGCTTGCTCCTTGATGACATTGACAATCCGATGTTCAATTTCTTTTGTAGTATATAGTACTCTTTAACTGATTCTGTAGTTGACTGAGTTTCCTCTCTAGCTCTTTTGTGTTGAGTACTCTGAGTGACTAGAGTATTTACCTATGGAGTGGTTATAACATGTTCATCTGATTCTAAGAGAGTCCCTTCAGACCACTGCTCCTGGTTCATAAACTTCTCCAATTCTGGCCTGGGAGTATGATTGTAAGGTGTTGCCTTCAACTGAATTTTAAGGGATGAAATGATCCCAAAAGGATCATAAGACAAGGTGAAGCTTGGCTGGAGATTCACGCTCTTCAATAATTTGTCTGCCTCTATACCTGCAGACCTAGTATTACAAATTATTGTCCCTGCCTTGGCTTTGAGTTTGAACTGTGACTTTTTCTTACTTGAGACAAAATAGACTTCATCCATATTTATCATCTACCTGATGTATTCCAGTGAGAATATCCTCATTGGCACATACTTAGGCATTTTGTATGGAGCCAACTCACTGCCATATCTCCGAATCTCAGTGTAGTTCTGGTAGAGATACTAGTCACCAGTCTAGGTCTGTTCAGATAAGTGAAAAGTCTTCTTAATCTCTTCTCCAATTCTAGGCTCTGCCAGGCTATTGAGTAATTGAAGAACTGGATGTACAAAAGAATCTATAAACAGAGAGAATGTAAACTTTGATGATGCAAATTTCACTAACTTTGTCCAGTGAATCGCTGATTGATTCACTCCCTGCTCATCTTACCTGTTAAGCTAAATGTGAAATGAATCTCCATGTTGAAACAAAATCAAATTGATTATGACTGAGCTATATCTGAACACTCCTTATGTGGTGAAATTCATAAATTGTTCATGTCTATTATCAGCTAGAAATTGGCTATGATTATACATGAAAGCAGGTTGATATTATTTACCGAAAATGGAAAAGAATCCAAGGATGGATTCATCAACAAGTTGATCATTTTCATAGCCTAGGAGATATGATAAGAGGGAGATGATATGTCTAGTGGCTTCAGGGAACACAGAAGATGAATAAGGTGGTTTTTTCTTGAGTAATTCAACATCTTTTGGCAGAAAAAGTTCAAAAATAAGGGTTGTCTATGGGAAGGTGAGTTTATTATAAAGGTCCATGAGAGCTGCTAGTGAGAAATGGCTGAGGGAGTCAGATGAAGGTATCATTAGCATTTGGTTTATACTCTGATCGGTAATGGTGATCAAGATTTTTCCATCCTAAGTCATCACTGTTCTTTGCAGAGGATCATACTTGGCTTGACACCAAGTGATCAAATTAGGGAAGTGATGAGTCTTGGGAAAGGAGTACAAGGGAAAAAGTGTTTCCTGGAAAAAAATGGGATCTTCTTTATCTGCATATTTCTGTTTTAACCATAAATTCAATTCGTGGAAATCAAATTCGCATTCACAATCAGTGACTTTAAACAGGGAGTCTACAAGGGGGAGGTGATCCAAGTCAAGCAAGGCTGTAGATGGATTCCCTTCTTCGCTAGTTTTCTGTGTTTTAGCTTTGGGAGCCATCTTGTTGCAGGGGGGAATTCAGAAATTGTTTTAGTTGAAAGACGGATGACCAGGGAAAAATTATACAGAGGGAATAAAGCTTTTGGTGATTGGATGGAAGCAGAAAAGTGGTAAAGAGTAGAGCCATGGGATATTTATAAGTGAAATCGAGCTTCATTTGTCGTTTAAATCTAGCCGTAGGCAATTTATTACAGAGGAGCGAGATTAATGTCTAACGGGAGGGTGAACGATTAATTAAGGCTGGCAAAGATATAGGAGCGTATGGCACAACGACTTTGTGACGTGGCGGTTTGTGAATGGGTGAGAGATAACGGATTAATGACGTGGCGGGTTCCGTATGGAGAAGGGGATAATGGGTGGATGATATGGCATGGGAATGAGGTCAATGATTGGAAAAGAGGAAACCGCTGGCAGGATTTCGGGGGGGGGTTGAGGTGGTTTACGGTTTTGTGCTTTGGAGGTCTGAAATGCTACAGGAGTTCCACGTAGCAAAAGAGGGCGGCCATTAAAACTACTTTTCGGACCCTCCTTCTTCGGACCCTCCAGGCGAAGTGAATTGTATCTGTTGAAAAGTGCCCAACGTTTATTTGGTGTTGATTTGACGTTTTATCACTTCCGCCCATACGAAAAATATAGCTATTAACAAGGTGATCAAGTTTATCACAATAATTAAACCCCGATTAAGGAATTTAAGCATTATTTAAACTAAAGAACAAATTTCAAAGGCGCGTTTGAACTAGCAGCCTTAATTTTTATTTTCTAAAGTCTTTTATTGCTTATCTAACATTTTATCATTTGCCTTCCTTTTTTAAAGCCATTACCCTATCATTTTTTATGATATGGACCTGAAATAATAATAAATCCTAACATTTTTTTTTTTTTTCAATTTTGTTTTTGGTCCATATCCTATCATTTTTCTATGGCATTTTGATTTTTTCAACTAATGGCTAACTTATCAGAAATAAAAGAGCTACAACACCTTTAAAACCTTAATTGAAAGACTATCTTACTAGCCAACCTTTTTCTTGATGTATCTAAAATTTTGGCCCTTCTAAGCCTAAACTTTTTTCCTATAGCAATTTGATGTGTCAAGTCAAAGCTATGATAACTTTGCCAAAACTTATGAAGTTTTGACCTTTCCCAACTATCAAACTTGTATGGAATTTCACATGTTCAATATTTTATATCTTCTTCTAAAGTTTTTACTTGGAATACTATTTTCTATCTTCTTTCTAAATTCAATTTGGAAATTTGGAGCTTTAGATATGATATTTCTACCAAGAGCACATATTTGAGACTAGTTTTAGGACTAGCCAAAAACCTAATTTCCACAACACGTATTTCTAAAACTATAGTATCTCAAAATCTAAATTTCTACAATATGTACTTCAATATGTCTTCTCAGACTCCTAAACATTTCATAGACTAAAACTTCACCAAAAGACATTCCAACAAAAAATTCAATACAAATCTTTTGAGACTAGATTCAAGGCTAAACAAAAAGCCTTAACTTCAATAAGCTATATCTTAGAATTTACAATGATCCAAAACCTACATTTTTTACTAGAAGTAGAAACTTTTATTAAAAAAGTTTAGCAAAAATGTCAATATGGCTCATTTGAAGGAGAGAAACCTTAGGATCATATGCTTTGAAACCAGTTATGAACCAAACTCCAAAATAACATAAGGATAGAAGGAAGAAGTAGCTCCACACATTAAAAATGATAAAGAATCATGGAATAATGATCCACTTTGAGGGGAAACCTCCTTTTACAATATATCCAATGCACAAGACACAATGACTAT
The DNA here is from genome assembly GCA_031772625.1 of Pinus tabuliformis. Taxonomy (NCBI): domain Eukaryota; kingdom Viridiplantae; phylum Streptophyta; class Pinopsida; order Pinales; family Pinaceae; genus Pinus; species Pinus tabuliformis. The sequence continues at coordinate 2,656,187 of CM062813.1, forward strand.
GCAAATGAATCTCCTTTATTATGAATAAGAGATAAAGTGAGCATAATGCAACTTAAAACTAGACCTAACCATAACAAATAAAATAATGTTGAATAAGTAGTAGGTCCTTAACATAGGGGCCTCAGGGCTGTTAATAGGTGGGGGGGGGGGGACAATTTCCCCTCTTATCTACCCAATTATTACTCATAGTTAAGATGTAATATTAGAAGCACATTATTTTTAATATGGAAAATAATTAAGAAAATAAGAGAAGAGATAAAATGGAAAAAAGGTTACTCCATTAATGCAAGATATATTATGGAGAAACTTGCAAGTGAAAAACTCTAGCAAGAAATAAGGTTTATGCCTTGCTCTTTTATTTCTCACTTTACATTGTAAAATACAAAAAAGGATTAGCTCTATGGAGCACATAGACATAGTGTCTTTTGATACACTGAAATAAGGCACTCTGCTTCCTTTGCTATCTAAGCTATGGAACCAAAAATCACTACAATAGGAAAACAACACTTTTCTTCCCTTACAAATCATGTTTTAACAACTCCTTATGGTCATTAGGGTTAAGGTTTGGATTTTTGCACTCCCAACCTCTGATTAGTATTAGGCTTTTAAACCCTCTACAATATCCTTGAATGATCGTATGCAACTAAATTTACATGTGTGAGTAATGGGAGTTAATTCAAACTTCACTTGGTATTGTAGTGGTTAAATCATATGTCGACGAATTGGAGGTATAAATTTCTTATGCATATTTATATTGAGGTGCTCTTTAGATATTGTGGAACTCTCAGTGAATAAAACAAAATGACAAAATTACTATGTTGTTTTAGCTAAGTTTTGTTCCATAAAAATGTAGTTTATGTCCTCAAACTTGGAATTTAGAATTTTGACCTTGTCTAGTGGGATTTAAGCTCAACCTTGAAAATTAACCCATCCACACAATAATTCTACTTCCATCTTATACAACATTTTGTATAGTGCCACAATATATAATGATGCATTTCATATCATAATATATTTTTGTATTAGATATAATATGCATTTTCTTATCTTTGTATCATTAATTATGTTCAACTTCTTAAGTTGTATGATGCAATATATAATGGATTTTAAGTTTCAAAATCATTTTATCATTTGTGATTTTGTTTCTACTTCTATGGTGCAATGTTTATTAGCGTGATAAATTTTATTTATGCTTGAAATGGTTGTTGCTTATTTGACTATCATATTTCACTCTTACTAGTTGTTGTTTCCCATTTATGTTTTTGTAAGATGTTAATTTTGCTTTTTCTTGTATAAATAATCTGTTATTTTATATTAATGGGTAGCAAACCTTAAGCCCCAAACCTAGTTGCCATAAATACTTGTAGGAGAAACTTGCTTAAAACATGATAAAACATTAAAATTCTAACTATATTTATGGAAAGTCTATGATTACAACTTACCATAGTCGCGTCTAAAATCTCAAAATCAGTTATAATATTGTATGATTAGTCATTCCAATATCACAAAGATGAATAGCATTGTCAGAGGTTACGTTCTTGAGACATTGCATTAATGGTCCTTGTGACATTACAAATACTAGGTGTGATGATGCATGATATCCCATTGCGAGATCATAAATAATGATACTATAAGTACACATATATGTTGATGAATTTCATGATCTCATTAAAGGTTGACAAATATATTTATTGTTGTTTTAGTGATGCAATTTCATTTAATGAATTTGAATGAAAATATAACATGTAGTTACATTTCATGATAACATTTGTTTTTGGTTCGAAAAGGAATTTGTTGAAAATTTATTTACATTGAAGAGGATTGTGCAAATGTTTTGATATTTCTTGATGGTCAAATGCATCCAAGTTATGCTCTCACTTAATGTTTCATCTTTCATTATGTAATTTTTTACAATTTTGTAGATACTTTCAAGGATGCTATTATTCTATTTTGAGTTGGGTATGTTATGATCCAACAATAAGTGATTGAGAGTTTCCTTTATAATAATCTATGTTTGATTTCTAAGAATTGGAGTTATTCATATTACGAGGGGGTTTTCATAGTCCTAGAAATACAGTGCCATGATAATTTTGATTTCACCTTTTAATAGATAGATATAAATAAATTTCCAAAATAAGTTAGAAAGATTTAGAAAAAATATGTACATAAATCTCATCAAAAAATTAAAAAAATGTTACTTTTTTTTATAAATATATTCATATAATAAATATTAAACATATATTTGATGTAGTAATAAAATTACTATTTTATTTAAAATCAACCAAATATAATATTCCATGATTATTATCTCATTATAAATACAACTTATACAACTTATTAGGTTACACATATTATACACATAAGTGTTAACAACACTTTGATCAAATCCTTGATTTATATGGCATAGGAATATATTAAATAGTATTGGAATATATTAAAATCCTTATAGACACAATCACTTAGAATCAAAGACAAGATTATACAATTTCAAAAAGTTTTAATATCCCTCAACTTTAGTATATAAACTAATTTTATTATCATCTTGAGATAATAATCCTAGAAACACAGTGCCATGATAATTTTGATCTGACCTAATTTTAATAGATAGATATAAATAAATTCCCAAAATAAATTAGAAAGATTCAGAAAAAATATGTATATAACTCTCATCAAAAATTAAAAAAATGTTACCTTTTTTATAAATATATTCATGTAATAAATATTAAACAGATATTTGATGTAGTAATAACATTACTATTTTATTTCAAATCAACCAAATATAATATTCCATCATTATTATCTCATTATTAATACAACTTATTATTATTAGGTTCCACATATTATACAAATAAGTGATAACAACACTTTTATGGCACATGAATATATTAAATAGCATTGGAATATATTAAAATTCTATAGACAATCACTTAGAATCAAAGACAAGATTATACAATTTCAAAAAGTTTTAATAGTATATAAACTAATTTTATTATCATCTTGAGATATAAAGATATACATAATATTTAATTATCACAATCTATTTTATGAGAAAATTAATGTTTAAAACATCTTTATTTTTAATGATTTTTTAATTAAAATCTATGCTAAATTTTAATAACTTAATTTTTATAATTTCACTAATTATAAATTACAGTTAAATTTTTTCTTATATATTCACTTAATTAAAATAAAATATTAAATTTTTCTTAAAGATGGTATTTAGGAGCCAGTGTTTCTCTTTACCTTGATATGATGCTAACTTACATTAAAGGGGTTTGTCCCGCATTGCATGCACTCTCATCACTTCATTGATTGCATGCACTCTCATCACTTCATTGATTATTACATGAAGTTGGCACAAGGTTAAACATCATTTGAATATTGGTGTGGCATAGGGAGGTATAAGAGGACTCAACATGATGATTCTATTAGATTAGCACAGCTGGAGGGAAAAAATGTTAGTATTGACCACACGCTGACCATTGTAACCAGGAGATCAACCAACATCTCTTTCTCCTCAAATGAGGGTAGTGACCATTGTAACCAGGAGATCAACCAACATCTCTTTCTCCTCAAATGAGGGTAGTGACTAGCCAGCGCATATGCCTGGATATTTTTCCCAATAGTTATTATGAGTCACTGGTTTTTTGCTTGCAATACTAGTAGTCTTTTTTGTCTTCTCTTTCCAATATATGTCAAAGTTTGACATATCCAACCTGTCCTTACAAGTTTCTATTTTACAAGGTGCTCTAGTTAAATAAGATTTTAACAACTTCAAGACTATGAACTTATGTTACCTGTCTGGTTTCCTTCTCTGTAGACCAATAATATACATTTTTTGATTTATGTAATCCTTATTTTACCTGATACAAAATGCCTAATTTAAAAAAAAAATAAAAAAAATAATAAAAAAATAAAATAAAATACATACAACATTTAAATCATAATTAAAAAATATCCATCCATTTCAAAATAAATCTTCTAGCATTAGGAAGAAAAAGGAAAGAAAAACAGAAAAACAAAAAACAAACATTTAATATGATTTAAAAACCTTTTTAACTATATAATTCAAACTATGTAAATGTTTTTATTTTATTTTATTTTTATTTTTATTATTTATTATTTATTTATTTTATGTTATTTTATTTATTTATTTTTTTTGCTTGGCCAAGAGCTCGTTTTTTTTGGACGTAAGGGAACAGGTTAATGGCCCAAGACCTGGCAGGAGTGAAAGCCTGGCAGGAGTGAAAGCCTGCTCCCTTACGGACCACCAGCGGGTTATTTCAGGTGGCGTGGTTTTCCATGGCTGTCCTCACTGTTGGTTTGACAAACTGAGTTTGATAGTTTTTTCCACCTTTAAAAAAAAAACAAAAAAACTATATAAATTTTTAACAATAAAGTTAAAAACATTTTTCATATCATAATTGTTGTCCTCATAATTCCACTATAAATCTAACCAAAAATTCATAAAAACTTTAAATACACGAACTCAATTGGAACAAGTAAATTTTGTATCCATTTTAGCTACGGAATTGACGATTGTGAGCTTATCATCAATTTGAAAAAACAAAATCATCAATTTGGAAAAAAAATAAAATAAATTACAAACAAAAATTACAAAAGGGGGAACAGACTATTTTTAGTGGTTTACTAATAGCACACAGACTATTAGTGTGTTAAAATATCATTTCATTTAGTAAGTTCAACCATCTTTCATCAAAGCCGTTTTGAAAATACAAAATTTTAGAGAGGATTAGCTGAATTCTTTGTCTCATATTCCCGGAATTGCGATCTACGTAAGTTTAACAATCTTTCATCAGGCTGTTTTGAAAATTGCTTCCAAAGGAACAAAAATTTATAGTGGATAAGCTGAATCCTTTGTCTCTTATCCATTTCCGACGCCATGTTTCATTGCCACGCGTCAACATAGCAACCTATAGAATATGAATGACGTCGCATAATTCAAACCACCGATATTGATCGTTGATCGTTGTTTCACCGATCAGCGATGCGTCCATGCAACGCTTCAAAGGCCGTAAACGTACCAATTTCGCCAGTTACAGCTTTAACACGCTGATTTGAGCCTCGGAGAAACAGAAGTTATGCTAGGAGCTTCTACACATTGGTAGAATTCTCTATCAATTTATCAGAATTACAAATAAAACTCTCGAATTTGAGCATTGAAATTCCCATTCCGATACTTCTCTGTCATTCGCTATTGAATTTCGTTGAAAGAACTGTTGGTGAATTGAATGTGTGCCTTTTCAAGCCCCAAATTTTCGAATTCCTCAAAGAATCCATTGGATTTGAGCATTCGGATGCTTCGGATTTGAGCCATTACGGCACGGGGTTGGCATATTTTTCTATTCCATATTTGGGTTTCGTGGAACTCGGAAGAATCCCTTCTCAGGTTGGCCTGATAATCCATAATCTGTAAGTATAACGCAACTCTGACGGTTGATGATGTATACTCGTTGTATATATACCATTTAAAGAAAATACCGAATTTATCCAGGGTAAATTGGGCATAGATGGCAATCCTCTCGGCAATAAATGGAATTCTACTGATATCTGCTGACAATAAGAAAAACTCTCCATATAAGTCTTCCACTTCTCCATTGCTGCAATCGAAGTTTTTTGGAAACCCTTTAGTTAAAACCCTACCAGAGTTACCGTCAATTGGGCGAAAGTCAGTGCCTTCGGCCAGTCCCAGAAATGAGGTTGAACAAGACAGCAAAGAAGAAGTTGGCAAACAACCGGCTTCTCTATCACTTGACGATGTGAATCCTGTCGGGCTTGGAAGAAAATCCAGGCAGGTATTTGATGAAGTTTGGAGGAAATTTTCTGAACTAGGTCAGCTGTCACGGACTCCAAGGAATGATGAGGACTACGAGTCTGTCCTCGTGGGAGGACCCATGTGTGATTTTACCATTCCTGGTGCAGCAGACACTACAGTGCTTGTTGTTGGGGTAACAAGCCGTGTAGGCCGCATCCTTGTGCGAAAGCTCATGCTGAGAGGATATAAGGTTAAGGTAAGGTCCAACGTTTTAGATTCTGCTGTTAACGATCTATTTTTTCATTTGAAAATTGGATTTTCTAAGTAGGATTCGCAATTTCTATAATGAACAAATAATAGATAGGACGTTACGAAAATAAAATTGAGGCAGATAGGCCACCAGAAGGTAAAATCAGGGGTGCATTGAAGTCCTCTATAAACTTTACATTGCAAGTGAAACTGCAACTTTATAATGTTTAAATATATCTTTGAATGTATAAATCGATTCAGCACCCTCGCAAACCTCAAACCTCTACGACAGTCCGATTATGCAAACCCGACAACCAAAATCTGTAATTACAGAATTTCATGTGTTGGGCAAAACTGGTCAGACAAATGTGATCAGAAAAGGTTAAAAATGTATAATGTTTAGACTCCGCGTCATGCCATTGCTGGGCGAGTCTGCGGCTCATCGATGCGATCACTTGCCCAGCTCTGCCATTTTTTTTCTTGACTGCTTGGCTTACATAACACTGACATGGCTGGCCGAATCCTACTTGCGATTGCTGAGACTGGGAAGGCAAAATGATGGGTAAAATTTTGCTAGTTAATCTATTGCAATAACTATTTATTTGAGGACTAAAACATTCTGCAAGATTTTCTTTCGAGCCAATCTTTTATATATAAGAAATGCAAAATTTTTGTCATATCTAATTAATTGTTTAAATTTCATTTCATAAAAAAATTGGCAAATGCACTAAATCAAAACCTTAAAAGAATGCATTTCTTTAAAGAATTTTTGCAAATGGCAAGAATTTAGTATTTCAGAATCTGCTAGAAGAGCAAGCAGTTGTCGAGAACTAGCATATAAAATATTTCCATGATTCTACAATCGTTCAAATGGGCATTGCAGAGCTGTGTGAAGTTCCAATAATGATCCTTTGCATGATCCATTAGTCTGGTTTCTCGTTTGAGACATGCCTGTCTGGGTTCTCAGATAGCCACCTTTATTTGTGTTTGTTTCAGAAGTCAAGTTGTTTTGTATCTCATTTGAAATTGTGCTCCGTAATTAATATGATAAACAGATATTGCTGATTGGAAATCAAGTAGTAACCCGCTCTATTTCCAAAATATATATCTATTTTATGATGAAAGCCTACAATTATTTTGCCAAGCATTTTTTGTTATATTCTGATGAAAGCATCAAATTATTTTTGGCTGACCATTTTTCATTATGCATGATTGTAAGCAAGTGAAGAAAAGCGGGAAATCATACACTTTTCAAAATGGATAACAATGCTTGCATAATTGTGTATTAAGAGATACGTGATTTGTAAAATTGTTTTGCATTGATCAAATGTCATGGCAACCATTTGCATTTTTCATAGTAAACTAAGACATTTTCCCAATCCAGGCTTTGGTCCGGAAAGATGATCCAGAGACTCTAGAGTTGCTTCCAAGATCAGTAAAGATAGTAGTTGGTGATGTAGGTGAGCCTTCAACAGTAAAAGCTGCTGTGGAAGGCTGCAATAAAGTCATTTATTGTGCTACTGCACGCTCTACAATTACTGGGGATCTTAATAGAGTGGATCATCTTGGTGTTTACAACTTATCGAAAGCTTTCCAGGTTTGTAATGAAATGTTCTAGCATAAGTTAGCAGGTCCATGAGCCTTTCTCATTTCATGAATTTGGCAAATTGCTTTCCATGGCAAACAAAAAGAATGCTTTCCATGGCATGTTTTGTTTGCTTTGCCCATAAACACCAAAGAAATATGAACATTCACTGCTTTTAAGTTTTTCCAGATCTTTTGGCACTCTGTTTATTATTTGTTGGGAAATGTTTATGGCATTTTTTAGGATTACTATATAAATCCGCTTTTCCTGGAAGGCAGTTTTTTTTTTAATTACTTTTCAATTTCTGCACGTGAGGTAAACTATTTTATTAATATTTTCACTTTTAAATTTCCAAACATGGAAAGTTAAATTGAAGCAAACATTCAATGTTATATGATGTCAAAGGCAAGGAATACGAGCGTGTCAGGTATAGCTTTCTAGTTCTCAGGAAATAGCCATGACCTAGTTTAGGACTTTGAATTTTAATGAATTATAAATCTTACGCTGTCCATATTTTTTCTATAAACGATGAGTGAAAATTGTTTTAGCACCTAATTCTGCAGGACTATAATCATAAACTAGCCCAAATGCGAGCTGGGCGAAGTAGTAAAAGCAAACTCTCGATTGCCAAATTTAACCGCCCTGAAGCATTGGAGGGTTGGGAGGTGCAGCAAGGCACATATTTCACTGATCTTGTTTCTTCCAAATATGATGGAGGAATGGATGCGAAGTTTGAGTTCACAGAGACTGGCAATGCTGTATTCTCGGGTCAGTTACCTATTCTGTACACTGGCTTTGGCTTTATATATATAGATATGATTACGGTGTCTACCACTAATATTTTACTGGTATTCAAATGTGCAGCAGTAAAGAGAACTTTTTCACCGCTGCTTGTAGAATGTACCTATACCCCATGGCCTGTTGCTATGTGTGAACATGAAAGATAATTTGAAACAGTGATGTATATCGTATGTTCATTAATATAAAGGACTTATATAAAACAAATAATTCAGTTGAGTAGTTTAACACAGTTTGAGACTAGACCATCATCCCTAACTTAAATATGAAAAGGAGGGGGGACTTTTCAGGGAACGAATGACAGCTTTGGATTTCTGTCAGATTACCTCTATGACTATATATCTTGTGTCTTCTTGGTTTTAGTGACATCATCTACCTAATGTCCACATTTTAAATACAATTAGTCAAATTATCAAAGTCTACATATCTTAAAAAGCAATATGCACCTGAGAAATTCTTCTTTTTTGTAGAAAAATGGATATTTAAATTTAGACCCACTTTTTTGGAGGGTACACAAGTTGAGGAGGAACCAAAAATAGGTGAATTCTATTATTAATTAATTTCCAATACAAAAATTGAATGGCACCACATTTGTGTGAAACTGGCAATTAACGCATTTTTCTTTCCCTGGTACCATTATAGGAATTCTTATTATGATTGTATTTGCCCCGATTTAAAACCATCCCACAAATTGATTAGCAACTACTAGTATAACTGGATAAGGCATTACATTCTACTTGAAAATAACATATAAAATTACGATTATACAGCTTTTGATTAGATTCCATAAGGGAAAGGGTGAATGATACCCAGATTGCCATAACTCAATAAACTCCTGTGGTGGAAAATATATTTGCATGCATTTTCTTCACTATAGAGGTTACCTATGTTTAAGAACCCATATAAACATCATTGCTTGGGCTTAATTCTAAAATTAATTTAGACTGATTCATTATGTTCTTGATATCATATTTTGACCTGTGTGTTTTTAAAAAAAGACCCCATCTTGTTGAGGCCTAGAGTTGTTCCATAATCATCCCCTCCTCGTGCCCCTTTTTAAGTATTTTTTTGATCAGTCTATCCCAAAATTAGCAATTTGGAAAAAGCATTCTATTTATGATTCCATACAATTTCCCCATATCCCAGTAGTTAAAATTAGGAAAAACTACTGCTTGCACAAGGACCATCACCTTATAATTTTATATGCATTGCTATAATACAAATCACAATGGGAGGGCCTATACCTGCTCCTATTTCAAATTAAAGGAACTAATACATCTTTTACTGTTGTTCCTAGACAGTCTATATGTATCCCCAAACTAAAAACAACAAGTTGCTGTTGGAATTTCTAAGTCTAACCCATTAGAAACCCTTCATGTGCTTTCTGATTTATTCCTACCTACTTGTTCTGTTAATTAACAAGTTATTTACCATGTAAATACTGGAAATAAATACAAGTACATGCCCAACACATTACAAATCATCAACTGAAGGAAACAAAACAAGCACACAAGTGACACCGTTGTTTTTGGACCAATGTCCCCGGAAAAAACCAATGCGGGAAAACCTGTGCAGCTATCTGAGGGTTTTATTATTATGCAATTTCTGAATACAATCTGGGTGCCAAAACCGGCTCATCCAATAGAGAATAATCTCGGCAGTAGTACCTCTTCTTCGGAGATAGATGCTTCGGCTGAAACCCTGGATAAACACTCTGGCAGCTCCTCAGCTCCAATCTGCCCCACAAAAAACCCCAGCGTCAGCCTCTTCTGCCCTCTGCGTCAACTTTCCCGACAGTTCCGGCTTCTACCCTCTGCGTCATCTTTCCCGACAGTGCCGGCTTTTGCCCTCTGCATCAACTTTCTTGGTTGTTTCGGCAGTTCCCGACAGTTCTGACTGCTGCCTTGATCCTCCCGGCACTATCTCTGCCTCTCTGCTTCTATATTCACTGCCCCTCAGCTGCAACTTTGATCACTCTCCCGACTTCCTCAGCAAACCTTGCCCTAGAAAGTTGAAATCTTGATCAACTCGGTGTGTTTTCCAAGTGACCCTCAGGCCTCCTCTTATACTTTTCTCGTTGACAAATCAACAGCCGAGATTAAGCCCACAATCAACGGCTAAGATTAGATCTGGCTTGATCCATGACTTTTGGACCATTCTAACACAGTTTTATATTAATTCACATTAATATTTTAATTTCCCTAAGTTTAGACTTAGGGACTCCATTAAAAATATTAACTATTTTAATATCTCCCAAACTGTTTAGAATCTGCCCAAACCCTTTCTCGGTATTAGAGATCTCATGTGCCTTAGCCTCTCCACCAAATTTCGTGGCTAGAGCACATCCGATGCTATGCCAAATCAACACTCCCTCTTAGCGAGGACTGTGCTCTAGCAATACTCCTCACTGAGTATTACTCTGATCATCTTGCATTGGTCCTTGATGCTAGGCCTGCTGCCCATCATCTGTACTGCTGCATCTCGTACTGCCACCCATGGCTCTTCCACTGCCACTGCTGCATCTGTACGACAACTCCCTCTGCATCCGTGCTGCTGCCCATGGCCTTGCCACTGCCACTACTGCGTTTGCAGTGCATTCCCTCTCATAATGTTGCCCATAGCACCGCCACTGCTAACTGCTACACTGCAACCCGGTTACTGAGAAGTAAGTAACTGATCTCCCAACTCTGACATCTTTGTCAGGCTAGAGACACTCCCGATGCTGAAGCTCCCTCTGTCACTGACAAGTGCTCCCTCTCTGACCTCTGTGCTGCTGCAAAAACTCCCTGCATCTTGCATCGTTGCACACCTCTCTGTGCCATCCTGCATTGGTGCAACACTCCCATGCTTCTCGCACTACTGCCTCACGCTATCCTGGGAATCCTGCACTGTAGCTCCCTCTGTCGCTCTAGAAGCATCTGTCTCTACCAACATCCGCCAGTCCTGCTACGCTCTCTTCGGGGCTCTGGTAGCAAGGTATAATCCAAGAGGTTGGGTACCTCATGGATCCTACCCCTCATTGCCTGTAGTCTGTCTGACTACAGCTTGATGTCTCCCCACTTCCGCTCAAGTGGCGTGTGAGCACTAATGGCACAATCGTCATCCCTCATGGCGAAGGCCTTGATATGATGTTTATCTAGAATGGACAGGATCTTGGCCTTCCAGACCACAAAGTTGGACGCTCCATCCAGCCTATCCTGTTCCCTCATCCCATTCACGGCCATCTGTCTACTCTTCTCTATTGACTCCTCCAAGTCTCTCTACTTCCCGCCTGGAAGTTCTCGGCTCGACTCCTGCTGAGTCTCTCTACTTCCCATCTAGAAGTTCTCGGTTTGACTCCTCCGAGTCTCTCTACTTCCTGTCTGGAAGTTCTCTTCTGGACTCCCTCTGAGTCCCGATTTCCCTCCTGGAAATCCTTCTGCCAACTGTTAAGTTGCCCCTCTTCGATCGTTTATGCAACTACACCACTAATCTGGATTCCTTGGCTAGAAATCCGCCTCAGAAACAACTCCCTCCCCTTGGTCTTGCCCTGTTAGGTACTGTTCTGACTACAGTACCCCACCACCTTCACTCTGCAGCTTACCCACAGCCTCCTAAGCCCCAACAAATTGAAGGTTAGAGCTTCTAGGCTCTGCGCAATCTCGGCACCAGCAAAATTCGCACCTCCTGGCCATGGGCGTCAATCCTTCCTGACTGAGAAAGATGACCAGGCACTGTGTAGGTCGAGTTTGTTCCCCTCTGCCACTACGTTGATCCTCTTCCCGGCTCAAACTTGATGACACAGGCACTACGTAACCCCTTCCTTGCTGCTTCTCTGCTAGGAACAACTTCTGTCACTCGAGATAGTTGTTTTTTGCTGCTATTGCTCTGCTCGGTTGATGTCCTTAGTTCTCTTGTGATCTGCAACCACGCTCTGATACCATGTTGAAATTTCTAAGTCTAACCCGTTAGAAACCCTTCATGTACTTTCTGATTTATTCCTACCTACTTGTTCTGTTTATTAACAAGTTATTTACCATGTAAATACTGGAAATAAATACAAGTACATGTCCAACACATTACAGATCATCAACTGAAGGAAACAAAATAAGCACACAAGTGACACCGTTGTTTTTGGACCAATGTCCACGGAAAAACCCAATGTGGGAAAGTCTGTGCAGCTATCTCAGGGTTTTATTATAATGTAATTTTTGAATACAATCTGGGTGCCAAAACCGGCTCACCCAACAGAGAATAATCTCAGTAGTAGTACCTCTTCTTCGGAGACAGATGCTCCGGCTGAAACCCCAGATAAACACTTCGGAAGCTCCTCAGCTCCAATTTGCCCCACGGAAAACCCCAACGTCAGCCTCTAGGCACTGTGTTAGCCTCTTCTGCCCTCTGTGTCAGCTTTCCCTGCAGTTCCGGCTTCTGCCCTCTGTGTCAGCTTTCCTGGCAGTTTTGGCAGTTCCGACTGTTCTCGACAGTTCTGGCTTCTGCCCTTTGCGTTAGCTTTCTCAGCTGTTTCGACAGTTCATGTTGCTTCCTTGATCCTCCTGGCACTATCTCTGCCTCTCTGCTTCTGCATTCACTGCCCCTCAGCTGCAACTCTGATCACTCTCTCGACTTCCTCTGCAAACCCTGCCCCAAAAAGTCGAAATCTTGGTCAACTCGGTGTGTTCTCCAAGTGACCCTCAAGCCTCCTCTTATACTTTTCTCGTTGACAAATCAACGACCGATATTAAGTCCCTAATCAACGACTAAGATTAGATCTGGCTTGATCCATGACTTTTGGACCATTCTAACACAGTTTTATATTAATTCACATTAATATTTTAATTTCCCTAAGTTTAGACTTAGGGACTCCATTAAAATAATTAATTATTTTAATATCTCCCAGACTGTTTAGAATCTGCCCAAACCCTTTCTCGGTATTGGAGACCTCATGTGCCTTAGCCTCTCCACCAAATTTCATGGCTAGAGCACATCCGATGCTACCCCAAATCAACAGTTGCTGCCTAGATTGAGACCCAACTTGATGGATTTTAATAGCAACGCCATTACTATGATTCTCACAGTTTCGGATGAGACTCAACAATGTGACCATTTGTTCAGGCTACAATGTCCTTCCCTGGAAGATCCAAAGCTCATTGTACACCATTTTCCTCTGTTAATTGTTCATTTCTTTGGGCCAGAAAAATTTATTTCATAGACATCCAACTATGGGCCTTAGACTAAGTATGAAAATTTATGAGTTTTGGGTAACTGTACAAATCAATTTCAAATTCATCCATACCACAATCTAATGGAATTAGAGTATTTACTATTGATAGATCCTATAGCATATGGATTTCACACTTTAGTATTTAAATATACCTACCCACTCAAAGTTATTGTGGTAACTGGTGCAACCTACTTTTGTGCCATCTCCGTACATGACCCACCCAATGATGACTTGGTTACCTATGATCCTATATTACAAATATTCTTCTATGTTGGATTACTCCTCCTTGAGTAATTCTACCTTAGTGTAGAAGTGCAACCTCCTCGGGATGCCTAATTCTTAGGTAAGGGCCCCTACTGCCTCCTCTCGTCTTTGGCCTTTGGATGCTGGTTTTGACTTTGCTAGACCCTTTAGGGTGCACAGTTGGAGCACTCACCTATTGATTGGGTTCTTTCTTTGGTTTTTTGCTCCTAATATAGCCCATAGTTGGTTAGGATGCTTCAGTTTGGGTCCTTGGCAACTCAAATCTATTTGGGAACACCTAATTGGAGGTTCATTTGATCAAACCTTCCTTAAATCATCTTGATTTCTTGGTGTCAAGTAAACTACAACTTCCTTGGGCCATGCCACTTTTGTGTGTTGTAGTTTATGGAATAGAGTGCTATGTTTGAAGGAAAATACTTGTGGTACAAACCTTTGAACATGTGGTTCTTGGTCAAAACTCATAGTACACTTTCTTCGTATGGAGTGCTTCACCCATTTCCTAGGCCAATATTCAGTGATGCCCTGAGGCCATTTCCTTACCTATTTATATCTTTCCTCTTCTCTTTGTAATGCCTCGCTAGGCCTTTATCCCTTCTCTTGTGATTTTGCAAGAACACTACTAGATTAGCACCAAGTCTTGAGCTAGCTCTTCTACTCCATGCTCTTGTGCTAATTTCTCCTATCATATTGAGCACCTCTATGGGTATCTTTTGCTTTTGACTTGTTTTCTTCCTTGAGTTATTGTCTTGTCCTAACGCATCTCCATTGGCTTAGTGTTGTTTCACACCTTGGACAATTCAACTCTTCTACATTAAGCGAGTTTGCAACATAACTAGGGTAAGAGAGTATCACATTTATGAGGGGATTTTGGGTTACCATGCAACACCTCATTGTTTCATCATTTTATATGGTAGATCTTAGGGGGTTTATTGCATTTTATTTTATATTAGAATCAAGTCTATTTTGTAGGAATATTGGAATCAAGTCCATTTAGGTGGAGAAAAGATCTCTTGCAGTTCTATTACATCGATCGTCTTCAGTCCAAGTAGTTTGAATACCTACAACAATGTCTTTAAGGGCGATTTCCTTTCTTTTCACCTCCATTTCATCTTCAACATCAATGTTAATTAGATTACCAAAGGAGATAAATTAAACCTAGTTAGTTTGCTTTTCTTTGTTAATTTTTGTTATTTGCTTCTTGTTGTTGAACCCTAATTGAATTAAACTAATTAACCTACACCCCTAGGTCACGTAATCAACCCTAAAACCCTAATTAACCTAGTGGATTATTGCTGCAAAATCTAGCAGGCTCAATGTGAAGTGCCACGGGGCAGGGCCAGACCTTATAACAACAAGAGAAAGGGTTGCCATTGTCACCTCAACAACCTTTCTCCTACTCTTTATTGGTGTTAATCCAAAAGGGAGGCTTCCCTAGATCACCTAAGGGACATTCTAATGCTATGGTTTAAAGTGATGTATAAGAGGTCTATGATATGGTCTAGAATACCGACAAAGCCTAGAGAGGCATAGAGATTCTATACCAAGGTTCAAATACTCTATGCCTAGACCAAAGATAAGGCTGCTATAAGTTAGGGTTTGATTGATATGCAATAATAAGGTGCACAATGTCATATAGCAGCCTAATGAAAAGACATTCTAATGATAATCAATGAAGAGGAGCAAAGGCCTTTCAATAGACACTAGGATTAGTGCTAGAAAGATTATTTTTATGGATGAAATGCATGCAGAAACAAAAACAAGTGTGACATTAGCCCTAAATAGGATGGATAGACCATGCACTATTTTTTTACTTTATACATTTTATAGATGCAATTCCTAAATTATGAGCCACAATCAATCAATAGAAATCCACTTTTATGTAGAAAGTTGCCCTAAAAACCCTAGTGGCTAACCTAAGACGTCTAGGATCAAGGGAAAGAAGAAGAAATTCAATCAAATTTATGCATGATCAACACAACAAAGATTAGTGCCTTATCCTACAAGGGTTTAATGGAGGCTTCTAGGGCTAAATTTCATGAAGAGACTTTGATGGAGTAAGGGGGGATGACTAGGGCATCCACTTTCAAAACCCTAACTATTTTTCTTGTGAGGGGAGAAATTAAATATAAGGAATGCACAATCAAAATTTCCTTATAGGCTTCCAAGAGAACAATTTTGCATGCAATAATGGAGCAAGATTTCAACATAAATTCAACATTTAGTCATGGCATAAATAGAAACCCTACTTCACACATACAATATGCAAAATATCAAAGATACAACAAACTTACAAAATTCTCCAAAGAAACACTTCTTTCAATCCTAGAAAAACATCTCCATGCAAAAGATCATCTCCACAAGAGGTTCACGCCATAGAAAATCACATCCTGCCCAATGTAGCGAAAAAGACTAATTAGCACTCTAAGAGAAAAGTGTATAATGTGTGATGATGAAATAAAATGAGGGGGAGCCTTTACTTATATGAGGCTTATTGCCCTCATTTTTACAATAATACTCGTAAAATCCCTAACTACAAGTTTACTTTGAGTATTCCACAAAAGTGAGGTTACTAGCCAACCTTATAGCTCAAAAACATAACAAAAGATGCCAAAAATGCTCACACATGTGGGGGAGAAACCTCCACTATGATGTCATCCTCCAAAGGAGCCCTAAATGCCATAAGTGTCAAATGGGCTAATGAATGTACCCTACTCCAAGAAGCAACTCCATGTCCATGGGTATGCCTCCAAAGTGCCTCCATACCAAGATGTCATCACTAATCACCCTCTAAGGAGCAAGAAGAGTAACATGGCACCAATCTACTCAAGTGTTGGGACCAAACATTGATGTACAAGCCCTCCCCTATCACCTCAAGAATAACCATCATCATCCGGGCTTTAGAACAAGCAATGGCCATCAAACAATGTCAAGGCTAGCCTGGGGGCATCCTAGGTCCACTGGGAACATCATCTATAAATCCAACACCAAGCTTCATAGGCTTAGCTTTTTAGCATCTGGGGGCACCTTTGAGCATGAAGTACCATGTGGAATCATCAAGTAGCCCGACACTCTTCTTTGGGTAGACAACATTGCATCAACAAGGTCATATATTCTCTCTGGAATGTGTGAAACGACCTCTAGTGTGTCGTTCTGCAGGAGGACAATCATGTCTCCAAAGGCCTTTGTTGCTGTAATAATGCCACCTGACAAAATCCTCTCAAGATCAAGTGAAATCACCAATCATTAGCGATAGTAACCATAAATGCATCATGGTGGACCATGCCTAATGCTAGGGGCATAATAATACTTCACACATACCTCACCTTCAAATGTCTAACTAGATCAAGTCCTGTAAACAAGTTACCTCCTTATGTTAGGGATGGTTAGATGGGTAACCCTATTAGGTGTTTCCATCCCCAAAAGGGAAGTGATAGGTCCCAAGTTAAACCATCAATTCTTGCATGTGTGAAAATAGTGGTTGCAAAGTGGGTAAGACTTCAAGGCAAGGTGTCATAGCCAAGTGACTAGTTATTGGGTGTCCGACATCCTGAGTGTATATATTGAAGGAGGGAGCAATCATGGAGGCATGAGTTACCCCATTCCTCAGCCTGGTTTTCCCATCCCTGTAGTGTGCCTTTTACTTATTTATCATTTGCTTTGATTTGGGTGCATAGCTTAGGAGCCCAAGCGTGCTTTTGAGATTTTTTTATTGTTACCCCATTAAGTATGAGTTAGTGTTAATTTTAGATAACAATGGTATGTTCTATGCTTAAGAGCAATTTACTTCAATTTTCTTATTAGCCCAATATCAATTTCTAGATTAGCAATCACATTAACATGATAGTAAATGCATATAGAACATAAATAAAAACAATAGAAGACAAGCCAAGACAAGAGAACACAAGATGTAGCGCATGTCAGGGACAAACCCCAATGTGGGGAAACACTTTGAGCAATTCTTCTTATTATTCTTCAAAATGTCAGCAGAGAAAGTACAATATGCAATATTCACTTGCCCAATCAAAGTCAAACCTGTCCAGTCAAATAGCAGCCACAGGAAGCCCTAACCAGAAAGTCAACGTTGGTCAACAGGGCAGAATTTATCCTCCAAAATAGCTCAGTCAAACCCAGTCAACTCGGCCTCCAAAAGTCATCCGGATAAGCCCAAAACAGTCACGAAAAACTCAGTCAAACTTGGTCGACGCAAAGTCAAACCGGCGGTCAAATCCTCTTGTAGTCAATGCTGGTCAAACAACACAGATTGCCTTGATTTCTGTGGCCTCCGCAAACAGAAATATCCTCAAGAAAAACGCGGTCAAATCAAGTCAACAACTGCTTGGTCAACGCTGGTCAAATCCTCCTGCAATTCTGTCAACGCCCAAACAGAAAATTACAGTGTTCTTCTTCGCACATGTGGAGAGAGAGGCTGGCCAGAAAAGTGTATGAACCAATCGGATGAGAGAGAGGTGTGAGAAGATGAGTGAGCAAATGAGGAAGATGCTCCTTCTATTTATATGCAACTGCCTGGTCAACGTTGGTCAAATCCTCCTGCAATTTTGTCAACGCCCAAACAGAAAATTACAGTCTTCTTCTTCGCACATGTGGAGAGAGAGGTTGCCCAGAAAAGTGTACGCACCAATCAGATGAGAGAGAGATGTGTGAGAAGATGAGTGAGCAAATGAGGAAGATGCTCCTTCTATTTATATGCAATGTTGAGGATGAATAGACGTGTCTTTTGGGCTTGTGAGCTTACATTAGTTCGCTAGCCGACCTTGACAATTTGTCCATAAACAAAATAAATTTATAATTCCATTTGTACATGTCAGAATGAGATGATCTTTAGATCAATCCTACACCTCTTGGAGAGAGGAATCCAATAAAAATATCAACTGCATCATATGAGCTGTCCAAGGTGGAGTTTGGCCCTAGTTGCCTAATTTAACAGTTAGTTTATCTCTCATTAGAGTCATGCAAGAGTTCCTTTTATACATGAAGCATCATGTGCTTGAGGAACTAAGCTGTGGCTAATGAGGGGGGTAGAGCTCATGCTAGGCTTTTGCCATGTGCTAATCAAATGTCCCAACCATCTTTTTCATTTTATCTTTTTCTTTCAGTGTGGCTTTTTTATGTTTTTACCTTTGTTTTAGCTGCATCAACCTCTAGGGAAAAATTGTCCGGCCAAGACTCAAGGATGAGGATGAATGGGTGCCAATCCGCATGACCAGTGACCACCAACCTGAAGAATGGAGATGAAATTATGAGAAAGATGGAAAGTGATAAGTATGGAATATCTTAAACATGCTACTTCAACTAGAGCCTTCCTAGTAGTGCCCTTCCTAAAATCCTAAGGCCTTAGAGGAGGTCCCACTAGATTAGAGTCAAAGACTAACCTCCCAGGTGAAGTGAGGGGAAAAGACCACAGTCAAGATTGGTCAATCATCCAATTTGCCCCTTATCCATATTAATATGCCCATAACATTAAGTGAAAGCACATGATTGCAAAATGGTTAAAGTACATGCAGATGGATGAACCACCTCCCCTTCAAGAAGGAATGTTAGATGGGAGATAAAAATCTGAATGGAGCAAGAAGTGTAGGATCTTGGTATCATGTTATGTGTAGCAATTTGGCCCCTCTCTCCTAGACTCGACCTCCTTGAAAATTTCTTCCGAAATTCCCTTATGGCAATCCTTTTTCCTTCTCTTCAATCTTGGAGTCTCTCACTCAAGAAAATCCCGCTCTCAATAATAGCACTATAATTGTGTCTTCATCTTCTCCCATAGGTTCACTTTATAATTTCTGCATGGGCCAAATCCCCAATCACCAAAGTGATTGAGGGTTGGGATTAAATCCTAGCTTTCTTTAATCAATGGTAGAGATTAGATCTAATTCTCTTAAATAATCAATTATTTATCCTTAGAAAAAATTAGTCCAAAGTCAACATTAATTAAAATTAATGTACTTTTTCCTAAGTTAAAACTTAGGAAGAAGATCATATTAGTTTCTCCTCTTGAACAACCACCTAAAGAGGACTAGATCTACATATTAGTTTGACCTCAAGGGTTTGACCTTTTGTGATCTTTTTTGGTTCTACTCTAGATCTACATTATCCATCTAGATTATCATTATTTATTTCCTGAAGTGACCACATGCAATAGATGACAGTGCAATCATGTTGGATGTTCCAAGGAAGAATTTGTAGGAGTTAATAAGATTATCTTTGTTCCCATCTATAGCTTAGTTCATCTCAAAGACTTCTAGGATTTTCGCTCTGATTATGATGTTATTCCATGTATCGTCTATCTTGTTCATGCAGTGATCATTAATAGTTTGAAGTTCGAGAATCCAAGAAGAGGCTTTGGCGATAGACCGACTCTGCCTTTAGATGTTTTAGAATGTGGGCAGATCTTGTATGCCTTAGCTTATGTAGTGAACATTGACAAAACCAACCCTGAGCCATATACGTATGAATCATGATGCAATGTTGCAGTAATCGTTATTGGGATAATATCGGCGAGGGAAAAAATACGGAAAAAATTGTTAAATACAAAAATATTCATTTTTTTTTCAATTTTTTTAATATCTAAAGCATCTACAACATAAAATAAATACATTGACACATAAATATGATAAAAGAACTAATATATAAGATGTGTAATATCATTTCTTGTTCTACATCACACATAACAACGAATCATGCCCTGAATAGTCAGTCCTAACTCTTGAGTCCCAAATCAACCTCAAAATATCAACAATCCTGACTCTTGAGTCCCAACTCAACCTCAAAATATCAACAAAAAATATAATAATGTATCTCATATCATGAGTCATAATGTCATATACAATGAAATGAACCAAATAACTAATACCATTGATTTCCTCTGCCCCTCTTGCGAGAAAATGCAATAGCTTTCCCTCTAGATGTAGATGCCTACGGAGTTGGCAGTGGACTCTGCTGTGCTCTAGAAGCTGAAGAACTAGGAGCTACAGGAGGTAGACCACGTCCACTACTGGTGACAGTGGTAGCTTGGGTAGGTTGTGTCACCTCCTCCTCATCAAAAAATTGGCCAAAAAAATAAATTCAAGATTTTTTTCCCAAAAAATTGCTATTTTTTCACAAAAAATCGCTATTTTTTTCATAATAATCGCGATAATTTCAAGTTATCGTGATTGTTTTGCGATTTTTTGCGAAAAAAATTCACGTAATAATCGGGCGATAATATTGCCATTTTCAAAAATCTGCGATTTTTCGATGTTATCGCATAGCTGCTGTTGGTTGATAGTATCCATCCATAGTGTACTACTATTCGGTGGTTTCGTATGTCCTGGGACGCTTGTAGGTGGGCTCATTCTGGCTTTTCCACGCTGCTTTGTTGCGTGATTGGGTGGTTTTCCGCCCGGAAGCGCTTAAGCAGAGCGGAGTGGTGTTCTTCGATTACTACCACCCGAATCAATCACGTTGCTCGGCGAGTCGTCCTAAGCGCCATATCGTTCTCGAAGAAAAAGTTTTCTATCTTTTTCAATTTACTTATTGGGTGGCCCCTCTCAAATAAGTCAAAAAAAGGGCCCTTACTTCTTAGGGGTCACTCACTATTCATATGGTGAGGGCCTGCTTGCGCATCTTTTTGTGCCGATAATGAACATGAACCTAGACTTCCATCCAACGGGGCTCCTCCCGAGCGAGTAGAAACGGTGAAAAAGGGCGATTATATCGCAATTTTCGCAACACTGGTATGATGATGTGTAATCAAAGTTGCATAGCTGGAATAGGTAAGCACTTAGAGTTTAACATGGCTAACCATATATTCTTCAATCCCATGGAAATGTTTATTAGACGTGTCTGATGAGGCCCAATGCCTACGACCTGCTACTCTATGAGGGAACTGGGGCTTCTTGAGTTCAGAAGATTACCAATTTTTGTTAGTTAAGGAGCCTTAATGATGATGTACATAATCAGGAATATAAAAACCATTAGTTAGCGATTTTGTTTGAAAGTCTTATAGAAAGATTATAGAGGGCTGGTTAAGATGATCTGGTTAGTATATATTTACAAGTCCCCAATATAGTTGAAGTATTTGTATTCTTTGGTTTTGTTGTTTATCAAAGGAAATACATGCGTGGCATGGAAATATATGGCTCTGTTAAAATAATTTCTTTGTTATAAACTTGTAATGATTCATGGAATCTGTGACATTTTTCTAAATAATTCTACTCACAGAAGCCTACATTCAGATAGTAATACCTTGTCAGCTTGATCGTGAATTTGTTCATGACATCAATCTAAGACCTTCAATGCATGGATAATAATTGCAGGATATGTGTTTACCAGGGGTGGCTACGTAGAGCTGGCAAAAAAGCTTTCTCTTCCATTGGGTCTTACTCTTGACAGGTTCTCTAATATATACCTAGAATTAATTAGTTTAGACCTATCTTATTTTCAAAGGAAAAACAATAAACTTATCTATTCGGATAGTGTCTTTATTATGGCCAAAAAAATCTATTCGAGGTTATTGGCTGTATTGTGACTAGTTCAAAACTTAAATCCTTATTAATGTCTTTGGTGTGTATATATGTATTTATTAGTTTATTAGACCATTGGCATTCTGGCCTTTCTATCAATGTTCATAGATAGAAGTTCTTGAAAGTTATGCAACTGAATCTGTCATGGCATGATTTAAAGGGTTGACATTGGTGTATCATCAGTGTAGCTCGTCCAAATATTCCTATCTTCATATTTATAAAGGTTTTTAATTTATCATCAGTTTCCTTATTACCTCCAGATACTACACCTTGAATTATGAAGTCCTTGATATAGATGGAAAAACCTTGAGGGCATGTAGCAGTGCTGCCCACTGCCACCACAACAACTACTCTCAATTTTAGCTGTTTCTTTGCCAGCTCAAAGGGGTCTTCCCTAATACAAATTCAATGAGACTTGAATCCTCAGATACTAACGAATTTCATAAAAATACAAGAACATAATATGAAATATGTATGATGGTTGAATCAACTGTGGCTGATGGTTGTCATTTGAGCAATGGAGTTAATTGTTCATAGTAAGAGGATTAGCTTCATATGGGCAGAGAAATATGGTGGGTTATCCTGTTCTAGATATGTCCAAGTAGATCAAGTATCTCATTTCTTAGTGCAAATGCTAGAAGGCAAATTCCAGACATAAGTGGTTACAACTCTTACACAATCACATGTTTCATAGAGTCAAATAAATGAATTGAACGAAAGCTTCATTAGTCAGAGCTGCTGAGATAAGAGCAAAATCTGATAACTATAGAATTCTACTTAGTCCATTACTTACAAACAGTGGAGGATTGACAATTGAATCACGATCCTACTTGCAATGAATTCTTCAATCTCAGTGACAGAAATAAATCCACAGCAAAGTCATCAATTAAACCTTGTGAAAACTACAACTGTAGCATCATGCATTCAAATATGGAATACGGAGAAAGAGAGAAGGAACAACAAGAGAATAGAAGCATCTTCCATTAATCCACTATGAAAGGATTCAGTACATGGGGGTAAGAACCACAGGGATCCAACAACTTGTTTTACATCAGCATTTGTTTTATGTAGAGAAGTGAGTGATTGATCCAATCTAATTAAATGAACCTCAATGCAATAAATCTGACTATTATAGTTCAAATTTGATCATCTATGACAAAGTCATAGATGATTATATGTTCGTTGCTAATTAGAAACATCTAAACTTTAAAGTTCACCTCCCTTAAAACCAGCAGAAATATATTGTGCCCTTCACATTTGAAAAAGTCTGCTTTGATCTGTGTTCATGTGTTCTTGTATAAATGAAATATTTCTGGCATACCTCAAGCAAAATGGATGACCAAGACCACAGCTGAGTCATGGGAGACCAAGCCACAGTGGTTGCTGAACAGTTACCCATTTAACTATCATCATCAGATCTTGGGACCCCAATTTCATATCATAAGATTTGTGGTTCCAATGCTGCATTGGATTCCTTCTTAGAGGTCAATCATGTTGAAATTTCTAAGTCTACCAGTTTGAAACCTTCCAAGCACTTTATCTGATTTATTCCTACCTACTTGTTCTGTTACTTAACAAGTTATTTACAATGTAGATACTGAAAATAAACACTAATGCATGCTCAACATATTGCAGATCAACGACTGAAGGAAACAAAAACAATCACACCAAATGACACCGTTATTTTTGGACCAATTTCCCCGAAAAAAACCCAATGTGGGTAAACCGGTGCAGCTATCTGAGGGTTTTCTTATTAAGCAATATCAGAGTACAATCTGGGTGCCAAATCTGGCTTACCCAACAGAGAATTTCCTTGGCAGTAATACCTCTCAGTTTGAGACAAATGTCACGACTCACGGCTGAAACCTTAGATAAACATTCCGGCAGCTCCTCAGCTTCAATCTGTCCCAGAAACCCCAGTGTCTACCTTTCTGGACTGCGTCAGCCTCTCTCTACCTAGTGTTGGCCCTGCGTCACCCTAAATGGGTCTGCGTCAGCCTCAGAAGGCCCTGCGTCAGCCTTCTGGCCCTCTGCATCAACAACGCTGGCCTCTCTGAAGCACTGTGTAGCTCCCGGCTACCTCTACGTGGCCTTGCGTGAGCCCTAGTTGCTACTGCGTCACTCTCTCTGGCTCCTGCGCTGCTCTCCTGGCACTATCTTTGCCTCTCTGTCTCTCTGTACTCAATGCCCCCCAGCTGCAACTTCGATCACTAATTCTATCTCTATTAGCAAACCCCGCTCTAGAGAATAGAATGACTAATCACTCTGGTGTGTTCTCCAAGTGACCCTCAAGCCTCCTCTTATACTTTTCTTGTTGACATATCAACGACCGAGATTAAGTCCCTAAAAAACGGCTAAGATTAGATCTGGCTTAATCCATGTCTTTTGGACCATTCTAACACAGTTTCATATTAATATACGTTAATATTTTATTTTCCCTAAGTTTAGACTTAGGGACTCCATTAAAAATATTAATTACTTTAATATCTCTTGAACTGTTTAGAATCTGCCCAAACCCTTTCTGAGTATTGGAGATCTCATGTGCCCCAACCTCGCCACTAAATTTTGTGGTTAGAGCACATCCGATGCTACCCCAAATCAACACTCCCTCTTAGCAAGGACTGTGCTCTAGCAATACTCCTTACTGAGTATTACTCTAATCATCCGGCATCGATCCTTGTGCTGATGTTAGGCCTGCTGCCCACCATCCTCTGCACTACTGCCCATGGTTCTGCCACTGCAACTGCTGCATCTGTACGACATCTCCCTCTGCATCCGTGCTGTTGCTGGTCCTTTCTCCTAGCACTGCATTCACACTGCAACTCCTCTCATCATGTTGCATCGTGCTGCCCACTGCTGCACTGCAACTCAGTTACTGAGAAGTAAGTAACTGATCTCCCAACTCTGACCTCTCTGTAGGGCTAGAGACCCTCTTGATGCTGAAGCTCCCTTTGCCGTTGACAAGTGCTCCCTCTCTGCGCTACTGCAACAACTCCTTGCATCTCGCACTGTTGCACACCTCTTTGTGCCATCCTGCACTGGTGCAACACTCCTGTGCCTCTCGCACTGCTGAGGCGTGCTAGCCTCGCGCTGTCTCGAGACTCCTGCACTGTAGCTCTCTCTGCCACTCCATTCGCATCCGTCTCTACTCGACTCAACAAGTCCTTCTACCCCTCTTCGGGGCTCTCGTAGCAAGGTCTAATTCAAGAGGATGGGTACCTCGAAGATCTTGCCCTCATCGTCTGTCAACACTTCCTTCTCTGCCCTTGCTGATGCTGCCTTAGTTTCGGAAGACTCTCCCTTACTCTTCTTCCTTGGACACTGGGTCGCATAATGACCCAGCTCCCCACAGTGGAAGCACTTGATCTTGGAGAGATCCTTTGTCTTTCACTTTTCCTGCTTTCCCTCAGATGCTAGAGCAACATCTTCCTCCTCCTGCTTGACTTTGATCCCCTTGCTGCTGCTACCCGTCTTCGACTGCCGTCTGATCTCTTCTTGGCGAAGAGTAGCCCGCATCTCATCCCTAGGTGGAAGTGTCCCACTGCCCAGTATACTTTGGACAAATACCTCCCAGTCTTCTGAGACTGCATTCAGGGCCGTCCTCACCATCAATTCCTGATCTGGCGTGGCTTCTATAGCAGTCAACTGATCTCGTTCAGTCCTCCGAGGAAGGTGTCAACCGATTCTCCCTTAATTTGATATGACCTCAGCTGATTTTCTAGTAACATTCTTCTCTGCATAGAAGTATGCTGGTGCAATTTCTTAAGGGCCTTCCACATCTCATATGTCGTTTCCTTCTCGGAAAAGTGTGGTACTACATGGTCCTTGACCCCGTCAAGGATGATGTTAAGGGCCTCCTACATCTCATATGCCGTTTGCTTCTCGGCAATGTGTGGTACTACATGGTCCTTGACCCTGTCAAGGATGATGCTCTTGGCCCTCGCCATTTGCCTCCTCGTACTTGTCGTTATTTTTTGGGTCGACTGGGATAGCTATCGTCTTCAAGGCGAAGTGCTTGACACGATTTCTGTCAAGTACGGATAAGATTCTGGCCTTCCAAAATGCGAAGTTTGATGCTTCGTCCAACATGTCCTAGTCTCCTACTCCATGTAGTGCCATGATGCTCTTCTACTTCCCTCCTGGAAGTTCTCGATTTGACTTCCTTTGAGTCTTGATTTCCCTCCTGGAAATCTTTTTGTCAATGTCGAGATGCCCCCTACTTTGATTGTCTGTGCAACCGCACCACTGATCCAGGTTTCTCAGCTAGAAACCCTCGGTAGCAGCGCCCTCCTCTTGGCCTTGCCCTGTCAGGTACTGTTCTGACTACAGTACCTCACCAACTCCACTCTGCAATGTTCCTAGAGCCTTCTAAACCCCAACAACCTGAAGGTGAGAGATCCTGGGCTCTGCGCAATCCCGACACCAGCAACCCGACCTCCTCAGCCAACTGCATCAGCCCTCCTAGCTTTTGCGTGGCTCTGCATGAGGCTCCCTTTTCGTCCCTTAGCCTCTGCACTGCCTCTTCTTGGCTCACCCTTGATGACGCAGGCACTGCATCATCCTTCCTTTGTTGCTGCATTGCTAGAAATAGCGTGTCACTCAGGACAACTATTTTCTGCTGCTATTGCTCCGCTCGGTTGATGTCCTCAGTTCTCCTGTGATCTGCAACCACGCTCTGATACCATGTTGAAGTTTCTAAGTCTACCAGTCAGAAACCCTCCATGCACTTTATCTGATTTATTCCTACCTACTTGTTCTGTTACTTAACAAGTTATTTACAATGTAAATATTAAAAATAAACACTAGTGCATGCTCAACATATTATAGATCAACAATTGAAGGAAACAGAAACAATCACACCAAATGACACCGTTATTTTTGGACCAATGTCCCCCGGAAAAACCCAATGTGGGAAAACTGGTGCAGCTATATGAGGGTTTTCTTATTAAGCAATATCAGAGTACAATCTGGGTGCCAAATCTGGCTTACCCAATAGAGAATTTCCTTGGCAGTAATACCTCTTAGTTTGAGACAAATGTCACGGCTGAAACCCTGGATAAACCGTCCGGCAACTCCTTAGCTCCAATTTGCCCTAGAAACCCTAGCGTCTGCCTTTCTGGCCTGCGTCAGCCTCAGGAGGCCTTGCGTCAACCTTCCGGCCCTCTGTGTCAGCAACACCGGCCTCTCTGAAGCACTGCGCAGCTCCCAATTGCCTCTGCGTGGCCTTGCGTGAGCCCTGGCTGCTACTGTGTCACTCTCTCTGGCTCCTGCGCTGCTCTCCTGGCACTATCTCTGCCTCTCTGTCTCTTTGTACTCAATGCCCCTCAGCTGCAACTCTGATCACTAATTCTATCTCTCTTAGCAAACCCCGCTCTAGAGAATAGAATGATTGATCACTTTGGTGTGTTCTCCAAGTGACCCTCAAGCCTCCTCTTATACTTTTCCTGTTGACATATCAATGGTCGAGATTAAATCCCTAATAAACGGCTAAGATTAGATCTGGCTTGATCCATGTCTTTTGGACCATTCTAACACAGTTTCATATTAATACACATTAATATTTTATTTTCCATAAGTTTAGACTTAGGGACTCCATTAAAAATATTAATTATTTTAATATCTCCTGACTTGTTTAGAATCTGCCCAAACCCTTTCTGGATATTGGAGATCTCTTGTGCCCCAGCCTCTCCACCAAATTTCGTGGCGAGAGCACATCCGATGCTACCCCAAATCAACAAATCATAGAGGTAAATCATGTGCGTGTTTGATCCACAGCTGTTGCACCATTCAAAATTCAAAATGAAATTATTCCGTCATCTTAGGACTGCCAGTGAAAGGAATCATGTAGGCATGTCTCCACTGGAATAGGCCTTCACCTGCACACAGGGCATACAAAATGGAGTTGGACATATTGAGGGAATGGACAATATTAAAGACTCATTGTTCTTCCCATCTACATACCTCATACCGTGATTTTCAAAACATTCATCCCTAATTCATTTTCTGAGAAGAACACAGTGTTTCTTTCTTGGTGATCATATCTTTAGAATCGATGCTTTCAATATTGACATCATGTGTGAACGACAAGACCAAAATTTGGCCATGTCATTTTATGTCGTAACAGTGGCTCCTTCTGGGGACAGCTATCTTCCCTGTGGGGTGCTAAGAACTTCAGGATCTTCAAACAAAAGTCTGTACTAATTTCAAAAATATTCTTATGCAGCAAATCTTCAGTTAGCTGGGGCCATGACTGTTTTCATAGATTTGGGGAGTCATTATTACGTCTGGCAGCAAACTTTCACCACATATTGTCGCAGTCCCTCATCCTTCCTAAACCTATGTGTGAGAGAAGAACATGGACTCTTTTTTCCCACTGAGCTTTGTCACTAGTACATTTTTTGTGTCTTCATGATTAAAGAACATTGGATCAAGGAGCAGCCCAATGTCATCCGAAATTTCTGTCAAAATTAAAATGTGCTAATGCAATGCATTAGCAGTTAGCACTTATTATAGCACCATAATCATAAAGTAAGACGAAAATCTGAAATATTATACTATTATTCAATGGTCAACTCATTTAGATATTACTACAAAACTACCCTAACTAAGCAAGAATGTGACGGATTAGGTGTAATCAAACACCCAGAGGTGCATGTTGTCTATGACAGCACTCTTCCCTTGTGTTTGATGACCCAAACAAAGAGATATTCAGTTGTATCTGGTAGTGGGCAGGTCTTTCAATGATTCTTCTCCCAAAGGGCATGGTGCCGCATGGATAATTCCTTAAACACCATGCCTCTCAATAGCCATACCTTGAGCTAGTGTCTGTGTGAGCCTACACCTCTTCTGATAAATAACGCTATTCAATCATGAATTGGATCATACCTCCCTGTATGCATGACACATTTGGTAGGACAATCATAGTTGTAGTCATCAAGCATTTGCTGGTTGTAACTGAAATTCAGGAGCACATCTTCTTTGCAAAAGGGAATCTTCATGGACATCAGCATTAAAATCTCCGTACTGCACACAACTGAAATCACCAAGGGCTGGACTATTTCATTCATGAGCCATATGTAACTTGATAACATCATCAAGGAATGAATGCTACAAGCCTACTTTCTTTGCCTTCAAGGTTTCACTGTCAGTATCATAGATGGGCTCACCATCATAGTATTTAAAACCCATATTATCATTGCCATGATGTTTGCAAACTGAGGAAACATTCCCCACTGAGTCTGCTGCAATAAATTCATCATGCTTCAAGGCCTCGAGGGGCTTATTCCTGCTGCTGGGTGCATCAAGATGCAATGCCACTTTATCATCCAAAGTGGCCTTACTTTCTTCTTGCCATTCTTCACAGTTATAGTCTTTAGAGATTCATATGATGTGCAGCAAGAACCAGGTGAAGGGCACACTACATCAATATGAGCATCATCTACAATATTTTGATCAGTATTCAGATCTGCCATGGAGCCTAATAGATCTTCCCTGCCTTCTTCATCCATATCTCTCTCTTAAATAGAATCATTGCTGCTGGAATTTTCAATACAATGATCATTCATAAAATATATTATCCTCAGAAGATGACTCATCTGGAGTAAGGAGAGGGGTATGGGTTACGTGGCAATTTTCAACATATTCATTATCATTAAAGGTGGTGCTTGTATTCTGAAATAAATAGCATGTCTCTTCTAGATGATGAGATTCACAGCCTCTGCATCAAATTGATTTCTTTGATGTGGCAGCAATAAAATAGTCACATAATAAGGACAGCTGTTATTTTCCTATCTTGATAGTTCCCTTGCAATCTCATTCCTGACAGAAATGATGAATATTTCTATTTCTCGGGAAACATAGTAAGCAGTCTCTATATCTTCAGGGCATACCTTCATTAAGAAAAAATTAAATTTTTAATCAAAAGCATTGAGGTAAATCTTCCAAACAAAGTCTTCCTTTGGCATGATTGTTGGATGCATGCACAATGGTGCATTAATGAACCTGAGATGGAATTTCCAATAACGTTCATCTTTTCCTTTTCTGATGTGAAGGAAATTATTCCATAAGGATTTAGCATGTTGCCAATGTTTTGACATCATTTAAGTCCATTTATTGACCATTTTCTTCCTGTCATGCACTTGTAATATACAATGGATTTCTTCCTTCATAGAACAACAGGGTCTGTATTGTATGTGGAGTCACCAGGTGAGGCATTCTAATGTCTTCACACCACTAAGGTTATGTTCGTCAAAGTGTTGTATATTATCCAGGGAAATGAGCTTTCCCCCTTGCAATGGCACCAATTGTTACCTCCCAAAACTGCACCTTAACTTGTCGAGTACCTGATACAGATGACACAACCTTGAGGGCATGCAGGAGTGCTGCCTACTGTCACTGTTGAAAAGTGGCGAAGGAATGGATTCCTTGATCTGTGCGTTGATTCAAGGAATCGATTTGGAGATCTTCTTAGTCATGTATGGGTTCCAGTGATGAGGACGAGTTTAAGAAGCAGTTTGAATAGTGCGACTTTGTGGAAGACTAAGTTAATTGTCTTCTAGCATGAGTTAAATTGGGAACTGAGTGAACAAGTGGAGTTAACCTCCTAAATTTTAGGAGGATCCAGTTAACTAAGTGTGTTGACTTTTATTAACTAGAAAAGCTCCAGTTCAACTCTTAATTTAGAAAACTTTCTAACAATAGTGGCTAGCCTAATCGAAAAGCTTATAAGGATATTGAAGACACACAATTGATCATTATTCTTGAGCACGAGTTTGTGAGCAAGAGAGCTTGTGAGAGGAACAAGCAAGAGGATTTATCTTGTGCGAATTGTTGGAGGAGAATTTCCCTTGGGAAGCAGATCAATATTCTTGCAGAGTTGTTTAAAGCCTAGTTCAAGGTTGAGAGATCAGTTGTATTCTCTATTGAAGCAGGGTTATTTGTAAGAGACCTGTAGTTTATTTTTCTTCAATAAAATTCTCAAGCAAGTGAGGGTTTTCCTTGTTGAGCTCCCTAGAAAAGTGTGTTGCTTTTGTGAAATTGTTTCTGTTCTATTCCGTTGCTATTTGATAGAAAAATTCTGTGTCTATGTGAAAAGAAAAATTATTTTCAGATTGTTCATAACAGCAGATCAGAATTTCATGGAAATTCTACATGGTATCAGAGCTTTGAACAGAAATCTATCAGCGCATAGTCTTCAAGTTTGCAAGATGGCAACTCACACAGGTTTACGATCGAGAGAGCAGGATTGATTGGATGGCTCTTCAAATTTTGATGTTCGGAAGGTCTGCATATTGTTTTTGTTGGACAAGTTTAAGCTGAGAAAATTTGCTGAGAAAGGTTTTGCAGAACCTTCAAATCTAGACGAATTGAGGCTCTTCCAAACACAGATGACCAAGGCCAAGAGAATGATCTTGGATGGACTTCGGGATCATATAGTTCCTTATGTTGCAAGTAAAGATACAACTAAGGACATGTGGGATGCCTTAGTCAAGCTCTACCAGAACTCTTCAGAGAACCGGAAGATGGTCCTCCAAGAAAAGCCGAGGACAGTCAATATGCACAAGGGTGAGAGTGTCACTGCCTATCTCGATTCTCACCAGAGTTAAAGAAGTCCGTAATGAGATAGCAACTGTTGGAGAGAAGCCCATAGACACAGAGCTAGTGTGTGTGGCTTTGAATGAGTTTACCAAAGATTGGCATACTTTTGTTCAAAGTATCACTGGACGAGATAAGTTGCCGGATTGGGAATGCCTATGGAGTGACTTCATCCAGGAGGAGCTAAGGCTCAGGCTAGTTGAGACTTCTAGCAGCAATGGCAAGGGTTCCAAGGTTGATAAGGAGGAGGAGAATTTTGCTCTTGTAGGTAAAGTCAAAGGCAATAAAGGCAAAGGGAAGAGCGAAGACAATCAAAAGGGTGACAAGAAGAAGACAAATCTGAATAAGATCAAATGCTTCCATTGCCATACTTTTGGACACTATGTTTCCAAGTGTCCTAACCAAAAGAAGAAGGGGTTGAATAAGGAGCACGTAGCTGCATTAGCTGAGGTAGATGAGTTTGCCTCTCAGTTTGAGAAGGACTTCTCATTGATAGCTTGCATGGCAAGCTCAGTAGGGAGCAGTACGTGGTATATTGATTTAGGAGCCTCTTTCCATATGACTGGAATTGAGAGTATTTCAGCCAGCTAGATGAGAAGGATATGCAGGTGAATATCGAGCTTGGAGATAATGGCAAGTATGCTACCAAGGGAGTTGGTATTGTCAGCTTTGAGAGGGAGTCAGGTAATACTCTTCATCTCAAAGATGTTCTCTATGTTCCAGGGTTGAAGAAGAACTTGGTTTCAGTAGCTATCCTTGAGAATAAAGGATATGATGTCATCTTCAGTAGAGGTAAGTCTTACCTCCAACACTTGGCTTTTGGATGTAAGTAGCAAATAGGTGTGAGGGTGAAAAACCTCTACAAGTTGCATGTAGAGACTGGTGCAGCCTTGAGCAGCAAGGTAGGATGTGTAGATGTAGGTGAAATTTGGCACAGGTGCATGGGACACTTGCATCATGGGGCGCTGAAGATTCTTCAGCAGATTGCCATAGGATTACTAGCAGGAGGCCTTAACAAGAGTGGAGTGTACAAGGGGTACACGCTTGGCAAGTATGCAAGTCTTCTTTCCATGGTCACGATAGCAGAGCCAAAGGTATTTTGGAGCTGGTGCATTCAGATGTGTGTGGGCCCTTCTCTTCTCCATCATTGATGAGACACAGGTATTATGTTACTTTCATTGATGATTTCTCTCGGAAAACTTGGATTTATTTTATGAAAAAGAAAGATGAGGTCTTAGACAGGTTTATGGAGTTTAAGGCCTTGGTAGAGAGGCAGACTAAGAAGAAAATCAAGGCATGAGAAGTGACAATGGTGGAGAATATATCTCCAATGCCTTCAAGGAGTTTTGTGCAAAAGAAGGTATTAGGAGAGAATTGATAGCACCTCATAACACTTTGCAGAATGGGATGCCTGAGAGGAAGAGCAAGAGTATTGTTGGAGCAACTAGAGCTATGTTGCATGATCAAGATCTGCCTAGGTTCTTGTGGGCAGAAGCATGCAACACTGCAATATTTTTGCAGAACAGGAGTCCACACAAAGTGCTTGGATGAGCCACACCAGAGGAGGCTTTCACAAGCAAGAATACTGATGTTTCACACTTCCAGATATTTGGCACAAAGGTATATTGTCATGTGTCCAAAGGTAATAGGAAGAAGTTGGATGCCACAACAGAGAAGGGTATCTTTGTGGGGTATAGTGAGACATCTCAAGCATACATGGTGTATCTTTCAAGACTTAAGAAGACAGTTCTCAGATGAGATGTGAGATTCCAGGAGGATTAGGCTATGAGAGTTTCCTTAGAGCATGAGTAGATTACAGTACCTGAGGAGGAGCTACTTGCTCCCAAACAGGATTTACAACCAACACCTCAGATTTAGCCACAACCACAGTTTAGTGGCAAGAGGGTAGTGCAACAGGATTTGTAGTAGGATGAGGACAAGCCAGGCCAAGAGCAGACAGATCAACCAGAGCCACCCACCACAGGGAGGAAGAAGGCCAAGCGGGCCGGAGATTGATCCAAGAAGCTCAAGAGCAGGTTGAGGCTCCTAGCACCATGTTTAGGCAGAGTAAACAACCACAAAGGTACACAGGTTATATGGCACTGATGGTAGAGATGGTGGACATTGAGCCTTCTTCTTATAAGGAGACAACTTCTCAGTAGGTTTGGCAGGATGCCATGGTGGAGGAGTATTCCTCTATCATGAAGAATGATGTTTGGGAGGTTGTTCCACGACCTGAGGGGAAATCAATAGTTGGATCCAAGTGGGTGTACAAGTTGAAGCATGGAGCAGATGGGAGTGTGGAGAAGTTCAAGGCTAGGTTTGTGGCCAAGGGCTTCTCACAGATTGACTGCATAAACTATTATGAGACTTTTGCCCTAGTAGCACAATACTCATTCATCAGGACTATTCTGGCACTTGCAACATAAATGGGGTGGAGGATCCACCAGATGGACATGAAGACAACCTTTCTCAATGGAGCTGTTGAGGAGGAGATCTATATAAAGAAGCCAGAGGGGTTCGAACAGTTCAGCAGAGACACACATGTGTGCAGGCCGAAGAGAGCTCTTTATGGGCTCAAGCAGGCTCCAAGAGCATGGTACACTCAGATTGATAGCTACCTTGAAGGATTGGGATTCACTAAGAGTGAGGCGGATGCCAACCTGTACTACATCATGGGTGGAGGGCTTCCACTCATTCTAGTTCTCTATGTCGATGACCTTATACCAAGGTTGCATGAAACGGGGAAACGGGTACGAGTTTCCGAAACGGGAAGCGATACGAAACGCGACCTCACCAAATTTTGGAAATGGGGAAACACGAATATATATATATATATATATATATATATATATATATATATAGGACATTTAAGAAATATGTGCAATCATAAAGCATATATGATACATTCTAATTTATTACATTATGATAAAACTGTCAATTGTCAATCCATAAACTATAAGTATCTAAATTTGCATCACATTTACTCATGAATAATCACATAATGAAAATAGAAATATCCAAAATCGGCCACGAGAAATTTCTAATTTCTTGTCTCGTGCTTGATTGGGAGTCTTCTCCTACATAGTCGAACGACCTTAATGCTCTTGATTAAATACAAGTTTCATACCCTAGTACCCTACATTCTCTTGATTATTGGGAGTCTCCCCTGCATAGAGGGCTTGGTTCTCTTGATTAAATACAAGTTCCATACCCTAGTACATGATAAAATCCAATGGAAACATTGCAATCCCCCCAATCCTGAAATCCTGAAAAACAGATAAGTCTGCTGGATTTTGAGTGAGATCTAAAATTCTACTTTCTCCATATGAAATCCAATGAGGGCGAAACCACTTTCAAACATCCTGAGTCATTTCATGGTAATGTTAAAAATTTAAGTAAAAGGATGAAAATGAAAAATAAAGGAGAATATCACTTTTACTTTAAGAATTTAACATTACCATGAACTGCATATCAACACTAGGGCAAAGGTTCACCTTTATAACTTTAGATAGGCATCTGGAAGCAACTAGAAGTCACTAGGCTAACGTAAGAATAGATTAGAAAACAAATAAAAAATAAAATAAAAAAATAAAACACAAGTAAATGTTGAAACGTGGGTCGTACAGCCCTGAAATGCATTTCAGGCCGTACTGGCCACGTTTAAGTTTCGTGAAACGTGGTAGTACGGCCTGAAATGCGTTTCAGGGCCGTACCAAACACGTTTCAGCGTTTCGTACCCGTTTCCGTACGGAAACGCCCTTCTGCCCCACGTTTCCTGCAACATAGCCTTATACTGACTAGAGATGAGAGCTTGATCCAGGATTGCAAGGAGGATTGACCTTACAAGGGAGTTTGAGTTGAAGGATATGGGGCTGATGCACTATTTCCTTGGCTTCGAGGTTTGGCAGGGTGATGGTGAGATCTTCGTGGGACAGGGCAAGTACACAACAAAGATTCTCCAAAGATTTCATATGTAGGATTGCAGGCCCATGGCCACACCTCTTGTCACAAACTAGAGGAAGGTGGATGCTACTGCAATGAAGTGAGTGGATCCTGCAATATGCAGACAACTCATTGGGTCGTTGATGTACTTGGTCTACATATGACCTGATATTTGTTTTGTAGTCAACCAACTAAGTTAGTTCATGGTTGAACCGACTTGAGTGCATTCGGTTGCTGCAAAGTATGTGTTGAGATATCTTCGAGGCACAACAAACTATGGATTTTGGTACAGACAAGTTGATGGAGTGAGGCTTGAGGGCTTCACTGATGCAGATTGGGTAGGGAGCTCCACATACAGGAAGAGTACTTCAAGTGGCATCTTCAACATTGGGTTAGCTATAGTTTCTTGGTACAGCAGGAAGCAGAGATCAGTTGCACTCAATTCAGCAAAGGCAAAGTACGTGGTTGCTAGTCAAG
Organism: Pinus tabuliformis; assembly: GCA_031772625.1. Lineage (NCBI taxonomy): Eukaryota > Viridiplantae > Streptophyta > Pinopsida > Pinales > Pinaceae > Pinus > Pinus tabuliformis. The sequence continues at coordinate 2,692,597 of CM062813.1, forward strand.
TAACTTGCGAGGCTATTTGGATGAGGAAATTACTTGTGGGACTTTTCAGGCAGGGGATGGAGCCTACCATGATACATTGTGATAATCAGAGTTGCATTAAGCTCTCTAAGAATCCAGTGTTTCATGATCGCTCAAGGCATATCGAGAACCTGTATCACCATCTTAGAGATTGCGTGCAGAAGGGGATAGTCAAGTTACCGTACATTCCAACAAGGGAGCAAACAACATACATCTTGACCAAGGCATTGGAAAGAGGCAATTTTGTTCATCACAGAGATAAGTTGGGAGTTGTACAGAATCCCTTCCTCGCTAAGAGGGAGTGTTGAAAAGTAGCGAAGGAATGGATTCCTTGATCTGTGCCTTGATTCAAGGAATCAATTTGGAGATCCTCTTAGTCATGTAAAAGTTCCAGGGATGAGGATGAGTTCAAGAAGCAATTTGACTAGTGCGAGTTTGTGGAAGACTAAGTTTATTGTTTTCTAGTGTGAGTTAAATTGGGAACTAAGTGAACAAGTGGAGTTAGCCTCCTAAATTTTAGGAGGAACTAGTTAAATAAGTGTGTTGACTTCTGTTAACTAGAAAAGCTCCAGTTCAACTCTTAATTTAGAAAACTCACTAACAATAGCCTAATTGAAAAGCTTATAAGGAGATCGAAGGCACACAATTGATCCTTATTCTTGAGCAAAATTTTGTGAGCAAGAGAGCTTGTGAGAGGAACAAGCAAGAGGATTTATCTTGTGTGAATTATTGGAGGAGAATTTCCCTTGGGAAGCAAATCAATATTCTTGCAGAGTTGTTTCAAGCCTAGTTCAAGGCTGAGAGATCAGTTGTATTGTCTATTGAATCAGAGTTATTTGTAGGAGATCTGTAGCTTATTTTTCTTCAATAAAATTCTCAAGCAAGCAAGGGTTTTCCCTGTTGGGTTCCCTAGAAAAATTGTGTTGTTTTTGTGTTAATTTTGTGAAATTATTTCTGTTCTATTCCATTGCTATTTGGTAGAGAAATTCTGTGTCTGTGTGAAAAGAAAATTTATTTTCAAATTGTTCATAACAACAGATCAGAATTTCGTGGAAATTCTACGGTCGCGACAACAATTACTACTCTCACTTTTCTTTGGTTCTTTTCCAACGCAAGGGAGCTTTCCTAATACAATTCAATGAGGCATGAATCCTTAGATACTCAATAAATACCATGAAAATACAAGAACAAAGTATGGAATATGATGTTAATCAATCATGATCCGTGCTTCTCAATTGGTCAATGGAGTCTGTTGTCGCTTGAAGTGTAAGGCACAACCCTCATAGTAGGGGTTGTCACTCTGATCCCTACTCACTCCATTTAAACTCTTTCCTAGCTAAGTCAAGTGGGGTAGTCCCTATAAGATGAAAACTAGAGGATGGAACTTGTTGAAACAACAAGTCTAGGGGATTTAAGGGCAAGACAATTATTATTAGTGTAACTTGATTGTTAATTAGTGCAAGTGTAAGAATTTATGAGCAATGTATATTAAGACAAATACAATTAAGATCAATAACGTTGATACAAGATATAAATGTGATAAACCAATGCCTTCAACGATGCTTAGTGTAAATGAAAGTACTTGCAAGGAAATAGATACTTTAAGTCACAAAAAATAACAATGTTGTGCGACAAGTTAGCACAATAAAAAGGTGGCACAATATCAAATATGAGTAGATAAAAATAACTTGCACAACAGAAATAACTTGTACTTTCAAGAAAATGTTCAAGATAAGAATGAAAATCAAAGATGAGTACAAGGACAATGATACAATATTGCGAGGAAAATATAATGCTCACATTGATAGTTATGCCACAAGAGATGAAGAGTCAGAAGGATGAGATGCAAATCTAAACTAGGTGAAGTGCCAAAGCGTGGCTATTTTTAATTAATGCCTAATCTAGGTGAAACCATCTCCTCATTGTTTTGAAGCAAGTCTCACACAAGGTTGTAGAAAGAAGTCCACGGAAAGGAGGTTAAGGCCTCATCAACGATACCTTCCCTGGTGTTCTAACGACCCAAGCGCCTCCGTTCCTACAAGGGATTGCCCGCAAGAGAGCTGCAAGGTTGCTTGTTTTAACCATTATGCAAGGGTCAAGCGTCGCAAATTGGGTTAAGAAGGTGGTCCTCGCTTTCTATCAACCAAGCTTATTCTTAGAGGTAAGTTTTAGGAATGCAAAACTAAATGAAAATGTTAATGCAAATGATGATGAGATTAGATTGCTTCAATGAGATACAATTAGGACAAGGTGCCTTAATGTATAGAGTTAAATCACTTATAACCAAAAGTATGTAATGTCACTTAGAGCATAAGATTATAAGCTTCCAATAATGATGCAATGAGGCACTCTAAAGATTACTTAATGAAACAATGACAGAAATGACAATAACATCAAATGTCTTGACTTAAAGCAAAAAATCCTACAATGCCTTATAGGTGTGTTTATTAAAGATTTTCTTTACTTAAACAATAGAATTAAGGATATTATAATGTAAACACAACTAAAAAATGGCAGATGAGATTGCTAACAAGAAGTAAGAAAATCACTTTAGATCATTGATAGCAAGGGAACCAAGACTAAAGATATTAGTGTGCAATGATTAGATCTAGGCTGCAAATGAAAGTCAGTGTGAATGTTTCAATGGGATACAATTAAATTGCAAGGCTAGAATGAAATATATTAATTTTTTTAGCATAAATACAAAATTATGTCAATTATTGAAGCAAAACAAAAAGTTCCCAATGAAATAATGCAAATTAGGCAATGAGAGATAAAAGCAACTTCAATAGAAATGAACTTAGATCTATTAGCCAAATAAATATATTTCAATATAAATCTAAGCTACTTAGATTAATTCAAAGGAAGCGCTTATTGTAATGCAAGATAGGTTAATAATGAAACTAAATCTAAAAGGTTAGTGAACTACTCTAATAAAATAAAAATAAAATGTTAGTGCAAAGAAAGAAAGGCTCCTCTAAGAGAGAGGAGATAGACATACTAGAGGGTGGGGCCCCAAGCTCCCTCTAAAAATAAGATATTATTAAAATTACGAAGAGATCCCTTTAGACAAATGAGGGGGTTATGAAAACTTTAAGGGGGTTACAAAAAATTAAAAAAATTTAAAAATTTAAACGTCCCTCAAATTTTAAAGATGGAGAAACTTTATAATGATTAAAATAAGAAAAGTTTCTCCTCAAAAATGAAAATCGACTTTACCTAAGATATAAAACACTCCAAAATTTAATTTCAAAGTCGATGTGGAAATAAGCAAAGGATAAACATGGAACTCACTATAATTAATTCTTCAAGGGCCGACTTCAGGAAACTTTGTTCAAATACTAGAGATTCATGACTCTGCTTGCAAGTGAGGAGAATATGCCCAGAAATGCTTTTGGCTAGGTAAGAAAGGGCTCAAAATTATAATTTATTTCCTCAGATTTTAGAATTTCAAATCCCTTGAAAAATGGTTTTTGATTGCAGAACTTTCAAGTCAAAAGAGGCCCTTCGCACCAGGTGGATGGAGTTGTGTTTAATGCTTTTCATTCAAAGAAGAAAAGAGCCACAAAGAGTCACAAAGGGTTAGATATATTATACCAAGAGTAAGATATCAATTCTTAAAGCCCACTGCCAAGTCTGCAAACTAAAGTCCAAGTTAGAAATAACCTAGAAAAATTTGCCTTCAAAACACTACGATTTACTAAAATTTTTGGAAATAGATCAAGGCTATGCAATAGTGGTTTTTGCCTATGCAAATGATTAAAACCCTTCTTCAATTCATTGCCAAAAACACCTTCAAAAATTCAATGAATTGTTGAAGAATTGTTAAAATTGGCAACTGGGGCCAAACTCCACCTTGAACAACTCATATGATGGAGATGATATTTTTATTGGATTCCTCTTTCCGAGAGGTGTAGGATTGATCTAAAGATCATCTCATTCTAATAAGTATAAATGGAATTATGAATTTATTTCTTCTATGGACAAATTGTCAAGGTTGGCCAGAAGTCTAATGTAGGCTCATGAAGCCCAATAGATGTGTCTCTTCACCTTCAACGTTGTGTATATATAGAGGAGTCATTTTCCTCATTTGGTCACTCATCATCACACACACATCTCTCTCTCTCCTCATATGATTGGGTCGTACATCAGGCAACCTTCTTCTCCTCCACATGTGCGAAGGGTTAACTGCGTTTTCTGTTTTCTTGTGTTGACCAACTTGTAGCAAGTTTGACCAATGTTGACCAGGCAACATTTGACCTTGTTTGACTTTGTTTTTCTTGGGAGAATTTCTGTTTGGGCAAGCCGCATTCTTTAGCACAAATTTCAAGAATTTTTGGGCAGGTTGACTAGCGTTGACCACAGGTTTGACTGTGTGTTGACCAAGTTTGACCAAGTTCTTCAGGATTGTTTTTGGTTGATTTGGAATATTTTGGAGGCTGAATTGACGAGGTTTGACCGACCTGATTTGGAGGAGTAATTCTGCTAATTTGAGCAGCGTTGACTTTCTGGTTAGGGCATCCTGTTGACTGCAGTTTGATTGGACAGATTTGACTGTGTTTGGGCAAGTAAATTTTGTATATTGTATTCTCTCTCTCTGCTGAAATTTTGAAGAATAATAAGAAGATTTGATCAAAGGGTTTTCCCCACATTGGGGTTTTTCCCTAGCATCCGCCAAATATTGTGTCCTCTTGTCTTGGCTTGTCTTCTGGTTATTGTTTATGTTCTATCTGCATTTACTATCAATGTTAATGTGATTGCTAATCTGGAAATTGATATTGGGCTAATAAGAAAATTGAAGTAAATTGCTCTAAAGCATAGAACATACCAATGTCATCTAAAAATTAACATGGAAGCAGAGCTGAGGTGAAGACAAAGGCAAGAGTGAGAAGAGAAATCACTGAGAATTGTTGGACAAGGAGTAGATTCAATGGCCTCCACATCTTACTTCAAATTTGATGACAAGCTCAATGATAAATCTGATTATCATGCATGGAAGATGTCTCTTGACTTGACTTTGGAAGAGCAAGATGTTATGGACTATGTGCAGGGAAAGATTATTGAACCTCCTTCAAATGCACCGACTTCTGTTAAGACAAAGTACAAGAAAAGTGAAGTCAAAGCTAAGAAGATCATCAGGGATTCTATTAATAAGCATTTGGTTGCATACATCTCCGATTTGAACACATCTAAGGAGATGTATGACAGGTTGGTTAGCATGTTCAAAGTTAGCAATGCAAACCAACTCCTCTTTCTCAAGAACAAGTTGAAGGACATAAAGAAGATAAGAGGAGAAGTTATCCAATCCTACTTCATGAGGATCGATCTTCTATTAACTGGAGAAGTTATAGTTGACAGGGAACTCACACTCATTGCCCTTGGAGGTCTCCCTCATGAATGGGATGTGTTCATCACTACTATCCTAAAAAATGACCGGATTCTAGGTTTTGATGAATTGTTGACTAGATGTACTCAAGAAGAAACAAGGATGATGGAGAGAGACAGGCCTTCAAATAGGAATGATCCTACTACATTCTCCGCTCATGCTAAAAGAAAGAACAATGCAGGTTCAAAGAAGCAATGTCAAGGAAGATCGGGATTCAAAGATGGAAGGAAGGGAAGATGCTTCATTTGTAACAGGTTTGACTTCTATGCTAGGGAGTGTCCTAATAGAAGGGATACACCTCGGGATGATGACAACAACTACCACAACAATTTCCGGGGCAACAACAATCAAAGGAATGGCAGGTTCAACAATAAAGGAAAAAGGAATGCTCCCGCTACTTAACATGGAAATAGTCGACCGCCCAAAAGATCAGGAAACTCCAGGTATGATGAATCTAATGTTGTAGATAACAAGCAAAAATAATTTTATCTTATATCTGCCCTCTCTACTGCCTCCCATCCGGATACCTTGGGAAATGGGTTGATTGATAGTGGTGCTTCAAGGCACTTCACTGGGTATAAGGAAGCTCTTTCAAATCTGATAGAAAAGGATACAAATTTGGAAATCATTCTTGGAGACAATGCCACCTATCCCGTGAAGGGAGTTGGGAATGTTACTCTTCAATTGAATCAAGGTAACACCATTCATCTACAAGAAGTACTATATGTACCTGATCTAAAGAAGAACCTGGTATCTATCTCGGTGATGGAAGACAAAGGATTCAAGGTGGCATTCATTGATGGAAAGGTACGTGTTTGGAAAAGAAATTTCAAAGAAGCATTTACTCTTGGATTCAGGGTTGATAGCCTATATCAAGTTGGAGGGAGTCCATTAGGAGTTATGTCTTGCGACACATCTCTTCAATCTGAATTATGGCACTGCAGGTTTGCTCATCTTCATTATAAGGTTCTACCTGATGCAAGGAAGATGGTGATAGGTATGCCCAAATTTAAAGTAGAACTTGAAGGTGTTTGTCAAGGTTGTGCCAAAGGAAAACATATAAGGGGACCATTCCCCTTAAGTGATAGCAAGACTACTGACATTTTGCAATTGATTCATTCTGATCTATCTGGTATGTTGCTTGTGACATCTTTGGGAGGATATTTGTATTATGCTATCTTTGTGGATCACTTCTCTAGAAAAACTTGGATTTATTTCTTGAAGAAGAAGGACGAAATGTTCCAATGGTTTTGTGCTTTCGAAGTCTTGGTTGAAAATCAAACAGGGAAGAATATCCAAATATTGAGGACCGATAATGGAACCGAATATGAATCGGGTGAGGAACGAACGCTCGACTAATAAGGAGAGGGCTCGACCAACGGGAGAGGATGCCCCAATGAGTTCAATGACTATTGTAGAGAAGCTGACATTAAGAGGGAGACTACTACAGAATATATTCTTGCGCAAAATGGTGTTGCTGAAAGGAAGAATCATTCTATTATAGAAGCCACTCGTGACATGCTTCATGATCAAGGCCTTCCGAAGTTCTATGAGGAGACGCTGCCAACACTGTCGTGTATGTTCAAAATAGATGCCCTCATCAAGCATTGGACTCCAAAACTTCTAAAGAAGTTTTCACCGGTAAGAAACCTGATGTTTCTCACTTTAGAATTTTTGGTAGTCCCATGTATTCATGTGCCGAAAGAAAAGAGAAGCAAATTGGATGCATTTGGGAAGAAAGGAACATTTGTGGGCTATAGTGAAACTTCAAAGGCATATATAATCTATATGACTGGTCAAAGAGAAGTGGAAATAAGTCATGATGTCACCTTTGATGAAGAAGCTGCCCTTAGGAAGATTAGGAACCTTCCTATTCCAAGGAAGGACAAAGAAGCAGATACAGGAAAACAAGGAGAACCACAGGTCGAGCTGATGCCCGATGTTGAAGGACCAATGGATACCATTGATCCACCTCCTCATGAGCCCTCTTCCTAAAAAAGGAGACCCTCATGACTTAGGGAAACTCTCAAAGATGCCAAGAGACATACTGCACCAAGGGGGACATTTCGTGAAAGTAAGAAACCGAATAGCTACCAAGGGTACTTAGCTGCCATGAGCACCATTGTTCAAACTAAGCCTTGCACATTCGAAGAGGTTGTGAAGCACCAAGTTTGGAAGGATGCTATGAACGAAGAATATGAGTCGATTATGAAGAGTGATGTCTGGGATGTGGTCCCTAGACCCAAGGACAAATCTGTTGTCACCTCGAAATGGCTCTACAAAATCAAGCATGGAGCTGATGGGAGTGTTGAAAAGTTCAAGGCCAGGTTTGCTGCTCGAGGCTTCTCTCAAAAGGAAGGTGTGGACTATGATGAGATATTTGCACCAGTTGCCCGATATACCACCATCCATTTGATTATAGCTGTCGTTGCCTTGCAAGGATGGAATTTACATCAAATGGATGTCAAGACCACCTTCTTACATGACTCACTTAAGGAGGAAGTCTATGTTGAACAACCCAAGGGGTTCGAAGTTCAAGATCGTAAGACACATGTATGCAGGTTGAAGAAAGCCCTCTATGGGTTGAAGCAAGTTCTCTATGGTTTGAAACAAGCTCCCTGGGCTTGGTATGAGAGGATCGACAACTATCTGATGAAGCTGGGATTTACAAGAAGCAAAGTTGATCTGAACCTTTACTTTAAGGTTGAAAATTATAGACCTCTCATCCTGGTACTTTATGTGGACGATCTCTTTCTGACAGGTGCAGACCCTCTCATTCATCAATGCATGAGGGAGTTGGCTTCCTAGTTCGAGATGAAGGACCTAGTACTAATGCATTATTTCCTAAGGTTGAAGGTCTGGCAAAAGCTAGGTGAGATTTTCCTTTCTCAAGGAAAATACATTGTGAAGCTACTTGAAAGATTTGGGATGGTGGATTGTAAGTCTCTAACTTCTCTGATGGAACTCAACTTCAAGAAGTTATGCGGAAGTGTTGTTGGGCCCGATTTGGGAAATCCTTCTGAGTATCATCAACTCGTGGGGGCCTTGATTTTCTTGGTGAACTCTCACCTATACATATGCTTTACAGTGAATATGTTGAGTCAATTTATGGTCGAGTCTCATCACATATATTGGATTGCTGCCAAGAATCTTCTAAGATATCTTCGGGGCACAATCACCTATGGACTAAAATACACTGTCGGGAATGTAAGGCTCCATGGTTATTGTGATGCTGATTGGGCTGGCAGTGTGGTGGATCATAAGAGCACATTTGGATGTTGCTTCTCTCTAGGTTCTGCTTCGATATCCTGGATGAGCAGGAAGCAGAAATCGGTTGCCTTAAGCACCACTGAGGCTGAATATATTGTTGCTAGTATGGCCTCCTGTGAAGCTGTTTGGTTGAGGAAGCTCTTTAGTGAGTTGTTTGGACATGTGTTGGATACCACCGTGATCTTCTGCAACAACCAAAGTGGGATTCGTCTTTCTGAGAATCCCGTGTTTCATGACCACTCCAAGCATATTGATATCAGGTACCACTTTATCTGGGATATGGTACAACGGGGAGCAATAAGGCTCCATCACATTGGGACTGATGAACAGGTCACAGATATTCTTACGAAGCCCCTGGGGAAGGTCAAATTCTTAACCTTCTGTGAACGACTTGGAGTCGTGGAGAGACCCTCTTATGAGGGTCTCATTTGAGTTGGATATTGAGCTCTAGGAGCTTTGGGGGGCTTGGGGTACTTCTTGGAGCGATGAGTGGCCATAGGGTGAGTGGTTCACTTTCCCCTAATGGTGCGCTGTGTACAGGGTTGATACCCCATGATGGTTGATATATGCATAGGATGAGTGGTTCACCTTCTGCTGTGGCATATGAGCAGGATGAATGGTTCACCTTCTCCCGCTGATACATCCTACCCATGCAGTCCAGGACTCATGGGAAGTACCTCTCATCTAGCCAATGAGTTGGGTAATGAGGATATGGACCATAGTACTACCGATGGACGCATCGTGTACTACCCTACTCCCTATGCTAGGATGTTTGATATTGTTAATTTTTAGATAACAATGGTATGTTCTATGCTTAAGAGCAATTTTACTTCAATTTTCTTATTAGCCCAACATCAATATCCAATTTAGCAATCACATCAACATGATAGTAAAATGCAGATAGAACATAAACAATAATAGTAGAAGACAAGTCAAGACAAGAGGACACAAGATATGGCACTAACCAGGGACAAACCCCAATGTGGGGAAACCCTTGATCAATTTTTCTTATAATTCTTCAAAAGTTTAGTAGAGAGAGAGTACAATATACAATTTTCACTTTCCCAATCAAAGTGAAATCTGATCAGTGAAACAACAGTAACAAAAAGTCTTAACCAAAAAGTCAATGCTGGTCAACAGGACAAATTTTGACCTCCAAAACAACTCGGTCAACTCGGCCTCCAATACCTAGTCAAATCAATCTAAAAATAGTTCGAAAAAGTCCATTCAAATCTAGTCAACAAAAGTCAACGCTGTAGCAAACCCTTTTGAGGTCAAACAACCTCGATTTCTATGCCCAAAAATGTGGCCTACCCAAACAGAGATCACCCAAACAAATCTGTAGTCAAAACATGTCAATGCTAGTCAACGCAAGTCAAAACAACCTCCTGCAATTTCGGTCAACGGCTAGAACAGAAAAGTACAATCATTCGCACGTGTGGAGAGCTGCCTCTAAAATTCTTACCCAATCAACGAAGGAGAGAGAAGAATGAGTGTGAGATGAGATGTCAAAATGAGGAGGAGGCTCCTTGTATTTGTATGCAATGTTGTGGGCTTGAGGGTGCAAATTAGATGGTTGGTCGATCTTGACAATTTGTCCATAATCAAAATAAATTCATAATTCCATTTGTACATGTTAGAATAGGATAATCTTTAGATCAATCCTACACCTCTCAGAGAGAGGATCCAATAAAAATATCAACTGCCTCATATGAGCTGTCTAAGGTGAAGTGCCCTAGTTGCCAAATTTAACACTCCCTCTCAACTAGGGAGAACTTCACCTTCCAAACGGTATGACAATCTGTACCATCCATGTCTCTACTTTGCTCTGTTGAACCATGAAGAAAGAAGAAATGATTGACAATGTATCATATCATTTTCCATTGACCCGAAGTCAGTCTCTAATAATAGAGAGTGTGTCATACCACTCTTAACTGACCAGAAGTCAGTTTCCGTTGATCCTAGATCAAGATCAACATCCTAGCATAGGGAGTATAGTAGTACACGATGCGTCCATCGGTAGTACTATGGTCCCTATCAGTGTTACTTGGGAGCGGAAGCGAAAGCGAGGAGCGGGAGCGAAAACGAGAGCGGGAGCGACATTTTAAAAAGCTCCCGGTTTGGGAGCAAATCCCGGAGCAATTTTTATATAATATATATATATTTTTATATTTTTATATTTTGATGCATATATGTCAACAAAAACATGTAGAATGATGAATTAGATATAAAAAACATAAAAAACATAGATTGATCATTGAACCATCAACCATATAACATCAATCATCTAGAAGTTATAATCTTCATCAACCACATCCACAAGTTAGTAACATACAACATATTGAGTCTTGTGAATCATGATTCATCAATCTTAAAGTTTCAACTTCAAGCTTTCAGAATTCAGAATAAAATATATAACATTTATCATCATTGATCACCAAAGTTGTACTTCAAGTGCTAAGTTTAAAGTTTAAAGTTTAACCATTACAAGAAATAATATCTAACATGAAATGAAATGTTATAAAATGGATTATGAAATGAAATGAAACAACTTTCACAAAGCATCATATTCATAATTCAGAATCATTACCAATGAGTTATAATTGCCAACTTCAAACTTCGAACTTAAATTGTCACAACCATATATTGTTTACAAAAAATATCATTATGATATGAAAGAGTCAAGACTCAACCGTGATGAAAACTAATAGAAACTAGAAAAGACAAGTACACTGTAAATCTATTATCTACTACTACATGTGGCCCTTGCCACAAGAAGTGTCTAATGTATGAGTAGGTCGTGGTGGTCTTCTAGGAGTCTCCCGCACAGACTGATGACCAGAACCAGAAGGCACATGCCCTCCACGTGAGGGTGTAGATGGAGGTGGCGACAACAAAGGAACAAGACTTGGAACTCAAGCACTGCTACTGGATGGTGGAGGTGGCATGGTTGTTGCTTCATCTTCCTCTCTTATAAGTTTCGCTTCCAGTTCTTCAAGATGTATAGTGCCATCCTCCAAATTATCGTCCTTTGGGTGGTTGTCCCAAATTTTATATGTTGGATCCTCATAAGCCTGATCACAGTAATGACTCAACAACCTCAAGTTGTAGTGCACATAAACCAAGCTTTTTTGCCCAGTTTTCATTGAGTCTGTTTCTTTTCACATTATGTATGAAGTTGTAGGTGCTCCAACACCTCTTTGCAGAAGAAGTATTTACAACCTGTGAGAGAACTTTTTTTGCCAATTTTGGCAAAAGTCCATGGCCGCCATATGATTCCCACCATGTGAGAGCATCAAATCTGTCTCTATCTTCCATTGCATGAAAGGTACCAAACAAACCAATGCAACTGAAGTATCTGCCTATTTCAAGATGCACACTAACACGTTCCTCCTTGTCAGGTATCAACTTTTCTAATGCTTGCAAATATCCTGTAGATACCTCTTCATCTATATGGGGTTTGGCCCTAACCCCACCCCTTGGTGCCGGTTGGCCCAACCAAGATGTAGAGTAGTATTTTGGGGTAAGGATATACACCAAGCAATGTAGTGGAACATTAATTTTATCCCACCGTATACACACACAATCATGAATCAGTGTATACAAGTTGGGATCATTGTTATGAACAATATCTTTTATTTGCCCCAACATGGTATCCATCTGCTCATACACCTCGCCAATCACTAGTTTATCTGTATCTGCAAACCGAATCATGTGATAAATGGGCTTGGTGAAATCCAATACTTGTCTCACACGTGCCCAAAACATATCATCAAGAGAGACCTCCTCCACCTGTTCGAAACCTTGCTTGTCAACTGCATTTGTAGCCCTTTCCTTTAATACCTGCTAGTGTGGACTTGATACTATGCTAGCCAATGACTCTCTTACCTTGAAAAGGCCCCTGAAGGTGAGGTAATAGCTACCAAATCTAGTCCTCGCAATCTTCAACAACTCCAATCTTGAGTGACTGCGGAAAAGGCCATGGGTATTGCTATGATTTGTAATAAATTTAATCATTTGTTTGCCTTTCTTTTACAAATCACCAATCCATTTGTATTATTCGTTTTTGTTCTTAACAATATCATGCATCAAAAGGTTCATTGTGTGAACCAAACACCCAGACCAAAATATGTTGGTATTTATCCTCAATAATTGCTCCCGCTGCCTTACAATTAGGAGCATTATCAGTGATGAATTGGATGACATTGTATGGCCCAATAGGGTCAATTGTTTCAAGTAATGGTTCTGCAATGTTGATGCCGGTCTTGAACTTGTTTGAGTAATCATATGCTGAAAGAAAGATGGCACCACTAACAGACACAACAAGAACATTTATCAATGGCTTGCCTTTTACATTTGTCCATCCATCAGATACAATGGACACCCCGTGGTCAGTCCAAGAACTTGTCATTCTATTCAAAGAATGTGATATTTTTTTCTTTTTCAGGATCAAGTCCAACGGTTCTTGCCTTGTCATGCCCAGGGCTTTGGTATCCTTTAGGGGCATCATTTATGGCAGAAACCATTTCGTGCCAATAAGGTAAGCGAAGAACATTGAATGGTATCCCACATGCATAGAGAAACCTGTAAACTTTTGAATCCACATCATTCCTACACCCTTCATCAAGGAAATCTGATATGCTTCTATGCCTTAAACCTGGTGACTCTGTGCCTCCATATCCACTGCCTTGGGAGGATGTTGAAGGAGTTCTTTGTGCATGTGATTGTGAGCTTGGTTCAAAGAAACCCTTTGATTTTTTAGATTTGTATTGGGCTTCTTCCTCTTCCCTTATGTATTTGGCTCTATCTGCTGCCGACACACCTATACAAGTTTTGATTCCTATTTGTTTATCTCCATCCCATGGCATTTTCCCGCAGAGGTGTTTTTTGGCACGGGTGTATGAACCTGTGTAATTATTGTTGCAATGGGGGCAACGCAATTTAGTGTTTCCACCCGCTTTCCCTGCTTCAAGCCTGTTAACATATTTTCACAATGGGATTTGGTATTGTTTAGTTTTTTGAGCTGACTCATGTTCACTCTCCTCCAACTCCTCCTTACTGGGGTTTTCATCAAATCCACTGTGTCCCCCTTCTTCATCCCCTTCTTCATTTTCAATTTCAACCCTCCTTTTTCTACTCTCCAGCACCATAATAACCAAAAAAGGAACCAAGAAGAAGAAAATGCCAAGAAATATAACCATGATGTTTGAAATTTGAAGTTTTGAATTTGCAAAATTTAAAAAATGGAATGGGAATGGGAAATAGAGAAAAAATTATTTATTTATTTAGGAATAAACATTAAAAAAAAATTGCTAGACACTCTATTCAATATTGTAGAGCCTACCTCTTTGGCGTCCAATCTCCCCTTCCAAGCACTTCAATCTCCCCTTGCTCCTTGCTTTCTCTTGCTCTCTCACTCTCTTGCTCCTTGCTCTTTCCTGCTCTCTCCTTGCTTTCTCTTGCTCTCTCACTCTCTTGCTCCTTGCTCCTCACTCTCTCCTTGCTCTCTCTTGCTCTCTCCTTGCTCCTCACTCTCACCCTCTCTCAATCTCACTCTCACTCTCACTCATTACAATGATGAAATGAAATGAGGGAGGGTTTATTTAACCCTCCCTCACTTTATTTCCACAAAACATTTTTTTTTCTCCGCCGAAATTTTTATTTATTTATTATTTATTTATTTATTTTCGCACATCTCTGCTCCCGTCGCTCGCTCTCGTCGCTCCGGGAGCGATTTTTATAACTCGGGAGCGCTTTGACCGCTCCCGGGTTATAAAATTGCTCCTGGAGCGACGAGAGTGACGCTCCCTACTTCGCTCCAGGAGCGATTTTTATAACTCGGGAGCGCTCTGACCGCTCCCGGGTTATAAAATTGCTATGGGTGACGCTCCCTGCTTCGCTCCAGAAATAGGCAGGGAGCACAAATTTTTTTACGGGAGCGCGTTCCTGCGCGGATTGGGAGCGGGATCGAGGGGGCGCTCCCCCACAACACTGGTCCCTATCCTCATTTCCCTACCCATTGGCCAGATGAGAGGTACTTCCCATGAGTCCCAGATTGCATGGGTAGGATGTATCGACAGGAGAAGGTGAACCATTCATCTTGCTCATATGCCATAGGAGAAGGTGAACCACCCATTCTATGCATATATCAACCATCATGGAGTATCACAAGGGAAGGAGAACCACTCACCCTGTACACTGCGCACCACTAGGGGAAAGTGAACCACTCACCCTATGGCCACTCATCGCTCCAAGAAGTACCCCAAGCCCCCCGAAGCTCCTAGAGATCAATATCCAACTCAAACGGGACCCTCATAAGAGGGTCTCTCCACGATTCCAAGTCGTTCACGGAAGGTTAAGAATTTGACCTTCCCCAGGGGCTTCGTAAGAATATCTGCGACTTGTTCATCAGTCCCAATGTGATGGAGCCTTATTTCTCCTCGTTGTACCATATCCCAGATAAAGTGGTCCCTGATATCAATATGCTTGGAGCGGTCATGAAACACGGAATCATAGAAAGACGAATCCCACTTTGGTTGTCGCAGAAGATCATGGTAGTATCCCACACATGTCCAAACAGCTTACTAAAGAGCTTCCTCAACCAAACAGCTTCACAGGAGGCCATACTAGCAACAATGTATTCAGCCTCAGCGGTGCTCAAGGCAACCGACATCTGCTTCCTGCTCATCCATGATCTCAAAGCAGAACCTAGAGAGAAGCAACATCTCGTTGTGCTTTTACGATCCACCACACTGCCAGCCCAGTTTGCATCAGAGTAACCATGGAGCCTCACATTCTCGGCAGTGTATCTCAGTCCATAAGTGATTGTGCCTCGAATATATCTCAAGAGATTCTTGGCAGCAATCCACTGTATGTGATGAGGCTCGACCATAAATTGACTTAATGTATTCACTGCAAAACATATGTTTGGACAGGTGTTAACCAAGAACATCAGGCCCCCCACGAGTTGACAATACTTAGAAGGATTTCCCAAATCGGGCCCAGCAGCACTTCCACATAACTTGTTGAAGTTAAGTTCCATCAGAGTAGTCACGGACTTGCAGTCCACCATCCCAAATCTTTCAAGTAGCTTCACAATGTATTTTCCTTGATAAAGAAAAATCTCACTTGGCTTTTGCCAGACCTCCAACCCTAGGAAGTAATGCATCAATCCTAGGTCCTTCATCTCGAATTTGGAAGCCAACTCCCTCTTACATTGATGAATAAGAGGGTCTGTATCTGTCAGAAAGAGATCGTCCACATAGAGTACCAAGATGAGAGGTCTATCATTCTCAACCTTAAATTAAAGGTTCGGATCAGCTTCACTTCTTGTAAATCCCAGTTTCATTAGATAGTTATCAATCCTCTCATACCAAGCCCGGGTTGCTTGCTACAACCCATAGAGGACTTTCTTCAACCTGCATACATGTGTCTGATGATCTTGAACTTTGAACCCCTCAGGTTGTTCTACATAGACTTCCTCCTTAAGTGAACCATGCAAGAAGGCAGTTTTGACATCCATCTGGTGTAGATTCCATCCTTGCGAAGCAACAAGGGCAATGATCAAATGGATGGTGGTGTATCGGGCAACTGGTGCAAATATCTCATCATAATCTACACCTTCCTTTTGAGAGAAGCCTCGAGCAACAAATCTAGCCTTGAATTTTTCAGCACTTCCATCAGCTCCATGCTTGATTTTGTAGAGCCATTTTGAGGTGACAACAGATTTGTTCTTGGGTCTAGGGACCACATCCTAGACATCATTCTTCATATTTGACTCATACTCTTCATTCATAGCATCCTTCTAAACTTGGTGCTTTGCAGCTTCTTCGAATGTGCAAGGCTTAGATTGAACAATGGTGCTCATTGCAGTTAAGTACCCTTGGTACCTATTTGGCTTCTTGCTTTCACGAAATGTCACCCTAGGTGCAACATGTCTCTTAGCATCTTCAAGAGTTTCCCTAAGCCACGAGGATCTCCTTTTTGAGGAGGAGGGCTCATGAGGAGGTGGATCAATGGGATCCATTGATCCTTCAGCATTGGGCATCGACTCATCCTGCAGTTCTCCCTGCTTTCCTGACTCTGCTTCTTTGTCCTTCCTTGGAAGTGGAAGGTTACTAATCTTCCCAAGGGCAACATCCTCTTCGAAGGTGACATCATGACTTATCTCCACTTCTCTTTGACCAGGCACATAGATTCTATATGCCTTAGAAGTTTCACTGTAGCCCACAAATGGTCCTTTCTTCCCAGAAGCATCCAATTTGCTTCTCTTTTCTTTCGGCGCATGAAGATATACGGGGCTACCAAAAATTCTAAAGTGAGAAACATCAGTGTTCTTACTGGTGAAAACTTCTTCGGGAGTTTTGGAGTCCAACACTTGATGAGGGCATCTATTTTGAACATACATGGCGATGTTTGTAGCTTCGGCCCATAAGAACTTCAGAAGGCTTTGATCATGAAGCATGGCATGAGTAGCTTCTACGATAGAACGATTCTTCCCTTCAGCAACACCATTTTGCTCAGGAGTGTATGCGGTAGTAGTCTCCCTCATAATGCCAACTTCTCTACAATAATTATTGAACTTATTTGATTCATATTTAGTTCCATTATCAGTCTTCAATATTTTGATCTTCCCAGTTTGATTTTCGACATGGAACCATGAGAATACTTTGTCCTTCTTCTTCAAGAAATATGTCCAAGTCTTGCGAGAGAAATCATCCATAAAAATAACATAATATAAATATCCTCCCAAGGAGTTTACGAGCATCATACCAGATAAATCAGAATGAACCAATTGCAATATGTCGGTAGTCTTGCTATCACTTGAGGGGAATGGTCCCCTTGTATGCTTTCCTTCGGCACACCCCTTACAAACACCTTCACGGTCTACTTTAAATTCGGGCATACCTGTCACCATCTTCCTCACATCGCGTAGAGCCTTATAATGTAGATGAGCAAACCTCTGGTGCCATAATTCGGATTGAAGTGATGTGTCACAAGACATAGCTCCCAATGGACTTCCTCCAACTTGATATAGGCTATCAACACTAAAACCAAGTGTAAATGCATTTTTGGAATTTTTATTCCACACACGTATCTTTCCATCAGTGAATGCCACCTTGAATCCTTTGTCCTCCATCGCTGAGATAGATACCAGGTTCTTCTTTAGATCAGGTGCATATAGTACTTCTTGTAGATGAATGGTGTTACCTTGATTCAACTGAAGAGTAACATTCCCAACTCCCTTTACGGGATATGTGGCATTGTCTCCAAGGATAATTTCCAAATTTGTATCCTTTTCAATCAGATTTGAAAGAGCTTCCTTATAACCAGTGAAGTGCCTGAGGCACCACTATCAATTAACCAATTTCCAAGAGTGTCCGGAGGAGAAGCATTAGAGAGGGCAGATATAAGATAAAATTCCTTTTGCTTGTTATCAACAACTTTAGATTCATCATACCTGGTGTTTCTAGATCTCTTGGGAGGGTGACCATTTCCTTGATGAGGAGTAGGAATATTCCTTTTTCCTCGGTTGTTGAATCTGCCATTCCTTTGATTGTTGTTGCCCTTGAAATTGTTGTTTTTGTGGTTGTCATCATCATGAGGTGTATCCCTTCTATTAGGACACTCCCTAGCATAGTGGCCAAATTTGTTGCAAATG
The DNA here is from genome assembly GCA_031772625.1 of Pinus tabuliformis. Taxonomy (NCBI): domain Eukaryota; kingdom Viridiplantae; phylum Streptophyta; class Pinopsida; order Pinales; family Pinaceae; genus Pinus; species Pinus tabuliformis. Next base: position 2,710,932 of record CM062813.1, read on the forward strand.
AAGCATATTCCCTTCCTTCCATTTTTGAAACCCGACCTACCTTGACATTTCTTGTTTGAACCTACATTGTTCTTCTTTTTAGCATGAGCGAAGAATGCAGTAGGATCATTCCTATTGTAATCTAGTTCCATCATCCTTGTTTCTTCTTGAGAACATCTAGTCAACAATTCTTCAAAACCTGGAATCTCGTCGTTGTTAAGAATAGTGGTGTGGAACACGTGCCATTCACGAGGAAGTCCACCAAGGGCAATGAGAGTAAGCTCCCTATCGGCAATAACTTCTCCAATCGAAAGAAGATCATTTTTTATCTCAGTAATCCTCATGAAGTAGGATTGAATGTGTTCATTTCTTCCTTTCTTTATATCCTTCATCTGGTTCTTGAGGAAAAGAACTTGGTTTGCATTGCTAGATTTGAACATGCCAACCAACCTGTCATATATTTCCTTTGATGTGTTCAAATCGGAGATGTAAGCAACTAAATGCTTATGAATAGAATCCCTGATGAGCTTCTTGGCTTTGACTTCACCTTTCTTGTACTTTGTATTAACAACAGCCGGTGCATTTGAAGGAGGTTCCAAAATCTCTCCCTGCACATAATCCATAACATCTTGTTTTTCTAAAGTCAAATCAAGAGACATCTTCCATGCATGATAAACAAACTTATCATGAAGCTTATCATCAGACTTGAAGTAGGATGTGGAGGCCATTGAATCTTGTCTTTGATCAGTGATTGCTCCTCTTAGTGATTTCTCTTTTCACTTTTTCTCGGGCTTTGTCTTCACCTCAGCTCTAATACCATGTTAATTTTTAGATAACAATGGTATGTTCTATGCTTAAGAGCAATTTTACTTCAATTTTCTTATTAGCCCAACATCAATATCTAGTTTAGCAATCACATCAACATGATAGTAAAATGCAGATAAAACATAAACAATAACAGTAGAAGACAAGCCAAGACAAGAGGACCTAATATATGGAACTAGCCAGGGACAAACTCCAATGTGGGGAAACCCTTGATCAATTCTTCAAAAGTTGAATAGAGAGAGAGAATACAATATACAATTTTCTCATGCCCAATCAAAGTGAAATCCGATCAATGAAACAACAATAATAGAAATCCCTAACCAGAAAGTCAACACTGGTCAACAGGGCATATCTTGACCCCCAAAACAGTGCGGTCAACTTGACCTCCAATAGCTAGTCAAATCAGTGCAAAAACAGTCCTAAAAAGTCCAGTGAAATCTTGTCAACGAAAGTCAACACTGCAACAAACCCTTCTGCAGTCAACACTGGTCAAACAACCTCGATTCCTGTGCCCAGAAATGCAGCCTACCCAAACAGAGATCACCCACACAAAACTGCAGTCAAAATAGGTCAACGCTAGTCAAAACGACCTCATGCAATTTCGGTCAACGCTGGTCAACGACTGGAACAAAAAAGTACAATCCTTCTTCGCACGTGGAGAGCTGCCTCTGAAATTCGTACCCAATCAACAAAGGAGAGAGAAGAATGAGTGTGAGATGAGATGTCAAAATGAGGAGGAGGCTCCTTGTATTTATATGCAACATTGTGGGCTTGAGGGTACAAATTAGATGGCTGGCCGACGTTGACATTTGTCCATAATCAAAATAAATTCATAATTCCATTTGTACATGTTAGAATGGGATGATCTTTAGATCAATCCTACATCTATCAGAGAGAGGAATCCAATAAAAATATCAGCTGCCTTATATGAGCTATCCAAGGTGAAGTTTGGCCCTAGTTGCCAAATTTAATAGATATTGATCTAGGATCAATGGAGACTGACTTCGGGTTAGTGGAGAGTGGTATGATACGCTCTCGATCATTTCTTCTTCATTATTTCTTCATGGTTCAGCAGAGAAGAGCGGGGATGACAAAAGTGGTACAGATTGTCAGACGGTTTGGCAGGTGGAGTTCTCCCTAGTTGAGAAGGAGTGTTAAAATTGGCAACTAGTGCCGAACTCCACCTTGGACAACTCATATGATGAAGATGATATTTTTATTGGATTCCTCTTTCCGAGAGGTGTAGGATTGATCTAAAGACCATCTCATTCTGACAAGTATAAATGGAATTAAGAATCTATTTCTTCTATGGACAAATTGTCAAGGTTGGCCAAAAGTCTAATGTAGGCTCATGAAGCCCCAACAAACGTGTCTCTTCACCCTCAACGTTGTATATATATATTATATAGAGGAGTCATTTTCCTCATTTGGTTACTCATCATCACACACATATCTCTCTCTCTCCTCATCTAATTGGGTCGTACGAATTTTAGGCAACCTTCTTCTCCTCCACACGTGCGAAGGGTTGACTGTGTTTTCTGTTTTCCGGTGTTGATCAACTTGCAACAAGTTTGACCAGTGTTGACTGGGCAACATTTGACCTTGTTTGACTGTGTTTTTCTTGTGAGAATTTCTGTTTGGGCAAGCCACATCCTTTGGCATAGATTTCGAGAATTTCTGGGTAGGTTGGCCATCGTTGACTGCAAGTTTGACTGTGTTGACCATATTTGACCAATTTTTTCAGGACTATTTTGGGTTGATTTGGACTATTTTTGGAGGCCGAATTGTCTGGGTTTGACCGAGCTAATTTGGAGGAGTAATTCTGTTGATTTGACCAATGTTGATTTTTTGGTTAGGGCATCCTGTTGGCTGCAGTTTGAATAGACAGATTTCATTGTGTTTGGGCAAGTAAATTTTGTATATTGTACTCTCTCTGCTGAACGTTTGAAGAATAATAAGAAGATTTGATCAAAGGGTTTTCCCCACATTGGGGATTTTCCCTGGGATCCGCCAAATACTGTGTCCTCTTGTCTTGGCTTGTCTTCTAGTTATTGTTTATGTTCTATCTACATTTACTATCAATGTTAGTGTGATTGCTAATCTGAAATTGATATTGGCTAGTAAGAAAATTGAAGCAAATTGCTCTAAAGCATAGAACATACCATTGTTATCTAAAAATTAACAAGAATATAAGTAGTGTCGGTCTTCATAATTGTATTTGGGTCATGATGTAATGCATTTGTCAAAAGAAAGAAAAATAAATTTTACTATTAAAGAAATTGATTTATTAGAGCATGGGTTTCATGCTTGGGTCAATCGTTTATAGGTCAAAGCCTCTATTGTAGGCTTCTAAGGTTTATGTCAAGTATCCTTGTCCATGTCATAATGTAAAAGACCCTTCTTGGGCTTCATATGTCAAGAAAGAATTTTATTTTTATGTAAATTAAGTCTTCTAGGCGTCCTCCACCAAGTCAGCCTTAAGAAAGAACAAGTCGGCCTCAACAAGGGAATTCGACTTCACAAACTCACTATATATTGGAGCTACTCGACCTTCTTTGGAGCACTCACTCAACAAGTTCGAATTGCAGTAGCTGGAAGTAGAAAGAGTGTGAAATTCAAAAAAGAAGAAGGAAAGGGATAGCGAAGGAGGAGATCGTTATCTAGCTGATGAAGTCGAAATTTTCTCTATCTTGTCTCACACGTGCGAAGGAACTGAAGCTGCAGGAGGGACGAAATTGAAGTCTTGAAGTTTGGCCGAAATTCTGATGCAATAGGATTGAAAATCTATCCTTGATGCAATATTGATGCAGTATTGAAGCAGTGTTGCAGTATTGTTGCAGTGAATCTTTGAAGGTTGGAAGAATAGTTTGAGGGATGGCTTGGTGGAGGAGAAAGGTCTTTTGGTCTATGGTCGTGGTCTATCTCAACTTGAATTTGCTAGTTGAAAGAGTTTCACTTGGTTTTCCCCTATAGAGGGGTTTTAGCCTTGGCTGAGTGCCTACATCTGGTGTCTTTGATCTTCGTGTTTTGATTTGATGATTACTTGATTAAATAAAGATAAAAGAAGAGCAATAAGAGCATAAAGGTATCACAAGTAATTATCAACATAAGTAAATCTTTCTGCCTTTCTGATTTTCTAACATGGTATCAGAGCTAAGGCGAAGAAGGAAGATAAAGGCAGCTTGAAGATCTATAGAAGAAAAGGGGATCAAAGGAAGGTCATTAAGGAAAATGATTATATATGAAGAGAAGCCTACTATCGATAAGAACTATGTCAACTACAGTGAAGAGATAAAACAAGCTAGAACGAACCTCCAACTACAGGGCATGGAAAAATAGGATAGATCTTATTCTCGCTAAGCGCAAATTTGAAAAGTCAAGAAGCCTACAGATGATGCAGGAAAGAAGTAGTTCAGAGAAACCAAAATCTTGGCCATGAATTTGATAGTAGATGGAGTAAAAGACAATCTAATTCCATATATATCCAACATGGACTCCGCTCAAGAAATGTATGAAGCTCTTTTCAAATTATTCACCATCAAGAACATTGGTCAGATAACTAGCCTCAATAATGAACCAAGGATAATAAGGATGACAAGAGATGATATTGTGTCATCATATTTTGTAAAGATATCTAGAATAAGAGATGAACTCCAAGCAATAGATGAGACTATACCAAAAATATAACTAGTAATTGTTGCTCTTTTAGGTCTACCAAAATCTTGGAGTGCTTTTGCATCAGGAATTAGCAGTTGGAAGGATACTCCAATCTTCGAACAAATGTGGAATGCATGTAGTGAAGAAAAAGTCCACATATCATTACTAAACAACAAGAAGGATGATGAAGAAGACAACACCTCTAATGCCTATTCTGCTCATCACAAGAAGAAGAGAACATTCAAAAAGTTCAAAGGACCAAAAATAAAGTTGACATATATTGAGTGCTACAATTGTCACAAGATGGGTCATTACAAAAGTCATTGTCCAAAATATCCAAGGAATAAGAAGAGAGGAAGAGAACATGCGAATGTTGCTAATGAAACTCCACCTAAGAGACAAGATTGAGGAATCCAAAATCAAATATCTATTTGCCAAAGACTCTTAGGGAATACTATCCCTTACATATCCTTTTATCTTAAATTTTGCATTGTTTTCCTTTATGTTTTGATTTCTAAAGTTTGTAGGTCTAACATATCTTGTTAAAACATTTTTGAATTATTTTGATAATTTGTGGGTGTCCCTCAGAAAGATTGAATTAAGAGGGAGCCTTCACCATTTTACCAAAAGACAAGTATTTTGATTTTTGTTTCATATTTTTATGTTTGGTTTCCCTCTCATATCAAGATTTGTTTGTATTTATACTAATGACCTTTTCTTTGTATACTTCCTTGGTAAGAAAGATTGCAAAATACACGAAGGTTATGAAGGAAACTCCAAATGATAGACATGAAGCATGGTAGAAGTTCTGTTGCAAAGGAATTCCTTCAAGAATTTATGTCCTACAATGTTTGTTAAAGAACAAATCAAGGTATGTCTTAAAACTACAAGTTTTGTTACAAAAGGCATGTTCATTTCTTTTTGCTTTACATTACTGACATCGTTATGTCTAGGTTTTTGAATCTTAAAGATTTTTGTTAGGGTGATTAATCATTAAATTGAATCTACCCTCGTTATACTATCATTTGATCATTCTTGTGAAACCCTAACCTTTAGTGTTCACTGTAAAACCCTAGCCTTTTGGTACCATCACGCTTTTAAATTGCTTAGAAAAGAGAAAGAGTTAATTGGGTTAATACATATTGAAATGTGGCAACAAGAATATTCCAATTTTAATTTGTCCTTGAATTAAAATTTGAATTTAGTCTGACCAGCTGCTTGAAAAATAATTAATTAATTCATCTTGAGTTAATTAGTTGGAGAAATTCAAGTTAAAAGTCTTTCTGAAGTCATGCAACAGTTATCCCTTAAATTAAGGAAATTATCCCTTAATTAAGGAGATAAGATTGAGTTATATTTGAGTTGTAATTAGTTAGCTCAGTTTACTGAGTTAAGTCCAGTTAAATTAGTTCCAAACTGTTTGAGGAACTAATTGTGAGTTATCAGTCAGTTGATGCATGCATGCACTCAACTAGTGTACTCTAGATAACTAAAGATTCTCTCATCATTAACTCATGCATGTCTATTTTGAGAAAAACCCAGTTGAGATTAGAGACAGGGACAATGTACTATCAATTGCATGTGTTTTTCTATAAACAAAACTCATGCATGCAGAAGGAATTCATTTCTTGAGGATTGCGCAGTTTTACAGGGTGTGAGATCAGTGTGAGTGATCAGTGTTCCACTTGGTAACAGGAGGATCACCCAAGAGAAACTGTGCAAGGAAATAGGAGCTTGGAGGGCAGAGGAGAAGGCTTAAGAGAAGTCTATTTTGCCTATGAGCATCCGTGAGGATTGTACTGAGAGTTGGCTAGCTGTGAGAGCTAAGGCTTTGTGTAATTCTGAGATATTTCCAACTTGTATGATAATATAGATAGTGGGGTTTTTAGCTGAGGCTTTCCCCTGAGTATTCTTCTGTGTTTCAGGTGTATTGATTCTTTTTCTGGTTATATGTGTTCAGCTTAATCTTGCTCAAATCTTTTGGCTTCTGCAAAATTGATTGTAGAAGTAGATTAAAGTATTTTGCTTTAGTTATATTGCATTATCAGGTTAATCTACAGTCAAAATTTCTACATGGTATTGGAGCAAAGGTTATCAGAGCTGTGAACAGTACACTGAGAAGAGAATTCAAAGTTTGAAGTTCGGGGTTGCAGGTGCAAAATTAAATTCTTATCATACTTCAAGGTTGGCCAATGGCGTTCAATGGCTTGAGACTCGAGTATGCCTTGGAAGGTAGCTCGAATTACATAGCATGGAAAGATTGCGTGGAAGCTGTATTAGAAGACAACGGCTTGAAGGAATTCATTGATCAAGAAATCCAAAAGCCAGCTTCAACTAATGCATAAGAGTTGGCTGAGTGGAAGAAGTGTGTGGCGAAGGCGAGACGAATCATCCTTGAGGGAGTTCAAGACAATGTGGAAAAAGTCGAAGTCGGGATTAAATCGGCAAGGGTCCAGAAGTTGAAAAAGTCGTTAAAGTCGGGAATTTTTTGAAAAAGTCGGCGAAAAGTCGGCAAAATTTAAAAAAATACAAAAATACTTATTTTAAAAAAATCCCGACTTTTTCAATAAAATTCCGATTTAAAAAAAATAAAATTAAAAAATCATTAAATAAACTACCTCATTCACGATTTTTTGGAAAAAGTCCCGATTTAATCCCAACTTTTTCAACTGGGAAAAAATTGGCAAAAAATCGGCTGATTTAATCGGCTAGCCAAAAAAATTGCATTTTGGGGATTTAATCCTGATTTTTTCCCGACTTTTTCCACACTAGTTCGAGACCATATTGTCTCGAGTCTCCATGGGAAGGATACTCCATTTTCAATGTGGAAGACATTGAAGGACCTCTACCAGAACAGTAGCGACCAGAGGAAATTGGCGCTCAAGGATAAGCTTCGAAGAATCAAGATGGAGAAAGGCGATACTATTTCCACATATCTGAACAAGATCACCACCTGCAGAGATGAGCTTAGCAGTGTGGGAATAACTACTGCCGATGATGATATGGTGAGCCTCACTCTCCTTGGCCTTCCAAAGAGCTGGAATAGCTACCAGGACTTTGTGAATGGAAGGGAGAAACTGCCGGATTGGGAACGACTGTGGTCGAATCTGATGCAGGAGGAGATCAGGAGGAGCACACGAGATGGTTCTTCATCCAAGAACGATGATGAAGAAAATTTGGCCTTAGCAAGTAAGGCAAGGAAAGGGAAGGGGAAGGCCTCCCATTCCAAATCGAATTCTTCTCATGGAGGGAAGAAAGTTGACAAGTCTAAAGTGAGATGCTTTAATTGTCACGAGATGGGACATTATGCGTCTAATTGCCCATCGAAGAAGTCCAAGAAGGGATCCTTGAAAGGACTTTACCCTCATCGCATGCATGGTGTCATCGATGATGGGTTGTGTCTGGTATCTTGACAGTGGAGCCTCATTCCACATGACCGGTGATAAAAGTTTATTCAGTACCTTGGAGGAGAAAGACCTCAAGATGCACATAGAGATGGGTGACGACGGAAGGTATAGTGTTTCAGGAGTGGGCACGATTGCTTTTTAGAGGAAGCATGGAGCTCCTCTCACCTTGACAGTTGTGATGTATGTGCTTGGGCTGAAGAAGAACTTGGTACCGGTCGCGATGTTGGAGGACAAAGGCTACGATGTTGTCTTCAGTAAAGGAAAGGCGTTCCTAAGACACAACGACGGGCCAGCCCAAGAGGATAGGGATTTAGGTGAAGAATCTCTATAAACTAGAGGTAGATGATTGTGCAGCATTGAGTACGAAAGCAGAATTGGTGCAAAGCCAAGACATTGGCGAGTTGTGGCACAGGCAGTTGGGTCATTTGCATCATGGGGCCTTGAAGATAATGCAACATATATCTACAGGACTTCCCAAAGGTAAACTTGAGCAAGTTGATACATGCAAAGGTTGTACCTTGGGAAAGTACGCCAAGTCTTCCTTTCATGATCGAGACAGTCGAGTAGAGGCTATCTTAGAGCGAGTTCATACTGATGTGTGTGGACTATTCTCGACGGCATCCACAGCGAAGCAAAGGTATTACGTGATTTTCATTGATTATTCTCGTAAATGCTAGATTTATTTCATGCAGAAGAAGGACCAAACCTTTGCAAAGTTTTGTGAGTTCAAAGCTTTGGTCGGGAAAGAGTCAGGGAAGAAGATCAAGGCCTTGAGAAGCGACAACGGTGGAGAATGTCTCTCAAGAGTTTAAGGACTTTTGTGTAGCGGAAGGAATTAAACGAGAGTTGATGACACCTCATAACCCACAGCAAAATGGGGTGGCCGAGAGGAAGAACAAAACTATTGTAGGGGCAGAACAGATGATACTGCATGACTAAGGCCTACCACTTCATTTGTGGGTTGAGGCATGAACACAACGATCTATTTGCAGAATAGAAGCTTGCATCGCATATTTGGGATGAAGACACCAGAGGAAGCTTTCTCCGGTAAGAGACCAGATGTGGGTCACTTCAGGATCTTTGGCTCATCGATATATTGCCATGCGACAAAGGATGCATGAAAGAAGCTTGAGCCGACAACAGAGTTGGGGATACTTGTGGGGTACACTGATACACCCCAAAACTATTGGGTGTATCTGCCTACCAGTTGGAGGACAGTGGTTCGCAGAGATCTCAAGTTTGATGAGCAGAAGGCCATGCGAGTTTCCCTTGAGAGGGAGCTCCAACTACAGGCTGTGGAGGAATTGTTGGTTCCTAAGGAGGAGGAGCCTCAGGCTGATGCGGAGCAGCCGCATGCAGAGGTTCCAAGAGTGGAGACATCCACTCAAGTAGAGTCTTCTAGAGATGGACGAAAGCGCACAAGAGAAGTTGACAGATTGTTGACGGATGTGAGAGAGAATGTGGGAGAACCATCTTCTCAGCGCAGACAGAGGAGGTCACTTGAGAGGTACACTGAATACATGGCCCTTGTTGGGGAATGTGTTGAGACCGAGCCATCTTCCTTTGAGGAAGCAGTGTAGCAGCCGATTTGGGTTGATGCTATGGTGGAGGAGTATGACTCCATAGTTCGTAACAGTGTTTGGGACGTGGTTCCGAGACCGAAGAACAAGTCAGTTATGAGTTCCCGTTGGTTTTACAAGGTAAAGCAAGCTGCTGATGGTAGTGTGGAGAAGCATAAGGCAAGATTTGTTGCCCATCGTTTTTCACAGGTCGACGGGATTGACTATGATGAGACTTTTGCTCCTGTCGCAAGGTACTCATCTATTAGATCGATGTTGGCACTATCAGCATAGATGGGTTGGAAGATCCATCAGATGGATGTGAAGACTGCATTCCTCAATGGCAAGATTGAGGAAGAGGTGTACATAGAGCAGCTGGAAGGTTTTGAGACCTTCGATCGTGAGTCGCATGTGTGCCAACTCAAGAGAGCTTTGTACGGGCTGAAGCAAGCACCTCGTGCTTGGTACACCAGGATACAACTACTTCACCGGGTTGCACTTTACAAAGAGTGAAGCGGATGCGAATCTGTACCACATCATGGTGAAAGGTAAGCCGTTGATCATTGTACTTTATGCTAATGATCTAATATTGATAGGTGATGATTAGTTGATCATGTCTTGCAAGGAGGACCTTGCAAGAGAATTCGAGATGAAAGACATGGGTCTCATGCATTACTTCCTTGGCATGGAAGTGTGGCAGAAGGATGGGGAGTTGTTTGTGTCTCACGGCAAGTATGCCAACGAGATACTCAAGAGATTCCACATGGAGAAGTGCAAGTCCATGCTGACTCCTTTAGAAGGTAACTGGAGGAAGGAGGATGCTACTTTAGGAGAAGTAGTAGAGGCTACTGTGTACAGGAAGCTTGTGGGTTCACTGATGTACTTAGTGAACACACGATCAGATTTGTGCTATGCAGTGAACCAGCTAAGTCAAGCGATGGTTCAGCCTACCAAGATGTTTTGGAAGGCAGCAAAGCATGTATTGAGATACCTTCGAGGCACATCTCAGTATGGATTATGGTACAAACAGACAGAGGGAGTGAAGTTACAGGGCTTCACTGATGCAGATTAGGTAGGGAGTCCATCAGATCGGAAGAGCACATCAGGAGGGATTTTCAACCTTGGGTCAGCTATAGTTTCTTGGTACAGCAGGGAATAAAGGTTTGTTGCACTCAGCTCCGCAGACGCTGAATACATCGCTGCAAGTCAAGAAGCATGTGAGGCCATCTGGATGCGGAAAATCCTAGTTGGTTTGTTTGATCAGAGGATGGATCCAACTGTGATCTATTGTGATAATTAGAGTTGTATCAAACTATCTGAGAATCCAATGTTTCATGATAGGTCTAAGCACATCGACATCTGGTATCATCATCTCAGAGACTGTGTAGCGAAGAGGATCATGTTGCTACAGTATATTTCGACAGAGGAGCAAGATGCTCACATTTTGACAAAGGCATTGTAAAAGTGTAAATTCGAGTTCCATAGAGACTGGATCGGGGTGGCATATAATCCCTTTCTTGTTGAGAGAGAGTGTTGAAATGTGGCAACAAGAATATTCCAATTTTAATTTGTCCTTGAACTAAAATTCGAATTTAGTCTCACCAACTGCTTGAAAAATAATTAATTAATTCATCTTGAGTTAATTAGTTGGAGAAATTCAAGTTAGAAGTCTTTCTGAAGTCATGCAACAATTATCCTTTAAATTAAGGAGATTATCCCTTAATTAAGGAGATAAGATTGAGTTATATTTGAGTTGTAATTAGTTAGCTCAGTTCACTGAGTTAAGTCCAATTAAATTAGTTCCAAACTATTTGAGGAACTAATTGTGAGTTATTAGTCAGTTGATGCATGCATGCACTCAACTAGTGTACTCCAGATAACTGAGGATTCTCTCATCATTAACTCATGCATGTCTATTATGAGAAAGACCCAGTTGAGATTAGAGACAGGGATAGTGTACTATCAGTTGCATGTGTTTCCCTATAAACAAAACTCATGCATGCAGAAGGAATTCATTCCTTGAGGATTGTGCAATTTTACAGGGTGTGAGATTAGTGTTCCACTTGGTAACAGGAGGATCACCCAGGAGAAACTGTGCAAGGAAATAGGAGCTTGGAGGGAAAAGGAGAAGGCTTAAGAGAAGTCTATTTTTCTTGTGAGCATCCGTGAGGATTGTATTAAGAGCTAGCTAGCTGTGAGAGCTAAGGCTTTGTGTAATTCTGAGATATTTCCAACTTGTATGATAATACAGATAGTGGGGTTTTTAGCTGAGGCTTTCCCTTGAGTATTCTTCTGTGTTTCAGGTGTATTGATTCTTCTTCTGGTTTTATGTGTTCAACTTAATCTTGCTCAAATCTTTTAAGCTTCCGCAAAATTGATTGTAGAAGTAGATTAAAGTATTTTGCTTTAGTTATATTGCATTATTAGGTTAATCTACAGTCAGAATTTCTACAATACATATAGGATTAGTCCATCACCCTTGGCAGAACAGATGCAAAATGAAAAGAGGCATGTCACGGATATCTTGGATACTTCAAATATCTCATCTGAAAATTTTCAAGATTAAGTAGAATGTTCTACATCATCAACAACACAACCCACCACAAAGAAAATATGAAGCAAAAGAGAAAAAGAAGGAATCCTGAACACAACATTAGGATAAGTCAGAGTCCTAAAATGATTAGAATTTCACATGGTACATCAGAGAAACAACCTATGAAACTGCTGAAAAGCAAGCAGGTTCTCAATATGCACTTCATTGAAAGCATCTAATGCCATTGGGAATCCTTTGTATCGTATCTTTAACCCTAGTGTCTGTCATTTCAGTTATTAGAGTAGATTTCATTTCAACATAGGTTAGAATTCATTTATGTTCCTAGATTAAATTTACATTTTATGTTAGTATAATTACTTCTATTTACAGAGCTCCTATTTCATGAACTTAAATGTTATATGATGAGTTTTTGATTATATTTGGATGGACACTAGTTATAGGATTTCGTGTGTTGCTTGGACGTAGATTCTGGATTCTCACATTCCTTTAGTGAAGCAACATGTCCTCAAGTAGATCTAGATGTTGACCACTCCATGTCAACCACACTATAGCAGCATACAACGTTTTCAAAGCACTCCATCATGTTCGAGCAGCCAAGCAGTCAAAGATCATCATTATCTTTTAGCATTCTGTCAAGTTATGTAAACCCAAATTCTGTAGCTCTGTGGGCCTTTATTGTAAATATGATTCTAGTATGACTATGAAGTCATGTAATGTTGAGATTGCAACAAGATGATGGAGCTTAGTGAAAAGAGTCGCCTTCACTAAGTGGGCCCACAGGGAAATTATGGCGCAAGTTCTATTTTTGATCATAGTGTGGATGATCACAGTATGGGTGATCACAGTGTGAGTGACCACACAGTGTGGGTGATCACAGTATGAGTGATCAAAGTCTATTTTTAGACTGGCTGTCAAAAATAGAAAAGTCAAATATTAGTCTCATAATAATATTTGGACTATAAACTTGATCTTATTCTCTTGGAGCACTTCAGTTTAAGCTACAGATGTGGCCCATGCAGCCGTCAGAAGGAAGTATGCTTTTCTTATGAGTTAGTTGAGTTATTGCATGCATGACTTTAGTTAGAACTCAATCAGTTGAGTTTGGTGGAGTTGATTGTGGAGTTGATGGAGTTGTGTTCAGTTTGACTTGGTTAAACTAGTTGTAGTTAGTCTAACTGCAAATAGACTAATGATGAGTTGTTAAACTAATTATTAACTCATAATACAACTATAGAATACATCAGTTAACTCAGTTGCATGTCAGTGCGTGTTCAGTTCAGCAGGGACAGGTGTTAGAGAATCAGATTACTATTAGTTGTGACTATAGTTGTGCATCAGATCTTGCACAATCAAGGGATTGAGTATGCCAATGAGTTTGCTCATGTATTTGCCCAGTATTATAGCCTCTGCTCACGTCTTACACAGTGTGAGTGATTCTTTGGAGGTGAAATACGAGTTTGGTAAACCATTCTCATTCATTCTTGAGCAGGTATTGAGCAGTGGAGGCAGGCAAGCAGTGGAATAGATTTGGAGATCAGATCTTAGCTGTATTGTGTGTAACAGGTGGAGCTGGTACTGGATTGCTTGTGATAAGCATTGTACTTTGTAATGTTACATGGTCTCAATCATTAATATACAGATAGTTGGGGTTTTTAGCGAGATGCTTTCCCCGGGTTACATACTGTGTTAATGTGTGAATGCTCTTGATGTTTTATTGTTATTGATGCTGCTATATTGATGATCAACGTAGAGGAGCTTATGTATTGTGTATGTATTCCGCAATAGTACATGATCAGGATAATTTCTGTTGAATATGTGTTAAATTATTCAAAATTTCTACATGGTATCGGAGCTGTTGATCATCAGATCTACTATTCAGGAAGTGTTTACATTCTATTTCTTCAGGCAGAGTCTGTAATCGGGCCAGGTAGACTCTGGATTCATCCTTCCTTTGGAAGGTGAGATATCCGGTGAATGCCCATACAGTCAATCTCTGTACGAGAAATATTGTGTTCTCACGAATCTTAGATCCGAGGCGGTTGAGTTGGTTGCTGGTGGAATTCGAATTTGCAACAGTGTTTTCTTGGTGACAACGCAGCAATGTATTTCAACGGATTGCGATTGGAGTATGCTCTTGAGGGCAGCTCAAACTATATTGCATGGAAGGACATGATGGAGGCAGTATTGGATGATAACGGGCTGAAGGAGTTCATAGAGACGGATGTCCCAAACCCTACTGATGCTACTCAAGATGATGCTTGGCAAAAGAAGACCGCAAAATGTCGAAGGATTCTGTTGGAGGGCGTGAAGGATCACATTGTGTCCAGCCTTCATGGAAAGGCTACTCCATATTTGATGTGGAAATCATTAACAGAATTATTCCAAAGCAAGAGTGATCAGAGGAAGCTGGCGCTCAAAGATAAACTCAGAAACATCAAATGCGAGAAGGGTGACAGTATACCCAAGTATCTCACGAAGTTCACTCAGTGTCGAGATGAGTTGGGAAGTGTGGGGGTTACTGTCGATGATGAGGACTTGGTGAGCTTGGCTCTCCTTGGTCTTCCGAAGAGTTGGCATTCTTATTAGGACTCTATCAATGGTCGGGAGAAATTGCCAGGATGGGAAAGACTATGGTCAGATCTTGTGCAGGAGGAGATCAGGCGGAGTACCACGGACGGATATTCGTCAAAGGGAGTTGATGAAGAGATTTGTGCTTTGGCTGCCAAAGCAAAGAAAGGGAAGAGCAAGAAAGCTTCTCAGTTTGGTGCGAAAGGCAAGAAGCAGGATATGTCCAAGGTGAAGTGTTTTCACTGTCACCAGCACAGACACTGCCACTAATTGTCCGCAGAAGAAGAAGAACAAGCAAGCTGCTGGATCTTCAGCAGGAGAGGCTCTAGCCTCATACTTTGAGCTTGATTTTTCATTGATCGCATGCTTGGTTTCAAGTGTGATGGGATCGGTGTGGTTCTTGGACAGTGGTGCGTCTTTTCACATGATGGGAGATACAGATTTGTTCTCTGATCTGGAGGACAAAGATCTTGGAGTGCACATCGAGATGGGCGATGATGGTAGATACAGTGCGACCGGTATCGGTACCATTTCCTTTGAGAGGGTGTCTGGTAAACCCTTCGTATTGAAGGAAGTCATGCATGTTCCAGGATTGAAGAAGAATCTCATCTCAGTGGCGATGTTAGAAGACAAGGGGTATGATGTTGTTTTCAGCGAGGGAAAGGCTTTCCTGCGCAGCAAGACAATTGGTGAGACCCGGAAGATAGGGGTTCGAGTGAGGAACCTTTATCAGTTGCATGTAGATGGATGCGCAACAATGGCGGGCAAGGCAGAAGGATTGGTGAGCCGGGATGATGGCGAGTTGTGGCACAGGAGATTGGGTCACCTTCACCATGGAGCCTTGAAGATACTGTAGCAGATCACTACAGGGCTTCCTAAAGGCACACTTGCGCAGTCAGATCAGTGCAAGGGGTGTACTTTGGGGAAGTTTGTGAAAGCCACCTTTCACGAGAAGGATAGTCGCGCCACGACAATCCTTGAGAGAATTCACACAGACGTGTGTGGACCTTTCTCAGTTGCTTCGACAACAAAACACAGGTATTATGTGATTTTTGTTGATGATTTCTCTCGTAAGTGTTGGATCTTCTTCATGCAGAAGAAGAGCGAGACATATTCAAAGTTTTGTGAATTCAAAGCACTGGTCGAGAAGGAGTCGAGGAAGAAGGTGAAGGCTCTTAGGAGCGATAATGGTGGTGAATACATCTCGGACGAGTTCAAGGATTTCTGCAAGGCAGAAGGGATTCGTAGAGAGCTCATAGCTCCCCATAACCCACAACAAAACGGGGTAGCTGAGCGGAAGAACAGAACGATTGTGGGTGCTGCACGGGCAATGTTGCATGATCAAGGCCTATCCCTTCACTTGTGGGCGGAAGCATGCAATACAACAGTTTATGTGCAGAACCGTTGTCCTCATAGGATACTTGGCATGAGTACATCCGAGGAGACTTATTCTGGTAAGAAGTGTGATCTTTCTCATCTGAGGATTTTTGGTGCTAACGTTTACATGCATGTGATGAAGGATGCCAGGAAGAAGTTTGAACCGATCGCAGGGGTTGGGATATTTGTGGGGTACATTGATACGCCCACAACTATCGTGTGTATTTGCCAGACAGTGGTAAAACTGTTGTGCGACGGGATATAAAATTTTAGGAGGAGAAAGCCATGAAGTGTTCGCTTGAGAGGGAGCTACACTTGCATGCAGATGAGGAGCTATTAGTTCCTAAGGATGAGCTTCAGGACGTGGATCAGCCACAGGATGAGGTTCATGGCGTGGAAGAGACCACTCATGCAACGCCAACCATCAGAGGGCGAAAGCGCTTGACAGAAGCTGAGCGACTGGCTCAAGATGCAGAGAAAGTTGTAGGACCACCTACAGCCCAACGCAGGCAGAGACAGTCACCTGATCGGTACATTGGATACATGGCTCTGATGAGCAAGTGTGTTGTGACTGAGCCATCCTCTTTCGAGGAAGCTGTGGAGGATCCCGCATGGGTAGACGCCATAGTGGAAGAGTATGATTCTATTGTCAGAAACAGTGCATGGAAGATTGTTCCTAGACCGGAAGGGAAATCAGTGGTGGGTTCGAGATGGATCTACAAGGTCAAGCAGGCAGTTGACGGGTGTGTAGAGAAGTACAAGGCAAGATTTGGTCCCCGAGGTTTTTCACAGATAGAGGGGATCGATTATGAGGATACCTTTGCACCTGTCGCAAGGTATTCTTCCATACGGACGATTCTTGCTCTCTCAGCGCAGATGGGATGGCACATTCATCAGATGGATGTGAAGACTGTGTTCCTCAACAGAGTCATTGAGGAGGAGGTGTACATTGAGCAGCCCGAAGGCTTTGAGGTCTTCAGCAGCGAGTCGCATGTGTGCAGGCTCAAGAGAGCGCTGTATGGGTTGAAGCAAGCACCACGTACTTGGTACACACGGATAGACAAACTATTTCACAGGACTTGGATTCTCCAAGAGCGAGGCGGATCCTAACCTATACCAGATTGTGGTGGAGGGTAAGTTGCTTATCATTGTACTGTATGTTGGTGATTTGATTCTAACGGGTGATGAGTTGTTGATACTGTCATGCAAGAAGGATCTTGCTACAGAGTTTGAGATGAAGGACTTGGGCCTCCTTCACTATTTCCTAGGATTGGAATATGGCAGCGCAGTGGTGAACTGTTTGTTTCTCTTGGGCAAGTATGCTAGAGAGATACTAGAGAAGTTCAACATTCATGGTTGCAAGCCTGTTGATACTCCTCTTCCTGGAGGTTGGAGGAAGGAGGATGCCACTTCGGGAGAAGAAGTGGATGCCACTGTTTATCGATAGTTGGTGGTGTCGCTGATGTATTTGGTCAATACACGACCCGATATATGCTATGCAGTTAACCAACTTTCACAAGCTATGGTTAAGCCTACCAAGCTCTTTTGGAAGGCGGGCAAGCATGTATTGCGCTACTTGAGAGGCACATCGGGATATGGTTTGTGGTACAGACATGAGGATGAGGTGAAGCTATGTGGCTTCACGGATGCAGATTGGGCAGGGAGCCCAATGGACAGACAGAGCACATCAGGAGGGGTCTTCAGTATTGGATCGACAACAGTTTCTTGGTACAGCAGGAAGCAGAGATCCGTGGCACTCAGTTCAACGGAGGCCGAGTATATGGCAACAATTTTGGCTGCATGCGAGGCTATATGGATGAGGAAGATCCTGGTTGGTTTGTTCGGTTCTCATTTGGATCCTACTGTGATTTATTGTGATAACCAGAGTTGCATTAAACTCTCGGCTAATCCTGTATTTCATGATAGATCTAAGCATATTGACATCAGGTACCATCATATCAGAGATTGTGTGCATCGGAGGATCATGTTGCTTTCATACATTCCAACGGAGGATCAGGATGTTGATATTCTGACGAAGGCTCTCACCAGGAGCAAATTCGAGTACCACCAAGGCAGGATAGGGGTTGCTGATAATCCATATCTTGTCGAGAGGGAGTGTTGAGATTGCAACAAGATGATGGAGCTTAGTGAAAAGAGTTGCCTTCACTAAGTGGGACCGCAGGCAAATTATGGCGCAAGTTCTATTTTTGATTACAGTGTGGATGATCACAGTGTGGGTGATCACAATGTGGGTGACCACAGTGTGGGTGATCACAGTATGTGTGATCAAAGTCTATTTTTAGACTGGCTGTCAAAAATAGAAAAGTCAAATATTATTGTCTCATAATAATATTTGGACTATAAACTTGATCTTATTCTCTTGGAGCACTTCAGTTTGAGCTACATATGTGGCCCATGCAGCTGTCAGAAGGAAGTACGCTTTTCTTATGAGTCAGTTGAGTTGTTGCATGCATGACTTCAGTTAGAACTCAATCAGTTGAGTTTGGTGGAGTTGATTGTGGAGTTGATGGAGTTGTGTTCAGTTTGACTTGGTTAAACTAGTTGTAGTTAGTCTAACTGCAAATAGACTAATGATGAGTTGTTAAACTAATTATTAACTCATAATACAACTATAGAATACATCAGTTAACTCAGTTGCATGTCAGTGCATGTTCAGTTCAGGAGGGACAGGTGTTAGAGAATCAGATTGCTATCAGTTGTGACTATAGTTGTGCATCAAATCTTGCACAATCAAGGGATTGAGTATGCCAATGAATTTGCTCATGTATTTGCCCAGTATTATAGCCTCTGCTCACATCTTACACAGTGTGAGTGATTCTTTGGAGGTGAAATACGAGTTTGGTAAACCATTCTCATTCATTCTTGAGGAGGTATTGAGCAGTGGAGGCAGGCAAGCAGTGGAATAGATTTCGAGATCAGATCTTAGTTGTATTGTGTGTAACAGGTGGAGCTGGTACTGGATTGCTTGTGATAAGCATTATACTTTGTAATGTTACATGGTCTCAATCATTAATATACAGATAGTTGGGGTTTTTAGGGAGATGCTTTCCCCGAGTTACATACTGTGTTAATGTGTGAATGCTCTTGATGTTTTATTGTTATTGATGTTGCTATATTGATGATCAACGTAGAGGAGCTTATGTTTTGTGTATGTATTCCGCAATAGTACATGATCAGGATAATCTCTGTTGAATATGTGTTAAATTATTCAAAATTTCTACATGGTATCGGAGCTGTTGATCATCAGATCTACTATTCAAGAAGTGTTTACATTCTATTTCTTCAGGCAGAGTCTGTAATCGGGCCAGGTAGACTCTGGATTCATCCTTCCTTTGGAAGGTGAGATATCCAGTGAATGCCCATACAGTCAATCTTTGTACGAGAAATATTGTGTTCTCACGAATCTTAGATCCGAGGCAGTTGAGTTGGTTGTTGGTGGAATTCGAATTTGCAGCAGTGTTTTCTTGGTGACAACGCAGCAATGTCTTTCAACGGATTGCGATTGGAGTATGCTCTTGAGGGCAGCTCAAACTATATTGCATGGAAGGACAGGATGGAGGCAGTATTGGATGATAACGGGCTGAAGGAGTTCATAGAGACGGATGTCCCAAAGCCTATTGATGCTACTCAAGCTGATGCTTGGCAAAAGAAGACCGCAAAATGTCGAAGGATTCTGTTGGAGGGCGTGAAGGATCACATTGTGTCCAGCCTCCATGGAAAGGGTACTCCATATTTGATGTGGAAATCATTAACAGAATTATTCCAAAGCAAGAGTGATCAGAGGAAGCTGGCGCTCAAAGATAAACTCAAAAACATCAAATGCGAGAAGGGTGACAGTATACCCAAGTATCTCACGAAGTTCACTCAGTGTCGAGATGAGCTGGGAAGTGTGGGGGTTACTGTCGATGATGAGGACTTGGTGAGCTTGGCTCTCCTTGGTCTTCCGAAGAGTTGGCATTCCTATCAGGACTCTGTCAATGGTCGGGAGAAATTGCCAGGATGGGAAAGACTATGGTCAGATCTTGTGCAGGAGGAGATCAGGCGGATTAGCAGGGACGGATCTTCGTCAAAGGGAGCTAATGAAGAGAATTGTGCTTTGGCTGCCAAAGCAAAGAAAGGGAAGAGCAAGAAAGCTTCTCAGTCTGGTGCGAAAGGCAAGAAGCAGGATATGTCCAAGGTGAAGTGTTTTCACTGTCACCAGCACGGACACTATGCCACTAATTGTCCGCAGAAGAAGAAGAACAAGCAAGCTGCTGGATCTTCAGCAGGAGAGGCGCTAGCCTCACAGTTTGAGCTTGATTTTTCATTTATCGCATGCTTGGTTTCAAGTGTGATGGGATCGGTGTGGTTCTTGGACAGTGGTGCGTCTTTTCACATGACGGGAGATAGAGATTTGTTCTCTGATCTGGAGGACAAAGATCTTGGAGTGCACATCGAGATGGGCGATGATGGTAGATACAGTGCGACCGGTATTGGTACCATTTTCTTTGAGAGGGAGTCTGGTAAACCCTTCGTATTGAAGGAAGTCATGCATGTTCCAGGATTGAAGAAGAATCTCATCTCAGTGGCGATGTTAGAAGACAAGGGGTATGATGTTGTTTTCAGCGAGGGAAAGGCTTTCCTGCGCAGCAAGACAATTGGTGAGACCCGGAAGATAGGAGTTCGAGTGAGGAACCTTTATCAGTTGCATGTAGATGGATGCGCAGCAATGGCGGGCAAGGCAGAAGGATTGGTGAGCCGGGATGATGGTGAGTTGTGGCACATGAGATTGGGTCACCTTCACCATGGAGCCTTGAAGATACTGCAGCAGATCACTACAGGGCTTCCTAAAGGCACACTTGCGCAGTAAGATCAGTGCAAGGGGTGTACTTTGGGGAAGTTTGTGAAAGCCACCTTTCACGAGAAGGATAGTCGCGCCACGACGATCCTTGAGAGAATTCACACAGACGTGTGTGGACCTTTCTCAGTTGCTTCGACAACAAAACACAGGTATTATGTGATTTTTGTTGATGATTTCTCTCATAAGTGCTGGATCTTCTTCATGCAGAAGAAGAGCGAGACATATTCAAAGTTTTGTGAATTCAAAGCACTGGTCGAGGAGGAGTCGAAGAAGAAGGTGAAGGCTCTTAGGAGCGATAATGGTGGTGAATACATCTCGGACGAGTTCAAGGATTTCTGCAAGGCAGAAGGGATTCGTAGAGAGCTCATAGCTCCCCATAACCCACAGCAGAACGAGGTAGCTGAGCGGAAGAACAGAACGATTGTGGGTGCTGCACGGGCAATGTTGCATGATCAGGGCCTATCCCTTCACTTGTGGGCGGAAGCATGCAATACAACAGTTTATGTGCAGAACTGTTGTCCTCATAGGATACTTGGCATGAGTACACTCGAGGAGACTTAATCTGGTAAGAAGCCTGATCTTTCTCATCTGAGGATTTTTGGTGCTAACGTTTACATGCATGTGACGAAGGATGCTAGGAAGAAGTTGGAACCGACCGCAGAGGTTGGGATATTTGTGGGGTACATTGATACGCCCCACAACTATCGTGTGTATTTTCCAGATAGTGGTAAAACTGTTGTGCGACGGGATATAAAATTTCAGGAGGAGAAAGCCATGAAGTGTTCGCTTGAGAGGGAGCTACACTTGCATGCAGATGAGGAGCTATTAGTTCCTAAGGATGAGCTTTAGGACGTGGATCAGCCACAGGATGAGGTTCATGGAGTGGAAGAGACCACTCATGCAGCGCCAACCATCAGAGGGCGAAAGCACTTGACAGAAGCTGAGCGACTGGCTCAAGATGCAGAGAAAGTTGTAGGACCACCTACAGCCCAACGCAGGCAGAGACAGTCACCTGATTGGTACACTGGATACATGGCTCTGATGAGCAAGTGTGTTGTGACTGAGCCATCCTCTTTCGAGGAAGCTGTGGAGGATCCCGCATGGGTAGATGCCATGGTGGAAGAGTATGATTCTATTGTCAGAAACAGTGCATGGAAGATTGTTCCTAGACTGGAAGGGAAATCAGTGATGGGTTCGAGATGGATCTACAAGGTCAAGCAGGCAGCTGACGGGAGTGTGGAGAAGTACAAGGCAAGATTTGTTGCCCGAGGCTTTTCACAGATAGAGGGGATCGATTATGAGGAGACCTTTGCACCTGTCGCAAGGTATTCTTCCATACGGACGATTCTTGCTCTCTCAGCGCAGATGGGATGGCACATTCATCAGATGGATGTGAAGACTGCGTTCCTCAACGGAGTCATTGAGGAGGAGGTGTACATTGAGGAGCCCGAAGGCTTTGAGGTCTTCAGCAGCGAGTCGTATGTGTGCAGGCTCAAGAGAGCGTTGTATGGGTTGAAGCAAGCACCACGTGCTTGGTACACACGGATAGACAAACCATTTCACAGGACTTGGATTCTCCAAGAGCGAGGCGGATCCTAACCTATACCAGATTGTGGTGGAGGGTAAGTTGCTTATCATTGTACTGTATGTTGATGATTTGATTCTAACGGGTGATGAGCTGTTGATACTGTCATGCAAGAAGGATCTTGCTACAGAGTTTGAGATGAAGGACTTGGGCCTCCTTCACTATTTCCTAGGATTGGAAATATGGCAGCGCAGTGGTGGACTGTTTGTTTCTCAGGGCAAGTATGCTCGGGAGATACTGGAGAAGTTCAACATGCATGGCTGCAAGCCTGTTGATACTCCTCTTCCTGGAGGTTGGAGGAAGGAGGATGCCACTTCGGGAGAAGAAGTGGATGCCACTGTTTATCGACAGTTGGTGAGGTCGTTGATGTATTTGGTCAATACACAAGCTATGGTTAAGGCTTAAGCCTACCAAGCTCTTCTGGAAAGCGGGCAAGCATGTATTGCACTACTTGAGAGGCACATCGAGATATGGTTTTTGGTACAGACAGGAGGATGAGGTGAAGCTATGTGGCTTCACGGATGCAGATTGGGCAGGGAGCCCAACGGACAGAAAGAGCACATCAGGAGGGGTCTTCAGTATTGGATCGACAGCAGTTTCTTGGTACAGCAGGAAGCAGAGATCCGTGGCACTCAGTTCAGCGGAGGCAGAGTATATGGCAGCAAATTTGGCTGCATGCGAGGCTATATGGATGAGGAAGATCCTGGTTGGTTTGTTCGGTTCTCATTTGGATCCTACTGTGATTTATTGTGATAACCAGAGTTGCATTAAACTCTCGGCTAATCCTGTATTTCATGATAGATCTAAGCATATTGACATCAGGTACCATCATATCAGAGATTGTGTGCAGCGGAGGATCATGTTGCTTTCATACATTCCAACGGAGGATCAGGATGCTGATATTTTGACGAAGGCTCTCACCAGGAGCAAATTCGGGTACCACCGAGGTAGGATAGGGGTTGCTGATAATCCATATCATGTCGAGAGGGAGTGTTGAGATTGCAACAAGATGATGGAGCTTAGTGAAAAGAGTCGCCTTCACTAAGTGGGCCCGCAGGCAAATTATGGCGCAAGTTCTATTTTTGATCACAGTGTGGATGATCACAGTGTGGGTGACCACAGTGTGGGTGATCACAGTATGAGTGATCAAAGTCTATTTTTAGACTGGCTGTCAAAAATAGAAAAGTCAAATATTATTGTCTCATAATAATATTTGGACTATAAACTTGATCTTATTCTCTTGGAGCACTTCAGTTTGAGCTACAGATGTGGCCCATGCAGCTGTCAGAAGGAAGTACGCTTTTCTTATGAGTCAGTTGAGTTGTTGCATGCATGACTTCAGTTAGAACTCAATCAGTTGAGTTTGGTGGAGTTGATTGTGGAGTTGTGTTCAGTTTGACTTGGTTAAACTAGTTGTAGTTAGTCTAACTGCAAATAGACTAATGATGAGTTGTTAAAATAATTATTAACTCATAATACAACTATAGAATACATCAGTTAACTCAGTTGCATGTCAGTGCATGTTCAGTTCAGGAGGGACAGGTGTTAGAAAATCAGATTGCTATCAGTTGTGACTATAGTTGTGCATCAAATCTTGCACAATCAAGGGATTGAGTATGCCAATGAGTTTGCTCATGTATTTGTCCAGTATTATAGCCTCTGCTCACGTCTTACACAGTGTGAGTGATTCTTTGGAGGTGAAATACGAGTTTGGTAAACCATTCTCATTCATTCTTGAGCAGGTATTGAGCAGTGGAGACAGGCAAGCAGTGGAATAGATTTGGAGATCAGATCTTAGCTGTATTGTGTGTAACAGGTGGAGCTGGTACTGGATTGCTTGTGATAAGCATTGTACTTTGTAATGTTACATGGTCTCAATCATTAATATACAGATAGTTGGGGTTTTTAGCGAGATGCTTTCCCCGGGTTACATACTGTGTTAATGTGTGAATGCTCTTGATGTTTTATTGTTATTGATGCTGCTATATTGATGATCAACATAGAGGAGCTTATGTATTGTGTATGTATTCCGCTATAGTACATGATCAGGATAATCTCTGTTGAATATGTGTTAAATTATTCAAAATTTGTACATGTAACACACCTAGGTAAGGTTAGGAATTTTCATTAACATGTTTCATCCTAGGGAGTTTTTTAGCCTCAACTAATTATTTGTATTTTTACCATTGTTTTAAAAAACGGCTGAGTCGATTCCGACTCGGCCGAGTCAAACCGAGTTATAGGTTGACCAGGTCGATTTCGTGGGTGACTCGGACCCACCGCCCGGGTTGTTACCGAGCTGGCCGAGTTGGATACCGATTCGGTCGGCTTGGTAAGAGCGGTCAGTCAACGATTTTCAACAGTTTTTTTTTTAAATTGGTTTTTTGGGACCCTAAAGCCCATTCTAATGTGGCTTTGGGTTCTTTGAGATCCATTTCCCTCTCCTAAATCCTATAAAACCCACCCAACCCCTCTCATTTCCTCACAACCATCTCATTGCATTTGAGTGAGAATTTGTGAGGAGTTGTGGAGTTTGTTTTTGGAGCAGTAGTGAGGAGTCTTGGGCAAGCATTGTAGCAGGAGTGAGGAGCTTCTTGGGTAGCCATTGGAGCAGCATTGAGGAGTTGGTTTGTTGGAGAAACTTTGAGGAGACAGTTTGTGCCTAAAGGTATTTTTTTTTCACTTCTAAAAATCTGTTTTTGCTTATTTATTTTTTGTGCAAATATGGAAATTGAAAAGAGTGTTTTTTGTGAAAGAAATGAACATTGAAGCAATGCTATTTTTTTTGTTTTCATTTTCAAATTTTTTTATTTGATTTCCAAGTGAAAAAATGGTACCTAGAGTGAAAGATGTTGTTTTGGCATATGTTAAATGTTTGATAGTCAAATCCATTGTAAATTTTGCCATAGAAAAATTAAGGATGGTCTTGGGGGCATTAATATGCTGAAACAACACTTGGCAGGGATTAGAGGCCAAATTATTCCATGTGAATCACCAGAAATTGGGGAGATTAGGAAGGATTTATTAAATAACTTTGAGAAGTTTAAAGAAGAAAAGGCTAGGCACAAAGAAATAGAGGCTGAAATTGGGAGGAAAAGGGGTATACAAAAATGATGGCTAGCAACCCCCATTTTGATTTTGAGGGTTCTTCTTCTATTCCTTGTACTAATGCATCCAACCCCTTCTGATATATTCCTCCCTCTTTGGAGTCTATTCAAGAAAAGGGTAAGGGTAAAATGAAAAAGAAGGGTGATATGAATATCAAAAGTTATTTCACTGTCACACCCTCCTCTCCATTAGATGCACATGGTCTTGAAGCTAGTAGAACTTTGCAGCCCACTTTAGATGACCATTGGAAGAAAGAATTGAGGGAGAATGCTTGTGATTACATATGTAGATGGTGGTATGATGTTAATATCCCCTTTAATGCTTCCCGTTCACCATATTATAAGCCTATGTTTGATGCCATACATGCTGTTGGAAAAGGCTTCAAAGGCCCTACTATGCATGAGCTAATGGGGTATCGTTTGCAGAAAGAAATTTCATCCATTAATGAGTATTTGAAAGATTTCAAGGACTCATGGGCAAGAACAGGATGTACCATCATGTCAGATGGATCCACTGATCAAAGAAACCGTACCATCATAAACTTTCTTATCTTCTGCCCACAGGGAACCATGTTTTTAAAATCAGTTAATGCATCTGATAAGGTAAAAGATGGGCAATTGTTGTTTCAGCTATTGGATGAGGTTGTTGAGGAGGTGGGGGTGGCTAATGTTGTTCAAGTCATCACAATGCCTTTAACTATGTTCTTGCTGGTAAACTATTAGAGGAAAAACACAAGACCATCTTTTGGACCCCATGTGCTGCACATTGCATAGACCTCACGATTGAGGATATTAGCCAATTAGATTGGGTCAAAAATATTGTTGATCATGCCAAAAGCATAACAAAATTTATCTGCAATCATTCATTTATCTACACACTGGGGGCAGGGATATTATTAGGCTTGCCATCACTAGATTTGCTATTTATTTTTTGACATTGCAATCTATGCTTTCAAAACATAGAAACTTGCAAAAGATATTTTTTAGTGATGAATGGAATCAAAGCCAGTGGTGTCTCAAACAGGAAGGCAAAGAATTGAAAAAGAAAATTAATGAAGAAATATTTTGGAGAAAGGCAGCAGAGATTGTGAAGGTTGTTGAGCCACTAGTTAAGGTGTTGCAGTTGGTGGATGGGGAAAGATTGGCTATGGGTTTCATTTATGAAGCTATGGATCAAGCAAAAGAGCAAATAAAGAGGGCATACGAGGATAAAGTGGATAAGTATGGGCCCATTTGGGCAATCATTGATAAAAGATGGAACAATCAACTCCATCACCCTATACATGCAACTAGGTATTTTTTGAACCCAAGGTATCATTATAAAGCTTTGGCGGCAGGAGCTTTGAGGGGGGAGGTTAGAGATGGATTGATTGAATGCATTGATCGCATGATCCCAGAGTGTGATCAGCTGGAGATACATCGATAGGTCACAACCTTCAGCAAAGCCACCAATACCTTTGGGAAGAACCTAGCAAAGATTGCAAAGGAAGCAGATGAGCCAGGTAAACAAAAATTTCAATTTTCAAATTCTTAATACTTATTTTGTTAAATCGTATATAATTTGAAAGTTGGATATAATTTGTAATTTTGTTCAGCTAACTCATTACACTCTTATGTTTTTTGCATCACAATGGTGGGAGGCTTTTAGAAGCCATTGTCCTCAATTGCAGAAGTTTGCAATTAGTATTTTGAGTCAAACTTGCAGTGCTACTGGGTGTGAGCGCAATTGGTCTGTATTTGAGAGGATTCACACGAAGAAGAGAAACCGTTTGGATAAAAAAAGGTTAAATGATCTAGTCTATGTCCAATACAACCTCCAGCTCAGACGCAACCAATTGTTGAACAAAATACTTGATTCAGATCCCATTTTGTTGGAAGATATTGATCCAACATCAAATTGGGTAGTGGAGAGTCATCCAACAGAGTTTGATTCTGATGAGAAACTTGATTTCGATTTATAGACAACGACATCACTTGAACATAATGTTCAGTTGAATGCAGATCCACTTGTACCAGCCTCAGGGCCAGCCCCAAGTCCTCTAGTTGCAGGCGCTTCCTCTGCTTAGCCACGATGGAAGCGCATATCTCGTCTATCTCAGCAGCCACCAGCTGCACAACCTGCTAGTGCTACCACTTCTACAGTTGCAGTTGGAGATGATGATGAGGAGGAGCCATGGGCTTCCTTGTCTGACTCTGATTCAGAGGTTGAGCCAGATGATGTTGGCTCCTCTAGCAGTAGCCAGTAGTACTGGTCACAATTTACTTTTGTTGTAGAGGCCATTTCTAGCCTCCTTGGTTATGTGTTTTTGTTTTGATCTCTATACCATCATCATGTATGTAGTGGATAGTACACTGCGTGCCATTTTGATATAATGGATATATTCATGGGCCTACTTTGATCATATGTTGTCTTCTATTATATTCTAAAGCTTTGTGTTTGGAAACATGAATGAAATATTTAAAATTACGTTTTTTTATAAAAAAATAAATATTTAATGTATTTTTTACAACGACTGAGTCATTGAAATCGAACCGATCGAGTCGATACAGAGTTGGAGTCGGAGCCGGAGTCGACCCTCGGCCGAGACGTGGTCGGAGTCGGAGTTTTAAAACATTGGTTTTTAGTATTTACATAGTCAGATAATTAGCATATTTTTTCTCCCAAATATACCCCCAAAGCTAGGGTCTTAAGTGAGTCCTAGTGTATCGAGTCTATGTATAATTATCATACTAGATCATGTCTTGAGTCTCACATAATTTGGTTAAGTTTGAGTGTCTATTTAGTATTTTTAATTATTAAAATTTCCAATTGGTTGGAAATTTAATAACTTGGATGTAAATTGTAAAATCAAATGTTTGTAAAAGTTGAAGGGGGTAAAGTACTCATAATTAGAACCGTTACACCTCAACTTTGTGTTTAGAATTATGTATGTCTCCTCAAATTATTTATTTTTTGGGTTTTTTGGCAAAAAAATGGCAAAAAATTAGCCAGAAAATAGTTAAAATTGAGAGAAAATAAAATTCTCTCCAAGTGGAAAAATGATTTTTTGGAGAAGGTGGTCTTTCCGGATGAAGAATTAAATTTGACAAATTCAATTCCAAGACAAAATTGTTTGAGGAACGTCTAAGTCCAAACTCTCTCCTTCTAAGACAACTAGGACTTGGGAAAAATTCAATTTCCCTCTTGATTTAAATAAAAATTCGTTAGAGAAGACCCAAACCAATTTAAATCCTCTTCAGGTTTTTGGAAGAAAACAATATAGAAATAACCCCACACAAAATATAGACAAAGCAGATAGAAATTATAAACTATTAAACATAGGTTAGTTTAAATTATATATACAAATTTATTTACAAATTGATAATAAAAGGATAGAAAACATCTACAAATATTTACAAATAATTTACAAGTAATTTACAGGTCTAATCTATGGTTGTGAGGAT
The DNA here is from genome assembly GCA_031772625.1 of Pinus tabuliformis. Taxonomy (NCBI): domain Eukaryota; kingdom Viridiplantae; phylum Streptophyta; class Pinopsida; order Pinales; family Pinaceae; genus Pinus; species Pinus tabuliformis. Next base: position 2,739,855 of record CM062813.1, read on the forward strand.
GCCTCCGCCCATAGATAAGGTAATGTAGCTCTAAAATTAGCAGATAGGTCAATCAAAGTGCTTTTAGAATACGTGAGAGATTTTAGTTTTTTAAAATAGGTGAGCTTGGTAGAATAATGGCTAAGAAACTCTCTTCATTGCGATCTTATGATGAGCCTTTGGGAATCTTACCATTGGTTCTTAGTTGTTGTGTTCCAAGGGGATGAAGGTTCAAGCAAGGACTACTTCAAACACTTAGCTTGAGGAGATGAAGATTCAAACAAGACTCGCTTCAAATGCCTAACATCTGATTTTCTACACAAAACTTGAAGATTTTGTTAGACCCAATAGGGGTGAGTCACACAGTGAAAAGAAGCTCTAGTGATTCAAACAAGAATCCACTAGATCTAGCAATTCAACAATGTTTTCATCCCAGATATAGGTGCAAACAAGCAACTATAAATCCAAATGGCTAGAAAATTTAACAAATTAAAGCACAAAGTAGAAATTTAAAGCACCATCAAATTATATTTACCACAACAAGTTGAAGAGATACACCATAATATCACCCCCAAAGACTTTTATGCCTTATTACTCAAGAAATAATGTTACAGAGCTTCTAGAGCCAGATACACCACCCAAAGATGATTGCAATGAGGAGCCTCAGGGTCAATTTATATAAAATATAGAGATCTAGATTCCCCTCTAAGTGGAAAACGACTAAGTCCAAGAAGTTGCACAATTTTGACTTGATCCTGGAGAATTACGACTAGTTTCTTCTAGACCCATGCCAAAATTAAATCATGTCCCTTGATTTGGATGAAGAAATTCGAATTCCATAATAAACCCCTTTTTTTTTGGTCCAAAAAATATTATTTTGAACTTTTTTCCTCAAAAAATCACTTTTGACTTAACCACCAAAGTCCAAAAGCTGGATTTTTCTTAAAAAAATGATTTTTCCTTTGATGGGGGACCTTGAAAAATTAATTTCTTTTGGACCCACGAATTTTCTTCAACCAATTGGACCTAGAAAATTAATTTTCTTGAAAAAATAATTATTTTCTCGCCCCATTGAATTTTTTGTGGTTTTTTTGCTTTGGAATTGAGTTTGCCAAATTTAATTCTTCCTCGGGAAAGACCACCTTCTCCAAAAATTCGTTTTTCCACTTGGAGAGAATTTTATTTTCTCTCAATTTTAATTTTTTGACTATTTTCTGGCTAATTTTTTGCCATTTTTTTGCCAGAAAACCCAAAAATAAAAATAATTTGAGGGGATATACATAATTTCAACCCTCAAAAGGTATCTAAACACAAATTTGAGGTGTAGCAGTTCTAATTATGAGTACTTTACCCCCTTTAACTTTTACAAGCATTTGATTTTACAATTTACATCCAAATTATAAAATTTCCAACTAGTTGGAAATTTTAATAATAAAAAATAGACTCTCAGACTTAGGCAAAGTTTGCGAGACTCAAGACATGATCTAGTATGATAGTTATACATAGACTCGATACGCTAGGACTCACTTAAGATCCTAGCTTTGGGGGTATATTTGGGAGAAAAACTCCGTCAATTATCTGACTGTTTAAAAACACAAATAATTAGTTGAGGTTAAAAACTCCCTAGGATGAAACTCGTGGATGAAAATTCCTAACCTTACCTAGGTGTGTTACATGGCTTCATAGTCATACTAGAATCATTTTTACAATAAAGGCCCACAGGGCTACAGAATTTGGGTTTACATGACTTGACAGAACGCTGAAAGATAATGATGATCTCTGACTGCTTGACTGCTCGAGCATGATGGAGTGCTTTGAAAAAATTGTATGTTGCTATAGCATGGTTGACATGGAGTGGTCAACATCTAGCTCTACTGAGGGACACGTTGCTTCACTTAAAGAATGTGAGAATCTAGAATCTGCATCCAACCAACACACAAAATCTTGTAAGTAGTGTCCATCCAAATATAATCAAAAAATCATCATATAACATTTAAGTTCATGAAATAGGAACTTTGTAAATAAAAGTTATTCTACTAACATAAATGTAAATCTAATCTAGGAACATAAATAAATTCTAACCTATGTTGAAATGAAATCTAATCTAATAATTGAAATGACAAAGAGTAGGGTTAGAGATACGATACATAGGATGCCCAATGGCATCAGATGTTTTCAGTGAAGTCCATGCTGAGAACATGCTTGCTCTTTGGCAGATTCATAGGTTGTTTCTCTGATTTACTGTTGATTAGTGGTTGTCATTGATGTCAACCCAAGCAACACCAGGGGCTACCTCGATCTTGCATGGGCATTGACTTGACAACTCATATTATTTTGCATCAAAGTTCTTCTTGGTGTATTCTAATCGTCGAGATGTTTCCGTTGATATAGGGTACGCCTCCAGTGCTTCATGGTTTGAGAGTTATTTACGTTTGAAGTCGGAAACCCCCATTAGTGGGCTAAAACCCCAGGGGTTGAGACATCACCTTATTCCCCAACGATTTTCAATATATGACAGGGATTCTCACCGTAATCTCACCTCGTACAAGTTGAATAAATTGAAAATCCAAAAATAGTAATCCAATCATTGACTTTACACTCGAGTAGGTCCATATGCAGTAAGCCAATCATTGATTTCAAATTTTTAAAATAATTTTTAAAATTCCTAATATGCCTCCTCACTAACGTCTACCTCATGAAATTCTCTAACGTTCATATTTAGAAGCCCCTTCCAATTAAACCTTAGTCTATAAAAGAGAAAATATACATCATTCTCTATAATGCACTTAAAATGACTTATCCGTAAGATTAGCTCTGAAATTATTTCAGCTACCCTTGGGCTACTAACAAAGAACACTTTTAAGGATAGGGTTTGGTATTTTTAGGGTTTAAAGATTCGATCTATTGCAGGTCTTTAGGTGCAGGGTCCGAGTTCAGGAAGAGCAAAGGCATATTTTGGTCAATTTATGTTTGGGTCTGAGGTTTCGTTGAAGTATATCAGTTCAAGAAGAGCAAAGTTTGTTTGAAAGTATAGGGCATATTTTGGTCAATTTATGTTTGGGTCTGAAGTTTCGTTGAAGTATATCAGTTCAAGAAGAGCAAAGTTTGGTTGAAAGTATAGGGCATATTTTGGTCAATTTATGTTTGGGTCTGAAGTTTCGTTGAAGTATGTTCTTATAGGTCCATACTTAAGGAAGAGCGAGTTCATGTTTGGTCCTTTTTGAAGCATTTTTGCGGAAGACTACTCACTTCCAAGAGTTGCGAGGTTAACAAATTCAAATATGTGATTAAGGAACTAAATGCAGACCTAAAACTCAACATGTCATATCATTGTGTATCCGTCTGTGCTCTGTTTTGAAGCTTCAGTCATATGTAATCTCCTTGGTTTGGACCAGTTGCAAACTCCAACCTAGTTTCTCGACTTGATCATACTTCTGAGGCTCGAACCTGTGGAATTTCAGAACTATATACATTGTCCTTTGATTCCAGTCAAGGTGCAAATATTCAGAACAATGACAACAAGATCAAGGGCATCAAAGCAGTGACAACTACACCTAAATTGGCAGCCTGGTAAGACAAGAGCAGAGTTTCATCATCGTTATCAAAGAAGGTAATCTACAATAGATTCAAGAAGTAAGCAGTGAGACCTACAGGACTGCCTTTAGTACAGTGCAGCCTTATCATCAAGGACAGGGTAGACATAACATCAAACACAAAGCATATTAAATAGATTTCATCATTGAGGGAAAATTGTTGTGGGACAGTGCAAAGCCTTGCAATTTAAAAGTATATCTACGATGCATTCAAAAGATCACTGCAGCTAGCAAGGACCACACATCAACAAGGGTAAGTCTGCTACAACAAGGTATGTCCATTCAGTGTTTATATTTTGAATTTTGAATGTCTCTGACAAATGTTTTGCAGGACAGTGTAAGTATTTTGTTTGTGTATTGGTTTGGATCTTGTTTATTAATGAATGTGCAAGAAGGAGGACACTCTAGGACAACTTGGACACATACTGGAAGAATGTGCAGTGCCAAGATACCATCATGTGAAGCAAGCACAACAGTGCATTAGCAGCTGCAAGTGATCCAAGAAGTAGTGTCAAGCGTCAGGTCTTATCAAAAGTCATTATTGTAAAGGATCATCATTGTAAAATAGTCATCATTGAAAGAGTCATTGTAATAGAGTCAATCTGCCTGAGTCGAAAAGGCATTGTTGGGAGGTCTAGGAGTCGCTGTTGGGTTGCAGGTCACAGTGTGATTAGGTGTTTAGTCAAAATCATTGTAAATCATATTGTATCGTGGATCATTGTCCCTGGTACGGGAATCCACACTCGTCTCATTTCAGTCAGTATAGGGTGGCAGGGAGGTGCTAGGCAGGTGCATGAAGTCGCCTATAGGTTGGAGCATGTGAACACTTCAGGGTGGTAGGTTGGTCTAGGATGTTGGGGCATCCATTCAGTTGACTACTGAAGAAACCAGGGCGTTGGGGCATCCTTCCAGTGGGAACTAGAGAAGAATGCTTTTCTAGAATTCTAGGAAGTTGTAACTTTCATTTCAGTTGGGGCTGGAGATTAAAGAATTTATTAGAAAAGCATTCGGTGGTTTTTGACCCAGAGAGGGTTTTCCACCTAAAATTCTTGTGCCTACTGCGTTCTATTGTTTATTGTTTTTACTGCATAAACATTAATAATAATTGAAGATTAACTAATGCTCCGAAAGATTTAAAAAGTGCTAATTGCAAGGCATACTGATTCACCCCCCCTCTCAGTGTTTCCAACATGTACCATGTGAAATTCTAATCATTTTAGGACTCTGACTTATACTAATGTATTGTTGTATATGGACATCAAATTTATTAGGATTCTTTCTTTTTCTCTTTTGCTTCATACTTTTCTTTGTGGTGGGTTGTGATGCTGATGATGTAGAACATTCTGTTCGATCTGGAAAATTTTCAGATGAAAAATTTGAAGTATCCAAGATATCCATGACATGCCTCTCTTCATTTTGCATTTGTTTTGCCAAGGGTGATGGATTAACCTTATATGTATTAACCTGATTTCCTTCAGTTTCCTTTTTATCCGGGTCGCCTTCAATTAGCCACTTTTTAATGGAGTAAATGACCTCCTCATAATAAGATGGAGCTTTCTTCAACGGATTGAGAGGCTTATGATTTGTTGACGGTTCTTTATTATCTGATTTGGGTTGGAACTTCTATATATGCGAACTTTCCATTTCGTCCAACTTATTCTGAATAGCAGTCCTTTGATTAGAATGCTTAATTGTCATAGCACTGATTTCCCTGGTATGATTTTCTTCCATAATCTTTATCACTATATTATTATTTGCTTTCATGGCCATCAAGCAATTTTGCATAGAGCTTATTTCTTTTACATAATTTTCCTCTATGGTAATCAAATGATTAATTTCTATTGTTTCCATTTCCTTAGCATGTTTTCTTCTATAGCCAACAACCTGTTCTGAAGAGTGACCTGATTAACTTCCTTGGAACTCATTTCTTTTGCATGATCTGCGATTAATTTTGCTTGATTAAGTTCCATGTTCTTAATGAGTTGAGCCTGGTTAAAATCCATATTCTTTAGTACCTGCACTTGATTGAGTTGCATTTCCTTAACCATTTGAGTTAATTCCTTGATGAGATCATTTTCAACCCCTTTAATTTATTTTACCTCACCATCGCTTTGAGCCTTTCTTGATCCCCATATTTATCTTCAAAGGCATCAATAATTGATTGTAAAGTGTCAAAAGTGTTATCTGGGAAATCTACGAACCAATCCAAAGCACCTCCAACCAATGTTTTAAAACCCGGCCGGCTCGGAACCGACTCGGCCGAGTTGGTTCGAGCCGGTAAAAAAAATTTCAACTCGGCCAATAGATCGGTTCGACCGGCTCGGTCTTAACCCGGCCAGATCACGGACAGTGGCCAGTGAACCCCCAAAAAAGCACCTTTTTTTTATTTTTTATGTTTTTCCTGAGTGTGGGGGACTCCAAGTGGTTTTATGAATTGGTTTGTTGGTCTTTGGGGTCCATTCCCCTCTCCCAAACTCTATTTAACACACTCAACTCCTCTCATTCTCTCACAGCCATTTCATGCATTTGAGTGAGAATTTCAGTGAGAGTTTGTGGGGAGTTGTTGAGTTTGTTTTTGGAGCAACAGTGAGGAGTCTTGGGCAAGCATTGTAGCTGGAGTGAGGAGCTTCTTGGGCAGCCATTTGGAGAAACATTGAGGAGTTGGTTTCTTGGAGCAAGCTTGAGGAGGCAGTTTGTGCCTGGAGGTATTTTTTTTCACTTGTACAAATCTGCTTTTGCTTATTAAATTTTAGGTGCATATCTAGAAATCCTAAAGAGTGTTTTTTGTGAAAGAAATGAACATTGAATCAATGTTTGTTTGTTTGTTTTTTTTTTTATTTTATCATTTTTCAGATTGTTTGCTTTCATTTCCAAGTCAAAAAATGGCACCTAGAGTGAAAGATGCTGCTTGGGCATATGTTGAAATGGTTGATAGTCAAATGCATTGCAAATTTTGCCATAGGAAAATTAAGGAAGGTCCTGGGGGCATTAATAGGCTGAAACAACACTTGGCGGGGATTAGAGGCCAAATTACTCCATGTACCTCACCAGAAATTGGGGAGATTAGGAAGGAATTGTTAGCCAGCTTTGAGAAGTTTAAAGAAGATAAGGCTAGGCAAAAAGAGTTAGAGGCTGAAATTGGGAGGAAGAGGGAGATACAAAAAATGATGGCTACCAACCCCCATTATGATTTTGAGGGTTCTTCCTCTATCCCTCATACTGATGCATCCAACCCTTTCCGATATGTTCCTCCCTCTTTTGATTCTATTCAAGATAAGGGAAAGGGTAGAATGAAAAAGGGTGACATGAATATCAGAAGTTATTTCACTCCCTCCTCTCCATCAGATGCACATGGTCCTCAAGCTAGTAAAAGTCAAATGCAACCCACTTTAGATGGCCATTGGAAGAAAGAATTGAGGTAGACTGCTTGTGATTACATAACTAGATGGTGGTAGGATGCTGATATCCCCTTCAATGCTTCCCGTTCACCATATTATGAGCCTATGTTTGATGCCATATATGTTGCTGGAAAAGGCTTCAAAGGCCCTACTATGCATGAGCTAAGGGGGTATCGTTTGCAGAAAGAAATTTCATCCATTAATGAGTATTTGAAAGATTTCAAGGACTCATGGGCAAGAACAGGATGTACCATCATGTTAGATGGATGGACTGATCAAAGAAATCGTACCATCATAAACTTTCTTATCTTATGCCCACGGGGAACCATGTTTTTAAAATCAGTTGATGCATTTGATAAGGTAAAAGATGGGCAATTGTTGTTTCAGCTATTGGATGAAGTTGTTGAAGAGGTGGGGGTGGCTAATGTTGTTCAAGTCATCACAGATAATGCCTCTAACTATGTTCTTGCGGGTAAACTGTTAGAGGAAAAACACAAGACCGTCTTTTGGACCCCATGTGCTACACATTGCATAGACCACATGCTTGAGGATATTGGAAAATTAGAATGGGTCAAAAACATTGTAGATCATGCCAAAAGCATAACAAAATTTATCTACAATCATTCATGGATTTTGAGCCTCGTGAGGAAACATACTGGGGGTAGGGATATTATTAGGCCTACCATCACTAGATTTGCTACTCATTTTTTGACATTGCAACCTATGCTTTCACAAAATAGAAACTTGCAAAAGTTGTTTTCTAGTGATGAATGGAATGAAAGCAATTGGTCTCACAAATTGGAAGGCAAAGAATTGAAAAAGAAAGTTCATGAAGAAATTTTTTGGAGAAAGGCAGCAGAGATTGTGAAGCTTGCTGAGCCATTGGTTAAGGTGTTGCGGTTGGTGGATGGGGAAAGATTGGCTATGGGCTTCACTTATGAGGCTATGGATCAAGCAAAGGAGCAAATAAAGAGGGGATAGAAGGATAAAGTGGCTAAGTATGGGCCCATTTGGGCAATCATTGATGAAAGATGGAACAATCAACTCCATCACCCTATACACGCAGTTGGGTATTTTTTGAACCCACGGTGTCATTATAAAGCTAAGGAGTTAGGAGTTTTGAGGGGGGAGGTTAGAGATGGACTGATTGACTGCATTGATTGCATGATCCCGTTGGAGTCTGATCAGCTGGAGATACACCGACAGGTCAAGACCTTCAACAATGCCTCAGGTACCTTTGGGAAGAACCTAGCAAAGATTGCAAAAGAAGCAGATGAGCTAGATAAAAAAAAAAATTCAATTTTCAAATTCTTAATAGTTTTTTTAAATTTTGTTAAATCGTTTATAATTTGAAAGTTGGATATAATTTGTAATTTTGCTGAGCTAACTCATCACACTCCTATGTTTTTTACAGCACAATGGTGGGAGGCTTTTGGTGGCCATTGTCTTGAATTGCAGAAGTTTGCAATCCGTATTTTGAGTCAAACTTGCAGTGCTACTGGGTGTGAGCGCAATTGGTCTGTCTTTGAGAGGATTCACACAAAGAAGAGAAACCATTTGGATAAAAAACGGTTAAATGATCTAGTATATGTCCAATACAACCTCCGTCTTAGACGCAACCAATTGGTGAACAAAAGACCCGATTTAGATCCCATTGTGTTGGAAGACATTGATCCAACATCAGATTGGGTAGTGGAGAGTCATCCAGCAGAGTTTGATTCTGATGATGATCTTGATTTCGATTTACATAGGGAGGCATCACTCAAACATGATGTTCAGTTGAATGTAGATCCCGATCCACTTGTACTACCAGCTTCAACCTCACATCCAGCAAGGACTCTAGTTGCAGGCGCTTCCTCTGCTTAGCCACGACAGAAGAGCAGCCGCATATCTTCTCTATCTCAGCTTGCATTTGTTGCACAGCTCGCTAGTGCTACCACTTCTACAGTTGCAGTTGGAGATGATGATGAGGAGGAGCCATGGGTCCCCCTATATGACTCTGATGATGATCCAGAGATTGATCCACATGATCTTGGCTCCTCTGGCAGTAGCTACTAGCCAGTGGCCCAGTAGTACTAGACCCTGGTCACAGACTTTTGTTGTAGAGGCCTTTTCTAGCCTCCTTGGTTATGTGTTTTTGTTTTGAATCTTTGATCATGTATGTATTGGACAGTGCACTGGGCGCCATTTTGATATAATGGATATATTCATGAGCCTACTTTGATCATGTGTTGTCTTCCATCTATATTATAATGTTGTGTGTTTGGAAACATGAATGAAAATCTTTAAAATTATGTTTTTTTATAAAAATAAATAAATATTTAATGTATTTTATACAATGACCGAGTCATTGAAATTGAGCCGGCCGAGTCGATACCGAGTTGGAGTCGGAGTCGAACCTCGGCCAAGTCGGAGTCCGAGTCGGAGTTTTAAAACATTGCCTCCAACTAAGGTGAGAACAGAAATCTTCATATTTACATCGTTGTGGTCTGGATATGGGTGACACTTGCTTATACAAAGGCTAAAATTCCCTAGGTGCGTCTCGGAACTAAAAACATTGTTACCTTGAGAAGGAGGAAACTCATCGATGCCCTCGCCGACTTCATAAGAATAATCATGCAGAGCTCCTAGAATGTTAGTAAAATCACAAGGAGCAAACAAGTCATCCATGATGTCCTGCTCACTTGACCTTGAAAGGGAAAATGGATACTAGAGAGGGCCTCCTATCCAAGATTAGCAAGAAGTCTACAAGAAGTAAGCTTCATGCAGAAATCCTTGTCTAAAATGAAATAAGTGGAGTTGCCACTTGAACAGGAACCCAAAATGCAAGAACTAAAATGTTAGTCGAAAATACCAGAAACAAAAAGACTCTATCCCCGACAACGTCACCAACCAAGCTTATGCTTGGAGGTAAGTTTTAGGAATGAAAAACTAAATTAGAATGTTAATTCAAATGATAATGAGATTAGATTGCTTCAATGAGATACATTTAGGACAAGGTTTCAGCCAGACTAGGCATTAACTGAAATCAACCAAGATTTTGCACTTCACCTAGTTTAAATTTGCATCTCATCCTTTTGTCTCTTCATCTCTTGTGGCATAACTATCATTCTGAGCATTATATTTTCCTTACAATATTGTATCATTGTCCTTGTACTCATCTTTGATTTCCATTCTTATCTTGAGCATTTTCTTGAAAGTACAAGTTATTTATGTTGTGCAAGTTATTTTTATCTACTCATATTTGATATTGTGCCATATTTTTATTGTGCTATCTTGTCTCGCAACATTGTTATTTTTTGTGACTTGAAGTATCTATTCACTTGCAAGTACTTTCATTTACATTGAGCATTGTTGAAGGCACTAGTCTATCACATGTATATCTTGTATCATCCTCATTGATCTTAATTGTATTTGTCTTAATATACATTGCTCATAAATTATTACACTTGCACTAATTAACAATCAAGTTACGCTAATAATAATTGCCTAGCCCTTAAATCTCCTAGACATGTTATTTCAACAAGTTCCATCCTCTCATTTTCATCCTTTACGGACTACCCCCCTTGACTTAGCTAAGAGAGAGTCTAAGCGGAGTGAGTGGGGATCAAAGTGATCACCCGTACTCTGAGCGTGGCGCCTTAGGTGTACACTTTAGGGGACAATAGAGTCAACTGTCCATATTAATAGAACAAACTTCATGTTGGTGGAGAAATATGGCGGGGCATCCTGTTTAACATAAGTCCCAACAGATCAAGTATCTCATTTCATACTATAAAAGCTTGAGTGAAAATCCATACATAAGTGGATACAACTCTTACACAATCGTATAGTTAGGGTCAAGTTAATGAATCAAATGAAAGTTTCATTAGTCAAAGCTGCTAACATAAGAGAAAACATTGATAACTCTAGAGTTTAACTTAATCCCTTAACAACAGAGCATAGAAGCACTATCCATTAATCCAATACGAAGGATTTAGTAAATGGCACTGAAGGGTTTGAGGGTTGTGAGGGTGGGTGGAAGGGATGCTTGGTGGGAGGTGCAATGTGGGAGAAGAACCCCAAGGATCTAACAACTTCTTTTGCATCAGTATTTGTTTCAAATACTGAAGAGAGTGATGCGTCCAATTTGATCAAATCAACCTTGATGCGTGTAATGAGCTAGAGGAATTCTGCCCTAGGGTTTCTTAAGACATTAGGGTTTCAATAAAATTTCCCTTTTTAATTTCAATAGTCAAAATTCAATACAATCAACATATTCTTCAGTCAACAATACTAACTTTTTCAACAACAAGCTTAATAAAATAATAATAACTTCAATCAGTGCAATATTCCCAACAATCCAATCCACACAACCAAATAATTCATACCAAATAAATTGTTATGGGTCCACGCAGAAGTATAATCCTCAATCGTCAGTAATCAAACAGAGTTGTTGACCAAACAACAAATCCTAACCAGATACCTTATGCGAATTCAAACACACTAAATCTCTGTCTTTGGAGTCCCGCTTCATTGTTTCTCCAACCAAACTCGGACTAGTTGCAATTTCAGCTTTGATCTTGCTATAGGAGCCACTACATGACTTCAAGCATCAATTGCAGGATTGTATAGGAGTGCGTGTCCACCAAAAAGGAATCAATCAGCCTCAAACTCGGGTTCCTTGGCTGCAGGCACGAATCTCACTTTTTCGCCTTCAGGAACCACATCTGCCTCAGGGGTTCTTGGATCTCCCTCAAACCACTTTCCATCTTTGGCCTGTCATGGAATAACCACCCGAGCTATAATTTGTGTCACCGAGTGACTACTTAGGGTTATAGAGTGTGTAGATTGCTTCAGTGGGATTTGTTGGATTTTGGGGTTCAATTTGTCCAGTTTCAGGTACATCTTAACGCCAGACCAACTCGTACTTCACGTAGGAGTCCAGCCTTAGACAGAAAGGGAAATTTTGTTGCTTTCAAGAATCTACCTATTTTCAGGGAGTTGTGTCCTACTTCACTGAATTTTGGCTTTAACACAACAATCTGCCCAAACATTCGCTTCAGATAAATAGCTCGTCTTGCCTCAAGAACTTGATCATTGAATTTAATTATAGAAAGAGCTTGTTGCTCCTTATATGAAGAGAAAATCTATCTAGAACAAGGTAGACAGATAAATATGCAGAGAGAAATTTCAACTAGGGTAGAATCTTTCACCACCGTAAGTGATTGGAGAGAAGTGTTAAACACACATGGACAACAAAGAATAGGAAAGATAAATCAGTGAGTTCATTTTTTTATTAACAGGAGATGTACATTTATAATACAATGTTATGACTCTTGGGTTTCAGATCCCAAGGTCTCTTGGACTACTTAGTCTTTTCGGCTTCCACACTAACCCTTTAGGATTAGGTGTCCAACATTCCCCCCCTTAATCCGAAGGGTTATGTATGAGTCCAAGAAGAGAGATGTAATACAAAATGTGCAAAAATGCATGGCAGCACTAGGCTGAATGTGCTCTATGAAATGTTGGTATAAAGGGCGGTGGTTTAAGGATGACCACCAACACTGGAACGCTTAGTGCAGTTCCCGGAACTCTTCCAAAACTGGCAAGAAACTGAAGTTTTCTGCTAGAGGAAGTGATCCTATTGTTTTAAAGAGGGAAACCTTCAACCATAAAAGGGAGGTCTCACCCCGCATAAAAGGTAAAACTTCAACCTGAAAAGGGAAGTCTCAACCTGTAATGGTTTAAGGATAACCAACAACTCTGGAATGCTTAATGCAATTCCTGGAACTCTTCCAAAACTGGCAAGAAGCTGGTGTCTTCTGCTAGAGGAAGTGTTCTCAATCTGTGATGGTTTAAGGATGACCAACAACTCTGGAATGCTTAATGCAATTCCTGGAACTCTTCCAAAACTGGCAAGAAGCTGGTGTCTTCTGCTAGAGGAAGTGTTCTCAATCTGTTCACGGGCATCTTTGTCTCTGGCTACAACTCTGAAACTGGTGTGGCAGGTTGTGGCTCAGGCTCGCTTGATGTGACTTTGAAGCTTGTAGATGACCATCATTTCCCCCCCTGTCAGGTACAAGGTGAGAAGATGGAGAAGACTCAACTGCAAGACTGTTCAATACTCTGGAACAAGTTCTGATATGTGTTTGGAATATCTTCTTGGCTGTTGATGCCCATTGCCAAGAAGCGATCCATCCAAGATGAATCTTTGTTCTTGCAAGACGTTTGTTTCTGAAGCATCTGTGTGAAGGATGGCTAGTTTTATGACAGTGCTTACATGGATGAAGATCAAAACAGTGATCTTTCATATGGCCAACTCGGTCACAGTGTTGGCATTTCACGATCTGTTGTTTTTGTGGAAGAGGGGCAGAATCTGAAACAGCTGGAGGTGAACTGTCATGAAGAGCAGGTGAACTGTCACCAATGAATCCAGCACTCTGAAACTGAATGGGCTTGGCATAGTCTGGAATATGAAAGGACAAGTCCTTGTCATATCCAAGACCAGTTCTGTGCTTGTTGTGGACAAGTTGTTCCCAAGGTCTGATGATGGGCTTGGGAAGTGCAGACTGAGTTTCTGCATCTGCATGTACAATTGCTGCTTTGTTTGAATGAACGGTAACATTATTAACATGCTGTTGATGGGTGGTTGTCTCAATGTTCTAAACAAAAACAGGTTCAGAATGGTGTCTATTTTGATGTAGCTCTTCTTGCTGTAGCTGAGATTCAAGCTGTAAAAATTCGATCTTTTCTTGTGCATCATGCAGGCAGGTCTGAATGTCACAAAGAGTGTCTTTGCTAACATTTACCTTCCCACCAATAGTGGAGTGTATTAGTGTATTCAGTAACTCTAATACATCATCAAATCTAGCCATTGTCTCAACAAAGAAATGAATACTCAGCAAGTCTAGACAAACCCCAGCTATTGAAGATTTCAAAAATTAAGAATATCAGTTTGAAAAATACATTGCCCAATACCAGATTTGTGTCCAGCAAGAATGAGAGGCTCAAAGTCCTTCCAACACAGATACAATAGATATGTTTCACCCTTAAAATGCTCAGGTATACCAGTATGGATGCACAACTAAATGACTTCTTCCTTCTTTGAAATTTGTACTTCAACTACAGGAATGGATTACATATACCTCTGATATATCAACTCTAATAATAACAGAGATCTGAAGTAGAATATACCAGCAAATGTTAGGAAGAACAGTGGCTGTAGATAAGTGTTATAACATCAAAGAAGCTCCATCATTACAGAGAAAACACCACAGTGATAATATATGCAACGTATTCAGCTCCAAGACAGAGAAATAAATATGGAGTGTCTTCAATATATTCACAGCCACACATCCAATGAGATGAGGAAGTTTGATGTCCTCTTTGCTGTAACACCCAACTTAAAGCGCAACCGGAAGAAATCAAATTCCCTTCTTCGTATGCCTTCTAGAAGATTACCAGACACCAGAAAAAAAAAACTTTAATTGGTTTCTCTCTGTGATCGCTTTGCCTTCCAAAGACTAAAGCTTGAAATCAAATACTGAAAAATAAAGTGGTCTTCAATTCAATGTTTCATACATAGTCAACGCTAAACACAGAGAGGGTACGTTGCAGGCTATTGTTTAGCAGGAGCATTTGAATTCACTTTGTTTAACAAACAAACAGAGAATGTGTTGGGAGGAGCTTTAGTATGCTCGGGACATTAATCATCAATCATTGCAGATCTGTGTCTATAACGAGCAGAGGGCCAACATCCATTGAAGTCAACACCAAATATCCTTTTCCCCAGCTACATCGAATCACCTAACGTGCTATTGATGCTCTTCAATTCACTGTAATTGAACCTTTAAAGGCTAACTCTCGAAAAATCACAGGGATTGGTTTTCTTTCTCTTCAGACGACTGTAATAGAAATAAACAACGACCTATTGAGTACAAATATGCCCACCCCAAATGCTCAGAGCCGAAGGTGCAAGGCGCGAGAACAAAAAAAACTCTCTGACATGGTTTTCGTTCAATCTTTTCATTCCATAGACTATGGTCGTAGGTTGGTCGACTGTTAAATAGGTGCACTTGAAAACATTTAAAGCTCACTCCAAAGTTGTTGGAGGTCTTTCACCTCGAATCCCTCCGGCTCCGCGCCAGGACAACAATAGTTTCACTCCGGACAAAGTTTTTGGAGGTATCTCACCTCGAGCCCCTCCTGCTCCGCACCAAGACAACTTTAGTTACAATTTGTGCTGGATTAACGACCTGTACAATGTACACCCACGGGACTTTCACACAATAAAAACAAACCAAACAGTTGGATTCTCATAGTCATCGACAATGCTGAATATCATAAATCAAAGAGGCCATCCACAACACTGTTCTGTGAAGGCAAAGATATGGCAATGGAAGAAAAGAAGAACAACCGTCGATTAATAGTGCGTTTGGGAGCTCTGCTCATCCGCTACGCCGTTCCCATCAGCGTTGTGTGTTGCTTGGCAGGGTTTCTCACCCTTATGCTGTTGCCTGTGCTCGCCAAGAATACGTACATTTCGGAGAATGCGCTTATGCCCGGATCTGCAAATCCAAGGTATTTAGAGCAGAATACAAAGGATGCAAGTGAACTAACCAAAGAGATTATGAACTTGAAGCTTGAATCAACTGCAAATCACATGGGTGTTCAGAGTTTATTATTTGAGCATATGTCTGAAGCTGGTGGAGATGTATATTTTCACAAATTTCTTCCTCCAGATAAGTCTTTCAAACCATCACCGCATACTTCCTCTATTGAGATCTCGCCTTTGTGTTTCTGGCGCAACCGAACGTCGGGTGTCCGAGTGACAATAAGAAAAAAGGAAGGCACTGGAGGTTACACAGTACGAAGTTTGAGTCCACAGATTGTGAAGCCGTCCACTCACTCCACAAGTTGGAAGGAATTCCAACTGTAATCGGCTCAATCACAGGTTGTGGAAGTGCTGATAATCTGTGAAAGTCTGAATCTAGTAGTTATTTGAAGCCATGGCAGAACATTTAGCTTCAATCTTTGGTACGGAGAAAGATAGAGTAAATTGCCCTTTCTACTTCAAAACTGGGGTTTGCAGGCATGGGGATCGCTGTTCACGACTTCACACAAGGCCTAGTATCAGCCCTACACTTCTTCTATCTAACATGTCAGTGGACAGAACGACAGAGGCAGAGCAGAACAGTAAACGACGCGTTGCAAATGAACGAGAGAGGCGTTTGAGGACAGAATAATGGCAGAAGCGTTTTTGCATTTTTGCATGGGAAAATACAGAGAAATGCAAAGAATAACGCACACAATGGTATCAAAAACTGAAGAGAATAGGTGTTACTACACAGTGGCGCATAAGCGTTTTATGTAGAAAGGCCACAAAACAAAACAAGTCGCTCAAGTATGAGCTGACAAGGGTAGAGATACCGTGTCAGTGTCAGGCCCAAAGCGCAGGAAAGAATATGGCGCAGAATGAGAAATAAAACGCTCAATAAGGTGGCAATTCTGATCAATTCTAATTAGTAGAAAGACAGAACTGACATGTAGGTAGAGACCACAAAACAAGTGGTTCAAAAATGAGCAGGGCCAGAATTCGCCCGCTCTGATACCATGTTAAACACACATGGACAGCAAAGAATAGGAAAGATAAATCAGTGAGTTCATTTTTTTATTAACAGGAGATGTACATTTATAATACAATGTTATGAGTCTTGGGTTTCAGATCCCAAGGTCTCTTGGACTACTTAGTCTTTTTGGCTTCCACACTAACCCTTTAGGATTAGGTGTCCAACAAGAAGGGGTCTTAAAAACCTCAGAGCTTAGCTCAAAAAATCAGATGATATGATCCACAATTGGTGATGTCTCATTTGATCTCAACCCTTTTCTATTTATAGATTTTCCATGGGCTCCACAATGTGAGTGGTTGTGTGTGCAACCCCTAATTTAGCCCTAGCCAGCTGAATGTTGCCCCAACATAGGAAAAATTGGGTTTTTACCTCTTTAACAAGACTATAGCCTATGGGGTTGAATAGGCTATTTCATCCCTCATTACCCTTCAATTTGTAGAGGACGTTAGTATGCAATAAATGTGACTCTTATTGTCCAAAATTGATTGTGTATGAAAATTTCAGAGATGATTATAGTTTCTTTAGAAACATTCACAATTCATCTCCTTAAAACCAGAAAAAATGGCTTGTGCCCTTCCCCATTTGGTCAAGTCTAATTTGATCCATGTTTCTAGGCTCTTGTATTGGCAAAACATTCTCAATGTTCCTCAAAATTGATAAGATATCTTGGATATCCGTTACAAGCTCTTTACTCTCCTTGCTACTTAGGGTCTATTGATTTTATCAAGTAAAAAATATTAGCAATTGCGCCTAATGCACCTCAGCCCAACTCCCATGCACCATAAGGACTTCGTCAACCCATTCTATACTTAATGCAGCTTTCAAACAAGCCTGTGAACAAGCAAAATGAATCACTGATGTTGCAGCTATGAGTTGTGGAACACCCAACTGCACTTACTGTTGATCAACTGCCCATTTAACTCTACCATTGGATCTGGGGATCCTGATTTCAGTCCATATGCACTGTGCCTTCAATACTGCAGTGGATTCCTTGTTAAATATTGGTCATGTGCATTACCATCCACAACTGTTGAACTATTCAAGATTCACAATGAAGTTATTTTATCATCCTAGGACTGCCAGTGAAGGCATCAGGGAGGCATGTCTCAGATAGAATTCTTTGCCTGCATATAGGAAATTAAAAATGCACATATTGGGGAATTTGAGTATACTGAAGATTCATCCTCCTTCCCATCTCCATACAGCATGCCACAATTCTGAAAACACGCAGCCCTAACTCATTTTCTGAGAAACATGCAGAGGGTTTCTTCTCTGGTGCTCACATTTTTAGGACCAATGCCTTCAGTTTTGACATCATGGATGAAAAACAGGCCCAAGGCCATGTCATTTTATGTGGTAACACCTTGTACAATTTTTCTCTCTTCATAACCATAAGGTTTTTAAATTTTCCCTTGATCTCTTTTCTTTTCTTCTGGATAGGTATGAAGGTCTCTTATTATCTATTGGGGGAGATGGAAAGGGATACATAGTAATTCTTGAAGCTGGACCATCTGGGGATACATCTCAAAGCAAACTCTACTTTGCACGCTTTACCACACGTGTGGGCTTTGGCAGGGTTGGCAACTTCTGCTCTGTGAAATATTTCAAGTTTTGACAAGCCCAATTCTTGCAGATATTAATTGATTTATTTTATGCGTTTGAAAGCTCCAACAATCAAGGAATGCAACTCTTTGAGATTATTGTCTTGAAAACCATGCAGTTTAGGATACCCTTCTCAGCTTTCCGGCCTGTGAAGCCAGAGGATCCTTCACTAGATCCATTCCTAGTGCACACTTTGAGAATCCGATTTGAACCAAGAAAACAGGTCTGCTATTTTCTTTCTTGTGCAACATTTGCTTTAAGCTCGTCTTGTTCTTTATAGCTAAGTTATAATAACCAAATTGCTTCAGAATCTGTACATCTAATGCCTATGTGAAGGACATAGCATTATTATTTTACTTTAGATCAAAACTTGACATAATATGCGTTTCCTGTTGGTCAAATGCCACAGAAATCAACTGTTGGTGCAAAACAAGCAGTGCAGGACACCAGCAGCTTCAAGATGATTTTGGAATACATAAAGGCTCTGCCAGTAAGTTATTTTATTTCATTATTTTTCCATGCTGTTAAATCAACAACATAAGAACACCAAGATTTTATTTATTTTGCAGGGTGTCTTTAGCTAAGGTAGCATCAACTTTGCAATTAAATCATTTCGTACTTGATCTTCATATCATTGATGCATCTCTGTACTTTTATGACAGAAGAAAGGTAAATACCTATGTAGTTGGTTCTAATAAATTGGCACATTTCAAAAGTCAGTTCTGGTCTTTGGAAGTGGATTTTCATGTTTGCTGGTGTTCAAAGAAGGCAGGAAGAAAGAAGCACTTCAGGTATCATCACATCATCAAATGAGTGCAAGCTCTTCAACTCAAGAAAAAATTGTGAATCAAGCTCTCTCTCATCAATCACTAAGAATATGGTCGTCTATGAACATCAAGGTTAAGGAGGAAGCAAGCAACAACCTTACAAGTAAGTCTATGACTATATCTGATAATATCAAAATGTCTTTTTGCAAGGAAAGCAATAAATTGGTTGGGGCTGTAAATTTCCTTGCATGGAAGAAAAGGACAGACCTAAATCTTGTTGAGAATGAAGTCATGGATCACATTAAGGGATCATTAACCCAACCTCCAAAAGAAGATACTCAAGCTCATGCTAGATACATGAAGGGAGAAGTGAGAGCCCAAAGGATTCTTATAGAATCTATAAAAGACTCTCTAATCCCATATGTATCAAAATTGGAGACTGCAAAAGCTATATATGACAAACTGGTAGAGTTGTTTTCCGTAAGTGTCCCAGGAGAAGTAATCTCCTTAAGGAGAGAACTCTACAAACTAAAGATATCCAAGGAAGACAGAATAGCCTCATACTTTATGAGGATATAAAAAATTCGAGATCAACTACAAGAACTAGGAGAAGTTATGTCTGATAGAGAGATGACCACAGTGGCACTAAATGCACTACTAGAAGAGTGGGGTAACTTCACTTCAAGTCTATATGGGAAGAAAGAGACTACTCCATTTCAAGATCTATGGTCACTCTGTAAGATCAAAGAAACCAGAATGAAGGCAAAGGTTGATGTCGGACCAGGTGAGCAGAATCAAACATATGCTGCAATGACAAGAAGAAAGGGAAAATTTGGAAAGTTCGGTCCTCCAAAGAAAAGGAAGAACATGGATAAGATAAGATGCTATGGGTGTCATGAACTTGGGCACTATAGAAGAGATTGTCCTAATCATAGTAAGGACAAGAGGAATAGGGAGGAAGCACACATTACTGAAGAAGTGAAAGAACCCGAGTCAAAGAAGCCTAAGAATGAAGAAGTAAAAGATCTCTACTATGACTGAGATGATCTTCTTCTCTGGAAGGTACTTTCCACTTGTAAATTATAGGGTGCAGTTTAAATAAGATAGGATGCATCAGAATAGAAAACAGCATGACAGAAGCATTATAAGTAAGAGCTAGTGTCATGGTTAGCAGAAAGTATGTCTGGTACAAAGGCTACTGATTACAAAGAATAGGAAGCTCTTAGTAAACCTCATTGATACTCATAAAAAGAAGCATAAGTCATCATCAACTGGGACCCTCATAGTCAATAAAGAAAACATCTGCCAGGTAAGGATATGAAACATCCTCGAGCTTCTCTAATGAAATTCTTATCAAAGGATTCAATTCACCGATTTAGAATGAAAAGCAAGGTTTTCATCGGGAATTCCAACTCATGGGATTCAAGGAAATGATGGTATAATGTCAAAACAAGAAAGCACATTTGAAGGATAAAGTCCTTTCGAATGAAGCTGCTACAGGAAGTCTGGATGACTGAAAGAAAGATGAGGTATGTATGCTTGCATAGATTATTACGAAAGTCATGTCATATGGTTGCAGATAATATGGATCACTATTTCCATCCTGGGAAATATGATCAAGAAAAGAAAGGATCTCCTCCTCTAAAAAGTTGCAGCAAAAAAAAAAAAACGTAAGTCACACTAGATGAAATCAACATAATATATTTTCATATGAATCACGAGGAAGCTGACTACACTCAAGGAACTTTGATTGGAAGCTCCTGGGAATGAAGTGTGTGAGAAAAGATAGGAAGAGATCGTGATAATATGCAACGAAGGTAGAAGGCATTCAAACATCCAAAGTCCAAGAAGATGTGACTGGAATATCTCCTAGAAAGATGTGAAGACTTTGATGGAAGTCAGAAACAGATAGAGACCTTTGACACTAAATATATGTGGGAGATGTGTCAATCTGTATACAGGATGCTGACATTTACAGGAAGATGTCATGGTGAAAGATCATCACAAAGGTAATTTTGATTTGAAGTGTTCATTGATTATTTTTGAATTAACATCTGGTTAGGCTTATGTAGGACTGTCAAAGGGAATATCTGTGAATGACTTCCAAGCAGACCATATAAAAGGATGTAATGCCCTTCCGAAAATTATGGCATGAAAGCAGAATGACATGAGGCAAAGCCAAATGGAAAATCTGATGGATCACTTTCTGATGAGTTGAGGACATGACTAACTCATGGACAAAAGTGATGGATGATTTGTTCCCTGTATAGAAGTTCCCAAAGATGAAGACTCATTGACGAAGTCGAAATTCATGACATTGAAGGAAGGAGATCTTCAAGCAGCTGGTTGTTTAAGGATATCCACATAAGGAGCTGCGAGAGGCTCCTGGTTAAGAGGGAGCCTGAAAAGAAGTTTCTTACTTGGAAGAAACTTGGGAAATTCCTAAGCAGGAAGCTTAGGTACCTTCCTCTGTGATAGGAATGAGTACATTCCTTTAATGGAATAGGTCCTCTTGGTTTGAAAAGGAGAGATAGACAACTCGTTCTATTCTTCACCTGGGAAGATAGAATGGAGGATTTTGTAACCTTTTGGCATCATATGCTCTTTGAGGATGAGATAGGGCATCCAAAAGTAAGAGTAGTTGTGGAGGACCAATATTCTTTGAGGGACTGGTGAGTCCAAGAAAAGAATAGTCATTATGGAGCATATCTTGAGTGAACCCGGGTGGGGTATGTTCCGAGAGAGACAATGATGAGTTTGTTTATAAATCATTGGTCTCGCCAGCATTGTGCTCTGATCTTGCGGAGATAGAGAGTTGTTAGTCAAGGCCTTGCTATATAACAATGTTGGTTGATATGATGCTATACAAATGAGTTACAAATCTGGATTCTTCTTATGAGAGATTCTTCAGACTGAGAAAGTCCAAATACCATTATGAATACCTCCCTAGTTAAGAGGGAGTGTTGAAAAGTGTAACTAGGTACGGTCTTCATAATGACATGTAATTATGTAATGAGATGTAAATAAAGAAAAAATATTATATTGACTTGCTTCATGGGTTTCATGAGCAAGGGATTTTGTTTTTGAGTCAAGACTCCCATTGAGAGTCTTTAGGATTTATTTATCATCCATAAAATGTAAGAGTCATTGTCATGTAAATAAAGTCATGTTACACTTTGTAAAAGGTCAATATTATCTATGTGAAGTGTCCTCCAAGAACTTGTCACCTAACCTCTTCAAGTCGACCTACAAATGATGAAGAAACTGCTAGAACAAGTCGGCCTAAACTCCAACTGTCAAGTTGGCCTAAAGACCCAGTGATGAGGTGTATATATTGGAGAAATCGACCTCCATTCAAGGGAAGCAATTCGATTTGATTTCGGTCTAAGAGAAGAGCGAAGAAGGGTGCAAAATAAAGTGTGAAGTAAAGGTAGTGAAAGGGTTTCCTCTAGGGATACGAAATTCACTCCTCTGGGGCAGCGAAGAAGGATCTTCTGGATCAGCGAAAGAGGCAGTAGATAGGATTCTTTTGGGCATACAAAGAAGGATTCTTCTGGGACCTGCGAAGTGGAGTTTCTTCTGGGTAGCAAAGGAAGGTATCTTTTGGGTGATTGAAGTAGAGACTGGGTTCATCTATAGAAGACCTAGAGACTGAGATTCTCTAGGGAAGTTGTGAAGGTGCAGTAGAAAAGATAGAGACCGAGTTTCTCTAGAAGGAGCAGGGGTGAAGCAGTTCAAGGTCAAGAAGAAAGGTGAGGAAAGGAAGAGGCAGAGCATCAAGGTTAGTGACAAGGTTCTTGGGAGGACACTAGAGTCAAGGGTCTGTGTCATGGTCTTGGTACTTATCAATTGAAGATCTAGAAGAAGAATTTTGATCGGGTTTTCCTCTCAAGAGGTGAGAGGTTTTGGCCCTGGCTGAAGAAGCCTACATACTGTGTCACTTGTCTTTTATGCATTGTGGTAATTGTCTTGATGAAATAACACATTAATAAGCTAACGAAGAAAAGACTATAAGATAAAGAAGTAAAAGTGCATCACAAGCAATTATCAAGCAGAGAAATTGTTAACTTTGAATGCCCTAGATTTCTCAACAGAACGTGGAAGGAATTATACATCTCCCTTACACTGAGAAAGACACCTTTAAAATGTTTTAACTATAAGAAGCCTTTTACTTTCAATTGTGCATATATATATATATATATATATATATATATATATATATATATAGAGAGAGAGAGAGAGAGAGAGAGAGAGAGAGAGAGAGAGTTGATATTGAAATATTTTAATTAAAGTGGAGATTGAGATTGAAAATTCATAATGAATTACACATCTCCCTCTTATTGGAAGCACCTATACATGGAATGAGATTTTTTTTACTTTCAGTTTCTTTATATATATGTGGCCAAAATATAACCTAATTTTAAGGTCATGGCCAGCTAGACACCAAATTGGTGTGTGAAATCCCTATGTTTGTGTTAACATGGACGTTGGAATATTTTATTTATGGCCCACATTGAAATAATTTGTTTCTTATTAATATTTTGTTAAATTCCATATGTCAACTCCATGTTAACCATTGAAGGAATTACCCATCTCCACCATACTAAGAAGTAGAAAGCACCTATTTGGTGAATAAGTAAATTCTCTCTATAATATATATAGATATAAACTTCAAAATCAATATAAAATTATTTTGCTCAAGGTGGATATTGAAGTATTTTATTTATGGTCCACATTGAAATATATTTTTGCTATTAATATTTTGTGCTGAAAAGGGCTTTCTATAGCCGAGTATGAGGGAGATGTATAATCATTATGCATGAAAATGGAGTATCTGTTTTGTTTTCGTCCCTTATTTAGACAATTTTACAACATTTTCTTTCCTGTGTCATTCTCCTACCCATGTGGGAAGATATGAGAGGAGCAAATGTTTTGGGTATGACAAGAAGCCATGTCTAATGTGCCCTGATTCTTAAGGAATTAGTCTACCAATGAAATTTTCTTCGCGTTTGACCGTTTAATGATCGCATTACCTTCAAAAGCCATGGAAAAATGAGATCCAGATTTAAGCATTCTCTCACAGGAACAAGATCATGTGTAGATGCTTTATTTTGAATTGAGTCATGTCACTGATCAGGTTAGATGTGTCACTAATCAGATTAGGTATCATTCATGGTTGATTATTAACCTATAAGGAAAGACTATCCACAAAAGGATGTTCATTATTAAATCCTAGTTAGATGTTCGTTATTAAATTCTGCTTAGATGTTCATTTAAATCCTGGTTTTTCATGTAAGTTATACTAGGCATGTGAAGAAAAAGTAGGAAACCCAGAGGTAGAGACGTGGTGAGATGGTGAAGGTAGTCCATGCAAGAGGAAGGATGAAAATGAATATATTAAATTTTAATTGAGATATACATTTCACAAATACCGCCAAGTTATGATAAAGATTGATAACTAAAAATGTCCAATCTATGAAATGGAATTTGTAAGCATAAGTCTGAGATTTGCTTCTGACATGAAAATGCACTTCTAAATTAAGACTTGTTTAGCTACAATTTACAATTTTTCATAGCCTTGGTGAAAATATTTGGTTATGTTACCCACCAAAATGGGTAACCCTATAGGAGAAAACTTGTCTTCTATCTTGGACAATCAACAACCCTACACATTTTCTCATTGGTGATGATATGCCACTTTCCTCCGCCATTTGCACTAGTGACGTGCCTCTCAACATCCAACATTTCTCTTGGATGAAGGTGGACATCACTCAATAGGTACTTTGATCATTTTGCAATCAAGTGCATTTACTTAATGTTTTGGGCATTTAGTATGTGCAATATTACTAATATCCCCAATTTGATTTTTCATTTGAGGGGATTAATGGAGTTTACTGGGGAGGTTCTAAGCATAACGCAATTTTGTCATTTGGGCATTGGAGACATTTTTGGCATATGGGACTTAGGAGAAATAGAAAATTATAGCTCTAGTGGAATGTGATGGCCACAAGAGAAGGAAATTCGACCCAATGGAGCAATTCGCACTAGTGAGAAGAGAGAGAGAAAGGAAGGGGTGTGAATTAGTGGAAAGTGGGGACCACCAATGGAGAGAGGGCCAACAATTATAAATAGAGCTTGGAGGTCTCCATTTGGTATCTTTGATCATTTGACAATTTAACATTAGTTCTCTTGAGCTGCTTAGCCAAGACAACTGTGTTGTTCAGCACAAGGAATTCCCGAGCGGGAATTCCACCCTCATTTTGGAGAACTTTGAGTGTCTCCCTAGTGAGGCAATTTGGGGAGCTCAATTCAGATTTTCCATTGGGCGTATTTGCAAGTTATTTTAATTGGTATGTTTTTCTTCCAGGGCGCAGAAGTGGTTCAAATTGCTTGTGGGGAGATTAGTTACGGAAGAGAAGAACACCAAAGGATTTTCAAGGGTTTTTCCCCTAATTTAGTTGAATATTTTTTGGTGATTAGCAGGGCTGAGTTGAGAGAATTCTTGGGGCCAAAATTCTACATTTCTGGAAGTGCACAGGGGTTGGAGGAACAAAGGTTGAGGAGAGATAAGGGTCGGATGTTGGAGGTATTCTTCAGGGGAGAATTTAACCAAAGTTGGGAGAGATTTCCAATGGTAAATTTGGGCTTAATTCAAGAAAATCAGTTTTGTGGGGCGTTTTCTAGCCAAATTGGGCAATTTGAACTTGTTGGGGACCATTGGGGGTTTGTGGATTCAACCCAAACCATTTTTGGGTTTTTGTGGGTTTATTAAGAGGAGTCTCTAACTAATTTTACAAAATTTTCTAGGCGATATTCGGGCCTGAAATCCTAATTCTTATAGTAAGGCGAATTGCTAGTTGGCTGGGGAATTTGCACCATTTTGTGGGTTCGACTTTGGCTTGGAGATAGGCCAAACCTTTTTTGGGAATTTTCGGGTTTGAGGAGAGGAGCTTGTAGCTGCAATTACAGAGCATTCCAAGCATTATTTTGAGGAGGACGATCAGTTCCATTAAGTAGTGCGCAATGGAGTTTCTGGGCAAGTTCGAGCTATAGATTTGGGCCAATTCCAGCACGTGATCCTACACATTCTAACCTGGGGTGTGCGTTGCTTGTTGTAGCAAGCTCAGGTTCTATGGAATTCATCCTATTGTACTTAATTTTCCATGCATAATTAATAAAATGGCTCAGGACTATTGCCTAGATTTTGGGGTTTTCTGATTTGTGCTCTTGTTCAAATTTTTATTGTTGTATTTTAGTTCATGCATCTGTTATTTGCTGTAGATTTCAATTTGGAATATTACAATATGGATAAAAGGGTGATTTGGATGATTGACCGATCTTGATTGTAAACTTGTTCTCTCACCTTACCAAAGGGGGTTAATATTTTAGCCCTGGTCCAATGGGACCTCCCAAAAGGCGTTAGGGTTATAAGAGGGGCACTACTTGGAAAACTTGGATTAAAGTAATGTGTCCATTCTCCTTTTCCATACTTAACATTTCCCATGTCACATCATTTCCTTTGATATCATCTTCATTCTTCAGGTTAACTGTCATTGGTTCAATGGGATTTGGCACTCACATCCACATCCTTGAGTCAGGTCGGAAAATATTGCCCTGTGATTTTTTTTGTAGCTTGGGCAAGTACTTTTGCATAGGGCTTGTGTCTAGGTATGCAGATGTCACACACGTTCTCCTTAGAGCACTAGCTCAAGTGTGAGAAAGTTGCTAATGTAATTAAATAACAGATTAATATGTTGGCTTATTGAGCTAAAAGAAACTTAGGAAAAGTAAAGTAATTTACTCTAGTGATTTTATTTTAGTCTTAGCCATTGATCTCAAGTGAGGTGAGATTTAATCATGGTCGTTAATCATTTTTGAGATTAGGGTTAGGGTTGGGGATTTAGCTCAATGTAAAGTTAAAAAGGCAAGGCTAGGGAGAGGGAGAAGGCACACCATACAACGACACTAACCTTAGGAGTGTGATACTCCAGAGTGCTGGGTTCGAAGAAGTACAAGAGGGAGCCTGGAGATCCAAATCTGCAAAAAAGATTGAGCACTAATCTAGGGCAGATTTGTTGGATCAGAGCCAAGGCATTTGTATTTTTGTATCTTCTTAGTTGGGCCATTTTCCCAAGACGAGAGACCAAGTAGATTCCGATTCATTTTTAATGAAAAACTGTGATTGCGCAGAAATTTGTTTGTGTCATTTTGATTGAGATCGGTACATTTATTTCCATTGAATTTTATTGTGTTAGGAACCTAGCTGTGCATTTAAATCAATAGATCAATTTTTCTACTAGGAATTTAAGTGTCAGGTGTTAGGTTTGCAAAAATATAACATGGTATCTGACTAGAAACTCTGAAGAAAGTTGATCTCAGAATCACAAAACTTAGAAGCTAGGGTTTGTACAAGATTGTTGGGCTAGGTTCGACCACGATTGTGCAAAGGCAGAAATTCTTTTAGGGGCAAACGAATCGGCCAACATTGAGCTTTTGGTCATGTTACTCACCATTTTGTGGGTGATATCCCTAGGAGATTTTTTTTTCTCCAAGATGGTCCTTAGCAGGAAGCCAACAGCGCCTTGTAGCAACCAACTAGCTCGTTGTGCCATTTCTCCGCCCCCTGAGCCAGCCATGTGGTCCCTCACCCATCTGTCATGATTGTATGTTTGAAGGTGGGCTTCCTGAACCTAATGGTATGCCTTGTCATTTGGTAATTGAGTATTATAGTTTGCTTATCATGAACACTTCTGGGCATGGATTAATGGGAGGATTCAGCAGAAAGAGTGGGCTAGGTCTGTGCTCTTGTCCCATAGACCTCTTTTGGATGTTAACCTTGGACCTTAGTCCCCTGTGATCTCTTTTATTGACCCTTGGGCTTTAGGGATGGTACTACATGGGAAACCCTGATTTTGGTTGCGTGGTCCCGCTCCCTTATCCATATATATTACTCCCTTCCACTCATTATAGTCCCATTCATCCTTTCTCCCACTTGGGTCCACATAGTGTTAGCCTTACCCTTCCTCTTGCCCGCACCTTGGGTCGGGTTTAGAATGATGCCCTGGAGGTTGATACAGTTGGAAAGAAAAGTAAAAGCTTAATTGGCCACAATCAACAGGAAAATGTACCACAAAATGAAAAAGATGGCCAGGACAAACACATTTATCACATGGTCAATACATGAGCTTTACCCCATCATCATGGCCATCACCCTGGTTCCTACAGGCCTTATATGAGCCTCCTTTATCATTCAGGAACCCATGATTGTCCCAACCCTTAGTGGGAAATGAATCATAAAATGCAAAAGGCATATAAAGGTGGAAAAATCAAGGTCGGGGCACCTCATGTACCACGATTTCTCCCTCCTATACATTCTATACCAAAGTGTGGGCTTCCTTTTATTAGCTACCCTTGTACCCAGCATGTGGCCTGCCCATTTCGTTCCCTACTCATTCATCCTTTTATCACATGCCACCACCCTTTAAAGGATGTACTTTGGACATACTATTCCCTTTAGAAATAGAAACCACCTAATAGGATACTTGGTTAACCCCATTTGGAGCTTGGAGACATTAGCACATGCCAAAACCCACTATGGAAGGGCATGGCCATTATGAAGTCCCCACTTGTTGTCCATGGTTTGTAATCTCTTCTACTCGATTTCCTTGATGACTTCTTGTACTGGAAGGCTAGGGGATGCATCAAATCTTATGCGGGATTGTAGATGGTCTCCATTTTGGGTTTCGTCTCCTATACGGGATCCTAACCCTCCAAAGGGCTACATTGGCACACATAGGGTGTGTGTTGAGAGCCATGGGCCTCCACAGTAGTAGACATCACTCCATGGATCCCCAAAGATTTTCAGAGATTGCTCGAGATTCAACTTTTGTACGAGGAAGATGCACATGGTTCACCTTTGCCCAGCCAACCCCACAGTTGTACCATGCACTTGGTAGATGACCCAGGACTTGTATGCTGATGTAGCATCACTTACACCATCATTTGAGTCCTTATAGATGGTCTACATGAATCTTCGACTTACTTGGAGACTCATGAGGTCACTTGTGTGCTCTCACACCCATTGGGAGCACCACATGTTTATTATGTGGAGAACAAGGGGCCAAACCTTTGTCCACTACTTTTGGGAGTCCTATTCATCATTGTGGCACTTATGGACTTCATAAGGCTTCTTAGAAGCCCCATTGACATGTATTATTGATCATTCGACCTCTTGAGAGACTTATTCTTTTGTTTATGAGCTAGTTTGGTGGGTTTGTCACCAAAAGTTAGTCGTTTTGCACATTATTTTATTTTAGGGGCTAATGTAGCCCCAAGTAGCTAAAGTGAACTCATTAGAAGTGTATAAATAGAAGTGATGAGGATTCATTTTAGCATCATCACTTGGATTTGGAACTAGTATCTCTTTATAGATTTTCGCTATCCTTCTTGGAGGACGAATTTTTGGAGCATGGAATGAATTTTGATGTTTGGATAATTTCATGTCTTGGAGCTTCTTGATGGCAACTTTTTGGATGGTTGGATATATTCTTATACATGTAAGTACATTTTAATGCTATTCTTTCTTTCTAATTTTGTCACATATATTGTTGTTGGGATTTCGCTATACTAGGGCTTATTTGTTGCATCCCTTATGCGAAGTTGTGGGACTTTTGTTTCTGGATAGTGAATGCTTCATGTATGGGCCATGTATAATGAACGAATGTTCCGAGCGATGTTTCATTACTGAAATTCATATTGACAAGCAATTTATCTTGCAAAAGGAAGTGTAAAGTCTTTGAAGTTGTTTTTGTTGTTGCCCTAGTGCCAAGCAAAGTTATCTTTGAGGCCTCCTTGACTTAGAAAATTCAAAGGTCCATAGTCATAATTCTAACTGACTCCAATCTCCCCAAAGGATTAGGCACTGGTCCACCAAAAGGTGATCACCATAAACCTATTTTCCTTCTCCCCTTTCTGCTTCTTTAGGTCTAGTCCTCTAGGTCACCTAGGGCATCAATTATCTCACGATATAGCTATCCAAATACTTCGATTTTTAGTCCACAACTACCTTGGTGTGTCCTCAAGAAGCCCTTCAAGTTTCATGAAATTACGACAGTGGGATATTGAGATATCGCAAGCCATAAATCGAAGACCAATTTTTGCCCTTGGTTTCCCTTAGGCTAGAAACCTCACTCGTATCCTTGCATTTCTTTTCATTGAAAATTCATTCCTTGGTCCCTTTCTCCTCCTTGTTTAGGTCAAGACTATCATTGGTGGCTAAACTCCTTCCTCTTGACCTAACCTGGGTGCACTTGGTCTCGTGTGGTCCCATACCTTTGAAAAGACAACTCCTCAAAAACCATTTGGGAAACCAAGTTCAACAAGGATTTTAGGGTTTTGGAAGCTCCTTTACAATTCACACTCCTTAAACCTAGCCCTTAAATCCTCATCCCTTCTAGAAAGTTTTGTACTTTGCTTAAGAAGCAAGCAAGTCCCATTCCCGAGCCTTCCCTAGGAAAGTGTCCTCGAGATCACTTCACACCCATCTTAGTTGATCTATCCATTATACGTGATTCTCTATATATCGAGTATCCTCCCATCGATGAAAGTCCATAAAGAGTAGGAAGATTTAGCTGTGGTGACAATGGACTTTAGCTTCATTGTTGCTCTTGACCTAGCAAGTGCCCCTCTAGGACCCCCTGCTAGTTTGAGCAGTAACATGTTACACAGAGCAGGGCTGATTTTGTTTTCTTTTTTAAGAAGTTGATGGCTGAGTGGCTGACATGCCAACATACCCAACTACCAAACGAGTAAGTTGAAGGAGTCACCTGCTGAAAGGCCAATGATGGCAGTGGAAAGAAATTGAGAGTGGTCGCATGCATGCATGGTCACGACCATCAAAGCACAGGGTGATAAGCGGTTTGGGGAAACAATCAGGCGTGGGTCGCATTGAGTGGAAAAGTGGCGTAGGAAAGGAACGACCTATAGCAAGAGGTGGCACAACGAGGTAGAGTAGCACGAGGAGCAACTGCAGACCGTCGCAGAGACTAGGCATCGGATCAAGGGAAAGGCAGCGGGTTAGGTACATTCGATAGTTGCTAGAGCTGCTCGATTGGCAGCGGGTTAGGTACAATTGATAGCTGCGAGGGCTGCGAAGTTGGCAACAGGTTGCGATAGGAGCAAATCAAGACATTGGTCCAAGGTATTGAGCAGCATGGTCAAGGGAGCGACATTAGTGTGAGGATTCAGTAGAGGGCTTACAAAGAGAAGTGTCAATAGAAGCAAATCGAGATGCTGATAAAGTGCACAATAATGTTGCGGCCCCGTGGACACAAGAGGAAGTCACGCAAGCAAATTACTAGTTGGAAGATTGTTGAGAGAAAATTTAGATAGCGGTGGCAGGTCGTGGTGGTGGCTGGATTGAGCCTAGATTGGCTAACTAACATGGTGAAAGGGTCGAGTCACACCAAGCTAACAATCACACATTGTAGACACCGCATCTATGTGTAGGAGACAACGATTCGATAATAGTTGCAAAGTGGATTGAGGAGTTGGGACTTCGGCTATGTGCAACAGGCTGAAGAAGTAGCAGAATGAGGTGCGTGCAGGTGTTCAAAGTCGTCAGAGTAGTCGCCAGCGAAAGATGTCAGGTTATCAGGACGTGTGCAAGCTGCTATAGAAAAGCAACTTGTAAATCGTGGAGAAAGGCTGTTAACCAGCTTGTGTAGTGCCACTGACAACCGAAGGTTGATTGTAGGTCATGTGAGATGCAAAGGATGTGCAAGTCTACCACAGTTAGGTTAGCACAATAGTTGTGGGGAACAACCATAGCACAAGATCATAGGATAGTGTATCAGGCTGAGAGTCTGATGTGGATAGCTGTGGGATGTTGTGGACAAGGAGTTGTTGGGAAGGGGATTTGCCGTGACAGAGTGTGAATAGAAGTTTCTAGCAGGGTTTGGCCGACTGAACTAGGTACGAAGGATAGTACCAGCAGCCAACAGGATTGGTGGAGGTCAGTCCTCAGAGGGAGATAGGGAGACTATACCAGTTGAGGGAATTGGTAGCAAAGTTCATGGGTGTCTCAAAGGACCGAGACATACCCATAGCAGTGTTAGAAGGACTTAACACAAGAGTAATGGCAAGAAGCATTATAGTGACAGAGAATAAGGAGTGGGAGGCTTCGAGGGTTGAACAACTCAGAGGGAGTCAACCTCTTAAGGTTCAGGTAGGGGGGAGCAACCGACAGATTCCACCAAGTCTATAAAGAACTCTTGGTACTTAGGAAAAAGCACATATTGGTATGTTGGCTTATTGAGCTAAAAGGAACTTAGGAAAAGTAAAGTAATTTACTTTAGTGATTTTATTTTAATCCTGGCCATCAATCTCAAGTGAGGCAGGATCTAATCTCTGTTGTTAATCACTTTGAGATTAGGGTTAGAGGTAGGGATTTAACTCAATGTAAATTTATAAAAAGAAAAGCCAGGGAGAGGGAGAAGACACACCATACAACGAAACTAGCCTCAAGAGGAGGAGTGTGATACTTCAGAGTGCCGAGTCCGAGGAAGTATAGGAGGGAGCTTGTAGATCTAGATCTGCCAAGGAAATCGAGCACCAATCTAGGGAAGATCTGTTGGATCAAATCTAAGGCATTTGCATTTTTGTACTTTTTCAATTAGACCATTTTCCCAGGGCGAGAGCCCGAGTAGGTTTTGATTCATTTTCAATGAAGAACTGTGATTGGGAAAAACATTGTTTGTGTCATTGTCATTGATATTGGTATATTTGTTGCCACTGAATTTTATTGTGTTAGGAACCTAGTTGTGCGTTAAATCAGTAGATCAATTTTTCTGCTAGGAATTTAAGTGTCGGGTGCTAGGTTTGTAGAAATCTAACATCCTGCATATTTATGCAGCTAAAAGAATGAAAGAGCATAACTTGGCCACAATGAAAGAAAAAGAATTGTCAAAATCCAAAA
This sequence comes from Pinus tabuliformis, assembly GCA_031772625.1. Lineage (NCBI taxonomy): Eukaryota > Viridiplantae > Streptophyta > Pinopsida > Pinales > Pinaceae > Pinus > Pinus tabuliformis. The sequence goes on from CM062813.1 coordinate 2,772,780, forward strand.
GATGGTCGGAACATAAGTTAGTGCGTGAGAAAAAGCGTGGCATGAGCTCTACCCCTCTCATTAGTCATCACCTGGTTCTTGAACGCTGATGCTTAATCTGTCAAAAGGAACCCTTGCATGTCCCAACTCAAATGAGCGATAAAGTGCCTCATCTTAAGGGGTAAAACGGAAACCAATGTTTTAAAACTCCGACTCGGGGTCGGCTCCGACTCCGACTTCGTCTCAGTATCGACTCGGCCCGTTTGATTTCAGTGACTCAGTCGTTGTAAAAAATACATTAAATATTTTTTTATTTAGAAAAGACATAATTTTAAAGATTTTCATTCATGTTTCCAAACACAAAGCATCAGAATATAGAGAAAGACAACATATGATCAAAGTAGGCTCATGAATATATCCATTATATCAAAATGGCACCCACTGCACTGTCCAATACATACTTGATATAGAGATCAAAACAAAAACACATAACCAAGGAGGCTCTAAATGGTCTCTACAACAAAAATAAATTGTAAAACTTCACTAGTCACTAGTACTACTGGCTATTGCTAGAGAAGCCAACATCATCTGGCTCAAACTTTGAATCAGAGTCAGACAGGGAAACCCATGGCTCCTCCTCCTCCTCATCACCATCTCCAACTGTAGAAGTAGTAGCACTAGCAGGTGCAACAACTGCATGCTGAGATAGACAAGATATGCGCTTCCGTCGTGGCTGAGTAGAGGAAGTGCCTGTAATTGAAGGACTCGGGGTTGGGCCTGGTACAAGTGGATCTGCATTCAACTGAACATTATGTTCAACTAATGCCTTCGTCTGTAAATCCAAATCAATACCAATATACTTGTCATAATCAAACTCTGTTGGATGACTCTCCACTACCCAATATGATGTTGGATCAATATCTTCCAACACAATGGGATCTGTATTAGGTCTTTTGTTCAGCAATTGGTTGCGTCTTAGCCGGAGGTTGTATTGGACATAAACTAGATCATTTAACTGTTTTTGTTCCAAACGATTTCTCTTCTTCGTGTGAATCCTCTCAAAGACAGACCAATTGTGCTCACACTCAGTAGCACTGCAAGTTTGACTCAAAATACGGATCGCAAACTTCTACAATTGAGGACAATGGCTACCAAATGCCTCCCACCATTGTGTTACAAAAAACATAATTGTGTAATGAGTTAGTTGAACAAATTATATCCAACTTTCAAATTATAAACAATTTAACAAAATAAGAATTTGAAAATTGAAATTGTTTGTTTACTTGGCTCATCTGCTTCCCTTGAAATCCTTATTAGGTTCTTGCCAAAGGTACTTGTGGCTCTGCTGAAACAAGTGATATGTCGGTGTATCTCTAGTTGATCACTCTCCTTAGGGACCATGCGGTCAATGCAACCAATCAATCCATCTCTAACCTCCCCAGTCAAAGCTTCTGCATCCAAAGCTTTATAATGATACCTTGGGTTTAGAAAAAACCCAGCTGCATGTATATGGCGATGGAGTTGATTGTTCCATCTTTGATCAATGATTTCACAAATGGGACCATACTTAGCCACTGTATCCTTGTATACTGCCTTTACTTGCTCCTTTGCTTGATCCATAGCCTCATAAATGAAGTCCATAGCCAATCTTTCCCCATCCACTAACCGCAACACCTTAACCAGTGGCTCAACAACCTTCACAATCTATGCTGCCCTTTTCCAAAATATTTCTTCATTAACTTTCTTTTCACATCTTTGCCATCCTGTTTGCGAGACCATTAACATTCATTCCATTCATCACTGGAAAACACCCTTTGCAAGTTTCTATGTTGGGAAAGCATAGATTGCAATGTCAAAAAATGAGTTGCAAATCTAGTGATGACAGGCCTAATAATATCCTTGCCCCCTGTGTGTTTCCTCATCAGGCTCAAAATCCATGAGTGATTGTAGATATATTTTGTTATGCTTTTGGCATGCTCTACAGTGTTCTTGACCCAATCTATTTTGCCAATATCCTCAAGCATGAGGTCTATGCAATGTTCAGCACATGGGGTCCACAAGATGGTTTTGTGTTTTTCCTCTAACATTTTACTAGCAAGAACATAGTTAGAGGCTAAGTCACCGGATTCGCCGTATTTAATCCTTTAAATTCGAAATTCGCCGTATTTAATCCTCATTCGAATTTGTTCGATAAAATTCGCCATTAAAATTCGCGTATTCGAATTTCGAATTTCTGTCGATTAAATTCGCCATTAAAATCGATGAAATTCGTTGAGATGCGTTAAAATTCGTTTTTTTCGGGCCGGGGGTATGCGTGCTGCTGTTTTAGCTTAGGTTTCAATGTTCATTGGTTTCGTTGTTGTTTCCATCGCTGCCGCATACGCACGACAGAGACGCAGACGCACGACAGAGACCACGGACACCTTGACGGGCTCGGGCTAGGGTTTCATTGCCGCCGCAGACGCCATAGAGTCTAGACTACAGTCTACAGACTACACCTTGAAGGCTTGACGGGCTCGGGTTTTTCTAGAAACAAAGAAAACTGCCGCGTGCTGTCAGCTGTGCCTGAGGCTGTAACTTGTAAGTTTTTCGGTTTCCGTCTTACTGGAGTTCTAATTTGCATTTCCTCACAAACTATTCCCATTCTTACCAGCCATCCTTACAATCTACCCCACTCATTGACAGTCAATACACTAAGCATAGAATTCGCTGCGCCTATGTCCCTTTTCCTCACCAAATGATTAACAAGAAAATTTGTTTTTGATCCATTCGCTCACATTGGAACATCATCTTCAGACGACTCTTCCAATGTTTAGAAACAAAGTAAAGGTTTGCATCAACATTTAATTGATGTCAACAATGACAACAATAATGGCTAATGCTAATAATGAGTAATCCTATAATTAAACCAAAAACAAGACAAAATATTGAAACCAGTGAACCACTATGATCTATCGCAGTGGACGTGTTCATCTGCTACTCTAAATTCACTTGAAGTGGCACTTTTCAGTGAATTGAAAGATTTAGTGCAACCACCTCAAGAATGCATCAGTCCATACACTTCTCCCTCTATGCTTGATTACCATATAGAACAAATATATAATATAAATCAGTTGTTCATATGCATGAATCTCTGTGACCAGCGAGCTAACAATGTATATAGGCACTTGCATAACAGCCATGTCTTCCAATGGACCTGTAAACAAAAAGGAACCGCTACAAGATGTATCAATATACTCCTGGAGTGGGCTGATATAGCTGTTGTCTAGATCTGGAAATTGCATTAAATTGGCATAATTATCAATCTAGTCTATGTTATTTGTCCTTTGGACAGTTGTCCCTTCACCTTGTGGATGGCTGAAAATGCTAATTTTTTCTTCACACAAAGGGCTGCAATCTGTAAATCAGATCTGAAGTTGTCACTTTCAACCAATTTCTTCACCAGATCTACAATGATTGGGCTTACTGGAAGGCTGAAGATACCAATATTGTTGCTCAGATCTGCAAATTCCAAAGGAGCTTCAATCTCTTCTTTGTTGCCATCTATTTTCAAATCTATAATATTGTCCATTGTTTGGACTAGATCACCATCACCAAGATTGTGCATTGTGAATTCTTCATTGTCCAGCTGCACATTATCATGGATCTGATTCTTTGGACTGAGATCATCATGTGCAAGTTCTATGATCTATTCATTGTCTGAAAGATGCATAAACCTGTATGGGACTACTTTAATGTCTACAAAACATTAGATAAAAATACAACTTGTAATATACTTGTAAATTTGTAATATACTTGTCCTTTAAAGAGCTGCTACAGCCTTGAGCCTACAGCCTACAGGCCAATAGAAGACTGCAATTCATTCCCTTTATGACTGGTGGTAAATTGGTAATGGACAGATCTGAAATGGACTGATCTGGAGATGTTTGTGTGACCAAATAAACTGCTGTAGCTCCGAATAATATGGTTCCAAAAAATAAACTAGAGATCTGAATCAAATAACCAGTGGTCCCCCTTCAAATTCAGACTCTCCTTGATCAGAAATCTGATTCATTAATGACACCAATGGACAGAGCTGGAAATGTTTTTGAAACCAATTCTGCTCCTTCAATTAAGCTGCTACAGGCCAATAAACTGATTCGTTTAGTGCTGAACATATGTCACAAAGATGCCACTGTTAAGTTAGATCAAACCTCTGTAATTTTATGTCAAGCCACTGTAATAAATTATAATGATATCAGCCCAGTTGAAACTTGAGTCTGCAGTTAACAAAATGTTTTAGTGGGCTGAAGCCTGAGAGTACCCAAAGGACAATTTCTGCTCCACTTTTTCTAGGCTCTAGGCTCTAATTATGTTCTCACTGTGTTGAAGGCTGAAGCCTGATTTGGCTGTGTTGAAGATGACTAACGAAAATGTAATTTCAAAAAAAATTGCAGGCATTTCAGACATTGAAGTGTCAGACATTTCAGACTTCTAAATTCCAATGGCACCCCCAAAGTCAACTGCTGTAGCTTGGAATTTTATCCAAAAAGATGGTTCTAATCTTTCATGTCAGCTGTGTGGACATAATTTCAAGGGCACTTTGACTAGAGCAGTGGATCACCTTCTCGGTATTACCAATGGAAGTGGAGGTGGTGTTGAAGCCTGCACTAAGATCACTGATGAACAAAAAGCCAAAGTGGAGAAAGACCATTCCAGTTCACAGATGCAAAGGCAGAAAAGGGTGAATAAGAAGCAGCGAATTGAGAGGGAGATTGCCATGTCTTCCTCCACCATTAATTCAGTTTCAAACATTGGTGGATCTAGTTCTACAGTTCCTCAAGCAAAAACAGGTGGGCCGAAAACATTAAATCAATTCTGGAAACCTGTTGAGAAACAGGAAGTTGATGACGCTGTTGCTGAGTATTTTTATGCATGTGCAATTCCCTTTAATGTGGCGAGGAGTCCATATTTTAAAAATGTAATTAAAAAGGCCATTGATTTTGGGAAGGGCTATGTTCCTCCTGGATCTGAAGCTTTAAGGACAACTTTGCTAAACAGAGCGAAAGACAGAGTGACAGAAAAGTTGGCTGATATTAAAGAGTCCTGGAAGCTTACAGGATGCACAATTTTGAGTGATGGTTGGTCAGATTTGTGTCATCGCCCATTGATCAATGTGCTTGTTTATTGTCCTCAAGGGGTAGTTTTCTTGAAGGCAGTGAATGCAATGGATCAAGTGAAAACATCAGAATTCATTTTTGGAATTTTGGATGAAGCGATTCAAGAAGTTGGGGTGGAAAATGTTGTCCATGTTGTTACAGATAATGCATCAAATTGTGTTGGTGCAGGGAAGCTGATTATGGAAAAATATGGGCAGATTTATTGGACCCCTTGTGCAGCTCATTGCTTGGATTTAATGTTGCATGACTTAGCCAAATTTCCTTGGGTCAATGAAACAATCCGAAGAGCCAAATCAATTTCAAACTTCATCATCAACCATCGTCTCACTTTGAGCATATACAGGAAGAATGCATCAAAAGAGTTGTTGAGGCCTTGTGATACAAGGTTTTCCACTTTTTATATTACTCTGAAAAGAGTTGTTGAGGAAAAAGCGAGCCTAAGAGCTGTTTTTTGCAGCACTGAGTGGGAGAGATCTACTCTCTCAAAAGAAACTAAGGGGAGAAATGTTGAACAAATAGTGCTCAATAATGGCTTTTGGGAAAATGCAAACAAGGTTTTAAAAATTTGTGGCCCAATTGTTAATGTGCTCCGCATGGTTGATGGTGACAAACCTTGTATGGGTTTTGTTTATGAAAGCCTTGATCGTTGCAAAGAGGCCATTGCAACTGCTTTTGATAATGTGGAAGCTGATTACAAGGAGATATGGGATTTAATTGATCATAGATGGAAGATGATGCATAGTCCATTACACGCAGCAGCATGCTATTTGGACCCTAGATTGTTTGGGTTGCCAAGACATAGGGACGAAGAAATCATGAATGGACTTATCCAATCTATTGAGAAGCTAAATCCAGATCCAGAGATTGCAGGTTTGATCAGAAGTCAGTTGAGAGCATACAGGTAAATGTCTTGCAATTATATTCCTTTGCATGCAATTATATGAATCTTGTTGTTAATGTCTTGCAATTATATGAATCTTGTTGTATATGAACTGATTGAGACTCTCAACTTGAATGCATACAGGTTAGAAGAAGGATTATTTGGAACAGTATCAGCAAAGTATGATAGGAGCAGAAGTGATCCAACACTATGGTGGGAATGGTATGGTTCAGGGGCACCAGAATTGCAAAATTTTGCAATGCGTATCTTAAGCCAAGGAACAAGTGCATCAGCATGTGAAAGGAATTGGAGTTCCTTTGACCACATTCATTCCAAAAAAAGAAATAGATTGTCATCTCAAAAATTAGAAGATCTTGTTTATGTTCGTAGTAATTTGCAGTTGGCATTGAAGAATGTGGCTAAAGAGTCATCCAATTCTTCTACTCCGTGGATCGATCCTGTTCCAAATGCAACAATGGATGATGCTGATTTGTACATTGACAGTGACAGGGAATTCGCTGATGAATCTGGTGCTGAAGCATCTAGCGGATTCATATCTCATACTGCTCTTGATGACATAGAACTTTTTGATATAACAAGTGGGCAACAGGAACGTCAAGAATAAAACTTGTGTTCCTGTTTTAGAGTTCTAGTTTAGTTTTTGCATGAACAATTTGCTAGAGCCTAAAACTGCCAAGCTAGCTGCTACTTTAAAGTTTAAAGTTTAAACTCTCTTTTTATCTAATGTGGAAGCTGTTCACTCTTATTTGATGACTGTTTACTGTTCTATTCGCTTTGATGGTTACATGGTACATCATATTTTGGTTGGTGATCAAATGGTATCTTTTAGAAATTTTCATTATTTCTTTGTCAATATGGTTGACTCATTAGCAATTTTCATGTGCTACATAACTTGCTGATTTTTCCTATACATTTCAAGCTTTTCATCGAATTATGCTTTGACTCCATTATTAATATAATTTCTAACAATAAGATAGTCTTTATAAGTGTATAAATCTGCCCTCTATCTTTAATATACATTTTTTTTTCGAATTTCTATATGTCGAATTTTATGTCGAATTTTATCGACAAAATTTGAGTTGCCGAACTTTATTCGAATTTCAAGGTCCTCGAACTCGAACTCGAACTCGAACCTGGTGACTTAGGTTAGAGGCATTATCTCTGATGATTTGAACAACATTAGCCACCCCCACCTCTTCAACAACCTCATCCAAAAGCTGAAACAACAAGTGTGCATCTTTCACCCTATTAGATGCATCAACTGATTTTAGAAACATGGTTCCCTGTGGGCAAAAGATAAGAAAGTTTATGATGGTACGGTTACTTTGATAAGTCTATCCATCTGACATGATGGTACATCCTGTTTTTTCCCATGAGCTTTTGAAATCTTTCAAATATTCATCAATGGAGGAAACTTCTTTTTGCAAAAGAGATCCCCTTAACTCATGCATAGTAGGGCCTTTGAAGCCCTTTCCAGCAGCAAATATGGCATCAAACATAGGTTCATAATATGGTGAATGAGAAGCATTGAAGGGGATATCAACATCATACCACCATCTAGCTATGTAATCATAGACTGTCTCTCTCAATTCTTTCTTCCAATAGTCATCTAAAGTGGGTTGCATATGACCTCTATTAGCTTGAGGACCATGTGCACTATCTGAGGGAGAGGAGGGTGTGAAATAACTTTTGATATCACACTTCTTTTTCATTTTACCCTTACCATTTTCTTGAATAGACTCCAAAGAGAGAGGAACGTAGCGAAGGGGTTGGATGCATCAGTGCAAGGGATAGATGAAGAGCCCTCATAATCAAAATTGGGGTTGGCAACCATCATTTGTTTTATACTCCTCTTCCTCCCAATTTCAGCCTCTATTCCTTTTTGCCTAGCTTTTTCTTGCTCAAACTTCTCAAAGTTATCTAGCAACAACTTCCTAATCTCCCCAATTTGTGCTGATAGTGCTTCACATGGATTGATTTGGCCTCTAACACCAACCAAGTGTTGTTTCAGCCTATGAATGCCCCATCCACCCCCCTTAATTTTTCTATGACAATGCATCTAATTATCAATCATTTCAGCATATGCCCAAGCAACATCTTTCATTCTAGGAGCCATTTTCTAATATTTGGACTTGGAAATGAAAGGAAAAAATCTGAAAATGAAAAAAAAATGCTTCAATGTTCATTTCTTTTACAAAAATTACTCTTTTCAATTTCCAGATTTGCACAAAAACAAAAACAAGCGAAAATAGATTTTAGAAGTGAAAAAAAAATACCTCTAGGCACAAATTGCCTCAATGCTGCTCCAATGGCTGTCCAAGAAGCTCCTCACCACTGCTCCAATGATTGCCTAAGACTCCCCACTACTACTCCAAAAACAAACTCCACAACTCTTCACAAACTCCTCACAAATTCTCACACAAATGCAATGAGATAGCTGTGAGGAAATGTGAGGGGGTTGGGTAGCTTTTATAGGCTTGGTAGAGGTAAATGGCCTTAAATATAACCTAAAGACAAATTAGAATTAAGTTTGGGGTCCGTTTTTCCCTCCAAAATACATCGTTGGGCATTGTTGGCTGGTTTGTTACCAAACCGGCTTTGACGATGACTGGCTCGGTAGCAAACCAACCACTGGACTTGTTTTTTGCCAAGCCGGACTGACCAAGGGTATGGCTCGGTCAGCTCGGCCGAATCTGAGCCGGCTCAGCCATTTTTTAAAACACCGAGTAAAATAAATGCTATATCATAAAGAGTAAACTTTGATCCTTAAGCTATGCACCAAAATAAAAAACATTATAAAAAAGAAGTAAAAGACGCATCAGATGGGTGGAAAAAGTGAACCAAAAGGGGTAACTCATGCCTCCACGATTGCTCCCTCCATTACATCTATACACTTGGGATGTGGACTCTCATTAACTGGTCCCCTGACCATGGAACTTGACCATGAAGTGCTTCCCCTCCATTGCCACCTACTCTCACTAACACCTATGGTTTAAAGGGTTGACCTTCGAAATTCCACCTCCCATTAGGGTTTGGAAGCGCCAAATAGGGTTTGACTACTTAGCCACCCCAACAAAAGTTGGGAACACTTTTACAAGACTTGGTCTAGTTAGATATTTGAAGGTGGTCTCGATTTGAAGTATTAATATTCCGTTAACACTTAAGTATGGTACGCTTAGATGCATTTATGATTTTAGTTTCTAATGAGTGGTTGCTTTTGCTTTAGTTTGAGATGGTTGTGCCAAGTGGGATAGACTAGTTGAGGCCTTGAGGGTACCCTACTCCACATGATGGCTAGGCCATATTATTATACTCCCGAATAGCATGCTGATTTGATAGATGCAACATTGCCCCTTTATAACAGAGCGTTGGGCACTTTGGTTATTTGAGCAATTGATGGATATACTAGAGCCAACGTTGCATGATGTTCCACCCCCCAAGGATCCAAGGTTGGAACCGCGTCCCATATGAATCCTTGGGCGACCCTCGGCGAAACCGCGGATCCAATATCGCCGTTTTGAGGCGATTCCTAGAAATCCGAAATTGCACGAGCCCGATTCGCGGTTCAGGATTCCCGGTCCGCGAATTCGGAAAAGGATCCGCCGCAGATTCGTGGAGGTTCAGGCATGGATTTGTGTGGATGGCCAGCGGATCCAGAGGAAGATGGGTGGTTCCGTGGGGTTCTAATTTTTATTTTTTATTTTTTCTTTAACTTAAGTTGGGTTGGGGCTTCTTGGACACTCCCAAGGTGCTCCCTTGATGCTCCTTAGATGCTTCTTAGATGATCCCTCGTGGTAATGCTAAATTCTTAAAGTAAAAGAATGACTTAAATTTTTAACATTACCATGAAATGACTCAGGATGTTTGAGAGTGGTTCCAGCCTCATTAGACTTCATATGGAGAAAATAGAATTTCATATCCTATTCAAATTCCAACAGACTTAATAGTTTTCAAGAATTTAGGATCAATGAGATTGTGGCATTTCATTGTATTATATCATGTATGAGGGTACGTGATTGTCATTTAATCAAGAGCACCAAGCCCTATATGTGCTCATGTACCCTAGTGTTGGTGGTGTTAATTGTTGAACTCCTTTTCATGGCCTTAGCAAAAAATTACCTTTCAATCAAGTCAAAATAATTGATCAAGCATGATAAGCTTTTTCCACCATATTTTAAGGCTTGGATTAGGTAGTTTGATCAAAATTGGGCAATGTTGACTAATATCCCTGGGCAATCGAGGTAGAGGCAAAGGTGAGACAAGAGGATAAGATTCTAGATTCTAGATGGTTGATGCTTCAATAATTAATCATTGATGTACAATGGATGCCATATCTATCTCGATTTACGTACAAATATGCATGTTTTCTTATCTTCTACAACTAATTTGGAATTTTGGATTTTTTTAAAAATAAATGCAAATATATATATATAGTAGACACTTTCGAGACACTTCACTTCCTAGAATTTTCGGAAATGACGCTTCCGTGTATTCGCCTCCAAAAAACATAGTGTATATATATATATATATATATATATAGACACTTTCGAGACACTTCATTCCCTAGAATTTTGGGAAATGACACTTCCGCGTATCCGCTTCCAAAAAACATAGTAGACACTTTCGAGACACTTCACTTCCTAGAATTTTGGGAAATGACGCTTTCGCATATCCGCTTCCAAAAAACATCCCCGCTTCATGAAACATTGACCATATCACCTATAGATGACAAAAAACTAAGCTTCTCTTGCTTGGCATGGAGGATTCTTGATAATGTACTAGTGGACCCAGCATGCCCCTAGGTTGGCCTTGACACTACTTGATAAGCATGCCTTGATCCCAAGCTCAAACGAGGATGGTGATCTCCCCGGATGATTAAGGAGGGCTTGTTGCACCTGATGCAGCCCCAACACTAGAGAGAGGAGCACTACATTGTCTACTTGGCACCCGTGGAGATGATGCAAGGCACCCATAGCGAGATTTTGGATACATGGAGATGCTTTGAGGCTTGATTTGAGGATTTTAACTCAAATGGAGGATGATGATGATTGGAGACCTTTGTATCCCTTCCAGTGCATTGATGGACCATTTTAAGCCTTAAAAGGGCATGACATCATCCTTTTTAGAGGCTTACAACTCACATGTGGGATTTTATTGGCATATTTTGTTATTGAGCTAGTGGGTTGGCTTGTAACACAGTTTTACTTTGTGTCTAGTAAAAAAATCAAACTTTTGTAAGGGCTTTAGCCTTTATCAATAATTAGAGGTGATAGACCTCATATAGGTAGAGGATCACCTCTATCATTTGTTCATCATCACATTTGTGGATTTCGACCTCTCTAGAAGAGACTTGACTTGCTTTGTTGTACTTCGCTGCTTGTGGAGATATGATCTTATGTGGATTTTGGCTATTGGTGACTAGTTTTTGTTGTGGAGACATAATTTTGGGACTGAAATAAGGCATGTTCTTGTATATATTGTGAGTATTTTTGTTGAATATCTTTTATGGTTTTTTATTTATTAGAATATTGCTAGGGTTTCTCTTTTCCTTGTCTAAATGCATATGTTTACATGAAATCCTTGGTAATTATGGCATGCTAAATCTTTTATCCTTGAACTCCCAAGAAAACCTCCTAGAGAGCATTTTTGTAGTGAATTTCTCCCTTCATAAAATGGTAGCCAGGGTTAGGAAGTGAAAACTAGGGTTTTCCCCTTTACTCCCTTCAAATATTTGATATGTTCATGGTTAAAATTCCTAAAGCTCTATCACCTAATTAAGGAAAAGGTACTGGCATCCCTCTTGATGAGCTAAACCTATAAAAATCTATCTTTTACCGCTCTTTTTCCTATTTTCATCCCTTCAAGGCAAGCTGTTAGGGCCAAGGAAAGTGTCAAATTCAACTAGGGCTTGCTATAAGACAACATTGGAGCTACTTTGGATGATTTTCACCTTGCTAACTCAAAATATATCCTTTGGTGAAAATTACTTAATTAAGGTTGATGTCATCAACCCTAGTCAATTTAGGTCTCTTTAAAACCCTAGTTCAACAAAAGGGTTCAACTTAGGGCTATTTGAAGGTTTATCACTCCATTTTTTAATCATATCTTTCAAAGCAAACCTTTTCTCTGTGCTTGCATGCCTAGACTTACCATTGTTGAAATACATCTTGAAACCCTAGGCTTTAAGTGCCATTTCCTAAGCTTCTTGATAGGTATGTTGTTCCTTTATACAAAGAATTATGCCTGGGTTCCAAGTGAGAAGTGACGTTTGATCAAGCATCTTAAACATCACCTCGATCATAACAACATAGAATATCTTTGGGTGATCTATACTGGAAAGCCTCTCGTGTGGTGAAATTACTCTAAAGAGCAAGAGGTGGAGTGCTAAGGTGACAGTGGAGGCCACTTCATTCTTGCGTTAGGGTGTAGCCCTTTTCCTTGTGAAGCCTCTCACAAGGCCTGCTAAATTTTGAGGCAACATCTTTGGCACCATTGCCAAGGAGGATTTGAGTCAACCTCCTCATTATCTGAAGATTGAGCTTCACTAAATTTGAAGAGAATATTTCAAAATGACAACATAGATTATCTTATGGCAATTCTTGAAAGAAATCCTATTATCTCCCCTAGTAGTTCTTCTAACAATACCATAGCTCCAAGAAAGAAAAGAACTACTTGTAAAACAACCACTGACGCTACCACATCTCTTCTGCTTCAAAAGACTCTCGTGGTTAGAATCCTATTCATGGATACAACTACAACTAACACCATGAACAAATCCTTGATCATTGCAACATTCAAGCCATTGGATATGAGTAAATTCCTTGGTGCTCCCCATTTACTTCCTGAGAAATATGAGGAATGGTTTACCCAAATTCAAAGTTACTAATGCTATTATTGTTGAGAAATGTATGCATGAGTTCTATTGGGTTGTTAGTGCTAGGCTAGTCCAAGATGAGGATATGGTTATGATTCTTTTTGCTTTGACCTTAGAAGGAAGTGCCAAACATTGGTACCTTAGTTGGCCCCAAGGTAGTCTTACTAATTGGGATACCTTTCACCGAGCCTTTAACAAAAGATTGACAATGGTCAAAGAGGGCATTTTGCTCCTTAACAAATTTTAAGAGGCTAGGAAAACTAACAATGAAAATGTTAGAGAGTTTGTGCAGTGGTTTGATAATCTACTCAAGGAAGTTCCTAGTACATACAGACCAACTGATGATACCAATGTTGCACAAAGCGGGGACGTTTTTTGGAAGTGGGGATGCGGAAGCGTCATTTCCCAAAAATTTAGGAAGCAAAGCGTCTACTATATATATATATATATATATATATATATATATATATTTTAAAAACATCCAAAATACCAAATTAGTTGTAGAAGACATGAAAACATGCATATTTTTACATAAATCAATAGATATGACATCCATTGTACATCAATGATTAATTATTCCAAAATCAACCATCTAGAATCTAGATTCCTCTTCTCTTGTCTAGCTTTTGCCTCTACTATGATTCTCTAGGGATACTAGTCAATATTTCCCAATTTTGATCAAGCGGCCTAATCCAAGCCTTATATTATGGTAGAGAAAGCTTAACATGCTTGATCAATGATTTTGACTTGAGTGAAGGGTACATTTTTGCTAACTCCATGACAAAGAAGTCTAGCAATCAACAACACCAACACTGGGGTACATATAGGGCTCGGTGCTCTTGATTAAATGCCAATCACATGCCCTCATACATGATATAATCCAATGAAATGCCACAATTCTGTTGACCTTGAAAACTGTTAAGTCTGCTGAATTTTGAATGGGATATGAAATTCTATTTTTTCCATATGAAGTTTGATGAGGTTGGAACCCCTCTCAAACATCCCGAGTCATTTCATGGTAATGTTAAAAATTTAAGTAAAAGGATGAAAATGAAAGATAAAGGAGAATGTCACTTTTACTTTAAGAATCTAACATTACCATTAGGGAGCATCTAGGGAGCATCAAGGGGCACCTTGGGAGTATTCAAAAAGCATAGTTCCTCATATAACTGTTCGAAAAAAAAAAAAATCCCTGCGGAACCGTGTGAACCGTCCACCTTCTCTCGGATCCAGTGATGATCTACGACAAATACACGCCCGAACCTCCACAAATCTGCAGCTGATCTTTTCTGGATCCGCAGATCGGGCAGCCAAAACCGCGGATTAGGCCCTTGTGGATTTGTTTTTCCAAGAATCGCCAAAAAATTGGTGGATCGGATCCGCAGTTCTGCCGGAGGATTGGTGGCGGATCCGTACAGGACGTGATTCCACCACCTGATCCTTGGGGGGGGGTTTCTGCAACGTTGGATGATACCATCCTTGATAGATTCATGAAAGTGTAAATTTTGGGACTGAAATAAGGCATGTTCTTGTATATATTTTGAGTATTTTTGTTGAATATATTTTATGGTTTTGCATTTATTGGAATATTCCTAGGGTTTCTCTTTTCCTTGTCTAAATGCATATGTTTACATGAAATTCTTGTTAATTATTGCATGTTAAATCTTTTATTCTTGAACTCCCTAGAAAACCACCTAAGGAGCATTTTTGTAGTGAATTTCTCCCTTCATAAAATGGTAGCCAGGGTTAGGAAGTGAAAACTAAGGTTTTCCCCTTTACTCCCTTCAAATATTTGATATGACCATGGTTAAAGTTCCTAAGGCTCTATCACCCAATTAGGGAAAAGACACTGGGATCCCTATTGATGAGCGAAACCTCTAAAAGTATATCTTTTACCGCTCTTTTTCCTATTTTCATCCCTTCAAGGCAAGTTGTTAGGGCCAGGGAAAGGGTCAAATTCAACTAGGGCTTGCTATAAGACAACGTTGGAGCTACTTTGGATGATTTTCACCTCGCGAACTCAAAATATATCCTTTCCTTTGGTGAAAATTACTTAATTAAGGTTGATGTCATCAACCCTAGGTAATTTAGGTCTCTTTAAAACTCTAGTGCAATAAAAGGCTTCAACTTAGGGCTATTTGAAGGTTTATCACTCCATTTCTTAATCATATCTTTCAAAGAAAACCTTTTCTCTGTGCTTGCATGCCTAGATGTGCCATTGTTGAAATACATCTTGAAACCCTAGGCTTTAAGTGTCATTTCCTAAGCTTCTTCATAGGTATGTTGTTCCTTTTTACAAATAATTGTGCCTTCCAAGTGAGAATTGACATTTGATCACGCATGTTCAACATCATCTTGATCCTATCAACATAGAATATCTTTGGGTGATCTATACTAGGAAGCCTCTTGTGTGGTGAAATTCCTCTAAAGAGCAAGAGGTGGAGTGCTAAGGTGACAGTGGAGGCCACCTCGTTGTTGCATTAGGGTGTAGCCCTTTTCCTTGTGAGGCCTCTCACAAGGCTTGCTAAATTTTGAGGCAACATCTTTGGCACCATTGCTGAGGAGGATTTGAGTCAACCTCCTCATTATCTGAAGATTGAGCTTCACTAAATTTGAAGAGAATATTTCAAAATGAAAACATAGATTATCTTATGGCAATTCTTGAATGAAATCCTATTATCTCCCCTAGTAGTTCTTCTAACAATACCATATCTCCAAGAAAGAAAAGAACTACTTGTAAAACAACCACTGATGCTACCACATCTCCTCTACTTCAAAAGACTCTCGTGGTTAGAATCCTATTCACGGATACAACTACCACTAATACCATGAACAAATCCTTGCTCATTGCAACATTCAAGCCATTGGATTTGAGTAAATTCCTTGGTGTTGTTGAAGAAAGTGTAACTAGGTTCGGTATTTACAAATGTAACTTTGTTCTTTGTACTTGTCAAGAAAAAGAAATATTCTTTTTGTAAATTATAAGAATGAGTTTCTTGCTCATTCCATAGGTCTAGGAAAATCAAAGAGTCAAAGACATGTAAAAAGTTCTTCTTGAGCATATGTGTAAATATATATACTAGTCTAAACAACCTTCCAAGAAAAGCACAATCCTCCCAAGACAAACACAAAGAAGTCTGCAAGAAAAATAATAAGGAGAACAGTAATGTTGGCATCAATATATATATATATATATATATATATATATATCATGTCAGCTTGATAAATAGACACAACGTTTCACACTGTATGTCAGCTCATTTATGGAGACATGACAACTATAAATACCCTGTTGGGGTCACCACAGGAAACACAAAACTTTGGATTACTCTCCAATTTCGGACGGTACAGTAAGTACAGATCTTGGATGGCACAGTGAATCTCAGACTAGTTTGCAACTTCATATGGGTGCATGAAGACAGAATCTCAGACTAGTCTGCAACTTTGGATGGGTGCATAAGGTATAGGATCTTGGTGATAAGGTACAGGATCTCGGTGATGAAGTACTATGTCTCGGTGCAAGTAATAAGTGTCTCAGCCTCCTTATAATCATAGTTTCAATACTGAAACGCAGTCATACAAGAATGCAGTCACATAGCCTTGAGGAACATCACACACTACTCGGTATGACAACAATGATAAGGATCTCGGTGGTCCTACAGGAATACTCTCAATATACATAAATAAACCTTCTTGTTATCTCGTGAAAGTGCAGAGATGATCATAGTGTTACATCAATAATGATCTCCATGGTAACTTTGATAATGTAGCAATAGAAAGACCTCTGTGACATAGTGATGAAGCAAGCAATGGTGCAATTGTAAGGACCCTTGTGGAATCATGATGATGATCTCGATAAAGCAGTAATGATGATGTTGATCTGAACAGTAAAGAAGAGGATTGGTGTCTTGGCCTTGGAGTGGCCTAGTGGGTCAAGGTTCATGGTATTGGTATTCGTCAATTAGAATCTCTATAAGAATAATTTTGTGCGAGTTTTCCTCTCCAAGAGGGAGAGGTTTTGGCCCTGGCAGAGAGCCAACATCGTGTGTTCTTGTCTCTTTGTTTTGGTAGCTATTTGATAAACTAACAAAAACACACTCTAATAATAATATCAAGTGAAGACTATGCTAAGAAGAAAAGTCAAAACATCTCACAAATAGTTATCATGCTAAGAAGAATCACATTAATACTACTTGCCCAAGATTCTTCAACAGGTGCTCCCCATTTACTTAGTGCTAGGCTAGTCCAAGATGAGGATGTGGTTATGATGCGTTTTGCTTTGGCCTTAGAAGGAAGTGTTGAAGGAAATGTAACTAGGCTAGGTCTTCATAAATATAATTTTGATATTTGTACTTATTCAAGAAAAGAGAAATTATTTTTGTATTATTTGTCAATGAGGTTCTTACTCATTGAAAATAGGTCAAGCACAGTTTGTAGTGCTTCTAGAGAGTCAAAGTCAAAATGCTATTATGATAAGACCCTTTGAGGGCATGTTACATCATGTAAATCATCATACAAGGTCACGCGAACACCTCCAAGCATGGTCAAATCCTCTCATAGCAGCAACGAAGTCTACAAGCAGCAAAATGATGAATAAAAATGAATTTAAGAGCAAATTATCAAGTCGGCTTTAAGGACAGTCATGCCGGCTTAAATAGGAGGGACAAACCTCTTTTTATAGACATTGTCCACTCCTCAAAAGGACATCATCTCACTTTGAAATCTGCGAGGGTACAAGGAAGAAAAGAAGGTCAACAAAGGAGGAAAAAAATCCTTGTAAGGGCAGCGAAGGAAAGGAGAAACGAAGATCGTCTATAGGGTGAACCTACAACCACACTTACAAAGGGAAAGGGTCTGTCTGTGGCTATAGGAGCAGAAAAGTGCAGGTCATCATATAGCAATACTTTTGGGTGCAAATTAGGCCTGCAGGGCCTCTCTTATTAGCGAGGAAGGAAGAAAGGGTCAACGAGAATAAAAGGACAGTTTTAGGGCTCCTGTTCACACATGCAACACTTACAAATTTCACAGCAGTTTAAGGCAACAACATGAATAGCCTCATTCAGATGTATACCTAGGCCTACAAGGTATCCAAAGGAAAGCAAAGGGGCCTCTATCTATAACGAAGTAATGAAACCCTAATATTTTAGGGTTTCCTAACCTAGAAGACAAAGTGCTGGAAGACAAAGTGTCGAAAGAAGTGCCGGAAGATGTGTCGGAAGTGATAGTGCAGAAAGAGGAGGATTTGACTAATGCTTGGAGGATATCCTAGTCAAGGTTCTAGGGTTTGGCAGTTGTTCAAATAGGAAGCTTCAATAAGAGAAATCTTATAAAGGGTTTTCCTCTCAAGAGTGGAGAGGGTTTGTCCCTGGTAGAGAGCCAAATTTAGTGTTCTTGTTACTTTGTTTTGGTAGCAGTTTGATGAAGCACACACATATGCACTAATAATAAGAAGAAGAAGAATAAGTTAACAAGAAAAGTAAAAAGATTTCACAAATTGTTGTCAAATCATAGAGAATCATCACAACACTACTTTGCCCTAGATTCTCTAACATGGTTTCAGAGCGTAAGGTGACACATCAAGGAAAGGGCAACTCAAGAACACTCTTCAAGAAAAAGTATCTACAAAATTGAAGCACCAAGCCTAGAAGTCTCAATCACTTCAAGAACAAGAAGGGTCTACAATCCATCATTCATCAAGAAGGTCTACAAAGCTAGAAAAAGAGCCTGATATAAAGTCACCTACAAAGAAGAACAAATCTACATCAAGCTACAAGTCTTCAAGCAAACCTCATCACCAAGCAAGTCCACTTGAAGAAGGCAACCTGAAGGACATCAAGATGTAGGGAAAATAAGCCATCAAGCTTTCAAGGAGGAAGAAAATCCATTACATCTCAAAATCTATCAAGTAAGTACATGCCCCCTTCTGAATATATTTCAATGTCTTTTTGCAAGGAAAGCAATAAATTGGTAGGTATCAATAACTTTCTTGCATAGAAGAAGAGGACTGATCTACTACTCAAGGAGAATGAACTCCTAGAGCATGTCAAAGGGAATATCGCTATCCCTACTAAGGAACAGACTCAAGCCTTAGCCAAGTACACTAAGGATGAGACAAGAGCTCAAAGGATTCTGATAGAATCAATCAAAGACTCTCTCATTCCCTATGTCTCCAAGTTTGAGGCATCAAAATAAATCTATGATAAGCTAGTACAACTATTCTCGGTATCCACAACCGGAGAAGTAATATCTCTGAGGAATGAATTGTACAAGATGAAGATAACGAAGATAACACAGGAAGGAATAACTCCCTACTCAATGAAAATCTCTGAAATGAGAGATCAACTTCAAGAGCTTGGGGAAGTCATGTTTGACAGAGTTATGACAACTGTAGTACTCAATGCTCTACTTGAGGAGTGGGGAACTTCACATCTAGCATATATGCCAAGAAGGAAGCAACCACTCTCAGTGAAATGTGGTCTCTATGCAAAACAAAGGAAACCAGACTTACGGCAAAACAAGATGTGGGATCGAAAGAGCAAGCATTTGCTACCATGGCCAAAAGAAAGGGTAAATTTGGCAAGTTTGGTCCACGAAGAACAAACAACAAAGACATGTCCAAGATCCAATGTTTTGGATGCCAAGAATATGGACACTACAAAAGGAATTGTTCTAAGCTTAAGAAGGACAACAATAACAAAAGGAAGAGGGAAGAAACTCACATAACTCAAGAGGTGAAAGAAGAAGGAAAGAAGCAAAAGAAGGAAGATCCTCCGGATCTCTACTATGACTAGGTCAAACTCTTTACTTCTAGACTTATTGCCTGCTGCTAGAATCACCCTCTAGAATCTAGCAGCATGATGTACATAGAGTTTTAGACACTCATGTGGATGTAGCATTTATGATAAGAACAAAAATGCATAAATAGAAAAATCTTCTAGAATATAGGAGCATGGCAGATATAGCTCAAGATATTCATATAGAAGAAGCATACCTAGTATAGGACCTCATTCATGATGAAAGAAAAAATGATCATGATAAGAATCTTAGAAGACCTACATCATCAAAAGAACGGAAACATTTGCAAGACAAGGATCTTTAAGATCCTATAATGGAATATTCAAAAGAAGGTTCATGGACCAAAGTAGATGTCTCATTGGGAATCCCATTCATGGGTTTCAAGAAAAGAATGATATGTAGGCAAACTAAGATGAAGCAAGAAGGGCCACATCAAAGGATGATCAAAGGAGAATCAAGATGAGGTATGTATGCATTAAAGTTTAAAGTCATGTTAACACTTGTATATTATTAAAGTCATGGGTATAGTTCTATAACATGATCAAGCATGAAAGAATCTCTTTCACCAAGAACATGCTCGAAGGCATGTACCACAATGCGATGAAGCTCAACAAAAGAACATGCTCACATAAGGAGCATAAGATTGCTAACTAAGAAGCCAGAAGAAATGTTGACAAGTCCAGAAAGCAAGCAATGAAGGAATGCTCTCACAAGAAGCATAAGATGGTTGACCTATCTATCTGAGAAGAAACAAATGAAGAAAGAGATCAAGCATGTGAATAATAGCATGATCACCGAGAATCACTATCTGACAAAATGCCTTGAAGATATCTTCCGAAAGAAGGCAGGACAACTCTGATAAAGGCCTATGAAGGCCTTGGAGACACAAAAGGTGCAGATAACTGATTCTACTCTACAGAGATGTC
The DNA here is from genome assembly GCA_031772625.1 of Pinus tabuliformis. Taxonomy (NCBI): domain Eukaryota; kingdom Viridiplantae; phylum Streptophyta; class Pinopsida; order Pinales; family Pinaceae; genus Pinus; species Pinus tabuliformis. The sequence goes on from CM062813.1 coordinate 2,793,414, forward strand.
GTGAGGAAAAAGCCATCCAACAAAAGAAAAGGCAATGTTGAAGTAATATCAGGATGAAGTCATGATGGGCTACTAGGTCAAAACATGTAACCTAGAAAGTATGATGAAGCATTCCGAAGCATGGACAAGATGACAAAGGAGTAGCCAAGATGACAAGAAGAACTTGATAGTCACTTCCCATGAAGCGATGACATGACAAAACCAAGAAGGAAAGTGATCGATGGATGGTGCCCTACCTAGAAGAAGTTCGAACAAAAACTTCATGACATCAAGAAAGGAAGAAGATCAAGCAAGTTGAAGGACCCACGAAGAAGAAGTTGCTAATGAAGGAAAGAATCTCCAATTAAGAAGGGAGCTCTGATAGGTCCCTGATCAAGAGGGAGTTTTGGGATCACCCCTGATTACAAAGGAGTGACAATTGTGTTTTCCATTTCATGGGTCATGCACTAGACCAGGACTAACAACCGTAAGTCTAGATGAAGGCCATGAATGGAAATGTATACACAAGATAGACACAACATTCTTGTCTTCACTTGGGAAGAAAGAATGGGAGGATTAGGTAATCATCTGGCATTCGATACTCTTTGAGGATGTGTAGGGCATCCAAGACAAGAGTAGGCAAGAGGACTGATATTCTTTGAGGGCTGGGAAGCCAAGATAAGAATAGTCCTAGAAGGTCATACTCGAAGAACACCCGGGTGGGTATGTACCTTGAGAAACAATGATGAAGGTGTCTATAAATCATTGGTCTCGCCAACATTGTAACTCATGGTCCCGAAAAGAGATGGAGTTGTTAGTCAAGGCCTCGCACTATAACAATGTTGATGAATATGATGCTATAACAGATGGATTGAAAATTCGGTTTCTCTTATGTGAATTCTTCAAGATTAAAAATTGCCAAACACCTTGTAATGTTGTATGAATACCTCCCTAGTTAAGAGGGAGTGTTGAAGGAAATGTAACTAGGCTAAGTCTTCATAAATATAATTTTGATATTTATACTTATTCAAGAAAAGAGAAATTGTTTTTTTATTATTTGTCAATGAGTTTCTTGCTCATTGAAAATAGGTCAAGCACATTTTGAAGTGCTTCTAGAGAGTCAAAGTCAAAATGTAATTATGATAAGACTCTTTGAGGGCATGTTACATCATGTAAATCATTATACAAGGTCATGGGAACACCTCCAAGCATGGTCAAATCCTCTCCTAGCAAGCAATGAAGTCTACAAGAAGCAAAATAATGAATAAAAATAAATTTAAGAGCAAACCATCAAGTCGGCTTTAAGGACAGTTATGTCGGCTTAAATAGGAGGGATAGACCTCTATTAATAGAGGTTGTCCACTCCTCAAAAGGACATCATCTCACTCTGAAATCTGCGAGGGTACAAGGAAGAAAAGAAGGTCAACGAAGGAGGAAAAGAAGCCTTGTAAGGGCAACGAAGGAAAGGAGAAACGAAGATTGGTTATAGGGTGAACTTGTTATATACCTAGGGGGGATAATATGGGGTACAAAGGGAGGTACCCAAGGGAATAATGTAATAATGGGATGGGCCATAATAATAAATAAAGTGGTTAACCAATATCATGTAAGGGACCACAAGTATTTAGTAATAATGTAATGGGCCCATGGTATTAGATAGATGGTATTGAGGGAACCATGGTATTGTATGTATGAGGCCTATATAGAGGCTAGAGACTCCACATTGAGAGATGTCAAGGAATATGGTATGAACAGGCATATGGCTTGTGGAGTGTTCTCCTTCCTTAAGGAATGAATGTATGGTGTTGCCCTACCTTAAGGGTTTGATCAATAAAGAAGCATTTCATATTATTTATGGGTTTATTTCTCACTCGTCTTATATTTTCAGGTCAGATCTCGTCTTATATTTTCAGGTCAAATCTCGTCTTATATTTTCCGGTCAGATCTATAACAAGTGAGAAATAAACCCAGAAATAATATGAAATGCTTCTTTATTGATCAAACCCTTAAGGTAGGGCAACACCATACATTCACTCCTTAAGGAAGGAGAACACTCCACAAGCCATATGCCTGTTCATACCATATTCCTTGACACCTCTCAATGTGGAGTCTCTAGCCTCTATATAGGCCTCATACATACAATACCATGGGTCATTACCATGGTTTCCTTAATACCATCTATCTAATACCATGGGCCCATTACATTATTACTAACTACTTGTGGTCCCTTACATGATACAGGTTAACCACCTTATTTATTACTATGGCCCATCCCATTATTACATTATTCCCTTGGGTACCTCCCTTTGTACCCCATATTATCCTCCCTAGGTATATAACAGAACCTACAACCACACGTACAAAGGGAAAGGGTCTGTTTGCGGCTATAGGAGCAGAAAAGTGCAGGTCATCATATCGCAAGATTTTTGGATGCAAATTAGGCCTACAAGGCCCCTCTCATCAGCGAGGAAGGAAGAAAGGGTCAACAAGAATAAAAGGACTATTTTAGGGCCCCTGTTCACACGTGCAGCACGACAACACTTATAGATCTCACAACAGTTTAAGGCAACAACATGAATAGCCTCATTCAGATGTATACCTAGGCCTACAAGGTATCCAAAGGAAAGCAAAGGAGCCTCTATCTATAACAAAGTAAAGAATCCCTAATATTATAGGGTTTCCTAACCTAGAAGACAAAGTGTTGGAAGACAAAGTGCCGAAAGAAGTTCCAGAAGAAGTGTCGGAAGATGTGCCGAAAGTCACAATGCAGAAAGATGAAGGATTTGGCTGATGCTTGGAGGATATCCTAGTCAAGGGTCTAGGGTTTGGCAGTTGTTCAAATAAGAAGCTTCAATAAGAGAAATCTTACAAAGGATTTTCCTCGCAAGAGTGGAGAGGGTTTGTCCCTAGCAGAGCACCAAACTTTGTGTGCTTTGTTATTTTGTTTTGGTATTAGTTTGATGAAACACACACATATGCACTAATAATAATAACAAGAAGAAGAATAAGCTAACAAGAAAAGTAAAAAGACTTCACAAATTGTTATTAAATCACGGAGAATCATCACAACACTACTTTGCCCTAGATTCTCTAACATGAAGTGCCAGACATTGGTACCTTATTTTGCCCCAAGGTAGTCTTACTAATTGGGATACCTTTCACCAAGCCTTCGACAAAAGATGGACCATGGTCAAAGAAGGCATTTTGCTTCTTAACAAATTCTAAGAGGCTAGGAAAACCAACAATGAAAATGTTAGAGAGTTTGTGCAGTGGTTTGATAATCTACTTAGGGAAGTTCCTAGTACATACAGACCAACTGATGATACCATTGTTGATAGATTCATGAAAACCTTTCTTGGACACTTTTCATATACTCTGAGAGACAAGAAACCTAAATCTTTAAATGAGGCTAAAATCTTGCCTATTGAAATAGAGCAAACTCTCAATGCTTCCAAAATTGACCTACTTGCTTGTCCAAAGGCTAAAATTGAACCAAAGACTAAGCCTAACACCCAAGTTGACCCTGCCTTGCAAGCATTTTCCAAAATGTTTGATAAGGTTATTTTGAGCTGATCCAAGGGCAAATGGCCATGATGAACAAGGTGTTAGTGATGGAAAGGGAAAGGGTAGCCCGTCAAAATTTTCCTCCCATGCCACAATTGAATAAAGAGAGACCCCCCAAGAATAATGCATTCGCTTGTGGTAATGTTTGGCAACAAAGTGTTCCAAGTACTCTTGCCCCAACCAAAATGGGTAACCCTATTGGAGAAAACTTTTTTCTCCTATATTGGATAGTCAACTAACCAACAACCCTACACATTTTCTCATTGATGATGATATGCCAATTTCTTTTGCCATCTGCACCAGTCATACACATCTCACCACTCAACATTCCTCGTGGATGAAGGTGGGCTACCACTCAAAAGGTATTTTGATCATTTTGCAATCAAGTGCATTTACTTAGTGTTTTGGACATTTAGTATAGATAAATAGGTGATCTGGATGATTAATCAATCTTGGCTGTAAACTTGTTCTCTCACCTTACCAAGGGAGTAATCTTTAGCCCTTGTCTAGTGGGACCTCCCTTAAGGCATTATGGTTATAGGAGGGGCATTACTTGGAAAACTTGCACTGAAATAACATGTCAATTCTCCTTTTCCATATGACATTTTCGATGTCACGTTATTTCCTTTGATATCATCTCCATTATTTAGGTTAAATGTCATTGGTTCATTAGGATTTGACACTCACAAATCCACATCCTTGAGTTGTGCTAAAAAATATTGCTTTGTAGGTTGATGCAATTTGAAGAATGAAAAGCATAAGATTGCCACAATGAAAGAAGAAGAAAAGTCAAAATGCAAAAGATGGCTAGGACATAAGTTAGCGTGTGGGCAAAGGCCTTGCATGACCTCTAATCCCCTCATTAGCAATCTCTCGGTTCCTGAGCACTTGATGCTCCATCCATCAAATGGAACCCTTGCATGTCCCAACCTCGATGAGTGATAAAGTGCCCCATCTTAAGGCGTAAAACAAATGCTATATCATAAAGAGCAGGCTTTTATCCTTGAGTTATGCACCAAAATAAAAAAACATTATAAAAATTAAGTAAAAGGTGCACTAGAAGGGTGGAAAAAATAGGCCAAGAGGGGTAACTCATGCCTGCATGATCACTCCCTCCAACCATGGCACTTGACCATGAAGTCCTTCCCCTCCATTGCCACCTACTCTCCCTAACACCTATGCTTTGAAGGGTTGACCTTGGAAATGCCACCTCCCCTTAGGTGCTGGAAACACCTAATAAGGTTTACTACTTAGCCACCCTAGAAAAGGTAGGGAACACTTTTATGAGACTTGGTCTAGTTAGATATTTGAAGGTGATCCCGATTTGAAGTATTAATACGCCCTTAACACTTAGTGTGGTCCACTTAGATGCATTTATGATTTTCGTCTCTAATGAGTGGTTGCTTTCACTTGAGTTTGAGATTGGTTTTCAGGGTGGGATAGAGCAACTGAGGCCTTGAGGGCACCCTACTCCACATGATTCCTAGGCCATGTTATTATACTTCTGGAGAGCATGGTGATTTGATAGATGCAACATTGCCCCTTTGTAGTAGAGGATTGAGCAATTGATGGATACCACAGAGCACCCCTAGATGCCAAAACATTGAGTTTCTCTTGCTTGCCATAAAGGATTCTTGATGATGTACCAATGGACTTAGCATGCCCCCAAGTTGGCCTTGACACTACTTGATGGCCATGCCTTGATCCAGAGCCCAGATGAGGATGGCCATCTCCCTGGATGATCGAGGAGGCCTTGTTGCACCTGATGGAGCCCCAATGCTCTAGAGAGAGAGAGCACTATGTTGTCTACTTAGATGACGCAAGGCAGCCATAGTTGGATATGGACACGTGGAAATGTTTTGAGGCTTTGAGTTGAGGATTTTTCCTCAAATGGAGGATGATGATGATGCTTGGAGACCTTTGTAGCCCTTCCATTGCATTAAAGGAGCATTTTGAGCCCTAAAAGGGCATGACATCATCATTTTTAGAGGTTTACAACTCACGTGTGGGTTTTTATTCGCATATTTTGTTGTTGAGCTAGTGGGTTGGCTTGCAACCCAATTTTACTTTGCGTCTACTCAAAAATCAAACTTGTGTAGGAGCTTTTAGTTAATAATTAAAGGTGATATACCTCATATAAGTAGAGGATCACCTCTATCATTTATTCATCATCACATTTGTGGATTTCGGCCTCTCTATAAGAGACTTGACTTGATTTGTTGTACTTTGCTACTTGTGGAGATGTGATCTTATGTGGATTTTGGCTATTGGAGACTAGTTTTTGTTATGAAGACGTCATTTTGGGATTAAAAGATAGCATGTTCTTGGATGTATTGTGAATATTTTTGTTGAATATCTTTTATAGTTTTGCATGTAATGGAATATTGTTGGGTTTCTATTTTCCTTGCCCAAATGCATATGTTTACTTGAAATTTTTAGTAATTATTGCATGTTAAATCTTTTATCCTTGCACTCCCTAGAAAACCTCTTAGAGAGCATTTTTCTATTGAATTTCTCCCTTCATAGGATGATAGCTAGGGTTAGGAAGTGAAACGAGGGTTTTCCCCCTTACTCCCTTTTAAGATTTGATATTTCCATGGTTAAAGTTCTTAAGACTCCATAACCTAAGTAGGGAAAAAGCGCTAGCATCCCTCTCGATGATCAAAACCTTTGAAAATCTATCTTTTACCTCTCTTTTTCCTATTTTCGGCCCTTTAAGGCAAGTTGCTAGGGCTAGGCCAAGGGCCGAATTCAACTAGGGCTTGCTATAAGACAACACTAGAGCTAATTTGGATACTTTTCATCTTGCTTGACTTTGCTAACTCAAAATCCAACCTTTCCTTTGGTGAAAATTGCCTAATTAGCGCTGACATCATCAACCCTAGTAAATTTAGGTCTCTTAAAACCCTAGTTCAGTGAAGGGCTTCAACTTAGGGATATTTGAAGGTTCGTCACTCCATTTGTTGATCATATCTTTCAAAGCAAACCTTTTCTCTATGTTTGCATGCATATATGTACCATTGTTAAACTACATCTTGAAACTCTAGGCTTCAAGTGCCATTTCCTTAGCTTTGTTATGGGTACGTCATTCCTTTATTCAAAGAATTGTTCTTAGTTCCAAGCAATGTTATCAAGACCGAAATGAATCGGTTTGAACCAGTCGGTCCGACTGTTTTGAGGCAAAAAGCGGTTTAGACTAGTGAATTGAATTGTTTTTGGGTCGGTAAAGTCATGGAGAATGTTGAAGAATGTAACTAGTGTTGGTCTTCATAATTGTATTTGAAATGTATTTATCAAAAGAAAGAAAAATAAATTTTATTATTAAATAAATTGGCTTATTAAAGCATGGGTTTCATGCTTGGGTCAATTGTTTTTAGGTCAAAGTTTCCATTGAAGACTTCTAGGGTTTATGTTAAGTGTCCTTGTCCATGTCACAATGCAAAGAACCCTTCTTGGGAATTATTTATCAAGAAAGAAAATTATTTTAATGTGAATTAGGTCAATTAGGCCTCCTACACTAAGTCGGCCTCAAGGAAGCAAGTGGGCCTCATTAGAAGAATTCGATCACCTAAGATGCCTATATAAGCAACAACTCAACTCATTTGGAGGACATCTCAAACAAGTTCGAATTGAAGTAGTTGGGAAGCAAAAAAGGTGCGAAGTTCAAGGCCGCTGGAATTGAAGTTTTTGGGTCTCTCTCTCTCTCTCATGTGCAACGAAATTCTGAAGTTACATCAAGGTCGACGCTGTGAAGTTGTTGGATCAAGGTCGAAGCTGCGAAGATGCTGCATCAAGGTCAAAGTTGTGAAGCTGCATCAGGGTCGAAGTTGTGAAGCTACTACACTGAAGCTATTGAAATTGCTAGATCGAAACTGCAGTCCTGAAGCTGGGTCGATGTTCTGTTGCTAAGCTGAAATTTTTGATTTGTTGTTGGGTTGAAGCTACTAGATAAGAAGAGACTACTAAATCATCTTGAAAGGCTGACTTGGTGGAGGAGGAAAGTTTGTTGGTCTAGGGTCTTGGTCTATCTCATTTGAATTATTGAAGGAAGAGCTCTTGACTGGGTTTTCCCCTATATAGGGGTTTTTCCCTGGTTATGCGCCTACATCTAGTGTCCTTAATCTTCGTGTTTTGGTTTTGGTAATTGCTTGATGAACTAAGATAAAATAACATAAAAAAAACAATAATAAATCAAAGAGTCACAAGTGATTATCAACAAGAGAAAATCTTTTTGCCTTTCCAATTTTCCAACATGGTATTAGAGTTAAGGTGAAGAATAAAAAAAAAGGAAGCTTGAAGATCTATTGAAGGAAAAATGAGATTGACATAAGATCATTAAAGGGATCATACAAGGGGATAAACCTACTATCTACAAGAACTATGTCTAACTCAATGAAGGGAGAAAACAAACTAGGAGCCTCCAACTTCAAAGCATGGAAAAATAGGATAGATCTCATCTTCAAGAAGAATAAAGTTTTGGATTTAGTTCGAGGAGAAGTCAAGAAGCCTACAGATGAATCAAATGAGGCAAAGAAAGTAAAGTTTAGAGAATCCGAAATATTGGCCATGAACCTAATAGTGGATGGAGTAAAGGACAACCTCATTCCATATATATCCAACATAGATTCTGCTCAAGAAATGTATGAGGCTCTATCCAAATTATTCACAATCAAGAACATTGGTCAAATTGCAAGCCTCAAGAATGAATTAAGAACTATTAAGATGACGAAGGACAATACTGTGGCATCCTTCTTTATAAGGATATCTAGAATCAAAGACGAACTTCAAGCAATAGATGAAATTGTACCAGAAAAAGATCTCGTGATTACTGCCCTTTTAGGACTACGAACATCATGGAGTGCCTTTGCATCAGGAATCAACAGTTGGAAGGATACTCCAACGTTCGAACAAATGTGGAATGCATGTAGTCAAGAAGAAGCCAAAATATCATTAGTAAGCAACAAGGAGGAGGATGAAGAGGAGAACATCTCAAATGGCTATTCCACTTATCACAAGAAAAAGGGAACCTTCAAGAAGTACAAAGGACCAAAGAAGAAAGTAGACCTATCAAAGATCGAATGTTACAATTGTCACAAGATGGGTCACTACAAAAGTCATTGTCCAAAGAGTCCAAGGAATAAGAAGAGAGATAGGGATCAAGAAAATATTGTCGATGAAGCTCCACCAAAGAAGAACAAGATGGAAGAATCTGAAGTCAAAGACTTATTTGCTAGGGACTCTATCCCTTACATATCCTTCTATTCTAAGTTTTGAATTGTTTTCCTTTATGTTTTGATTTCTAGAACTTGTAGGTCTAACATGTCTTGTTAAAACACCTTTTATTTTTAGTTGTAGGTTTCCCTCAAGATTGGATTAAGAGGGAGCCTCCACCAATTTACCAAAAGATAAGTATTATGTTCTTTGTTTCATCTTTTCATGTTTGGTTTCTCACATCAAGACTTGTTTGAATTATATGCTAATAACCTTTTATATTTTCCATGTTAGGAAAGCTTGCTGAATACTCAAGGGTTATGGAGGAGACTTCAAAGGATAAACTTGAAGCATGGAAAAAGATTTGCCCTTCAAGAATTGATGTCATACAAGGTTTGTTAAGGAACAACTCGAGGTATGTCTTAAACTATAAGCTTTGTTATAAAGTTCTCTTCATGCAAAAGGTACAATCATTCTTTCTTTTAAAATTTTCTTTACATTACTAACATTGTTATGTCTAGGGTTTTGAATCATAAAGATTCTTGTTAGGGTGATTAATCATTAGATTGAATCTACCCTCATTATATTATCATTCTTGTGGAACCCTAAAAAGGTTCACCATAAAACCCTAACCTAAGGGTATGTCAATGCTAATATGGAAACCTTAGTCTACTTACAGTTGTTGATGAAATCTAGAATTCCTATTCTTTTGACGTTTTGGTATTGTTATGATAAAATCCCTAGTATTTTAGGGTTTTCTATCCAAAGTTATGTATTGAATCCCTAGATCTTTAGGGTTTATGAGCAAAACCCTTATAATATCTATCGTAAGATCTTAGGATTGAAGCCCTAGGTGTGTGTTCGTCTGTCTTATTGAAACCCTGGCTTGGTCAAAATTGTTATATGTCTAACTGTAATGTATTGATATTTGTGTCTTGGGTTTACTTAGTAGATATTGTTGTATGCTTGTGCATGATTATGAAATCCTAGATATGTATATATGCTAACCTAATTGTTGATGCTCATAGTTTGTAAATTATAGGGTTTGTAACAAAGCCCTAGTAGAAGTTTGATATTCTAGGATATGATGATATTGTTTCCGATATGATGATTAAATCTAGGGTTTGCAACAAACCCTAGTAGAGTCTAAAATGTATAGTAGAATTGTTATTTGATTGAATCGTTGATATCTAAGGATTTGTGTCTCTAAGATGGAATCTAGGGTTTGTAATGGATCATAGTAGAATTTGTCATATATCTCTGAAAATAATATTGAGGCTAGATAAAATGAGACTGATTTCTTGATTAAGTCACTTTATGTTGTAGTCTAGGGTTTGTAACAAAACCCTAGCAAGAAGTTGAAGTTTAGAAGTATGTGTCTCTTGTTGATTATGAACCTAACTAAGTTTAGGTATTTGATGTCTAAAGTCTAATGCTTCCATTATTGTATTGACATGATTCTGATATAGTTAAATTCATGCTTTTGAATTTGGTTGTACTTGCTGTTTAAGTTGTGTAGGTACATAATCTTCAAGATGTTGGAGATATTCGTAAGTAAAGTTGACTTGATAATATTGGTAAACATGATGAAGAATGAAGATGATCAAGATGACCTTGATGTTGTAAAAATGAATGAAGCCATGATAGGTTCTCTGATGTTGATCTCCCCAAATTAAGAGGGAGGGCATATTATGATAGTCATGATGGATACCTTGAAGAAGAAATTGGAGAATGAATGAAAGTACTACAATGTATTGAGGATGTCTTGGTGTTGTTGAAGAAATGAAAGAAGAAAAACTTCTGACTAGTTGCATATGAATAACTTGATATAAGTGGCATCAGGATGATTGAAGACCCCGAAGGTTTGTGTTTACTTGTATGCATATTTGAAAGTTTATTACTAATTGGGATTTGTGCTTGTCTTTCCATAAACAGGTTGAACACTCTGCGAGCATGCTTGGACAAATGGATATATCTAGTTTATTAGGGAGAGATGAAGCATCTAATGGCAAATGCTTGGAGGCACATATGGCCGACCTATGTGTGTTTGATATCTAGATCCCGAAGAGGAAGAGTGGTGTTGGTCTTGGAGCTTTGACCTTGGATACACACCTAGATCCCTAGGTTGATGGTTAGTTAATAAACCTAATGGTACCTAGACCGACTGAAAGCTTTAGTCCATCTTAGTCCCACCCGGATATATTACCCTAGTTAGGAATTTACTTTGTAGCATTGAGTGTTCTGAACTCTTTGTAGTTCATTTTTGAGATCTTCCATGAACCGCTATAGATATAGGTAATTATGAATACCTCCCTAGTTAAGAGGGAGTGTTGAAGAATGTAACTAGTATCGGTCTTCATAATTATATTTGAAATGTATTTGTCGAAAGAAAGAAAAATAAATTTTATTATTAAATAAATTGGCTTATTAAATCATGGTTTTCATACTTGGGTCAATTGTTTTTAGGTCAAAGTCTCCATTGAAGACTTCTAGGGTTTGTGTTAAGTGTCTTTGTCCATGTCACAATGTAAGGAACCCTTCTTGGGAACTATTTATCAAGAAAGAAAATTATTTTAATGTAAATTACGTCAATTAGGCCTCCTCCACCCAAGTCGGCCTCAAGGAAGGACAAGTCAGCCTCGTTAGAAAAATTCGATCACCTAAAATGACTATATATAAGCAAAAACTCGACTCATTTGGAGGACATTCCATACATGTTCAAATTGAAGTAGCTGGGAAGCAGAAAAGGTGTGAAGTTCAAGAAGGAAGCTAGGTTTGAATTTTTTGGGTCTCTCTCTCTCTCATATGCAAGGAAATTCTGAAGCTGCATCAAGGTCGAAGTTGTGAAGTTGCTGCATCAAGGTCGAAGTTGTGAAGATGTTGCATCAAGGTCGAAGCTATGAAGCTGCATCAAGGTCGAAGTTGTGAAGCTTCTAGGTTGAAGCTATTTAAATTGCTAGATCGAAACTTCAGTCCTAAAGTTGTGTCGAAGTTCTCTTGCTAAGAAGCCGAAATTTCTGATTTGTTGTTGGGTTGAAGCTATTGGATAAGAAGAGACTACTAAATCATCTTGGAAGGCTGACTTGGTAGAGGAAGAAGGTTTGTTGGCCTAGGGTCTTGGTTTATCTCATTTGAATTACTGAAGGAAGAGTTCTTGACTGAGTTTCCCCTATATAGGGGTTTTTCCTCGCTGTGCGCCTACATCTGGTGTGCTTAATCTTCGTGTTTTGGTTTTGATAATTGCTTGATGAACTAAGATAAACGAAGAACATAAGAAAAACAATAATAACTCAAAGAAATCACGAGTAATTATCAACAAGAGAAAATTTTTTTGCCTGTCTAGTTTTCCAATAGAGAACACAACAAGTTGGGCCTATTTTGTTTTTTCTTTTATTTATTGTCTTCGTTGGGCACTAACTCACAATAGGTGCCTAATATGCAAGCCCATGGCCCTACTATTGTTATGCAATTCATTGTAATGTTAAATTATGTAAAAGTGACATTATCCTTTATCTTTTATTTTCATCCTTTTACTTAAATTTTTAACATTACAATGAAATAACTTGGGATGTTTGAGAGTGGTTCCAACCTCATTGGATTTCATATGGAGAAAGTACAATTTTAGATCTCACTAAACCATTTTTCAAGATTTCAGGGTTTGGGGAATTGCAATGTTTCCAATGGATTTTGTCATGTGTGAGGGTATCAAACTAGCATTTAATCGAGAGAACCAATCCCTCTATACCTTGATGTTAGTGGCATTGATTGTTGAACTCCTCTATCATGATCCTACTAAAAATGTAGCTATCACTCAAACAAAATATTGAATGACATGCTACCATTTTTTATCTTATTTTAATGCGTAGGAAGTGATATTGATGACAAAGATTCCAATACAGACAAATATTTTGATGATATGTAGGTATTTGTTGTAACATGATTTTTTTTTTGGATGCTAGAGGCCATCTCGGTCTTATTTTTGATGTATTTTTGGTTCAAAGATGGATTGCACTAGGTGTTATTTTGGTTATGTGCACCCTTACATGCTCTATAAATGAGAATTTTTTCTTATTTGTGTATAAATGGTTTAGATTCATATGGATGCACATGAATATATGTGGTTTTCTTTAAAATTTGAATATTTTATGTGTTTTTTATTGACCAGTTTTTTGGTTCGGTTTTTTTATTGGTTCCGGTCTGATTCTAACTGGTTCCCAGTCCAGGGGGTCTACCGGTTCGATGACCGGTCCGATTCTGATAACAATGGGTGTAAGTGAGAAGTGCCATTTGATCAAGCCTCCTCACATCACTTTGATCCTATCAATATAGAATATCTGTAAGCCTCCTCACATCACTTTGATCCTATCAACATAGAATATCTGTAAGCGATCTATACTGGGAAGCCTTCCGTGCGGTTAAATTCCACTAAAGAGCAGGAGATGGAGTGCTAAGGTGACAGTGGCAGCCACTTCATTTTTGCATTGGAATTTTGCCCTGCTAGACTTTGAGGCAACAGGTTACAACTCAAAAAACGGAAAGATAAATATGATCAGAAGTGCAGAAATGGAAAAAACATTTTTCTGAAACTTTTGCTTTGGGTTTTTCTGCAATGATGCAGAATACTATGCAAACGTGACAGATTTCCTCCAAATTGTCACTTTATATTAAGCATAACGTGAGAATTGTATATTGCTCAGAGTAAATTTTGTTCTTATAAGCCGAATAGAAACACATCAAATTCACAAATATGTTGAAAGGAAAAAAATGTAAGTTAGGGGGCACGTAAGTCAGAACAACATTTGAGCCTCATTATTTTTATTGATTATTCACTGATGCTACTGCAATGCAATCAAAGTAGCTTTTAGACATGTTTTGTCCTCAGTTCTTGCAGAATTCGGCAGACACTAACATTTGATTTCTAAATATTTTACAGAGTGGTCAAGAGACAGATTTTGTTTTGGTTTCTTGTACAGGATCTGGTATTGAACCTAGTACAAGAGAGAAAGTTCTTAAAGCCAAGCAGGTTATGATTGTACTTGAATATTTTCCTCTCTTTCCAAACTGATTGAATGGTCAAAATATTTTCACGGCTCTTGCAGCTCTTCCAGTTAGATGCTTAGATTTAATTTGATGTTGTTGAATTTTGGAAGGCTGGCGAGAAGACACTGAGAATATCTGGCCTTGGCTACACAATAATTCGACCAGGCCCACTTCTGGTATAATATATTTTGTCTTTGCTTGGTTTGTAATTTTGCCTGTTAATCTCATTATAAATTTTCAGTGAAATAACTCAGCATTGAATAATTATCTTCAATATCTGCGTGAGAACTTTAGGTGGTTATAACTGCATACAAATCATGAAACGTGGCATCAAAAACTTATTAAACCTGGCTCATGACAATTTCAGGAAGAGCCTGGAGGCCAGCATGCACTTGTGTTTGATCAAGGAAACAGGATTACACAGGTTAGAAATTCAACATTACAATCTCTTGCAGGCTCTGATAATATCAATATTTCTGGTCATTCAAGGGTAAAGACATTTACATTTCTCCCTATGGTTATAGGGGATAAGTTGTGCAGATGTAGCAGATATTTGTGTAAAGGCCTTGCATGATTCAACTGCAAGGAACAAGAGCTTTGACGTGAGTACCTACTCTTGAATGCCTAATGTTATTTGTGCATTTTTATTTCCATTTGGGTTAATATGCACGGCTTTTCATTTTTCTCAGGTCTGCTATGAGTATGTTGTAGAGCAGGGGCAAGGACTTTATGAACTGGTAAGCACAGTCAATATCTCAGCACCTTCTACACTAAGAAGTAGCATGAACACTCTGTTTGAGTGATCAAGGCCTAATAGAAGAAACAGCCATGTTGATATCGGTGGCCTACCTTCTTCAATGGCATTGACATTGTTTTGTATGCTTGTGGCAGGTTGCCCATCTACCAGACAAATCAAATAACTATTTGACTCCAGCTCTTTCTGTTTTGGAGAAGAACACTTGACATCAAAACAAGCATGGAAATATAGCCATCTATAGCTCCTTTGTCAACAATTTGGCATTCTTACGTAACTACAATACTAGTCTGGACTGTATAGGTTTCTTATTATTCTTTCTCAAATCATGAGTAGCCTGGAAAGTCAATCAGGCTTCAATCTCATACTTGGTCGTGGTTTACGCCAAGCAATTGCATCTATAAGCCTTCTATTGTTCCTCATTGTACTTATAACCAACCAGCATCTATTTGATCATCCATTATGAGAGTCATCTGAATTCCCACGTTGAGGAGCTGCCTCTTAGTTGTGCCTGATTAACATTGACTTAGCATCAATGTATTTCACCTATAGTGATTGCAATGGTTTTGTTTCAGTGATCCTAGTGTATAGGAGAAGATCCATCAGAAATTTTCAGGCATAAAGAGAAGACAAAAGAAAAGTCGAATCAATCCTGAGTTGGCAACAATGCTTTCTGCTGCAGTGTAATTTCTCTTTATGGAAATCTTTCCAAATTGAAATTCAACTACCAAATCAGTTTTGTTTCCAATTTTCTTTTACTTGCATATATGCAAGCATCAAGATTTAGTTTCCTTTTTCGGAAACAAAAACATGGCACTTAGTGAAACAATTTTGTTATCAGACATTGCAAGCATCAAGATTAGTTTCCTTTTTCGGAAACAAAAACATGGCACTTAGTGAAACAATTTTGTTATCAGACATTGTGAAGTTAAAAGACATTGCCCCCAGTTCTTGTTTTACATTGTTCCATTATTCCAATGGAATATTAACCTCTATTAAGAGTAAAGTACTTTTGAGACAGAATAAAAACATGCCATAAGCTTAATACTGCAATATTATACAAATAAACACAATTTCCATCATTCTAACAGATTGTAATTGCAAGATACTCGACACATATGGCATGAGCCCTGAGGGTCCACGTGATGAGTTTTCCGAGGCTATAGGGCGTAAATAACGTACATTGCATAACCAATACAAGCCCACGACGCAGAATGATTTCTCCACTAATGCACAATCGGCCTACCCAGTTAACTTATCTAACTGCATCTATGAAGATAGTGAACCCGCGAAGTATGATCCTTGTGGGCCTACACAATACAATTATTTTGGGCTAGCAAGGTGCAAGGTGCAAGAGACCTGCATTAAGTAACTAATATGGACTAGAAGGCAATATCAATCCCCACTGTTATTAGCCAAATATGAAATCAGATTATTATAATTAAAATCTGAAATTAAGTCTGTTATTAGCCACTGTAATGATCCCAAGGACATTGACAGATTCTAATTTTGTATGAAGAAGGGTAAATGTTCTATGAATTTGAACTTTTCAGGTTTGTAATCACTAGAATTTGGCTACGCAATCTTTGCCAAATTTGCAATTTTTGGATTTGATAAAAGTGTTATTTTTAACCCAAAAATGGGTGCAGCACTCTGAAGACCTCCATTCCAACAGGATTGTATAAATGTTCAACAGGATTGTGTAGTGCAGCACTCTGAAGTCCATTCGAACAGGATTTGTATAAATGTTCAACAGGATTGTGTAATATTAACATTTGCTATTTGCAATTCCTCAAAATTCAAAATAATTCTTGTCAGATTATTAGGTTAAGATAACCAGTATCCCTTCATGTTATTTTAAGCACCTGGAAAAGAACAAATTTGTAGAATGACTAAACTATGGAAATTTGTATAGCAGATGTATTATAGCAGATCGTACTAGGTAGCACGAACCTAGAGGGTTATGATATTGTTAATAGCAAACTTAGGTACAACAGATTGATAACAACATGAATGACCTTAGCTAAACAATAATTAGCAGATTATATTGGTTTAAGAGATGAGTTTGAAAGTAGCATATTCTTCCATTCTATCACAGCAAACTGAGAGGTTATTAGGACAAATTATGGAAACTGCTATGGCAAAACTCCCAAATAGGAATTACTAATTTTATTTATTTATTTAATTAATTGCACTGAGAACTATTTATTTAATTGATTGCACTGAGAACTCTTAATGCCTGGGAGTGGAAAGGATCTCTGTGTCCATGGGCAACGACATTGCTAATAAAATAAACTGAAAAAAGAGGAGTCCAACATCCAATGTCAAAAAAATATTGCTTTGTTATTTCTTCTAATTATTTATAGTGATGCTCAAAAATAAACAAGCACACAGTCATCTTGGTTCTGGATCTTTCATGTCACTACAGGTTTGCACTTCGTTTTTTTAACATTTTTAACTGCTTAATAGATCTAGTGTGAATATATGCCTGTTGAATGCCAACTCATAGAATATCCCATAGAAATATGGACCACAATTTACTTTCCCATGGACTTCAAACAAAAGAACGAAAATCTCTATAAAATGGAAGGCAATAATGTTTCTAGTTGAGAAGAATAATTATTTGAGGCGAAAAAAGAAACTATTATATATTCATCTAAAGTCCTAATTGTTTCGAGTTGCAAGAGTTTTTCCGTTATTTTTCCTCAACTTTGTTGACTGCTTAATCCATCTATGCTTGTTGGATGCCAACTCAATTGTAAAGTATAACGGCAATAAGGACCACGATTTATTTTTTCACGGGCTACTGGCAATAAAACAAGACTTTCCATGAAAACGGAAGGCAGAAGGGGGTTTAGGCTGAGGAGAAGTCGTGTTTGTTTGCTTCATTCCCTAATGTCAAACCACATAAGGTTAGGATATGGAAGGAAGCCTTATAAATCTTTCTCCAATTGCTTCACTTATCACTCTTTTCTCTTTTCTGTTTTTATAAAACCAGAACGATAGCATTATATTAATAAAAATCTGCGGTATCGACGCAACAGTTACATCAAAGGAGGGCAATTCCCATTAATTGACTAAACTTCTGTCTTTGGAATGACCAATGGGTAATAAATATGAACTCTTTTATCTATAGGAATATAGACACCAAAATACTTAAATTTGACAATGTGTGTAGCACATACTGTCAGAAGGAGGATTACATCCCCAGGTCCTGTTCCCCAAAATGTGGAGAAATTGGAATGTTCAGATCAGGTAGGACTTGATCTGTAAGACAATATATAGTCTTGCTTGAGGATGAGGGTTCCAAGTGCCGCTTGTTGAGGGAATTCTACAACTCTTCAACCTGCTGATGAAGGCTGGATAATTTGTCCTCGGTTCTGCACATGATTGTCCAAGACGAACAACTCCACAGTGGTGGTCATGTTGGAGACCCGTTGATTATGTCTGAGTTGTAAGGAAAGGAATTCTTCGTCGACTTGAGAAATCCGTTCTATAATCTGTTGATACTACCTGTTAGGTTGACGAAGCATGATTGTGGCTACCCACTTGTACCGACTTGTATCAGAAATTAGCCAAATCTTTAAGCCAAATACAAAAGGAGCCTACCCCCACCCCTCGCCCCCCTGCCCGAAGGAATCTCTGATGCTTCCTTAGAGGATCAGGGCTAACCTGACTAGACCAACTCCGAAGAGCACAAAATAAGAAGACTGTCACCTGGAACAGATTGATTCCTACCAACTGCTGATTGATATTTTCAACCTTGAAATAGATCCGTTCCAAGTGTTGTGTAATGTCAATCGGGAGTGCATAGAGCTTGTACATCCCTTAAAGGCATATACCATCACTGACAACTCTGGTGCAGGGAAATGAAAAGACACCTATTTTCTTCCAATGCTTTCCAGACTTCAACATCTGTCACAGTATAGAGTTTCTGAACCAGGAAATTATGTAAGCCAATGACCCGCAATGCTTATCCCAGTGAATTATCCCACTCTCATGGCACAGAATAGTGTTCACATCACATCACTGTTGCCGTTTCTTATGCCAGTAGCTTCCTAATGACGCCGACCACACCAAGAAATTCCTAATATGGAGATTAAAAGCACCACGAAAATTGACCAAATTCGACCAATCCAGTCTGCCCTAGTGCAATATAACCCACAAAATACAAGATGCCAATTTTAACAAAGGGATAAACCAGATAATTTTCAGACAGGTAAGGTTGATGGGAAATGGCTGACTGATCCATTTGATCTTCCGAAGTCCATTTCTGGGAATGCAACTTATCCTCCAGAATTTATGGAGTGCCCATTGATCCTGAGTCGCCTCCTCATCATTACTACGCCACTCCTGCGTTCTCTCCGCCTTCAATTTCACACACAGCACAACTCTTGAACGGCACTGCCATCCCAAACAGACGATGAACCCATAAATATGGCAAGGATGAAAATTACTTCCAGGTACAGAAGTCATTTCAGAAAAGCACCTGATGACCTCCGTTTGCACAAGAGGAGCGAAACTTGCCATGAAATGCCTGTCATAACCAGGTGAGAAAACTGCTGACACACCCCAAGGGCGATTCCTATTTCCACCTCCATAGCAAAGTTAATGCTATGGAGGTACCCTCTGACAGCCCGACGACCACCATCCACCATGCATCATATTTCCATCCATCATCGGTCTCCGGCATCCCTCTCCGGCTGCCCATCTGCGCCCCGGCGACCCTGCCCGCAGCTCAAATCGTATTGATTACAGATTGATCAAATCGCAGCCACCCTCAAATCGATCGTATTGATTACAGATTGATCAAATCGCAGCCACCCTCAAATCGATCGTATTGATTACAGATTGATCAAATCGTATTGATGACATATTAATCAAATACGGCGCGTGGCCTCCACTCACTCAAATCATATTAATTCCCGGGAGAGCTCATTTACAGATGGCAAGAATGCGACCACCCTCCTCCCGCCTTCAAAACCCTTCCTGCTCCGCGGCAAACAGAACAAAACCTGCAAAACCGAACAGAACATTATCTGCGAACCGCTGCAAAACCATTCTGCGAACAGCTGCAAAACCATTATGCGAACCGAGGAGCGTTCAATTCAATACCTGGAGGAGCTGCGGCTGGCAAGGTTAGTGCCGAATTCTTGGTGAATTTTGTAATATCTTCTTGTAATAATATCTTATACGTTCATGTGTAAATTTGTTTTCCGTCGGTCGCCATTGAAGGCCTCGAGCTGTGCCCTCTATAATCTTTAAACGATTTTCCCAACTCAAAGGATTCCTTATCTCTCCTGTAGATCTCCAAAAAAATATTTGCAAGCTTCAATACAGATAATATTTGAATGCTTCAATACATGTAATTGAACCAATACAACTTTTTTTTTTAACGAACAACTTGAATCGCTAAAACCACAGCTTTAATGAGAACAGCTTACCAAACAAATGCTTGTCAAGACTGTTATTTGACATAAATTCATAAACCAGCAAGCGTTCATGCCCTCGCGTGCAACATCCAAACAAACGAACAAGATTACGGTGACGGGCGCTGCTGATGAGCCTCGCTTCTGTGAGAAACTCCTGTGCGGCTTCAGTAGTCTGATGCCTTCCATTCAGTTTTTTAATCGCAACTTCCCTCCCATCCGGAACTCTTCCCTGCTCGTCTAAATAATTAGAATCCATCTGCAAATAATCCATATAATTGAACAGACTCATTGTTTCTTTCAAAGTTCCCGGTAGAATTTTTCAGAAACTCGTAATCGAAAACCTCAAAGCTTTCCTTAACCGCAGTTAGGTTGTCATCTGCACACAGTATTTCTCACAACGATTAAATAAGACCAAGTCAAAGAAATCCGGAAAATGTAGTTTGGATTCTGGAAGCCCTAATAGTGATGATAAATCACCTGGTCGACTGCAACTCTTCCATTGTCTACTTCGTCGACATAACAGTACGAAACACACCACTGCAACCAGCACTGCTCCGCCAACGCTGACTGACAATTTGGTCACTAGTTTTGAAAGCTGATGGCGAGGAGGGCCGAAGATGGAAAACCGAAGGGAAAGCTGATGGACGGGTTAAATAAGGGCGTCGATATGCATGAAGCTGAGAGACGGGTGGATGATTTGAGCAACCTGGCAGACAAGGGCGATGGCATTCCTGCATGGAAAAGGACGTGGAGGAGCGAGCAGCTGGCAAGGGAGGCTTCCTGATTGGGCGGTTTAATCGCTGATTGCCAGTTGTCGTTGTCCGGAGGTCATCGTCTCTAGGTCATTGCCGCTTATAGCCAGTTGATCATAGCCTTGGTATTGCCAGTTATCGTTGCCAATAGAGCGAGGCGTCATAGAGTGTTGTCGTTGCTGCTACATAGTAGGTTGTAAATATTTAAATATATAAATTGAGTTTATTAATAATTTAATTTATATGATTAAATTAATTTTGAAATTTTGTAATGTAATATGTATAATTATTATATTAATATTGGTTAAAAATTTAATTTATATTATATAAATAAAAATTATGAGTTAATTATTAATTTAAACAACTCACCAAGTTGGAATAACCTCTGCAAGGTAGTTCCGATAACACAGTTAAGAGAACAAACTATCGAGCTCAGTTAGACAAACATGGTAGGTTAAACAATAAGAATTTAGTAGCAAAACCGAGCAAATCTCTATCGGAATGAATTGGTGAAATGAGATAATGTTTTGGCAAAGGGAAGGTTGATATGACCACCATTGGATCAAAATGAATAAATTCCAACCATTGATTAAATACCTGGGGGCTAACCATAGATTGCATGTGAAGTCATCTGGACTCGTGTAGGGGGACCAATAGATAAGCCCCATATAATCAAAGTTATACTGTGTTTATTCCATATTATGGCATGTATAATAAAGAAAAGTACTTTGGGAAACCATCAAATAATGCCTGTGGTGGAACGCTAGTATAAATAATAACATAAAGTTTGTTAAGTTGGTTCAAATCACCGTTGCATACATCAAAACTATATTTCACCATTTTTAGATAGGAACTTAGGACATATAAGATATATGTCACAGAAAGGAAACACGCCTATATACATACCAAGTAAGAAACAATGTGTATCTACCAGAGGAACTTAGGTTAAAAATGGTTAAACCCTATTTTATATTTATTATATATAAAGGTGTGTGAAGAAATGTTAAAGGGCTATAAAGCCTTGTTAAAATAACTAAAG
Source organism: Pinus tabuliformis (assembly GCA_031772625.1). Taxonomy (NCBI): domain Eukaryota; kingdom Viridiplantae; phylum Streptophyta; class Pinopsida; order Pinales; family Pinaceae; genus Pinus; species Pinus tabuliformis. The sequence goes on from CM062813.1 coordinate 2,815,185, forward strand.
GGAAAAAACAAACATCTATGTAGTTAAGGAAGCCAGGGAAAAGAAAAGTTGAAGAAATTAAAGAAGGAATAGAACTAAATAATTAAATAACAAAAGCTTAACATAATGTTATTTTGTTGAATCTGGAAGGAAGCCAGAAAGAAAAGAAAAAAAAAAAAAAAAAAGTTGAAGAACTTGAAGAAGGAATAAAACTAAATAATTAGATAACAAAAGCTTAACTAATTTTATTTTCTTGAATCTGATCTTCTCTTCTATGACTAAAATTAAAGAGAGACAAAATATGGAAAAATTGAGCATCTCTCACTCAACCTCTAGATTCACTAGCATGAAAGTAGATACATTTAAGGTATTACAAATCAGCTAAAGAGTTGGGACAAATTCCTGATAAATACGATCTACATCTTAAATAAATCTCACAACTTGACTAAGAAACCATAATCTCAACAAACATATGAAAATACAACGAGAATGTACGAGTTTGAAGTAAATTTACTTTTTCGTTTCATAATAAAAAAATCCCAAAGTGACACTGACCAACCACCGTATATTTAGCTTATATCTATTCACTTTGTTAACTGGAAAAATTTATATTTATGTGTTGACATTATTTAACTCTTTTCATTATTTATGTGTTGAGTTTTTATCATCTACATAAAAAGTTTAGTTGCAACAAATAGATATGTTTTTTGTCCAGTAACGTATTATATATAGCGTTTAAAATGTATTTTAGTGTTTATTCTATTATTATGTTGTTCTTTTTAGATTATGGTATATGGAGAGCATTAGTGTCTTTACTCTCCTCGTTATATTTGCAGGAAAAAAATATGTCCTATAAAAAAATGGCATCCTATTTTGCCTTTGTTGGAGAATCCATAGAGCCCTCCCCCATGGAGTGTGCAGGTTACGAGCAGTATGTGCATCTCCCCGAGCTCAGTGCCATGTGGAAATTCAAGGAATGGCCTGGTTGGTCTAGAGAGGGGTTGGTAAAGGCTGCCTTACAGTCATTGGAGATTACTTTTCAGTTTGTTTCGTCTGTGCTCTGTGACACAAGGACTTACATTGACAAAGAGGAATGGAAGAGAAGGCTTGAATCCTTAATTAGTTCCCAGATTGAGTTGATTTCAATGATTTGTGAAAATGACAAGCAGGTTCCCACTCTTCAGTTGTCAGTAAGTAGTGGTGTTCTCTCATGGAAAGTTTTCCATGAGGTATGGCAGAGACCTGGTGCTTTACCTGTGGTTAGCAGAACAAGTGAAGAGAGCTTACTTCCTCGTTTGGGTACATGGAAAAGCGCTGAAGCTATGGTTTCTAGAATATGGCTTGCCATTGAAGGCCATATGCAGAGGACTCCCTTCACTTTAGGTCTGGGGGAACCAAATATGTCAGGTAAGCCTCTTCTTGAATATGATAGAATCTGCAAGCCAAGATATTTGCACTCTTTAAAACAACATAAACAGTTCCATAATCTAGAAGATGCCAAACTTTGCAATGTCCTCCAGATCTTTGAGGCGTGGGTATTTGTAGGCCAAGAATTGTTGCAGAGAGTATATGAAAGAATAGACTCTGGGGATTTCGTAGGAGCATCCGCAGACTGTTGGATGGTTGAAAGGATGTGGAACATGCTCACAGAAATTGTGAATTTGCTTCTAGTGATGGACCCAGATGATTTCCTTTGCCTTAAACACCAGTTGGCAATTAGTAGCACTAGTACACTTGCAGGCGCATATTGCCTTCGGTCTGCCCCCCTTAGAGACCTTACAAATGCATGCAAGGAACTAAGGCATCTGGTGCCCAAAGTCATCGGTGTTGAGGCTGATCCAAAGGGTGGACCAAGGGTCCAGGAGGCACTTATGCATTTGTTTCATTCACATGGACTGCGCTCACATAACACTTCAGGTGCTTACCATGTTGCAACAATACATGTTCTGTTGGCCTTCCAGGCAATAGAAGCAGCGGTGAAAAGGTTTTTCTTCTCATATCAGCAGCTGGTAGTAACAACCATGGGTAGCACTGAAATGAAGGGTCCATCATATCTAGGTGCTTGTGATGCCCTACGTCATATATATTTTGAACCACCTTATTTCCCTAGTGTGGATGGTGCAAAGACATTTTTGGGTTACTATTGGCACTAAAAGTTACAACTATGGTGGATGGTACACTGGAAGATCTACAGACAAATCAAGTGAAGTGTACAAGAGAAAGAATAGTGCCTTGAGTTTTTCAATGTATTACCCCAAATTCATACATACACTTTTTACATTGACAGTTTTGAGTACTATACGTAGAATTATATTGGATATAGGATTAGACTCATTTTTGTTCATCCCCATCAGTAGGACCAATCAATAGAACAGTGGTAGAAATTTGGGATTTTTTTTTTCCCTCTCCAACATGGATAGGATACTAAGGATTCATAGTGTGCAATTCCTCCTTCGTTAAATAGTGTATGAGATTGTCCAAAATTAAAAAGGTAATTATTAAAATTATTAAATTTTACGAGTTGTTTCTTTTTTTAATTCTTTACCTAAATTTTATGATGGATTTAATGATATTTATATAATTCATTATAAATTTTAACATGAAATGTAGTTTAATGCTGTTATTTTTATATGTTTTTTTAAGATTTTTTTATTCAGTGTGTGAAACTGAGATAATTTTAATTTTAATTTGTTAAGTTTATTTAATGGAATGCATCATAATTTTTTTAGATTATTGAATTTATTTAATGGAATGTATCATAAAAAATTTAATGTATTAAATCTATATCATATTCAAGCTACATTCCTACCATAAATATCCACTCATTTCCAAAGTTTTGAGAAAAAATATTAGATAATGCAGTTCAGATTGACTAATAACATATAATTAGTATAGTTTTTTATCTCTACATTTATTTTACAAAGTACTCTGATACTTCTTCATACTCTACTTTAATTTTCTTGCACATGGCCTTGTGTTATTGCTTAAGATGTCATTTAATTTAACTGAATTTATGGTAAAGGTATAAATTTTGCCTTTAGTTCTTCAATACAAATTTGTTTTAATGAGATTGTAAATTTTAGTCAAATTATTTCTAGTATTTTAGATATATACTATTTATAAAATTTGACTAGAAATAATTTGACTAAAATTTACAATCTCATTAAAACAAATTTGTATTGAAGAACTAAAGGCAAAATTTATACCTTTACCATAAATTCAGTTAAATTAAATGACATCTTAAGCAATAACACAAGGCCATGTGCAAGAAAATTAAAGTAGAGTATGAAGAAGTATCAGAGTACTTTGTAAAATAAATGTAGAGATAAAAAACTATACTAATTATATGTTATTAGTCAATCTGAACTGCATTATCTAATATTTTTTCTCAAAACTTTGGAAATGAGTGGATATTTATGGTAGGAATGTAGCTTGAATATGATATAGATTTAATACATTAAATTTTTTATGATACATTCCATTAAATAAATTCAATAATCTAAAAAAATTATGATGCATTCCATTAAATAAACTTAACAAATTAAAATTAAAATTATCTCAGTTTCACACACTGAATAAAAAAATCTTAAAAAAACATATAAAAATAACAGCATTAAACTACATTTCATGTTAAAATTTATAATGAATTATATAAATATCATTAAATCCATCATAAAATTTAGGTAAAGAATTAAAAAAAGAAACAACTCGTAAAATTTAATAATTTTAATAATTACCTTTTTAATTTTGGACAATCTCATACACTATTTAACGAAGGAGGAATTGCACACTATGAATCCTTAGTATCCTATCCATGTTGGAGAGGGAAAAAAAAAATCCCAAATTTCTACCACTGTTCTATTGATTGGTCCTACTGATGGGGATGAACAAAAATGAGTCTAATCCTATATCCAATATAATTCTACGTATAGTACTCAAAACTGTCAATGTAAAAAGTGTATGTATGAATTTGGGGTAATACATTGAAAAACTCAAGGCACTATTCTTTCTCTTGTACACTTCACTTGATTTGTCTGTAGATCTTCCAGTGTACCATCCACCATAGTTGTAACTTTTAGTGCCAATAGTAACCCAAAAATGTCTTTGCACCATCCACACTAGGGAAATAAGGTGGTTCAAAATATATATGACGTAGGGCATCACAAGCACCTAGATATGATGGACCTTTCATTTCAGTGCTACCCATGGTTGTTACTACCAGCTGCTGATATGAGAAGAAAAACCTTTTCATCGCTGCTTCTATTGCCTGGAAGGCCAACAGAACATGTATTGTTGCAACATGGTAAGCACCTGAAGTGTTATGTGAGCGCAGTCCATGTGAATGAAACAAATGCATAAGTGCCTCCTGGACCCTTGGTCCACCCTTTGGATCAGCCTCAACACCGATGACTTTGGGCACCAGATGCCTTAGTTCCTTGCATGCATTTGTAAGGTCTCTAAGGGGGGCAGACCGAAGGCAATATGCGCCTGCAAGTGTACTAGTGCTACTAATTGCCAACTGGTGTTTAAGGCAAAGGAAATCATCTGGGTCCATCACTAGAAGCAAATTCACAATTTCTGTGAGCATGTTCCACATCCTTTCAACCATCCAACAGTCTGCGGATGCTCCTACGAAATCCCCAGAGTCTATTCTTTCATATACTCTCTGCAACAATTCTTGGCCTACAAATACCCACGCCTCAAAGATCTGGAGGACATTGCAAAGTTTGGCATCTTCTAGATTATGGAACTGTTTATGTTGTTTTAAAGAGTGCAAATATCTTGGCTTGCAGATTCTATCATATTCAAGAAGAGGCTTACCTGACATATTTGGTTCCCCCAGACCTAAAGTGAAGGGAGTCCTCTGCATATGGCCTTCAATGGCAAGCCATATTCTAGAAACCATAGCTTCAGCGCTTTTCCATGTACCCAAACGAGGAAGTAAGCTCTCTTCACTTGTTCTGCTAACCACAGGTAAAGCACCAGGTCTCTGCCATACCTCATGGAAAACTTTCCATGAGAGAACACCACTACTTACTGACAACTGAAGAGTGGGAACCTGCTTGTCATTTTCACAAATCATTGAAATCAACTCAATCTGGGAACTAATTAAGGATTCAAGCCTTCTCTTCCATTCCTCTTTGTCAATGTAAGTCCTTGTGTCACAGAGCACAGACGAAACAAACTGAAAAGTAATCTCCAATGACTGTAAGGCAGCCTTTACCAACCCCTCTCTAGACCAACCAGGCCATTCCTTGAATTTCCACATGGCACTGAGCTCGGGGAGATGCACATACTGCTCGTAACCCGCACACTCCATGGGGGAGGGCTCTATGGATTCTCCAACAAAGGCAAAATAGGATGCCATTTTTTTATAGGACATATTTTTTTCCTGCAAATATAACGAGGAGAGTAAAGACACTAATGCTCTCCATATACCATAATCTAAAAAGAACAACATAATAATAGAATAAACACTAAAATACATTTTAAACGCTATATATAATACGTTACTGGACAAAAAACATATCTATTTGTTGCAACTAAACTTTTTATGTAGATGATAAAAACTCAACACATAAATAATGAAAAGAGTTAAATAATGTCAACACATAAATATAAATTTTTCCAGTTAACAAAGTGAATAGATATAAGCTAAATATACGGTGGTTGGTCAGTGTCACTTTGGGATTTTTTTATTATGAAACGAAAAAGTAAATTTACTTCAAACTCGTACATTCTCGTTGTATTTTCATATGTTTGTTGAGATTATGGTTTCTTAGTCAAGTTGTGAGATTTATTTAAGATGTAGATCGTATTTATCAGGAATTTGTCCCAACTCTTTAGCTGATTTGTAATACCTTAAATGTATCTACTTTCATGCTAGTGAATTTAGAGGTTGAGTGAGAGATGCTCAATTTTTCCATATTTTGTCTCTCTTTAATTTTAGTCATAGAAGAGAAGATCAGATTCAAGAAAATAAAATTAGTTAAGCTTTTGTTATCTAATTATTTAGTTTTATTCCTTCTTCAAGTTCTTCAACTTTTTTTTTATTTTCTTTTCTTTCTGGCTTCCTTCCAGATTCAACAAAATAACATTATGTTAAGCTTTTGTTATTTAATTATTTAGTTCTATTCCTTCTTTAATTTCTTCAACTTTTCTTTTCCCTGGCTTCCTTAACTACATAGATGTTTGTTTTTTCCCTTTAGTTATTTTAACAAGGCTTTATAGCCCTTTAACATTTCTTCACACACCTTTATATATAATAAATATAAAATAGGGTTTAACCATTTTTAACCTAAGTTCCTCTGGTAGATACACATTGTTTCTTACTTGGTATGTATATAGGCGTGTTTCCTTTCTGTGACATATATCTTATATGTCCTAAGTTCCTATCTAAAAATGGTGAAATATAGTTTTGATGTATGCAACGGTGATTTGAACCAACTTAACAAACTTTATGTTATTATTTATACTAGCGTTCCACCACAGGTATTATTTGATGGTTTCCCAAAGTACTTTTCTTTATTATACATGCCATAATATGGAATAAACACAGTATAACTTTGATTATATGGGGCTTATCTATTGGTCCCCCTACACGAGTCCAGATGACTTCACATGCAATCTATGGTTAGCCCCCAGGTATTTAATCAATGGTTGGAATTTATTCATTTTGATCCAATGGTGGTCATATCAACCTTCCCTTTGCCAAAACATTATCTCATTTCACCAATTCATTCCGATAGAGATTTGCTCGGTTTTGCTACTAAATTCTTATTGTTTAACCTACCATGTTTGTCTAACTGAGCTCGATAGTTTGTTCTCTTCACTGTGTTATCGGAACTACCTTGCAGAGGTTATTCCAACTTGGTGAGTTGTTTAAATTAATAATTAACTCATAATTTTTATTTATATAATATAAATTAAATTTTTAACCAATATTAATATAATAATTATACATATTACATTACAAAATTTCAAAATTAATTTAATCATATAAATTAAATTATTAATAAACTCAATTTATATATTTAAATATTTACAACCTACTATGTAGCAGCAACGACAACACTCTATGACGCCTCGCTCTATTGGCAACGATAACTGGCAATACCAAGGCTATGATCAACTGGCTATAAGCGGCAATGACCTAGAGACGATGACCTCCGGACAACGACAACTGGCAATCAGCGATTAAACCGCCCAATCAGGAAGCCTCCCTTGCCAGCTGCTCGCTCCTCCACGTCCTTTTCCATGCAGGAACGCCATCGCCCTTGTCTGCCAGGTTGCTCAAATCATCCACCCGTCTCTCAGCTTCATGCATATCGACGCCCTTATTTAACCCGTCCATCAGCTTTCCCTTCGGTTTTCCATCTTCGGCCCTCCTCGCCATCAGCTTTCAAAACTAGTGACCAAATTGTCAGTCAGCATTGGCGGAGCAGTGCTGGTTGCGGTGGTGTGTTTCGTACTGTTATGTCGACGAAGTAGACAATGGAAGAGTTGCAGTCGACCAGGTGATTTATCATCACTATTAGGGCTTCCAGAATCCAAACTACATTTTCCGGATTTCTTTGACTTGGTCTTATTTAATCGTTGTGAGAAATACTGTGTGCAGATGACAACCTAACTGCGGTTAAGGAAAGCTTTGAGGTTTTCGATTACGAGTTTCTGAAAAATTCTACCGGGAACTTTGAAAGAAACAATGAGTCTGTTCAATTATATGGATTATTTGCAGATGGATTCTAATTATTTAGACGAGCAGGGAAGAGTTCCGGATGGGAGGGAAGTTGCGATTAAAAAACTGAATGGAAGGCATCAGACTACTGAAGCCGCACAGGAGTTTCTCACAGGAGCGAGGCTCATCAGCAGCGCCCGTCACCGTAATCTTGTTCGTTTGTTTGGATGTTGCACGCGAGGGCATGAACGCTTGCTGGTTTATGAATTTATGTCAAATAACAGTCTTGACAAGCATTTGTTTGGTAAGCTGTTCTCATTAAAGCTGTGGTTTTAGCGATTCAAGTTGTTCGTTAAAAAAAAAAAGTTGTATTGGTTCAATTACATGTATTGAAGCATTCAAATATTATCTGTATTGAAGCTTGCAAATATTTTTTTGGAGATCTACAGGAGAGATAAGGAATCCTTTGAGTTGGGAAAATCGTTTAAAGATTATAGAGGGCACAGCTCGAGGCCTTCAATGGCGACCGACGGAAAACAAATTTACACATGAACGTATAAGATATTATTACAAGAAGATATTACAAAATTCACCAAGAATTCGGCACTAACCTTGCCAGCCGCAGCTCCTCCAGGTATTGAATTGAACGCTCCTCGGTTCGCAGAATGGTTTTGCAGCTGTTCGCAGAATGGTTTTGCAGCTGTTCGCAGATAATGTTCTGTTCGGTTTTGCAGGTTTTGTTCTGTTTGTCGCGGAGCAGGAAGGGTTTTGAAGGCGGGAGGAGGGTGGTCGCATTCTTGCCATCTGTAAATGAGCTCTCCCGGGAATTAATATGATTTGAGTGAGTGGAGGCCACGCGCCGTATTTGATTAATATGTCATCAATACGATTTGATCAATCTGTAATCAATACGATCGATTTGAGGTTGGCTGCGATTTGATCAATCTGTAATCAATACGATCGATTTGAGGGTGGCTGCGATTTGATCAATCTGTAATCAATACGATTTGAGCTGCGGGCAGGGTCGTCGGGGCGCAGATGGGCAGCCGGAGAGGGATGCCGGAGACCGGAGACCGATGATGGATGGAAATATGATGCATGGTGGATGGTGGTCGTCGAGCTGTCAGAGGGTACCTCCATAGCATTAACTTTGCTATGGAGGTGGAAATAGGAATCGCCCACCCCAAGAGATAGCACTTTGTATCTCACCACTTTATTGCATGATGGGGCCGCGTACACCAATCTCCCCCCGATCACCTTAGACATCTCCTTGCATGCCTCTCGTTCCACTGTAATGCCACTTGGCACGGACTAATGACATAAAACCTTAAATTAATCTGGTTTAGCGTAGGATTATGGAATTGGGGGAGAATGACTTATTGTCATTAAGCCCGATTTCTCCTGAACCTAACAAAGCTCCTATATTAGTCAAATAATTGATTATGTTGTCTCAAAACATGGTACAAATCATATGATTTAAACTTTATTAGCACTTCTTTCATAGCCCTTCACTAATCTCTCTAATGTACAACTTTCTCTCTTTTTAAAAATTGTTTCATACTTGCATTTAAAAGATACGATGGACATAATAAAGGCCAGCTAATCAAAATCTACCACCTAAGGCAATCAAAATTTAAGACTCTTGAAGTGTCCCATAATCCAATGTAGAAGCAATAAACACTAGATTCCAATGTAAATAGCAATAAACACTAGAGTCCAATGTAAATAGCAATAAACATAATGTGCCAACTAGCTAGAGCAAACAAACATATCATGTAATAGTATGAATTTGACTTCCTTGAAGAGGAGGGTCTTTGTTCTTAGCCCCCTTCATAATTTTAATGTAGGCTATAGACTATTATTCTTTGTTGTTGTGTTTGGGTTCTTTTAGATGCTTTAGCTCTAAAAATAGCCAAAGGAACAAGAAAAAACCTTATAAATCTATGGAAATTTCAAGCCTCGTAGTAAAGGTCAACTCCAACATCTTTCTTGACACTCTTTTATAACGTGGCTAGCTTTGAGTTGATGGAAATAACCATTGGAGACCCTGGAGTGCACATAATGGACATGTGAATGCCCATTAGGGGGGCTCTAGGTGTAGTGCATTATGTGTTGGTCTAGTCATCCATCAACTCATGCAAATGAACTACTTTTGCCTCTATTTTATGCATCTTCCCATGTATTTGTAAAATTTTGTAGTGATGAATTAGAGAGCCTTCCCATGAAGTGAATTTTGTGATATGTTGTATGCTAGTGAAAAGATGTTCATTTCTACCTTTTTCATAGATGATTTAAGATACCAGCTCTATTCGACTACCATGGAATGTGAAAAATTGTTATAAATATAATAGTAGTTATAAATAACAATAATTTAAAGAATTAAGGAAAAGTCCAAGGGGCATGAACCCTTTCACCTTGTGACAGATAAGAACACTTTCACGAGGGTGTTGTACCATCATCATTCCGTTTATTATTTATATATCAATACATTTATGCTATTACAAATATATATTTTTGTCAAATAATAATGGAAATTGTTGTTACATTGGTGTTAGAGCCAACAAATCAGGCCTCACCACCAACTGCATCGATGTCCGTATTGTACGATCCATCCTACTTGCTATAGCAACAACCAATTTGTGTAACCGCCACCATACGTTCTAGCCTACCCATTTGCTTCATCACTACACTAGCCACCATTAGTCCACTACCTCCTGCCATGTAATCATTTATTGCCCTTAGATTCACTCTACTCTCTGTTCCGCTATAGCAGCCACCTATGTACCAACCACCTGCAAACCTCTTGTTGTCGCTGCCTTTGAATATTTGTTGTCGCCTTACCTCTGCCACAACAACTGATTAATTTGCCGATGTCCCCATTACCAAAATCCCCATTATTGGATTGTCTATCACCATTGTCATTTCACTACCCACTTGTTTTGGTGTTCCACTACACTGGTCTTTTGTTCTAGTGCAGCAATATGTCCCCCTCTAGTGGTAAGCCTACATGTGTATTAAGTATTTGATCGATGCTCAATGCATATAATACATCCATAGGCATACAAAACATCGGTTGACCCTTCAACATTTCATACATACATATATAATTTGTAGATATTTATAATATATTTATATTATATTATTAATATAACAGAGAGAGAGAGAGGTTTGCAAGGAAGAAGGCCGACCTCAAGATGGTTAGCAACAACAAATCACATGTCGAATTCAGTGAATATAGAGATGAGGTCAACATTGTAAGATTGAAAACGTTGAAAAGGAACAAACATAGTTCGATGAAGGACAAAAGGTGTTAATTGAGAAAATGAATCAACTAATAGAGAATGGAAACATAATTGGTAATTTACTCACAGAGTTCGAAGTTAAATGACAAACCACATTAAGAATAAGGAAGGATTACAAGGATGAAATTAGCAAAACATCTAACTACCATCACGAACAAATTAATAAACTAACTAAAAAAAAAGATGCATCAATGACACTACCCTTAGTTTATCAAAGGATGACACTTGACCCAAAAATCACAAGTGAATAGGACCATCAAGAACCACTTGAAATGAATTTTTTAGGCAGTCAGTATCACACAAGAATGCTAGATAGAAAGCATCAACAAATTAAGAAGGAATTACCAAAGTATGATGGTAATGACCATGAGGAGCAGTTGTTTGGGTTACCAAAACGGAAGGGATTTTTTATTCAAACTCCTGTCAGGTGAAAGAGAAAAAATAATGACAACTTTCAAAAAGTTAGAAGGGGGAGTTTATGATTGGTTCCTATGGTAGACAAAAGAAATGTGATGTTCATTCTTTTCATTAGCAAAGTTTATGACTACTTTATTAAAAAGGTTTCATGATGAAGAAGATGATGATTTGTACAACACATTTGTACATATTAAACCATGTAGGAATTTACAGGGTAAGCTCCTCAGACGGAACACCAAAGGACACTGCTCACAAACAGATCACATATCAATACACGAGTATTTTTGACGTGGTTAAAACCCTCAAAGAGGGAAACAGTCCATGGCCTGAGCCAACGCAGCCACTTAAGAAAATTTTTTAATAAAAGAATGAAAATTTACATAAACTTCTCTCATGAATGGTTACTCTACAAATGACCCTCCATGCTCTTTAAATAGAGATCTTGGACCAATCAGGTGTTAAGCCACGGATCAAGTGTCGGTAATACCGAGGAGAGAATGAACCGTCGGATCACTTCATGTCTAGACAATATCGTGACCGTCAGATTGTAAGTTACAAATGTACATAGTAAAAAAACACACTTTATCTAACTCTATACTAGACCAAGTTATACTTAACTATTTCCTATGTGTCAGAATATCTTAACATCCCCCCTTAAGAACAACTTGGGATAGGATTGAAGAATGTACAAATATGACACAATAGGAGAAGGAAGGAGGCATTAGAGCCTATTCTCCCTAGTGACAACTTCCTGAACTCCAACCATAAATCGAAGTTTAGTAAACTTCGCCTCTGTGAGAGACTTTGTAAAGATGTTTGCAACTTGATCATCAGTTGAACAATATTGCATCTCATGACATGGTCATGAATGAGCTTTCTGATGAAGTGCATGTGTAGTTCAATGTGTTTGTTGCGCTGATGTTGGACTGGATCTTTGCATAGTTGAATGGCACTTTGATTATCACACCAAAGTGTGGTCGGATGCTGCTGCTGAAAGCCAAAATCTGATAGGATCTGACAAAGCCACAGGGCTTCCTTACTAGCTTCTACGGCACCACGATACTCTGCTTCTGCTGAAGAAAGAGAAATGGAATTTTGTTTCTTGCAAGCCCATGTAATAGGTCCAGAACCAAGAGTGAACACATAACCTGCAGTAGACTTCCGATCATCGGGGTCACCAGCCCAATCGGAATCAGTGAAACCAACCAATAGAGGAGATGCTTTTGCACTGTAATGAATCCAAAATTGAATTGTACCTCGAACATAACGAAGTATTCTTTTAGTTGCTTTCCAATGACTTTCATGTGGGTTTTGCATAAACCGGGCAATAAGGCCAACAACAAAGGAAAGGTCAGTTCGGGTATGGGTCAGACGCAAAAGTTTTCCTACAAGCTGACGGTATAAGGTAGCATCAACTTCAGGGGAAGTAGAAGTCACTGAAATTTTTCCTCCAGACTGAAAGGGAAAAGGGGTTGGCTTACAGTCTTCCATGTGAAAGTGGCGTAGAAGATCACAATCATACTTGGACTAGGAAAGGGAAATACCTTCCTTGGATTGCAAGACTTGAAGACCAAGAAAATAATGCAAGTGTCCTAAGTCTGTCATTTCAAACTCCTTTTTAAGGTTGGACTTCACATGGTTTATAAGGTTGGGATCACTACTAGTAAGGATAAGATCATCAACATAAAGAACAAGAATGATAAGAGACTTACCCACTTTCTTGGTGTAGACAGTATTGTCAGAATGACACCTAGAAAAGCCAGAGTCTAAAAGAAAGCTATCCATTTTGGCATATCAAGCGTGAGGGGCTTGCTTGAGACCATAAATCCAAGAGGTTGTTCCATATAGATTTCTTCATGCAAGTCCCCATGCAAGAAGATGGATTTAACATCCACCTGATGGACTTCCCATTTGAAAGAGGTAGCAAGGGAAAGAACAAGGTGGATAGAGTCCATTTTGGCAATAGGGGAGAAGGTTTCGGTATAGTCAATGCCTTCAACTTGTGAAAAACCCTTAGCAACAAGACGAGCTTTATGTTTATCAACTTTTCCATCTGGTCCATACTTGGTTCTGTAAACCCATTTGCATCTAACAAGTTTTCATCCCTTTGGAAGAGGAACAAGATCCCATGTATCATTTGCCAATAATGATCGATATTCTTCATTCATGGTTGTGTCCCAATCTGGATGTCCTAAAGCTTCTCAAAAAGTGTCAGGATCATAATTCGCTGAAGCTTGAGCTAGTAAAGAAGAGGCTCTATCGAACTGAGAATGTGTATGTCATTGATCTATAAGATCCCCTGTTGCATCCCGAGTAGCCCGGACCCATTTTGGAAGCTGAGGAGCTGAAGGAGGATCTTGAGAAGGTGGGGGAGGATTGTCATCCTTGCTGTCATCATCTGAAGAAGAACTATTTTCAAAAGTAGAAGGGATAGAGAGAGGTGGCACATCTGTCGAACTAGGCTCGTAGGACGATATATTTTCAGCAAACTTTACATCTCTTCTAATGATAACATTATTGGACTTAAGTGGAATAAGTCTATATCCTTTGACATCTTCAAAATATCCAACAAAAATACATTTTTCACTCTTAGGTTCTAAGGCTTTATGTTTCTCATCAGGAATATGGGCCCATGCTTCACTTCCAAAAACACAAAAGTGACTTACATCTGGTTTAATTGAGCTGCATGCTTCTTCTGGAGTGATATTCTTTAAAACCTTAGTAAGAGTGTGATTTACTATGTAATTTGCAAAGTTAATTGCTTTTTCCCAAAAATTAAGACTAAGTCCTTTAGATTGAAGCATACAGTTAGCCATTTCATTTAAGGTGTGATTCTTCCTTTCAGCTACACCATTTTGTTGTGGAATATATGGGATAGTATGTTGCATTTGAATTCCATTCTCATTGCAAAAGTTGATGAATTTGTTGTTAACATATTCTCCGCAATTATTAGATCTTAGCTTAAGAATTTGATGTCCAGATTGTCTTTCAACAAAGGCCTTAAAGGCCAAGAACATGTTAAATACTTCACTCTTGATTTTTAAGAAGTATACTCAAGTGCGTCTAGAAAAATCATCAATGAAAGTTAAGAAATACTTGTAGCCAGAGAATGAAACAATTGGAAGTAGCACAAGCTGTAAAGGGGCTGAGGCGTGCCAAGAGGCACGTTTTTCAAAACTATCTCGATGATGTTTTCCGAGTACACATTCGGAACAAACACCATCTCTACAAGATACCATTGGAAGCCCTGTCACCACATTTTCTTTACATAGATTCTAAAGGGAGTGATAGTTTAAGTGACCAAATTGCTCATGCCAAAGTTTGCTCACTTCATCATTATGAGCAACAAATACCGAGGGAAGATTTGATGACCCAAAGTTGTTCAAATTATACAACCTTGCAAACTTATTAGCAATGTCAGTAGCTAAAATCTGTCTAGGATCTCTTAGGTCCTTAATTACAACATTGTGAGGTGAAAATTCAACGATATTACCTTCACCTGAATGAGTTATCTGATATACAGATAGAAGGTTACAGAATAAGTTTGGAACACACAATACATCATTAAATTGACCATTGTCTAGATGAACAGTTCCAGTGCCTACAACACTAAGAGATCTATCATCACCAACATATATATTTTTGGTGTTACAATCATTTAAAGAAGAAGACATGGCTTTGTTTTTGGCCATGTGATAAGAAGCTCCAGAATCAATGAGCCACTCATGAGAATGAAAAGAAGAAGATACATTTAGTGCATAAACAAACCGATATGCTTGACAACCACATGCAGAAAGTGTTATTCCTGAAGATGAAGTTGAAGTTGAAGAGTGCTACAAATGGATGTTATGCTTCTTCATTGCTGCTTCCAAGGCTTCCATATTCTTAAAGCATTTGGATTCTAAGTGGCCATCTTGATTATAAAAGTGGCAATGCCTTTATTTTTATTTGCCTTATCATTTTGTTGAAATGATTTTTCATTTTGAGACTGAAATTGCGTAGAACCCTTGTTTGGTTTATGACTATTTTTTTTAGGACACTGCTTAGGATTCTTTGAATTTGGTTGCTGTTGGGCGGCCAAGGCTTTCTTAGAAGAGTTTCCAAGATTAAGAAGACCAAGATATAAGAGTTTTTCTTGTTCTCTTATTAAAGAATCACAAAAGGCATCAAAAGAGGGAGACTTGTAGTTTTGTCCTTGAGAAATAAATGCTTCTCTAGTAGAATGGAAGGTGGAAACAAACATAGAGTAGGCTGGTCCCAACTTAGTCAGAATGGAATAGATAAGGCTACCATATTTTTTCTTAAACTTAACACCTTCCAAGAGAAGTCTAAGAGTCTTGAACTTGGACAAAAAATATTCAATGGAAGAAAAATTATTGGGGTCCAACATAAGCAACTCATTTTCGAGTTGATGGGCTCTAATTTAATTTTTAATTCCAAAAACTTTAGTGATTTGTTTCATTGCTTTATTAGTGGTATCAAGTTTTGTGATATGAAATCTAAGGTCTGGAGAAATAGACATCTCTATCAACCCACGTGTTTGATCTTTCCTATTTTCCCATTTGGCTGCCTTATCTTCATCTTTAGGTTTAGGCTATTCCGTAAAGACTTTTACTTCTAAGTAAATCCACAATGTAGGATCACCATTGGAAGTAGTTGGTGCTGTCAAGAATAACTTGGCATGAAATTTCTATTTTAACAAAAACTGAAGTTGTAAATTTTGAAACTAAGTGTTCCAATGGAAAGATCTCGAAAAATTAGACTGATTAAAAAAAGGGCTTTGAAAATGGCTTCCGGATGAAGAAGTTATGGCTTTTTGAAGAAAAGTTGTTGAAGATGCTGACGAAGTGCGTGAATGTGCCGAAGTGAATGATAATGCTATATCTAAAAAAAATCCCTCCCCACCCCCCTTTCCAAACTTCATCTAATTATCTCACTTTAAAAAAAGATTTTATATAACTCACTTTTATAAATAAGTGAAAGTCACTTTTACAATAGTACTTTATGAGCTACCCACTAAATTATAACTTTAATAAAAGATAAAGAGACTTTAGAATTATAAGTAACTCACTTTTTATAATGGGTGAGAACACTAAAGTAACTTTAAAACATAATTTACATGTGCTTTTTGAAAAAGTAACTTAGCAAAAAGAAACACTTGAACTCAAGACCTCTATTCTCATAAAGTAACTTTGGACCAAATGAGCTAGTTTAAAAAGTTAATAATTTTTGGAAAAGAGGAAGGGGGTTTTTATTTTTTGTTTTTTGTTTTAGTCACTGAAGCTTTGGGGTGTGTGCTTACTTGAAATAGCTCATTTTTCCTACAAAACAAAAAACTACACAACTCAACATGGACATGCAAAGAAAAACAAACCTTATGGCTTGAAGTTAGCTTTCGTCGGAAACTAAATATTTTCCTCAATGTTTTTGATTTTCTGAGATCACACTAAGGCGTGGCGGAAAAGAGCATACACATGAGAAAAATCCTTCCTTTCTGTTTTTGATTTGCCCAGATCGCACATAGTCGTGGGGCAAAGAGCATAGGCAGAAATGAAAGGTATAGATCTGGTAATAGAAAACAGAGAGCTAAATAAACCGAAATAAATAGAGAGATGAATAACTAAAACTGCAGAAAAGATTGTATACCTCCAGATCTTAAAAATGACGTAGTTAGGGCTAACGGAAACCTTTTCGCGTGAAACGAAAAGGGTTCCTCACTGGAACAGATGCTCCTAACACAATAGAGCAGTCCTCTCGGCCTGAAAGTAGTCAGAAATAGTAGATCTAGGAAACGACAGTGGAATGAAGTTGTATCGGCTTTGGATTTGGATCACCAACGGATGCGGCCCTCAAATATATCTGATACCATGTACGAATTTACAGGGTAAGTTCCTCAGACAGAACACCAAAGAACACCGCTCACAAACAGATCACATATCAATACACCAGTATTCTTGACGTGGTTAAAACCCTCAAAGAGGGAAACAGTCCACGACCTGAGCCAACGCGTCCACTTTAGGCAATTTATTAATAAAAAGATTGAAAATTTACATAAGCTTCTCTCATGAACGGTCACCCTACAAATGACCCTCCATGCCCTTTAAATAGAGATCATGGACCAATTGGGTGTTAAGCCATGGATCAAGTGTCAGTAATATCGAGGACAGAATGAACCATCGGATCACTTCATATCTAGAACATATTGTGACCGTTGGATTGTAAGTTACAAATGTACATAGTAAAGAAACACACTTTACCTAACACAATAAAGCAGTCCTCTCGACTCGAAAGTAGTTAGAAACAGTAGATCTAGGAAACGACAGTTGATGTAGTTGTACCAGCTTCGGATTTGGATCACCAACGGATGCAGTGCTCAAATTGCTCTGATACCATGTATGAATTTACAGGGTAAGTTCCTTAGACAGAACACCAAAGGACACCGCTCACAAATAGATCACAGATCAATACATCAGTGTTCTTGACATGGTTAAAACCCTCAAAGAGGGAAACAGTCCATAGCCTAAGCCAATGCGACCACTCTAGGCAATTTATTAATAAAAGAATGAAAATTTACATAAACTTCTCTCATGAACGGTTACCCTACAAATGACCCTCCATGCCATTTAAATAGAGATCATGGATCAATCGGGTGTTAAGCCATGGATCAAGTGTCGGTAATACTGAGGAGAGCATGAACCGTCGGATCACTTCATGTCTAGAACATATCATGACCATCGGATTGTAAGTTACAAATGTACATATTAAAGAAACACACTTTACCTAACTTTACACTAGACCAAGTTATACTTAACTATTTCCTATGTGTCGGAATATCCTAACAAATAGAAGGGAAATGTGAATGACTACACACATGAATGAGAAGTTATGATCACAAGACAAAACAGGTTCACAAAGGAATGATTGCTAAAAATGTACATTTGTGGATTGAATGATTACATTTTCAATGAAATAAACCTATGGTGGACAAAAGAAATGTGATGTTTCCATTGGCAAATTTTTATGACTACTTTGTTAAAAAGGTTTCATAATGAAGAAGATGATGATTTGTACACCAAATTTGTACATATTAAACTGAAGGGAAATGTGAATGACTACACACATGAATGGGAAGTTATGGTCACAAGACAAAACAGGTTCACAAAGGAACAATTGCTAAAAATGTACATTTGTGTATTGAATGATTACATTTGTAGTGAAATAAACCTATGGAACTCTAAAACAATTGAGAAGGCTAGACATGCAACATAATTAGTTGAACAAAATAACAAGTTCAACAAGTCATCATTTACCAGAGAATATGAAAACCGACATTAGGACTTAAATAAGAAGGTGATAAACAAATGTGGATATTGTGGTGACAAATGGTTGTCAGGACACAAATGCAACTGTTAATTTTTGGTAGCTTAGGGGTACTTCTATGTTGGTCATGCCTAGCATGCAGAAGTGATTGAGCACATTTCTCTCTTTAGGCACTTTATAAAGTTGGAAACTGTACTTTTTATATCTAATGACTAAAAAGTGGATTTTTATAAAGTGAGTTTAACTTTTTAAGTTTTGGGCCACTTAAGTGATTTAAGTGAGCAAAATGTGAAATTACGCCATGATCTTTGATCTTGAGATGGTCAGATTGAATCTTAGCCATTGAGATCTAGGGTTGGGGATTTTAGGCATTAATGAGAAATAAAAAAGAGAAAAGGGAGAGGAAGAGGCGTATTCTAAGAGGAGAAAGGGAGAGGAGAGGAGATGAAAAAATGTAGAGGAGAAGTCAAAGAGGGCATGAATCCCAAGGCATTTAGCAGCGATATTAGGCATGCACTTCAAGACAATGTTCAACCATTATTCGCAGGGCTGTACAGTTGGGTCGTACAACAAAAATTGGCATGATTTTCGAGGATTGTTCAATAGGTCTTTAGCACGAAAATCCATTAGAGAAATTTTGAGGTCTAAAATGGGTCTCAAAATAAAAATGTACAACCAAAATAAAATTTATAAGAACCAATAGGGATGATGTCAACCATGGAAGATGATTTACTATTGTTGAAGTAAAAAAGTAAAAAGATTTAAAAAAAAACCATTTTTTTCAACTCGTATTTCCAACTTATCTCCCTAAGGTTTTACTAAAATTTTGAGTGGGAGCACTCGTTGGATGTAGAATTTAATTCCTCATACAAATAGCATCCATGTTGCATATTTTCGATTGACCCTACTACACAAAAAATGAAACATACATGAAAAACATGATTGAAATCACATTTTTTCATAGGGTATCATGAGAGACCTATGATAGAGATATCTTGATAGACCTATGACTGTTCCACTGCATTTTTATTGCTAATGTTCTTTGTACATAGTTTCTTATGATGATATGGGGTGAATGCAATGTGAAAATGTTGAAAATGTTTTAAAATGCAATTATCTATAGCAAAGACTGCTAGCCCTAAGAAAATTAACATTGTTACTACTCTACTAGTTAGTGAAGATATAACAATGTAAAAGTGTGTAAAATAGTAAAATAAACAATCTAAAATTTGAATCAATCATATTAGGCAAGAAATAAAGCATGGGCGTGCATATTAGTGAAGCAAGACAATTTTGTTCTGCTTCACAAAAATGCACGCCCAGCCTTCATTTCAAAGCCAAATTAAATGATTCAACTTGGAGAGTATTTTTTACTCATAAGTACCATTAATATAATTAAATATTTTTAATTTTTCACATATATATTTATATTGTTCAAGAAAACTCTGAATTGCATGGATTTCATAGGGGAAATGACAAGGTTTGTGAGCTTCAAATAAATGCACTCCAAGACCTGAAATTAATTGGTAGTGATATAATGATCATTCCATCTTATGGGTCTACAAAATTGTACCTCAGCCTTCTGGCGTAACAATGCCCTAATGGGCCTTAGCCTTGTGGTGTAACAACGCCCTAATGGGTCTCAGTTCTTGGGTATGACAACAACCTCTTTGGGCCTTCTTATTTGTGATATGAGAAAAGATTACGACAGAGATAAGTTGAACTCCATGACAAAGATATCATGAAAGACTTGTGATTGTTTCGTTGTATTGTTATTGCTAATTTTCTCTGTACATATTTTCTTATGATGATATGGGATGAATGCAATGTGAAAATGTTGAAAATGTTTTAAAACATAATTGTCTACAACAGAGACTTCTAGCCCTAAGAAAATTAACATTGTTACTAATCTACTGGTTAGTAAAGATATAACAATTTAAAAATGTGTAAAATAGTAAAATAAACAATTTACAATTTGAATCAATCAAATTGGGCAAGAAATGAAGCTTGGACGTGCATTTTAGTGAAGTAAGGCAATTTTGGTCTGCTTCACAAAAATGCATGCCCATCCTTCATTTCAAGGCCAAATTGAATTAATCAACTCGGAGAGTACTTCTTTACTCATAAGTAAAATTAATACAATTAAATATTTTAAAAATTTCATATATATATATATATATATATATTTATTTATTTATTTATGTTGTTCAAGAATACTCCAAATTGCATGGATTTCATAGAGTGAAAGGAAGGGTTTGTGTGCCTCAAATAAATGCACACTAGGACCTGTATTAATTGGTAGTGAGATAATGGTCATTCCATTCTATGGGTCTGTGAAATTGTACCTCAGTTTTTTGGTGTAACAACATTGTAATGGGCCTTAGTCTTGTGGTGTAATATCACCCTAATGGGCCTCAGTCCTTGGGTATGACGACAACCTCTTTGGGCCTTCTTATCTGTGATATGAGAAAATATTATGGTAGAGATATGAAGGAGATATGTTGAGCTCTATGACAAATATATCATTACAGACCTATAATAGAGATATCATGGCAGACCTATGACTCTTCTATTGCTTTGTTATTGATAATGTTCTATGTACATAATTTCTTATGATGCTATGGGGTGAATGAAATGTGAAAATGCTGAAAATGTTTTAAAATGAAATTATCTACAATAGAGGCTTTTATCCTTAAGGAAATTAACAATGTTACTATTCTACTGGTTAGTAAAGATTTAACAATGTAAAGGTGTGTAAAATGGTAAAATAAACAATCTACAATTTGAATCAATTAGATTGGGCATGAAATGAAGTATGGGAATGCATTTTAGTGAAGCAAGGCAATTTTGGCTTAGTTCACAAAAATGCACACCCAATCTCCATTTCAAGGTCAAATGGAATGATTCAACTTGGAGAATATTTCTTTACTCATAAGTAACATTATTACAATTAAATATTTTTATTTTTTTACATATATATTTAAGTTGTTCAATAATACTCCAAATGGCATGGATTTCATAGAGTAAAAGGCAGGGTTTGTGTGCCTCAAATAAATGCACACCAGGAACTGTAATTAATTGGCAGTGATACAATGATCATTCCATCCTATGGGTCTGTGAAATTGTATCGTAGTCTTGTGGTGTAACAACTCGCTAATGGGCCTCAGTTATTGGGTATGACAATGACCTCCTTGGGTCCTCTTAATTTGTGATAAGACCACAATGCCCTAATGGGCCTTAGTCTTGTGGTGTAATAGCATCCTAGAGGGCCTCAGTCTTGTGGTGTAACAATGCCTTAATGGGCCTCAGTGTTTGGGTATGATAGTGGCCTTCTTTGGCCTTATTATCTATGATATGAGAAACGATTATGACAAAGATATGAAGGAGATATGTTGAGCTCTATGACATAGATATCATGACAAACCTACAATTGTTCCACTACATTTTTATTTCTAATGTTCTCTCTACATAATTGCTAATGATGATATTGGGTGAATCCAAAGTGAAAATGTTTTAAAATGGAATTATCTACAATAGAGAGTTCTAGCCTTAATAGAATTAATGTTGTTACTACTCTACTAGTTAATGGTTAATGGCTAATTATAGGTCACGTATGGATGGTAATGAACCAATTTTCCCTGTTGAAAGTATGGATAGGTTTGTAATTTTAGTTTTTTTGTTATTCTTTGGATTTTAAAGTGATTGTTGAGTTGGTTGGTCTTATCAAATACTCAAAAAGGATTTGTCCCTCCAATCCACTTAGTGTTTTCTTTTACCTATGTGGTGGAAGTCTTAATTCTGGCAATACTTGGAGTTTTCGATTTTGGAAATTCCAAGATACAATGATGCCATGTGTTATGCAGAATTTTCATGATTGTAGGAAAAGGTGAATTCCCTAGATCTAGTGGCCTGATCTAGAACAACAGAAGACAAAAAGCATGAAGTTTCCCTTATAGAAATTAGAGTATGGTAAAGAAGTTGACCGGGAATATGTAGCAAGCCTTACTTTCCTCCTCGTTGCATTGTTATTGCTAATGTTCTATGTACATAATTGCTTATGATGACACAGGGTGAATGTAATGTGAAAATGTTTTAAAATGAAATTATCTACAACAAAGACTTCTATCCCTAAGGAAATTAATGTTGTTACCACTCTACTGGTTAGTAAATATATAACAATGTAAAAGTGTGTAAAATAGTAAAATAAACAATCTACAATTTGAATCAATTAGATTGGGCACGAAATGAAGTTTGGGCATGCATTTTAGTGAAGCAAGGCAATTTTGGCTTATTTCATAAAAATTCACACCCAACCTCCATTTCAAGGCCAAATTGAATGATTCAACTTGGAGAGTATTTCTTTATTCATAAGTAACATTGATATAATTAAATATTTTTAATTTTTTACATATATATTTACGTTGTTCAAGAATACTCCAAATGGCATGGATTTCATAAGGTAAAAGACATGGTTTGTGTGCCTCAATTAAATTCACACTATTATTAATTATTAATAATATAATCATTATTCCATCCTTTGGGTCTGTGAAATTGTACCTTAGCCTTCTGGCGTAACAAAGCCATAATAGGCCTCAGTTCTTGGGTATGACAGTGACCTCCTTGGGTCTTCTTATTTGTGATAAGGCCGCAATGCCCTAATGGGACTCAATCTTGTAGTGTAATAGTTCCCTAATGGGCTTTAATCTTGAGCAATGCCCTAGTGGACCTCAGTACTTGGGTATGACAATGGCCTCCTTGGGCCTTATTATCTATGATATGAGAAAAGATTATGACAAAGATATGGAGGAGATATGTTGAGCCCTATGATAGAGATATCATGACAGACCTATGATTGTTCTGTTGCATTGTTATTGCTAATGTTCTCTCTGCATAATTTCTTATGATGATATTTGGTGAATGCAAAGTGAAAATGTTGAAAAATATTTTAAAATAGAATTATCTACAACAGAGAGTTCTAGCCTTAATTAAATTAACATTGTTACTACTCTACTAGTTAATGGTTAATGGCTAATTACAGGTCACCCATGGATGATAATGAACCTATTTTCCCTGTTGAAAGTATGAATAGGTTTGTAATTTTAGATTTTTGTTTCTCTTTGGATTTTAAAGTAATTTTTGAGTTGATTGGTCTTATCAAATACTCAAAAAGGCTTTGTCCCTCCAATCCTCTTATTGTTTTCTTTTACCTATGTGGTGGAAGTCTTAATTATGGCAATACTTGGATTTTTGGATTTTGGAAATTTTGATATACAATCATGTCATGTGTTATAAGAAATTTTCACAATTGTGGACAAAGGTGAATTCCCTAGATCTAGTGGTATGAGCTAGAACAATAGAATACAAAAACATGAATTTTTCCTTACAGAAATTAGAATATGGGAAAGAAGCCTACATGGAACTTGTAGCAAGTCTTTCTTTCATCCTCGCTTGTAAGCTCCAATTGTAACTCCAAGTGCTATAATTAGAACCTACACACATGAATAAAACAAGCAAAAGATCTATAACATCCAGGTAGCATAGTCTAATATATCTATTCAATGGATCAGCACGACATTGAAATACATGAGTGCAAACATACCACAACATATATAGGAAAACAAGATACTCTTTGTATTGACAAATATAGGAGAGAGTTTACAACCATAAATAGACATTGAATTTGTAGATGTCTCCCCAAGTTGACTTGTCCTTTCTTATCACAAAGCACACCTCAACATCAACCCTAATCCATGAATATGCTGACTCCTTTAGGTTCAACACAACAACATGAGGGCACTATCAATCTCCAAAATCCAACCTTGACGCTATAGAAGGCAGTAAATTTATAGGATGAGTGTGGTAGTTTAGGATGTACCAGTTTATCCTTGAGATCCACATACTATGGGAGGATGAGATCAAGGGATAAAATATAAGATCCCCAAGATAGGATCAGATAGGAATTCAAGCTCTCTATCCATGGTAAATAGTTAAAACTACCTTGGAAGCTTCTGGAATCAACACACATGAAGAAGGGAGGAACATGTGCTGATCAACGTTGGTGAAAAAACATGCAACATACAATGAACACAGGTGGCCAAGGAGGCAAGGTGCGTTGGGGCTAAAACAATGTTTTTGAGCAATTAGTCCCAGAAACTCAAACTTTTTGGAGAGGTCATGCTTAAGGCTTTGTGAAGGGATGCTGAAAAAATGTTCATGGATATTGATTGATCTGGTTTGCAGGCCTTTTGGGCTAATGTTACAAAATGACTTGCAACAGATTGCCCCCTAAAGTACAAAGTCAGAAGCAATAGCTGATGACTGAAGTGCTTTACCTTGTGACAAGTCCGAATCAAGAACAATTGGTCGAGATCATCATTTGTTACAATACATTTTCATCATGATATCATTGCTGAGGGAGGCATGCCCATGCTCAACACATAAGCCAATATTTCATGTACAATGATAAAGAAGACTCGTCTACTGATGAAAGAGTGTGGACCCATGCTTGGATCATTGTCTATATGATCATAGCCACCATAATTTGTAATTTGTATTAATCTTGAAATCGCATCCCGGATGGATGAAACTAGATCGAGGGTCTTCTATCTCGCTCACTCGATCGCTTAATGTACAAGTATAACTGTAATGTCCCTTCCTAAATCATTTTGAAGCATGATTAATTTCTATATTTTGGGGCCGATTTTGGAGGTGATGGGGCCCATTCGCTTTTTATTAGGAGATTAAACTTAGGAGAAGTTATTTTGTTGTGGTTAAATTACACATGGGGGCCACCCACACTAGGGAAAGACACACTTCCTAGTTCGGCTTGCATGAAGGTGGTTAAGTGAGGGCCCATGATGGAGGTAAAATTGGAGGGAAAAGTGCTCCATGAAATCTATATAAGGAAGGTAGCTCTCCTCATTTAATTCATCTTATTTGAGTATATCAATTTCTCTTTGGTTGCTCGAGTTGCTTAGCCGAGTCACTGGTTGTTTAGCACGAGTTCTTCAGGCGAAGAGCTCACCCTTTCTTCGGTGGAATTTGAGTGCCACCCTAGGAAGGTTTTCTTCATTTCTCCAGGAGGAGGATCACATTGTGATCCCCAACAGTATCATTCCCTTCCAGGTTGTGCGTATTACTGGGGGACGCAGTGGAGAGGAGGCCGAGTTCATTGGTGGTTCTTAGTAGTGGAGATTTGACGTGAGATTTTTCGGATAGGAGGCTAGGGAGGATTCTCAATATCTAGGAGAGTTTGGGAGCTGATTGAGCTTTTGGCTTGGCAGGTGACTTTCACACTACTTGGGCTAGCGCAAAGGTAGTGTGTGGGAGCTCATTTGGTGGGTAGAGTATCAGTCCTTGAGGCTGAGCTTTTCCGTGGAGGTTAGAGGAGATATTTGGAGTGGTGTTTGCTTCCATTTTAGAGCTTGGAGGAGGACTTTGTGGTCATTCCTTGCAGACCGTATTTCTGGAGCTGTTTGGAGGGTGTGGGCCATAGAAGAGGTCGAATTTGGGAGGTCAAAATCTAGCCAAACCATTTCTGGGTTTTTTTTGGGTTTTTTACAAGGATCCCATATATAAAGTTTCAGATTTTTTTGAGCACTAGAAGTGGGGTTTTCAGCTGTATATTTGCAGCAGATAGTGCAACATTGCTAGGGATTGTACAGTGCCTTTGGGGGTTGATTTTGGGAGGTCAAAATCGAGCCAAACCATTTCCAGGTTTTGGCCAAGGAGTTTGTGGCTGAATTTTCATCAGTTTCTGAGCACCGAAGGCAGGGTTTCTTGCAGCGCCTTTCCAGCCAACAATTGTAGTTATTGGGAGACAACACAAAGCATTAGAGGAGCAGTTCTTTCCATCATTGAGATTACTATTTAACACCTGAGTTCTGTCAACCTTCCCCTTGAGGCAAGCCCAGGTACATTTTACGCACTATTGTACTTGCTCCACTCCATTAATAAAATGGCTCAGCTGGTTCAAATTTTTGTTGTGTATTGAGCATTTGTTGTTCGTTTAATTTTTCAATGTATGAATCACATTTGCTTTTGTATATCATTGTCTGTTCCAATTTTTTTGCATTTGGGACATTACAATAACCATGTGAATAAATGAGATGGAGTCGAACATGGTAGACACCATCTGATTATCGACCAATGATGTAAGTTGTTAACATGCGCGAGAGAAACCACCGATGATGTTAATGACTCTCAAGTTACTATAGTACAATTCGTATGGTGTGAATAAAGGCGTTGAATTCAAACACAACACATGATCTTTTGGTCGAAGGGCAATGATGAGGACCTGTCGCTGAGAGCGAGGAAACTTGCCATTGATGTATGTAAACCCCAAGGTATCAAAAAGAGTTTCTAAGCCAACTTCTTGGATAATGAGATGATGTTGACAGGAAACGACCCGTCATAGGAGGGCTTTGATGTATCCCCCATCAACTATACGAAACAGGTATTAATATTTGAGACATAATGATGTTGATGTAGAGATGACTCAAGAACGACAAACATGAATGTAGGCTTAGGAGTATCGTAGCAGATATCAATTGAAGGAATTCTCTTGAACATATCGACGCCACTTTATGGAGTTGGTATCATTGACTCAAGAGTCAAAACTGATTATGGAGGCTTTTAATATGGTGTGATGAACCAAAAAGGCAAGTAGATTTCCCAACCCAACAGTCACAAAGATGAAGTGAAAGAGTGTCCTATTAAAGATCGACTTACTGCCATTAATAAGTTAAGTACTATGTTTTCGCAACTTCCCAACCATTTCTGGTCAGTATCTCTTTATTTTTGACAATCTTGAGGAGAATAACATATGCTTGATTTGTAATTTTATTCTTCAGATGAATCCCTTTGAGTATTTTTAACAAACCGTGAGAAGGAGTGGTTCGGTCTCGTCATGTACAACGAGTCCATCATTTTTTATGCTTTTACGAGTCCAATGGAGGTGTAACTCAACTTCTTTTTCATGTTTAGAGAGTTTGAAAAAAATGCGAAACAAAGAACTCCAAAGGTCCCTTTTCTTAAGTTGTCTCTTGAGTCCGAAAATACAGAAAATGATACTCCAGAGAACCTCTTAGCCATGTTCAACTAAGATATTTATTTTTCGTAAATAGTATCTCTAATTTCAGAAAAGGGTTAAACTTATATTGAGTAGACGTCTTTTAATTTAATTTAATGGGTCAAAAAGATAAGTGCTCGATAATTGCTTCATGTTTAGGGAGTCTGAAAAAAGTTGAAAGAGGACTCCAGGGGGTTCCTTTTTCGTGGGTTTGCAGAGTTCGGGAAAATGATAAAAATATTCTCCTTTATCAAAATGACCTGTTTCAATAAAAAAATGTCATTAAATCCTTAAAACAACTTTCAATCCTCTCAAACAACTTTCAACCCACTCAAAACATCACAAACAAATAAAAAATACATGACATATGGTAAAATTAGGTCAACATAATAAAATAATCATAAAATTAACTAGAAATAAGAGAATTTTTTTTTTTTTTTTTTTACCATTTTCATTTTACCTCTTTGTGGTGAGCTATGAGTAATTTTTACCCTCAAAATTTAGCAGCTAATTGTGGTCAATCCAATGGATCATTTCCAATGATGTCACTTCCATTTAGGAGATCTTACCTTTTTATTTCTTTTCATGGTTTCCATTTTTTATTTAGTGGAAAATTTCTTTAGTTTTGAGTGTTTTTAGAATTTAATATTGCACCCTAGCTCCAACGCACCCTCTCAATGTTGAAAAGTTACGCTAGGTCAGGAAAATTATAACTGGGAAGAGCGCTTCAGCACACCTCTTTGGGAGGTGTGATGCAACACTTTGTCCTCCTTTAGTGGGGTGTGTTGGGCACAATTTAAAAAAGGGTTTAATGATTTTTACTCAAAGTTCTCCTAGTTTTTTGGCATGATATTTATTCTAAATTTTCTTGTCATTGTATTTTGGGTATCTACTGGAGTAAAAATGACTTTGATCTGGAAAGAAAGAGAACATGAGACTCATGACATGGATGATGCTAATGATCCAACAACTATTCAGGCTTTGAGAAATTGTGGACTTCCCAATTTCTTTTGGCTTCCTAGCATGAGAGCACAATTGGAATTATTGGAGTATCTAGTCAGAGCATGAGACATTCTGGCATAATGCTTCAAGCTCGGAGCACACATGGTAAGTATACAAGTAGAGGATATTTATTTTTTGACAGGTTTGTCCAGGAAGGGAGCTCTTATCTCGTTATCTGGTTTGAGAAGGGGTGGTGAGACTGTCAAAGATTACATTGTTGCACACTGTAGACCTCGTTCCCAGCCAACAAAATATGGGAAAATCGAGATCAAGGATGTGGTTCATTTTCCTCTCTGGAAAATCCTTTTTATCATGGCTAGATTGGCTAGTAGTGCTACTTTGCATTTGGATAATAGGTCCCAAATGCAATATGCATTAGAATGCATAGAACCAATGATGCTCAATTGAAGCAAGGGGGTGTTAGTGAATATGAAGGAACAACTCATTAAATAAAAGAATGGATGACTGAAAACTTTGGATACGGTTCCATCTTGATTTAATCTGCCTTAGAGAGGATTCCATTGCTTCATCATTGTCATATTTCTCTTGAGCTTCTAGATCCCAGAGCTCCATGGATGAGGCGATGGGTAGATCTCATGTCTCAACATGCAGGTCCTTCTTCCATGAGTTTCACACCTGTTTTCTTTCGATGGTTGTGAATGAAATTCATCATGATCGATTACTACCCATATATCAGAGTGGACTTCCACGGAGACCCAGATATCGTGCTTCCTGAAGGCAGGAAGTGGGGTAACATAAGTAGAACAAGATCATTTTGAATGTTTTTTTTTTGGGTTTTACAATTTTTTATTTTCTTTTCATGTATCCATGACTAACTATCGATTTTGCAAGCAGATGTTGGACCTGTTCGACCAGTGGGTTCATCCTATCTTCAGCATCCTGAAGAGCCACTACATGTAAATATTGGAGCATAGGTTGCTGCAGGGGCATGAGAGGAGATGCCTATTACACAATATTTTGTCATAGCTCCTGCACTTCCCTGTGACATACCCTGAAGTTCCTGAAACATGAAAATAATGCAATGTACTCATTCATATATGCAGCTCACATCCTCCCTCATACATTGATTGGAAAATGCCTTGACCTTCCCCTAAAGGAAATAGCTCTTAAACCCTAATTTGAACATCATCGCTCGTATGGGACTGAAAATTGCAATGGTCACCTATTTTATTATACTTGACCCACAATGGCATCACTATGTTTACTTGTATACCCACGATGATCCCAAAAAGGAAATATTCCCAAAGAGGATGAGAAGCTTTGTGATCTAGAAGCTTCCAGAGCGGCGAACTAAAGGTTGTTCGGTATAGATGAGGCCGAGTTCTCCCAACTTTGCCTCTTGGTCTTATCCCTATGAGTTGCCTCCTTGAAATGAGGGCCTACTCCTATCTTTGGAGAGATCCTAACTCCCTTTCCCTGCCTATATATTCATTCTCTCCCATTCCCAAATGGTTGGTCTTTTCCTATTTGCACCCTTATGCTAAGATTGTGCCTATATTCTGCTCATTGGCTTGGAGAAGGAGTGCTTGGAGAGCTTATCTTGGACTTGGACATTCATTCAAGGAGAGCCTATCAACATCAAGGCTTGGTTGTATGCTTCCTCCTTTATTCTATTAATATAAAATTGTTGATTCATTTTCCACAAATGTGTATGTCTATGTATCATTTGTATTAATGCTCCATGATTTGTTAAGTAGGTTACTTTTGAATATGCTATTTGTATTTGCATACCTTGTTGTGTCTTGATCTCTTGTGCAGGTGTATAAATGTTGTGAGCAGCAGGAATGAGCCCGTGACGCAAGTGATTCAAGGTCTTTAACAAAGGACGACGTGATAACATCAGAACGAGGTAGGCCATCTTCTTCGTCTCTCTTTTCAATTGTAACTTAGGAAAGTGTCCAGTAGATTGTCACGTAGGTTACTAGTCCCACTCATTGGGCTAGATGAATCATCTTTGTTCACATAGAGGACTTACCTAGACAACAAAATGGTGACTCCGTTGGGGAAGCTATGATCCTTTCCATTCAATCCTTCATCCTGATTTTGTGTTGATTTTGACCAACCGTTCGTTTTTAGGCTCGTTTGTTTGTCTGTAACCTTTTCACTTACTGGTGATTTCCTGAAGGTTCTTAGTTTTTGTTGATCTTGAAGATTTTTTGGTTTTATCTCATCGTTCTCGACCATCACGGTTTTCTCCCTGACAGTCGCGATGACATTGAGAATGTTTTAATTACAGTCGCGATTATTGTTGTTTTGCCTATGACAGGTGCGATGATCCCAGAGGTTAAAAAAATCAGGTTTTTTCTTCTTGATTTCAGTATTTTGCCTTCTGGAAGTGGTTTGTCAGTGTGATTATAGTGTGATTGTCTTGGTTTACATGTTTGTATGACTGCAGTTGTCCCTTGATTTGGTTTAAGTGTGTTTGAAGCTTGATTTACTTTCTAGGGTTCCTAGGGTTTCTAGGTCACCCTTCATCCACTTATTGATATGTTCTTCAGAGATCAGTTACCCTTGTTCAAAGAGTCTTTTTGCGTCTGGACATCTTTTGCAAGTCACTTTTGGTTCTTTGGTATAAAGTTGTTTTCATTAGTGTCGAATCAAGTAGATTCTTTGAAAGTCACTTTAGTTCCATTAGAAAGCAATAGATTACAAAATTGTTTGTTTTGATTGAACTGAAAGGAAGTGCTTGTCTTGAATCTGATGTTTCGAAAAGAGAAAGTGAAAGTGTTTGTCATTTAAAGTATCTTCAAAGCATTTGTTGCATTCAAAATCATAACGTGAAAGAGAATTTCATTCATACTGAATTGTTTTCATTTCCTTTTGCTCTTTTCATTAGTTTGCATTGATTGCATTAAAGTGAAAGAGAGATCATTATTGCATATTTAGTGAAAATAAAAGATTTTCATTTCTATGGTATTGCATTTTTTAATAGAATGAAAGATTAGATTTCGTTTTTCCATATTGCATTGAAAAATAATTTTATTGATGTTTTTTGGATTGTTTGATGCATGATTTGGGTGTTTCTCTTCCCTTGTTAGAATAGCTTTCATCGAATTAAAAATTTCATTTTCATCATTTAGTTGCATTCTAGGAATAGGTGACATCGTTGAGCCCTCAAAACTGGAACTTAATTCAACGTTAACTTAAAATTTACCTCAATTAACCTAAGGAGCATTTGTCACTTAACACAAATATTTATAGGTCTACGCTAGAGACGTGTTCCGACGTCTTAAAACATAGAAGCTATTGTTTACTTCCTGCAATGTATCCCGGGGGTGAAATCCCGTCCCACTATGGAAGTATATAGAAGGTTCTCCAGTACTTTCGGGTATATCGGAGGCACTTTAGTATGAAAAGTATATAGGGACACTATCATCGAACGATTCTGCATTAGACAGTGCTAACACGGACTTGTGCTCCGAGTACCATCACGTATATATTGGGAGACCCCATTAGGTTTCTATCCTTTAGCCACATGTAATCGAGTCAGTTGCCTTGTAAACGTGCTATATCAAACATAACATTCGGGGAGATTGGCTACCGTATGTTGAGTCCTTGGTTTCGGCTGGGGTGTATATTGCGGTTCACAGATACTTGGTAATCCTTATTGCCTAGATTTTACCCATTTTTATTTATTTGTTATTTCATGTCAATAAAATTAACTGCCACTGATAACATGTCGAACCCATGCAATTTCTTCTTGGCCCAATATTGAGTAAATCCTTGTAAATTTTATTTTTAATCAGCCCTCAATGAATCTCCTCTCCTTTTTCTGCTCTTGAGAGAAAGTCATCGTGGCTGAACCATTGAGTTCACCCCAAAGTTCCCCTTCATTATCTGATACTAAAGGGTCTTCATAAGGAGTTCACCCAGAACTTCCCCAGTCACTTGAAGCTCAAGGTTTTGAACTTGGGATTGTCCTGAGCATTCAACCCCTTTCTTCTCATCCTCCACCTTCATATTCCTTGTCACCTCAAGAATCTTATCCAAAAACCCCTAAGATTCCACAGAGGTTCATCTTATATCAACCAAATCCATTATTTGATCCTGTTGTGATATCTCCTCAACGTCCTTATAGTCCTTACGATCAGCCTAGTGTTCTTTTGGAGTTATCTCCTCATACATCTTGAATTCCTCCTCACCAATTGTTTCCACCCATGGATTTAGAAAGTGAGATCCCAACCTCTTCTCTAGGTCATTAGGAAGCGTCCACTACTCATACTCCTCATATTGATGATAAACAAGGGTATGAATTTCCTCCAGAAGGCTTTCCTTTTACAAGAAGAGTCCTATCCCACACACTTCTTGAAACTAGTGGGCTTATGTTTCCACCTGGTTATACAACCTTAGCCCAGTTAGTTTCAGTAACTCCTAGTGCTTCATCTTTGTATCAAAATCCCATTTGGTCTTCAAATGCTATGCCTACTACAAGTCCGTTTATCCCAAAAGTGACCTCTCAAATTTATGTACAAATTGTTGTTATGTCAGTTCCTGTTCAACCTATGATTCCATCACAACTTGTACCATCATTTCAACTATCTATTCCAGTACAACCAACTGTTTCAGGTCAGGTTTCAATTAGTTCTTCCACCCCTCTGTCAAGTGGATAGAATGTACCACCGCCTGGGGGGGGGGAATCTGAATATTCCTCTTGTGTCAGGTGAAACCCATGTGAGTGGATTACAATCTCACATGGTTGGAGTCAATCAACCTTATTCTGGTGGTATTCCTAACCCTATTGTTCCATCCGGGTCGGGTAATATCCAATATCAACAACCTTATACATCTCAGATTCCACTCCAATAGGCTTATGTCCCATATGGTTCGCAAGCCTTAGTCAATCCATCTTACACTCCACAAGCAGGAGCTTATTTCCAGCCTGGTCAGTCCGCTATTCCTGGTGGATATGGTCAGATCCAATCCGGAAACTACCAATACCCATAGGGTATACCCCAAGGAACTATCCAACAATCCTTGAAACAACAAGGGCAGACATTACAATAGCAGGGACATCCTTTGCAACAGCAAAATCAATTTGTTCAACATCCTACTCAACCTTTGTATCAGCAAGGTCAACCTTTATAGCAGTAAAGACAACCTTTGTAACAACAAAGTCAACCTCTACATCAAGCTCAATATGTATATAAACAAGGTTAGCCCTTGCAGACACAAGTTCAACCCCTGTAGCAATAGGGCCAATCTCTTTATGTCCAAGGTCAATAGGTGCAACAAACTTACAATCCGTATGCCACATATAATGATTATTAATGGCCTATGGTAGATCAATATCAAACCTGCCCTGGACAAAATCCACCTTGTGGTCAAGGTACCCCTCAGTGGGGGTAAAATCAAATCCCGTATAGTCAAAAGCCTCCACTATGGGGGTAGAACCCTTACCAGTAAGGTTGGAACTCGCAGTTTGGGCCTCCTCAAAGTCCCTACATGCCATTCAATCTGCAATTTCCATTTTTGGCTATGTTGGAAATACCTGATGTCTCAAGGCTCACAAATGGTCTTATCCTTAATCAACTTACTAGCCTTCGTTTCCAACTAAAATTCCAAGGGATTGCCCTACGCTCGAAGGAAAACCTTAAGAGGACCCGCGAGCCCATGTGATGACATATCACTTATGGTGCTCTTCGAATTCTTATGTTGACGACTCTATCCGTCTTCGCCTCTTTCATAGAACCTTAATAGGTGTTGCCACAAAATGGTATGTCAAGTTACCTCGAGGTACTTATGTCGAATTTAGCTCTTTAGCTATATATTTCCTCACCTATTTTCAGTTGCCAGTTCATTATGAAATTGGCACTCATGTGCTAACATCTCTTAAGAAAGATACCGCAACGCACATTTCCGATCATATCCATGAATGGAGACGTAGGCATCACCTCATCAAATTCAAGATTCATGATGAGTTGTTGACCCAATGGTTCACAAAATCATTCGTGAACAAGATTTCTAAGGATATAGCAATGGGTGGTAGTGTTGCTAAGGACCAAGCTATTGCTTGTGCCCAGTATCTAGACTTAGTCAATTCCCAGTCTGGCACATTATATGAGATGTTTCCTGATGCTCCAAGACCATCTTCAGATCTGGAAATTTCAAAATCTCCTGATGTACCACCTATTGATGGTATAATTGGATCGATATCCTAGACCTCCACTAAGACTTCTTTGAAGCAAAATCCTGTTTCTGATACTGCTTCTGACCATCCTTAGAAAAATTCATCAAATCCTGGTAAAACCTCTGAGGTCCATGTTGTTTAGTCGACTGTAGCAGATAAGGCCTCAAAAGGTAAGAAAAAGGGTAAAGGTAAAGCCAAAATCGATACCCCGAAACAGGATCCACCCAAATCATCTGTTGCTGATGCTTCCAAGCGAAAGCCAAAATATCCTTGCCTCATTTGTGAGGAAGATCATCATACCAAGGATTTTCCCCGATGTGCTGAAGTTTACCATTTATTGAAAGGGACTCTAGCTTTTTTGAAAGAACCATTTCCATCTCAACAAACGTAGTTGGTAGACCAACCACAATCGTCTGCCTCCTCTAGTTCCCAAGTTTTCATGATGCAAGGTTCATCGACTATTTTTATCGCTACTCGAACAACGGACTATCAAACCCCACAAAAGCAAACGGTGGAGAAATAAGTCACTAATATACCTTCTACTTCCACTCCATCTAGTTTCGGTCTGCTCCATATCGAGTGACCTAACAATGAATCTGTAATCCGACCACCTCCCAAAGGTGTGCTTCGGAAATCATCTTATAATCCGAATGCTAGAGCTGCACAACATTATAATATAGTTGAATATTTAGCTCAAGTACCTTCGGCAATGTCTACTTTGGAAGTTCTTGAAACCTGTCAAATGCAATGGAAATAATTGTCGTCTGCTATAGGCATCGTTGATCCTTCCAATTCAAGTTTAATTACCTTTGACCTTGAAAACCATGTTCCTTGTCTTCCTCATCAGATTGCTTTTTTGATTGAAATTATCATTAAAGGAATGACGATCCATCAGATTTTTATTGATGAAGGTGCTTCCACCTGCATAATGTATTTTTCATGTTGGAAAGCCATTGGCTCTCCTCCCCTCAATCAGTCCCTGAACACTTTGGAGGCCTTTGATGGCAGAGGCTCCTGTCCATATGGTATTCTCACAAATTTTCCTATCATGTTGGAAGGAAAGACTGTTGAACTAGAAGTGGAAGTTGTAGATGTGAATCTCAATTACAACCTTCTTCTCAGGCGAAGTTGGACCCATGTTATGTTTTGTGTGGTTTCTTCTTTGTTTCGGGTGCTTCGTTTTCCTCACGAAGGAAAAATTGTCACTGTTGACCAACTGTCTTTTTTCTCTTCCGGTACATCGAATGACAATGTCCCATATGTGGGAAATACTGAAATTCCTTATGAGAGTGTGGGGGCAGGTCTTTTTAAAGATTCTACTTTAATGGGTACTTTTTCTCTCCCACCTCTGAATATCACTTCGATCAATATGATCTCTATTTATACAGATCCTTGGATTATTCCTACTCGAGATCATATTGATTCGTTTGGTGATTATATGCTGTTAAGTCCATTAGAACAAGCTTATCAATAAATTGCCTTGGCTTGAACGACTGCTTTAGCAATTCATGTTGTTTTCGGCATGAACCCAGATACTTATGTGCCATCTCCTTGGTTAGGTTCTTGGGATTCTCCAGATCCTTTGAACGAGACATTCCCCACCGACGAGAGTATTGTTGAGGTTATGTCTCTAGATGAAACTCCTTGGAATGATCTCCATCATTGTTCTTCATTTCTTCCCAGCCTGAGTGAGATGCCTTCATGTCTTGAAGCTTTCGTTTCTCATAACCCAACACATCCACTTCAAACACATGTTTTGATGCACGAAGTCCTGTATGAGGGTAATATGGGAAACATTACTACAACCCACCTTTTGACATTTCAGTCCAACCTAAAATCATCAAAATGTTTCAACTGGGGGCACATTTTCCTCATCATGAGCTCAAGTTTTTCCTACCTCCTTTCACGAGATTGTTTCAACGTGTCTCTACCATTTTCCCATTATCGCAATGAGGTTTTCATCTTATGACTCGTAACACTCATTCGCCTGGGGGGCATGGGGGCATAGCCTTTTATGAGTTTTACTCTATTATTTGGCTGAGTCGATGCTTACACATCATGTCAATGATGAAACTCTGGTTTTATTCTATGTTGATTGATTACCGAAGTCTGAAAATGGACTCCATCTAAACTTTTTACGTGAGGTCATAAGTGTAATTACTTTTTGTACATTAGTGTGTGTTTTTTTATTTTTGGTATGTTTGTTTGCTTTGAAGACATTTGTTTTTATGCTTACCTTGTGTTCCACTCGGTTTGCATATGTTGTCAAATCATTATGTCAGTTTCGCTAATGGTGCTTGTCGTAGCACACATAATTTGTCTTTCGCAGCTTGGACACTGTTTTCCCCTGATGGCAAGTTGTTTAACTTACAAGGTATATGCCTAGGTTGAACAACTAACAATATTGTTGAATTCAATGCAATCATTGAACTATTGTCATAAGCAGTTGCTCTTGGCATTAGAGATTTAGTTGTCAAGTTAGATTCACAACTCATTGTCTTACAATTAAACAATCATTATTCAGTAAGAAATCCATAGAT
Organism: Pinus tabuliformis; assembly: GCA_031772625.1. Taxonomy (NCBI): domain Eukaryota; kingdom Viridiplantae; phylum Streptophyta; class Pinopsida; order Pinales; family Pinaceae; genus Pinus; species Pinus tabuliformis. Next base: position 2,852,641 of record CM062813.1, read on the forward strand.
ATTGCGTATGTATCTATGTGTTCGATTATTGGAATTATTTATTTTATTTTATCACATATCAACATATTCCACGTAATTTGAATACATTAATAGATGCATTAACAAACTATGTTCTTGATAGACATTTGTGTAATTTATAAAACCAATCAGACCATCATGATACATAGATGCATAAGTAGAAAATAAAACACACACACACACATATATATATCATGTCTGTTAGAGTGTGTTCATCAAAATCTCAAAAATAAAGTGTTTCGAGACACTTGTATTTCAACAACCTACAAAATGTGTAAAAGCAACTAGAAAGGCTATCAGCCCGCACAATGCTCATGGTAGCGCGAGACTGCTTTGATCACTCGGCCTAATAGCTGATGTAGTCTCCCTAACAATCCTACAGTGTGCCTCTACCATCGCAATGGCACCTCATCTATGGTGGCATATTCGGGTATCCCTCGGGTAATCACATCCATGTTGTGCTACATATCTACTAAAAGGGCCACCCCTTGCTCATAATCAACACATACTATTTTATGGGCTCCTTGTCGTGCTATTGGCGACATGCCAGGTGGTCTTTCCGATCCAACATCTGCACGTTTATCACAAGTTAAATCTCAGTTACACTTTTACAAAAAAATCATAAAATTTGAAAAAATCCAAAAGATAAGTTTTACCTGTGTCAGTCCACTGTTCTCCTAGTGGCAAAGGTAGATCTGAATCCCATTTGAAATCAGTGCCAGCATAAGCCTAATCGTCCACAACAGGTAACTGGCAACGTATCCAACCAAAAATTGTGGACGAAAATGCATTTGTTGGCCCCCTCCTCCTCGGGGCATGAGCTCACTCCACCGCATTAGCCTCAAATCCTGGAGGGCAGGATCTGGTACCTCTACACACTGATTCCAAAACAAGGGCACCCGCTCTAGAAAGAAAGTAACCAGTATCGAATCGAAACCAAACTATTTTAGGTTCCCTTGTTTACCCTTGGTTAGTTGTCTCTTCATATTATCCAGTAGTCCTCCACACCAGTTGAATACTGTGGGAGTCAGACATTCTACTGCATATCAGAATTGTGATTATGAGGCTTCGTGAAGAGCTTGTGTGCCAGATACGCGAGCTATGGTGAACAAGATCATTCTCAAGGGAATATTAGTGACTGTTGTTATCTTCACCTTCCCACCTGTGGTCATCTCAGAACCTGGGCAATGTCTCTTGACTAGACTACTAGTACTCTCACCTCCTGGACGAGATCCAAAGAGTTGGACTCTCTCTCCCCTCCTAGACAATCTTGTGATGAAATAAATGTTTGTTTCCTCCAACACTAGCTCTTGGTCTTTGATTATGAAGAGTTCCTGATCAACATCCCATAAGCTGATCAAATAAAGCAGCAGCTCCATTTGAGCTCTCAGTCTTGTAGTTCTGAAGAACTTAAGCAATCCACAGTTCCTCAGAGCATTGATACATTCAGGATCTTGCACTGCCTGATGATCTTCTACTTCATGGCCTCTTTCTTTCCATTCTAGCACCATAATGGTAGAAATCTCCTACAAAACATCATTACACAGTAATTAGATGTTTTTTCGTGGATTTAAACCAAAATTTTTGCTTTAAAAAGGGTCTTTCCTTCAAAAAATTCCGCCCCGGAACCATCGCGCCTGTTTTTATTAACATAGCGATGTCGTTGTGAGGGATTTCTGGCTCGGGAGTGATCATCGCGGGTCTGATGAGCAAACCTGCGATGATTACCTGCGTGATTTAAAAACAAAAATCCTCCTACCGACAAGCAAAAATTGAATGAAAAGGCATAAAAATACAGTGAATTGCAAGAGTACATACATATCTCTTACCTGCTAAAGACGGTTCGACGAATAATGCCGTTGATCTCCTGCACTGGTTGTTTGAAAATCGAGCAAAATAGGGCACAAATGCACTCTCAAAACTTACTTTGGTGAAATGGTAAAATTGTTTTACTTATGAGCTATTTATAACTTTTGGGTTCATTTTTGCCAATATTTTACTAATATTTCTCATATTAGTGATGGGTGAATTTCCTTATGTAGTTACAGGTACTTTCTGGTGAACATGTGATTATTATTGACTCATTCAAAATGTGTTTTTGTTTTATCTCTTTTTTCAAACTCGTTAAAAATAAATGAAAAAGGAACCCCCCTGGAGTAATCTTTAAGCTCTTTTCTGACTCTCGAAACATGAAAATATCGTCGAGTACTTGTCATTTCGAACTCGCTAAATTAAATGAATTGATGTCGTCTCAGTATACGTTTACCGCATTTTTGGGCTGAGATTGACTATTTACAAAAAAGGTACACCTTGGTTGATATGGTTAAGAGGTTCTCTTGAATATTGTTTCCTACCTTTTCGGGTTCGAGGCACAAATTACGAAAAGGGACATGATGGAGTTTTCTTTTTTGTCTCTTTTTCAAACTCTCTAAATATGAAAATGTTATCGAGTTATTCTTACGTCGGACTCGTTAATGTTTTACGATGAAAGACTCGTCACCATGATGAGACCGAGTTTCTCCTTCCTAGGACTCGTAAAACTTACTAGGATGGATTCATACGAAGAACGAACTTACATGACAAGCATATGCTATCCCCTTCGAAGTTGTGATAAAATAATTGGGGTACTCACTAGAAATAGCAGGGAAAAATGAAAATGGAACATCCTTTGTGTAGGCAGCATGTCACTCTTGAACATGACACTCTTATGTTTTTGTGTTGGGTTTGGGATATCCTCACCCAGTCACTTTTCCTTCTGGGTTTGGGTGATCCATTTTTTGCCTCTCATCTGACTATTCTAGTTTTTCATCATGTTGAGTTCGATGTTGCCCCTCTCTGGAGTCGTGTCGCCAATGTTCAAGAGAAGTTCTATTTGCAGTTATTTACCTATACATTGTCTAAGCCTTGGCTCTTAATCATTTCATTCCACTTTATTCCTTGTTTCGTGTCGATGACGGGGGATTCATTATGGCCCTCCTTCGACGGGTCACTTCCTGTCGACGTCAGCTCATTATCAGGGAAGATGACTTAGAAAATCCCTTTCTGTACCTTAGAGCTTGCATGCCTTAATGGCAAGTTCTTTGCATCCGACGAAAAGTTTCCATCATTGTCTTCGATCAGGTGATTCGACGAGTGTTCGACTTCAGCTTCATTATCACATTCATGGATTGTACTGTCGGACCTTGAGAGCCATTATAATTATTGGTGGTTTCTCTCATGCCTGTTAACGATCCACATCATTGGCCGATAATCAGGCGATTTTCTAGCATGTTCAACTTCGACACCTTCATTTGCATGTTAGAATTCGTACTTTGATCGGGTTGGGATGGAGCGCAAGACCCTGAGTCTTGTCTGATATGACTTAGGCTGCATGGATTTATGTGTTATTCATGATTGTACACATGTTTCTGCTATACGGATGGCTGTGACCATACCGTGGGACTTTACATTTATGATGATCCTTCTATATCGGGTGGTTGCATCCATACCTTGGATCTTAGATTTACAGATGATCCTCCTCATTTGGATGGTTGTGCCCATGCCATGGATCCTTTCATATAGTCCTTATTATCCAGATGGCTGTGTCCATACTGTGGATTCATGTTTTGATATCATATATGTATATGTATATGCGTCCTTGATTTGCAGGTCTCCTAACAGTGTTTTTCTCTCGTCCTTGCGAAAGCTCGTAAAGCATCTCAGCCATCACTCCCCGTTCTTCCATGTGACATACCCTGAAGTGCCTGAAACATGACCATAATGCAGCGTACTCATTCATATGTGTAGCTCAGATCCTCCCTCAGAGATTGATTGGAAAATTCCTTAAGCTTCCCCTGAAGGAAATAACTCTTAAACCCTAATTTGAGCATCATCGCTCGTATGAGATTGAAAACCGTGATGGTCACCTGTTGTATTACACTCGATCCACGATGGCATTGCTCTATTTACTTGTATAACTGCGATGATCCCAAAAAGGAAATTTTCCCAAAGAGGATGAGAAGCTTCATGATCTAGAAGCTTCTAGAGCGGCGAGTTGGAGGCTGTTCAGCGTAGATGAGGTCGAGTTCTACAAACTTTTCCTCTTGGTATTATCCCTATGAGCTACCTCCTTGAGATGAGGGCCTACTCCTATCTTTGGAGAGATCCTAACTCCCTTTCCTTGCCTATATATTCATCCTCTCCCATTCCAAAATGGTTGGTCTTTGCCTATTTTCACCCTTATGCTAAGATTGTGCCTATATGCTACTCATTTGGCTTGGAGAAGGAGTGCTTGGAGAGCTTAGCTTGGACTTGGACATTCATTCAAGGAGAGCCTATTGACATCAAGGCTTGGTTGTATGCTTCCTCCTTTATTCTATTAATATACAATTGCTAGTTCATTTTCCACAAATGTGTATGTCTATGCATCATTTGTCTTGACGCTCCTTGATCTGTTAATGAGGTTACTTTTGAATATGCTATTTGTATTTGCATGCCTTGTTGTGTCTTGATCTCTTGTGCAGGTGTATAAATGATGTGAGCAGTAGGAACGATCCTGTGACGCAAGTGATTCAAGGTCTCCAACAAAGGACGACGTGATAGCATCATAACGAGGTAGGTCATCTTCTTCGCCTTTCTTTCCAATTGTAACTTAGGAAAGTGTCCACTAGGTTTTCATGTAGGTTTCTAGTCCCACTCATTGGGCTAGAGGGATCGTCTCTGTCCACAAAGAGAATTTACCTAGACAACATGTATAGATTGGAGCATAGGTTGCTGCAAGGGCATGAGAAGAGATGCCAGATCTTAACGTAGTTGGGACCCTCATAAAGTTCAAGTGCCATGTAGAGGGATTGACCTATAACATATTAGAGACTAGAGTCAATCAGATCCATATGAGAGTGAAACATTACACCATTGGAGTGCCTGATTGTATTATTCAGTTGTTGTGCAAAGTTACTCATGATTTTTTTGTTACCGTGAGCACCATGAGGACTAGTCTACTAGGAGGCCTTAGACCAATATTTTGACTACATGTATTTTTTATATGATAGGCCGTGTGGTGATATGTTTCTCAGACACATATTTTTGTAAAACCAAACTTTTATATACAACTATCTATCTTTCTGTGTTTCATATTTTCTCTATTATCTTGTTCAATATATGATATGGATTGAATTTTCTTTACATGTGTTGCAAATGTCAGTCTAAAACATGATTTTCTAATGCATATGTTAATGTGTTTAGACTTCTAGGAATATGTTGAAATTGGATATAATCAAAATGAATTTCCAGAAGGTGAACCCTAAAAAACATATGTAACATAGTAGGACTTCATACTGAATAGACATTAGTTAAATGTAGTACTACAAGTTGTGAGTCAAGTCTGACTAATATGCGGTAGATGCCACGATAAATAGCATCAGACAATAGCTCAATCATTGCGTTATACTCAACAATGTTATTTTTAGAGTGACTAATAAAAATCCATTGTAAACTCACTAACTCGACATTCGGAGAATAGATAGCCCACGTTGCAGAAGAAAGGTTCTGAGTACTACAACTAGCCCCATCAGCATAACCAACATATGGTTGAAGGGATGCCGACATCTACAAACCAAATGTAAAGAAAGATTAACAGAGGTGTTAGGAAACTCCAAAGGGAACACGCTACAAACACACTAAACAAACTTATACATCCTATGTACACAATTACTACGCAAAAATTATTTAACCATAGTATTTTTTGAGGTACAACCCATTTCTAGTTTGTGCCAATGGGATTCCATAAAAATCAATAAGCTTGTAAGCCCCTTTTGCAAGAACACGTTTAACTATGTAAGGGCCTAGCCACATTGGCTCAAACTTCCCAGATCCTAACTTATCAGATTCCTAGTCATACAACAAGATTAGGTCACCTTCCGAGAATGCACGAGGTTTAACATTCTTGTCATCTTGTGCCTTAACGCATTTCTTGTGGGCCTCATTGGCCATTGCAACATCACGTCAGGTTTCATCTAATCATTCTATATTCAAGAGATGCTCTTCCTCTATGGATGTGGTGGGGAGAAGTTTGACAACAAGTTTCAGAGATGGAATCTGACACTTGAGAGGAAGGATTGCTTCTAGACCATACACCAATTGAAAAGGCGTGATTGCCCTGTAAAGTACAAAGTTAGAAGAATTAGTTGATGACTGAAGTGATTTACCTTGTGACAAGTCTGGATCGAGATTAACTAGTCGAAATCATCATCTGTTACAATACATTTTCATCATGATATGATTGTTGAGGGAGGCATACCCATGCTCAACACATAAGCCAATATTACATGTACAATGATCAAGAAGTCTGGTTCACTGATGACAGAGTGTGGACCCATGCTTGGATGACTGTCTATATGATCATGGCCATCATACTTTGTAATCTTGTATTAATCTTGAAATCGCAGCCCGGATGGATGAAACTAGATACAAGGTCTTCTATATCATTCACTTGATCGTTCAATGTATGAGTCTAACCATGTGAATAAATGAGTTAGAGTTGAACATGGTAAAGACCATATGATTACAGGGCAATGATGTATGTATTTAACATACGTGAGAGAAAGCACTGATGATGTTAATGGCTCTTAAGGTACCATGGTACAATTTGTCTGGTGTGAATAAAGGAGCTAAATTCGAACACCAAATAGAATATTCTAGTCGAAGACCTTCATGAAGACCTATCATTGAAAGCGAGGAAAATTTCCATTGATGTATGCAATATCCAAGGTACCAAAGAGAGTTTTTAATTCAACTTCCTAGATAGTGAGCTAATGTCAACAGGAAGTGACCCGTCACAGGAGGGCCTTCATGTATCTCCCATCAATGACATGAAACAGGTATCAAGATTTGAGAAAGAATGATGTTGATGTAGAGTTGACTCAAGAATGATAGACATGAATGCATGCTTAGGAGTATCATAGCATATATCAACTGAAGGACTTCTCTTGAACATATCATCGACACTTTATGGAATTGGAAGCATTGACTCAAAACTGATTATGGAGGATTTTAGTATGGTGTGATGAGCCAAAGAGATAAGCAGATTTCCCAACCCAACAGTCACAAAGATGAAGTGAAAGAGTGTCATGTTCAAGAGAAAATCACAACCATTAATAGGTTAAATATCCTATTTTCCCAATTTCCCCAACCATTTCTGGTTAGTCCCTCTTTATTTTTGACACAATTGAGGAGGATAATATATGCTTTATTTCTAAGTTCATCCTTTGGTTGAATCCCTCCGAGTATTTTTAACGAACCCTGAGAAGGAGTGGTTTGGTCCCGCCATGTTCGACGAGTCCATCGTTGTTTGATGCTTTTATGAGTCCGACGAAGGTGTAACTCGACTTATTTTTCATATTTAGAGAGTTTGAAAAAAAGGCGAAAAAGAAAAATCCAAAGGTTCCTTTTCGTAAATTGTCTCTTGAGTCCAAAGAGGCAGAAAATGGTACTCAGGGGAACCTCTTAACCATGTTCAACTAAGGTATTTTTTTCGTAAATATCCTATCCCAATCTAGAAAAGGGTTAAACTTATACGAAGTAGACTTCTTTTCATTTACTTTAACGAGTTCGAAAAGACAAGTGCTCGAAAATATTTTCATGTTTAGGGAGTCTGAAAAGAGCTAAAAGAGGACTTTAGGGGGTTCCTTTTTCGTGAGTTTACACAATCCGAAAAAGAGATAAAAGTAGGCTCCTTTATCAAAATGATCTGTTTCAACTAAAAAATGTCATTAAATCCTTCAAACAACTATCAACTTGCTCAAAACATCATAAAAATATTAAAAAATACATGGCATATGGTAAAAGTAGTTCAAAATTAGGTCAACATAATAAAATATAATAAAATAATCAGAAAATTGACCATAAATAGGAGAAAAGTAAATTTACCATTTTCACTTTACCTATTTGTGAGTGAGCTTTGAGTGTCTTTTTATCCCGAACTTCAAGAGTTGATTACAACCAATCATATGGATCATTTCCAATGTCATCACTTCTAGGTAAGAGATCTTACCTTTCTCTTTCTTTTTATGTTTTCCATTTTTTATTTCATGAAAATTGTTTTGAGCTTTGAGTGCTTTTAGGCTTTAATATTATGCCCTAGCTCTAACACACCCTATCAATGATAAAAAGTGCACTAGTCCAGGAAAATTATAACTGGGAAGAGTGCTTCAATGCACCTCTCAAGGAAGGGAGGGTGTGCTGTAACACTCTTTCCTCCTTTAGTGGGGTGTGTTGGGCGCAATTTCAAAAAGGGGTTTGTAATTTTCACCCAAATTTCTCTCAATTTTTTGCATGAAGTTTGTTCTAAATGTTCTTCTCATTGTATTTCAGGTATCTACCAGAGTAAAAATGGAGTTTATTTGGCGAGAAAGAGAATATGAGAATCATGACATGGATGTTGCCAATGATCCAACAACTATTCATTCTTTGAGAATTGTAGAATTCTCAAGTTCTTTGGGCTTCCTAGCATGAGAGCCCAATTGGAATTATTGGAGTATCTACTGAGAGCATGGGACATTCCGGCACAATGTTTTAGGATTGGAGCACATATGGTCAGTATACATGTGGAGGATATTTATTTTTTGACAGGTTTGTCAAGGAGGAGAGCTCCTATCTCATTGTATGGCTTGAGATGGGGTAGTGAGACAGTTAAAGATTACATTGCTTCACTCTATAGACCTCGTTCCCAACCAAAAAAATATGGGAAAATCGAGATTAAGGATGTGGTACGTTTTCCTCTCAGGACAATCCTTTTTATCATGGATAGATTGGTTAGCAGTGCTACTCTGCATTTGGCTAATAGGTCCCAAATGCAATATGCATTATAATGCATAGAACCAACTCTGTTCAATTGGAGTGAGGGGGTGTTAGTGAATATGAAGGAAAAACTTACTAAAGAAAAGGATGGACGAATGAAAAACTTTGGATACAGTTCCATCTTGATTTTATTTTCTTTAGAGAGGATTCCATTACTTCATCCTCATCATATTTCTCTTGAGCTTTTGGATCCTAGAGCTCCACGAATGAGGCGATGGGTAGACCTCATATCTCAACATGCGAGTCCTTCTTCCATGATTTTCACACCTATTTTATTTTGATGGTTGTGTATGCAGTTCATCATGATCGATGACTACCCAAATTTGGAGTGGAATTCCAAAAAGACCTAGACCTTGTGCTACCTGAAGTTGGGTAATGGAGGCAAAAAAAATTATTTTGAATGTTTTATTTATTCTTGGGTTTTATAATTTTTTATTATTTTCACATATCCTAGACTAACAATCGATTTTACATGCAAATGTTGGACATGTTTGACCAGTGGGTTCATCTTATCTTCAACGTCTTGGAGAACCACTACATGCATGGATTGGAGCATAAGTTCTTGCAGGGGAATGGGAGGAGATGCAGATATGAATGTGGTTGAGACTCTCGTAGAGTTCAAGCATCAAGTTGAGGGGTTGAACCATAACATACTGGAGACAAGGTTCAATCAGATCCTTGTGAGACTGGAACATTACACCATTCGAGTGTCGGAGCGTATTAGTAAGCTATTATGCAAAGTTTTTCATGGGGTTGTTTGTTACCATAAACATCATAAGGACTAGTCTAATAGGAGGCCTTAGAGGCATATTTTGACTGCATGTATTTTTGATATGATAGGTCGTGTGGCCATATGTGTCTCAGACACATCTCTTTGTAAAACCAAACTTTTATATAAAGTTATCTACCTATCAATGTTTCTTATTTTCTCCATTATTTTATTCAATGTATGATGTGGATTGAATTTTATTTAAATGTGTCACAAATGTATGTATAAAACATGATTTGCTAATGCATCTGTTAATGTGTTTATACTTCTATGAATGTGTTGATATAATCAAAATGTCTTTCCAGAAGGCAAACCCTTAAAAACATATGTAACATAGTTGGACTTCGTACTGAATAAAAATTAGTTAAATGTAGTACTACAAGTTTTTATTCAAGTTTGAATACTATGCGGCAGATGCCATGAGAAATAGTGTCAGACAAAAACTCGATCACTGCCCTATACTCAATGATTTTATTGGTATAGAGGTCGATACAAATCCCTTATAAACTCACTAACTCGCCATTCAAAGCATCGATAGCCCAGGCTGTGGAGGAAAGGTTATGAGTACTATGATTAGAGCCACCAACATAACTAACACTGGTTGAAGGGACATTGACATCTGCAAGCAAAATGTAAAGAAATATTAACAAAGATGGTAGGAAAATCCGAAGGGACCACACTGCAAATGGACTCAACACACTTATACATAGTATGTACATAATGACTATGAAAAAATTATTTAAGCATAGTATTTTTTGAGGTACAACGCATTTCTGGTTTGCGCCAATGAGATTCCATCCAAATCAATAAGTTCATAAGCCCCTTTCACAAGAACATGTTTAACTATGTATGAACCTAACCACATTGGCTCGAACTTCCCATACCCTAACTTATCAGATTCCTGATCATACAACAGGACTAGGTTACCTTCTGAGAGGGCACGAGGCTTAACATTCTTGTCGTATTGTGCCTTAACGCATTTCTTGTGGGCCTCATTAGCCACTGCAACATCACGCCAGGTTTCATCTAATCATACTAGATGCAAGAGACACTCTTCTTCTGTGGAAGTGGCGGGGAGAAGTTCAATAACAAGTTTTAGAGATGGAATTTCACACTTGATGGGAATGATTGCCTCTAGACCATACACCAATTGAAAATGTGTGAATCAAGTAATAGTAGGGATAGAGGTTCGATATGCCCACAAAGAGGCATAAATATTAAGGTGACAATCCTTTTTGTGGACCCCTATCATGCATTGTAGCATTGCTTTGAAAACTTTGTCGATAACTTATACTTTCCCATTTACTTGTGGGTAATAGGGAGTTGAGATGTCATGTTGAAGGCCCGACTTGGCAGTAAGCTCAAACATCATGTGATTTTGAAAATGTTTCCCATGGTATGAAACAATGGCTTGTGGCACACCAAAACTAGCAATGATTAAAGAGGAACAAAGTAACTATTTCACCAGTGTTAATATATGTAGGCATCGACTCGGCCCACTTGGTAAAAATAATCTATCGCCACAATGATGTAGCTATGCCTTCCCGCCGAGTGATGGATACATGTCATAAAGTCAATTCCCCATTTAGCGAAGGGTCCAACAATGATAATAGGATGTAAAGGAGTAGGTGGAGCACAGGTTTTACGATCAGAGATCTGGAAACCATGACACTTTTGGACCATGAGGATACAATTTCGAAACATAATAGGCCAAAAGTAACCAACACGCAAAATCTTCTATGTAGTGGCATAGTTGAACATATGTCCACTACATGATCCATCATGGCATTTGTTTAGATCTTTCTAAGCCTCCTCATGAGTGAGGCACTGTCTAAATATGGTATCGATACCACAACGATAAAGTGTGTCGCCAATTATAATATACTTTTTAGACTTGTGTCAAATATGTCACTGGTTAGAGCAAGAGTTATGAGGCCAAAAAGTCTAGTTTTGGAGATATATGATGATATCTCCATACCACAAATCAAATGAATTGATAAAAAACAACAACTCATTAGGAATAGAATTGTCATAGGTAGACTCAGTTTCAGAAGAGGGATATTGTTTTTGGACAGGAGGTAGTCTTACCGATCAAGTGTAAAATACCCTCCCTTCACCTTGTTGTCGAACTCCTCCCGGACACCCAACCATTAGAACAAATACTTATTATGCTTGAGCACGCCAATGAAGACCGTTGTGTTGCATTGCAAACCATTGAAGTGGTTAAAAATCACACCAAAGTTCAGTATGACCATAAAATCCACCCTCGTACCTTTCATGAAGGTGTGTTTTGAAACCAACTCACAAAAATATAGAAAAGATAGATAAACACCTTAGAAATAAGCCTCTTAGAGGGGGCAACCTCCTTTACATTACACAAATGAACAATTTTTGGATGATACAAATGACAAGACCTCCTTTCTATATATAGGAGTCTAAGGGGTCATAATATAATCAGAGCCTTTCTATATATAGGATTTTAGGGGGTCATAATATAATCAGAGCCGACATAACAATAATAATGTAAGGGCACAATAATAACAATAGTGGGCTTATATGGAGCACAATAATAACAATATGGGGACTATATGGGCACAACAATATAATAAGGGGGTTGTAATAATAACAATAAGGGGTTACACTAGTAGTATAGGGACCTAACATGCCCCTCTCCTTCAAAAAGTGTTGTCCTCAACGCTTGAGTAGTTCTTGATGCTTCTGTATAAAATTCTTGTCGTCACATGTGAAATCTTTAGTGGGTAATTTCTTCCACTTGTTGATATACTCTGAGATTGATTGATTTTGTAGCTGTCAGGTTCTTGTTTTTGTGACTGCTCCAGGCTCCAATATGATTTTTCCTTCCTCGTCAAGTTTTGGAAATATTGTTTGAACTGGGATCTTTTGCAACTTTTGAATGAGTGGCCACACTTCTTTGTCCTTATTCCATTCATCCCTTGCTTCGTTTATCTAATATGGTTGGATAATAGAAATAGCACAAAACAATGCTTCCACATCCTCATCCTTTCTTGAAAGTGCATTTGCCACAACATTTTTCTTCCCTTTTTGGTAGATGATTTCAAAGTCATAACCCAACATCTTTGTGATCCATTTTTGTTGCTCTTCAGAGGATAATCTTTGTTCTAAAAAGTATTTAAGACTATCATGATTTGTTTTTACCTTGAAGTGTCGTCCCATTAGGTAGGGTTGCCATTTCTTAAGTGCATGTAGTATTGCCAACATTTCCTTCTCATAAATAGCTTTGTGTAAATACTTTCCTTTGATTGGATGACTTTGAAAGCAATGGGTCTTTCATCTTGCATTAGAATAGTGCCAATTCCATTTCCTGAAGCATCACATTCCACAATAAAGGTTTTTGTGAAGTCCGGCGTAGCTAAGACCAGTGCTTAGCACATTGCCTCTTTAAGATGTTCGAAGGCCTTTGTTGCTTCTCAAGTCCATGAAAATGCATCTTTCTTCAATAATATTGTTATAAGTGCTGCTATTCTCCCATAATTCTTAATAAACTTGAGATAATACCTTGTCAACCTGAGAAATCCTCGCAGATTCTTTATGGATGTAGGGATTTTCCATTCCTTACGGTTTTAATTTTCCTAGGGTCTACCTTAACACCTTCATGAGATACAATATGACCCAGATATTCCACCTCTTGTACTCCAAAGAAACATTTGTAGCTTTTTGCATATAATTGTTTCTCCTCCAATAGTTTGATCACCCTGTCAACATGTTGAACATGATCCTTCCAAGACTTGTTGTAGATTAGTATATCATCAAAAAATACTAGCACAAATTTTCTAAGGAAGGGTTTGAAAATGGAATTCATCGAACCTTGAAATGTAGAAGGTGCATTTGTAAGGCCAAAAGGCATGACCAAAAATTCATAATGACCCTCATGAGTTCTAAATGTTGTTTTTAGAATGTCTTCAGTCTTCATTCTGATTTGATGATATCCTAAACGAAGATCCAACTTGGTGAAGTAAATTGATCCATGCAATTCATCCAATAATTCATCAATGATAGGAATGAGAAATTTATCTTTAATACTCAGCTTGTTGAGCTCCCTATAATCCGGACACATGCGCCATGACCCATCCTTCTTTTGCATCAATACTACTAGAGAAGAGAAAGAACTTTGATTAGGTTTAATTATACCAGCCTCTAGCATTTCTGCAACCATACATTCAATTTCACTCTTTTGGGCATAGGGATATTTTTAAGGCCTTATGTTTGGAGGAACACTTCCTGGAATGAAATGAATAGAATGATCATGATCACAAATAGGTGGGATGCCTTTGGGAGTCTCCAATACCTTGGAATGATTTCCAAGACTTTTTGGAGATCTGGAGAAATAGATGATTTCAATGTGGGAACCTTTAGCGAACATAACTGTGCAATTATGCCTTGTTTTTCTTTATTTAGAAGCTTTGTCAGTCTGTTAGAGCTTATTATCTTTCCCGGTTTCCCTGTGATACCCCTTAATTCAACTTCCTTTCCTTCCAAAGAAAATTTCATGAAAAGTTCTTGAAAATTAATAGTTATTGTACCCAGGGATTGTAGCTATTGGACTCCTAGAACAACATCAACACCACCCATTGGAATGGAAAGAATTGGGCTATTAAATACATATTCTCCCATGGATAACTTGATATTATGGCACTTTCTAGAGCAATTTATGGTTCCTCCATTTGCAACCCTCACTTGGAACTTTGGTGCTGGATATAGGAAGCAATTCAATTCCTTGGCTATCTTACAATGAATAAAATTATGCATACTACCGGAATCATTCAACACTATTACCTTTTTCTTCTTGATATGTCCTTCTATATTGATAGTTTGAGGAGTGGTAATTCTGGCCAATGCATTACAAGATATGGTCGGATTCATTTATTCTTTCTCGATGTGATCTTTCACTTCTTGAACCTTTTTCTTCTTGATATGTCCTTCTATATTGAGAGTTTGAGGAATGGTAATTCTTTCCAATGATTTACAAGATATGTTCGGATTCATTTCTTCTTTCTCTGGGGTTGGTTCCTGGTGTATATCCTCTTCTTTTGATGTTTCTTGATCCTTTTCTTCCTCCTCTTCACAATCTATGTAAAATATTTTTTCTCAGCACACTTATGACGTTTAGTGTATTTGCTATCACAAATGTAACAAAGTATTTTTTCTCTTTTTTCTTCCAATTGTTGTCGTGTAAACCTTCTAGGTTGTGAAAGGCTAGAAAAAACACTTCCATATTTATAGTTGTGAGTGGTAGGATTCCTTATTTCCATAATTCCGCTTTCAATTTTTCTTTCCAACCTGAATGCCTTCTCCAATGAATCAGGTTCCCAAAGACGAACCTCATGTTGAATGTTATCCTTTAAAGTCCCTATGAAGACATCAATCCTTTTCATCTTTGGAATATCATTTACCCTTATATTCAATTTTTTGAAATCCTCAATGTGCTCTGCCATTGAACCCTTTTGTTTAAGATTTATCAATTGACTAAAGAAGGTGTTACTCTTTGTATCCTCATAATGTGTTATCATTTCTTCCATGAAAATTGACCAAGTGATAAGTGCTTTACGAGACACAATCTTTATGCGATAAAAATTGATCCGGTTAAATATGAAGATCTAATACGTACCTTTTGTAATAGTTGCACCTCATGTAGATCAAAATATTGCTCCATCTATAGTATCCAATTTACTGGATCCTTACCATCCAACTTCCTCATATTGCCTTTTCTTGATTTTAGGAGCTTTATCTTGAAATGACTGTAACTCTGTAATTTTAGATTTTTCAGTTCTAAAATGGCGACCTGCAATAGCCCTCTGTGTCCTCTTTCCAATGCCACCAATTTGATTTAAATTGGATTCTCCAAGGAAGAGTTATCCATAATCTTCCAAGATGACTTGATTATATACCTTTTCAGAAGAGCGAAATTGTATGAAGTGTCACGTGTCATTGTTTTGACCTTAGGACCTGAAATTGAGACACAATAAACTACAGTTTGTCCTCTTTCTGTAACTACTTACGAAATTTCAATCTGACGCCCAAACAGAAAGTTATGACGATTTTCCAAAGGTCGCCTATTTAGGATGTAATTCGGGAGCCTGCAGAAACCCTAAATGTCTTGGACTGTATCTCCAAAAATATAGCGAAACAAGATCTGAAATTTGGGTCCGAGCTTCACCAAAATTACAAATCAAATGGGTTTTATTTTTAGGGTCTAAACCTTCGTAGAAAAAACATTATAGCAAAAATTCCACGATGACCTGTTTGAGATGGAGTTTTCAAAAACCCTAAATTCCTCAGATCATATCTCCGAAAATATAGCAAGATAAGGTTTGAAATTTGGACTTGAGGTTCAGCACAAGTTCGGCTCAAATGGGGTTTTGTTTTAGCTTCTGAAACTTTGTAGCGAAAAAGTTATAGTGAAAATTACATGATGACCTGTTTGGCAGAGTGAAACCCTAGAATCCAAAGCTCTGATACCAAATGTTATGAAACCAGCTCACAAAAAGATAGAAAATATAGATCAATGCCTTAGAAAAAAGCTTCTTCGAGGGGGAAACCTCCTTTATATTACACAAATGTACAATTCTTGGATGATACAAATGACAAGACCTCCTTTCTATATATAGGAGTCTAAGGGGTCATAATATAATCAGAGCCGACATAATAATAATAATGTAAGGGCACAATAATAACAATATGGGGACTACATGGGCACAACAATATAATAAGGGGGTTGTAATAATAATAATAAGTGGTTACACTAGTAGTATAGGGACCTAACAAGACGACCTTGTTCTTGTCTATGACCAAGCTCATCATGTCCTGGCGCATGAAAAGTTTGAACCTTTATGGATAGGTCCTTAAATCATTCGTAAGTGTTGGGGAAAGGGGGAATACCTTTTAGAGGGTCCATAAGGAGAAATTATTCCTAACCCTCATAAGGTACTCTACCTAAAGAAATTTTACCATTGCATTTCCCATTGAAATGCATGTCCCTTTTTCATTTCCGCATTCAGGTAGCTTTCATCCCGCATCATCTCATTTGTTGTCTTCTTGTGCCTTTTAGATGGATCCATCATCCACCCCAGATATATGTTATTCCAATGGTGTGAGTCGCTTTTCCAAGCATCTAGCCTCGATATCTTAGGCTATTTTCACCCCTTTGCATTCGTTAATCGACTCCAATGATGTTTGCATTAGATCTGCCATCAATAACCAAGTCGAATGTGGTTTAGTGATAGGTTTGTTAGTCGATGCACTTGATCATCGCATCCTCCACCTTCATGTTTGTCTTGATTCCTTGCTACTTTTCATGCAATTGAATGGCGTTTATCATGTGCATAATCATGTCCTCTTTAGAAAATATCTACGAGTTAAGATTTTGGCACGTGAATTTGAATCCATTACATTCAGTCATGTTCGTAGAGAAAAAATATCTATGTAGATACCATTGAAAATAAAATTCTAGATTAGCATTTATCACATGCATATGCAAGATGACATCCATAGCATAAACAAATGGTGAACCATAGTCGTCACAAAAAGATGCATAACCATATTATGTATCATAATATCTAATATATAGTGTTTGGAGTCCACTACTCTAAATAAATCTGACATACCCATAGCATGTTACATACAAAAATGGGGTCCCACATGTCCCTACAACTAATTAATGTCCTATGGTAGATCCCGTGCCAATGGATCCTTGCCACCCACCCATAGGTCTCAAACTACCTGACCAGACATCGCTATGCGCCTCGTGATAACTCTCCATTTAGAGGGAAGCCTAGTGCACACATATTTATATTGATCTTCTAGTTCATGCCATTCGTGCTTGGTCACCTCAGTCAATAGAAAGTCGTACCTATGACAAAGATCCTCCAGTAGCACATCACTATTTGATCTCTGTTGTGATGTTGAACCTCTCTGATCTGTAGCTCCTGATGCTGTGACTCATCATCCATATCCTGCCAGCCTCACCAGTGCTATATCTACATGCCATCAATTTTAAAATGAGTACCACATACATACATTTTCTAAAATATACATGCGACCAACATATAACAACTATCACTTACCATCGGGCCTCATGCTTGTTCTCACAGTAGTAGTAGATTAAGATCTCCTTGGAAGTTC
Organism: Pinus tabuliformis; assembly: GCA_031772625.1. Lineage (NCBI taxonomy): Eukaryota > Viridiplantae > Streptophyta > Pinopsida > Pinales > Pinaceae > Pinus > Pinus tabuliformis. Next base: position 2,870,423 of record CM062813.1, read on the forward strand.
ATCTCGTTGTATGGATAGTCATCTATGTACAAAGACATCTAATCCTAGTGAGCGAAGAACTTAGGTCAGAACACCCATTCGACTCCCCCCCCAACCTCATCGCAATAGCTTCCCCTACCAGCGCATCCTAGGCTCATGTGGGCCACCATCAAGGATCTTCTCATGTGTTCGAATAGTGGGGATCTTCTTAAAGAACAATGAGCATACAATTGTCCCAAATGAACATTTACCCTTGGTCCACTGCTTGTAGAGACCCCACTGACGTTTCAACGACATCAACATCATTTGGGTCCACCCATAGTAGGTCCCTTTCAATACACTCTCTACCAACATCATTTCCCCCCAATAATGAAATAAAAGGCATGACTACCCAAAATCCACACCACTACTGCAGTTGTAGCTCATGTCTCAAGTATCTCCAAGTCATGAATCTGGATGCTTGTACCCTTCACACGAGCACCTGTTACACAATTATGCTCCACGAACTCCCCTATATGCCTCCCACGAGGCAACATTGGATGTATCTCCCCCGTCACCCCAAAGGTGGTAATCCGGTCAAAAAGTATATGTTCTTAATCGTGATCTCGATCCTATGCCCCTGTATCACAAAGGCCTCCTAGTTTAGATCCCAGTAACTCACAATTCGAGACAAAAGTAGCTCACCTTTCCTCATCAAATGATTCTTAAAGAACTTGAGTAATCCATACTAGGCAAGAGCCCCCCCTGACTACTTGGTTCCCCTGAACCTCAACGCGAAGAGTATCAAAATATTGTTCTCGCCATACCAGCTTTAGCTCTGCCATACCTGCATAATACCATCATATTTTGTTAGATCAAAGTCAAAATCACCTACTTCTGGTTTCTCGCATCATCTCCACTGAGACCCCTAGACCTGCTTTTACCTCCAGTCCACAATGCAGTTTTTCCCCTTAAAATTGTGTTGAACACACTCTTTGCCCCATTTTCTGCGTTCTAGAATGCATAAAAGGGGCCAACATTTGCATTGCAACTATAAGGAAAAGCAAGGGTTCCCCCTAGTGAGATGAAGCCCTAATCTAAAAATTTACTCCATTAGAAATGATGAGTAAGGTTAGGCCACCCACCTGATAATCACATATCCAAATTCTGATGGTTGGTTTGTCTGCAACAAGCTCACCAAGATTTAGGGCCTTCTCCTCCTCTCCAAATTCTCAAACAACTCACTATGCAAATGAATTGGATTTGGGGGCAAGACACCCTTTTATAGGAAAAACCCTAGTTTTTTTGTCACCCATTGCGACCAAATCGTAGCTCGGTTTGACGAACCATCAAAACCATTGGAAAGATCACACTGAAATATATAATGGGTCTCTTTTTGTTCTTGGTCATTTGACACTTCACCAGGAAGTCATTTTTCCCAAGGGGTCTCACTTTGCTCCTTGTTAAAATCAAATTTTTTCATATGAGTCGCCTCTACACTGGTACCACTTTACCTTTTCACTTGTTGACTCATGTGTCGATTTTTTTCATGAGTAACCAATATTTACTCATGTTTTTATGGTCCCCCTTGGGGCCTCCCCCATGTGGCAGCATCACCGAGTCACCCTTACTCAAAGCATCAGAGATGAGTCACCCGTAAATCCATGGAGTCTGTTCTGAGTCCCATTGAGTCCATTTGCAGTGTTCCATCCATATTTGTGTCACATTCATCCCATTTTTCTCATATTTGGCCTCCAACTATATTGCTCCATATTTGAGCAACCTTCGTCTGAGTATTTGAACATCCCCTCTGGAATTGACTCAATCGCTTATAGGTCAACCGTGCATATTATGCTCTGACAAGAGAAGTAATCAGTCCACCACTCATCTTGTTTTCTTCCATCATCATCCTTGGTGTCACTCCCTCAGTCATGATCCTTCGTGCCTTTGTTGAGGATTCCTCCTTGCCTCAACTCTCGCAGGCCCTCTTTTGTCGACTTCAACACATTTATTCCAGGGGAGTGGTTTAGAGGACAATGTTTCTAGGTCCCAGCCTTCATCATTGTCTGGTACCTCAGATCAAGCAAAAGGAATCATCATTTCCCTTTGACTTGGTTGTTTCTCGCGTGCTCAACTCGAGCTCATTATCTCACGATCGAGAATCGTACACTTGATGGTCTAGTGATCTAGAAGATTGTTCCAATATTTCCTGGGTGTGTTTGAGATGATCTAGATCTCATGAGGGGGTAGCCCTTCAGGTAGGCCCCCACATGCCTAGATGTTAGCAGATTATGATCCAACCTCAGAGGATGTTCCATAGATTTGACTGGTTTGTCTTTAACTGCTTGCAGCACCCACAACATGCATGTCCCCTCCATATGGTCCATTCTAATCTTCAAAGCCTTTTCCTATTCAACAAGGCTTCTTTAGTTATGATGTCCCCTCACCATGTCAGCTTGAGTGGAATTATGTCTCATGTACTTAGTTATCTCGGTGGGTATGAGTATGCCTCCCCCGTCTCAATAGAGATCATGTACTCCAAAATAAAAGGAGACTTAATCAGTTTAGTAGGTCTCACCCCCTCCATTTCCTTGTCCTTCCTTGCATCACTTCAACTATCTCTCTCTCTCTCTGACTCCCCTTTGGTGTCTCGTGGAAGTGTAACTTACAACGTATTTCAGTCATACGATTTGCTCATAACACTCGTACATTAGGGGGCAATCTGTTGTCACCGAAAAAATGAACACCTATCCATTTCTAACTAGGTGGATCAAAATACACCATGTAATATTAATTTTACCATAGTAAAAATACTTTCACCATAGAAAATAATTTATTAAACCATTTTTATTATATTATTTCTAATTAAAATTTTAAAACCCCATAAAAATATTTAATTAAATCAACATTTATTTAATATTCACTAGGAATAATTATTAAATCATTATTTGATAATTATTCCTTGTCACATTTGGCTAAATCACCTTGGAATAATTACATATTAAATCACTATTTATTTATTATCCCTTATTCTTATTTTTGGAATAATTGCTAAACCATTATTTAATAATTATTTCAAATTCACACTTTTCTTAATTCTCACAAAGTAATTAATAAATCATTTTGTTTCTTAATTACTTCAACCATTTTCTAAATAAAAATATTTGACCATTTTGAATATCTTTCCCCTCTCCAAAAAATATTATAACGACTAGATTTAGATTTGGTCCATAATTGTTTATTATTTTCCAATTCCTAGTTTAGCTCAATACTTTGTTATAAATAAGAAGGTTTTCCATTCATTCTTCACCATGATCATTATCATCGTCACGATTATCATCTCATGGCATTTGAGCTCCCACTTGAGTTCAATCTTGCTTTTTGGGTTTTTTCTGCATATTTGAGAAAGAAGAATAACATCGCTAAAGCACAAGGACATCAAAAGGACCCATCCCATGGAGGGATATTTACAGACCCATATTATAAATATTATTCACTAGGTGTTTCTAATAAAATATTATTCATTTCAAGTCCTTCTATTGGGTTATTTCATTTTCCTTTACTACTGCAATATGTTTTGCGCTTGCATAATATATTTTCTTGCATGGTTTTATCATTTTTATTACAGATCTAAAGCGTAAATGCAACAAGATTCTATTCTTAGGCTCACTTGTCACCAACGACTTTAGTGAAAAAAAATTGGTACACCTACTAATAATTTTCATACAAACACATCTCCTTATCATAGGTGGGGTATGTTTGGATAGTATCAAAGGGTGTTTCATTGATTTAAATACCATGATAAAACCTAGTGGGAAATCCATGTGAAGAATCTCAGACTCGAGGTGATCCCCTAGAAACTATGTGTTGTTTAAAATCCTCATTAATCCAAATTTTAACATACTGGTTATGAAAACATCCAATGGATCCCTTCTAATTACTTCTAGCAAAAGCAAGGGAAGAGTTCACAAGAGTACACCATTGAATTAGAAAGAAAACCATTATGTTGAATTGAGCATTACTCCAACTAAGCTTTGGGTGAATCCCTGTGATTGACTTCAGTGAGGCAGAGAGTCAATGCGGTGTTTATTGCCAGAGAGTAGTTGGTAAACCACCTGGATAGTGGACTCCTCTTGCTCGTTTTACTTAATATCAGTGTAAAATTCCTTTGAGAAAGTAACTCCTCAAAACCTGAATCCAACTCGAGGGTGGTCAATTGAAATAAATATTGTAGTGTATGTAGCCTATGGTTGGGTGGAGAGTTGAAGTCCCTACCTTAGTTTCTATCCATTCAGGTTAAACAGATAAATATATTTACTTGTACCCATTTGAACTATGGATGATGAAAAATGTCTGATATGTGATATGTAAGTGTGTGGATCAACACTACATATGGAAGGTTGCTGAGATTTCTATATGTTCATGGTGAATGCATTTCTTTATATGCCTTCATAGTTACGTTGAACTTCTGGATTTATGTGACTACTATTATCTTCATGAATTGTAGAGTTAGATATCATTTTTGGGATTCAACTGCGTTAAGTAAGTCATTCAAAGTATGACCATTCAAAGTGTGAGCATCACCCGATGCAATGAGTGCTAAGTGAACTATTCAAAAATCATGAGAAATTAGTCACTTTACGACTACCTCTCATGGAAATGGCCATACTTTGAATGACTTACTTAACGCAGTTGAATCCCAAAAATGATATCTAATATAATGCACTGCGAAAATCCCCCATACTTAAATTCAAAAAGAGTCAAGGGATCTCTACCTGAATGGTTCATGAGGCACAATACTTGCTAAGGTTTTGCAAATGGGGTAGCAAGCTAAGTGGGCTTGATTGTGGGGAAAAACTCCACAGTTAAGCGCGCTTGAGCCAGAGGAGTTCTGGGATGGGTGACCTCCTGGGAAGTCCTGGTTACCGGGTGCAAGCCCCGGAAGTGATGATTGATGCTATGTGATTCGTTCTCCACATTTCACTAGTTTCAATCCCACTTCTTCACCCCTGTGAGCATCACCCGATGCAATGAGTGCTAAGTGAACTATTCAAAAATCATGAGAAATTAGTCACTTTACGACTACCTCTCATGGAAATGGTCATACTTTGAATGACTTACTTAACGCAGTTGAATCCCAAAAATGATATCTAATATAATGCACTGCGAAAATCCCCCATACTTAAATTGTAGAGTTATTTACATGAATATATCTAGTTTCCTAAATCTCCTCAGTTAATCTATTATTGCAATTGTTTTCAATTATATGATATATTTATGAATATGATTGCTCACTACCTTGTTTAAGGCTGTAGATTGCCTCACATGATAAGGAGGTAATTTAGGTGTTGTATGATCTATGGAAATTTAGTTAGAGTTGATTGTTATTTATTCTAAGAACAATGATAACATTTTGTGGTTATGTACACCTATATAATGTTGCAGTTGCTTGAGCTTCATAGATGAAGCATTGTATGTGATCTTCCTATGAAATCTATCTATTAGAGCCATTTCTTACATTTTCTCATAATCATATATAAGGAAGTTTGACAGAAGACCTAGATTGTATCTAGGACCGAAGTGTCCCTTAAAAGCATTTGTATTTTAGCCCCAATTGATTTCTTGGTGGAATTTGTATTCAGGTTGGATACCCTTTTTATCACTCTATAATGGATTTCATCCAGATGTTTGAAGGGTCATATTTTGAGTTATCTCGCAGATGTATTTGGTAGGCCGAGGCATCTCGCTGCTTGAGGCTTGTGCAATTTATAAATAAGCCAGATTTCCATTGAGTCCGATTTCATGGAATGTATATTTTATCTGAGGTGGGCTCCACTTGGGTGAATCTCTGCACGAGGCCATATTTCTTCGTGAGTGGAGGTTGTATCCTGAAATCCATGATATATGGTAGGGTTTGAGCTATACAAATGTATAATTCCCAAATGGGACCGAGGTCGGATCTTCTTTGGAGTTATGGATGATTATGAGGTATGGGAGTTCAAAGGTTTTACCAGTAATGGATAAGGTGTGCAACTTGTATTTCCCTTGGGACTAGATATAATTACAATTGGTTGCATAACACAAAGGAGTCAAACCCTATGGAACTCACTAGCTTGTGTCGATTTGGAAAGTTCCACAAACGCTTGATAAGACTTCATGGATGCCTCGTAGGTGTCGTGGGTGATGAAGGTATACTCAGACTGATATGGAAAGGCCAGGTGGGCCACATGTGGAAGTCCCTTGCTAACTTGGCAAAACTGAATTGATCAAACTTCAAATGGGCATACATTCGAAGAAGGGGGTCAGATTAAGATAAAATTTATATCACTGAATATATATCGATGAGTTAAATGCAATGGTGGTATTATTTTTGAGTTTCGATGAAGTTTGAATAAGAGGATTTTTGTAACCCCATATTCATAACAGACCTTGGAGGTTAGGGTAAATTATAAAGTAACACCTCCCACAACCCAGAGTACTAGAAGGGGGTGGGAGGGAGAATTACAACTTGTATAAATTTTAGGGAATATTGCATGAGATTCTCCTAAGTGAAGGGATCTTGTTCATAGTCATGGATATATCATGAATATAATTTATCTATAAAATGGAAATGACAAACATTCCATTCTTAAAAAATGATATATGGACACTACCAATCTCTTTTTTGTGGAAAACCACCTCCTCCTTTTGAGCAAGCAAGAGTTACCCTTCCAAAATTTGAGATTTTTTTCAATTACCCATTTGTTAATGTCTTTCATAAACCTTAAACGTTACGTCAATGCTCATGGGTGTTTCATTAGATAACATGAGTAGCATGATTTTAGAAGCACTAGTCACCATGATTCAAACAACATTGGCATTATTCACATTTACTTATGAAGAGATCTCATTGCCTATGCTTTCATAAGATTGATTAAACTATATCTACCCATGTGTTATTCAACATTCAATGAGCTCATACATTTTATGCATGTTCTATTACCACACATGTGCAGCACTTGCTAGACATCGATTGCAATTTCTAGCTTCACCAATTCACACACAACCACTGTGGTAGTGCTAGCAACTATGATGTCATTATCTTCATGGTCTAGGTACACACTAGTTCTTCATTCAGAGGATTTCTCCACTTGGCATTATAATTTTATTTATTGGCACCACCATAGGCTAATGATACTATCTTGATATCTACAACTTACTAGACAAGACATCTCAAACAATTGTTGACATGATTAAGGGGAAAAACCCTTAAGAGATTCACCTAGATACTCAACATTGAGAATAATTCATCCCTATAATAGGAAATAAATGTTAACTTATGAATATTAGTTATCTTTCTAACAACTTCTTCAAATATATTCATCAATGATGCTTATTGAACAAAAGAACTATCTTCATCAACATTCTTTATTGAACAAAAAACCTCTTCAACCTATATGCATCTTCCTATGACACAATACATTTTAGCCAAATATTTACTATGATATGAACACACATGTTCTTCAATATATTAGTGTATTAGTTAACAAAGATTATTGCTATGTTCAAATTTATTAATTTCCAAGAAAAAATTCTACAAATGTAAAATGTGAACTTTTTCTCATACAATCATGAATCACAAGCCAACTTTAGAAAGAAAGAATTTGCATTAGAAGGACATTAAGATGGATAAATAAGGTTTTTTTCTCATACCATCTTTGATTTACACTATACAACTATTGGTAATTGTAAATGAAAAAAATGGTTTTTTTGTAATTTGGGTAAATTTTTGATAGTTCTGTCACTATTGTTCTTTTTACAAGTTAAAGTTTCATTGATTTCTCACAAAAATTACAAGAACCAAAAGGTCTTATCTATCTCTGGCCTACCACTTCGGAAACCATACTATAGATATAACAATAGATTATCCTTCATAAAGAAAATTGAGAGTGAAATGTATTGATTACATTGTTTGAAAGTTGTCTCTTTAGCGGGAAAACCAACTAGGAAAATAGAAAAATGAGTAAACATAATCCTTGACCTCCTAACTAGAAAAAAAGAATGACCAAAACATAGACATTAGGAAGATAAAGGTGTGTCCACCTTAATGGGATGATCTTCATCCTTTTATGGAGTAGCATCGCCTAGGCCTAGAGCGGAACCAAGTTTGAGATGAGAAAGGAAACCTTCAATATCAAAGAGAAACAACTTCAGATTATCTAGCTTGTTTAGAATCTGATTTCACGTGTCTCTACAATCCACCAACACCTTTCCCAATATGTTTTTTAAATTTCATTACAAATCCATAGTATAGAGATAATGATTTTGCCTCTTGGTATACTTTGGGTCGAGAATCCAAGTTCCGTTGCTTTCTAGAGATTTTGTATCTATAAGTTTTTAATGTTATTCACAAATTCCACCTTTATTACATTGAGCTAGCACTAAATTTTAAGAGGAGTGTGATCCAGAAAGTGATGAACTAATGCCTCCATAGTGAGCTCACTTTCCACTAATATATCCTTAGATTCCACCTCCTCTATGATTGTCACCCCATTGACAAATCATGGCCATAATGGGGAGGAAGAGTCTTGTTGGGTTTATTAACCTCAAATTTGAAGGATGGACATAATGCAATTGGGTAAAGATGATCAAACCTTCAATATTGATGAGCAGGGTGTCTTCATTTAGTAGGAAGTGAAAATAATCTTCAAGAAATTTCGTGAAGGGAAAGATACAAGGACGGAGGAAACTATCCAATCTTAATGAGAACAAAGGGGAGATACAAGGAAAGTTCATGGTGAGTGGACGAAAAAGTAGAAATGAGTTCAATCGAGTGGAATGAAAAGGAAAACCTAAGAGTGCAGCAGTCAATCCCATACCAAAAATTCTGGAGACTAGGAAGGCAAAAGAAAAATAAATGTTAGTAGCCCACATAGGGTTGTGAGCAGGGTGTACGAGGACATAGTTAAGGTGACAACATTTTGGTGAGATTGTTGGCATGTTTGAGATCCTCCACCTCCATAGAAACATTAAACACCTCCATCAAGGACAAAAAATATTCAATTTCCAAGGCTCAACAATCATCCTTAAGTTGAGAGGTAAGGGGATCATCCCAAAAACTGTTGATGAGAAAGGAGGTGTTAGAGAAACCTTTATTGGCCAATTTGTTTTCCATTTCCTTTCATTGACATTGAATATGAGAAGGTAGAATAGTGGGAATTTGTAAGAGAAAGGCCTAAATACGAGATATGAATCTCAATTCTCCAACTACAGATGATTTGTTTGGAGAGGACCCATGAGAAATCTTAATTATCATAGAAATAACTAGTTGCAAGTCACCCTTGATTCATGGATTGGATATTTTTTTTGATAACATTCATTAAACCAAACTGTAAGGCATACCGCAACATTATTACTATTAACTCCCATGTAGCCCACATAGATATGAAGGATTGTGCTAAATTCCACACAAAAGGCCCCTCCAAAACACGTTGTTCCTTCATTGTTGTTAATGAGTATTGAAAATGCTCTAAAATTTACTAACAATTCACCATTTAAAGGCTAAGCATCCATCTAGATCAACTTTTACAAAGAGAATGGTGGAAATTTTATTAGTTTAATAATATTTTCTCAATGGAATTCTTGCAAACGCTCTTAATACCATATTATCAAGGTGCATCATTACCTCTTTCCTTGTAGAAATTTGGTCCTCTAAAATATGCTTATAATCTCATCACATATTGCTTTTTCTTGAATATGGTTGGAAAAAAGGAGGTCATGTAGAGATGTAGTATGCAACAAAAGGCCATCTACATACTCACCTCTAACAAATAAATTAAGCCCATTCATTTGACTACTTTTTATCACCACATGGAATGCAAGTTTTCATGCTTTACAATTTTAACTAGAGAAAATAAATGTATTTTCGATGAAAATCTTATTATAATCATCTTCACATTGAAGTGAGACAAAATAACACAAAAATTAACAAGACATTAGCCCCTTAAAGACCAACTAGTGCATTTTAATATTTACCAATTGTATATATGAGCTTTAGGTTTCCATAATTATGAACACTATAATGTACCATTATACCAAATTTGTATCTGAAACTTTTGGTTGGTTATGCAACTTTTACTAGAGTTTGGTCATATATTTGCGTGAATAATATGTTTATGCTACATAATTTATGCATAATTTATCATAATGTCATTGAAATATTGGTCATATCTTTGTCCTACATTACTTAACATCATCAAATAACACCATTCACTTGAGTGCTATGTAGTGTATAATTTTTTTCTAATATATTTTTATTTATATATATTTTTTAGCCTTGCAACCAAATTGCATAGTTGAATATTTAATTTCTAGTGAAACATATGCTTTGGTTTTGTGTTGCATGTATGGAGGGATTTCCATCTTCTTCCTAGTGCAACATTTCTTGTGTTCCCTAATATTGAACAACTATACAAATTTGCAACTTCTTGTGTGCATTCTTTTAACCATTTAGGATATGAAACCTTTCAATGTCCTTGCAACCAATGTCAAATGTATTAATTCTCGTTGAACAACAACAATGAACAAAGAGAATCACATACTTCTCTTTCACATATGCTTTTATAATTATTTGCATTTGAAATGTCTACTGTGATGCAATGTTTCTTATCTCAAATGAGAACATTTTCTTTTAGATCAATGAACAAAGAGAATCACATATCTACTCTTTCACATATGTTTTTATAATTATTTGCATTTGAAATGTCTACTATGATGCAATGTTTCTTATCTAAAATGAGAACATTTCCTTTTAGATCAATCTCATAGATGGTTGGAACAACTCATTTATTTCTTACACAATGTAAAATGTTTTAAAAATCATTATCAAATGTATATGGATACCATTATCACTTTTCCTATATGTGATTATTTATGTGTATGTGTCCATTAATGAATTGGAAATATTAGTTTCTTATTCCAATTCTTATTTTGTACCTTTCAAAGTTTAAGTAGTTATTACATTCAAGTGCTAATACTTCAAAACTCTTATTCAAGATACAAAATGTTAGTTTAGGGTCTCTTTCAAATAAATCTACATGAATCAATCCAATTTATAAGCGAAATTGTAAAACAAACATATTCAACCAATGCTAATATAACAACATACCTTTTGCACCTAGAACAACAAGCACATCGTCTAATATTAATACCATTCTATCAAAATATTCAATCCACTTTATATTAATAATTTAAAATACCATTTTCAAAATTCAAAATGTCATGCTTTGATCATACTATCGACTTGATAAAAATAATGACTTGTAACAACATAAAACCATTATAAGCTTTGTAAACATGGATCACTTACTCGATGGAAAAAAACTTTGAAGAAATTTTTAAAACAAGGATGGCTGCTAAGGCAGCAAGTCCCTGCCACCAAAGCAGCATATACCGAGTTGGAAAAGACACGGGTGCCACCAAAGCAGCATATACCGAGTTGGAAAAGACAAGTGTCTTGCATGCATGCTATTTCTGGTATACAGGCTGAGTGACGGGGGTATTGTTGGGCTGGCCGAGTGGACGATGGATGACACCAAAGCAGCATATACCGAGTTGGAAAAGACAAGTGTCTTGCATGCATGCTATTTCTGGTGTACAGGCTGAGTGACGGGGGTATTGTTTGGCTAGCCGAGTGGACGATGGATGACGGGGGTATTGTTTGGCTGGCCGAGTGGACGATGGATGGATCTGGGGTCGAGTCCCTTGCTCAGCAATTTTCTTTTGATGTGCGTGTTCCAGTAATTCTTTATCTCGTTGTCCGTCCGTCCGGGCAATCTCCCTGAAATTAAAGACCACCTGCACAGTTTCAGACTGATTAGAAATCACTTCTATTAGTAACTGAGACTTCAAAAGTGAGATTTTCATGACAGATCCAGCTTTAAGAGGAAAATTATCGTGTCTCGCGAGGTTGGCCTTTCGTTTACACTGATATCTTGATAAATAATTTGACTTGCGGTCAATAACACTGATATCTTGATAAATAATTTGACTTGCGGTCAATATTTAAAAAGTATGGAATGGAAGTAGAGTCAAAGTGGTGTAGGATGGAAATAGCTTAAAAACTCGAGGATGTAAAGCACTCTTTGAAATTTTTCACGAGGTGGAGCATCGTGTTTCCTGAAAACCTGCTCACTGAGCTATCAGAATTATAATTATTTTAAGTCGTTATTACGTGTATGGTATTGTATGTTCCATTAAATAATATGTGCCAGCGTAAGTTCAGTCATCTTCATCGAAAGAGAAAAGGGTAGTGACGTACGCTCAAAAGCCAGCCCGTGGGCTTTGAAATTTTTGTCCGGATACTCGAGCTGGTTCCCACAGAAGGTACGTTTATTGCCAATGGCTTGAGCCAATAGTTTTAACAATATACAGTGAAAGATAATATACTAAGTGACTGATGGAAGAGCGAGGTTCCATGCAGATTTTTGGGTTCTGGAAAAGCACGGAACAAATTTGTATGCTTTGAATAGTAACATCTTTTCATCCGCATGGGCAGTGTTCTTGATGTACGTCCGCGAAAAATACTGCGTTATTCCTATGGCCTCTCGTATATTTTAACGCCATATGTAACTACTCTTCTAGTCCCCACCGCTGCTAAGGCAGCAGGTCCCTGCCACCAAAGCAGCATATACCGAGTTGGAAAAGACACGGGTGCCACCAAAGCAGCATATACCGAGTTGGAAAAGACACGCGTTTTGCATGCATGCTATTTCTGGTATGCCGTTTTAATGTTCCTCTCCTAAACGCGACGAGTGGATTGGCACGACGACTTGCTTGGGCTCGCATGTTGAACAGGTGCACCCTCTGGAAATGTTATGTCGACTTTCAAAGCTAGTGGTTTGTTTAGTTGCAGAATGAGCTAAGAATGAATCTGTTACAGCGCTTGCTACAGACCTGCGAAGATAAAGCCGAGATAATGCCAAATTCAGTGAGATTTTACAGACCTGCGAAGATAAAGCCGAGATAATGCCAGATTCAGTGAGATAAATCCATTGACCGCAGAGTGGGTTGGAAGTGAGATAAATCCATTGACCGCAGAGTGGGTTGGAAGCTCAAAGCGTTTCGTTGGAGTTTAGGCTTTGGGAACTTGGAGTACAGTTCCAAACTTGATGGCTCTCACTGTTGGTGTTCATCGTAAGAAAGAGAGGAGATATTCTTCAGCACTGCAATGACGCCGAAGCATTTAATTATAATGGCATTCAGAATCATGAATTCTCTGTTGCTTCTGGCATTTTTAGGACTTGCATTGGCGCAAAACAGCCTGCAGGTTGGGTTCTACCATAAGCCGGAATTTCGTGCTTGGTAACAGGGTCACTGATGGGGGTATTGTTTGGCTGGCCGAGTGAACAATGGGTCTGGGGTCGAGAACCTTGCTCAGCAATTTTCTTTTGATGTGTGTGTTCCAGTAGTTCTTTATCTCGTTGTCTGTCCGTCCCTCCGGGCAATCTCCCTGAAATTAAAGACCATCTGCACAATTTCACAAACTGATTAGAAATCACTTCGAACAGTAACTGAGACTTCAAAAGTGAGATTTTCATGACAGATCCAGCTTTAAAAGGAAATAAAATGACATACTTGTTGCCAACGAAGGAGCGGAGTTTGATGATGAGCTCGTCTTCTTCTTCTGTGAAGCTTCCACGCTTCAGATCGGGACGCAGGTAGTTTATCCATTGCAGTGTGCAGCTCTTGCCTTCGCAAGTAGAATCGATTGTGCGCGGAGTAATCACAAGTCACTTTGCTACCGACAAATCTCTTCCTACTGCCCTCCTGCGCATGCATTTTCATACAACTTTGTGATTAAGCATGGAGGTGCCCAGGTGAGTTACTGAGATCCGCTTACTGCATTCACTGTTCTTATGCCACGATTCATGAATTTTGTCTGCGATTTCTCTGTACTTCTGTCATCATGTCTCTTTAAATAAACGTTCCAATTGTGCCTCTTACGTACATGCTTTTTCAAACTTTACATTTTTATTACCATCGGAGAACAGAAAATGAAACTAGCATTACTATTTCAATAAGAAATACCATTATAGCTTAGTATTCACAAGGGATAGATTGAGCTTGTTAATTTTGTGAACAAGGGATAGATTGAGCTTGTTAATTTTGTATTAAAATTATGCAATGGTATTGAACTTAATTATTAAATTTTAATGTACATAAATACACCACTGTAAAAACATGTCATCGTTAGCAATGTAAATATCACATGAAACCCAGCTAAGCTAAAATCTGGTCAAATTGTTCTAATTTGCCAACAGAATTTTTATTAAATTTTGGGATTGTCATCTGTGCGGCCTTCACTCTACCGCATAAGGTTTTTACAGGTTTCTAAATTGACTGGTAACTTCATAAAAATGCATAACTAATCGAAATTTTCATACCGTGAAAGCAGAAATCGCAGGATTTTAACCTGGTAAAGCATTTTGTATCTTGTTTGGAGCACTGCTGCAATGGAAAATCAGCTTCCAGCTTACAGCCAAAGTATTAGCAAGGGACTGGAGCCAAAGTATTAGCAAGGGACTGGACTCCATTAGCAAGGGACTGGACTCCATTATTATGCAGAAGGCTTCATCAGACTATTAGCCCAGAAGACTCAGGGACTCCGAAGACTCAAAGACTACTCAAAGACTCAGGGACTCCGAAGACTCAAAGACTACTCAAATACTTTGGCTTATAAGGAAACTCTCTTATGCAATCTGGCGAAAGGGACAATTGTTCTAGTGTATGGAATGGCACCTAGATTGAAGCGGTGGTACGTGGCGGACATGCCAGACCTTGCCATGAAGCTTATGAGCTTTGAATTAATCTTAACATAAAATGCTTGGGATTTAATGCTAACATCGAACGGCATTAGTTTGAAGCGAATTTGTAAATATGGAAAATATCATATAACCTATGCTTTCCGCCTCCATGCCTCGAAAAGAGGCCAAATAAGACTATGAAATGGAGCACGGTTTAAAAAGATTAAAAAGTTTGGATATTCCCGATAGCAAATGGTTATTTAGCAGGATAAGCAGCTTAAAGTAATGCTAAATTGCTAAAAACCGATTACTATAGTCCCTGGCCATTGCCAGATGGCAGGGACTAATAAAAACCGATTAATAGAGTTCAGGCTTCTGTGATCCATATCAAGTTAAGAAAGATTCTTCAGCGAAAATCACATGGAATATCATTTGCCGACGCGTTTCGAACCAACTAGTGTGGTTCATCGTCAGGACAAGTTGCTATAGTCCCTGGCCATTGCCAGATGGCAGGGACTAATAAAAACCGATTACTATAGTCCCTGGCCATTGCCAGATGGCAGGGCAGGGACTAATAAGGTCTTACACAAACTATGTTTATAAGAAAATTTAAAATAAATAAGGGACTAATAAGGTCTTACACAAACTATGTTTATAAGAAAATTTAAAATAAATAAGTGTGCGATAGAGTTTTAATTATTTATCAATTATAAATATAAATACATTCTCTCCACTATTTTTCTATAATTGACTAATTATTTATAGATTATAAATATTTATGAAAATAAAATAAAAATAGATCAATTTTTATATTTAATCACTAATTTTAAAATAATACCTATTCCAAATATAAATTACTAACTTTGAATATAAAATCAATATTGTATATAATGAAAATGTAAACATATACTTAAATAAAATATGGAAATAGCCCACTTTGAATATAAAATCAATATTGTATATAATGAAAATGTAAACATATACTTAAATAAAATATGGAAATAGACCACAAAGATGTGGGCTTGCTCAGTGAATTAATCAATATCACATTATATTTTTTAAGAAAATTTAAAATAAATAAATGTATGATAAAGTTTTAATTATTTATCAATTATAAATATAAATACATTCTCTCCACTATTTTTTTTATAATTGATTAATTATTTATATATTATAAATATTTATGAAAATAAAACAAAAATAGATCAACTTTTATAGTTGATCACTAATTTTAATGTAATACCTATTTCAAATATAAATTACTAACTCTGAATATAAAATCAATATGGTATATAATGAAAATGTAAACATATACTTTGATAAGATATGGAAATATGCAACAAAGACGTGGCTCTCCTCAAATTAATCAATATGACATTTAAAAAAGTTTTTAATTAAAATGATTTTTTTTTAAAGATAAATTTAATAAATTATATATATATATATATATATATATATATTCTAAGAATGATATGAATGATGAGTTTCTTGGTTAAAAGAGAAAGAATAATGGGTTAATCTTGATCCGATCATAAAATAGTTAAGGAATATGGATTTTGTCATTGTTGAGTTTGCATTCTCGCTTTATGGACCATGGTATTGTGTAATCCATGGTATTTGATGCAGGCCCATGGTATTGTGTAACCCATAGTATTTGAACATGGTATTTGATGCAAATGATGAGCTTCTTGGTTAAAATAGAAAAAACGATGTGTTAATCTTGATCCGATCATAAAGTAGTTAAGAAATCTGAATTTTGTGATTGTTGAGTTTGCATTCTCGGTTTATGGACTATGGTATTGTGTAACCCATAGTATTTGACCATGGTATTTGAGACAGACCCATGGTATTGTGTAACCCATAGTATTTGACCATGGTATTTGATGCAGGCTCATGGTATTGTGTAACCCATAGTCCGATCATAAAGTAGTTAAGAAATCTGAATTTTGTGATTGTTGAGTTTGCATTCTCGGTTTATGGACTATGGTATTGTGTAACCCATAGTATTTGACCATGGTATTTGAGACAGACCCATGGTATTGTGTAACCCATAGTATTTGACCATGGTATTTGATGCAGGCTCATGGTATTGTGTAACCCATAGTATTTGACCATGGTATTTGATGCAACCTCACGCACTATCTCAATTCCATGCATGGGTTTGAATGGTTATGTTCAGGCCACGCATGTTCTAACACATGTTTGCATTTCTATATGCATGTCCTAACACGTGTTTGCATTTCTATATGCATGTCCTTACATGTGTTTGCATGTGTCAAGCTTGTCTTTGTAATGGGTTTGAATGGTTATGTTCAGGCCACGCATGTTCTAACACATGTTTGCATTTCTATATGCATGTCCTAACACGTGTTTGCATTTCTATATGCATGTCCTTACATGTGTCAAGCTTGTCTTTGTATATTATTTAATTCGGAAAAGGGAATTAGGGTTGTAATCGATGGCTATTTAATGGCTTGAAACACTTCATAATATGATGCTTCAGGTAGTCTGCTTTGGCCAAGCTTGACCAGTTTGGGTAAGGTTAATAGATATATATTAGATGTTAATCCGCTAAACTAAGATTTTTTAGGTAAATTTCTTGTATGCATTTTGTGTGCCTCTTTATTATGCTATTTATCCCTTTGAGTACTCTTTGGTTTTTACAGGTTTTTGTTCATAAGGATTGGAGAGATGACAAGTGGGTTAAAGCTTGGGGCAGAGGTAGGAAATTTCAAGAAATTTTCAATTTTGATTTGACATGAATGGTTTTCATTTCAATTGGGTGTTTAGCTTTTAATAGCAATGTGTTTGGATTTTAATGGCTTTGCATTATTTCTCTGTCACTTTGGTTTTCTCTTGTATCCATTTTGTGTGTTTCTTTATTGTGCTATTTATATCTTTTAAGTGCTCTTTTCTTTTAAGAGGTTTTTGTTCATTATTGTATAGATGACAAACAGGTTAAAGTTTCACCCAAAGGCAGAGAATTTCAACTAATTTCCTACATGAATAATTTTCATTTCAGTGGGTTGTTTAAATTTAATGGCTATGTGATTGGATTCTAATGGCTTTGCATTTTACTAGTTGCGCTTTAGTTTTCTCTTATATTCATTTTGTGTGTTTCCTTATTGTGTTATTTATCTTTTTGATTTCACTTTGTTTTTAATCGATTTTCCTTCATAAGGACTCGAGAGATGACAAGTAGGGTTTTTATTCATAAAGACTTGAGAGATGACAAGTAGGGTTTTTGTTGATAAAGACTTGAGAGATGAAAAGTAGGGTTTTTGTTCATAAAGACTTGAGCGATAACAAGTAGGGTTTTTGTTCACAAGGATTGGAGAAATGAAAAGTGTTGGGTGTAGAGGTAAGGAGTGTGGAGGTAAGGGATTTCAACAAATTTTCGATTTTGACTTGACATGAATAGTTTTAGTTTACTTTTCAATTGGGTGTTGAGCTTTTAATGAGTACGTGTTCAGTTTTAGTTTTAGTTTTCCTTTCAATTGGGTATTTAGCTTTTTATCAGGACGAGAGTTTTAGTTTTCCTATGTGTTCAGTTTTACTTTTAGTTTTCCTTTCAATTAGGTGTTTAGCTTTTTATCAGTACGAGTATGTGTTCAGTTTTAGTTTTAGTTTTCCTTTCAATTGGGTGTTTAGCTTTAGCTAGTTTTCCTTTCAATTGGGTGTTTAGCTTTAGTTTTAGTTTTCCTTTCAATTGGGTGTTTAACCTTTTATCAGTACGAGTATGTGTTCAGTTTTAGTTTTAGTTTTCCTTTCAATTGGGCGTTTAGCTTTTTATCAGTGCACATGTTTGGATTTTAAATGCATTTTCCTTTCAATTGGGTGTTTAGCTTTTTATCGTACGAGTATGTGTTCAGTTTTAGTTTTAGTTTTCCTTTCAATTGGGCGTTTAGCTTTTTATCAGTGCACATGTTTGGATTTTAAATGCATTTTCCTTTCAATTGGGTGTTTAGCTTTTTATCAGTACGAGTATGTGTTCAGTTTTAGTTTTAGTTTTCCTTTCAATTGGGTGTTCAGTTTTAGTTTTAGTTTTCCTTTCAAATGGGTGTTTAGCTTTTTATCAGTACACATGTTTAGATTTTAATGGCTTTGCATTTTATAGATTATGCTTCTTTGGATTTTAATGCCTTTGCATTTTATAAATTATTCCTCTGATTGGTTTGTCGATTTGGTGTGGACAATCTTTTCCAGTAATTGGTGTGAACAATCTTTTCTAGTGATTTTTTTGGGTGGGTAAATCAAGATGCTTTTTCAAAGTTGATTTTTGACTATACTGTTGTGTAATATGATTTCTCAATCAGGATGTGGGATTAAATGAATTCAATCCCATCCCTTTCGGACTCTTTACTGAAGATATGGAGAATATTAGTTTGGAATCAGCAAAAAGTTCTACTCATGCTGATAAAAATGGAAGTGAAACTAGGGTTTCAGAACTTTTAGGGGAATCTAAGGTAGATGGGCGCGCTGGTAACTTGAAAGTTGTAGGTGGTCAGCTGGCGAGTAAATCTTCTAAGAGAAAGTTGGAAACTAAGGATCAGTCCCATTATGATTCTTCCTGCAAAAGGAAACTCCCAACTGAAAAAGACTTGAAGGGTACAGGGTATAAAGAGCTTTATGAGTCCCATGTTGGGAGCCAGAAAAGAGATCTGCATAAAGATCTTGGATTCCCTGCTGAGGATGAAGCCATTACAATCTGTCTACCCTACATACAGTATCTGTGTGACCAAAATAGATGTTCTCCTGGCAATACCCCTGTAATAAGGGGAAAGACAAGTTTAAAGCAGATGCAGTTGATGGCTTATCGTACCGTACTCAAGGCATTATATCTCCAAAAGACTCTTAAATGGAAAGATGAAATTCTCCTTACAGACCTTCGGGATTTGCTGCACATAAGCAATGCAGAGCATGCAAAGGCGCTGAAGTGTATAATGTCTATTCATTATAACCATGAGTGTCATAAACTCTGGGGAATATAGGTGGGTTTTCTTTTATAGTCAGGCCAGATTTGAAGAATACAATAGCTTCTGCTCTTTACATGTTGTCAGATTTGAAGAAGACAATAGCTTCCGCTCTTTACATTTTGGTATGATTTCTATGGACAAATTCAGGATTACATTTTGTCAGATTTGAAGAAGACAATAGCCTCGGCTCTTTACATTTTGTCTTATTATACAACAGTATGATTTCTATGGACAAATTCAGGATTAATGGAGTTTATTGGTTTATTTTATAATTTATTATGTAATGTTTGGTTTTTTTTTTTTTTTTTTAATTTTTATTTGAAATATTTTAATTTTTTGCTTTTTCATAATAGTTCTGTATATTATTTATATCAAGTTGTAGTTAGGATAAGTTTTTCTATTTG
Source organism: Pinus tabuliformis (assembly GCA_031772625.1). NCBI lineage: Eukaryota > Viridiplantae > Streptophyta > Pinopsida > Pinales > Pinaceae > Pinus > Pinus tabuliformis. The sequence continues at coordinate 2,890,544 of CM062813.1, forward strand.
TGAAAAAAAACCAAGATGTGGTTGTACCTAATTTAAGTTTTCCCACTTGTGAAAAAAATCAAGATGTGGTTGTACCTAATTTAACTCTTCATGTTAGAGAAGCATTAAACCCGGAATGATCTTCAATGGTAATACATATTTAAGGTATTATTTAGATTTTTAAAATGTGTTCTGAGATTTGAATTTCAGTTACAGATTTTGGTAGAAAGAAATTAAAAAAAAATTGTTTGGTGGTTACAAATGTGTTATTATTATTTGTGAGTATACAGGGAAAAATTGTTTCCGCGATAATATGCTAATAATGATTATATGTCAATATATAGGAAAAAGTGTTTTAAGTTTACATGTGTAAAATGATTATATGCTAATATATAATAATGCAAATTATGATTTTGTTTTTAATTATATAAAGTAAAAATAAATTATCTTAACACTATTTTGGAACTTTAAATTGGAAAGTGATTTCAAACTTACTGGAAAAACTTGTTTGTTACCGGCAAATGTGAACTGAATTCTATTTATTTAGTCCCATCATCTCAACTTGAGACTTTGTGCACACTATTTTATGGATATAAATTTATAATTTGAATTATCTTTGAATCTAATTAGGTTAATATCATATTTAATCTATTTATTTATAGTTTAATGTTTTTATATATTTTTGTTATTTATTTATAGTTTTATGTTTTTATATATTTTTGTTTTATATTTGATTTTTATTTATAATCAAATTAATGTGATATTAAATTTATTTATTTGTTCAATTTTATAATTTATTTTTTTATATTTAATTTTTTTCTTTTATTTCTTTTTTTAATTTAAAATATATATTTTTAATCCCTAATGGAGGTGGTAAACGTCTAAGTGGAGGCCCAGATCTAGGGCATAAATGAGATACCCACGCGTCATTAATGTCATTAATGCGGAGGAAGCGAGTAGATCAAGCCTAGGAGAGCGCAAACGTTGTGGAGGCAATTCTGGTTAAAAGTGAAATGGTTTGGACAATTAATTATGCTCATTTTCTTCCGGCGGGGTGATGGAGTGGAGAGTAAGGCAAGAGCTAACCAGGTTGTTATAAGGCATTTAATGCTCCCATAGAAGCCGGTTCACCATACATGATCGATAGAAAGATTTGACAGGAGCATGCGGTGGATAGTTTTCGAGTTCTGACCTCGAACAGCTGGGCCGCTGCCAATGTCAAAGGAATTGTGTGCGCGCCAAGCAATCCATCTATCAATTTGAAATTTGAATTGCAGTTGTTTATAATGCAATTTTTTGGAAGTTTTTCTGGTGGGTTTTTCCGGTTAAAATCTGGCAGCAATTTATTGGAATCGCAAGTTTGATAGCTAGTTTGTGCACAATCAAAGCGTCAAGGGGTTTTCAGGGTGCTGAATCTAAATATGCAGCTAAAAAACCATTTTAACTGCAACAAATCAAGATTTAACCTCAATTTCTTCGATAGAAAGATTTGACAGGAGCATGCGGTGGATAGTTCTCGAGTTCTGACCTCGAACCGCAGGGGCCGCCACCAATGTCAGAGGAATTGTGTGTGCGCGGAGCAGTCCATCCATCAATTTGAAATTTGAATTTATCTGCATTCAAACGAGGCGGGATCTTGACTGATATCTTCCAGACGCGGGGCAGTCGCTCAATTTCAAATTTGAAATTTAGAGGGGCGCACAGCGCAAAGCACTACATGACTGCAAATGCCCACGAGGTCAGCGTCCCCGTGTGTTTCTTCCATGGCTGCTGGCCGACCTGCTGCTGCTTTGTTTTGGTGCTGGACGCTTTCTTCTCAGACCACCGAGCATGACCTGTTGCTGCTTTGTTTTGGTGCTGGAAGCTTTCTTCTCAGACCACCGAGCACGATGAGCAAAAGTTTCTGAAGGTCGTGGTAGAGCACCTCGACCAGGCACCATAAGTCCAACCTTATTGTAGACATTGGGCGGGTTCAGGCCTGCAAAGGTTCGGTGTGTTCATCATCGGATCTACTGTAAACTCTGAAGGGTCCAATGCATCATATCATGTTAATTCGGATCTACTCTGTTACAGTTGGAGCTTTGAGGGAAAACGTTTCCCTGTTGAAGGCACGGGCAGATTTGACATCTGCTGCTTGTATATCACACAGATCCAACGAAGAGGGGCGAGGAAACCTGTTCACTAAATCTAGAGATGGGAAAGTCTGTCTTCTATAATGGTTCCACTTAATTATCAATTACCTTAAGGATACCGATTTGGGGTTTTCTGTGTCAGATATTTAAGGTTTCAACCTGAAAACCAAAAGTTTCCCTGAGCCAAATGGACGAGTAATTTTCACTGAAGCCATAAAACGGATGCATTTTAGATAGAGTTCAATATAAACAACCAGGGTTTTTAATTTATTTATTCATGGTTTCAATAAAACTTCACACTTTCACTGGCACAAATTGACTGGATTTTAATTTATTTAGTCATGGTTTCAATATGACTTCACAGTTTCACTGGGACAAATTGACTGGATTTTAATTTATTTAGTCATGGTTTCAATATGACTTCACAGTTTCACTGGGACAAATTTACTAGATTTATTTATTCATGGTTTCAATATGACTTCACAGTTTCACTGGGCAAATTTACTGGATTTTAATTTATTTAGTCATGGTTTCAATATGACTTCACAGTTTCACTGGGACAAATTTATTGGATTTTAATTTATTTAGTCATGGTTTATCGACCGGAAACTTGCATCGAAGCCATGGAAAGAAAGTATATTAGATCAAGCTTCAAATCAAGTTGCAAGAGTATAAAAATTTTCTCCGTAAACTATTTCAGTGTGTTACTGTGGCAAATCGACCGGAAACTTGCATCGAAGCCATGGAAAGAAGGTATATTAGATCAACCTTAAAAAATATAAGACTTTTCTCCCTAAACTATTTTTTGGTTATTTTATAAAATTGTTTGGTTTTATTTTATAAAACTGTAAAGTTGAATTTATATAATCAAAATGTTAAAAGGTTATAATTTTGGGAATAAGGTTATTTTTTTGTTGTTGTTGTTATTTTATAAAATTGTTTGAGGTTATTTTGTAAAATTGTAAAGTTGAATTTCTGTAATCAAAATGCTAAAAAGCCATAATTTTGGGAACATACTTTAAAGTCAGTGACAACATTTTTCATATTTATGGTTTTGATAAAATAGTGATAATTAAGTTATTCAAATTTGGAGTAAATTTGTGTAATCAAATTATACAAATTTTGTGGATTTGGTTATTTAATAAAATTAATATGGTTTATATTTTTTAAATATTTTTATTATTATTTAATAATTTTTTTAATATAATTTTATATTATTATTATTTTTGAATTTATAAATATAATTTAGTATACGTTTATTTTAATATTAAATTTATGTATTAAGGAAGGATATCATTTAATTTCATGGTTGAGCTGAAAGGCTCATTCTACAACCCATTATGATCAAAGTTGAAATTTTTCTCATGTTGGCCCAAAAAAAAAAATAATGACTATACAAAATATTTAAATAATGTCGGTTCATAAAAAAAATTGCAGGTGAAGAAATTGGATCCACCTCGGTCCATGTTAGATCCTTATTTAACATAGATCTATGCTAGTTTTACGTTTTAGGAGATTTTCCACCATTTTACATTGATTGATTTTTATTTTTATTCGTTAAGGCATTCTATGGGGAAAAAATCAACCATATTAAGATCTAGTTTGGCCTAGGTTTGGTGTGATCCTTAATGATTTTGACAACATAGAAGTTCCTAGGTCCAAACCACAGGTTAATTGTATCAATAATCTCAGGACTCACATAAACGAGTTAGTTAAATCCTTAATAGTGTAATTTATTTAACAAAACATATAAATATGTTATTCAAAATAATATGAGTTTTTTTTATTTGATCATGTATGGTTTCAATTGCCAATTCCATTCATTAAAAAAAATAAAAAATAATCATTAATATTTACCAAAAAAATTTAATCACTCATTAAACTTCACCAAAATTTGAAAAAGAAATCTCTCATGTTAAATTTTGGACCTTTTAAAAATGTTTATAACATATATAACTATATTTTACTAATAGATTTGTAAAGAATATATATTCAATTTTATTTATATAATTGTTATATTCTATTAGGATTATTGTGTATAGGGCTCTATATAATATATATATATATATATATATATATATTTAAATTAAAAAATAATAAATAATAATAATAAAATATTGTTAATCTTACATAAAATCTTCAATTTCCATTTTAATTTTACATTAATTTTATATAGAGAAATAAAATAATTGTAAGTAAAAAAAAATTACATTTTAAAGTTGACATAGGAGGTAAAAATAATATTATTGATTAACAAAAATAGTAATATAAAAAAGAAAGCAATCTGTGCCATAAATAAAATTTTCAATTTCCATCTTAATTTTACTTAACTTTATATAGAAATATAAAGTAATTAAAAGTTAAAAGAAAGAACAAATAATTTATTTTTTAGTATGCACAAGAGATATAATTCCTCTATTGCTCACAAAGGGCATGTAAAAATAATATTATGGATGTTAGATCATGGGTAATTTATTTAATGTTAGTTGAGTTCACTCTATGTTAGTTGACATGTAATATTTAAAACATTTTATTAGTTTATTTCTCAAAACTAGCAAAAATCCGTCTTAACTTCACATTTACCAAGCATTAATAAAAATTAATATGATTTGTTTTGAGCTCCACAACCCAATATAGGGGCTAGATGTGTAGAAGTAAATGATTAACATTTAACATTTATATGTTAACTCAATTAAAAAATAATAAAATGTTAAAAGTAATACGGGTATGGTGGAGATGTTGTAGTGTAAACATTTAAATCTTTTTTTACTAAAGAAAATTCCCCAGGGCCAGATGGATGGTTTGTTGATATCTTTATACACTTTTTTTACATCATGGGCCCGAACCTCTTAAATATGGTGGAGGAATCATGACAAAAGTTGACTCATATCTACGCAAGCCACTAGGAAGTGCAAATTGCAGAGGCATATGGTTCAACTTTCAGTTGCGGGTTGCAAAAAAATTTGATCAACCTCATAAGCAGAATTTGTAGCAAGTGGATTTTCTAGATAGAGGGTTATGGTGAGTAGATTAGTGATTTCGTTGAGAAAATCTGGGTGTAGTTGGTTTGCAGCAATAAATCAACGCTGGGTGGAAGAGAAAAGAACATAGAGGAAGACAAATTTCTAAAATTTCTCATCGAGTTTCTAGATCTAGTTTTGAGGAGGAAATCTAACAATTCCAGTTGCACTAGGCCATAACAGTTTGCTAGTAAACCAATGTGATATTTAGGAGCAACAAATCATGTGCCAAATTCTATAAAAGGACTTCTGGAAGGTTGAGCAAGTTGCCCAATTGAGTTTTTCCAATTGAGTTTTTGTAAGAAGTAAGAGTGCCAGAAAAGGACATTCAGAGGAAAACAATAACAAATTTGCACATTCCAGAAGGGAGTACGAGTAGCAGAAAATACCAAGCCAGAGGGAGAAGGATATTTTCAGTTTTTATTTTTAGTTTTGAGTTTCATAGGAATGGCCACAATAGGTTTTAGGGATCATGATAGACTTGAAGGAGCTTCAAATTTCGACGTATGGAAGTCCAGAATGGAGTTTCTGTTAGATGAGCATGGTTTAAAGGAGTTCATGACGAATGTCATGGTAGAGCCTACAGATCCATAACAACAGGTTGCCTTCAAGAAAGATATGTACAAGACAAAGAGGATGGTATTGGATGGAGTCTCAGATCATATCGTTATACACATTGTAGAGATGGAAACAACAAAGGAGATGTGGGATGTCATCTTGAAGCTATAACAGGATCCATCAAAGAATCATAAAAAGATTCTCAGGGAGAAGCTGAGGACCACAAATATGTACAAGGGAGAAGGCATGACTCCCTACCTCACCAGAATCCATAATTTCCATGATGAGCTTGTAGTTGTAGGTGAGAAGCTTGATGACAAGGAGCTTGTGCAGGTTACTATAAATAGATTTTCTAAAGAATGGAGAATATTTGTCTAGGGGATCACTAGATAAGATCAACTACCTAATTAAGAATGTCTATGGAGTGACTTCACGCAAGAGGAGCTAAGGCTTAGCATTGTGGAAGGAAATATCAACAACAACACTAGAGGACCGAAGGCTGAGAAGGAGGAAGAGGAGAGTGTAGCCCTTGCATGTAAATGGAAGGTGAAGAAAGGTCTCAATCAGGCACAAATCTCAAAGGGAGGAGATAATAAGAAGACGAATCTGTTGAAGATCAAATGCTTCAAGTGTGGTGAATTTGGTCACTACAACACCGAGTGTCCCAAGATGAAGAAGGACAAGAAGGGGGTAGCAATAGACAACAACTTCGGTGAAGATATAAGAGCTCCAAATGGAGGAGGAGCATAGTACTTCAGAGTTGAAGGATTGGGCAAGGTCAAGGGAGGACTGAATCAGATAAGTGTTTCATGTTGGATCATTACCCTTACTACATGGGCCTATAGTTTTTAGTAGCAGGAGGGTCATTGTCAGAAGGTGTAGTTAAGTCAAGAGTGATAGTGAAGAGACTAGTTATAGTTAGTTACTAAAGGGGCGCAGAGAAGGACGTAATGTAGAAATTTACTTGGTAGACAACGTAGAGACAAGTTGTAGTCAAAGATTTAGGGGATAGTTGCATAGCCAGTACACCGACATAACAGATCCATAGATTGGCTCTTAGTTGCAACATTAGCATCAACATGAGATCAAATACAACGCAGGAAGTGTTGGTAGTAGTGTAAGATGGCACAATGCAATGTCAACAACAACACAGATGTAGGGTGGTTCATCTACAAGATTAGTAGATGAATCAGAGTATGTGTAGTAGCTTGGTGGACAGTGACAAAGTGTTACAGATGTCAGACATCAATGGCGTGGAGATGTTATGAGAGAACACCTTCCTCGCTAAGAGGGAGTGTTAGTTTTTGTAGAATCAGAAAAATGTTCTAGTCTCGACTTATGTTACAGAGGCTAAGGAACATAAGATCTCCAAAACCCAGAAAATATTTAGGGAGAAAACACCTAGAGATGTCTCAATTAAGTTAAGTGATCAATAACTAAAAAATGACTAAGTCTAACTTAGGAAAATTGATTGAGTAAGAATAATTAATTTAGAAATATCGAGAGAGATCCAGATACTCACATATATTGACTCTAATATGATATTAGCCATTGATAAATATTTAATCATGGTCATTAGTTATCTAACAAAAGATTATAGGATTATATCGATGGGGACATAGATAGACATATCAGAGAGACAAAGGGAGAGAGAGTTCCTTGGTAGATTGACCTATCCAGTGCAGTGATTCAGAAAGGAAGTGAGCTCGAGCCAAAGCAATAGTAATTGAGGGAGAAAAATAATTGTTTCTAGTAGAGATTCCTAGTAGCATAAAAACAATACTAGGGATGCTGAAATATTTCTGCAATAAAGTCGAATAGCCAATGTGAGAAACTATAAACTTAGTGCGAGTTGCCAGAAAAGGATTTGTAGTACTGCCGAAGGTCAGATCAAGATCTAGAAGGCCAAGAAAATTTTGTCTATAGGAAAAGGGAGCCATGAAGACTCATTTAGAGCTATCTAGAAGGCCATACAATTTTCCTAGGATAGGCAGTGTGAATTCCTAGAGGCCATGTTTTCTTAGTAGGGTTTGAGCAGGTCACAGGGAGGCCAAGATTGTATGCAAAAGGGAAAAAAATTGTCCAAATAATGTTGCCCCTAGATTTACCAGAAGATAGCTAGATTGGCATCCATATTTCTTTTTGTAATCAAATTTTACTACTGCATAATAATAATAATAATATAAACCCTCATCTCTTGCTCTGGTTTTCCCTTCTAGGTTTTTCTGGGGGCTACTAATCCAAAAATATCGGTGTCATTTTTATTTTGTGCATGCATCTATTTTCTTAGTTCCATCATTTTTTTTAGCTTCCACATAATTTATTTGTGAATAATTTTAGTGTGATTTATTCATTATTAATAAGAAAATTAATAAATTTCCAACCAGTTAGAAGAGTAAATTCCAGTTACTACAATTTAAGGAAATTTCACATTCATTGTACCCTGATATGTTTGATGAAGCTGTTACATAAGAATTTCATCAAAACCCATTAGGTCTCTACTCTGTTGGCCTTAATTATGATTAGGTACATGATGATGTTGTTGCACGATTAGGTAATATTTTTACTGATGTATTTAAAGAATCTTATGTGTCAAATGTAAAATATGATGAATTCAGTGGCTTTAACAAATACCCTCATATAGATGATGTCTTCACTGATGCATCTAATGATACTTGTTCACATTCACTTGTTGAACTTTCTAAGCCACCTAAGTTTGATGATTCACCATTCGAGTGTTGAGAGACTTGTTGAAAAGTTGAGGTACTTCAGCTTCCACTGATGGCTATGACAGGTTCTCATAGTCATGAAAATACTTCTAAACATAATCAGATATGATTTCCCTCACAAGATTCTTCACTAGGTGAGTACTCATCCTCAAATATTTTGCAGACTTTTCAACCTGATCATTTTGAATTTCATGATAGAATGGTCGATTGGTTAGAAGAGTCTTATCTAAGCCTTGCTGCTAGAAAGAAGTTTTGGTTGTATCTGGAGCTTTGTCTATATGAAAATGCTAACAAATGCACATTCACAAAACATTGTTAGGTCCCTATAATACTAGTGTATCCCCATATTGTTATTGTTGTGCCCCATGTAGCCCCCATATTATTATTTTTGTGCCGCATAGAATCCCACTACTGTTATTATTGTGACCATTTAGACTCCTATATATACCAAGGATGCCTTGTCATTTGTATCATCTAAGAATTTCTCATTTATGTGATGTAAAAGGATGTTTCCCCCTCGAAGAGGCTTATTTTCAAGTCACTGATCTATCTTTTCTTATATTTTGCAATCTGGTTACATAACATTTGATATCAATTTATAAATGATGTTACACAGTTTTATTATATTTTGTGATCTGGTTACATAACAGTTGATATCAATTTATAAATGATGTTACACAATGATATGGGCCTGAAGTCCTTGAAAGTGTTAGGGGATTTCTTCTTTGGAATCAATGCAAAGTCACATTTACAACCCCAAAAGCTTTCAACTTTTGTCATGATTCCTCCACCATATTTAATAGGTTCGGGCCCATGATGTAAAAAAAGTGTATAAAGATACCAAAAGACCTCGGGGACTTTTCTTTCGTCAAAAAAGATTTAAATGTTTACACTACAACATCTCCACCATACCTAACTCTATATTACTTTTAACATTTTATTATTTTTTTACTTGAGTTGACATATAAATAGTAAATGTTAAACATTTATTTCTATACATCTAGCCTCTATATTGGATTGTAGAGCTCCAAACAAATCATATTAATTTCTATTAATGCTTGGTAAATGTGAAGTTAAGATGGATCTATGCTAGTTTTGAGAAATAAACTAATAAAATGTTTTAAATATTACATGTCAACTAACATAGAGTGAATCATGAGTCCTCGTGGGGTAGCTCAAGTGGCAGTGGCCGTGGAAATGAAGTCTCACTAAACCGGAAGTCTTGGGTTCAAATTTTGGACTACCCTTCCCTCCTAGCAGCTCAAGTGGCAGTGGCCGTGGAAATGAAGTCTCACTGAACGGGAAGTCTTGGGTTCAAATTTTGGACTACCCTTCCCTCGTAGCGCGGTATGTAATGGACATGAAAATCGGGTTGTTTTTAAAATATAGTTATATTTGTTATAAACATTTTTAAAAGGTCAAAAATTTAACACGAGAGATTTGTTTTCAAATTTTGGTGAAGTTTAATGAGCAACTAAATTTTTTTGGTAAATATTTATGATTACTTCTTTTTTTCTATTTAATGAATGGAATTGGCAATTGAAGCCATACATGATCAAATAAAAAAAACTCATATTATTTTGAATAACATATTTATATGTTTTGCTAGTAAATTACACTATTAAGGATTTAACTAACTGGTTTATGTGAGTCATGAGATTATTGATACAATTAACCTGTGGTTTGAACCTAGGAACTTCTATGTTGTCAAAATCATTAAGGATCACACCAAACTTAGGCCAAACTAGATCTTAATGTGGTTGATTTTTTCCCCATAGAATGCCTTAACCAATAAAAATAAAAATCAATCAATGTAAAATGGTGGAAAATCTCCTAAAATGTAAAACTAGCATAGATCTATGTTAAAAGAAGGATCTAACATACATCGAGACGGGTCCAATTTCTTCACCTGCAAATTTTTTTTTGAACCGACATTATTTAAATATTTTGTATAGTTTTTTTTTTTGGGCCAACATGAGAAAAATTTCAACTTTGATGACCAAGGGACATGGTTACACATCATAATGGGCTGTAGAATGAGCCTCTCAACTCAACCATGAAATTAAATGATATCTTTTCTTAATACTTAATAAATTTAATATTAAAATAAATTTATACTAAATTATATTTATAAATTCAAACATAATAATAATATAAAATTATAAATTTATATTATAAATATTAAATAATAATAAAAATATTTAAAAAAATATAAACGATATTCATTTTATTAATTAACCAAATCCACAAAATTTGTGTAATTTGATTACACAAATTTACTCTAAATTTAAGTAATTTAATTATCACTACTTTATCAAAACCATAAATATGAAAAATGTTATCACTGACTTTAAAATATGTTCCCAAAATTATGACCTTTTAGCATTTTGATTATATAAATTCAGTTTTGCAGTTTTATAAAATAAAACCAAACAGTTTTATAAAATAACAAAAAAATATAGCCTTATTTCCTTCCGAAAAAGAAATGGTTTACAAAGAAAAATCTTATATTCTTGCAACTTGATTTGAAGTTTTACCTAATATACCTTCTTTCCATGGCTTCAATGCAAGTTTCTGGTCGATTTGCCCCAGTAAAACTGTGAAGTCATATTGAAACTATGACTAAATAAATTAAAATCTGGTCAATTCGTCCCAGTAAAACTGTGAAGTCTTATTGAAACCATGAATAAATAAATTAAAATCCGATCGATTTGCCCCAGTAAAACTGTGAAGTCATATTGAAACCATGACTAAATAAATTAAAAGCCCTGGCTATTTATATTGAACTTTATCTAAAATGCATTCGTTTTATGGCTTCAATGAAAATTACTCGTCCATTTGGCCCAGTGAAACTGTTAGTTTTCAGGTTGAAACCTTAAATATATGACACAGAAAAGCCCCAGACCGGTATCCTTAACTAAGTCGAAAACCATGGGTAATTGATAATTAAGTGGAACCATTATAGAAGACAGGCTTTCCCATCTCTAGATTTAGTGAACAAGTTTCCTCGCCCCTCCTCGTTGGATCCGTGTGATATACAAGCAGCAGATGTCGAAGCTGCCCGTGCCTTCAACGGGGAGACGTTTTCCCTCAAAGCTCCAACTGCAACAGAGTAGATCCGAATTAACATGATATGATGCATTGGACCCTTCAGAGTTTACAGTAGATCTGATGATGAACACACCAAACCTTTGTAGCCGAGGCTAAATCTGCTTCATCTAGCGTTTGTAGGCCTGAACCCGCCCAATGTCTACAATAAGGTTGGACTTAGGGTGCCTGGTCGAGGTGCTCTACCACGACCTTCAGAAACTTTTGCTCATCGTGCTCGGTGGTCTGAGAAGAAAGCTTCCAGCACCAGAACAAAGCAGCAGTAGGTCGTGCTCGGGGTCTGAGAAGAAAGCTTCCAGCACAAAAACAAAGCAGCCGCAGGTAGTCCAGCGGCCATGGAAGAAACACAGGGGGAAGCTGACCTCATGGGAATTTGTAGTCATGTAGTGCTTTGCGCTCCTCTGAATTTCAAATTTGAAATTGAGCGACTGCCGCGCGTCTGGAAGATATCGGTCAAGATTCCGCCTCGTTTGAACGCAGAAAAATTCAAATTTCAAATTGATGGATGGACTGCTCCGCGCACAGAGAGAGTAAAGGGTACAATATTTACAGAATGGCCGGTAGGTAAATTTTGCATCGTCATGTGGTTTTAATTTTTAATTTTTTAATTTTTTTATTATTAATATTTAGTGGATTCTACCTTGTCATGTGGTTTTTTGTTTTTTTTAAATATTTAGAGGATTGATAATATTTGATAAGTGATTTTTAATTAATTTAAATAGAAAATAAGATATTTACAAAATATTTTAATTTTGAGATAAGAAGGGTTATTAATATAATTTTTAATAATTAAATTATTTTTTTTAATATTGTGGATTTTTAAAGTATTTTAAAAATAATTTATTTAAAATTTTACTCAAATTTTAAATATTGTTCATTTTTTCCTAAAAATGATTTATTAGGTGTTTTGTTAAGGTACTTTTTGATATGAAGTTATCAATTATGAGAAATATATTGGACATGATGCAAATGTAATTTTGCCAAGTTTAAAAAAAAATTCTAAAAACTATATAAAATTAAAAAAAAATGATAATAATTTGTCATTGACCATTATTTCTAGAAATTACTCTTGTAAATGCAATAAATATGTTGTTCTATTGTCCATAAGTTGAAATGTTTGTCATATGTTGAATAAATTTGTTTAAAGGTGTACTTATACGTCAGGTTGATGAATGTATATTTAAAAAATAAAATGTTAAGCTAATATTTCACAAGAGGAATTACATTATTTGAAGTATTAACATTGGGGTGTAATAACTACTTAAACTTTGGAAGGTATTAAATAAAAATTGGAATAAGAAACTAATATTTTCAATTCCTAAATGGACATATATATATAATCATAAATAGGGCTGGTGATAATGGTATTTATGTGCATTTCATAATATTTTAAAAACATATTAGATTGTGTAAGAAAGAAATGAATTGTTTTAACCATCTATGAGATTGATTAAAGAAAATTCTCCCATTTCAAATGTAGAAATTTACAAAAGTAGATATAAAGGAGAAGCCATGTGATTTTGTTGGTTTAATGTTATTGTTCAATTAATCTTGTGAAAGCATAGGAAATGAGTGCTCTTTACAACTAAACATCAATAACGCTAGTCTAATGGCATCTTCACCCATTAGGTTTATCAAGAAAAAGCCCAAAGTAAAAGATACATGCACAATACCACCATTACCCATCCCAAATATTTATTTTGAAGTGTAATATTCTAATAACAATCCTTAAATCATAGTTTAAATGTTTTACGGAATAACCTTTTTAAGAATTTGACAAAAATATCTTAAAATTTTGAGGAATTATAAATAATAAACATTAACATTGCATATCCTCTAATATTAATATCATTATATCAAAATGTTAAATCCACTTAATATTAATAATTTAAAATATCATTTTCAAAATTTAAAATTTCATGCATTTATTATACCATCAACTTCATAAAAAATGACTCGTGACAACATAAAACCATTAGAAGTTCTTCCAAATGTGGATCACTTAACTCTAGAAAAGAGGAAAAAAAAAAAAAAATTTTTAAAATAATGTTTTACACTAACCATATTTATAAAAAATCTAAAACATAAATGTTTAGATAAATAAGTGTATAACATAATTTTAATTATTTAAATATAAATACATTCTCCCTATTATATTTTCCCATTTTTTTTTTTAAATTGACTAATTATTTTTATTTTATAAATATTTATGAAAATAAAATAAAATAGATCAATTTTTATATTTGATCACTAATTTTAATGTAATATATATTCCAAATATAGATGGCTAACTTTAAATATAAAATCAATATTGTGTATAATGAAAATGTAAACATATGCTTAGATAAAATCTGGAAATGGGCAACAAAGATGTGGGCATCTAATTATTCTTACCTTACTCAGTAAAATAATCAATATGATATTTAAAAAATCTTTCAATTAAAATTATTTTAATTTTAAATATTTTTTATATATATATATATATATATATATATATAATTTCTAGTAAAATTATGCTATTGAATGATATAAATGATAAGTTTTTTAGGTTAAAATAGAAAGAATGATGTGTTAATCTTGATTCGATCATAGAGTAGTTAGGAAATTTGAATTCGTTGAGTTTGCATTCTTGGTTTATGGACCATGGTATTGTGTAACCCATAGTATTTGACCATGGTATTTGATGCGGGCCTATGCATTGTCTGGATTCCATGCATGGTTTTGAATGGTTATGTTCAGGCCACACATGCCCTAACACGTGTTTGCATTGCTATATGCATGTCATTAATTAGGAAATTTGAATTTGTTGAGTTTGCATTCTTGGTTTATGGACCATGGTATTGTGTAACCCATAGTATTTGACCATTGTATTTGATGCGGGCCCATGCACTGTCTTGATTCCATGCATGGTTTTGAATGGTTATGTTCAGGCCATACATGCCCTAACACGTGTTTGCATTGTTATATGCATGTCCTTACATCTGTTTGCATGGTTATTTTCATGTCAAACTTGTCTTTGCATATAATTTAACTCGGACAAGGAAATTAGGGTTGTAATTGGTGGCTATTTAATGGCTTGAAATACTTGTCTCGATTCCATGCATGGTTTTGAATGGTTATGTACGTGTTTGCATTGCTACATGCATTTTCTTACATGGCTTGAAATACTTCATATTTCAGATAGTCTCCTTTGGCCAAGCTTGACCAATTTGGGTAAGGTTAATAGATATATATTAAATGTTTTTGGTAAATCTCTTGTATGCATTTTGTGTGCCTCCTTATTATGTTATTTATCCCATTTGATTACTCGTCTTCTTTGGCCAAGCCTGACCAATTTGGGTAAGGTTAATAGATATATATTAGATGTTTTAGGTAAATCTTTTGTATGCATTTTGTGTGCCTCCTTATTATGCTATTTATCCCTTTGATTACTCTTTGGTTTTAACAAGTTTTTGTTCATAAGGACTTAAAGATGACAAGTAGGTTAAAGCTTGGGGGAGGTAGGGAATTTCAACAAATTTTCAATTTTGATTTGACATAAATGGTATTCATTTCAATTGGGTGGTGTTTAGTTTTTAATGGCAATGTATTTCGATATTAATGGCTTTGCATTTTATTAGTTAGGCTTCTAATTTGCTTGTCACTTTGGTTTTCTCTCGTATCCATTTTGCATGTCTCCTTATTGTTTTATTTATCTCTTTGATTTCTCTTTGCTTTTAATAGGGTTTTGTTCATAAGGACATTATAGATGACAAGTAGGTTAATTCTTGGCTCAAAGGCAGAGAATTTCAACCAATTTCCAATTTTGACTTCACATCAAAAGTTTTCATTTCAGTGGGGTGTTTAGATTTTAATGGCTATGTGATTGGATTCTAATGGCTTTGCATTTTTATTGGTTATGCTTCTGATTTGTTTGTCAATTTGGTTTTCCCTTTTGTGTGCCTCCTTATTGTGTTATTTATCTATTTGATTGCTCTTTGTTTTTAAGAGAGTTTTGTTTACAAGGACTGGAGAGATCATAAGTAGGCTTTTTGTTCATAAGGACTTGAGAGATGACAAGTAGGGTTTTTGTTCCTAAAGACTTGAGAGATGACAAGTAGGGTTTTTGCTCATATTAAGGATTGGAGAAATGAAAAGTAAGTTAACGGTGGGTGCAAAGGTAGGGAATTTTAACAAATTTTTTATTTTGATTTGACTTGAATAGTTTTAGTTTTCCTTTCAATTGGGTGTTTAGATTTTAATGAGTATCTGTTTAGTTTTAGTTTTCCATTGAACGAGATGTTTAGATTTTATGAGTATGTGTTTGGATTTTAGTGGCTTTGCATTTTATGGGTTATGCTTCTAATTGGTTTGTCGATTTGGATTGGACAACCTTTTTTGTGATTTTTTTTTGGGTGAGTAAATCAAGATTCTTTTTCAAACTTGATTTCTGACTATGCTGTTTTGCACTATGATTTCTCAATCAGGATGTGGGATTAACTGAATTTAATCCAATCCCTTTCAAACTTTTTACTGAAGATATGGAGAATATTAGTTTGGAATCAACAAATGATAGAAATGGAAGTGGAACTAGAGTTTCAAAACTTTTAGGAAAATCTAAAGCAAAGGGGCACTCTGGTAACTTGAAAGTTATAGGTGGTCAGCTGGCCAGTAAATATTCTAAGTGAAAGTTGGGAACTAAGGATCAACCCCATTATGATTCTTCCTACAAAAGGAAATTCTCAACTGAAAAGGACTTGAAGGGTATAGAGGATAAAGAGCTTCTTCAATCCCATGTTGGGAGCCATAAAAGAGATCTGCATAAAGATCTTGGATTCCCTACTCAAGATGAAGCCATTACAATCTGTCTGCCCTACATATAGTATCTGTGTGACCAAAATAGATGTTCTCCTAGTAATACCCTATAATAAGGGGAAAGACAAGTTTAAAACAGATGCAGTTAATGGCTTATCGTACCGTACTCAAGGCATTGTATCTCTAAAAGACTCTTAAGAGCAAATATGAAATTCTCCTTACAGACATTTGGGATTTGATGCACATAAGCAATGCAGAGCATGCAAAGGCACTGAAGTGTATAATGTCTATTCATTATAACTAGGAGTGTGATAAACTCTAGGAATATAGGTGGGATTTCTTTTATAATCACGCCAAATTTGAAGAAGACAATAGCTTATGCTCTTTACATTTTGTCAGATTTGAAGAAAACAATAGCTTCTGCTCTTTACATTTTTCCTTATTACAGAGCAATATGATTTATATGGACAGATTCAATATTAATGGAGTTTATTTGGTTTTTTATAAATATTTTAGTTATTGTTTTTCCATAATGGTTCCGCATATTATTTATATCAAGATGTAGTTATGATAGGTTTTCCCATGAGTGAAAAAAATCAGGATGTGGTTGTACCTAGTTTGACTCTTCATGTTAGAGAATGATTAGACAGGGAATAAATGAACTTCAATGGTAATACATATTTAAGGTATTATTAGATTTTTAAAATGACTTTTGAGTTTGAATTTCGGTTACAACTTTTGATAGAAAGAAATTAAAAAAAAAAGTTTTGTGTTTACAAATGTGTAATGATTATTGATTATTTGAGAGTATACATGAAAAAATGTTTCAAGAAATTATAAGTTAATAATGATTTATATAGTTTTAAGTTTACATGTGTAAAATGATTATATGCTAATATACAATAATGCAAATTATGATTTTGTCTCTGATTATATAAAGTAAAAATAATTATCCTAACACTATTTTGGAAATTTAAATTGGAAAGTGATTTCAAACCAATTGGAAAAACTTGTTTGCTACCCATAGATGTGAACTAAATTCTATTGAATTAGTCATGTTTTCACCCCAATAAACTCTCCTAGGTTGTATCTCAAAGATGCTCGGGAACATTACAAACTCAACAAAAAATGTTGGAAATGGATGAATGGAAGGAATGATGCATATTCAAGCTAGATAACCACTTCTACTATGCTTAACTCCAGACATGGGTGAACACCCCCAGGCTACAAGGCTTTAGACCACTAATTACTCATAGTTTAAGGATTAAGTGAACATGGAGAATACTGACCACATCAACAGATGCACAAGACCATGTGATTGCTGGCTGCAACCAGTAAAGAGGTCTACAAATCTATTTCCTAATGCACATACAGGATGACAACTCTCTGGCATTAAGTGAACAGAAACCTGCATGACACATTCAATGATACATACTAGACTTCAACACAGAGGTGGGATGACAGCCCCTCTAATGCTAAAAATCAAGACCACATGATCAAATGCATAACAGGCATAGCCTAGAACAGAGAAGAAATGGAAAGTGAGAAATTAACAGCAAAAGAAGCTTGTATTAGCTGAAAATGAAGACCAGACGCGGCAAGTATCACAGTAGTTACAGTCTCCAGAAGTTGAACCTTACATCAAAACAACAACCATCAACCCTGATTACATCTGTGTTCTGGGTATATATAGAGTTTGTTTACAAATATATTTTGTTGTTCCAGGCGTGGAGGGGTCATAATCGACCACCAACCACCTTAACTCTCTGATAGAGTCTCTGCTACAATCTGCCTGCTTTAATGAATGGATTTGATCTTTCTGCTGCTCGACCGTCCTTCCTGAACAAGTGGAGTGTAATATAAAACAAGCTCCATAACTGATAAATGCATTTAACTGCTCGAGGCTTGTCCTTCTCGTTCTTTGGCCACTCTGTTTCTTGAATGCGGTTGTTGGAGAGGAAATGCGCCAGGTACAGGCGAACAGGTTACCTTCGTCCTTTGGATGCACGGGACAGGCTGTGGGCATGGACAGAATGGTGGAGGCATGAGTCTGACGGGAACAGATATTAGCTGTCGGATCGCGCAAATGGATGGCGGAGAGCGCTTGATAAGGAGTATCGGGAGGTATGTGAGCGGGGCTAAGCGGTAATTGGTATTACCCGCACTGCTTTCGGAGGATGGTGGAATTCGTACAACAGGCGCGCGATCATAATCATCGCTCGACACGTGGCCGATGTGATTGGCGGAAAACCGCTTTCCCCGCGAGTTAATGAGTGGTTAGGTTATGGCAGTGAGGGAAGCGGATGCCGTCGGATCTGAGTGGTAGGTGATCGGACGATGGAGAACAAACGGGCAAGTTACACAGTAAGGGACCGTTGGATCCGGGTGGAACAATCAACGGTTGTGATCAAACGACCAAGGCTTATGGAGGCATATAGAAGTGTGAGCGCGGGTTTATGGGTTTAAACTTTACGCCCGGGGACCCAAGGGGATATGGGTTTATAAAGGATTTTGGAGGAAAACAGGGACAGCGGAAGTCAAGAGAGTATAAGGAAAATGAAGGGGAAGAAGGAAACAGACTGCTGCGAGCTCCCTTTTAGCATAATCACACGGCCAAGCTGGTATTTAGTTCTCCAAATGCTGAAGTATGTAGCAGAGCTAACACTGGCTCCTTCTGGGGATGAGATCCTCCCTGTGAGGTCTCAAGAACTGCAGACCAATGCCTTCATACAAAATAAGCTTAAAAACATTGCCTAGTATCCATTGGGCATGGAGTCTAATTAAGTCTACGCTAAAACCTGCAAAAGAACATGCTTACAATCATTAAGACCTGAGAACTTTAAATAACATAAATCTTCAAAAATTGGCCATCTTATGGGCCATCAAAACTGTTTCTCCTCCTCTCGGCTGGTTCATCATAGATTTACAAAATTGGATTTATTTGATCATCTACCTCAAACAGTTTGGGGCATTTGACCTTATCAGGTAGAGATGATCTATATTTCATCCCCTTTCTGTATACTCTCATCCTCATATGTTCTTCATGGGATCCTTTGTACACTTGCTGGATAACAATGAATGCAGTGTACTTCTCTGTGTCATTTGTGGCCTGCACAACTAATATAAAAGGTGTACCAATGTGTTCATGTGTGGAGGACACAAAGACATCATCTGCTCCTGCATCTTGCTTAGAACAATCTTCATCCAAGGAGGAGTCCCAAGATTGTGCACCGTATTCCTCTGTCATCTGACAAGCTCCCTTTTCAATCCGTGTGGAGGCCACTTGAGCAAGCATCATAATATCAAGACTGAGATGATCAGTATCAGCCTTGGGCTTTGAATCATGGCCTGCCTCAGACCCTGGGAGGCAACTAAGAGGGATTTTCACTTGAATAGACAGAGAAGCATAAGATGATGGGGAGCTTTCTCCTCCCTTTTTGATCACTGGACTGGGGATATCAGCAGGTTGGTCAATTTGCAGATCTGCATAGTCATGTGAAGATGAGCTAGCTTCGGGCACAGACTCTTCAAGGATGGTGAGACCTACTGCTGGTTGCTTTTGCTGATAAGCTTGTTGTTCTGCAGGTACAACAAACTCATGAGCATTTCTTTTAGATAATGACTCTTCATAGGTAGCTTTGGTTAGGAAAGGGGAACTACCCTTATCTTCCAAACCATGGACTTCATCCTCTTCTTCATATTGCTCTTCTTCCATGACTATACTGCTTTTCTGCAAAATCTGCAATTGCTCTTGTGCTCCTCTATATGGATTTGGATTTGGAAGAGAAAAGGCACCAGGAGTTCCTGCTTCTTGAGAATACTGCTTAGCCTCCAATCTAGAAACTTCAGAGGCCAATAACTCTCTCATCCTGGCCAATTTATCAATCTCAGGATCTGAGGATGATGAGGACTCACCCCCCTATCTTCTCCTATCAGCATCACCTCCGAGCCTCTTTGCAGCGATGATGTTTGATTCTACTTCAAAGGCTGCATCTTGCATATCAGCCAAAGAAGCACATCTTATTTCTCTTATCAACAGGCAGAACTGAGAATCGAAGGCATTAGCATAAGTGATCATAGCAAAAGTAGGGGTAGGTTTGACTTCAGCTGGTATTCTATTGTACATATGATTGAATCTCTTGTTGAAATCAGACAACAACTCACCATTTTCTCTCTGCAAGTTCCCAAATTCAGTATGATAATAGAGTAGATCTCTCTTATCCCCCCAATGCTTTAAGAACACATCATCTAAAGCCTCAATGTCTGCAATAGACCTAGGGGGTAATTCTCTGAACCATTTTCTAGCCTCCCCATCTAGGCTTTGGACAACAACCCTCATCCACACATCCTCTTCATTGATATCTAGGTTGTCAGCATAGCTATAAAAGGACTCTAGATGCTCTTTAGCTGTTACTCCTTCTGTACCAGTAAACTTAGGCATATATTCCTTATAATCTCCTGCAGGCATGGCATTTAAGGAACAGGCAAGACCAAGGGTCCATACCTAGCAGCTACGATTCTTTCTATCTTTGTGGGAGCTTGCTGGTCTGCCATGACTGAGGTGGGTGGAAGGATACTGGTAGACTGAGTGATATGGATCAATGAAATGAATATCAAAGACAGAGGAATATGATGGACTATATGTTGGGTCCCTATAATACTAGTGATTACCACATTACTATTGTAGTTATACCCCTTATTTATATTGTTGTGCCCATATTACCCCCATGTTGTTATTTCTGTGCCCCATAGAATCCCTTTATTGTTATTTTTGTGGCTTTATATTATTATTGTTAGGTCGGCTGGATTATATTGTGACTCCTTAGACTCCTATATATAGAAAGGAGGTTTTGTCATTTGTATCATCCAAGAATTGTTCATTTATGTAATGTAAACGAGGTTGCCCCCTCGAAGAGGCTGAATTCTAAGGCGTTGATCTATCTTTTCTATCTTTTCTTGAGCTGGTTTCATAACATTTGGTATCAGAGCTTTGGATTCCAGGGTTTCGCTGCTCCAAACAGGTCATCTTGGAATTTTCGCTATAACTTTTTTTTCTGTAATGTTTCGGAAGTCGCAAAAAAAACCCATTTTAGAAGAAATCGCGCTAAACCTTCGGTCCGAATTTCAGAGCTTTTCGCGCGATATTTGCGGAGATATGATCTGAGGAATTTGGTCTTTTTGCAGACTCCTGAATTACATTCAAAACAGGTGACCTGGGGAAAATCATCATAACTTTCTCTCTGAGGATTGTATTAAAATTTCGTAATAAGGTACAGAAAGAGGACGGATTTTGGTTTCTTGTATGCGAGTTTTAGATCCAAAAGTTGAAACAGTGACTCGTGGTACGTCGTACAAGTTAACTCTACTGAACTAGTCTAAAAGAAAGTCACTGTGGGAGATTTCACATAACTCTTCCTTGGAGAATCCAATTTGGGTCAGACTTGTGGCATTGGAAAGAGGACGCAGAAGGTTACTACAGGTTACAACTTCAGAATTGGATGATCTGAAATTACAGAGATACATCAAATTCAATATCAGGCTTCTATAAAGTGAAAAAATGTGTGTAGTTTTTTTTTAAATTTTTGTGTAAGCTTGGTTTAACGGAATTCAAAGGGCATAGTAAAGCATTATTATCGATAACTGATGCCCCGAGGAAAGAAAATGAAAACACCTAGTAAGGAACCTGAAAGCTCTAGCATGACTCATGAAGAAGAGGAAGAAATGCTACATGATATATCAAAATTACAAGAACAAATGCAACTAATGTCACGCTCACAAAAGCTAACAGAAGCTAAGATAAATGGTGTGGAATATAAGATAAATGGCATGGAATCTAAGATAAAGGGCATGGAAGCTAAGATGGATGATTTGAAGACTGATTTGAAGACAAACATGGCAGATTTGAAGACAGATTTGAAGACAGATTTAAAGACAGACATGGCAGATTTGAAGACAGATTTGACAAATTTTCTACAAGAAATACTTACTAATGGTGAAAAGGGTGTAAAGGAAACTCATGATGTGAAGGAAAGTAATGTTAATCATGATTCCATAGACTCTAATGTTGGATCGAAGACCCACCATATTCTAAAAATCAATATGAGGAAGTTTGATGGCAAGGATCCTGCCACATGGATATTACAGATGGAGCAGTTCTTCGATCTCAATAATGTGCAAAACACACAAAAGGTATGTATGGCAACTGCATATTTGGAACCAAATCAATTTGTATGGTATCAATGGCTTTGCTCTCATAAAAAATTTATCACTTGGGCAATTTTTATGGAAGAATTGATAGCACATTATGAAGATACAAAAAGCAACACTTTTTTTAGCCAATTGATAAGTCTCAAACAAAAGGGTTCAGTAATGGAGCACATTGAGGAGTTCCAAAAATTGAAAATAAGGGTAAAAGATATTCCGGAGGAGCATAGGATTTATGTGCTCATAGGGTCTTTAAAGGACAATATCCAACATGATGTTCGCCTTATCAAGTGGAAGAACTTATCCGCTGAAGATTCCACATGGGAGGATGAGAATTTTATGCAGAAGTATCCAGAACTACTCAAGCGTTGAGGACAACACTTTTTTGAAGGAGAGGGGCATGTTGGGTCCCTATAATACTAGTGATTACCACATTACTATTGTAGTTATACCCATTATTTATATTGTTGTGCCCATATTACCCCCATGTTGTTATTTCTGTGCCCCATAGAATCCCTCTATTGTTCTTTTTGTGGCTTTATATTATTATTGTTAGGTCGGTTGGATTATATTGTGACTCCTTAGACTCCTATATATAGAAAGGAGGTTTTGTCATTTGTATCATCCAAGAATTGTTCATTTATGTAATCTAAAGGAGGTTGCCCCCTCGAAGAGGCTGAATTCTGAGGCGTTGATCTATCTTTTCTTTCTTTTCTTGAGCTGGTTTCATAACACTATATGGGAGGCTTTCTTTGGACTGAGATCCGAAAGGGAAATGAATGACTAAGGAGCTTTATGAATCTCTGAAGGCGATTTTCACTAGAAGAGATACATGAGATTTATAAGGCTTACCTTGTCATGATGCTCCTTTCTACGATGCTTTCTTCTGCTTAATGATATTCTCAGGATCAGGCATTGGGTCAGCTGGTGATTTATGAGGATTTCTCCGAGCATACTTCAAAAATTGAGCTAGGACTGCAATGTGTAGTCACCGAAGGTTGGTCTTCCTCCAGTGGAGTCGCCAGATAGATGATTACAACTAGAAATGTGTCCAGACCTTGTCTATCATCAAAATTTGGAACTGTGTCGTCTCCCAGGAAAGATGAGCTTCAATCTCCTCTCGCCTGCAATGGCGCCACTTAATGTTATCACCCCAAGAAACTCTCCTAGGTTGTATCTCAGAGATGCTCGGGAACATTACAAACTCAATAAAAAATGTTGGAAATGGATGAATGGAAGGAATGATGCATATTCAAGCCAGAAAACCACTTCTACTATGCTTAACTCCAGACATGGGTGAACACCCCCAGACTACAAGGCTTTAGACCACCAATTACTCACAATTTGAGGATTAAATGAACATGGAGAATACTGACCACACCAGCAGATGCACAAGACCACGTGATGGCCAGATGCAACCAGTAAAGAGGTCTGCAAATCTATTTCCTAATGCACAGACATGATGACAGCTCTCTGGCATTAAGTGAACAGAAACCTGCAAAACGCATTCAATGATACATACTAGATTTCAACACAGAGGTGGGATGACAGCCCCTCTAATGCTAAAAATCAAGAGCACATGAACAAATGCATAACAGGCACAACCTAGAACAGAGCAGAAATGGAAAGTGAGCAATTAACAACAAAAGAAGCTTGTATTAGTTGAAAATGAAGACCAGACGCTGCAAGTATCACAGTAGTTACAATCTCTAGAAGTTGAACCTTACATCAAAACAACAACCATCAACCCTGATTACATTTGTGTTCTGGGTATATATAGAGTTTTTTTACAAAGATATTCTGTTGTTCTAGGTGTGGAGGGGTCATAACCGACCTCCAACTACCTTAACTCTCTGATAGAGTCTCTGCTACAATCTGCCTGCTTTAATGAATGGATTTGATCTTTCTGCTGCTCGGCCGTCCTTCCTAAACAAGTGGAGTATAATATGAAACAAGCTCCATAACTGATAAATGCATTTAACTGCTCGAGGCTTGTCCTTCTCGTTCTTCGGCCACTCTGTTTCTTAAATGTGGTTGTTGGAGAGGAAATGCGCCAAGTACAGGTGAACAAGTTACCTTCGTCCTTTGGATGCACGAGACAGGTTGTGGGTGTGGACATAATGGTGGAGGCATGAGTCTGACGGGAATAGATATCAACCGTCGGATCACGCAGATGGATGGCAGAGAGCCCTTGATAAGGAGTATTGAGAGGTATGTGAGCGGGGCTAAGCGTTAATCGGTATTACCCGCACCGCTTTCAGAGGATGGCAGGATTTGTACAACGAGCGCGCGATCATAATAATCACTCAACATGTGGCGGATGTGACTAGCAGAAAACCACTTTCCCCGCGAGTTAACGAGTGGTTAGGTTATGGTAGCGGGGGAAGCGGATGTCGTCGGATCTAGGTGGTAGGTGATTGGATGACGGAGAACAAACGGGCAAGTTACGCGGTAAGGGACTATTGGATTCGGGTGGAGCGATCAATGGTTGTGATCAACCAACGACGACGGGTTACGGTGAAGGCTTATGGAGGCGTATAGAAGTGTGAGTGCGGGTTATATGGGTTTAAACTTTGCGCCCGGGGACCTTAGGGGATATGGGTTTATAAAGGATTTTGGAGGAAAACAGGGACAACGGGAGTCAAGAGAGTATAAGGAAAATGAAGGGGAAGAAGGAAACAGATTGCTGCGAGCTCCCTTTTAGCATAATCACATGGCCAAGCTGGTATTTAGTCCTCCAAATGCTGAAGTATGTAGCAGAGCTAACAAGTCCCATCATCTCAACATGGCTTTTAATAATGTGCACATTATGTTATGGATATAGATTTATAATTTGAGTTGTCTTTAAATCTAATGAGGTTTTTTTTTGTATTTGTTTTTTTTTTTTTTTCCTTTGGAAAAAAGTCATAATTTCTATTAATAATAAGAAATTACATTCTGTAGATGTCGTATCATATGCATATTGAGGCTAGATAGCCTATCCATTTGAGTGTTAACAAAATCAGAAAAACATAGTCTCCACGCAGGGAGCACTTGTGAGAATATCCCAAAAATGAGGTAACTGTCTCTTCATAGTTTTAATTAAACTTCCAAAAATGGAAACTGTCTCTTTGTCGAGAGATCATTGCTGTACTATGTGTTCATATACTTAAATAGAAATAAAACAACATACGTATTATATACAAGTGTTCCAAAAAAACATAGCGAGCTTATGGCTCCTAATGCATATGTAGATCGATGAAGGGTCTACGATAATGCTGATAGAAATCTCCATCAATTTCTTCTTGAATTAACCAATCATCTTCTTGCTTGTGCGCTACCTCCTTTAATAGGAAGTCTACCCCTGTGTTGCGCTCCCTGAAAATGTGATGACTGAAAAATGTATCAAAAGATGATATAAGTCTGTGCGCCTCAGCCAAAATGTGCCTCAATGAATATGCAGAGCAATGAGATGATCTATTTAACTAATTGCATACTAATTTGGAATCCCCAAACAGTTGTAGATGAGTGCAGTGTTTTTTGAGAGCAAAATGGATGAGGTGTTTAGCGGTAACAAGCTTAGCAAAATTATTAGTGCCTCTCCCCAATCTTATTTGAATTTTGAAGCAGTGGGATTCATTCAGATATGAAATGTCCCCCCCCCCCCACAACCCTCCACCTGGGTTGATCCATCAAAATATGTCCATGGGATCGATTTATCAATGATCTCTGGCTGTGTATTTCTAGAGGGAGGATTTGACTCCTCTTCAGGTATGAGATCAAAATCTGCCATAACCCTGGTCCTTATGGAGAGCCAGTGAGGGTCCTTGAGGTTGAAAATTGAATTTTTTCTGGCTGTCCAAAGGCCCACCACATTAGTAAAGGCATCTTCTTGTCCTTTCCACTGTGTCCACTAATCCAGTTGATCCAAGCCTCATTTAAGTTCTTGCCCTGCCATGTTTTTAGAGAGGGGTAATGAGCAGAGATGATGTTCCATTGATCAGAGATGATATGGAAGTCAAGAAAAAGGTGCTCCATGCTCTCCTCACTTCTTCTACAAAGGTGACACCAGTATGGTCCATAAAAGGATCTCTTCATCAGGTTAAGGCTTGTCGGGATCTTGTTGAATAAAATAGACCACATGAGCAAACGTGTTATGGGTGCAGCTTTTAGTTTCCAGAGTGCTTTCCACCAAGGCTCGATGAGCTGCAATTTTACAGGGTCTATTAGCTTCAGGTACCCTTCCTTAGGCGAATATTTCCCATGTTTTTCACGGGCCCATATGATTTCATCCTCACCCTCTGATATCTGAATATGGCCTTGTGTTAGGGCCTTTGTAAAGTCGTGCCAGTCCTGATGCCATTGAGATGGTAGATGAATATCAAGGGCCGATTTACAAGCTTGTTGGAATAAAGTAGTGTTTAATGAATCGGATATGTGGCTGATATAAGTAATGCCATGTCTGGATAAGTGTCTTATCAGATTAGTCGATAGTTTGTGGGCATTGCCGCATCCTATCCAAGGATCTACCCCAACACAAACAACATTGCCTTCATGAATTCGCCACGTTAAACCTTCTTGTATGAGAGAGATAGAATTTAAAACCGCTTTCCAAATGTTAGAAATGTTGCTGCTACTCCTGTGGTTCTGTCGAATCCAGCCCATTATGTTTGTAGGGAAGATGTATTTAGCATAAGCAACCTTGGTCCAAAGAATTTGTGACGTGATGAGTTGCCAACCCAGTTTAGCAGCTAGAGCTTTGGCAAAGACGTCCAATCTCTTGATGCCCCAACCTCCCCATCTTTTAGGTCTTGCAATAGTATCCCATTTAACCCATGCAAATAATCTTCCCTGTTGATTACCTTTCCATAAAAATCTGCAACATATGTTTTGCAGTATGGCTAGTATACCCTTAGGGATCCATGCCAAGGCCATCCAGTACACAGGTGTCGCTTCCAGGACTACTTTGATAAGGACAAGCCTACCCACTCTTGAGAGATATCTATGATACCAGACATTCATACATTTTTCTACCTTTGAGATTAGCCAGGTCCAATATGAAATTTTGTATCCATGGGGTTTCAGCCTGAATCCAAGATATATTAACCCCTCTTCAAGATTAAGGAGGGTAAATGGAAACCATCGCATAGCGAATTGCACTTCATGCTGAGAGCATCCTGATGTAGTCAAGGTGGATTTGTTGACATTGATGACCATTCCTGTAGCCTGCTGAAAGAGGCCAAAAACATTCTGAAGGGAAGTTATATCTCCAATGCTTCCATTCAAAAATATAAGGACATCGTCCACAAACAGTAAGTGAGTAAGAGAAAAGTTGTCCATGATCTTGATACCCACAATTCTGCCCCTTCTGTGTTCAGCACTTATGATTCTGCTTAGGCCTTCCATTATGAGGAGGAACAGTAGGGGGCAAAGAGGGCACCCCTGCCTGAGGCCCCGCTCGGCACAGAAAAATGAAGTAGCACCACCATTCAAAAGGACACTATGTGAGACATTAGATATGCAGCACATAATCCATTTGATATACATAAAGGGAAACCCCAAGTGAGTAAGAATCAATCGGATGTATAACCAATTTACCCTATCAAAAGCCTTTGATAAATCTACTTTTAGAATCATTCCTTTCAGGTTCCTTAAGTGAACAGAGTGAAGAAGTTCTTGGGCAGTACCAATGGCCTCATGAATTTGTCTGTGTTGGAGAAAAGCAAATTTCTCAAGAGAGATATGGGTCGAAAGGACAGGTTTGAGTCTATTAGCAATGATTTTGGCCACAATTTTATAAAGTCAGTTGCATAAGGAGATAGGGCGGAAATCATTAAAGGATGAGGGCTTATCAGACTTGGGAATGAGGGCAATGAATGTTGATTTGATAGCCAAGGACATCCTCCCAAATTTTTGGCAGTCCTCCACCACTTTTTAGCAGGTCATTCCCTAGAATATCAAAGAAAGCAATATAAAATTATATGGTCCATCCATTCGGCCCCGGGTTCTTATATTTTTTGAAGCCTTTGATGGTATCCTCAAGTTCCCCCAATGTTAATTCCTCTGTAAGCTCATCCGCATCTGCCTAATCAACAAAACGAGGGAAGAGTTCAGTTGTGCACATGACCTCCAGAATGTTGGCACCCAAGGGGGCCTTGTATATTCCTTTAAAATGTGAGATGGCCAAGGAGGCCAAATATCTAGAGGTGTTAACCACATGTCCTTGATCATTTTGGAGCTCCCAAATTGTATTAATAGCCTTTCTTCCATTGGCGAACCTATGGTAAAACTTTGTATTATCATCTCCTTCATTTAGCCATATTGCCATACTCTTGAGTCTCCAACTCTCCTCTCTGTCTTTTAGTATTTGGGATCTTTGCTTAATGAGGAAAGAGATGTACTCTTTTTGTTCCTGAGAGGAGTAGATGCCTTCTGAGTTTTCTTCGAGGGATGAGATGGCTTGTTCCACTTGTCTTAAAGTATTGTCATCTTGCTCCCTTTTCTTGTGTGCCCATTCTCTGGATATGCCCTTTAATTCCTTTAGATTGCGAAAAAATCCCTCAGCAGAGTCTTCATCATTTGTGATCGGATGGGATTGCTAGAAATCAGTGATCATCTTGATGTAGGTAGGATCCCTAAGCCATGTGGAGTTGAATTTGAATGGAGCTTTGATTTTGTGAGTGCAGTCATCCAGCTCCAGATATATAGGACGATGATCCAATATTCCTCTTGTGCCTACCCATTGTCTGATACGGGGGTGTATGGCATGAAAGGCTTCCTTGATGAGAAAGCGATCCAATCTCCTAACTAGGCTTTTTTCACCAATGCGATTGTTTTTCCAGGTGTACTGGATCTTGGATGATGGAATATTTATCCAGTGGTGCTCCTCCAACATGTTCACAATAACATCAGTTAATGTATCTACCTGAGCCATATGTCCCCATGATTCCATGTACCCCAAAGAGAAGTTTAGATCACCTCCAAGAATGATGTTATCAGCCTGCATGAAGGAGTTGCTAAATAGCCTTCTCCAAAAAACCCTCCCTGTTTTGACAAGGACCATAAACATTAATTACTTTGATTTCACTCTCCAGGGCCACAGAGTAGATGTCAGCCCCAATAAATCCTCCACCTCCCCAGATATTCCTCAGATCGATTGTCTGGTTCTGAAAACCAAATGCAAGACCCCTAGATCTCCCTGATACATATAGAGCATGAAAAGTCCAGCCCGACATCCAGGATTGTAGTAATGGGGTAATCATACTAGACATACACATGATTTCTTGTAAGAAAATCATGTCAACCAAAGCTGTTGTGAAAATTCTCTTCAGGGCTAGCCATCCCTCGACAATTAAAAGATAAAATCTTTATGGAGGGGGAGAGGGGAGGGCATCCTTTGCTCTAAGGACCCTATCAATAGTCTTCTGTTTTCCCTGGGCCACCTCCTCCCCAGCATGAATTTTTTCTTTGGAGAGAGATGAGGGGCGAACCCTTGTAGAATTTTGAGAAACATGGGTAACATCAACATCCAAGCCTACTGCATCTGGCCCTCTCTCTTTGGTTTTGGATCGAGTAGGGTATCTCAGGGAAGAATTTACAGAAGGGGAGGGTGGGGGATAAGAGGGGATCGGGAAAGTGTTGGGGAAGAAGGAGGTGTAAATGGGAGGGGGCACGCGAAGGGAGCAGGACAAGAAATATTGTCCTAACAGGTGAAGGATCAGGTGATCCCCAAAGGCAAAGAAGGGGGATGAGGGGAAAGGGATAGGGGGAACCATAGTATTATTGTGCAAATGAGATGAGAGAGATGTAAGAGATGCAGAGAGATGTGATACAGGAGCATGAGAAAATAGAGACATACCCGATGAGAAGACATCACCCTTGGCAACCTTGGAGCGCGTCATAGGAGAAGAGGGAGGCTGAATAGGAGTCTTGCCTCACTTCTTCTGGACTTGTGCAGCTGGGGCCTCAACAGTATCTGAGGTCTTGATCTTCTCCTCCATATGGGTCTCTGCTGCTGGTGGAGGAGTTTTTTTTGTAGGGGGATCCAGATCCATTTCTTGTGTGCCCAGTTTGTTTTTCCTGAGAAGAGGGTATGCCTTGAAGAGGTGACCCACCTGATGACATCTTCTGCAACGATATGGGATTCCTTTATAATCAAGCAGTTGTTTGCATGAGGAGGCTCTCCACTGAATTGTAATATGCTCTTGTAGACCTCCTCTAGTGTCTAAATGAACTAGTATCCTTGTATAAGCCATCATGCTTGTAGTCTGGTAGGATTTATCATACTCCATGAATGTTCCTAAAGAATTCCCAATCCTTTTGAATATGTCCTCGAACCAATATTATAGTGATAGACCTGGTAGCCTAATCCAGATAGGGCTAACTCCAATTTTCTCAGTCTCTGGATCG
Organism: Pinus tabuliformis; assembly: GCA_031772625.1. Classification (NCBI taxonomy): domain Eukaryota; kingdom Viridiplantae; phylum Streptophyta; class Pinopsida; order Pinales; family Pinaceae; genus Pinus; species Pinus tabuliformis. The sequence goes on from CM062813.1 coordinate 2,921,456, forward strand.
AAAAGAGGCGTCCAACGCTTTAGTAACACGAGTGCATGTTCAAAGTGAAAAAAGGAGGAAAGAACTCATCTCGTATGATCTGCCCTTGCAAATCTCAGCGTGAACCACCCCCTTACAAAAGTTTGGACAAAATGGATGTCCACCAGGTGTTGTCCCCAGATATTTGTAGCCCAGGTCTTCAAGCAAGTTGCCGAGTAGCTCCTGCCTCTAATTCTGCCAACCAAAACCCTATATGCATAGTCCATTGTATCACCCCACTGAATATCCTCTTCAAGCCTTAAAATCACGTCTTCTGCCCTAGACTTGAAGCACTTTTGTTTCTTCTGAGGATGCGCTGCCGGGATGTTTGGTTGTTCAAAAACTCTCGCTGAATTAGGGACCTCAATCGAGGGACTAGGGTTAGGAGGAATAAAAGGGATGGCATCTGAAAGAGGGGGGGCAGAGGTGAAACTACCCGAGGGGGGAGCACAGGAGGAGGAAGGGTTGGGGTCGATAAGCGAGGGAGAAGTAGAGGGAGCTTCAGCGAATGGCTCAGACGAGAGGGTTGGCGGGGTGGATGACGAGCCTTCCAACTCCGGGGAAGGGTTGATACAACCAATGATAAACCCCAGGGTAGCCGGGGATAGCGAAGAGAAATCCGGCCAAGTAGAGGGTTCCTCCGGCATCACAGAATCAGTGTGAGTGTGTTCAGAGAGCTGAGGGTAAACTTCGAAATTGCCAGAAAACCCTTCACTGAAGTTTAACATACCTTTTGAGGCGGCATACGTGGACTGCCAGATGGAGCCTTCCTCTAGCAGATCCTCCGAATAATCAACTGCATCAATATCCATACCTGCAACTACACCAAAATGTGGGCTAACTACCTCGAAACAGGCTGACCGATAGGAAACGACACCGACAGGAATGAAACAGAAACTGTTTACAGTGCGAAAACCCCGGGGAGCAGGGTCTAGTGCAAGGAGTTGGTAACAGTCAAAACCCTCAGGTGAAATGTAAAAACGGAGAGCGACCTGTGAGCACAAAACCCCTTGTGGTGAAAATTGATAAAATTAAATCCCAGCGCATAAAGTGTTAATCGAAAATGCTTAGGGTAGGGTATATTCCAAAAGATGGCGAGGGTAGCTGCAAGTCGGGTGACTGATGGTTGAAGTACCCCATACCTCTCAACTATTTCGTTTCAGCTTTTTCCGTCTCGGTCATTCCATCCTAAAACCCTCGACCTTCTTCACCTCTCCATTAGGATGGCCTCATCTAATGAGGTTAATATCACATTTAATCTATTTATTTTTATGTTAATGTCTTTATATATTTTTGTTTTATATTTATAATCATATTAATGTGATACTCTCTCTCTCTCTCTCTCTCTCTCTCTCTCTCTCTCTCTCTATATATATATATATATATACTGTTTTTAATTTAACATATAAATTTTATCATTTATATTTTTGCTCCATTCGTACATGGAAGCAATATATGTCATGGATTTAGTCAAGTACAAAATTTAATAAGTGGCATATACTGCCCTATGCATTAATGGAGCTATAATTCCACAAATATAAATATTGATTGTGTTAATTATAAAACTTTTATATTTATGTTAAAATAAATAATTTTTAATCTTCGGAAAATGTCTAAATTGTGTATCATTAGATTTAGTTAAGTACAAAATCCAATAGGTGACATATACTACCCTATGCATTAATGGAAGTATAACTCCGCAAATATAAATATTGATTGTGTTATTATATTACTTTATAATAAATATCATTATAAAACTTTTATATTTGTATTAAAATATATAATTTTAATCCTTGGTAAACGTGTAAGTGGAGGCCCAGATATGGGGTGTAAATGTTATACCCACACGTCATTAATGCTCAGGAAGCGTGTAGGTCAAGCCAAGCATAGCAACGAGAGAGTGAATGTTCTGGAGGCAATTCTGGTTAAAAGTGAAGTGGTTTGGAAAATTATGCTCATTTTCTTAGGGTGGGAGATGGAGTGGAGAGTAAGGGTACATGTAATGAAAATGAAATGAAATTTTAATGTCTACGAGACTATATATAGTCTATGGGACCACTAGCTTTCCTACTTTTTGCCTTTTGCGATTCAATCCTCTTATTATTCAAATTAATGATGAGATGACCCAACCTTCTAACATTCTGCTCACTGAAAAGACACTGCCAAGGAACCGATGTTAACATACAACTATAACTACCCTGGATGTCTCTAAAAGCATCACATTCCAAAATGAAATGGTTTTCCGATTCCACTGTTCCAGAAGTGAAAAAAGTACACACCCGCTCTTCCCAAACTTCTTTAGGTCTTTTCCACCAACCTGTTTCGCATCGTAGTTGATGCAAGTTAGTTTTTAATTGAGCAATAAGAATCTTTTCTCTCTATGAAATGCTAGCTCTAATGCACTCTTTTTGTTAGAGGTCACATGTGGGGTTGAATTCTTGAACATAGTATTTCTTCTTTCTACCCAATTCTTTTCCCCATATATGCTTACGAAACTTCTCCATAACATAACACTTTAAATCCTTGCTATTTTTGGGACAAGAATTGAGGTAAATATTCCGTTTTTGGATCCATTTGTTGTTTTGTCTCATCCATGGTTTCTTTCTTTCACTCATTCCTTCATTAAAATAACTTTAGACCATCTACCTTCTCGCATTTGCTCAATTATCTGAAGATAACTTATGAGACACACCATAGCAATTGCTTTGATGGAAGTTGCTCCTATTTCACTCAACATTATCTCATACAAAACCAAAATTTTTATTTTAAACTTGCTCATGATCAAGCACTTTGGGATTTTCTCAATTGGCTTCCATTTTGAGACAGAGATGTTGTTGCTGCTAGCCCACAATTCACACCCATATAATCTCACTCAATAAACTAGGAGCCCAAAAAGCACTTTACTTGTTTTCCAATCCCATAACTCTGCCTCTCTACATCAGTTTTGAAGAGCATATAATGCTTTCCACCATCCTAAAATTCTCTTCTTTCTGCAATGCTCCCAATTAAGATTGTTGTTGAAATCAATCCCGAGGTATTTGTATTCATTTACTTCTTCAAGAATGTTGTTTTCAAAGAAGAACATATGCTGACTCTTCTTATTTTTATTTGAGAAAATCATAATTTTGGTCTGGTTGGTATTGACTTGCATCCCTATTGATTTAGAAAATTGCTCAAGGGCATAAAGGTGCATCTTAATCCCTGGGCCGATTTATCAATCAATACAAGGTCATCAACATATAAAAGAAGCTTTATCACAAACTCCCCCAACGGAACACCATCCCCACCTTGCATATTTAACCACTCTTCTAATTTATCAATATATAATCCAAAAAGAATAGGGGATAAAGGGCAGCCTTGCTTGACTCCGATGTCACTTCTAAAGCTTTTTGAATTGCCTGTTGAAGTTGTAATTTTGACTTTCACCTCTTCAATATTTATAGAATGTCGTGAAGGTAAATTTTGCATTCTCATGTTTTTTATTTTATTTTATTAATATTTAGTGGATTTTGTGTTGTGAAGTGGTTTTTACTATTTTTGGATTATTAATATTTAGTAGATTTATTAAATATAAAATAAGGTATTTTTTAAAACATTTTAATTTTGACATAAGAATAGTTATTAGAATAAATTTTAATAATTAAATTTTGTTATTAAATTAATTTCTTAAAAAAATATGGTCAAATTTTTATGCATCTTAAAAATAATTTACTTATATCTTTATGCAAACTTTAAATATTATCAATTTTTTTTAAACTATATAAAATTTTAAAAAATAAATATGATAAAATTCTAAATTCTAAAATAAATATGAATCTTCAAGTTTTATATTATTATCATTGTATATTCATTTTAATTATCAAGAATCTGTCATTGTAGACTATTTCTATAATGAATAGTAAGAGCTACTTTTTGTCTCGAAAAACTAAAAATTACTCTTGTATTTGCAATAAGTATGTGGTTTTATTGTGGATAAGTTGAATATGTTTGTTGTATGTTGAATTGTGCATAAGTTGAATATGTTTGTTGTATGGTTGAATATGTTTGTTATATGTTGAATTATGAATAAGTTGAATATGTTTGTTGCATGTGGTTGTATAAATTGAATTTTTATGTTGTTGTATTGTGTATAGGTTGAATAAATTTGTTTAAAAGTGTACTTATGAGTCAAGTTGATGAATGCATACTTTAAAAAAAATTGTTTAACTAACATTTTACAGGTGCAATTAGATTCTTTGAAGTATTAATATTTGGATGTAATAATTATTTAAAATTTGTAATGTATTAAATTAGAATTGGAATAAGAAACTAATATTTTTCAATTCTTAAATATTTAAATATACATAGGATTAGTGATAATGGTATTCATATGTATTTCATAAAATTTTTAAAACATATTAGATTCTGTAAGAAATAAATAGATTGTTTAACCATCTATGACATTGATCTTAGGAAAATTTTTGCATTTCAAATGTAGAAAATTTACAAAAGTAAATATAAAAGAGGAGACATGTGATTTTGTTGGTTTGATGTTATTGTTCAATAAATCCTGTGAAAGCATAGGCAATGAGTGCTCTTTACAACTAAACATGAATAATGATAGTCTAATGACTTCCTCATCCATTAGGTTTATAAAAAAAAGGGCCCAAAGTAATAGATACCTTCATGCACAATACCACCATTACCCATCCCAAAAATACGTTGTTCTTAAAACTTTTATCACGTATGCCTTTTGAATTTATACTCATCAATTCATTGGAGAAGAGAAAGCCGATCTTTCAAAAGCCAAGGAAAATGGTTAGTCTTATCAAATTCATAGAGAACTTCAACCCACTCGAAAATTCCAATCTTTAAACTGTTCGCCTCCTTTCCCACCCATAGCCCTCATTTATCTTCCTTGTATCCAAGGTACTAATGAATCGATTTCTAAAATTATTGTCAAAAAGAATATTAAAACCTTATTTCAACCCTATAAAGCACTTTGACATTATTTCAAATTTGCTAAAGATAGATATAAGCCCATTTTTGGCCATTGTGTTTACTAACCCTATAAAACACTTAAACATTATTTAAAATTTGCTAAAGACAGATCTAACCCCATGTTTGGCCATTGTGTTTACTACATCATATGCTCCTGTGACAAAGCCTACATTGAGTAAACAAGATCTTTGAAAAGCCTACATTGGGTAAACAATATCTTTGAACGCTCAACTGAAATAATATCAACCATAACCATATCTCCAATTCAACCATTGCAAAACACTCTCATAACTCTAGAAAAATTATCTACTTTGACCAAATCAAAATTCTTGATTGTGAACTTGATTATTCCAGTTGAAACATTCAAGAAGCTATAGAAAAAAACAACCCTAATTTCAAATGTGAAGATGGATATAAATTCAGCTAATCTTGGAAACCTATTATTCATCATCTCAATACTTAAATTCCCTCCATTCTTATATATCCTAGTCATATCTCTTGGGTTTCCCATCATCCCTTTAGTCCTTTTATTTATTTTTTCCCACCCCAACTTCTTGGAAGATCATGCTTTCTTTATCCTCTTCCCCTCCCTTGGTTCTTTTCTCCTTTCTCTCTTTTATCATCCTCTTAATTTATCTCTCCCCATTGCATTGTTTCATCCTCTACTTTCTATTTCTTTTTTATTTGATTTAGCCCTTTGAAACAAATCATTAATATTATCTCATTTGTCCCACATTTTTTTTCTACTTGTGCTTTCATAATATCCTAATAAACCCCTCATTTGATATTGATTTTAATTTACTTAAATTCTATTTACCAATTTCCTTTCCTTTGATTTGAAACCCCTCCCATGAAATTGGGTTTATCTCATTGTTATATTTCTTGTTTGACCTTCACATTTGTTCTCCACTTTTATTTTGATATTCTATTAGTGATCCCATTACTTGACTTTGAATCCTCATTTAGTGATTTTCTTAAATTTTCTTTATGTCCTAGCTTCAATTTTCCAAATATTTCATCTAACATATAAGTAACATATTTCTCTTTAAATTACAATTCTAGCATGTTTGTTAAACATGTTTCTGTAGCTTCTTTTGTCCCTAATGATGGGTGGAACATGTTGAGAAATCGGGAGGCTTATGAATTAGGGAAGATTTGTAATCATTGATAATTGCTTGTGAAAGTTGTTTGCTTCTTATTATAGTTTATTGTATTATTTTCATCAAACAATTACCAAAATGTAAACATGAAGATCAAAGGAAAAATAGTGAACATAAGATATAGGCTCCAAGGTAAGGCAACACCCCTCCAAGGGGAAAACCTAGAAAAATTAGCTTCATATAGAATCATATCAAAGTAAGATAGCCAAGACCTGTGACCACATAAAGACTCCAACCATTCAAATTCCAAGTCAAACCCTCCTTTTGCACAACAAATCCATCAACAACAAGAGACCAACAACATGAGAAAAAACATAAATAATCCTTCAATAAGAGATGTGTCAATTGTCAAGGAAGAAATTCCAAAAATCCAAGTCCTTTTTGTGTCAACTTCAGATTTTGGCCCTCCTTTCTTCTTTGAAATTTCATAACTAATCATGTGAATTGTGTGTGTCCAAATGAGCTCAACGCACCCTCTATTTATACTGTCTAGAGGGGTTTGAATAAACATGTCCTTTGGGGCATGACCAATTTGGCATGCAAACTAGGTGCTATAGGATCTTACAGGTGCTACCACATGATACAAACAGGTTGCTACAAGATCCTATAAGTTTCTATAGGAGACAACCAGAGTGCTACAAGATCCTACAAGTTGTTACAAGAAGCTGGCAAAGTGCTACAGGAAGGAAAATTTCACCCAGAACTACCATCAAATCTCAAGGAGTAAAGGAAAACCACCAGAAAGGGTGTAAGTGCAATTTCACCTCACTAATATTTGATATAAGGATTTAAGAAACTATCTCAATTCTCAGGAAAAACAATGTAATTTTCACAGTTTTGAATTTCACTAAGGAAAATAATGAATTGGTTGAGCATTTACTTAAAGGATATGGTGTGTTGAAAGGACAGGGTGTGTTGCACAAAGAGGAGGTACAGTTGTGATTTTTCTTTCCCTCATCCTTGTAAAACAAACTATCAAGTTTTCCTGTATTCCAATGTCTTCCACTATACAAGAAATATTACAACACTGTAGCAACAAAAGAAAAAAAATATTTTGTTCACTCTAACTAAAAATATATTAAGGCATGGGGGAAGTATTTAGTAGAAGAATAAGTGGATATTGGAGGGGAGAATAAAAAAGTAACTCGAAGAAAAGGCGAGGAAAAAAACACAAATGCAGGTTGAACCAAAGACATAGGCATAAATAACAGAAACAGGATTAGAGGCACAAGATGTTCTTGCACAAGATTCCATCTAGCAGGGGAAACTAACATCCACATCAACATGGATGTTAGAAAAGTCATCAAAAGCATACATGAAGAAAATTATGGCAAAGAAGATGAGTGGGTTTCTCAGAGGGTGAGAAACACTTTCAATAGGGGGGTATGATGGACCTCCCAATTAGGTGTAGAATAAGGTCCATCGAACCTTTTTTAGGCACATAAAGGCCATATTTAATCTCTCATTATAAACTTAATAATTTTTTCTTAGATTTAATAAGTTCTTAGGAAGCTTCAGAGATAATTACCTATTGTGTGCCTAATCTTATCTATTTTGTAGAATATTGAGTAAATTATGATGATCTGCAAAATGAGAGAATTTAGGGAGTTTCTCCCTACCACAGGATGCTATAGGATGGACCAATAAATAAATAGAATAAAATGAAATTATTGAACATATACTGGAGCTCCATTGATTGAGAAATTTTGGGGATGTGTTCCCTACTACAAGAGAAACCAGAGCTTAGTATTTAATAAAGATTCCTTCTTTTGGGAACCAAATCCCCTTTTTGGGGGATTTTGGAAGGGAAATTGCCATGACACTTGATCAATTTATGGATATTTTTACCATCCATGAAAATTTTGAAACCAACTCCCTTAGAAGTCAAAAAAATCAAAATATGTTAAAGTACATAGCCCTTACACCTTGTTAAATTCTACCTGCTTCGTTTTATCTAGCGTTTCCCGCACATGTGCTGAAATTGACTTTGAGAACAATGCAAAGATGCGCTCTGTCTGTAGCTATATACCCGCACAAGTGAATTCTAGAAAGTAAAAATAAAAATTACATTCTAGAAACATGGTTGAATATTTCCCAACTAAAAGCTTCCAGGTGATGACTATTCAAACTATAACCCTCATAAGATGCATCTTGTTGTCAAGGTTAATCCTATTTGCAGACAGAGACAATTCCTCTTGCCCAATGAGTGTGTCTAGCAACTAAAGTGGCAATCATCTAGACATATTCCTAGGTTGCAATTGAAAAGAAGAACGAAGGAGATGGCCTACCTCATTTTGATGCTATTCCGATTTCCTTTGTTGATGACCCTAAACCGCTTGTGTCACGGGCTTGTTCCTACTTCTCTCAGTGTTTATGCACCTGCACAAGTGATCAAGACACAACAAATCATGCCAAAACAAATAGCGACCAATAGTAACCTGCTTAACTGATCAAGGAATGTTAAGCTAAATGATACATGAACATTTACATTTTGGTAAGATGAACCAGCAATTGTGTATTATTAGAAAATAAAGGGAAGATTACAACCAAAGCATTAATGTTAATAGGCTCTCCTTGAGTAGTAATCCAATTCCAAGCCAAGAACTCTCCAAGCACTCCTCCAAGTCAAATGAATAACCTCTAGGCACAATCTTAGCATAAGGGTGCAAATAGACATAGAACAACCATTTGGGAATGGGAGAGGATGAATTTATAGGCTAGAAAAGGGAGTTAGGACCTCTCCAAAGATAGGATTAGGTCCTCATCTCAAGGAGGTAGCTCATAGGGATAAGACCAAGAGCCCAATTTGGGAGGATTCAGCTTCATCTATGCCAAACAACCTCCAATTCGTCACCCTGGAAGCTTCTAGAACACAAAACTTCTCATCCTCTTTGGGAAAATTACCTCTTTGGGATCATCATGGATATGAAAGGGAATAGAGCGATGCCATTGTTGGTCAAGTATAGTGCAACATGTGACCATCGTTGTTTTAAGCCTTGTAAGAGTGATGATTCTGCATTTAGGGTTTTATAGCTATTTCTTCAGGGAAAGCTCAAGGTATTTTCCAATCAATGTCTTAGGAGGGATCTGAGCTGTATACATGAATGAGTACACTGCATAATTGTAATGTTTCGGGAACTTCGTGGTATGTCACAAGGAAGTGCAGGAGGTGTGACAAAATACTGTGTAACATATTCCCCCTAAAGCATGAAGGCAGAACGAGGAGTGATGGCTGAGACGATTTACGAGCTTTTGCAAGGACGAGGACACACACTATTAGGATACCTGCAGACCAAGGATGCATATACATATACATATATACATATCTATAGCATGGGCACAACCATTCGGATAATAAGGACTATATGAAAGGATCCATGACATGGGCGCAACCATCCAAATAAGAAGGATAATCTGTAAATCTAAGATCCAAGGTATGGAAGTAGCCATCCGATATATAAGGATCATCATCATAAATATAAATTCCCACGGTATGGTCATAGTCATCCATATAAAAGAAACATGTGTATAATCATGAATAACAGATAACTCCATGCAGCTTGAGCCATATCAGATAGGACTCAGGGTCTTGCGCTCCATCATGACCCGATCAAAGTATGAATTGTAACATGCGAATGAACGTGTCATAGTATAACATGATAGAAAACCACTTGATTACCTGCCATTAATGTAGACAATTAACATGCATGAGAGGAACCACCCATAATGACAATGGATCTCAAGGTACGATAGTACAATCCATGAATGTGATAATGAAGTTGAATTCGAGAATTCGTGGAATCATCCGATCAAAGGCCAATGAAGAAAGCATATCGTCGGATGCAAAGAACTTTCCATTAAGGCATGCAAGATCTAAGGTACTGAAAGCGAGTTTCAAAGTAATCTTCCGGGATAATGAGCTGAAGTCAATAGGAAGTGACCCGTCGAAGGAGGGTCATAATGATTCCCCCATCATCGACATGAAACGAGGAACAAAGTGGAATAATTTTCAAGGTTGTAACAATGACTCAAACAGTGTATAGGTAAATAACTGCAGATTGGACTTCTCTTGAACATATTGGTAACACGACTACGGAGTGTGGCAGCATTAGACTCAACATAGGACCACGGGTCATAATGATGAGGTGGAACAGTCAAATGAGAGGAAAAATGGATCACCCAAACCCGAAAGGAGAAGTGACTAAGTGAGGATATCCCAAACCCGACATGAGAAACAGATGAGTGTCATGTTCAAGAGCGACATGATGCCTATATAAAGGATGTTTCATCTTCATTCCCCCCCCGCTATTTCTAGCGAGTACCTCTTTATTTTTACACAAGATTGAAGAGGATACCATATGCTTGTCATATAAGTTCATCATTTGGATGAATCCATCCTATTAAGTTTTACGAGCCCTAGGAAGGAGAAACCCGGTCTCATCATGGTGACGAGTCTTTCGTCGTAAAAATTTTAACAAGTTTGACGGAAGAATAACTCGGTGTATTTTTCATATTTATAGAGTTTGAAAAAGATATGGAAAAAGAAAACTCCATCAAGTCCCTTTTCGTAATTTGTCTCTTGAATCCGAAAAGGTAGAAAATGATATTTGAGATAACCTCCTAGCCATGTTTGACTAAGGTGTTCCTTTTTCATACAATAGTATATCTCAGTCCAGAAAAGGGTTAAACTTATACTGAGTAGACATCATTTCGTTTATTTTTACGAGTTCGAAATGACAAGTACTCGACAATATTTTCATTTTTTGAGACTCAGAAAAAAGCTGAAAGATGAATCTACTTGGAAGAACAAGTGGTATAAAATGATAGAAACAAGTTTCGGTGATGATGGAATTGCTCAAAACATGTAATGGTCCAGAGGCTGGATAATAAGACCACTCATTGCAGATGTTCCTCAGACAAGGGTAAAACAACCAAGTGAAAGCAAGTGATAGGCCAAAAAGATGGTGATGATGGAATGGAAAAAACCAAGGCTCAACTGGAAAAATTCTGCTGATGACATTCACGAGATTTAAAGTGCGAAATAGTTTCATTTTTAGACAAGCTTGAAACAAATATAAACTATGCTTGAGACAAGTTTTCATGCCCCCAACATAATGACTTAATTCGAGGTACATTCCCCCCAAGCTTCATTTCATTCACCTAAGTAGACTACTAGTTACTAACAGGTGGATGGAGTGAAGGTTCACTTATGAGATCAAGTGAAAGACTCGATTGGGATTTTACGAGATCTAATCAAAGACTCAAACTAGAAGGGGATTTGTTTCATCTTTTAATGAGCTTGACATAGGAAAAGAACCATGCTCATGACACTTATTTCATTTTTTAACGAGGTTGAAATAGAAAAATAACTATCCTCATGGTCCTTGTTTCATTTTTTAAAGAGGTTGACATAGTAAAAGAACTATCCTCATATCCTTTGTTTGATTTTTAATGAGCTTGACACAAGACAAGGAACTTTGCTCCATGGGGACCTGTTTCATTTTTAACGAGGTTGACATAGTAAAAGAACTATCCTCGTGGGAACCTATTTCATTTTTTAACAAGGCTGACATGGTAAAAGAAATATCCCCATATCCCTTGTTTCATTTTTTAAGGAGCTTGACACAAGAAAAGGAAATCTGCTCCAATTCCCTTTGATCACAACCCAAAAGAGGCCATGGCTTCCAAGAGGTTCTCATAAGATGGGAAAACAACACTCTGGAAGGGATACATGTCTAGAGATCCAAAGGAAAGATTTGGCTCCAATGCCCCCAGTACATGATGTAATACATCACCGATGAGATCACCAGTAAATGTGGGCATGGAACAGGTGGCCACGTAATTAACCTGTGGCGGGGGTGATACTTGTTATACATAAGAACCATTTAGGGAGGATTGTTGATGGGGAGAGAACTCAGGACCAATGAATGTAAGCTGGTCAATGATCACAATGGTTCCTTCATGGGGGAAACAAATCACTCAAAAGAGGGAAGAGACAAGAGCTCCCATAACATAAACATAGTCACGACCAAGGAGTAGATTAAAATCCAAAGGGCCTTGGACAACCATCACGTCTATAGAGACAGTCTTTCCTCCCAAAGTAATAGGAAACTTAGGAAGGATCCCTAATGGTTGGCCGGTTCCTCTGTTAAAAGATAACAAATTTTGGGCGACAGGGAAAAGTTGAGGAGAACATAAATCTTTCCAAGCATTTGAGGACAAAATGCTAACATATGCACCCTCGTCTATGACTGTGCTAGGTACGACCATATGGGAAACCTGTACTGTAATTTGGAAAGGCACATAAGATGGAAGGTGATATCCTGCCAGTTGACCCCAATCAAAAGAAGTGACTAAAATACTTGGAGGGGTGTCGTAGGAACGTGAGAGGTTCTCTCTTTCTCTATGGGAACAGGAGAAATTCTCTCATGCACCTTGAGAACAGGAGGATTTCCCTCGAGTGCATTTGAAACTGAAGAAACCAGAAGAACCTTAGCGGTATCAGGTTCACTCTCTACTGAAAAAGTATGGTGAACTGAAGCTGGAGCCAAGTTCACCAACTTCTCAATCGATGATTGGTTGAGAACAAACTCATGAGACTCACTTTTAGAGAGAGTGGGGTTGACCAAATATGACTTTTGATCAATCACTGGATCAACTAGTGAAGGATCAGGGGAAAGCTTTCGATAACCAGACATAAGATGAGGTTGGGAAGCAATAGGGTTTTCCAACTATTTGGAAGCTTCATCCATTAAAGTAAAAAGGTGAATGGGATGATTACCTTCACACAATTTACAAGGAAATTTGACTTTTCCCTTTTTCCCATGGGATTTACTAGTTGAAGTTTTATCACCAACATGATCGCCAAAGGTTGATGTAAACCTGTGGACCACACTTCTAATACCTTGGGAATACTAGGACAATTTTGAAGAAGGTGGTCACCCTTACATAACATGCAACGTAATTTTACTTTCTGGGGCTCATTGAAATATTTTTCTACATCAGTTGCATCCATAGAAATAGTTGCTTGGTTTCCCCTTTTCTTATTTTGCTTCTTCTTCTCTGACCTCTTCTTCTTCTTCTTCTTAGCTTCCTGATTACTAGAATCCAGACTTTCACCAGGCGAAGAGGAAGAACGAGGTGAATAAATAGGTGAAGAAGGAAAGGGGTCAAATTTAGGATCAAGATGAGGTTGATGTTGTTTAGGTGGAGGAGAGCTTGGTTGAAAAGCAGTTTGGACACTCAGAACCACCGAGGTTGAAAATAATCAAACTAGCATACCAATGGTCAATCCAAGAAGGGATAACGTTGTTATATAGGTAGCACCAATATTTCAAAAAGAAGGAAAAGGACTAGGATTCCCATTAGAGGGGTTTCCTAGACTAGTAGACTCAAGGAATGTTGCCATTCATATCAACTTAAGATCTACTAAGGAGTATTTCCATAGGAAGGATGTTTTTCCACGGTTAATTAATTTATTTTAGAATTGGAAACAAAAACTTTTTCTTTTCATTGTTTAAGAGTCGACAAGAGGAAGAAAAGGTGACTCTAGTCGCTTTTGTTGATTTAGTGAGCTCGAAAGGACAAGTGCTCAATGATCTTTTTAAGTTTAAGGACTAAAAAAAGATCGAAATGATTATTCGAGATACTCTAGGCAAAAAGGATTACCAAGTAACCGTGAACTACAATATACACCTTAGCAAATAATTTTACCAAGGAATTGATGTATGTGTAGGAAATCTCCCCGAATGTTGTGTTCGGTGTATCATGTTTACAGGGCAGCAAACTGGACTTCCTATGGATAAAGGTTTGCAACCTGTAAGGGTATCCCTTTATGTACTCGACGATATGTGGAGCACAAGTATGTGCTAGCGCTATCTAATGTAAGAGTAAACGACAACTGCTAAGTTTTATAGATGCCAGAACATGTCTCTAGCCTAGACTACTAAGTATGAAGCATTAATGTTTCAAATGCTCCTTAGATTAATTGATAGATTTTAAAGTTGACCTTGAATTATGTTTTAGTTTTGAGGCTCAAAACAATGTCACCTGAACACCTATGATGCAACTATATGAGAAAAGGAAAACTTTCGTTTCAATGAAAGCTAGACTAATCAAGGGAAGAAATTTCAATCAATAATGCATCAAACAAAATGCATCATGCAAAATTCCTTCCACTAACTTTCACTTCCGTCTTCCAAATGCAAAATGTGAAAACAAAATCTAATCTTTCATTTCACTAAATGCAATGCCAAAAGTAAAAATGATCTTGACTTCTAACTATCCTAAATGCAACTTTTTCGAAAGTAAAATGGTTTTACTTTACAAAGATGCACTTAGATGAATTATGCTTTTCTTTCCATTTTGAATGATTTGATGCACCTAATACATTTTTTAGCTTTCAATCACTGAAAAATGTGATCTATTTTCAATGATGAATCTCAAAAAATAACTTTTCAATGCAACTAATCTAATGCATTTTCACGAAACGTAGATTTTGAAGTACAAGCTAAAACAAATGCAAAATGACGCTTTAAATGATTTCAACAGAAAACAACACTCTATTAATCAGCAAAACAAGCATCTCAATGACACCAACAAGCAGCATGTCATCAATTGACTAGAAACCCTAGAACTCAATCATATTTCACTTTAAATCCAATGAGACAAATTTTGCAAATTAATCGAGACAATCAATCAAAAATACATAGACACTCTGAAAAATCACTGATAGAGGACACAAAGACTGAAAACAAGAAGAAAAACCATATTTTCTCTTATAGTCTGGGATCATCGCGCCTGTCATAGGCAAAACAACGATCATCACGGCTGTAATTAAAATATCCGCAATGCCATCGCGATTGTGAGAGGTAAACCCGCAATGGGCAAGAAAAATGAAGAAAAAATAAGAAATAATCAAGACCAGACAAAAACCAACATTCCCAAGCAATCGCCAGCAAGTGAAAATAGTTACAGAAAAGCAAACAAGCCAGAAAACTAACAGTTGGTCAAACTCATAACAAATTGAAGGTCAAGAATTGAATTGAAAGGATCATAGGGTCCCCAATGGAGTTGCCATTTTGTTTTCAAGGCTAATCCTCTCTTCAGACAGAGATGGTCCCTCTAGCCCAATGAGTGGGTCTAGCAACTGAAGTGACAATCAACTAGACATCTTCCTAGGTTACAATTGAAAAGAAGAACGCAGGAGATGACCTACCTTGTTCTGATGCTATTCCAATTTCTTTTGTTGAGGACCGTGAACCACTTGTGTCATGGGATTATTATTTATTCCTGCTTCTCTCAGTGTTTATGCACCTACACAAGTGATCAAGACACAATAAGGCATGCCAAAACAAATGGAAAATCCAATAGTAACCTACTTAATTGATCAAGGAATGTCAAGCTAAATGATACATAAACATATACATTTTGGGAATATGAACCAACAATTGTGTATTATTAGAAAATAAAGGGAAGATTACAACAAAATCCTTGATGTTGATAGGCTCTCCTTGAGTGGTAATCCAAGTCCAAGCCAATAACTCTCTCATCACTCCTTCTCCAAGTCAAATGAATAGCCTCTAGGCACAATCTTAGCATAAGGGTGCAAATAGACATAGACCAACCATTTGGGAATGGGAAAGGATGAATTTATAGGTTGGAAAAGGGAGTTAGGACCTCTCCAAAGATAGGATTAGGCCCTCATCTCAAGGAGGTAGATCATAGGGATAAGACCAAGAGGCCAAGTTGGGAGGATTCGACCTCATCTATGCCAAACAACCTCTAGCTCGTTGCTCTAGAAGCTTCTAGATCACGAAACTTCTCATCCTCTTTGGGAAAATTACCTCTTTGGGATCATTGCAGGTATGAAAGGGAACATAGTGATGCCATCGCTGGTCAAGTACAATGCAACATGTGACCATTGTTGTTTTAAGCCTTATAAGGGTGATGATTCTCCATTTAGGGTTTTAGAGCTATTTCTTCAAGGAAAGCTCAAGGTATTTTCCAATCAATGCCTTAGGAGGGGTTTGAGCTGTATACATAAATGAGTACACAACATAATGGTCATGTTTTGGGCACTTCAAGGTATGTCACAGGGAAGTGCAGGAGGTGTGACAAAATACTGTGTAACAGATTCCCCCTAAAGCATGAAGGCAAAACAAGGAGTGATGGCTGAGATGCTTTACGAGATTTTGCAAGGACGAGGACACACACTATTAGGAGACCTGCAAATCAAGGACACATATACATATACATATATGAGATCAAGACATGAATCTACGACATGGGCACAACCATCTGGATAATAAGGACTATATGAAAGGATCCATGGCATGGGCACATCCATCCAAATAAGAAGGATCATATGTAAATCTAAGATCCAAGGTATGGATGCAACCATCTGATATATAAGGATCATCATCATAAATATAAAATCCCATGATATGGTCACACTCATCCGTATAAAAGAAACATGTGTACAATCATGAATAACATATAACTCCACGCAGCCTAAGTCATATTAGATAGAACACAAGGTCTTTCGCTCTAGCATGACCCAATCAAAGTATGAATTCTAACATGTGAATGAACGTGTCATAGTCTAACATGCTAGAAAACCACCTGATTACCTGCCATTGATGTAGACCGTTAAAAGGAACATAAGATGGAAGGTGATATCCTGTTAGTCGACTCCAATCAAAAGAAGTGACTAAACTACTCAGAGGGGGTGTCGTAGGAACGTGAGAACTTCCCTCTTTCTCTATTGGAACAAGAGAAATTCTCTCATGCACCTCAGGAACATGAGGATTTCCCTCCAGTTCATTTGAAACTGAAGAAATTAGAAGAACCTGAGCATTATGAGGTTCACTCTCTACCGGAAAAGTACGGTGAACTGAAGGTGGAGTCAAGTTTACCGGCTTCTCAACCAATGATTGGTCAAGAACAAACTCATGATACTCACTTTTAGAGAGAATGGGGTTGACCAAATATGGCTTTTGATCAATCACTGGATCAACTAGTGAAGGATTAGGGGAAAGCTTTCGACAACCAACCAGAAGATGAGGCTGGGAAGAAATAAGGTTTTCAAACTATTTGGAAGCTTCATCCATTAAAGGACAAAGGTCAATGGGATGATTACCTTAGAAAAATTTACAAGGAAATTTTACTTTTCCATTTTTCCCATGGGATATACTAGTTGAAGGTTTATCACCAGCATGATTCCCAAAGGCTGATGAAAAAGGTTGATGTGAACCTGTGGACCACACTTCTAAGACCTTGGGAATACTAGGACAATTCCAAAGAAGGTGGTCACCCTTACATAACATGCAAGGGAATTTTACTTTCTATGGCTTGTTGAAAGATTTTCTACATTAGTTGCATCTGCAGAAATAACTGCTTGGTTGCTCCCTTGCTTATCTTTCTTCTTCTTCTTCGACCTCTTCTTCTTCTTCTTAGCTTCCTGATTACTAGAATCCAAACTTTCACTAAGTGAAGAGGAAGAACAGGGTGAAGAAATAGGCAAAGAAGGAAAGGGGTCAACTTTAGGATCAAGATGAGGTTGATGTTGTTCAGGTGGAGGAGAGCTTGGTTGAAATGCAGTTTGGACACTAGGAACCATCGAGGTGAAAATAACCAAACTGGAAGACCAATGGTCATTCTAGGAAGGGACAACATCACCATATAGGGAGCACCAATATTTCCAAAAGAACGAAAAGGGATTCCCATCAGAGGGGTTTCTTTGACTAGTAGACTCAGGAAATGTTGCCATTAGTATTAACTTAATATTTACTAAGGAGTATTTCCACAGGAAGGATGCTTTTCCGTTGTAATTAATTGATTTTAGAATTTGAAATAAAAACTTTGACTTTTCATGTTTTAAGAGTCGAGAAAAGGACGAAAAGGAGACTCCAGTCATTTTCGTTGATTTAGCGAGATCGAAAGGACAAGTGCTCGATGATATTTTCAAGTTCAAGGACTTAGAAAAGATTGAAATGAATATTCAGGATACTCTAGGAAAAAAAGATTACCAAGTAACTGTGAACTACAATATACACCTTAGCAAATAAATTTACCAAGGAATTGACATACGTGCAGGAAGTCTCCCCGAATGTCGTGTTTGGTGTATCACGTTCACTGGGGGTAGACTCGGCAACCTATGGATAAAGGTTTGCAACCTATAAAGGTCTCCCTTTATATACTCGACAGTACGAGGAACACAAGTCCATGCTAGCGCTATCTAATGCAAGAGAGAACGAGAGCTGCTAAGTTTTATAGACGCTGGAACACGTCTCTAGCTTCGACCACTAAGTATGATGTGTTAATGTTTCAAATTCTCTTTAGATTAATTGATAGATTTTAAAGTTTATCTTGAGTTATGTTTTAGTTTTGAGGCTCAAAACGATGTCACCTGAACATCTATGATGCAACTATATGAGAAAAGGAAAAAATTCATTTCAATGAAAGCTAGACTAATAAAGGGAAGAAATTTCAATCAATAATCAATCAAACAAAATGCATCATGCAAAATGCCTTCCACTAACTTTCACTTCCATATTCGAAATGCGAAATGTGAAAATGAAATCTAATCTTTCATTTCACTAGATGCAATGCCAAAAGTAAAAATGATCTTGACTTCTAACTATCCTAAATGCAACTTTTTCTAAAGTAAAATGGTTTTACTTTACAAATATGCACTTAGATGAATTATTCTTTTATTTCCATTTTGAATTATTTGATGCACCTAATATAGTTTTTATCTTTCAATCACTGAAAAATGTGATCTATTTTCAATGATGAATCTCAAAAAATAACTTTTCAATGCAACGAATCTAGTTCATTTTCACGAAATGTAAATTTCGAAGTACAAGCTAAAACAAATGCAAACCGATGCTTTCGATGATTTCCACAGAAAACAACACTCAATTAATAAGCAAAAAAAGCATCTCAATGACACCAAGTAGCAAGTGATGACCAATTGACTAGAAACCCTAGAACTCAATCATATTTCACTTCAAAGCAAATGAGACAAATTTTGCAAATTAATCAAGAAAAAAAAATACCATAGACACTAAGGAAAATCACTGATAAAGGACACAAAGACTGAAAACAAGAAGAAAAAACCTATTTTCTCTTATACTCTGGGATCATTGCGCCTGTCATAGGCAGAACAATGATCATCACGACTGTAATTAAAATATCCGCGATGCCATTGCGACTGCTTGAGGTAAACCTGCGATGGGCGAGAAAAATGAAGAAAAAATAAGAAATCTTTAAGACCAGAAAAAAAATCAATGTTCTCAAGCAATCACTAGCAGTTGAAAATAGTTACATAAAAGAAAACAAGCTAGAAAACTGACAGTTGGTCAAACTCATCACAAATTCAAGGTGAAGGATTGGATGGAAAGGATCATAGGGTCCCCAGTAGAGTTGACATTTTTTTGTTAAGATTAATCCTCTCTGCGGACATAGACGATCCCTCTAGCCCAATGAGTGGGTCTAGCAACTGAAGTGACAGTCAACTAGACATCTTCCTAGATTACAATTGAAAAGAAGAATGAAGGAGATGGCCTACCTCATTTTGATGCTATTCCGATTTCCTTTGTTGAGGACCCTGAACTGCTTGTGTCATAGGATTGTTCCTTCTTCTCTTAGTGTTTATGTACCTGCACAAGTTATCAAGACACAACAAGGCATGCCAAAACAAATAGTAAATTGAATAGAAAACTACTTAACTTATCAAGGAATGTCAAGATAAATGATACATGAACATATACATTTTGGGAAGATGAACCAACAATTGTTTATATTAGAAAATAAAGGGAATATTACAACCAAAGCCTTGATGTTGATAGGTTCTCCTATAATGGTAATCCAAGTCCAAGCCAAGAAATCTCCAAGCACTCCTTCTCCAAGTCAAATGAATAGCCTCTAGGCACAGTCTTACCATAAGGGTGCAAATAGACATAGATCAACCATTTGGGAATGGGAGAGGATGAATTTATAGGCTGGAAAAGGGAGTTAGGACCTCTCCAAAGATAGGATTAGGCCCTCATCTCAAGGAGGTATCTCATAGGGATAAGACCAAGAGGCCAATTTGGGAGGATTCGACCTGATCTATGCCAAACAACCTCCAGCTCGTCGCTCTGGAAGCTTCTATATCACAAAGCTTCTCATCCTCTTTGGGATCATCATAGGTATGAAAGGGAACAGAGTGATGCCATTGCTGGTCAAGTACAATGCAACATGCGACCATCAATGCTTTAAGCCTTATAAGAGCGATGATTCTCCATTTAGGGTTTTAGAGCTATTTCTTTAGGGAAAGCTCAATGTATTTTCCAATCAATGTATTAGGAGTGATCTGAGCTGTATACATGAATGAGTACACTGCATAATGGTTATGTTTCGGGAACTTCAGTGTATGTCATAGGGAAGTGCAGGAGGTGTGATAAAATACTGTGTAACACATCTCCATCCCTTTTCTCATGGTAACCTAATCTCTCATTAAAGGAGGTTCATTTTCTTCCTAGGGATCTGAAACTTCCTCCTCTTTGATCTATAAAAGGACTAGAGGGTTGATGGATGAAGGAGGTCAGAATTCAAAGAATACAAACTTATGCTGTTAGTTTGATATTGGAGAGCTTGTCATCTGAGGGGGAGATTGAAGGCATTTGGGAGGGACCTCACGATATCAAGACGAAGGTTGTAAGGCTCCCCTTATATTTTGATCAATACAAATGAGAACTTTCTCTCATTGATTTTGTCTTTTTTGAATGATGAATAGTTTACAATTGTTTATTATGTTCATTAAGGAAAATTCAATCCCTAATTTCCTTGATCATTAGGTTAAGTTTTTTGAATTATTATATCACATGTGCTTTTGATCCTTTTATGGTTTATGTTTGTAGGTCCTATCATGCATTGAAGAGCTGCATCAAGTCACAAACAAGGGTCTTCATCAGGCATTTCGTGAAACCAGTAAGATTTCTATCCATTAGCTAGACTGCTTATAATTCGAACAAGTTCAACTTAGGGAAAGAGTCAGTTCATTTGTCATGATTGTTTCTGGTTTCCATTTAGGATCTAGGGAGATCACTCTTGCCTGTAAGAGGGATTGTCTAGTGTAACAAACCTTCTTAAGTTTGTACGAACCCCAAGTTGATAATTAAAGTTGGTAGCCTTGGGAGTTGCAACATTCTTATTGCAATACTGGGGCTCATAAATAATAACAAAATATCTAGGTTGTGTATTTCAACAAAATTTTTTGTGTCCCTTCCTAAGCTACTTTGAAGTTTGAAAAAATGTTTTTCATGTAAATATAATAATACGCCTCCCCCACACTCACTATCATCCTGAGAAGCACCATCGAAGTAGGCCCAAGGATGAGATATGTCCACCATTTTACCATAAATATGCTTTGGCTTATAGGTATCAGATAACTCTAGAATCAGATCGTATATTATCAATGAATTTGTTGCCACACTGTTAGGGGTTGTAGCCTTATCCTCAAAGATAACATGATTATGGGCTAGCGAAATCCCCAACTTGATAATGGGTGGGATATTTCTAGGCATATTACGAGAAACATTTTCCCACCAGGAGTTCCATGCTTCAATGCATGAAATACCCTTCCATATTAAATTCAAAGATAATGAGATATGAACACTCTTCCACACAACAATGGAGAAAGGGGATTCCAGAAAAATGTGGGTCATTGTTTCTTATACCAATTTATAGAGAAGACACCAACTTGGCTCTAGGAAGCATCTCTTTTTAAAAATTTCACCCATAGGGAGCTTATTTTCATGAATACACCATTGAAAGAGGCACAATTTTTCCATACATATGAGCCTCCACAACTTCTTCCACCATCAATCTAACTCTACATTTCAGGAGAAAAGAATGAAAGAGAGTTTGCAACCATTTTATACGTAGAAGATGGGCTCAAAGTATACATTGGACCTTGTCCATTGGAAATTTCTCTGAAAGAGATTTCCAACAGTGTGTGGAAGTATGAAAATGGCCTCCTAGATCAAAAGTTATGGTCTTCCGAAGTCAGGGTCTTGAAGTCCTAAGCAGGCCGAAATATCAGAGGTTGGAGCACATCGGGACTAGATATCAGAACATTAGAGCAAGTTGTATCAGAGGTCAGGGGATATTAGTACATTAGAAGGATTAATATTGGAGCATCAGAGCAAGATATATCAGAAGGATGTATATTGGAGCATTGGAGAGGCCATCAGAACATCGAAGCAAACATATATTAGAATATTGGAAGGTTGAAGACATTAGAACCTTAGAACTTCTTAACATCTATATTTTGAGAAGCTACGATATATGGAGTTGTCGATATTGTAAAAAGTGTCAAGGGATGCGTAGAAGGATTAACATAGGTTTTTTTTGCAAAACCAAGGCTTGCCAGGAACCCTTCTTGTTACACAAAAATATCGTCACCATGATTATTTGTAGTTAGTATGGGTCTATCATCACTTGTATTGTCCTCCTAAGCAAGTATCAGACCTCAGCTCTTCAAATCAAGCTTTGGAAATGAGATAAAGACATTAAAAATCAATGTAACTCTGGTTCCGCACTTTCTCTCATGGTCACCTGCGGTCCAGCACCTTCTGTGTACAAAAACTGCAGACCTGCTCGCTCTGTCCCTAACGGTGTAGGTGCGGACCCCTGTGAAAGTCAAAAGGTGCAAGTTTTATCATAAAAAACTCACTTTGGGTTAATTCTAGAGGTTTCTAGAAGGAATTTTGACGTGGATTGTTCGCTCTGAGGTGGTTCATGCATCCCAAAGGAGAAGGAGCTAATCCCTTGATGAGAGGAGCTATCCCTTTGAAGGAGGGCCTTATCCCTTTGAAGGAGGACCTAGTAGCCTCCCTCCATTGCACTATAAATACAGGCATTGGGCTGGTTGCTGGGGAGGTTAGAAGCTGAACATTTTTGAGGGTAAATGCTGGTGAAATCAAGACTTCCTAGTTGAGCTTAAGAGGAGAGATCACACATATTTTTGGCTTCATTAGGGAGTGAGTGAAACTTGTCAAAGTAGAGGAGACTTCTTGCTGGACCCTGGGAGGAGCTTGTACAGTGTCAAGGCAAAGGTTGTAAAGTTCTTCTTCTTTTGAATTAATACAATCAAACTCATTTTTCTCAACAAGTATCTCATGTTATTTGTTTCATGGACTCCTTGACTTTCATGTTAAATATGTTTTATACAATTGGCTTTTCAGGTGCTATTTAATTTGTTTGCCTTGTTTGTGTTTGTAGATTCGTGAAAAGGAGCTCTTTTGGATCAAAGGAGCGAGGGCATCCACAAGCTTGCGTTGGACCTAAGGTAGGCCCTAAAAACACTTGTTTGCTATTGTTTATCAAAGCATATTTAGAGAAAGATAGTGTCTGGTTGGTTTGCTTGTCATTAGGTCTTCTTTAGATTCTAGGAAGGTCTATCTTGTCCACAAGATCGACTTATTCCATGTGACAAAATGGCGACTCTGCTGGGGACTTGATTGTTTTCCTTGTTTTTACTTTGACCTCAGAAACTCTATTTTTGTTTCTGTTTTTGGTTTGTTGTGTGTAAAATTGGGTAGAGTTTGTAGATCCAGGGTTATTTTTCGTTTTTCATAGCTTTGGGAGAGGACCGTACCCTAGCCGTTTGACACAGTGCGTACTTACCCACAGCTTGGCTTTTAGCATAGAGCGGGACCGCACCTATGCCAACTGTGGGCCTGCGGACCCTGTCAAAATTTTGAAAACCCTAAGATTTCCTCTGTTAGTCAGCTTAGTTTGTCTTTAGAAATTGTTATCCACTGCCCAAACCTGCATATAACTTGTCAGAGGCTTTCCTTGGATTGATTTTGTTAGTATTAGGGTTTTAGGTGAAATTCCCAGGAGTTTTGCTTGTTGGGTTTGTTTTTCATTTTGGTTGTGTAGTGGCTCTGAGCTTAGAAGCTGTAGGGACTTTAGATCACCTTAGTGTCTACCAACCTTCTTATGAGTCTGACCATTGATGAAATCTCCCCTTTTTTGAGGAATCCGCTTTGAGTTTTCTCTTTACAAAACTTCGAAAAGATTGTGTTTGAGAGTTTGGATTTTCATTTTCAAAAAGAAAACGGAATTGGTTGTTCTTGACTGATTTGTGATTCTGCATAAATTAGTCCTTTGCTTGCACCTAGCTGAGTAAAACATCCTTAAAAAGACTTTTAGTAGGCTTTGACTTCAAATAGGTTTTTATAGTTTTTAGCTCTCAAAGTTAGTCATTTTCATTAGTTTTGAGTGTTTTATTAAAAAATATAAAAATCTCTTTTGGAAAAGGTTTGTTTTTTGTAGTGATTGAGTGCTTTGAAATGAAAAGGGAAATTTTTGTGAAATAACTAGTTGTCTCATTTTGAGTGCTTTGGAAAGGAAAAACTCTTCTTTTAATTTGTTGAATTGAGAAAGATTTGTGTTTACAAAGTATTTTCATTCTCAAACTCTTTCTTAGTTTAGAAATTCATCGAATAAAAAAAGATTGTTTAGATCATCTTAGGTGCATTTTTAGTGATTTTGAGTCGAGTCTTCATACCACGAGTTTCATCTCCGCACCTTTGGACTTAAACAAAAACCACTAAAATTAACGCTTAAAGTAAAATTCATCTAGTAACATTTTTATTTCTAGGGCTCTGATACACCAACTTAGTTTAGGCTAGTGTCTTGGAGTAGGAGAGTAATTAACTCTCCAAGACAGTAAAAACAAACAAGTAGCTGTATCTTGTGGTAGGGAAGAAATCCAATTGTTGCATTTATGCTCTGGGAAAGCTCCTCTTAAAGGAGAAGCACGAGATCGTGTCCAAACTAGTGTGGGAATCAATCCTTCCTCATTGGGAACGACGCCAGATATTCACGTATTAAAAACGGTAAACCTCGGATTAACCATTGTCGAGGAGCCTGGGGTCAGTTGTTGGTAAAACTTGGATTATGTCAAGGAGCCTTCAAGGGGATTGAGCTTGCTACTCTGCCCTTGGGTGCGTATCGGATCGTAGACTGTTCCCCCAGGTGTATTTGTCTCAGTTGGTAACCTTAGTGGCCATATTCTTTAGGACTCTTCCTGAGGTGACAGTGGTGGGAAGATCCCGCTGTACCTGGAGCAGACGTCGGCTAGACTCACTTGGATTTTCTGGGGGGTTCACTTCACTCGAGACGGTTAAGTGGAGGAACTTGTGCCAGTCTATTCATTAAGCAGGTTGCCGGGGTAACTGTTCCAACCGCCATTTCTGTATTGAACTCTGCGATGTTGGATTTCCTCACCAACTAGTGTTTTCAGTCCGGAAAGTTACTGTTTGTGTGTGTTTGATCTCCTAGATTCTTTAGGTGTGTGATTCAAATTTGTTTGGTTCTTTAGAGACTTTAGGTGCTTTTCATTGAGATTTTACTTTGTTTGCGTGTGAAGTAGTTAAAAGTATTTAACTGTGGCTGAATTACCAAGGCAGTCCCCTAGACTTCGGGGCCAGTCTCCTGAGTTAGTAAACGTGGCTGAGTTACTGAGGAGGTCTCATAGACTTCGGGGCCAACCTCCTGAGGAAGTACCGAGCCAGCTCAAAGGCTTGAAAGTCCTCGTAACTCCTAGAGACAGTAGAGTTGGGTCACCTGAGGAAGGAGAATCTTCTTTGATAGTACATCCTGATTTTCAAACGCCAGTAGCAGAGTATAATCCGCAGTCAGTGTCTGTCTCTGAAATTTCTAGTAGCTTTTCATCTACTAGTGATATAGGTGAGGAACCCGAAATATCCAAGCCTGAAAGTGAATTTTCTGCTACTCCGACATCAGGGTTTGTTTCTCCAATTTTTAGTGGTCCTGGTTCACCTAGGGTAGAAAGAGTAATCACCCAAGATCTTCCTTCTGGACTTATTTCTATTGAAGAATTTGCTCCGGAAGAAGAAGTAGGCATCCCTATCCCTGAAAATCAACCTGTTATCGAACTAAAAGAGCGTGAATCAATTTTTTACAGTCCACCTAGGAGTAGTTCTTGGTATCTTTTTTTGACTAATTATTTAGAAAACTCAGGGTTAAGTTTTTCACCACCTCATGCTCCTTATCACTCAACACCTAGAGGTTTTTAGACTCCCGTCAATATGGCAGGACAATCATCCATGTTTACTCAATCGCCCGAATCTTTTTTGTACGACAGTCCTTCTGTTCCCTCCGGGTATTAGTCACTTTCTGGTACTTGAGCATCTCCTCAACCGATTGAGCAAGGGTTAATAACTAGAAGCAATCCTCAACCTCAAGGTGGCTAGTTATCGCCTGGGGGGCAGCCTCAATTAACACCTGAGGGGCAACCTCAAGGTACACAATTTGCATCTGGGGGGAAACCTCAAGGACAGTACATACCTATGGGACAGTACGTTCCTCAAGGTCAACCCCAGACTCAATATGTACCCCAAGGTCAACCCTAGTATCAATTTATACCTCAAGGTCAACCCCAGTATCAGTATGTGCCTCAAGGGTATCAACCCCAAGGTCAATACTCGAACCAAGGTTTCCAACCACCCCAAGGTCAAACGTATGTTCAAGGAACGGGAAACGTACCTTTCAATTATCAATCCTACCCTCAATCCAGTTATGTTCCTCAGTATTCTCAACCTGTTATGGGTCAGTACCCTGGAATGAATATAGTGTGGGATCCATCACAAACCCAACAGGTATTGTAGCCAAGTGTACAATTGTCATCTCAAACTGGACAAACCTTAGTTTCTGGTTCACCCTAGAAACCGGTCCAGTCTAACATTCAAACTTCTGTACCTTCGGTAGTTTCTCAGCCTAGCCCCAGTACACCTCGTACTCCACCTCAAACGACTGCTACAACTGCCACAACATCTGTTCAATCTACCCCACCTACTTCTGGAGTATCAACAACTCCGGTTTCTACTATTCCTGTATCTACTCCTCAGACATCTTTACCACCGTCTGGATGTACGATTCAAACTTCGGTTCAGATGCCTGTAGGACAACCTGGTTTAAGTACTGTTGTCACAAGTCAACCACAATTCAACTATCAACCGTACCAGGGCCAGTACCAATTCGGTCCTGCTGTCCAGCAGCCAGTCTATCAGTATCAACCGTATCCTGGGTACACTTATCAACAACCTCAACAACCCTAATACGGTCCGGTTAATGCTGGTTTTCCGGGAGGATACAATATCCCGAACGCAATTCCTATTCCTAGTTATCCTGGATATCCTCCTCCTGGGGCTGGTCTCATGACCCAGAGTTTTAGGGATCCTAATCGGCAGTTACCGTTTATTGCAACTTTGGACTTACCTGACTTGTCGCGCCTAACGAATGATCCCATTAATTATCTTCCGTTTTGGCCGCAAATGTCGAATAAGTTGCCCAGTGACATTCCCAAATTCGAAGGTAAATCAGGAGAGGACCCATCGAACCATGTGATGACTTACCACCTCTGGTGTGCGTCTAACTCCATCACAGATGATTCAATCCGTCTTAGACTTTTCCAGCGCACTCTAATTTGTCTCGCGGACAAGTGGTACATTGAGTTACCACGAGGCACTTTTTATAATTTTAGTCAGTTAGCTACCTCGTTTTTAACTCATTTTCAGTTGCCAGTCCGATATGACAATGGAACGGAATTGTTAACTTCGCTAAAACAATCGACATCCACTTACATTTCAGATCATATTCATGAGTGGAGACGTCGACGTCGTTTAGTGAAGGTATTTATTCCGGATCAAATCTTGGCTGAGTGGTTTGTAAAATCTTTGTTGCCAAAGATCACTGAAGATGTTGCTAAAGCCGGAGTTGTTACTGAGGAGCAAGTCATTGCTCAAGCACAGTACCTTGACTTGGTCTATACTCAGTCGGGTACGTTACATGAAAAGATCCCCAATCTTCCCAAGCAAAATCAAATCGCTGCAGCTCCTTCGGGTCTCATGCCGCCGATGGTATGATTGGCATGGTTAACACTAAAAGTAAGAAGAAGTCTTCCAAGAATTCTTCCCCTATCATAACCTTGCTTGATTCCCCAACAGGAAATTCTTTTGCAGAGATTTCCGCCGATATTCACGTTGTAGAGTCATCTATAGCCAAATCAAAATCTGGTGGGAAGAAGAAAGGGAAAAAGAAGAATAAAACGGACAAAAATTCAAAGGAGAAACCTGAAAAGGTGGAATCCAATGACGAAAAGCGCAAACCTCGTTATCCTTGTCTCATTTGTGACGATGAACATTTTACAAGATACTGCCCTCATCGTGCAGAGGTTGCGAAAATTGTCAAGGGTTCCCAAACTCCTGTTGTTTTGAAGGATCCTTTTCCGGCTCAAGATAGTAAGATGATAGGTTCATCCTCGAGTGCCAATGAAGAACCCATATTGATGATGTCTCATGTTAGGATTGTGACTCGATCGCAAGATTATGGTAGTAAAAGTCATGTTGATGGTAAAGAAGCAGAATCTTCTCATTCTAATCCATCAACCTCAGCTCCCGGTTCCGATCCACTACAGATCAAGAAACCTAATCCAGACTTGGTAATCAAATCGCCCGCCAAGGGTATACTTCGAAAGTCAGCTTTCAATCCACATGCGAAAGCGGATCAGAATTATAACATTGTTGAGGATTTATATGTTTCACCCTCAGCAATGTCGGCTTTGGAAGTGCTGCAATCATGCCCAACACAACGCAAATTACTTTTGTCGGCTATAGGTGCTGTCGATGTTCAGGACCCGAACCTAATAATTTTCGATCTAGAAAATAGTACACTGCGTTTGCCTCATCAAATGGCGTTCCAGATTCCAGTGATAGTCAAAAACATGCCTATTCATCGGATTGTAATTGATGAGGGAGCCTCAACGTGTATTATGTCGATACAGTGTTGGAGATTGCTTGGTTCTCCTTCGCTAAATCAATCCCCGACAATTATAAAGGCCTTTGATGGCCGTGGTTCATCCTTTTGGCATTCTACAGGATTTTCCTATAGGGGTTGAAGGAAAAACCGTTAGTCTAGATGTGGAGGTGGTTGATGCCCCCCTAGATTACAACCTTCTCTTGGGTCGAAGTTGGTCTTACGCTATGATAGCGGTCATTTCATCGGTCTCTCGAGTAATAAAGTTTCCACACAATGGAAAGATCGTAACTATAGACCAGCTGGCTTATTTTTCATCCGACCCAGCCTCTTCGCAGAGTATTCAACATGTTGGTAAAATGACTATCCCATATAAGGATGTTAGAGTAGGATTAGTTAAAGATGCCGGTTTACTGGGAACTTTTCCTTTTCCTCCAATCAACACATCATCTTCATTCACAACCATTCATATGATTACATCAGACACTGTTCTTTATGATGATCCTTGGATCATTCCTTCTGAATCTGAGATAGACTCATTTGGTAATTCCATGCCTTTGAGTCCATATGAAATTGCCTATGAAGCCGTGCAGTCGTTTGCCGACTCGTGTTCAACCAAAAATGACTTAATGAATGTGGTCTATGAGGAATCACTTTTCACATCAACCTCGGATTTAACTACGTTTTCTGAACTTGTTCACTCTAATGAGAAAATTCGCGAAATCCTATGCGTAGATGATTTGCCATGGGAAGATCTCCATCACAGATCTTCGTTTTTACCTGAGGATGATCGTTTTGAAAATGATTTCTCATCAATTTTTACAACTGAATATGTCAAGGAACCTCAGAATCCAATGAAACATCCCGATTCAGAGTTAAATTTGGGAAACATCTCTCGAACTATTCCTATTGACATTTCGGTTAAGCCCAGAATTGTTGAGAACATTCATATAGGTGCCTCGTGTACAGATGACCAAATTCAATTATATAAGGCCCTATTTCAAGAATTCTGCGACGTTTTTGCCTGGTCCAATGAGGAAATGCCAGGAATTGATCCCGTGATTGTTGTTCATGAGATAAAAACTTACCCGGACGCTAAACCCGTCCGGAAACGTTTGCATCAGATTCACCCACGAAAAGCTGCTGCCATAAAAGCAGAAGTTGAAAATTTGTTGAAAGCAGGTTTCATTTATCCGATCCCGTTAACGGATTGGGTATCGAATATTGTTCTGATTAACAAAAAGCAGGGAACAATAAGAATATGCATCGATTATAGGGACATTAATCGAGCCTGTCCAAAGGACAATTACCCAACTCCCTATATCGATCAAATCATTGATGATTGTGCCGCCAACGAAATATTTTCCTTTATGGACGGTTTTTCCGGATACAATCAAATCAATATTCTACCTGCCGATCAACCAAAAATGGCTTTCATTTGTCCATGGGGGACATTTGCTTATTGCAAGTTACCTTTTTGGCTTAAGAATGTCGGAGCAACTTTTCAAAGGGTGATGTCTTATGCGTTTCATGACATCAAGCACATTGTGCAACCTTATCTCGATGACTTGCCTACTCATTCATTACATCGAGCTAATCACCTCGTCCATTTACGAGCAATCTTTATGAGGTGTAGGCATTATCGGATTCGATTGAACCCAAACAAATGTGTCTTTTGTATAGAAACGGGTCGATTGCTGGGGTTTGTAGTTTCGAAAGCCGACATGCGCGTTGATCCCTCGAAGGTCGAAGCTATCATCAAATTGCCTCCTCCTTCGAGTCTTCGCCAACTCCAAAGTTTGTTGGGAAAATCAAATTTTTTACGACGATTCATTCCTAACTACGTCGAGGTTACAAAGGGTTTTACCCGATTGTTGAAACATAACACTCCATTCTATTGGGATGAGATAGCTCAGAAATCTTTTGATGCACTCAAACACGCGTTGACCCATGCACCGTTGTTTCATCCTCCCAATTACAACCAGGATTACTTCTTGTATCTCGTTGCCTCTCATTCCACCATTGGAATGGTCTTAGTTCAAGAAGATGAATTCGGAACGGAACATGTGATATATTACCTTAGTCGAACGTTAAATCCAACTGAGCTAAAATAATCACATGTGGAGAAATTGGCATTGGCAGCCGTTCAAGTTGTCCAACGTTTTCGTCACTACATTCTGCTACGTAAAACTACAGTAATTTCAGATTGCAACCCTATGATCTACATTTTGACCAAGTAATTTCTAGGGGGCAAGTACTCTAAATGGATCGTTATCCTGCAAGATTTCGACTTGGAATTTGAGAAATCTAAGTCTAAGAAATCTTTAGTTTTTGCGGAGTTAATGTGTGACTTCCCGCGTGCTGACACGGAAACTGTGGCAGAGGAGCCCATTGCGGACGAATCCTTGTTTCTAATCAGCACTTTAGATCCGTGGTATGGGGATATCATCGTTTATCTCCAGACCCAATCCTTTCGGCCAGAAATTTCAAGGTCAGAACGTCGGAAAATTCGATTCCAGTCCCAACAATTCAGAATTATTGGAGATACTCTTTATCGCCGTGGGGCGGACTCTGTTTTTCGACGTTGCTTAACTCACGAGGAAGCTGAAAGGGTTCTAAATGACTGTCACTATGGAGCGTGTGGCGGTCATATGTCTGGGTTTGCCATAGCCCAAAAGATATTGCGCGCTGGTTACTTTTGGCTGTCCTTGTTTAAAGATTGTATTACGGCGGTCCGAAAATGCCACAACTGCCAGATTTTTGATCGTAAAATGTGCGCTCCACATGCTTCTCTCCACCCTATAATTTCCGTTGGTCCTTTTGCCAAATGGGGTATTGATTTTATTACATGTAACCCTCACTCGACCGGGGGGCATGCGTATATCATCCTTGCGGTAGATTATTTTACTAAGTGGGCCGAGGTGATGCCTACATTCGAGGCAAACGACAAGACAGCTGCAATTTTCATGTTCAATCATATAATTGCTAGGTTTGGTGTCCCGCAAGCAATAATCATTGATCATGGGCATCATTTTCGAAACGTTATGATGACCGAACTTACAGGCCAGCTTGGTTTACGTCACGATAGTTCAACCCCTTATTATCCACAAGCGAATGGTATGATTGAGTCCATCAACAAAGTTTTAGTTATCATGATCCGAAGAATCATTGGGATTCATCGGTCGAATTGGCACAACATGCTATTTTCAGTGCTTTGGGCATACCGAACTTCAGTAAAAACATCAACAGGGTTCACTCCTTTCCAACTAGTCTATGGTTTGGAAGCTGTGTTACCCATTGAATGCGAAATCCCGTCACTGCAAATGGCCATCGAGTTGCTTCCAGCCACTTCCGAAGAGGAAAAGAGTTTGTTTTATACTTGGCTCAATTAGATGAGAATCGATGTGACGCTGCATTAGCGATCGAGACTCACGCAAAACGCATGAAAGCTCAGTATGATCGAAATGTGACCCCTCGAAATTTTTCGGAAGGAGATCTAGTCTTACTTTATGATCAAGCTAATGATAAATTAGGCACTGGAAAATTCGTTCCTATGTGGCATGGTCCCTATGTTGTCAAGCGAAAGCTAGCCAAAGGGGCTTATGAATTGGTAGACTTTAACAGGGACTCTTTGGGTAAACCCAGAAATGGCCTTTACTTGAAGAGGTATTATGCTTAAAAGAATGGGTATGGAGATTTTTTAGTTAGGATAGTTTTTCTTTGTAGCTGGTGTGTTTTAGTTTAAACAGTGTGCTTAGCTTAGAGAGTGTTTTTTCGTCATTATTCCTGCTTATCTTGGTTTTACTCTTGATATTGCAGATGTCGATGCCTCTCCAAACATACATTGGTTTCGCTGATGGTGCTTGTCGTAATGCACGGAACATCTCTTCCGCAGCTTGGGTTATCTATTCGCCCTCTAACGAGTTAGTATCTATGCATGGGGTAAGCCTTGGTCAAACAACGAACAACATTGCCGAGTATAGTGCAGTGATTGAGTTGTTATCTGAATCTATTTCATTTGGGATTCGGAGTTTGATAGTGAGGTTAGATTCTGAACTCGTTGTATTACAACTTAATAGAGTGTATGCCATTAGAAATCCAGTGTTATTAAGATTATTTTTGAGAGTGCGTCTCTTGGAACGTGAATTTGATTATATTGAATATCAACATATTCCAAGGTCTTTAAATACATTAGCAGATGCAATTGCTTCTCGAATGTTAAATAGACATTTGCAATAATTATACATGTAAATTTAAAACCATTCCATAACATGATTTACAAGATAAGCCGATAATAGTGATATATATATAGGAGTGTGTCAAAAAATACATCGTCTTCGATCATAGGTTGAAAAACACCTTATGATCGACAAAAATGATAAGTACAAAAAACAAAATGTCATATGTGCCCACAATAGGTGATCATCCTATCACTGGTGATGATCTCTATAAGAAACCACTGCACGGGCCACCTTGCAAAGGAACCTCCTAAAAGGTCCCAGGACTCCAATCAATGCCGTCTATAGTGGTCTCAGGAATATCTCATGTCAAGCGCTCGAGATGACCCTCCAACTTGGCCAAAACCTCTGCTGATTCGTCCTGTGGGGCTGGTGCGGGTGCAACTGGTTACCTCCTCTCGAAAGGCTGGAGAGCGGCTGGTCACTGTGGACCCACATCTACATTTGAAATTTTTACTATCAGTTTTGAGACAATGGAAAAATAACAAAAAAAAAATTAAAATAGGAAAAATGTTGAAAAGGATTTTACCTGACTCATCCCACTGCTCTCCTGGTGGAAGAACCATGTCTGGGTCACCATGAAAATCTATCCCAGCGTAAGGGAAGTCCTGAATAGAAAAGACCTCGTTTTCCAGCCATTGGAAATACTCAGGTTTGAATCGAGCAACCTCTGTCCTCTCGTCCGGGTGATGGGCCATGACTGCGACCCATCGCATGAGTTTGGGCTCTCGAGGAAGCCAAGATCCAACAGTAAGGTGCTGTGGGATTAGCATAGGAACCCTCTCTAGGCCAAAAATCATGACCAAAGCCCCATAACCAAAGGTCTTTAGTCGTCCGTTCTTGGCCCTGGTCAGTTGGCCTTTCACATTGTCCAACACGGCATCGCACCAGTTGAAGATGGTGCCTCGAAAGCAACCAACTGCCATACGCATCTGGGATCTGGTGGCAATATGTAATGCGGTAGCTCCGCAAAGTCTGGTGATAGTGAATGAAATCACCATGAGCTCAGGATGGGATATCGTCTTTATGTCTATCCCTTTGTCTCTAGCCTGGCTGTTGCAGTACTCTAGCCGGAGGCTATCAACAGACTGGCCACCTGGCCTAGTCCTGTGCAGAGTCAAGTCTTCGCCTCTATTAGGCAAACCAGTCAAGAAATAAATGTCCACCGGCTCGATTTCGAGCTGGTGGCCGCCAATGAAGAAGCACTGGTCCTGTATGCTCCATCTGTCAACCAGCCACTGTAAGAAATCCACCTGAGCCCTCATGCCAGGAATGGCCCAGAATTTGTATAGTTTGCACGCCCTCAAAGCATCAAGTGAAGGCTGATGATTCCATGTGGCAACATCCACGTCCTCATGCTCTCATTCACACCAATATAGCATGATGTACTCTCTGCATCAAGTATAAAGACAAATTAAAATGCTAGAAAATATTCTGTGTGGTCCATTTTTGAGAATTTTTGGGTTCAAAATCCTTGCGGCGGTGACCGCACCCTCCAGGTTAGACACAGTGCATGGGACCACACTTTGTCTACACGGAAGGTGCGGACCCCGAGCTTTTTCCCAATGGAGAAAATGTCGGGGTCCGCAGGCCCGCAATGTTAAACCTGCGGGCCCCCGCGCGCAGGTTTTGCGCCTAAAAACCTCCCAAAAATGAAATAAAGGACTAAAACAAAAAACTAAACGATTGAAAATGAAGAGTGGGATGATGTGGATTACCTGGTGAAGACGACGTTCGATTCCGACGGTTGGATTTTCCACAATCTTCACGGGAAGTTTCTGAGCAAAAGCACTATTTTCTCACCCAAACTGAAACGGTAAAAATGAATTGACAAAGGCCCTTTTTATAAGTTTTTTGAGTAAATAAATTGCAAATTTGTTTATGTTTCACTTTGAAAAGGTATTTTGTGACGTTTTTATCCATTTCAAACAGGTATGAGTAATGTTTGTGTTTTTGTGCAGAATAACGGATTATTCAGGTGAAATCTATCGTTTTCAACAAAAAAACATGTAGAGTCATCTTTAAGCTCTTTTCTGACTCCTAAAACATGAAAAGATTACCGAGTGTTTCTTTTAAACTCGTTAAAATGGAATTAAAAGACGGTCCCCTTACAGCTCTTTTCCGACCGTAAAAACATGAAAAGATTGCCGGATTTTTGTCGTTTCAAATTCATTATCGGTCATAAAACGACGTGTCATTGATTGCTTTTTACTTTTTCGGGTCAAGGGCACTAATGACGAAAAGTACTCCTTGGTTGTAAAAAATCAAGCGGTTCTCTCAAGTATTATTTTATACTTTTTCGGGCTTGGGAGACACAAATTTACGAAAAAGGTCAACCTTGGAGTCTTCTTAAGTTTTTCAGACTCTCTAAAATTGAAAAAGGCCGAGTTTCTCCTATACTGGACTCGTTAAAATTTCACAGTAAAGGGTCTGTTCAATTACAAACAGGAACGAACCACTCATTCTTAGGGTTCGAATTTAAACTAAGTTGGACTCATCCGAAGGATGAGCTTATAATCAAGCAAATGTTATCCTCCTCAAGCTTGTCAAAAATAAAGAGGTACTTGCCAGAAATGGTGGGGGAAAAGAGAGAAAAATGAGCCTGTTTGTCATACTTTGCAACCACTCTTGAACACGACACTTTTATTCACCTAGGTTGGGAAATCCTTTGCCTAACAGTTGATCAAACCACATTGAAAGTCTTCAGCCGGTTTCTGGGTATTAAATTTGGGTCAATTGTCACCAAGCCATCTGTCGTGTCGTTATGTGTTCAAGAGGTCACTACCAATAAGCCATTCATTTGCAAAATATCTGTCATCCATCTTGACCATCCCTGAGTCAGTCCTTGCAACTAAATTTCTTCAACTTGATCTATGATTTCGTGTTGTGGGCTTGCCTACGACGGATTGCTTTCTATCGACATCAACTCATTATCTAGAAAGATGATCTAGGAATCGTCAGTACCTTGAAGTCTGCATGCCTCAATGGCAGGTTTCTCGCCTTTGACGACAATTTACATCATTGAATTTCGATCAAAGGATTCTGTGACATGTTCGACATCAACACATTTATTTGCATCTCATGGATTGTACTGGGTACTTTGAGAGCCATTGACATCACTGGTGGTTTCTCTCACACTTGTTAAAAGTTTACATCATTGACTGGTAATCAAGTGGTTTCTACCATGTTCGACATCAACACATTCATTCGCATGGATAGAATCGTACTGTTTCGGGAAGTAGAAATGAAGACCCTGGATCTAGTTTCTACAATCCAGGCTGCGAGGAATTTTGTATTCATTATATGATGGACTATTCATAAACAGATGGCTACGTCCATACTGTGTCCACCTGAGTCTATACTTGTGATGTTTTACAAGATCATTCCTGTATCAGAGCAGTAGTTAGTTTCTAGTCAGTTTTTATCTGAGTATGGGAATGCCTACCTCAACGATCATATGATCTCATATATATATCTTGCATTGAATGTTTTTACATGTTCCAACCGGGCTCTCCACAAGATGATCCTCGAAATGATAAAGTACTTCACTCTTCCTAAATGATAAGAAATCCTCATCTACTACAGACTTCGCACTTTAGGGGGCAATCTGTTACACAAAAATAACGTCACCATGATTATTTTCAGTCAGTATGGGTCTATCATCACTTGTACTGTCCTCCTAAGCAAGTCTCAGACCTCAGCTCTTCAAATCAAGCTTTGGAAATGAGAGAAAGACATTAAAAATCAATGTAACTTTGGTTCCGCACTTTCTCTCATGGTCACCTGCGGTCCCGCACCTTCTGTGTACAAAAACTGCGGACCTGCCCGCTCTGTCCCTAACGGTGTAGGTGCGGACCCCTGTGAAAGTCAAAAGGCACAAGTTTTATCTTAAAAAACTCACTTTGGGTTAATTCTAGAGGTTTCTAGAAGGAATTTTGACGTGGATTGTTCGCTCTGAGGTGGTTCATGCATCCCAAAGGAGAAGGAGTTAATCCCTTGATGAGAGGAGTTGTCCCTTTGAAGGAGGGCTTTATCCCTTTGAAGGAGGACTTAGTAACCTCCCTCCATTGCACTATAAATACAGACATTGGGTTGGTTGCTGGGGAGGTTAGAAGCTGAACATTTTTGAGGGTAAATGCTGGTGAAATCAAGACTTCCTAGTTGAGCTTAAGAGGAGAGATCACACATCTTTTTGGCTTCATTGGGGAGTGAGTGAAACTTGTCAAAGTAGAGGAGACTTCTTGCTGGACCCTGGGAGGAGCTTGTACAGTGTCAAGGCAAAGGTTGTAAAGTTTTTTCTTCTTTTGAATTAATACAATCAAACTCATTTTTCTCAACAAGTATCTCATGTTATTTGTTTCATGGACTCCTTGACTTTCATGTTAAATATGTTTTATACAATTGGCTTTTCAGGTGCTATTTAATTTGTTTGCCTTGTTTGTGTTTACAGATTCGCGAAAAGGAGCTCATTTGGATCAAAGGAGCGAGGGCATCCACAAGCTTGCGTTGGACCTAAGGTAGGCCCTAGAAACACTTGTTTGCTATTGTTTATCAAAGCATATTTAGAGAAAGATAGTGTCTGGTTGGTTTGCTTGTCATTAGATCTTCTTTAGATTCTAGGAAGGCCTATCTTGTCCGCAAGATCGACTTATTCCGTGTGACACTTCTCTCTCCTCTAGTAGGACACATGGTGACATGTGATTGAATCTGAGAAGCTATAGTGGCAACTGACATCAACATGACATGGCAGTATGGTGGACACATGGAAGTTTGTTTTGGCATCTTCGGTGGCCCAATGGGGTAGATTAGGGTGACACATGTCACCACTCAGGAGGCACCACATGGAGAAATGATGAAAGCATGACGTCATATTGGAGGTTGAGGACCTCGTAACTCCTGTGTAAATGAAATTTGCAAAAGTTACGATAAAAGGGGCTCTGATATTCTCTAGCACATGATCGTGTGGAGACCAAAGGAGTCGAGGTCTAAACAAAGGGAGGTAAAACACAATCGGTACTTTGGAAAAGTTACGATATGAAGGGGCTTCGATATAATGCTATAATGGTTAGCAAAGCCAACGGTCATAGGGCCGGTCTTATGAGAAAGAAGACGTCGAGGGAGCTAAGCTCCAAATGGGCTAAGGGCATCAGAGCTATGTGGTATCGTAATGTTTCTTTTGTATGAGTTACTATACGTTGGGGCTTCGATACAACAATATAGAGAATTAAAAGAATGGATGAGTCAACAGCTAGAAATTAAATACGATTCAACGGAGTTGGTTTATGGAGTTAGCGAGATCTGCAGAGCAAGGATAATTTTAGGGGCGAATGTTCGCCCTTTGGCGAAATTAAGGGGTTTTAAATTTTTAGTGGGCGAATATTTTGTATCATAGTACATTTTTACAAATCACCTCAAATAGCCCACCTTATTTTAAGGGAGAGGGTAAAAAAGGTAAATTTAGCCCTTGAAATTAGGACTTACAACCTTCCATTCGCCCATTTTCAAGAATAGGTTTTATTTAAGTGAATCCTATGGGCCAAATACCATATTTATAAAAGAGGTATGGTAAATTAATAAAAATATAAATAAATGAGAGGTATGGTAAATAAATAAAACATTTTTTATATTTACTCCATAAGTCACCTTATATACATGTAAGGGTGTAAACAAATAAAAATATAAGTAAAGTGGAGGTATGGTAAATAAATAAAACGTCTTTTTATACTTACTCAAAAGGTATGGTAAATAAATAAAAATATAAATAAACTAGACGTATCGTAAATAAATAAAACTTATTTTTATATTTAGTCCATAACCCTCGTTCTATTTATGAAGGCTTAAGAAAGAGGTTTTATTTAAGTGAATCCTATGGGCCAAATACCATATTTGTAAAAGAGGTATGGTAAATTAATAAAAATATAAATAAACAAGAGGTATGGTAAACAAATAAAACATTTTTTTATATTTACTCCATAAGTCACCTTATATTTACGAACACTCAAAAAATGGGTTATATTTAGGTGAAACCTATGGCCAAAATACTATGGGACAAATACCATGGACTAGATTGTTATTAATACCATGCAAAAAACCATTATTAACCCTAATATTAGAATTAATAAAAATAAAAATGGCACATGGTATTGACCCATGGTATTCACCAAAATGGCACATGGTATTGACCCATGGTATTCACCTGGAATGTAGCCTATTTAAATGGGGGAATTAAACCAGCATGTAGCCTAGGAATTTACAAAGTTTTATTATTTATTGAAAGACTCGCCGAGATCTTACAAGATTTTATAATTGAGTAAAATATTCGCCATGCCTGGTGATAGATTCGCCAAAAAATTATATATACATATTATATTATTGATAAAATCGCCTTCCATTTTTCCTATATACCATGGAGATTCGCCCATTTATTATATTTATAAATTTAGGGGGGGGTTCTTAAAATTTTTCGTGCTGCAGAGAGTGCTGAGACAAGGAAATGAGGAGAATAGTCCACAGAGAAGAACTGAAGAAATGGAGAAAGCAACTGTCTACTTCCCATCCATGTATTGTAGATTTAAGTGAGGAATAGAGTGGCCATTCTTGAGTACTTTCAAGCTCTATGGAGTAATGAATAAGCATGGTAAGTCATGGTAGAGTATGCAGGCGGATTGAGATTAAATTATCAGTATGGTGGATTACACAGGGAGTCAATGAAGAACTGGAAAACCCATTTTTGTGTTTAATGACATGACAGAGTTCAACCAACAGACGCAACAACAACAGGAGGAGCCATATTGAGGTACACTCAAAAAATATAGACATAGGCAGCAAAGACAACATTGTGCAGTGTGCATCAGAGGATAAAAACTATCGATTTGCATTGTGTAATGGCAATGTAGAGTGTATTGTTGATGTGATGAGTAGTGAGAGTAGAGTTGAAGAGTGTGCAGAAGAGAGCCTGTGTGAGGTAAGGCAAAGTGCTAAGGATATGTTGTTTTGAGAAGAGGGAAAAAAGAATTTGTATGAGACCAAGGGAGTTTGTGGAACATTAGAGGACCAAGAGAAAAAGTTGTTTCTGCAACCAACCAGATTGGTATTTTCCATAAATGTATATGCCTCTATTTTCAGTTTGAAAATTGTATTGAATTGTAGAACAATAGCAAGATCAAGTTGTAGCCTACATTCAGAAAATGTTGGCGCCTCTTAGAAAGTTGGTTCTTGCTAACTTAAGGGGGTCGGTGCCCTCATGATGGACTCACTAAGCTAGTCCGAAACGTTGGTTTCAAAAACCGTTCACAGGTCTTTCCAGAAACATAAAATTCTACCAAGCTGTATGGACTCTCTCTTTAACACCATTAAGTCCCACCATGGAAGGGACATAATGAACAATGCTCTAAATTTTGAGAAGATGAGAATTTCTAGAGCTAGAAACCTTCAAATAATTTTCAAATAACTATTAATAGCTCCATAATTTCATGCTCTCTCTTCTCAAAATACAAATCACATTGCCCCGATGATGGACTCACTAAGCTAGTCCAAAACGTTGGTTTCAAAAACTGTTCACAGGTCTTTCCACAAACATAAAATTCTACCAACATGTATGGACTCTCTCTTTAACAAGGATTAAAGTGGAATGAAATGAATAAGATCCAAGAATGCAACAATAGGTTAGACAATATATAGGTAAATAAATACAAATATGACTTCTCTTGAACACTGGCGACACGACTCCAGAGTGTGGAAGCATTTGACACAACATAGTCCTAAAGGTCATGATGATAAAATGGAATAGTCAAATGAGAGGAAAAAATGGATCACCCAAACCCAGAAGGACAAGTGACTGAGTGAGGATATCCCAAACCTGACATGAAAGAAGAAAAGTGTCATGTTCAAGAGCGACATGCTGCCTATACAAAGGATGTTTCATATTCATTTTTCCCCGCTATTTCTAGTGAGTACCCCAATTATTTTTACCACAAACTTGAAGGAGATATCATATGCTTGTCATGTAAGTTCATTCTTCGAATGAATCCATCCTAGTAATATTTACGAGTCCTAGGAAGGAGAAATTTGGTCTCATCACGGTGACGAGTCTTTCGTTGTAAAATTTTAACTAGTCCGATGTAAGAATAACTCTATGTATTTTTCATATTTATAGAGTTTGAAAAAGAGACGAAAAAAAAACTCCATCATGTCCCTTTTCGTAATTTTTCTCACGAACCCGAAAAGGTAGAAAACAATATCTGAGAGATCCTCTTGATCATGTCAATCAAGGTGTACCTTTTTCGTAAATAGTCAATCTCAGCCCGAAAAAGGGGTAAACATATATTGACATGACGTCAATTCATTTATTTTAACGAGTTTGAAATGACAAGTACTCGACGATCTTTTCAGTTTTTGAGAGTCAGAAAAGGGCTTAAAAATTACTCCAAGGGGGTTATTTTTCGTTTACTTTTAACGAGTCTGAAAAAGAGATAAAACAACAACTCATGAGAACCAATAAAAAATAATCACTGTCTACCAAAAGCATTTGTAACTACACAAAGAAATGCACCCATCAATGGTATCGAGATATAATAATAAAATATCAATAAAAATTTGACAAAAATGACCTCAAAACTTATAAATAACAAAAAGTAACATTATCTTTTACCATTTTACCATAGTAAGTTCTGAAAGTACATTTGTGCCCTAATTTGCTCGATTTTCAAGTGACCATTGTGGGAGATTCAGGGCACCATTTCGCGAACCATTTGTAGCAAGTAAGAGGTTTGTCATTGCCCTTGCATTTCATCACATTTTTATGCATTTTTAATGGAATTTTATATGCTAAAAGGGAGGATTTATAAATTTTTGAGCGTCGGTGATCATTGCGGGTTTGGTCATCGGACCTGCGATAATCCTGCTTGAGCTCAAATACGCCTGCGATGACATTGCTATGTCTGTAAAACTAGGCACGATGGCGCTGAGGTGGAATTTTTGAAGAAAAAACCATTTTTAAAGAAATTTTTCTTGATTTCAATCCATGAAAAAGGTTCTAATTGGTGTTAAATGATGTTTTGCAGGAGATCATGGTTCTGGAATGGAAAGAAAGAGGCCATGAGGCCAAAGATCATTAAGCAACCCAAAATCCATAATGCATCAATGCCTTGAGAGATTGTGGGTTGTTGAAGTTCTTCAGGACCACAGGATTGAGGGATTAGATGGAATTGATTCCCTATTTGATCAGCCTTTGGGATGTGGATCGAGATATCTTTACCATCAAAGGCCACGAACTGGAAATATAAGAATCAAACATCTATTTTATCGTGGGATTGTCCCATAGAGGATAAGAATTTAACTCTTCCGATCTCGCCTAGGTAGTGAGAGTACTAGTGCTATGATTAGGAGGCATTGCCCAGGTGTAGAGATGACGAGGTGTGGGAAGGTGAAGATCGCTACGATCACCAATAACCTTCCTTTATGAACCATCCTATTCACCATATCTCGCATATCCGGGATGCAAGCCCTGCATGAGAGTTCAAAATCCCATTTACAGTATGGAGTTGAGTGTCTAACCCCAACCATATTCAATTGGTGTGGAGGCCTTCTGGTGAATATGAAAAGACAGTTGACCAAGGGAAGTAGGGAACCTAAGACAATTTGGGTTTGGCTCAATACTGGTGACTTTCTTCTTAGAGTGGGTTCCCCTATTCTAGTATCAATGGGAAGAGGTACCGGATCTTGCCCCCCACGACCTGAGGCTAGTGAGGTGGAGTCAACTCATGCCTCGAGGAGGGATGGGTCAGCATATGCACTACCCTCCACAATTATTTAGTTGGATACAACACAAATTACTCATGGTGGATGACTATGCATATTTTGGCACAAATTTCCAATGGGATCCAAATATTCCTCTTCCACAAGGGAGAACAGTGGACTAATGCAAGTAAAGACTTGTTTTTTGGATTTTTTCAAGTATTATAGTTTTTTGGTAAACGTGTAAAGTGAGACTCGACTTATGATAAATGTGCAGATGTGGGACCCGAAAGACCACCTGGCATGTCGCCAATAGCATGGAGGGTGGCTCATAAGGTGATGGGCATTGACTATGAGGAAGGGGCAAACCCCTTAACTGAGATGGAGCACAACCTAGAAGCGATCACTCAGGGAGTTCCAGAGTATGCTACTATAAATAAGGTGCCACTACGCTGGTAGAGACACACACTGGGAGTATCTGCAAGACTACATTGGCTATTAGGCCGAGTGATCCGAGCAGTCTCATGTTACCATGAGCACCATATAGGCTGATAGCCTTTCTAGCTCTTTTACACATTTTGTAGGCTTTGAAAGCCAAGTGTCCTAGAACACTTTTTTTTTTTTGAGATTTTGATGTAAAAATTTCAACAGACTCGATATACACACACACAC
Source organism: Pinus tabuliformis (assembly GCA_031772625.1). Classification (NCBI taxonomy): domain Eukaryota; kingdom Viridiplantae; phylum Streptophyta; class Pinopsida; order Pinales; family Pinaceae; genus Pinus; species Pinus tabuliformis. The sequence continues at coordinate 2,965,095 of CM062813.1, forward strand.
ACACACACATACACATGTTTTATTTCCTACTTATGTGTCCAAAATATGATCAGTTTTATAAATGACACAAATGTCGATCAAGAACATAATTGGCTAATGCATCTATTAATGTATTCAAATTGCGTGGAATGTGTTGATATGTGATAAAATCAAAATTTATTTCTAGTAATTGAACATGTATATACATACAACATATTTTTGGATTTATCACTGAAAAATGATTGTTTAACTGTAACACAACGAGCTGTGAATCTAACTTGACAACTAAATCTCTAATGCCAAGAGAAACTACTTCTGACAATATTTCAATGACTGCATTGTATTTGGAAATATTGTTTGTTTTTCATTCGAGGCATATACCTTGCAAGTCAATCAACTCGCCATCAGGGTTAAAGAGTGCCCAAGCTGCGGAAGAGAAATTATGTGTCCTATGACAAGCACCATCAACAAAACTGACATAATGAGTTGGCGACATATGGAAACCGAGTGGAACACAAGGTAAGCAGAAAAACACATGTCTGCAAAGCAAACAAACACACCAAAAATAAAAAAGCACGCACTAATGAATTCACACACTAATGTATAAAAAAAAATTCACGAATTTCACGTGTAATACTTCTTCAAATACAACCCATTTCGGGGTTGTGACAATGCATTTCCTTCGTAATCAACTAGCTCATAGGCACCTTTTTGCAAAACACGTTTGACAATATATGGCCCATGCCACATAGGTTCAAACTTTCTGATGCTTAACTTGTTGTTAGCCTAATCATAAAGGAGGGCCAGGTCACCTTCAGAAAAAGTGTGGGGAGAAATAGTTTGGTCAAAATAAACTTTAACACGTTTCTTTTGGGCTTTGTTTACCATCGTAGTAATGCGACAGGTATCATCAAGCCTCTCAAGGTAGAGTAACCGCTCCTCTTTAGGCAAGTTGTTAGGAAGGAGTTCGACAGCTAATTTGAGCGAAGGGATCTCACATTCAATTGAAAGAGTTGCCTCTAAATGATATACCAGCTGGAATGGAGTGAATCTAGTGGCCATCTTAGCAGAACTTCTGTAAACCCATAGAGCTGAGAATAACATCATATGCCAGTCTTTTTTGTGCTTCCCAATGGTGCGTTGAAGCATAGTAATCAAAACTTTATTAATTGCTTCGACTTGGCCATTGGCTTGTGGATAGTAGGGAGTTGAGCTATCATGATGAAGGCCCAACTGAGTAGTTAACTTTGCCATCATGTACTGACGAAAATGTGATCCATGGTAAGTTACAATGGCTTGAGGAACACAAAAATGTGATATGACGTGGTTAAAGATGAATTGAGCAGCAATAATATCGTCAGCATTGTATGTGGGCATCACCTCAGCCCCTTTGGTGAAATAGTTAATGACGACGATAATATATCCATGTCCCCCGGCTGAGAGAGGGTTACATGTCATGAAGTCAATGTCGCATTTAGCGAATGGGCCAATGATAAATAATGGGTGTAAGGGTGCTGGCAGGGTGCGCTACTTGCGGTTAAAAATCTAGCATTCATTGCGTTTCTGAACAGTTAGAATACAATCCTTAAATATAGAAGGCCAGAAATAACCGATGTGGAGGATTTTCTGAGTAGTGGTGTAGTTGGACATATGACCACCACAGGCACTATAGTGACATTCATTCAAGATCCATTCAACCTCTTCGAGTGTTAGACATATGTGAAGAATAGAGTCTACACCTACTCGGTACAATGTACACCAAGAATATGATAGGGTTGGGACTGATGCTGGATGTGGTGTCGATTGAATGAAGACAAATCAGATCAAAAGGTTTGGGTTTGAAGATAAAAGATAATATCTCCATACCAGGGGTCAAGAGTGCTGATGAGAAACAAAGTTTCATCAGGAATCTGCTCAGTAAAATCAGTAGGAGTGCTTGTAGATGGAAGGGCACATATCAATTCAACAAAGACAAGCGATTTCTTAGATTCGGCGGCAGTAAAATCCAAATCAAGCTCTTATAGGATAATAATCCACTTATAGTATTTACCCCCCAGTAATTGACGAGTCAATATATAGGTCATGGGGTCGCAATCAGAAATCACTGTGGTTTTCTGTAAAAGGATATAATGTCAAAATATTTGGATAGCATGGACTGCTGCCAAGGCAAGCTTCTCGACATGGGCATATCGAGACTTAGTGTTGATGAGATTCCAACTTAAATAATAAACCACATGTTTGTTGCCATCGTCGTCATCCTGAACTAACACCATAGCAATAGTAGTATCAGTTGCAACCAAGTATAGGAAATAATCGTGTTGATATTAAGGGGGATGCAAGAGAGGAGCACTGATAAGCATGTATTTCAAAGCATCAAAGGATTTCTTGGAAACTTCATCCCAAATGAAAGGGATCCCCTTCTTAAGCAAGCAAGTAAAACCCTTGGTGAGTTCGTGTAGTTAGGAACAAATCGATGGAGAATGTTAGCCTTTCCTTTCAGGCTTTTCAATTGCAGCAATGAGGTGGGGGGGGGGGGGGGTAAGTTGAAAATAGCCTCAACTTTTAAAGGATCGATTCAGATACCTTCACGGGACACCAAAAAACCCAAGAGTCGGCCATATTCAATGCAAAAAACGCACTTGTGTGGATTTAGACGAATGTTATAATGTCGACATCGCAAAAAAATGGATCTTAAGTGGTTTGGATGGTCATGACGCTTAGTAGAATGGGCTAGTAAGTTTTCAAGGTAAGGCTAAATAATGTGTCAAATGTTGTGAAACGCATAAGACATTACTCTCTGGAAGGTAGCGCCAACATTTTATAAACCGAAAGGAAGCTTCTTATAGGAAAAAGTGCCCCATGGATAGATAAAGTCTGTCTTATGTTGATCAGTAGGTGAAATGTTGATCTAGTTGTAGCCAGAAAAACCATCCATAAATGAAAAGTTCTCACTCCCAGCACACCCATCAATGATTTGATCGATAAAAGTAGTGGGATAATTGTCATTTGGACATGTGCGATTGATGTCACGGTAATAAACATAGACAAGGATTGTGCCCTTTTTTTTAGCAATAGGGACAATGTTGGATACCCAATCTGTCACTGGGATTGGATAGATAAAACCAAATTTCAAAATATTTTCCACTTCTTCTTTAATAGCAGCAGCCTTTCGAGGATGCACAAGGCGAAGCCATTGGTGAATAGGCTTTTCACCAAGATAGGTAGGTATTTCATGCACCATTATTGCAAGATCAATACCAGACATTTCATCGTATGACCACGTGAAGACATCTTGAAATTCTTTGAAAAGTTGAGTGTAAACCCTGATCTCATCGTGAGAACAGGAAACCCCAATATGAATTTTCTCAACAATTCCAAGCTTAATTGAAATGTAAAGAGGCATAGTTGCAGTAATGTTTCCCATGTTACCCTCAGACAGGACTTCGTGCACCAAAACAAGTGTTTGAAGTGGATGTGTTGGGCAATGAGAAATAAATGCTTCAAGACATGAAGGAAACTCACCAAGGATGGGAAGAAATGAAGAACGATGATGAAGATCATTCCAAGGAGTTTCATCCAAATACATAACCTCAAAAATACTCTCATCATTGGTGAATGTCTCGTTCAAATGATCTATAGATTCCCAATAACCAAGCCACGAAGATGGCACATAAGTATCCAGGTTCACACTAAAAACAACATGACTTTCTTAAGTGGCAATTGAAGCCAAGAAAATTTCTTGATAATTTTTCTCTAATGGACTTAAAGGCATAGAATCGCCAAATGAATCAATTTCATCTGTAGTAGGAATAATCCAAGGATCCGTAGAACTAAGATCATATTGATTGGAGTAACATTTGTAGGTGGGAGAGTAAAATTACCCATTAAAATAGTGTCTTTGAAAATACCTGCCCCCACACTCTCATAAGGAACCTTGGTATTTCCCACATAAGGGACATTTTTATTCGATGAACCAGAAGAGAAAAAAGACAATTGGTTGATGGTGACAATTTTTCCTTCGTGAGGAAAACGAAGCACCCGGGACAAAGAAGAAATCACACAAAACATAGCGTGGGTCCAACTTTGCCTAAGAAGAAGGTTGTAGTTGAGATTCACATCTACAACTTCCACTTCTAGCTCAACAGTCTTGACTCTTTCCTTCCAACGTGATCGACAAGTTTGTGAGAATACCGCATGGAAGGGAGCCTATGCCATCAAAGGCCTCCAAAGTGTTCGGGGACTAGTTAAAAGAAGGAGAACTAATGGCCTTCCAACACAAAACAGACATGATGCAGGTGGAAGCACCTTCATCAATAATAGTCCGATGAATCATCTTTCCTTTAATGGGAACCTATATCAGAAAAGCAATCTGATGAGGAATATGAGGAATGTAGTTTTCAAGATCAAAGGTAATTAAACTTGAATCGACAGGATCAATAATGCCTATAGCATACAATAATGATTTTCACTACGTTGGATAGGTTTGAAGAACCTCCAAAGTAGACATTGCCGAAGGTGCTTGAGCTAAATTCTCAACAATATTATAATATTGTGTAGCTCTAGAATTCAGATTATAAGATGATTTCTGAAGTACACCTTTGCGAGGTGGTCATATTACAGAGTCATTGTTACGGTGCTCAATATGGAGCAACTAAAACTAGATCGTGTAGAAATTTCTCTATAGATCAGCTAGCTTTGATACCATGTAGAAATTCTGCAAATTCTCTACAAATCTACCTCTGAGATCTATGTAGACAATCTGACTGTAGATTAACTCAAGAATGCAATATACCAAAGCAAAATACTATAATCTACTTCTAATATCAAACTTGCGGAAGCTTAAATATTGAGCTGAATCAGAGCTGAACACATATAACCATAAGAAGAAGAATCAATACACATGAAACACAAAAAATACTCAGGGGAAAGCCTCAACTAAAAACCCCACTATCTATATTATCATATAAGGTGGAAATACATCAGAATTATACAAAGCCTTAGCTTTCACAACTATCCAGCTCTCAGTACAATCCTCATGGATGCTCACAGGAAAACTTGGCTTCTCACAAGCCTTCTCCTCTTCCCTCCAAGCTCATATTTCCTTGGGCAGTTTCTCCTGGGTGATCCTCCTGTTACCAAGTGGAAGACTGATCACTCACTCTAATCCTACACCTTGTTAGAACTGTGCAATATTCAAAGAACCTTATTTCTTCTGCATGCATGAGTTTCCTTTATAGGAGAAAACATGCAACCGATAGTACACTATCCTTGACATTTAGCTCAACTGGGTCTTTCTTCAAATAGACATGCATGAGTTACTGATGAGGGAATCCTTAGTTATCTGGAGTACATTAGTTGAGTGCATGCATGCATCAACTGACTGATAACTCACAATTAGTTCCTCAAACAGTTTGGAACTAATTTAACTGGACTTAACTCAATAAACCGATCTAACTAATTACAACTCAAATATAACTCAATATTATCTCCTTAATTAAGGGATAACCTCCTTAATTTAAGGGATAACTCTTGCATGACTTCATAAAGAATTCTAACTTGAATTTCTCCAACTAATTAATCCATAATTAATTAATTAATTATTTCCAAGCAGCTGGTGAGACTAAATTCGAATTTTAATTCAAGGACAAATTAAAATTGGAATACTCTGGATTCTATTTTTATCATTTCTTGTTGCTATTTTCAACACTTCCTCTCAACAAGAAAGGAATTCAACTTGATCCCAATCCCGAAACTTTGGAATGTTATGCATGCAACACTTCTCTCTAGTGTTGTTTCTCCAACAACTTCGGAAACAAAAAAAAACCCAAATTGAATCAGAATGATGCCTCTGTCATCAAAGTCTCTGACTGTTATTGCCTCTATCAACTGAAAACTCAGCACTTCTATTGACTTAGCTCTGCACTGTTGTCAATCCTTCTCTGCGCTCTTCAATATCTGACTGCTCTAGCCTCTGTCACTTTGATCTCTAACTGCATCAATCCCATTGATTCCTCCCGCTACTATGTACTTTGGGCTCCCATAGCAAGGTACAATCCATGAGATAAAACCTCTCAATGAACCCTGCCCAATTTCAACCTTCATGGGACTATCACTTCACATCTCCCCACCTCACACCTAGAGGTATGGCTACATGTGGTCCCTCTGCCCACTTCTCCAATTGTGGCTCCTCCACAATTTCCTGAGACTTCTTCTGGGACTGCATGTTGGGAGGTAATTTACTCTCCATCTCAACCACCATGTCTCTAACATTTTCCTTTCTCCTCAAATCTTTGCATGCATCTTGAACCTCAAGAGCATACAGGTTCTTGACTCGTGAACCGATCTGTTTCACCTGTCTCATGGTGATCTGTCTAAGGAAAACCTTTCCCTTACTAAAGACAACATCGTAGCCTTTGTCCTCCAACATCACGACCGATACCAAGTTCTTCTTCAATCCAGGCACATACTTCACATCTGTCAAGGTGATAGGAGGTCCATGCTCCCTCTGAAAATCAACCGTGCCCACTCCTGAAACACTTTCCATCGTCACCCATCTCTATGTGCATCTTGAAGTATTTCTCCTCCAAGGCACTGAATAAACTTTTATCGCCAGTCATGTGGAATGAGGCTCCACTGTCAATACACTAGAAACAACCCATCATCGATGACACCATGCATGCGATGAGGGTAAAGTCCGTTTCAACTAAGAGGCTAATGCCTCACCTTCCGATCCTTCCGAGGATCCCTTCTTGGAATTATTTAATGGGAAATTAGTCACATAATGTCCCATCTCAATTGAAGTATGATATGAATTTGATTTGCACCAACAACCCCGAAATTCAAACTTTGAATTCTCTTCTCAGTATACTGTTGATAGCTCTGATAAACTTGGCTCTGATACCATGTAGAAATTTCTCTATAGATCAGCTAGCTCTGATACCATGTATAAATTCTACAAATTCTCTACAAATCTACCTCTGAGATCTATGTAGAAAATCTAACTGTAGATTAACTTGTTAATACAATATACCAAAGCAAAATACTATAATCTACTTCTATTATCAAGCTTGTAGAAGCTTAAAGATCAATCTGAATCATAGCTGGACACATAACCATAAGAACAAGAATTAATACACATGAAACATAGAAAAGACTCAGGGGAAAGCCTCAGCTAAAAACCCCACTATCTGTATTATCATACAAGGTGGAAATACATCAGAATGATATAAAGCCTTAGCTCTAATAGCTATCCATCTCTTAGTACAATCCTCCTGGATGCTCAAAGGCAAACTTGGCTTCTCACAAGTCCTTTGCCCTCCAAGCTCATATTTCGTTGCATAGTTTCTCCTAGGTGATCCTCCTATTACCAAGTGGAAGACTGATCACTCACACTGATCCTACACCCTGTCAGAACTGCGCAATCCTCAAGGAACCTTATTCCTTCTGCATGCATGAGTTTCCTTTATAGGAGAAAAATACAATTGATAGTACACTATACTTGACATTTAGCTCAACTGGGTCTTTCTCAGAATGGACATGCATGAGTTACTGATGAGGGAATCTTCAGTTATCTGGAGTACACTAGTTGAGTCCATGCATGCATCAACTAACTGATAACTCACAATTAGTTCCTCAAACAGTTTGGAACTAATTTAACTGGACTTAACTTAGTAAACTGAGCTAACTAATTACAACTCAAATATAACTCAATCTTATCTCCTTAATTAAGGGATAATATCCTTAATTTAAGGGATAACTTTTGCATGAATTTAGAAATACTTCTAACTTGAATTTCTCCAACTAATTAATCCATAATGAATTAACTAATTATTTCCAAGCAGCTGGTGAGACTAAATTCGAATTTTAATTTAAGGACAAATTAAAATTGGAATATTCTAGATTCTATTTTTATCATTTCTTGTTTCTATTTTCAATAGATGGAGCATAAGTAGAAGGTATATCAGTAACTTCTTTCTCCAGCGTCTGCTTTTGTGGGGTTTGATAGTCCTTTGTTCGAGTAGTAATCGAAATAGGCAATGAACCTTGCATCATGAAAACTTGGGAACTAGATGAGGCAGATGATTGTTGTTGGTCTACCAATTATATCTGCTGAGATGGAAAAGGTTCTTTCAAAACAGCTAGAGTCCCTTTCAATAAGCAGTTAACTTCAGAACGTCGGGGGCAATCCTTGGTGTAATGATCTTCCTCACAGATGAGGTAAGGATATTTCGGCTTTCTCTTAGAAGTGTCATCAATAGATGATTTAGGTGGGTCCTATTTCGGGGTATCCATTTTAGTACCTTTACCCTTTTTGTTACCTTTGGAGGCCTTATCTGCTGCGGTAGACTGAATAACATGCACCTCGAAGGTTTTACTATGTTTTGGAAAAAATTTCAAAGGATTATAGGAACTAGTGTTTGAAACATATTTCTACTTCGAAGAAGCCTTAGTGGAAGTCTGAGACACTTAACCAATTACACCATCAACAAGTGGTACATCGGGAGACTTTGAGGCTGCCAGATCCGAAGATGGCCTTGGAGCATCAAGCAACATCTCATATATTGTGCCAGATTATGTGTAGACCAAGTCTAGATACTGAGCACGTGTAATAGCTTGTTCTTTAATAACTCATCCACCCATAGTTATATCCTTAGCAATCTTGCTAACGAATGATTTTTTAAACCATTAAGTCAACAACTCAACATCAATCTCAAATTTGATGAGGAAACACTAACATCTCCATTCATGAATATGGTTGGAAATGTGGGTCATGGTATCTTGCTTAAGGGATGTGAGAAAATGAGTGCCAGTTTCATACCGAACTAGAAATTGGTAGTGAGTGAGGAAGGCCATAGCTAGAGAGTTAAAGTCAGCACAGGTAGGTCGAGGCAACTCGATATACCATTTCGTGGTAGCACCTGTTAAGGTTCTCTGAAAGAGGTGAAGACGGATAGAATCGTCAACATATGAATTTGAAGAGCACCATAGGTGATATGTCATCACATGGGCTTGCGGGTCCCCTTTATAATTTCCTTCGAATTTAGGGCAATTGCTTGGAATTTTAGTTGGAACCAGAGACCCATAAGGAAAATGAAGAATAGGATAATTTGTGAGCCTCGAGAAATCAGGCAGTTCCAATGTAGCCAAAAAAGGCAATTGCATATTGAACAACATGTAGGGCCTTTGAGGAGACCCAAACTATGGGTTCTAACCTTGATGGTAAGGATTTTTCCCCCACAATGGAGGATTTTGTCCATATGGGATTTGATTTTTCCCCCATTCAGGGTTACCTTGACCATAAGGTAGATGTTGTACATGGTAAGTTTGATATTGATCTACCATAAGCCGTTGATAAACATTATACGCGACATATGGATTGTAATGTTGTTGAACCTATTGACCTTGGACCTAAAGAGATTGGCCCTACTGCTGCAGGGGTTGACCTTGTGCTTGCAAGGTTTGACCTTGTTGATATGCATATGAAACTTGCTACTGCAGAGGTTGACCTTATTTCCGCAAAGGCTGACTTTGCTATTGTAAAGGTTGACCTTGCTGCTACAAAGGTTGACCTTATGAGTACAAAGGTTGGGTAGGCTGTTGAACAAACTGAGTTTTCTTATGAAAATATTGTTGAGGCTGCTGCAAAGGTTGCCCCTGCTGATGTAACAGTTGTCCTTGCTGTTGCAATGTTTTCCTTTGTTGCCGCAAAGGTTGCCCTTGTTGTTGCAAGGTTTTTCCTTGTTGCTGCAAGGGTTGTTGGACAGTTCCTTGGGATATACCTTGAGGGTATTGGTAATTTCTGAATTGAATCTGACCATATCCACTAGGGATAGTGGATTGATCAGGCTGGACATAAGCTCCTGCTTGTGGAGTGTAAGGTGGATTGACCAAGGCTTACAAACCATATGGGACATAAACCTGTTGGAGTGGAATTTGAACCATATAAGGCTACTGGTACTGGATATTACTTGACCTAAATGGATCAACAGGGTTAGGAATACTACCAGAATAAGGTTGATTAACTCCAACCATGTGATTTTGTAATCCACTCACATTGGTTTCACCTAACATAAGAGGAATATTTGGACTTTCCCCCCTAAGCAGTGGCACATTCTATCCACTTGAAGGAGGGGTAGAAGAACTAACTGAAACCTGACCTGAAATAGTCGGTTATATCGGAAATGTTGGTTGAAATGACAATATAGGTTGTGATGGAATTGTAGGTTGAACGGGGACTAACGTAACAACATTTTGTACTGAAGTTTGAGAGGTCACGTTTGGAATGAACGAACCAGAAGTAGGCATGGCATTGGAAGACCAAATGGGATTCTGATACAAAGATGAAACACTAGGAGTTCCTGAAATTAACTGGGTTAGGGTTGTATAACTAGGTGGAAGCATGGGTCCACTGGTCTCAGGAAGTGTGTGAGATGGGACTCTTCCTGTAAAAAGAAAACCTTATGGAGGAAATTCATACCCTTGTTCATTATTGACATGAGGAGTATGAGTGGCGGAAACTTTTGAATGACTCAGAGAAGAGGTTGGTATTTCACCCTCTGACTCCATAGGTGGAAACAGTTGGTGTTGAGGAGTTTGAGATGTGTAAGGAGATAGATCGAAATGAATACTAGGCTGATCGTAAGGATTTTAAGGACACTGAGGAGATATCACAACAAAATCGAATAACGAATTCTTGAGGTGACCATGAATCCCATGGAGGTGGACAAGAAGACAGGGGTTGGATACTTGGAATAATCCCAAGTTCAAAACCTTGACCTACAAGTGACTGAGGAATCTCTGGATGAACTCCTTGGGAGGACCCTTTAGTATGAGACAATGAAGGGGAAATGTGAGATGAAATCAATGGTTCAGCCACGATGACTTTCTCTCAAGAGAAAAAAAGGGAAGGAGATTCATTGAGGGATTATTAACAATATTGAAATTAACAGGGAATTACTCAATATTGGTCCAAGAAGCAACTGCTTGGGTTCAACATGTTTATCACAGGTAGTTATTTTTAGAATTTGAAACAAAAACTTTGCCTTTTCATCTTTTAAGAGTCGATAAAAAGACTAAAAGGTAACTCTAGTCGCTTTCGATGGTTTAGTGAGCTTGAAAGGACAAGTGCTCGATGATCTCTTCAAATTTAAGGGGTCAGAAAAGATTGAAATGACCACTTAGGTAACTCTAGGAAAAAGGAGTACCAAGAAACCATGAACTGCAATATACACCTCAACAAATAAATTTACCAAGGATTTGATGTATGTGTAATAAATCTCCCCGAATGCTGTGTTCGTTGTATCACGTTTAGAAGGCGGTAGACTTAGCTTCCTATGGATAAATGTTTGCAATCTGTGAGGGTCTCCCTTTATATACTTAATGGTATGGGGAGCACAAGTCCATGCTAGTGCTGTCTAATGCAAGAGAGAATGGCAGTTGCTAAGTTTTATAGATGCCAGAACACGTCTCTAGCCTAGACCACTAAGTATGAACTCTAATGTTTCAAATGCTCCTTAGATTAATTGATAGATTTTAAAGTTAATCTTGAAATTATGTTTTGATTTCAAGGCCCTAAAGATGTCACGTGTTCCTAAAGTGCAGCTAAATGATGAAATTGAAATCCTTTCATTCGATGAGGGTTACCTATTTAGGGAAGAGAAACGTCCAAATCATTCATCAAACAAGCAACTATGTATCAATGATAATTTTCCAATGTTAAATTCCAAACATGAAATCTAATATTTCATATGATAAGCAAATTCAATGCCGAAACAAAACCTTAAAGCAATCCACCTTAAGATGTGATGATGATTTCTTTTTCACTTTAACGCAATCAATGTAATCTGCACAAAAAGAAAAAGATAATGCAAACAACTTCAATAGTCATGAAAATCTCTTTCACATTAATTATTTTGAATGCAACAAATGATTCAAAAACTACTTAAAAGATAAACACTTTCGCTTTCGCTTTTTGAAACACAAAATTCAAAGAAATATTTCCTTTTAGTTCAATTGAAACAAAAAAAATTGTAATCTATTGCTTGCCAAATGGAACTAAAGGGATTTTCAAAGAATCTACTCAATTCGACACTATTGAAAACAACTTTATATCCAAGAACCAAAAATGATTCGCAAAATACATCTAAACAGAAAAAGACTCTTTGGACAAGGGAAATTGTTCTCTGAAAATTAAGACCAATGAGTGAATGAAGGATGACCTAGAAGTCTAAAACCCTAGAAAGAAAATCAAGCTCCAAACACACTTAAACCAAATCAAGAGGCAATTGTAATCGGATAAACATGTCAAGCAAGACAAGAACACTAAAATCACAATGGTAAGCCACTGACAAAAGGAAAAAAAAACTGAAAAGAAGAAGAAAAACCCTAATTTTCTTTAACTATGTTATCATTGCACCTGTTAAAAGAAAAGCAACGATCATCATTATTGTAATCAACATACCTGCGATTTCATCACGGCTGTAAGAGGAAAAACCGCGATGGTCGAGAAGGATAAAGAAAAGAAAAAATCTACAAGAGCATCACAAATCAAGAACCTTCAAGCAATTACCAGAAAGTGAAAATAGTAACAAACAAACAAATAAGTCTGGGAATGGATGGTTGGTCAAACTCATCACAAAACAAGGTGAAGGATTGGATGGAAAGGATCATAGGCTCCTCAATAGAGTCACCATTATTCTTGTCTAGGTAAATCCTCTCTGTGGACAAAAAAGATCACCCTAGCCCAATGAGTGGGTCTAGCAACCGAAGTGACAATCTACTAGACACTTTCCTAAGTTTCAAATGAAAGAGAGACAAAGAAGATGGCCTACCTCATTCTGATGATATCTCGATCTCCTTTGTTGAAGACCTTGAATCACTTGCGTCACGAGCTCGTTCTTGCTTCTCTCAGCATTTATGCACCTACAAAAGAGATCAGGACACAACAAGGCATGCAAATACAAATAGCATATCCAAAAGCAACCTACTTAATTGATCAAGGAATGTTAAGCTAAATGATACATGAGCATACACATTTGGGGAAAATGAACCAGCAGTTGTATATTAATAGAAAATAAGGGTAAGCATACAACCAAGCCTTGATGTTGATAGACTCTCTTTGAATGAATATCCAAGTCCAAGCTAAGCTCTCCAATAGCTCCTTCTCCAAGCTAAATGAATAGCATATAGGCACAATCTTAGCATAAGGGCACAAATAGGCATAGACTAACCATTTGGGAATGGGAGAAGATGAATATATAGGTTTGGAAAGGGAGTTAGGACCTCTTCAAAGATAGGATTAGACCCTTATCTCAAGGAGGTAGCTCATAGGGATAATACCAAGAGGTCAAGTTTGGAGAATTCGACCTCATCTATGCCAAACAACCTCCAGCTCGCCGCTCTAGAAGCTTCTAGATCATAAAGCTTCTCATCCTCTTTAGGAAAATTTCCTTTTCGGTATCATCGCGGGTATGAAAGTGAACATAGCGATGCCATCACGGGTTAAGTATAGTAAAACAAGCGATCAACATTGTTTATTGGCCTCATAAGAGCAATGATCCTCAATTTAGGGTTTTAGAGCTATTTTCTTCAGGGAAATCTCAAGGCATTTTATAATCAATGTCTAAGGGAGGATCTAAGCTACATATACAAATTAGTACACTGCATTATGGTCATGTTTTAGGCACTTCGGGGTATGTCACAGGGAAGTGTGACAAAACACTGTGTAACACTTTACCATGCAAAACATTTCAGCGATTTGGGCTAATGGACAGATTTATGAAATGGATATTACAATGATGATTGCCACATCCAATGAACTTTGTTAATGGATCTAAACTCTTTGAAATGTAAGGGTTGAAATTTAGTTCATGATATTTAATTTATGTAATTAGAATATGTTTCTTTCCATGTATTTTCTTTCTTGCAATAGGTTAAGGTTTCCATTTCGAGCATTTCATTTTCTACAATTAGTTTAAGATTTGATTTCATTACATGCACTCCATTACATCATGACATTGAAGGAAGGACACATTGTATACTGCACATATAGTGCTGATACCTCTTAAGTTTGTGAGAACCCTGGGTTGATAATTAAAGTTCGTAGCCTTGGGAGTTGCAACATTTTTGTTGCAATATCGAGGCTCATCATTTCTTGGCGCCATTTTCGGGGAGGTGTCAAAGTATGCATTGTTTTCCTCCCTAGTTGACTCATTTCTTTGTACTTTTTGCAAAAACAAAAAATATTTGCATTAGGAATATTTCATTTCAAAAAAAGAAAAGTGCATTGCATTAGTGTTTTCATACAATCATAAAAACAAAAAAAATTCTCCAACACCAACCCACCCCCCCATTTGATCACGTGGTGCAGTAAGAGCCACATCGCCATCCACTTTTGTAGGTAGAAGAAGAAGAGATGGCAAAGAATGTAGAAGAAATGGATGGAGATGATGACAATGAGGAAGATCCTCTTGGATTTCCCATTCAAGATACTGATGTTAGTGTGCATATGAAGAACATCCTTCCATCTTTTCTTCCAAATTTCATGGTCTAAGGTCAGAGGGTAGGGAAACCTTTCTCTTTGAATTTGAAATTGTTTGTAGATCTTATGGTTACTTATTAAACACTCAAAATTGAGATTGTTTCCGGTGATGTTGAAGGATAGAGCTCTTGAATGGTTCATGAGTTTATGGGATAATTCAATAAGATCATGGAATGATATGCAAAATATATTTTTAGAAAAATATAAAGATCATGATCTTAAAGAATAAATATTTAGAATGAATAAAAAAGAATATGAGAGCCTTGAGGATCTAATAGAGAGGTTCATGTATAATGTTAAGAGGAAAAAACTACATCATTTAGGATATGACACATTAAAAACCCTCATACTTAGAACAATTAGGGATGAGTGGATTGATATTCTTGATCTCATGAGTAGAGGTGATGTATATCAATTATCATTTGAAGAAAATTGTGAAACATAAAAACACATATCAAGAGGAATGGTAAGAGTAAGTAAATCAACATAAAGATCGGTAAGTCAAGCTAAACCTTGAAATTTGTTTGATGACTTTAAAACAAAAATTCTTAGCAATCTAACCAAACAAGTAGAAATGTTAAGAATGCAAGATGAGAAAAAAGTAGATGTTGATATTTGTGTTGTCCATGCAGAATCACATGCTATTAAATGTTTCCCCTCATTACCAAGGTTGAAGGAAGTTTACCAAGAAGACAATGGAGCAAGTCAATTTCCAATGAAACTATGTTATGTAGCTCCAAGAGGACCATGGCAGCATATTCAACCTAATATGATGCAAGAGCCTAATTCAAAATTTTAATTTTATGCACGTCCATCTCAAAGTAATTGGAGCACACCCTTTCCTTGGAAACAATTGACATCTCAACCCAAAACAAATCTTGGCAACAAGGTTGGCAAGGAACTTATGGGAGCCATCCACAACATCCTCAATGTTTTCTTCAATATTCTCCATACCCAACTCCATGTTATCCCTACCATTCACCTCCACCACAACCATAACCCCAACCATATCCATCTCAAATATCCACTTCCACTCAACTACTTGTATCAACATTTCCGAACCCACACAATGAAGTAGCTCAACCCACTTACAATGCTAAGGTACAACACTCCAAAACATCTCCTCTTGATCTAAATGGTATTCATCTTAGATCATGAAAGGTATTGCAAAAAATAGATTCTATTAATGTCATTGAAGGACCACATCCAGAAGAAGAAGATTGAAATGAGAAGACCAAAGGATCATGGGTTGCACTTGATGAAGATCAGACATTAGAATCAGAGATTGAGAAAGTTCCCTCATGTTCACCATTAGATCTTCTATGTGTTCAAGAGAATAATCAAGAAAAATAATAAGATATGAATTTCATGGAATAAGAAGAAACCCAAGATGATCTAAATCAACAAGTGGACTAGGGGCATCACAACTATATTGAAATATGGTTCTAGACAGTCACTAAGTCACATCAATACTCTCTTCTTCAATTGTGCTTGATATCATCAAAGTCAAATCATTTGGTCTCTTACATATATGTACATGTCAAAGAATATGTTTCGAGCCTACGCATGATTTTATTTGTCATCCAGTTATGCGAGTGGCTCCCTTGGAAGTATTCCTACACTTGAAAATGATTTTGTTTTTTTCAAGTAGAGTAGGATAGGAAAAGAAATAAAAAATTAAAAATAAGGGAAAAAATGAAATCTCAGGTGAAAACCTCCTTTGAGGTGCTTGAGATTGACTCATTGATTGAAACCCTCCATGAAGCAGTCAATGGGTTGGAAAAAAGAGAAAAAAAGAGAAAAATAAAAGATCTTAGGTGAAAACCTCCTTTGAGGCACCTAGGCAGACCTACTAGTTGAAAACCTCATTGAGGTAGCTAGTAGGCCTAGAAGAAAAAAAAGGAAAAATAAAAATAAAAATTGCTCCATGTATCTCTTTGATGAATGTAGGTGCTCTCTAACATCTACAAGCAACAAAAACAAGTTGACACCAAAAAAAGAAAAAAGAAAAAAAATAGTCAAAATTATAGTCAAAGGAAGTCAAACTTGGACTTTCTCTTCCTTTTCTATGATACTCCAGAAATACCAAGGCCATGTCAATCCATCACCCTCATCTATTTCCACCATCCACCCATCATTCCCAAGTTTTTCCCATTCATTTTCCTTGCCATCTTAAAATACTACAAGAAGGATATGTTTTACTACATGAAACATAAATACATAGAGCATAAAATTATTTTCTTCATATCTTTAAAATCATGCATCCATTTTCCAAGTTGTTTTTGGTGGAGATGCATATGGATTATAGTAACATGCTCAAGCAATTTTAGTAAATTCCAGTGCACAATTTTCGACAAATCGACCTCCATCAACTACAACCATTTTTTAATTTTCTTAATATTAGTGCATCCATTTGCAAAGTTGTTTCATGGGGAGATTCATATGGGTGATTGTAACATGCCCAATAAATTTGAATGAATTCCAGTGGACGGTTTCCAAGAAATCGACCTCCATCATTTTCAACCATTTTTATTTTTTCTCGAGATTTGTGTATCCATTGGCCAAAATTGTGTACGGGGAGGTGCATAAGGATTATGAAAACACGCTCAACTTTTTTTAGGTCAATCTAGTATACCATTTGGGAGATGTGGGTTTAAACAAGTTGCTCATGGGTTTCCTGTAGTACTACAGTGTGTCCTAGTTTACTACAGGAAACATGCTGAAAGCTATAGGAAGGTATGTAAGGTGAAATAAACTATGGGAAAAGTATCTAAAGGTGGAATAAGGTACAGGGAAGGTGAACTTAACCCATGGCCAAGACCAACAATCAAATAAGTCCATATTTGACTAAGATAGTTTGCTCATGTAACTAGAAGATAGAGGTTTAGAATCACCAAGCTATGAAGACCTGTGCAAAAGCAAACAAAGGAAATTAAAACCTCTAGAGGACCATGGATCGATCATCAACTCAGTAGCATGCAACATGCATGCCTTTCCAACAACCATCAGGTAGGTACAAGTATGAAATATTCTTGACCTCTTCCCTTGATCATATTATAGTTAGAAATTTGTTGTCAATGCATGAGAGATGAGGTTTTATAAGCTAATGATGGTTCAGCATTCTCGGCCACCTACAACTAGTTAATTGTAGCTCATTCCTTCACTAATGAAATGTGGAAAAGCTAAATTAGGAAAGGTGATGATTTCGAGGAATGGGGACAACAGTTAAAAGAAGAAAATTATGCAAAGGCCAAGTCACTACAACACTCCAAGCCCTCCATCCACTTCATACCCACTATCTGTCCATCATTCATCCATCCTATTTCATAAGAAAAACATTAATATTTTTCAAGAACAAACCCTACACTTTGTCTCACCCTGAAAAATTCTTGAAAAAAACACACAACGCATATCACCTCCATTTTCACAAGCCTACACTACTCCCTTTGAGCCCTAGAATCATCCTCCAGCCCCTCTACATCATTTCTCATCACTCCCATACAGTTAGAAGACCCTGAAAGAGAAGGAATGACTACTACATGAAGGAAAAATGTTGTTACAAGAAGGAAGAAAGGAACAAATTGTGCTAAAACCCAAAATGGTAGTGCCTAAGAGAGACCTAATAAAAAAAGTTAACTCCAAGGCCATTAGGAAATCATCTAGGCCACAAAAGATAATAATAAGGCAACAAAAGGCAAGAAGGCATTCACCATCAAAATAGAACTCAAACTGCAGTGATGAAAAGAGGCTTTCCAAGAAGTCTATAATCTCTTTCTAGCTTTTTTCCAAGGCCTAAAAGATGTTATAGAAAGGGGAAAAAGCATGGAAGTCAAGTTGAGGGCCTACCCTAGGCTCAGAATATCATTTCTTCTCAAAACAAGTTTAAATAGGTTGCTAGAGGGTTTCCTGTAGTTACTACAGGAATTACTATAGGATGTCCTAGTTCTCATCTAAAGGCGTTTTGAAGGTTTCAGAGGTGTCCAAATGGTGGAAAAATGTGGAAAAAGGTTGGGTAAGGATGTGGAAGACCTTGACAAGCTAAAAAATATTCAAGAACCCATCTTGAATAAGGGGAAGAATGTGAATGCAGACTAATGGTCTTAAGAAACACTGCGATTTTTTCTATGCACAAACATTTTTGGAAAAATGGGTGAAAATGGAATAAAGGTTTCAAGGGAGAGGATATGAATGAAATGGATCTACAAGCCAACAAAGTTTACTTTGAAAGAGGAAAGTTATGGTTTTTTTGTTTGAAGGACTGTTAAAAAATCATGAAACGAACAACTACATTTTTGTGCTTGTCATTGCAAAACTTATAACTAAGATTATTAAGAGAAAGGAATGAGGAATGCATAAGAGAGAAGCCATCAGGGCCATGAATGAGGCACAATGAGGTCACTAAGTTTCTCGGAGGATGAGCAACACTTTAAGCAGGGGAGTATGATGGGCCTCTAAATTAGACATAAATTAAGTCTCATGTCTCTAAATTAGACATAAATTAAGGCCCATCTGACCATCCTTCAGCACATTAAACCTCTATTTTTGCATTAGATAATGTATTTTTAAACATGGTAAATTTTAGGGGCGAATTTCAAACCAGGGGCCAAATTTATGGGGTTTTTCATTTTAGAGGGGCGAAATTTTTATAAAACACCCATTTCATATATTTAGCCCAACTTTTATCTAAAAAATAATTATTTGTTTCATTTCAGCCCAAAAAAAGGGGCGGATAAATTATGAAAAGACTCATTTGACCCGATTCGCCTGGTTTGGGAGGTTACATTCCATTACAATCGCTTGATTTTCTGCTTTGCAATGTTAAATTCGTTTGCAATCGCCCATTTTCTGGTTTGGGAGGTTGTATTTGGTCCCAATAAATAAAAATAAAAATAAAGTGGAGGTATGGTAAATAAATAAAACTTCTTTTTATACTTACTCCAAAGGTATGGTAAATAAATAAAAATATAAATAAACTAGAGGTATGGTAAATAAATAAAACCTCTTTTTATATTTAGTCAATAATCGTCTTTCTATTTAAGAAGGCTAAAAGAAGAGGTTTTATTTAAGTAAATCCTATGGGCCAAATACCATATTTATAAAAGAGGTATGGTAAATTAATAAAAATATAAGTAAACGAGAGGTATGGTAAATAAATAAAACATTTGTTTATATTTACTCCATAAGTCACGGTGTAAATAAATAAAAATATAAATAAAGTGGAGGTATGGTAAATAAATAAAACCTCTTTTAATACTTACTCCAAAGGTATGGTAAATAAAAATAAATAAATAAACAAACTAGAGGTATGGTAAATAAATAAAACCACTATTTATGTTTAGTCCATAACCCCCTTTCTATATAAGAACACTCAAAAAAGAGGTTTTATTTAAGTGAATCCTATGGGCCAAATACCATATTTGTAAAAGAGGTATGGTAAATTAATAAAAATATAAATAAACGAGAGGTACGGTAAACAAATAAAACAATTTTTTTATATTTACTCCATAAGTCACCTTATATTTACAAACACTAAAACTTGCATTATATTTAGGTGAAGCATATGAGCCAAATACTATGGGCCAAATACCATGGGCCAAATTATTATTAATACCATGCAAAAAACATTATTAACCCTAATATTAATATTAATAAAAATAAAGATGGCACGTGGTATTGACCAATGGTATTCAGGTGGAATGTAGCCTATTTAAAGGGGAGAATTAAACCAGCATAGATTCAGCATAGATCCATCTTTACTCTGGATCTACTAAGTGCCGAAAGGGATCAAATATCGTGATATGCAAACTAGCATAGAGTGAAAAAATATTGGGAGAATTAAACCAGCATAGATTCAGCATAGATCCATCTTTACTCTGGATCTACTAAGTGTCGAAAGGGATCAAATATCGTGATATGCAAACTAGCATAGAGTGAAAAAATATTGATCCCTCTCGGGGCTTGGTAGATCAAGAGTAAAAATAGATCTTGTAATTTAATGTCACTTAAACATTTTAACTTGGTTAAAATTAAAAATAAAATAAAATTCAATTATTAATTTTAATTTTATTAATTTTTATAAATTACTAATAGTAGTTTTTAAGCTTCAAGTTTATGATAACCCATGGTATTGACCCATGGTAATACCATGGTATTCATGTAAGCATAGACTATTTAAAGGGGAAATTCTATCAGCTTAGATCCATCTTAATTCCAAGTCTACCATGTGGTGAGAGGGATAAATAGATTTCATCCCTCTAAGAGTGGTAGATGTGGAGTTAAGATGGATATAGATTGGTTTTTATGATAATGAAGATATTAAATAGTCTTAGGAAATTGTATTGTAAAAAACATCTTAATGTTAATGGTTAATGCTACATTTAGTCACTTCACAAAATTTAGTAAAAAATACCAATATTTCCATTAATATTAGTTTTTTTGATTTTGACAAAACAAATTCAAAACAGTGAAATCTTATCACTCTTTCTGCATCACCCTCTCAGAAGAGAGATAGTCACTGCCCAGATTTCCCACCATTTTTCAAACGTTCTCAATATAATGTCTTCATGAAAAAGTTAAGGCACTGGTGTTGTATTAGTTGTTTGAAAATATGTTAGTTTGTACAACCTTTCATCTTCTCTGTTATTCTTAGTTTGTCGTAATGATCTGTAGGGGTTGGGACACTACACCATATTGTCCTAAAAGGTGAAGATTGTGCACCAAAAAGGAAATTAATCCACATGTTACAACACTATTAAAAAATGCAAGACGTATGAAGGTAGTGAATTATACTAATAAGAAATTTAGATTGGGAGAGACATAATTAAACTTTATTATTTCATTAAAGATTTCCAATTAAAATAATAATAAATAAACATTTATATATTTATATATTGATTGGAAGACTTTTGACAACGGTTACTTCTTTCCATTAGATCCCCTTCAGGCCTTTGGAATACCTACTACTTTCTTATATTATATAGTTGGGGCTTGCTACTTATTGATGTGTTGGGGTAAACAAAATTGATGTGTTTTATTTGATCTTGTAGTTGGAGTCTACGAAATAAGGGATACCTACTAATTTCTTATATTATATAATTGGGGCTTGCTACTTGTTGGAGTGTTGGGGTAAACAAACTTGATGTGTTTCTTTTGATCTCACAGTTGGAGTCTATGGAATAAGAAATAAATTTGATAGCTTGACAAAAGTGGTAGAGAAAAGATTAATCTCTCCTACCTTGACAGAACTGGTGGTCAAGATCAACACCTACAAGAACTTTGTTGTGGAATACTATAAAAACTAATAGAAGGATATGAAAGAGTGTACAGTAAGAACTTTGACAAACACGACCACTGAAACTTGCAACATTGTTTGTAGGAAGAGAAAATTACGTTTCTTTTTTCCAAAAATGTATGCTAGTATATTTTTTTTTTCCACTGGAAAAATCCGTAATTTTCATTAGTACTAAGAAAATTACATAGTGTAGATGTTGTTAGCATATGCTATATTGTTCAGACAATAATCCACCACGCAGGGTGTTAACATGAGAGACAGAAATTAAGTGTCAAGTCGCTTATACAGCTGGCAGAGTACCATATTCAAGATCACGCAAGATCTTTTCATTATGTAGTATCATATCTATATACAGTATCAAAAACAGTATAAAAAATTCACTGATATTACTGACGGTCATCGGGACTGTTGTCCCGCTGTATGCTAGTATATTACAGTTTAATGAATATGTTTTCCTATTATCATATATGGTTTCATACTTTAACAAAACATTCGCTAAGACTTCACAATGTTTTATTATTCAGTGAAATATTTTCCCAGAGCTTACAAGATTTTATAATTCAGTGAAAGATTCACCATGACTTTACAAGATAATATAATCTCGTGAGAGATTCGCCAAAAAACTTATATATACATATTATATTATTGATAAAATCACCTCCCATTTTTCCTATGTATCATGGGGTTTCGCCCATTTATTATACATATAAATTTATGGTGGTTCTTAAAATTTTCCATGTTTTTAACTTTAATATGTTCATTAGGAAAGTTTATGGATAACTACATATTTGTGCCTAATATTATTTATTTTTGTGGAATATTGTAAAAATATTGGGCAAATTATGAAGATTTGGAGGAAGAGATAATTTAGGGACTTGATCCATACTATAGGAGGATCGATATTAAATAATAAATTAACAAGAATAAATAATGACACAGATTGTGGAGCTCCAATGCTTGAGAAAATCTAGGAATGTGTTCTCTGCCATTTAATTCAGATTCCTAGTATTGGAAACCATATCCACTAATCAAGGGATTTTGGTGGGGAAAGCTTCCTCTTTTCATGAGGAATGATTCCTAATCATTTTGTATAAGTACCAAGTCTAATTTTCCTCTAGGGGTTGATTTTTCTTAGTATTCTTGTGGAGAGTAGTTGTATTTTTGTAACTCTAGTTTCATTTTTTGCAGGGATGTAATTGTATTGATGGAAATAATGAAGATTGGTGACATGTTCAACTTCTATATTTTGGCCTCCTTCGTAGGAATTTGAGTTTCCTTGGGCTTGACTATCCCAAGAGCCTCAAAGCCCTTTTGTATCATTTACCTTTATTCTTTTCACTTCTTATTCACATGCATCTCTTGTTCTTGTCTTTTTTCTATTTCTGCATTTAATATTAATGATTTCTTGTTGCAGGATTGGGTTAAATGGTTGAAGTAAGTTATTTTGTAGGATCACAAGCATAATTTCATCAATGTAACAACTTTGGAAGGTCATAGTTATAGGTTTTAACCCTGTAGAGAAATTACTTGCATACGAATTCTAAAACACATAAAATAAACAATTGTAGAGCATAACACATAAAACACATATACACAGAGATTTTCCCCTGGATCCTAAAACCGGGACTACCAGCTTGATTTTTCATTATGTTCCGTTCAATGTTACAATACATATTTATACATGCTGAAGCATCAAATACCATGGACTGAAAACTATCGCATCCAAAACCATGGACCAAAAACCATCGCGTCCAAAAACATGTGTGAAAATCATGCACAAAACCATAGGTGGGTCCACCCAACCTAGCATAGGTTCCAAAACCAAAATTTTCAGGGGCGCTGCCCTAGACCCCATAGAGTGGGGTTACTTGCACACCTTAAACTCCCTGTGACCCCCCCGCTGCGCAATCGGCGCAACGAAGGCCCCTCTAACTCCCCGCTTAACTACGTGGGCTAGTCATGGAAATAATATAACACAACCCAACATTATCCCACTTGTTGTTTTATTTCCACAGGGGGCCACAAGAGAGCTTAGTCATTTAGCCAGCCCTGCAACTCCCATTGTTTCTCTACACCAAGAGAACTTCTCAGAGCTCACAAATTTTGTCCATGCATCTGAAGTATTCTTCAAAGTGTCCACCTTTACTAGCAACACCTTTTTGTCTTCTATCATATCCCTCACAAAGTGATACTGAACATCAATGTGCTTTATCTTTGAATCATATGCAGGGTTCTTTTCCAAGAAAATTTCACTTTGGCTGTCACAGTCTATCCTTATAGCTCCCTGTACTAACCCCATATTTGAACACAATCTCTGCAACCAAACTGCTTCCTTGCTTGCATGAGTGGCTGCCATGTATTCTGCCTCTGTAGTTGATAGTGCCACTACAGATTGTTTCTTACTCATTATTGGGTAACGGATCCCCTGCGTAACGGTTTTGGGGATTAAAGCCCACAATTTTGGGTATTGATATTGTAAAAGTTCCACAAAGTGCGTAGAGTGCGAATTGTAATGGGTCAAGTCAAAGAGTTGTCCACCCGAAAATAATGTAATATAATAGAAAGCGAGTCAGCCTGCCCATGGTCCACGGACCATGGGAATGTATAAATAGAGCGAGGCTCTAAGGGTAGAAGGTAGCTTGGTTAGAATAAAAAAAGTGTTATGGGTTTAGGAAGGCAATAGTTGCTCTGATTTTGTAAGTCCGAGTCAGGGTTGGTAGTAGTTAGAGTAGGCTCTGCAGCTGTGTGCACAGAGGCCTAGTAGAGTCCGCAACTGTGTGCGCAGACCCCTACAACTGTGTTCGTAGGGTGGAATTGGATTGTACTGAAACAAAAGATTAATATAATATAAGTGTTTTTGAAATTGTTGGGCGTCTGGTCGCAGATCTATATGTTTGTTCTTATGTTATGATTTTATGCATATCTTTAAGATTTATGGTTGCGCGCGCTGGTTATAAATTTTGAATGCTTGATTAAAGACCCCAAGAATTAGATCAGATATATAATATCCACAATAATCATAAGGGATCTAGGAAGTGCCCCATCACATAACTACATGAAGGCCAGACAGCTACACAGAGTAGCACGAGTGCACAAATCGGTTCGTGACCCCTCCAGACCTCATCAAGACATCCCTAGGGTGTGGAAACCTGGTTTCAGCACCCTCCCATACTACCTTGGGTGAGACTTCAGTCCTCGCTCCACGGATTGTTGTCGAAAGGGCCGATAGTGTGGGATTTGTTTGGCTAAAACACTTTCGAACCTGGGTCAGGCCCTAATAAGCCAACACTCATCCAACTGTCTGCATTTCCAAATAGGTTAAACACATATCCACTTGTATATCTCCTTTGATCTAGATCTCCAGTTTAGTCTGCATCAACAAAGCCATGAATATCCAACACTTTGTCCAATCTTGGTATTCCTTGGTAGCACAAACCATAATCACTAGTGCCTCACAAATACTTGAAAACCTGCTTCACTGTTGTCCAATGCTCCTTTCCGGGTTTTGACATAAACCTACTCAATACTCCCACTGCATGTGCAATGTCTGGTCTAGTACAGAACATTGCATACATCAGGCTACCGACTGCACTTGCATATGGAACACGGGACATGTCCTCTTCCTCTTCTTGTGTCTTGGGACATTGTTCAACAGATAACTTTACACCCACAGGAATAGGAACCTTCACCGATTTACTATCCTGCATATTAAATCTTTGCAATATTGTCTCGACATACTTCCTCTGGTTTAACCAGAGCTTCCTCTTTGCTTGATCTCTTTTAATTTCCATGCCCAAAATATAGTTTGCAGAACAAGGATCTTTCATGTCGAAATTTGGAGGACAATTGGGTCTTAAAATCCTGGATAATTTCTTTGTCATTTCCAACCAGCAACATATCATCCACATACAAGACCAAATAAATAACACGATCACCAATTAATTTAAAATACACACAATGATCTGCTTTGCTTCTGGTGAAGCCAAGTCCCCATATAATTGTATCAAATTTATGATACCACATCCTTGGTGACTGTTTTAAATCATACAGAGACATATTTAACTTGCATACCAGTTCTTTCTTACCCTTCACCGCAAAGTCTTCAATTTGCTTCATGTAGATTTCCTCTTCCAAATCCCTGTGAAGAAATGTTGTCTTCACATCCATCTGTTCTACCTCAAAATCAAAAGAAACAACAACAGATAAAAGTAATGTAATAGAAGTTACCTTGGCAACAGGAGAAAAAATATCACCAAAATCAATTCCCAGCACCTGGGAATAACCTTTTGCTACCAACTGAGCTTTGTATTTCTCCACCTTTCCTTCTGCATTTGTCTTCTTCTTGAACACCCATTTGCTGCTAATGGGTTTCCTTCCAACTCCACCAGATCCCAAGCCTCATTTTTGTGCAAAGATGCCATTTCATCAACCATAACCTCTTTCCATAGTTTTCCATCCTCTATATCTACTGCTTCCTTCAAAGTTCTAGGATCATCATCAATAATAGACAAAGAAAAATTTGGATAGAAAGCAGATGGACTATACCTTTCTGGCTTCCTTCTTTCTTGAAATGATCTTCTCACACCTGGAGTTTGTGGCTCTTCATCTTCTGATTCCTCCTTTGTTATAGAGTCTGATTCTTCCTCTTTTAACTCAAACTCTATCTTCTCAGGTTCCTGTGGTTGGACTTCATGTTTAATAATGTCTTTCACCTCTCTGAACACCACATCTCGGTTGTACACAACCTTCCTTGTTACTGGGTTCCAAAGCTTATAACCCTTTAAACCATCCTTATACCCAATAAAGGTGCACTTTTCAGATTTACTATCCAACTTGGTTCATTTCTCCTTTGGAACATGTACATATGCATCACACCCAAATACCATCAGATGTCAAAGAGAGGGTTTCTTACTAGTCCATACCCCTTATGGAGTTTTATCCTCCAACGCTGATGAAGATGATCTGTTGACCAGGTAACATGCTATCTCCACCACCTCTGCCCAGAATTCTTGTCCTAACTCGGCACCACTGAGCATGCTTCTTTCCCTTTCCATCAACATCTTGTTCATTCTTTTTGCAACTCCATTTTGCTGAGGTGTATATGGAGTAGTCTTCTACCATGCCATACCACACCTTACAAAATTATTCAAATTCCTTACTGCAAAACTCTCCACCATTATCTATCCTCAACACCTTTATATTCTTCTCTCCCTGGTTTTCCACCAGAGCCTTGAATTCTTTAAACCTGTTAAAGACTTCAGATTTCTTCTTAAGGAAATATATCCATGTATTCCTTGAGAAGTCATATATAAATGATACATAGTACACAGACTTGCCCAGTAATGGAACCTTCACAGGTCCAAACACATCACTATGCACAAGCTATAATATATGTTTCGCCCTCTTACCACCAGAGGGGAAACTCACCCGATTTTGCCCCCCATATACACAATTTCACAGAAATCCAAATCCAGAGAGCTATTACTCATACCTTCTACCATACCTTTACCATGAAGTATTCGAAGGCCCTTCTCTCCAATATGTCCAAGCCTTTGATGCCACAACGTGGTCTTCTCTCCAGAGACCACTAGATTTTCTACTCCACTTTTAGGAACCACAAAACGATTGCACCCATCAACAACTGTGCTACCTTGCAGCTTGTATAGAGTTCCAATCCGAACTCCCCACATTAATACCAGTGTTCCCCGAACCATCTTGCAGGTATCCTTCTCAAACACTATTTTTACACCTGCATCATCCAACTTGCTTACAAAAATCAAATTTTTTGCCAATGAAGGAATATGCAGAACACCCGAAAGTGTTCTAACCCTTCCACCTTGCAACTTCAACTTTACTTTTCCGCGACCAAAGATTCTAGCCTTCCTATCATCCCCTAAGAAGACATCACCACCATCGTATTTCTCATACTTGCAGAACCACTCTCTATGGGGAGTGAAGTGAAAGGATGCACCTGAGTCAATCAACCATGCCTCATGATTTACATGTGTACTTGAAAAAGCCAAGTACACATCCCCACCTTCATCTAAGGTGGCTTTCACCTCTGCAGAAGGATCATTATCAGATGCCTTTCCTTTATCAGGAGCTTTAGATTTACAATCCCTTTTGTAGTGCCTTTCCTTTCCGCATTTCCAGCACACCACCTTTACAGGTTTTCCTGGAGATTTAGATCTCCCTCTAGATTTATATCTTCCACTCGATGACTTATTTTTGTTTTTGTTCTGGGACCGTCCTCCTATAGACAAGGCATCACCATTCTGGCTCTCCATATTTTTTCGTCTTGTCTCCTCCATTAGTAAGGATGAGACTATTTCATCAAATTGCAAGGAAATTGCATTTCTACCTATTGCAATAACCAGACTATCCCATGAAACTGGTAGAGAACACAACAAACGTATGCACTTATCTTCATCTGAAATTTTAATATCAATAGATGCTAACTAAATTACCACAGTATTAAATACGTTCAGATGCTCTGTCACCGAGTCTCCATATTTCATCCTCAGGTTATACAACTTTTTCCGCAGGAACAATTTATTCACTAGAGACTTAGATTGGTATAAAGTCCCTAACTTGTCCCACAAAGTCTTCGCCGTAGCTTCCCCTCATGCATTCAGCAATACTGAATCTGAGACACACAATTGTATTGTGCTCTTTGCCTTCTGATCCAACTTCTTCCATTCTTCATCGGACACCCCCGTTGGTTTAGTACCCGGATATACCACAATCCACTGATATTTATCCACCAACAGATCCTCGATATTGAGTTTCCACAACTCAAAACTCTGACCATTAAATTTCTCGATCTCTATCTTTCCATTGCTCGCCATCTTATTTAACCACCAAAATTGATCTCACAAATCTCCCACTGAAAAGGGTCTACCACAGGCCCGAGCAAAACCCCTCAACAACAAAGGCGTCCCCTTGAAGCCAAAACAACTCTGATACCAAATGTAGGTTTTAACCCCGTACAGAAATTACCTGCATACGCATTCTAAAACACATAAAATAAAGAATGCGAGAGCATAACACATAAAACACATATACATAGAGATTTTCCCCTAGATCCTAAAACCAAGACTACCATCTTGATTTTACATTATGTTCCTTTCAATGTTACAATACATATTTATACATGCTGAAGCATCCAATACCATGGACCAAAAACCATCGCGACCAAAACCATGGACGGAAAACCATCGCATCCAAAAACATGTGCGAAAATCATGCACAAAACCATAGGTGGGTCCGCCCAACCTAACATAGGTTCCAAAACCAAAATTTTCCGGGACGCTACCTCGGACCCCATGGAGTGGGGTTACTTGCACCCCTTAAACCCCATGTGACCCCCTCATTGCACAATCGGCGCAACAAAGGGGGGGCTCCGCCCCCCCTCTATCCCTCTAGTTAACTATGTGGGCTAGTCATGGAAAGAATATAACACAACCCAACAATAGTAATCATTGAGCTACTTGGATTAGCTTGCCTATTCCCAAATCTAGATTTTTGGAAGTCCCTTGTGGTAAATAACAATAAATTTCTGCTATTTTTTAGAGCATGCTAACGAGCTTCAATCGAGTTGATTCCACTTGAATTAGATTACAAAAACATTCTAGTTAATAACAAAAATTACCCCATTGAATTTACACTTGATTAGGTTAGGTATTTTATAGATTTACTAGCTCACTAGTTCTCGAATTTCTAGATTTTCAACTAGTAATTTTCTGCTATTTTTTAGCATGGGTTAACATAGGTATTTTTGAGTGATTCCACTTGAAATGGGGACCTAATACATCCTATTCAATAAAATAAATTGTCCCATCCAATTTGGATTTGATTTTCTAGGTCATTCGGCGAATTATTGTTTCCTATAAGAAATTTTTTATTTCCTTTAGTACTCTTCCAGCGTGTATATACTTGCCTAGATTCACTCAAGAAGATTGGTTATGATCCCTTAGGGTTGACTCAAGATCCCTAGGCTCTAAATCAATTATTATGGAATACTAAAGGCTGCTTAGGACTTACCTCTTTACCCATGCAAAACATTTCAGCGATTTGGGCTAATGGACATATTTATGAAATGGATAATACAATGATGATTGCCACATCCAATGAATTATGTTAATGGATATAAAGTCTTTGAAATGTAAGGGTTAACATTTATTTCAAGATATTTACTTGATGCAATTAAAATAGTTTTATTTCCTTGTATTTTGTTTCTTGAAATAGCTTAAGGTTTCCATTTCGATCATTTCATTTTTTGTAATTAGTTTAGGATTTGATTTCATTACATGCACTCCATTATTTCATGATAGCGAAGGAAGGAAACATTGTATGCTACACATATAGTGTCGATATCTATTAATTTTGTATGAACCCCAGGTTGATAATAAAAGTTGGTAGCCTTGGGAGTTGCAACATTCTTGTTGCAATACCAAGGCTCATCAAAGTCCACCGTCATACCTTTCATGAAGGCAACCTTTTTCTTGTCTATGACCAAGATCATGATGTCTTGGGGCATGGGAAGTTTTAACCTTTATGGATCTATCATTACATCATTCATAAGTTTTTGGAAATATGGGCATACATTTTAGAGGGTCCAGAAGGAGAAATTATTCCTAACCCTCGTAATGCACTCTGCCTAAAGAAATTTTACCCAAACATTTCCCATTGAAATGCATGTCCTTTTTTATTTTTTGCATTTAAGTAGCTTGCATCCCCCATCATCTCATTTTTTTTCTTCTTGCGCCGTTCATATGGATCCATCATCCACCCCACATATCGTTTATGCCGATCATGCGAGTCACTTTTTCAGGAATATAGCCTTGGCAACTTGGGCTATTTTCACCCCTTTGCATTCATTAATCCACTCCAACAACGTTTTCTTTGGCTCTGCCACCAATAACTAGGCCGAATATGGTGATAATCTAGGTGATATTGGTGGCCACCAACCTATTTCACTTGGAACCCCACCATTATTTCTTTCAGTTTTTCAGTTTCCTTAATTGTAGCACAATTTACTATTTTGGCAGTTTTTCGAGTCCTGAACTTTTAGAGCCGTTTGAGGCCCTAAACGACATTTTTTTTGTAAAATGAGAAAATGTGAGTCTTTCAATAGTGTTTGCAGTCAAAATTTTTACTCCTTTGATATATATTTCTAACAAGGTATCATGGGCGTCAAACAAATATTGTATGCCAAAGTTACGACCCCAAAAAGTTGATGCACAAACGCACCCCAAAGGGGCCCACATTTTTGGCATTCATCTTCTAGGGTTAGGTTTTTGGATGTTTAGGGTTTTTCATTGTTTCTCAACAATAAATAGGCCTTCGAGCCTCATTGTAACATAGTTTTGAGGCATGTATCCACCAAATCTCTTCTTAGAGATAAGCTACCATTGCCCGAGCTAATTTATTTCGATTATGTATGTAAGCATATTTCAGTTCTTTGATATTAATGAAATGAAGTTTTATTTCTACTGCATCTTAGTGTTTTTGTTTGTATCTATGTTATGTTGAATTCTCGTATAAGTCTGGATCAATGGTATTAGAGCAGTATGCTCTTTCTCTATTTTTCTTTGCATGTCCTTAATGAGGTCAGGGTATAAGTAGTTAGGCTCAAACTGGTTCAAACTTTGCAAGACCAACCTCATAAACTATGACATCCTCCCATGGTGGAAGAAAATAAATATGAAGGAAAATGAGATCCTTTCAAAATATTGCTTGAGAAAACCCTCGAGTGAAACCCAGATCCTTCGGTGGATACCCATAGGCGCACATCTTCATCCAACAGCCACTCTGGAGGCACCACTCCTTTTAAGGTACAAGTCAATTTTGACATTCCCATATTTGAAGTCCAAATATATGCAAACGCCATGGATAGATGGTTAAATATGTCAGAGGATATTTTTTAGTTCATGATTTTTCCAATTAGGAAAATATTACTTTCTCACTCCTCAAAGTCACCCTCCATGTCAAGGAATGGTGCGAAACCTACTGTGAATAGAAGGATGAGAGAGAACCTTCACTATTTCTAGTCACACCCATTTGGAATTATTTTAGAGATTCCATCAAGGAATAATATTACCCTATCGAGAGCTATGAAGATAAATACATAAAGTGGACCACGCTACGGTAGGGAAGGAACCAAGACGTGCCAAATTTCACAAAATTTTTTCATACCCTTAACACGATGTTGGGTATCAAGGATTCTGAGTAGCATTTGGTACTCAAGTACTAGGGTTGTATACACAATTAAATCTAGAACGAGATGGATTTCCTAGACATTTCCTTGCTTGGTGCTTCCTATAAATTCAATGTTAAGATTGAACATAAATTTAAATAGAAGAATCAAGAATTTGTATCTACCAATTTGAAGTAAGGGAAAGGCACCCCCAAACCGCAAAACAAAGGACAAAGCCAAGGTGGGGCGACCTAGGAATGAAGAATGACACAGGGAAATGGTGTGAGTTCCATAAGAACCCCACTCATAACACAAGTGAGTGTTGAGCCAAGCAGTCATTATTGGCTGAGGTGAAAAATTCTGACTCAGAGCATGTTCCGACTCTGAGTCAGAACCTGACAATGGGAATGAAAAAGGGAAGCATATTATTGATGCAGAGCCTAGTTCAACCATTGCCACCACCAAGATATAGAATATTGAGCCCGAATATCTAGAGGAGGGGGAGCAACTCTTCTAATCAGAGATGTGGGTGAAGGGTTCTCTGTTGCAGTTCATTATTGATAGCTGAAGCCAAAATAACGTCATATAAATAGAGGCCATGAGGCGGTTGGGCCTACCGACCACACCACACCCACATTCATACATCATCGGGTGGCTTCAACAAGGAAGATATCTCTGCGTCAGCCAAAAATGTCGCCTTCCCTATGTTGTGGGGGAAAGTATCCAACTCGGAATGACCCTAACCCACTCTAAGGGTGACAGTTCCTTAGCAACAGCTGAAAGCAAAGCTATCTAAAGTTTCTTCTTTATGACATGCAAGAGATAAAAGGGAGAGATCCACTTACCGATGCCTTGCGCAAATGGTCGATCCAATCTCCTTTGTTTGCCGCTTGCTCCCAGCTCCAAGTCTTTTCACGGGCCCAGCTACACGAGATCCTGCAAATAAGACAAGAAAAGGAAACTACAAGAAGCATGCATTCATAATCGATTCAAGGATTAGCATAAATCAAAGACGCAAGTAAGACAATACACCATTGAAACACATGCGAATAGAAGAACCTCAAATGCTTTATTAATATATGGAAGTAAGGTTCAGGCGGTGATACAACCATGAGAGGTCCAATCCAGCATCACCTTCCCGACGGAGAGAAATCTCTTCTTCACCTCCCTCAAGCAATCACCCAATGCTCACAACTGTAAACCAACAGCAATTCTTCGCGCTAAATTCCGCCCTTAAGATCCCATGGGATGAGATCCTTATATAGAGTTTTGGAGTGAAGATAAGTCAGCTTGATGTGTGACTTGTTGTCCTCTTCAACTCCAGTTGTTCTTCAGTTCTTCACTTGGAGTTTTTGTCTTCCACTTGGAGTTTTAGAAGCTCTTAACTCATCATTAGGCGAATCTTTTGATCAAGTGTCTTTTTGGAAGCTTCCTGGGCACTGGCACATTGAGAAAAAGATTCCTCCACATGTCAAAGTACGCCCAGCGCAGGTAGCCTTTGTTGCACTTGCAATGCAGCGCAGGTACACCATAGAGCTCTTGACATTCAGCGCAGATGCTTAGTGGAGCAGCTGCTTTGATCCAAAATTGACCTGTTTTTGAGTGTTTTTCAGTGGAGAACTGATTTGCAGTGTTGTGGTTTGCTGACCTTGTTCCTCTAAGGGTAAGAACAACATGTTTAGGGACTTTGGATCCCTTAGATTATTGACATTTCATGCTCTATGCTGTAAGGCACAAAAATGTCTATAACAGTTGCCCCCTAAAGTATGAGGTCGTTTATCGGGTGAAATGCTTTATTAGGAGGATCCGAAGTTCATTCAATCGTCGGGAGGTGACCTGTAACAAAATACAATACAATACATTATCTTTTCATACTTTCTTTTCATGATCTAGCTGATGCGGGCATTTCCCATGCTCATCTTTATAAATACATTTGCCGTACATAAACAGACGATCGTCTGATAATAGACTGATAATTCTCTGCTTTTAATTATCATCCTTTTAGTAGGATGATCATCTGCTGCACATGTCTATGTTTTTATCTCCTGAATATATATCGCAGCCCGGATGGATGAAACTAGATCCGGGGTCTTCAAACTTGTCCGATCTTCACTCTGGTACAAGTCGATCCATGTGAGAATTTCCTGAAGTCGAACATGGAAAGACATCGCTTGATTACCAGTCAATAATGTAAACTGTTAACAAGCGCGAGAGGAATCACCGATAATGATGATGACCCTCAAGGTACTGCAGCACAATTCACGTGGTGTGAATATAGGATCTGACGTCGAACACCACGCAAAGTCCCCTGGTCGAAGGTCATTAATGTATACCTATCGCCGGGAGTGAGAAACTTGCCATTGAGGCATGCAAGCTTCAAAGTACTGAGGGGGTGTTCCTAGACCAACTTCTTGGATAATGAGCTGATGTCGACAAGAAGTGATCCGTCAAAGGAGGGCCTTAATGAATCCCACATCAGTGACACGGAACGGAGCTAGTGATGATGGTGAAAACGATCTGTGAAATATGATCCAGGGTGGCGGTCATGGAAGGATGGAAGATGATGTATGGTAGTGGATGGGACCCGGTTGACACTTTCTGAATGACATCTCTTGAACATATAACGACACTGATGTGATGGATCGGTAGCATTACCCCATGTATGGATGGTATGGCGAGACCATGGTGAAGGGACCGGTGAATGATAATAACCCAACCCGATATTTACGGAGGAAAAAGTGTCATGTTCAAGAGCGACTTGCTACCATTAAGCTTTGAGGTTCTTCCCAATTTTTCCCCAGTCATTTCTGACCAGTACCTCTTTATTTTTGTCAAGCTTGAGGAGGATAACATATGCTTGTTCTATAACCTGCCCTTCGGGCAAGCCCATCGCTATGTTTTAACGAGCCTAGCGATAGGGAAACTCGTTCTTGTCTAAAGACAAGTTTGTCGCTATCTAATATTTTTAACGAGCCCAGCGACAAAGACAACTCGGTCCTTTTCATTTTTAGAGAGTCTGAAAAGTGTACATAAAGTAGACTCCAGGGGTCCTTTTTCGTCATCTAATCCCTTAAGTCCGAAAAAGTATAAAACAATACAGAAGGGATGAATATTCGATATCTTTATCGAGCCGAACTAGACAAGCGCTCGATCTTTTTGTGCAATAATCCCTCAGGTCCAAAAAGATTAAAATCTAGAGGAGGGATAGCTCTTCCGGTCCTTTTAACGAGCTGGAAAGCCAAAACTCGGCAAACTTTTCATATTTTACGAGTCAGTGAAAAGAGCTCAAAGAAGACTCGTATTTTGAGGAACGAGTGATAAACAGGGATAGCAGCAGATTCCAGGTACAGGTTGGAATTTTCCAATCACGGCAGTATTACAAGGATGGCTAGGTGGGATCACTCTTCGCAGCTGTTCCTCAAAATAGGTAAACAATCAAGTGGATGTGAATGATCGGCCAAATGAAAAGTGGAGGTGACGGTGCACAAACACGACCAAGGCTTTTATGGCTGATGAATTTACGGTCTCAAATGGTTATTTACCGGTTCATTTTTTCTGGATGAGCTTGAACTCTGGGGGAAGCCTGCTCACTAGCTTATGTTTATTTTTTAACGAGCATGAATTTCCGCATTAAAACTGCTCGGACCTTGCGTTTATTTTTTTTAACGAGCATGAACTTTGCCAAAACTGCTCGTTTGATAAGGTCAAATTCATATTTTACCATGACTAGTTTTTCTTTTCCAGAGATAGTACTGTTTCATCAATTGCTGCAACAAACTTGTTAGAAACGGATAACATGAAGTAAAAATACTAATATTTCACTTTGAACTACGTAAAAAGCAATTTAAAAGATGTTTTTACCTCTCATTTTACCATTTCATGTGCATTTGGTTTGTTGGAGCTTTGGAGGTGCCTCTTCCTCTCGATTCTTCATCAGCTGATTTCGGGAGATTCCGTGGACGATTTTCAGCACCGTTTCCACCAGGTAGGAGCTAAACCCTAGCTCTATCTTTTCATGGTCTTATTTCTCAGTTTTATGCCTGTTTTCCTGCCCCCATGAGCCCCTGGGGTTTCTCTAGGGCGCTCTGCCATCAGCGCAGGTGCCCTATATCGAAACCTGCGTTGGGGTTTTCATTTTCAAAGGAAGTTTGCCTCCCAACGCAGGTGAGACCCTTCCCTACCTGCGTTGGGCGCAGAAAACATCTTGGTTGCACAATTTTTATGAGATTTTTGCCATTTTCTTTACTCAGTCAGGGATCTTACTCCTCCTCTTGTTGGTTTTGCAGAGTTTATTGGAGCAGAATGACTCTTACGTGGCGAGAACGAGAGCATGAAGAGGAGGACATGATTGCCCTCCATGATCCTGTTACCGTGAGCGCGTTGCGGAACTGTGGCTTGCTAAAATTCTTCCGCATATCTAGCATGATGGCACA
This sequence comes from Pinus tabuliformis, assembly GCA_031772625.1. Lineage (NCBI taxonomy): Eukaryota > Viridiplantae > Streptophyta > Pinopsida > Pinales > Pinaceae > Pinus > Pinus tabuliformis. The sequence continues at coordinate 3,001,535 of CM062813.1, forward strand.
GATACGTTTACTGCAGTACCTGCTTGATGCTTGGGATCCTGTTAACCAAGTGTTCCAGATTAGGGGCAAGTCCATCCCTTTGACCATAGTGGACATTTACTTCTTGACTGGGTTGTCAAGGCAGGGTGCCCCCATTTCCTTGTCCGGTTCGGCCCGAGGGAGTGATTCCGTGAAAGATTATATCCGTCAGTATTGCAGGGAGGGATCCCAGCCGAGCAGAGACGGCAAGATTTCTATCTGTGATGTTACTGACAGGTCTCTCAGGTCTATTCTGTACACGATTTGTAGGATGGCCGGTAGTGCATCCCCTCATGTTGCCAACAGGTCATATGTGCAGCACGCCCTGGAGTGTCTTCAGCCGAAAGTTTTTAACTGGTGTGATGCAGTACTGGTTCAGATGAAAAACCAGTTGACCAAAGTAAAGGACAGGAGACTGAAGAATTTTGGCTTTGGTTCAGTTTTGACTGCCTTCGCTTTGGAGAAGATACCCCTGATGCAACCTCAGTACATTGTCCTCGACTTGCCATCTCCTACTGAGCCACGCATGCAGAGGTGGGTTGACCACATGGCTAGACATGCAGGTCAATCTCGGATTACTTTTACTGATGCCTTCTTTAGGTGGTTCGAGCGGCAGGATAAGGCTTTTTCCAAGTATCCATATTTTGGCATGGATTTCCGAGGTGATCCGGATTTGGTACTACTGGATGGCGAGCAGTGGGGTGATCTTGGTAAATATTTTGACCTTATCATTGTTTACTGTTTTTTATTTATAATGTCCTTGTGCTTTATTCTATCAAGACTCTAATCAAACTCATGTGTGCATGCAGATGTGGGCCCCGTCCGTCCAGCAGTTCGTCCGGGAGTTCCGGCCGCTGCCCCAGCAGGGGAGGCTCCAGGGAGGGCTATTCTCCGTGACCTTGACTTGGCCGAGACTCTTGCTGCTGTGCAGGAATAGGTCGAGGGTCTTACCTTTGGGATTCCGGATGTACGGATTGATGAGTTGCCTCTGCGATTGCAGCGACATACTGCTGGTGTTCCTAGACGATGGTCTCGTCTCCTGCGCATGATCGCACAGGCCGTGGCATGTTATCATGAGCATCACTAGGCTAGGGTGCCCCCCAGCCATTTTTGAGTTTTGGGGTCGTATGACCGATTTTGCCTTGGTTACAGAACATTATATGTAAACCGTAAACAGTTATATATATTTTTGATTTTCGGGGTTTATCTCAGTTTTTATGTGATCCATGTATGAAACATCGATGATGCTTCTCTTTTTATCAAATTTGCAAATGTCTATCTAACACATAATTTGCTAATGAGTCGGTTAATGTGTTTAAGTTTCTGGAAATGTGTTGATATTGGATAAAATCAAACTGTCTTTCCAAGATTTTAACTCTTAGGAACTTGCGATAAATAGCTGGATTTCGGACAGAGTAGGTACCTTTGAGCTGTAGTACCACGAGCTGTGAGTCTAGCCTGACGACTAGCCGGCGTATGCCATGGGTGATGGCATCAGAGAGGAGCTCTATCAACGCGCTATACTCAGCGATATTATTTGTTGATTGACCAATACATACACCCCTGAAACTCATTAACTCGCCGCTTGGGTTAAAAATGGCCCATGCTGCTGAGGATAGGTTCCTCGAACTACGACTCGCTCCGTCAGCATATCCAACCCATGGTTCCAATGGATTTGACATCTGCAATAAGTGTAAAAAGCGGATTACTTAAACCGGAACAAACGCTTTAGCGAAAACAAAAATGTAACAAAAGCATACAGGCTACTATTAGGCATAGTAACGCTTAAGGTACAACCCGTTGCGGGGTTGCGCCAGTGGAATTCCGTCATAATCTACCAACTCGTAGGCACCTTTTGCTAACACACTTTTAACAATATAAGGGCCCATCCATAAGGACTTGAATTTCCCAGCTCCCAATTTATCGGATTCTTGGTCATAAAGCAAGACCAAATCACCTTCCGAGAAGACACGGGGTTTGACATTTTTGTCGAACTGCGCTTTGACTCGCTTCTTATGGGATTCGTTGGCCAAGGCGGCATTACGACGAGTTTCATCCAACTGGATTAACTCCAAGAAACGAGCTTCTTCTTCTGAGGTTCCGGGGAGGAGATCAATTGCGAGTTTAAGGGACGAAATTTCACACTGGATTGGTAGGATCGCTTCCAGGCCATACACCAGTTGAAACGGTGTGAACCTAGTGGCATTCCTTACCGATGTTCGGTAGGCCCACAAAGCCGAGCACAGGATCAAATGCCATCTTCTTTTGTGAACCCCCACCATCCTTTGCAGCATGCGCTTCAGGACTTTGTTGATCGCTTCAACTTGTCCGTTAGCTTGTGGATAGTACGGAGTAGAGCTGTCGTGAGACAATCCTAGTTTGGCAGTTAATTCAACCATCATGTGATTGCGGAAATGCGATCCATGATCTGTTACTATGGCCTGTGGCACGCCGAATCTAGCGACCACATGATTAAAAAGAATAGGGCTGTTGTTTCACCAGTGTTATCCAATGTAGGCATCGCCTCGGCCCATTTGGTAAAATAGTCAACTGCGACTATAATATACCCATGCCCCCCGGTCGAGGTGGGGTTACATTGCATGAAATCGACGGCCCACTTGGCGAAAGGCCCCACAACTATTATTGGCTGTAGAGGAGCGGGGGGTCTTCTGGTTTTGCTATCAAAAATCTGACATGCATGGCAACTTCTAACTGCGGTTATGCAATCTTTGAACATGGTTGGCCAGAAGTATCCTGCTCTTAAGATTCTTTGTGTTGTAGCATATCCAGATTGATGCCCCCCACAGGTGCCTGAATGACATTCATTCAGGGCTTTTTCGGCTTCCTCATGGGTTAGACACCTTCTCAGGACCGTATCGACACCACGACGGTAAAGCGTATCACCGACGATCATGTAGTCTTTTGCTTGGTATCGAATGCGTTTTTGTTCTGAGTGAGAGGTGTCTGGCCGAAACTTTTGGGTTTGGAGATAAACTATTATATCTCCATACCACTCATCACTTGCTGATATCAGAAACAAACTTTCGTCCACGATTGATTCTTTGGACGTTTCATCGTTGAACGATGATGGGAGATCACATAATAATTCTGCGAAAACTAAAGCTTTCTTTGATTTGGATTTCACAAATTCCAGATCAAACTCTTGAAGGATAGCTATCCACTTTGAATATTTTCCCCCAAGCAACTGTCGCGACAGTATATAAGTCATGGGGTTGCAATCTGACAATACAGTGGTCTTCCTAAAGAGGACGTAATGCCGAAATCTTTGTATCGCTTGAACAACTGCCAATGCTAGCTTTTCAACATGAGAATATCTACTTTCCGTATCATTTAAGTTTTTACTTAAATAATATATAGGGTGTTCAATTCCATCGACTTCTTGAACTAAAACCATTGCAATGGTCGTATCTGCTGCAGCCAGATACAGGTTAAAATCCCTTAGATAGTCTGGGGCGTACATTAATGATGCTTTGACTAGCGCTTCTTTCAAAGCATCAAAGGAAGCTTGTGCGACCTGGTCCCAGACGAAAGGTACATCCTTTTTCAGGAGACGGGTATAACCTTTAGCAAGTTCTGCGTAATTCGGAATGAACCTCCTCAGAAAGTTTGCTTTCCCTTGGAGTTTCTGAATCTGAAGCAAGTTCGAAGGTGGAGGCAAATTGATGATTGCCTGCACCTTGCAAGGGTCGAGACGAATCCCATCCTTGGAGACTATAAAGCCAAGTAAACGACTAGAACCGACGCAAAACACACATTTGTGCGGATTGAGTCTTATCTTGTAGTGTCGGCAACGTAGAAATATTGCTCTTAAATGATGCGGATGATCAGTCTGCTTTTGTGAATGAGCCGGAAGATCGTCGAGATAAGGTTGAACGATGTTCTTGATGTCATGGAAAGCATAATTCATTGCTCTCTAAAACGTCGCCCCTGTGTTCTTTAAACCAAAGGGTAATTTTCGATAAGCGAAGGTGCCCCACGGACAAATAAATGCAGTCTTTGACTGGTCCTGTGGGCGGATATTAATTTGATTATACCCGGAAAATCCGTCCATAAACGAAAAGATTTCACATCCGGCGCATTCATCAATTTTCTGGTCGATGAAGGGTGTAGGGTAGTTGTCCTTTGGACAAGCTTGATTTACATCCCTATAATTGACGCACACTCGTATTGTTTCTTGTTTCTTCATAACAGGGACAATATTCGACACCCAATCGGTTAGAGGAACCGGGTAGATCAAACCAGCATGGAGGAGTTTTTCAACTTCTGCCTTAATAGCAGCGACTTTCTTGGGGTGCACCTGCCGAAGCCGTTGTCTCACTGGTTTGACATCATGATACATCTTAATTGCATGTTCAACGATACTCGAGTCAATGCCTGGCATTTCATCATATGACCAAGCAAAGACATCTCTAAATTCGCGGAAAAGAGCTTTATATATTTCTTGTTCTGAAGGGGAACAACCTTTGCCAACATAAATATTCTCTACAATGTCTGTTTTGGTCGAGATATTTATGGCTATAGTCTCTTCTATATTGGATAGGTTTCTCTCGGAATCCACCGTATCTACAGTATTTGTTAGGAATTCAAATACTGAAGGGTGATACAGGTTGCCTTGAGTATCTTCCTGAGGAAGGGAACGATGGTGGTTATCATCCCATGGTGCCCCCTCAATCAACATTGACTGCAGGATTCCTTCGTCACTTGCATGCACTCGTGACCAAGGATCCAAAGGGGTACCACATTCTCCTGACCTATCTACCCAAACGCTTGACGAGCATTGATTTGGGCTCGCCTCCCATGCCTGAAACATTGATTGCTACAATATTTCGATTGGGCTCGGGTTCAACACCATTGCCCGATCCATGACGACTTTATCTTTTGCGACTTTCGTGGAAGATATCATGTTGCAGGTAGCCACCAACGGTACATTTCCTATGTACATATGATTTGGTAATGAGAAAGTCCCCATCATCGTGGGGTCTTTCAACAAGCCTACTCCTATATCTTGAATTGAATGGTCGCTTTCATGGATCATGGGAATGCTTCCCGTAACTTGCGAACCATTAAGGAGGAAATTCTGTTGGTCGACGACCGTAATCCCTCCTTCAAACGGGAATGTGATCTTCCTAAAATAAGTCGACACTACAGCTGCCATGGCATAGATCCATGGTCTTCCCAGTAGGATGTTGTAATCCAGATTTCCATCTATGACTTCAACATCAATCTCTACTGTTTTTCCACCTAGTTCAACTTTCAAGTTACTTAGGATACCGTAAGGGGTATATGTCCTACCGTCGAAAGCCTTTAGTGTTGTCGAAGATTTCGACAAGGTTGGTGACCCTAGCGTTTTCCAGCAGCTCATTGACATAATACATGTCGATGCCCCCTCGTCAATAATTGTTCTGTGAACAGTTTTGTTGAGGGCCTTCACTTGAATAAGGAAAGCTAGTTGAGCTGGTAACTGAGGGTCATACCCTTTGTGATCAAAGGACACAAGATTGGAATCCTTAGGATCAACCCCCCCTATTGCCGATAACAATGCCTGCCTTTGGGATGGACAATTTTGTAGTACTTCTAGAGTCGACATAGCGGATGGCGATTGAGCCAAATCTTCTACTATGTTATAATGCTGCGCCGCTCTGGCACGAGGATTAAACGTCGACTTGTGTACTACACCCTTAGGTGGTTTTATCGTTAATTCTGGCATTATGGGTGGGACAACTTCTGTCGAAGTTGTTGTCGAACTACTAGGTTGATCTTTACCTTTTTCGTTTGACAGTTGCGGATTCCCATAATCTTTGTTCCTTGTCGAAATCAAAGCATCATTTTGTTGCTTAGAGATCGACAACATCAGCACTTGCGACGGGGAAGCATTTCCACTATCAACCATATTTTGACCTGGATTGGGAAATGGATCAGTCAACACAGCTGGGTTCTTTGGACTTTTAAAGAATCTCTTGAGCTCAGCTTTGTATGGACAATCTTGTGTCCAATGATCCTCGTCACATATAAAACATGGACCAGGTGGCTTCCCTTTCTGTTTCCCTTTCCTAGGAGAGCTTGAAGAAGCTTTTTCAGGTGACGGATCATCCTGTTGCTTCTTCTTCCCTTTGTTTTGCTTCTTCTTGCTTCCTGGTTGATTGGTTTCTTTGCCTTTATCTGCTGATATGGCATTTACTTCCGAAGCAAGAATCTCTTCATGGGCATTTCGATCTGAAGTCTTACGGGCTTTCTGAGGTGAAGCCTTTCTCGACTTCGCGCTTGCAGTGCCAATCACGCCATCTCCGGCATGAGAGTCAATATTCGATTTAGGAGGGGGAGGAATTGAAAATTCAGGTCTAGGGGCATCAGGTATTTTGTCATAGAGCGTGCCAAACTGAGTATATACCAAGTCTAAATATTGAGCACGAGCGATGACTTGCTCCTCTGTTACGACTCCCCCCTTGGCCACATCCTCCGTTATAGCTGGAAGTAATGACTTTATAAACCGTTCAGCTAGTAGCTGATCAGGAACGTATGTTTTCACCATCCTACGACGGCGACGCCACTCATGTATATGATCAAATATGTGAGTAGCTGTCGTCTGTTTGAAGTTGGTCAGTATCTCGGTTCCTGTTTCATACCTGATAGGTAATTGAAAATGGGTTAAGAAAGTCGTGGCTAAGGAGCTGAAATTGTCGAAAGAGGCTCTTGGCAACTCTATATACCATTTGGCCACCGGACCTGTCAATGTCCTCTGGAAGAGGCGAAGTCTTATCGAATCATCGTTCAGAGTGTTCGATGAACACCATAGATGAAAGGTCATGACGTGATTCGACGGGTCTTCGCCTGGATTTCCATTGAATTTAGGAATGTCGCAGGGAAGTTTGTGAGGAATCGCTGGCCACCAAGGGGCATAAGCAATCGGATCGTTTGTCAACCGATGTAAATCGGGTAACTCCAAAGTTGCCACGAATGGCAGCTGTTGACTCAGGTTAGGTGAAGCGTACCCAGGATACGATGGAATCGCCTGAGCAGTTGGTCTTTGCATACCAGCATAATGTAATTGATGCTGATATGATTGATACGGTTGATGGACTACTCCACCATAGAGTGGTTGGTTTTGACCGTATTGTAGGTACTGTTGTCCATTGTTCGCAAAAATTTGCTGCTCGGTACCTTGGTACACTTGCTGGAACTGCGGTTGTTGATACTGCACCAACCATGGTTGTGATACCATTGGTTGTTGTGCGATGCTTACCACTGGGCCAAGATGAGGGGTAAGGGTACCCGTTTGTGCTTGTGTCACCCCGCCAGTCGGCGATTGTGGTTGGGTTGCAGGGTCAAAGGGTTGTTGCATTACAACCTGAGAAAACTGAGGTTGACATGCAACAGGTATCGTTTGAACTTGCGACATAGTCACAATTGCTGGTGTCGTCGGGATGTTCGTCATAGGCATCTGTTGTTGCATAGAATACACAACTCTTGGTTGCTGGGGTAGCATAGGTATCCAACCACTTGTAGTTATTCCAGTATAACCTGAGTATGGTTGTGAGCTCCCGTATGGGTAACCTCCCGGAGGGGGTAATGAAAAAGCATATTGCCCCCCATACGGTGGTGGTCCGGAACCGAGAGGATTTATTACACCTCGAGGACCGGATTGCCCAAACTGATTTCCGAAAGGATCAATCTGTTGAGTTCCAACATAGGAGTTACCGGGTATTATCCCGGGAGAACAAACAGGAACAGACCATACAGTCGTCATGGCCCCCGAAGGGACCCCCCCCAGCTGTTGAGAGTTAGGGACAGATGGTATGCCGGCGAACATTGTCGGAATGACTGCAGGGAGTTCTGTCGTCGCTGTGTCATTTGGCACAGTTCTAGATGTTGACGGTTGTTCAGACATTTTGAGTCTATCCAATAGATTGCCTAGCGATTCTTCAGGAACTTCTCTGGGTGATAGGCTAGCTTCTGATGCAGTAGGAAGTAGAGTGATCCCTGCTCCAAAATGTGTTGGAGTAGTTGCTTGCGGATCTTCTACAATTTCCTCTATTGCGATCAGACCGGGTGGAAGAGGAAAACCGTCAGGTCCGTAGAATATTTCTGGTGCCGAAGAAGGGGTTGTTTCGACAGCGACAATTGTTTGAGGAGCAAGACCCTTTGAACCGATCACTGATGGAACTGATTCAGTAACACAAGTATTTTCTCTCAGACCAGGATCAGTGTTACTGTCCTTCTGGGGCTGTTGAACTTCTTCAATAAGGGCAGGGTTTCCAGAAATGTTTGGAGTAACCGGAACCTCAGATGTCGTTGGAACACTTGTTCTAACTTTGACAGGAGATTTGGAACCAGTTGAACGAGGTCGCTTTGCCCGGGTTGTTTTCGATTCCGGGGACAAAGACGTTTGTCTCGTGTTCCTCCGCGAACGACGGTTCATCGATTGACTTTCTTCCACGATTGCGGATTACTTGATCAACCAACAATGCACAGGGTAAAATGTGTTTTCGAAATGAATTAATTTTAGACGCTTTTTAAGACACAACTTGCTTTTTCACTTTTTAAGAGTCGAGAAAAAGCTAAAGATGACTCTAGTCTCCTTCGATGTATTAATGAGCCCGAAGTGACAAATGCTCGGATGGACTTTTTCAGTTATAGAGTTTGAAAAAGGCCAAAAGAAACTACTCTGGAGTTCTAGGCAGAGGGTGTGCCAAACCTTTCGCGAAACCACAGAATATGTTTTACGGTACGAGTGGTCGATCTTCGTGAATGCTGTGTTCACTGCGTCGCGATCAGTAGGGCGGCCGACACGGCTTCCTATGGATAAAGGCTTTGTTCCTATAGGGGTCCCCCAATATACGCGACAGTACGCGGGGGCACAAATCCGTATTAGTGCTATCGTCCCTCAGGAGGAATCACCCACCTTCGTAGAGATCGACAGTCACTATGTTTAACGACGCCGGTTCACGTCTCTACCTAGACCTCTACTGTGTTTCGTTATGTTTCAAAGCGTTGTTAGATAAATTCAGTTCTTTTTAGGTTGATCTTGCTTAGCAGTTTGCCTTTATGGATCACCACGTGATGTATGATACAACTCCTAAATGCAGTCTAAGAATGATAAGCAAGCTTTTTCAATTCTTTCAACTTATGAAAACCTTAACTACTGAAGGAAAAGAAAGACATCATCTTTTCAAACAGATCATAGAGCACACACTGATGCACTTTTCTTAAATCGACATGCAAACTGTCAAAATGCACATGCACAATGCAAGTATTTCTTTTCTTCTTCCTTAATGTTGGTGTATTACAAAAAGAAAGCTGTTGTATAATTTCGAATTCGATTTCAAGCGAAAGCAAACAAGTTTTTGTCCAATAATCAAAAGAACACCTTAAGATTCACTCGTTTCAACACAAGAAATACTGAAATTCGAACCATATAACGAAAGAAAATGCTCAAGCAGCTATGAACAGCAATAAACTAGCTCTTAGAATCACAACGACACTTTCTCATAGGTCTAGATCCAAGAGGTCATAGAAAGACTAGTTCACTTTCGCTATGGGAAACTGTGAATGAAAGCAAGAAATACAATAAGAACAATCACGGTTTCTTCATACAACTGAGGCGGAATGAAGGCAAAGAAAGGTAGTTTCAGCTGGGTATACAGGTTGACAACAGGCTGCAAAAACAATACTGAAAACTGGGCAACAGACAGTGGGGAATCCCAGCTGCACAAGGCCAAACTGGATCAGTGCAGGTGCTGCATTGTCAATCTGAGATGCAGCGCAGGTAGCCCCTTCGGGACCTGCGTTGCAGTGCAGGTAGCCTTTGTTACAGCTGCACTGAAGAGACAACTCTCGTCTCTCTCAGATTCCGGGTCACAGTTTGCTCAAAAATCAATGGTTTTTGGCCAAATCAGAGGCTATCAGTCAAGTATACACTAGAGGATGATTAAAGGAAGATGAACACTATCACAAAGAGCTAAAAAGAGTCCTTGTGGATCAGCTCTTCAAATCATAAACATGCCCAGCACTGGGCTAGAGTAGCTGCCCTCTACTTTGCATTCGAAGGACTCGAATGCAGTTCGATTCGGTACTCCTTTGTTTAAGAAATGAATAGCAAGAAACACAAGCTACCAACAAGACACGATCCCCAGCGGAGTCGCCAGTCTGTTGTGGGGGAAAGTATCCAACTCGGAATGACCCTAACCCACTCTAAGGGTGACAGTTCCTTAGCAACAGCTGAAAGCAAAGCTATCTAAAGTTTCTTCTTTATGACATGCAAGAGATAAAAGGGAGAGATCCACTTACCGATGTCTTGCGCAAATGGTCGATCCAATCTCCTTTGTTTGCCGCTTGCTCCCAGCTCCAAGTCTTTTCACGGGCCCAGCTACACGAGATCCTGCAAATAAGACAAGAAAAGGAAACTACAAGAAGCATGCATTCATAATCGATTCAAGGATTAGCATAAATCAAAGACGCAAGTAAGACAATACACCATTGAAACACATGCGAATAGAAGAACCTCAAATGCTTTATTAATATATGGAAGTAAGGTTCAGGCGGTGATACAACCATGAGAGGTCCAATCCAGCATCACCTTCTCGACGGAGAGAAATCTCTTCTTCACCTCCCTCAAGCAATCACCCAATGCTCACAACTGTAAACCAACAGCAATTCATCGCGCTAAATTCCGCCCTTAAGATCCCATGGGATGAGATCCTTATATAGAGTTTTGGAGTGAAGATAAGTCAACTTGATGTGTGACTTGTTGTCCTCTTCAACTCCAGTTGTTCTTCAGTTCTTCACTTGGAGTTTCTGTCTTCCACTTGGAGTTTTAGAAGCTCTTAACTCATCATTAGGCGAATCTTTTGATCAAGTGTCTTTTTGGAAGCTTCCTGGGCACTGGCACATTGAGAAAAAGATTCCTCCACATGTCAAAGTACGCCCAGCGCAGGTAGCCTTTGTTGCACTTGCAATGCAGCGCAGGTACACCATAGAGTTCTTGACATTCAGCGCAGATGCTTAGTGGAGCAGCTGCTTTGATCCAAAATTGACCTGTTTTTGAGTGTTTTTCAGTGGAGAACTGGTTTGCAGTGCTGTGGTTTGCTGACCTTGTTCCTCTAAGGGTAAGAACAACATGTTTAGGGACTTTGGATCCCTTAGATTATTGACATTTCATGCTCTATGCTGTAAGGCACAAAAATGTCTATAACACCCTACAACATCAAGCCCTCCACAAATGAGGTACTCTGTGATGTTGCTCCTCTTGAATTTTGTGACATAATATTAGGCCAACCATACTTGTGGAAGTGTCATGTTGCGTATGATTCTAGGCCTCACACTATTATTATTTCTTTATGTAATAAGTTGTACATGATACCAGAGGTAGCACCGCCTACCACCATCTCTTTGATCTCTGCGAAGTGTTATCACTCCGTAATTTCTCTAGGCCAAGGGGAGAAACCCAGAGGTAACCAGAAAACCACTTTGAAAGTTGGGACCTAGCCCTTCCAACTTTAGAGAGGGATCTCTCAATATGATTTGGATTTTTGTTCAAGATATTAGGCTAGTTATGAAAGTGTGAGGTGGGATTTTTCAAAGATTTGGTTGAAATTTTCAAAGAAAGTCCATTGGGCATGGAGTCATGAAACTTTTAGGAAATCAATCACAAAATAACATAGCAACTGTAACAGGGCAGGATAGGCAATCTTTTGGATCTTATAGAGTGTATGTGGATTGAAAGATGAATATGACTAAGACTCAATTAAATATAGAGCATACTGAGATGAATTCTATATTCAACATCATAAATAAAACATTGATATTGTCTACAAGCCAAAGTAGAGTACAATTAAGTAAATTCAACCGTTAATCTTCTTGAATCAATAAAGGGAGACAACATATGGAAAATTAAGAGAAAAAACAATTTCACAAGAGAGTACATCACCAATTGCTTGACACGGGAATCTTGGAACAAAGCTCTCTGTATTACTACAAATTGATCCTTTTCAGTATAATGCACAACTTGCATCAATGTACAACCTTTCTTCATACAAGTTCCAACCCTTATTACATATTCATAAATTGTTTAAATAATGCTTGTCATAACAGTTTTGCAAAATAATAGCTGACTTAATTACAAAGATAGAGATAAATTAAACACCTCTCACATTCATGAATGAAAAGATGAACTAAGAGATTTTGTATGTCCTATAATAGCTATAAGAAATATGATTTTATTTAGGCAACAAAAAATTAGTGAACTACTTCCTTGAAAGTAGAAAAGGTCCCTTTGTGATTTAAGTATTTCTTCTTATCAAAACAGGTCCCTTTGGAATTTCTTCTCCTTTCTCATTTGTTTCCGCTGACATTTTTGAGCCTTAACAATAGGAAATCAGTTTTTTCAATACCGATCCTCTTGCTTGAAATCTGAGTGGTTGTAGTTATTTTTGCAACGCTATCCATACAAAACATTATGTTTCTCCTTTCCTGTGATTCAATGACTGCTGATCCATTTATTCTCTACCTCAAATTATTTCATAATGGGAGCCTTTAAACCCTGCAATATTGTCGTGATGCTATTTTAGAGCTTTTTTCTCATAGGAAATTTACTTAAGAAACATTAAAATTACCACGAATTTCGATATTCCCTTAGACATTTTGTGTTTAGACCCTTTCCTATATTTCTTCGCATAGGACCAAGGGTTGTGACCTGGTACTATGCCTTAAGGTTTTAAGGATTTTATTTGTTGGTCGGGACAACTTTTTCCTTTATAAACTATTTTGGCACCTGATCTCTTTACACCAGAAAATCATGTGCCAAATCTAATATTAGAACTTTCAATCAGAGGTTTTCATACTGTGACACTTATATTATGCGGGGTGTGAAATCTCCAATGCACCTAGCCCTTGTGGCTCAAGTGAAAACTCAAGGCCAAAGCTTCTTTGTGTGTTAAAATCCTTTGGCTAAGAAGGGGGTTGATTCTTTGAAGTGTTGCATTATACTTTAAAAAACTCATAAAACCACAACACATGCGCCTGGGCCCTTTAGGGTACTAGAACATTGCAATAAACAATTTTATAGTTTTTCATTTGCTTTCAAACTCCAAAAATTGCGAACATTGATATGCGATAACCCCCGATGGTTGGCCCCGGCCTTTGGTTCCTTATGTTCTTCACAACCATGGGCCAGTCCCTGTATCAAAGCTCCTCTCCCAGCGATTTCCAATCAATGTTTTTAAATGTGATGTATAATACGCCTCTGTCGATCGCCAAATGTCAATCACCTTTCTACTAAGCCCCTAGTCCTGTGATGCTTCACGTGACCACGTTCCATCCCCCTTAACAAAGCCTTTCAATCAGAGAATTCCAATTGACGATTCCATTATAATTCACAAACACACCTTAACCTCTAATCCATGACATCATCCTTGGCATGTGTCACCCTATGATTGGTGACACGTGTCACCCTTTTTTGACCCTGAAAATGCCAAATCTTCCTGCCACGTGTCTATCATACGATCACATCATGATGACATCAACCACCACGTGGGCCATATCAAAATGAATCATTGACTACCACACATCCCTTATCGGATCCAATCTCTTGCTGCTATGCGTCCCTTTCGGAGGAGAGAGAAAAAGGCCCAACCTTCTCTATTTTTGCAAGCAAATCCTTTGTAAATTTGTTTTGGCCTTCCTCGACATTTTAAGACTGAATGATTCTTCCCGCAATCCTGGCGATTTCAAAATGTGATCGCCCTGCCATGCCTTGTAAAATGATGATCATCGATTTACCGATTGACTCGACTTCTGATCTCCAATATGTCTTGTGCTCTGACTGCCAATATGGCCATGTACCTCCGAACTATGGAATGTAGGATTTTGGGACCTAGACTTATGCATTTTTACTTGTTTTATGGCATTTGAAGACTAAACTTCAATTTTCTCTATCTTTTGATTCCAAGGTTCATTTGAGGAGATCTATAACTCATTGGAAAGATAATGCAAAGCTCATCACCATGGAAACACCTACAAGATCATCTTATAGAAACTTGACAAGAAAAAATCCTTCCCAACCTAAGACTATTTTGACCACATAATTTCAAGGACAGAATTGCTTCATTAACAAACTTTAGGCTATAACACCCAGTGAATCATAGGCTAAGTTTCACAAGAAGATTCTCAAAATAAGTAAATGAACAAATAGACTCTTATTACCCATTTTATAGGACCCTAACATTGGCTCCAATGGGGATGACATCCTCCTTGTGAGGTGTTAAGAACGCTGCAGATTAGTAGCCTTCTCTCTTGGGCAATGGGGTTAAAACTAAAACCAACTAAGTGCAAACTGAATTACATAACTGAAAAACTTAAAGGAAATAAGTAAATTTTGACAACACATCACCAAATTCTTGGGGCCTTTTCCTTGGGCTTCAAACCATGATGATAACTATCCACACTTGCTGAAAATATATACACTAGGTGATCTCTTTTCTCCAATATATCTAGTCAAGCAATTGGCTACTTTACCGAGTTCTATTCACATTTACCTTGAGTAGAAAGAAGAAGAAAAAGAATGGCAACTTAGGATTCAAATAACTCTGAATACCAATATTGGTATTCCACAAACCTTGCAACAGACTAGCCATGGGATTACAATAATCTTCTTAGACAGAAGAAGAAAAATAATGGCAACTTAGGATTCAACTAACTCTGAATACCAATATTGGTAAAGAGTAAAAGCTTCCACAAACCTTGCAACAGACTAGCCATGGGATTACAATAATCTTCTTTTGATGGTTTCAAGAGGGAAACAAACGAATATTCAAAAACATAATTGGTTACCTTCACCTGATGATCGGTAAGAGGACTCTGTTATAGAGAAATGGGAGCACTCAGTTCATTAATCTTGTCTTCTTCAATTGAAGAAACCACCCTATTCACAACAATAATGTGTACATCCATAGGATCCGGGACAACTTGTTCTTCTTTAGTAAACTCTTCATTATCTGAATCTGGAGGAAGATCTTCAATTGAGGTAGCCATATCTTGAATAACAAGAAATTCTACACCCACGGGTTCTAGAACAACCTGCTCTTCTTCATAATTATCCTGAATAATTTCATTGATAAGAATCTTTGTGCATGTGGCTTCATGAATCTTCTCTTCAAAATTTTCTGAATTAAGCTTAAAGGAACAAACTCAAGATAAAAAGGGGATGCAAGGCAACTAGAATGATCATTTTCATTTCTGAAAATCTGAGAATATTGCTGCAAACTATCATCTGCAAGCTTTGTTTCTTCATTAGAACTGGGCTACTTATTCTCTTGTTCTTCTGAAGTGTATAAAGGATGTGAAATGTCATTAACAAGTTTAGGAGAAAACAATTCATTAAAACATGAGTTTATTTCATTTTCCACCATGGGAGAAATAACTACTTGCTGAAAATTTTCTTGAGTGTCGTAGCAACCAAATTCTACATCTTCTTCATGGTTGAAAGGTCCCTCATGAATAGCCTCTATAATCTCATGATCCATAAATTGATCATCTTCATAAAAACTTTCCAAATCCTCAATAAATTTGTCAAAATGTGTGCAAAAATATTTGACCAGTAACAAAGAAGGATGATGTTCTTTATTTCTCTCATAAAATACTGTATGAAAATCTCTAAGAGAATATAAACAATTATTTGACAAGATTTCATACCATGATTGTGCATTTCCCTCCAAGGACACCATGAATATCTTCATAAGATAATCTTCATTAAATTTAACTTTAAACTTACGAATATGCAGATGAAATTTAATCAGATGCAAAGAAACATCATCCCCTTTTTTATCTCTGAATGTAGGTAAATAAGTTTGCCAACTTTCATGAGGCATGCGATTTGGAAAACCTGGAATATGAATGCGATGCATATGAGCATACCTTCTATATTTAGAACTCATTTTGATTTCTAGATCCTGCTTCCAGTGGAGTATTTAGATCAGTTTGAAATTGTTTAGAGTTGTTAGGTGAATGTTTTAATCCTTCTTGTATCTAATCATTGTCCACCATCAGCAATTAGATCTGAAACTTGATAGTCTTTCCTGAGGAAGATTAAGCCTTTCTTCCCCAGCATGGTTGCCATAATGTAGTCCATAATTTCTCTAGGTTAAGGAGAGAAACCCAGATGTAACCAAAAAAACACTTTGAAAACTGGGATCTAGCTATTCGAGTTTTAGAGAGGGATCTCTCAATATGATTTGGATTTCTGTTCAAGATGTTAGGCTAGTTATGGAAGTGTGAGGTGGGAAGTTTCAAGTATTTGGTTGAAATTTGTAGGGAAAGTCCATTTGGAATGGAGTCATGAAACTTTTAGGCAATCAATCACAAAATACAGAGCAGCTGTAACAAGGTAGGATAGGCAATCTTTTGGATCTTATAGAGTGTATGTGGAGTGAAAAAGATGAATATGACTAAGACTCAATTAAATATAGAGCATACTGAGATGACTTATATATTCAACATCAGACAAAAAACATTTTTATTGTTTACAAGCCAGAGAAGAGTACAATTAAGTAAATTTGACCCTTAACCTTCTTGAAACAATAAAGAGAGACAACATATGGCAAACTAAGAAAAAAATAATTTCACAAGAGAAAGTACATCACCAAGTGCTTAACATGGGAATCTTGGAACAAAACTCTCTATATTATTGCAAATTGATCCCTTTCAGTATAATGCATAACTTACATCAATGTACAAACTTTCTTCATACAATTTCCAACCCTTATTACATATTCAGAAATTGTTTAAATAATGCTTGACATAACAGTTTTGCAAAATAATAGCTATGAATTAATTACAAAAATAGAGATAAATTAAACATATCTCAAATTCATGAATGCAAATATGAACTAAGAGATTATGTATGTCCTAGAATAGCTATAAGAAATTTGCTTTTATTCAGGCAACAAAAAACTGGTGAACTACTTCCTTGAAAGTACAACAGGTCCCTCTACGATTTAAGCATTTATGATGATCAAAACAACTCCTTTACCACTACTTCTTCTTTCTCATTCGTTTCCACTGACAATTTTGAGCCTTAACAATAGGAAATTAGTTTTTTCAATACTAATCTTTTTCCTTGAAATTTGAGTGGTTGTAGTTGTTTTCATAGCACTATCCATACAAAACATTATATTTCTCCTTTCCCGTGATTTAACAGTTTCTGATCCATTCATACTCTAACACTTCAAATTATTTCGTTATGCGATCCTTTAAACCCTGCAATATCACTGTGATGTTATTTAAGAGCTTTTGTCTCATTGGAAATTTACTTAAGAAACATTAAAATTACAGTGAATTTTGATATTCCCTTAGCCATTTTTTGTTTAGCCCCTATCCTGTATTTATTCACATAGGACCAAGGGTTGTGACCTAGTGCTATGCCTTAAGGTGCTAAGGCTTTTATTTGATGGTCGAGACTATTTTTTCATTTATAAAATGTTTTGGCACCTAAGCTCTTTACACCATAAAAACATGTGCCAAACTCGATATCGAAACTTTCAATTAGAGGTTTTCATTGTGTGACACTTTATATTATGCAGGGTGTGAAATCTTCGATGCGCTTAGCCCCCAAGGCTCAAGTAAAAAATCAGGGCCAAAGCTTCTTTGTGTGTTAAAACCCTTTGGCTAAGAAGGGGGTTGATTCTTTGAAGTGTTGCAATAGACTTTAAAACACTCATAACACATGCACATGGGCCCTTTAGGGTACTAGAACATCACAATCGACGATTTTATAGTGTTGTATTTGGTTTCACACTCCAAAACTTGCGAACACTGATATGCGATAACCCCTGGTGGTCAGACACAACCTTTGGTTCCTTATGTTTCTCATAACCATGGGCCAACCCCCACATCAGAGCTCCTCTCCCAATGATTTCCAATCAAAGTTTTTCAATGTGATGTACAATACGCCTCCGGAGATCTTTGAATTTTGATCACCTTTATACTAAGCCCTTGGTCTTGTGACACTTCACGTGATCACATTCTAGCCCCCTTATCGGAGCCCCCCAATCTGAGAATTCCAATTGTCGATTCCATTATAATGCACAACACGCCTTAACCTTCGATCGATGATATCATCCTTGCCATGTATCACCCTTTTTCAACCCTTTTTCATCCCTAAAAATGTTGAATCTTCCTGCCACGTGTCCACCGTGTGATCACATCATGGTGACATTAGCTGACATGTGGGCCATATCAGAACCAATCGTTGACTGCCACGCGTCCCTTATCGAATCCAATCTCTTGCTAACATGTGTCCCTTTGGGAGGAGAGAGAAAAAAGCCTGCCTTCTCTGTTTCTGCAAGAAAATATTTTGTAAATTTGCTTTGGTCTTCCCCAACATTTTAACACTGAAGAATTTTTCTCGCAATCCCAGTGATTTCAAAATGTATCGCCTTGTCATAACTTGTAAAACGCCGATTGCCGATTTGGCGATTGCCTCGACTACCAATATTTGATGTCTTGTGCTCTGACTTCCTGTCTATGATATTTCTTGTGCTCTGACTAACAATATGGCCATGTACCTCCGAACTGCAGGATGCAGGATTTTGGAACCCATACTTAGGCATTTTCACTTGTTTTCTGGATTTTGAAGACTAAACTTCAATTTGCTTTATCTTTTGATTCTGAGGTCCATTTGAGGAGATCTATAGCTCATTGGAAAGATAATGCAGAGATCATCACCATGAAGACACCTACAATATCATCTTATAGAACCTTGACAAGAAAAAATACTTCCCAACCTAAGACGTTTTTGACCACATAATTTCAAGGAATGAATGACTTCTTTGATAAGTGAAACTTTAGGCTATAACACCCAGTGACTCATAGGCTAAATCTCACAAGAAGATTATAAAAATAAATAAATGAGAAAATATACTCTTATTACCTATTTATAAGACCCTAACATGAAGCAATGTAGTAAGATCATTTCTTATGATTTTCCCTCAAGGCAACAAGAAGATTGTGGCCACATCTTGGGCCTCCAAAAAGGGCTCCTTCGCACGACAACAACAGATGGAAAAAGTCATGGAGGAGTACATGGAAATATTCACCTCACTCACAAGGGTACCCATACACTATCAGGTCAATAACTCCATTGATCTAACAATTGGAATGCCATTATCGAACGTGTCGATCTATCGATGCTTTGTTATGGAGAACAATTAAATCAAGAGGTATATTTAGGAGTTGTTGCAGAAAGGGCACATCATTCCAAGTTCATCACCTTTTTGGAGCTCGATCATGTTGGTACAGAAGAAGGAAAGGACCTGGAGACTCTGTATTGACTATTGGGCGCTGAATAAGATCACTTTTCGGAATAGGTATCCAATCCCACATATTGATGACCTTCTGGACCAACTCAAGGGGGGAAATATTTCAGCGAAATTGACTTGAATTCTGGTTATCGTCAGGTACCAATAAAACCCTCTGATGTGTGGAAGACTACCTTCTAATCTAAGGAGGGCCTTTTTGAATGGCTGGTCATGCCTTTCGGTTGACGAATTCCCACACAACCTTCATGAGGCTAATGGACGACATCTTTTGTCCCTTCACCAACTCATTTGTGGTAGTGTATTTGGATGAAATATTGATATTCAACCAAAGTTGGGAAGAGCACCTCCACCATATTCAACAAGTCCTCCAAACCATGCGACAACACAAACTGTGTGCCAATTTGGAGAAATATACTTCTGGTATGACCCAGGTTCAATATCTGGGGTAAATTATTGATGAGCGGGGTGTGCATGTGGACCTATCCAAGATACAAGTTATTTGGGATTTGCTAGTGAAACCACTCTAATAGAGGTCTAAAGCTTTCCGGGTCTTACCAATTTCTACCACAAGTTTGTGTTGGGGTTCTCTCATATCACTTGGCCTTTGAGTCAAGTCACCAAGGGTGGAGAAAAAGAAAATTTCTTTTGGTATGAATCCCAACAGAAGGAGTTTATTGAGTTGAAGAATCACCTCTGCTATGCACCAGTGCTCACATTACCAAACCTGCATCAACCACTTTAGATTGATACAAATGCCTCTGACTATGTTATCGATGTAGTTCTTACTCAGCAGGGGCATCCAGTGGCATATCATAGTGAGATACTTTCAGACACAGTCCAAAAGTATCCCACTTATGTCAAAGAGATGTATTCTATTATGCAGACTTTCCGGCATTACATTATGGGGAAGGAAACAGTTATCCAAATAGATCACCGAACCCTACAATTCATACAGACACAAGGAAAGTTGCAAAAGATCACCATCATAGATGGTCCTCATACCTACAACAGTTCCATTTTAACATTAAGTACAAGAAGGGAAGCACCAATAATGTTGTAGAATGCCTCGGAGGGCCATCGGTCATGGCACTGACCACTGTGCTCGATTCTTGTGGACACAAGACTTCAAAATGGCCACATCTTTACAAGGGTGATCTAGAGTTTGGCACCACATATCAAATGCTCTTGGAAGGTAAGAAAGTTCCAAAATTTCACCTCCAAGACATGCTATTATGCCACTTGGGAAACCATTGTGTTCCTTCAAGGAAGCGTGCCAAGATGATTTGGGAGTCACAATACAGACGAGTTATTAGACATTTTGGGATAGAAAAGGCAATGATAGTGTTGTAGAAGTATTTTTATTGGCCAAACCTTCGGCTGGATGTTGGGAATTACATCAAATCCCACACGGCTTGCACCATTGCTAACGATACAATCAAGAAGCAAGGCATGTATACTCCTCTACCTACTCCTAGCCGGCCCTGGAAATCCATATCCATGGATTACATGTTATACCTTCCTTCTACCAAGCATGGCAATGATTGTGTTTTCATGGTCATCGACAGATTCTCCAAGATGGCCATTCTGGCAGCCTGCAAGAAAAGTATCACAATGGAATTCACTGCCAAACTCTTCTTTGAATGAGTGTGGGTACACTTTGGGATCTCACAATCCATTATATCATATCGGGACAATAGGTTCCTAAGTGCATTATGGTCAAAATTTTGGTTGTTGTTAGATACCAAGCTCACTAAGTCCACAACCTTCCACCTGCAAACTGATGGCCAGACAAAGCTCATCAATAAGATTATCGTGGATATCATGTGGATGTACAACTCAAAGCATCCATGCACATGGGATGAAATCCTTCCCCATTTCCAACACAGCTACAACACGGGCTCTCCACAGCTCAACTGGCCATAACTCCTTTAAGGTGGGACTAGGATTCCAATCACTATGTCACGTTGATGTTTCCATACCACTTGTAGCTACTCAGACATATTCAACTCATGTCCAGTCTGAATCTGACAGAGCTAACAAATTCATTGAGTGCATTCAAAACATCCCCTAGTAGGTCCATGACATATTAGACAGAGAAAATGCTAAGTACAAACAACGTCATGACCAACATTAGGTACCACACAAGTTTCAGGCAGGTGACAAAGTTTAGTTACATTTGCAGAAGGAGTGCCTCGCTGGGGCCTACCGCAAGCTTCAACCACTCTGATATTGGGCTTACACCATCACTAAGGTTGTAGGGGACAACGCTTTAGAGCTCAACATTCCACCATTCCTTGGCCTACACTGAGTATTCAATGTGGACTAGCTGCGACCATACTTTCCCCCATTGTTGGACATATCAAGCATTGCTTAGCAGTTGACACCAACATAGCTCAACCAAAGCTACATGGAACATGCCAAAAAAGATAG
Source organism: Pinus tabuliformis (assembly GCA_031772625.1). Taxonomy (NCBI): domain Eukaryota; kingdom Viridiplantae; phylum Streptophyta; class Pinopsida; order Pinales; family Pinaceae; genus Pinus; species Pinus tabuliformis. The sequence goes on from CM062813.1 coordinate 3,023,311, forward strand.
GACCATGGACACATATATCAATAAAACTCGCCAACAGAAGATCAAACTATATCAGGTTCTCAAAGCTAGCCAACTCTTGTACCAAGGCAAGTGGCTCACCAAGGACCAAGTTCAACAGAAGTTTCCCCATCCCATGGAGGCACTCAACGCAATGGGGACCATTGCTTCCTAAGGGGGGAAGAGTGATCCAGGTGGATATTGGTGGCCACCCAACTATTTCACTTGGGTCCCCACCATTGTTTCTTTCAGTTTTTCAGTTTCCTTAATTGTAGCACAATTTACTATTTTGGCAGTTTTTTGGGTCTTGAACTTTCAGAGCTGTTTTGAGGCCCTAAATGAAGTTTTTTTGGAAAACGAGAAAACATGAATGTTGGAATCACATTTATTGTTGAAACTTGTAGTCCTCGAATAGATATTTCTAACGAGGTATCTTGTGCCTCAAACATATATCATATGCCAAAATTACGACCTGGGGAAGTTGATGCACCAACTTACCCCAATGGGGCCCACAATTTTGGCGCTTCATTTCCTAGGCTTAGTTTTTTGGATGTTTAGGGTTTTCAACTATTTCTCAACAATAAATAGGCCTTCGAGTCTCATTGTAACACAATTCATAGGAATGTAGTTTCCACATCTCTTCTCAGAGATAAGCTACCAACGCTCGAGCTAGTTTATTTCCATTCTGTATGTAATCATATTTCAGTTTATTTCTGTTGCATCTCAGTGTTTATGTTTGTATCTTTATTCTATTGTGTTCCTACATAAGTTCGGATCAGATGAAATGATAGGTTTGTTAGTCGATTCCCTTGATCATCGCATCCTTCACCTTAATGTTTGTCTTGATTCCTTGCTACTTGTCATACAATTGAATGATGTTTATCATGTGCATAATCCTATCCTCTTTAGAAAATATCTACGAGTTAAGATTTTGGCACGTGAATTTGAATCTATTATATTCAATTATGTTCCTAGAGCACAAAATAACCATGTAGATACCATTGAAAATAACATTCAAATATGACATTTATCACATGCATATGCAACTTGACATCCATAGCATAAAATAATGGTGAACCACAATCGTTACAAAGAGATCCATAACCATATTATGTATCATAATATCCAACATAGAGTGTTTGGAGTCCACTACTCTAAATACATCCGACATGCACATAGCATGTTACATACAAAAATAGGGTCCCACATGCCCTTACCACTAATCATTGTCCTCTGGAAAATCCCATGCCACTAGATCCATGTCACTTGCCCATAGGTCTCGAACTACCTGATTGACCATCCTATGCGCCTCATGATACCTCACCACTCAGAGGGAAGCCCAATGCAAATTTTTTTATATTGATATTCTAGTTTATTCCATCCATGCTCGGTCAACCCGGTCAGTAGCAAGTCGTAACTGTGATGAAGATCCTCCAGTGGCACATGGCTATCTAATCTCTGTTGTGATGTTGAACGTCTCTAATCTTCAACCCCTAATGCTAAAACTCGTCCTCCATATCCTGCCAGCCTCATTGGAATTATATTTGTATGCCATCAGTTTGAAAATGAATACCACATACATACATTTTCTAAACTATATATGTGACCAATATATAGAAACTATCACTTACCATTGAGACCCCATGCTAGTCCTAATGGTAGCGGTAGATCAAGATCTCCCTGGAAGTTCATCCCATTGTATGGATAATCATTTATGTACAAAGGCATCTGGTCCCAGTGAGATAAGAACTCAGGTCAGAACACCCATACGACTCCCCCCCACAACGTCACAGTAGCTATCCCCAATGGTGCATCCTAAGTTCCTATGGGCCACCATCATGGATCTGCACATGTGGTCAAATAGTGGGGATCTTCTCAAAGAAGAATGAACATACAATTGTCCTAAATGAATAGTTATCACTGGTCCATTTCCTACATAGACCCAACTGACGTTTCAATTACATCAACATCATTTGGGCCCACTCTGTAGAAATTCCTTGTAGATACAGCGTACAGATTGTAATATGCTAAAACAATTGACTTGAATCTACTCTACTCATCAGCAAAAACAATAAACTATCGATGAAATCACGATGCATAAAAGAGAAAGAATTCAATCACACATAAGACAATAATTTTTTGGGGAAAGCCACAACTAAAAATCCCTGCTATCTGTCTATTTCATTAATAAGAAAATATGAGAAGATTACAATTCTTTGCTCAAACTTGAGCAATCTCTGCACTATCTCAGTCTATCTCACTACTTCCAAGACAATCTCAAGCCAATACTTAGCCAATTCTGTTGCCTGCCGAGTTCAAGTTTCCCAGCGTTGTTCCCTTGGGAATTAGACCATATTTAATTGGAAAATTCCACAAATATGAATTACGTAATCCTCATAGGCCTTCCCATGATTGTATGCATCACATGTATAATTCATATGATTATACAACTGATAGTACAATGTACTTGAACTCTAACCTCAACTGGGTCTTTCTCTGATCTGACATACATGAGTTAATTATGAGTGAATCTTTATTTTATTGGTTGATTAGTGTTGGTTAAACTCCGCTACTGCAGGTTACACCCCACCACTGGATCTCCCAATAATTCCTCCATTAATTGGAACTAGTTTAACTAAATTAAATAATTACAACTCAAAATAAACTCAATCATGGCTCCTCAAAAGTAGGAGACACTCTACATGACTCTAGTTAGACTCCCAACTCGAATTAACTGAGCCAACTAAGTCAAATTAACTTGGTTAACTATTACAAGTTCTCATGATATGTGGAATTACAATTTAATTCAAGAAAAAAATAAAATCAATATTTTCTTGTTGCATTTTTCAACACTCCCTCTCAACAAGAAAGGGATTATCCGCTACACCAATCTTGCCTATGTAAAACTCGAATTTGCATATTGACAATGCCTTTGTCAAAATATCTAGATCTTGATCCTCTATAGGAATGTTATCCAACAACATGATTCTCCTTTGCACACAATCTCATAGATGGTGATACCGGATGTCGATATGCTTGGATCGATCATGAAAAAATGGATTCTCAGAGAGTTTGATAAAAATATGATTGTCAGAGTAAATCACTATAGGATCCATTTGTTGACCAAAAAACGAAATAAAGAGCTTCCTCATCCATATAGCCTCACAATATGCTTGATTAGCAACGATGTACTTTTCTTATACTGAACTGAGTGTAACTGATCTCTGCTTCCTGTTGTACCAAGAAAATATTGTTGGCCCAATATTGAAGATTCCCCCTAATGTTCTCTTCCTGTGCACTCCCTCTGTTAGTCTATACAAAAGGCCAAACTGAGTGGTGCCTATGAGGTATCTCAACACATGTTTAGCTTCCTTCCAATAAAGTTTGGTTGGCTTAAACACGACTTTACTAATCTGGTTAGCTTCAAAATGCATGTTCGATCATGTGTTTGCCAAATTATTAAATGAACCCATAAGTTGTCTATAAATAGTAGCCTCCACTACTTCCCCTGAAGTAGCATCTTCCTTCCTCCAATTACCTGCTAGAAGAGTCTCCATGAGTTTGTTGCTCTCCATGTGTAACTTTTTTAGTATCTAGTTGGCATACTTTCCCTGAGAGAAAAACAGTTCCTCATCTCATTGCCATAATTCCATACTAAGAAAGTAATGAATGAGCCCAAGGCCCTTCATCTCGAATACCCTTGCAATATTTTATCCTCTTCTCATCACTTGTTAGAATCAAATCATCGACATATCATACTATAATCAACAATTTACCTTCAACCATAATATGGTAAAGGTTCACCTCTACTTCACTTTTGGTGAAGCTTAACTTGGCGAAATAGTTTTCAATTCTGGTGTACCAAGCATGAGGTGTTTTTTTTAGTCCATACCTCACTCGCTTGAGTCTGCACACATGCGACTCTTTGTTGAAGGTCTCAAATCCTTTCGGTTGCTCATTATACACCTCTTCCTCAATCATATCATTGAGGAATGTTGTCTTCACATCCATCTAATGTATTTTCCATCCCATCTGCGCTGAAAATGCCATGGTTGATAATAGAAACATTCAGTGATATCAAGGAGAGGAGAAAATGCATTTTTGTCTAGATTCATGTTTTTTTTAATGTTTATGAATCCATTCTTTCTTTTGTTAGAATTTCCCAAATCAATTCTTCTCACATAAACTCTACAATTTATGGCTTTATGTCCAAAATTTTTACAATAGTAATAATATCCATAAAGAAATATCTATACCAGGTAGTGGATGTTGTTTTAGAATCTAACCATATTGACATTTGATAATCCTGCCTCTTGAAGAAGCGTGGTTTCTGATAGATTGTTGTTTGATTGTCCATTCCTTTTTCCTTTTGTACTTTTCCAACAATGTTTCTTTGCATTTTTTCATTTGATTTTGAAGTGTTGCTCAAATTTTTGTTCTTGGATTGATGTGAGCTGCCATCCTCTCCCCTAGCATCTTTTACAAAGGTGATTGTCCTTTTATCCCATGCCTTGGATTTACTGGATTATACTTCATAGCCTAACCCAGTATTTATGAGTGGAGACCTCTGAGCATTTAATATCACATTCAATTTTTCAGACCTTTTTATCTGTTGAATATTCATGTTTGGTTTAGTTTGAGCCTTCTCTAGCTTCTTCTTCAGACTTACCACCTCTTCTTCCAATCTTTCACACTATTGGCTTTTCTCTTTTATTTGTTGCATCACAATGCCTTCCACCTTCTTTGCTTCTTCAAGTTCAAATTTCAACTTGATAATGTCTTCTGAATTTGATTCTTCTTTTACATATTTCAATAGTATCTATTTATGCTTTCTGTTCTTTAGTTTAAGCCTTTCTATTTCATCTAGGGCACTAATCAACTCCCCCTTAATCTCTACCTCACCTTCCTCTTCTTATTCGTATTCCTGGCAATCCTTTTCAATTCTTCGAAGGCCATCAACATGCACTCACTGGTTCCATCACTAGAGGATTCATTGGAACTTTCAGATACACTACTATCTTCTTTAACATAGAAACTTTTTCTTTTAAATTTTCTCTGTTTCTGCATTTTATTAGACTTTTCTTCTCTTTCCATTTAGGTTGATTTTATTATTTATTTTAAAGAAATTTTGAAGCATAATACCCCACTCATCCACAATTAAAACACTTAAATGGAAGTTTTCTTTTATACTTACCCATTCCTTTCTTTAACCTTCTAACACATTTTGCTTCTTCTTCGTTAGAACCTGAGCATGAAAATTACTTTTATTTTATGGACTTGTCTACCTTGAAAGTTGTACCTCTAGTAACTGCCTTCCCTTTTGGAAATCTCATCTCATATGCTATCAAAGAGCCAAGTAGCCGATCCCCATTCAAAGTCTCAAAGCTTGCTGTCTCTTCTATAGTTGAAACCTTAGGATTGAATTTAGAAGGTAATGACCTCAATATTTTCTAAACTATTACACTTTATTTGATTTTTTCTCCTAGACCCATCATGATATTTACGACTTCATCAACCCTTAAAAATAATTTAGCTATATCTTCATCTTCATTCATTTTTAAGGTCTCAAATTGCATTCTATACACTTGTAATTTTACCAACTTTACCCTTTTATTTACTTCATGAATATTTTCTAATTTAACCCAGATATCTTCGGTTATCTCACAATGCATTAGTTTGATAAATTTAGACTAACATAGACCACTTAGAAGTGCATTCATAGCTTTTGCATTAGCTATAAAATTCAGTTTAGCATCTTTGTCACTAGTTGTTTGCTTTGGTTCTTCATACCCTATCATCACAACAACCCAATGTTTACTCCTAGAGACATTAAATATGTATTCATTCTCACTTTCTAGAAGACATAGTTTGTACCAATAAATAAAGGGGCTTTATTTGTTGAGAATCCTTCTTAACTAGCCATTTTACTTACTTAGGACCTCCTTCTAATTGTTAGACTGCTACTGAAGGAACTTGGCTCATATACCAATTGATATTTATGATTGAATATTACTGAGAGGGGGGGTGAATCAGTAATTTAAAATCTTTAATTTTTCTCAACTTAATTTATTCTTATACAACTAATGGTTTATGTACGTTCTCTATTATTATTGAATTCCTTTTTGATCCAGGTGGTTCCAGACACATGTAAAAGTCCAAGAGGACTCAGGAAGGGTCAAAATTCAAAGTGTTTGGATTGTGATTAAACTATTTTCATGTTAAATATGTCGTCATCATGATCATTGTGGTGTGAATGGTTCGTTAAACCGAGTCCGTATGTGAAAGTTAGAAGCAGTCAAAGTTCAGGGTTGACTTGGGTGACTGGGCAGGCTTAAGGAGGCAGCGATTTGGACAAAATCCGGCCACCGGATTCTCGAAAACCTAGGCCAGATTTCGGGTGAATTTGTGGCCTACTTAAATTGACTCCTTCGGTGAATTTTCTGAATTTTCAAAATGCCTAATTATTTTATATAACAAAGAAAAAAAAAAAAAAATATTAAATGGGTGGCGAGCCATGACCCCCGCCACCCCCACCGGGACCCAAAACAAATTATTATTTAAATTTGGGTCAACGTGCCATGACCCCTACCGACCCTCCAACCTCCCACCATATACATTATACATATAGTTATAACGAGGTGGGCGAGCCACCTCCTGTGGACCTGGCCCACACCCCCACACCCCAACAACCTAGCCACGATTAAATGCAACAACCATATGGAGGCCGGTGGTTATTGAGCCTGCGCCAGCCACATGGGCTAACCCGCCACCATGTGGCAGCCCCATCTAACAACCAACAATACGCCAAAAAAAAACATGCGACGATACACAAACACCACATTAATGTATAACGACTCCAAATCAATGGTGCTGCAAAAATGAACCACGCGCCAAAATTGTTGTGTATATTTGGAGGGGTCAGGATTTGATCCCCAAACCTCCATGCCTCAAACCATCTGTCCTAACCAACTATCCAAACGACCTTTGTTGTTTACCCCACCACCAATTTAATATATATACTCGAAATTTATTTGCACGAGCATAACGAAGGAGGTAAGGACTGAATGATGGATTTGAGAACGGAGGTGTGGAATGGAGAATGGAAACATGACGCAGTTCCAGGAGGCAGAACGCGACATGGAGTCTGAGGCAAATGTATTTTTTTTATTAATTTTTGTAGTTGGAACCATGATCCTAGAAAAGCATAGGCGGAACCATGATTGAGCTCAATTTTTAGGAGGGGCAAAATTTTGCCAGTGTCCAAATTGGACAAATTTTATGTTGATCTTACACCTCTCAGTGACACAAACATGATGGTGCAGACTGAATTTTGATCTGAGCAGCAAAAATTCAGATGACCCAGAGGAGGGAACCTTTGAGGAATCTAGGGGGGATCTAAAACATTCTTGTGGCCCCAGATTTCCACTTTCTCATAATTTAGAAATTTGAAAGTTGATTTTACCCTATTCGATGCCACAAATCTGATGGTGCATTCATATTTTCCATTTTATCATTCAATTTTTAGGCCACTTTTCAAAGTGGAGTGCAGGTGTCAGCATTCAATGTGTGAGTAGTCATTTCCACGAGATTTGACGCCACAATATTTATGGTTCAGCCAGATCTAGCAGTTTATCTTCTTCTTCTTCAAATAACTCCTTGATGTGAGGTATATGTAGTGTGATCATGTACTTGTCTCTTTGCTTGAGATGCATTGTGCTATATAGATCCATGTTTGATGTTTGATGTGGGATCTTGTTTTGTACTTGATGTGAGATGTACTTGTTTTTCATGTTTGAGTTGAGATCCCTTTGTCGTCATGTTGACGGGATACTCATGTTTTCGCCATGTATGTTTGAATTGAAATCCCTTTGATGCCATGTTGGCGGGATGCTCATTATTAACATACGTGATATTATGCATGCTGATAGGAGTCCTTTTTGAATGAGAGCTTCTGCAATGGAACATCTCTTGGTGCCACTTTTGCATGAGGGAATATTCCTTGTATGATAGAGAAAACACATGCATGTACATCATCACTCTTTCCATCACTTAATGCAACAGCCTACACCATTCGAAGACATAGTCCCTCCTGGATGAAATCTGTTATCAACGTCTTGTGTTTTATGTTGTTGATTATTGTCATGTTCCTTCTTCTTTAGATCATGCATTTATGTTCTTTTATGCTATTTTAAATGCAATTCTAATCACATCATGAAAGCAAAATATCTTGGTTAAATCCAGGAGCTGAGTCAACTCGGATCAAATTTGGTATCAGATTGGTCTTTGCGTGGATGTGAATTGCAAGTGTGAACAATGGAATGTGCAGTGATAGAGGATGAAAAAGCGATGTATGAGACCATGCTGAAAATTTCCCAAATGGTGGAAATAATGTATGAATCTCTACAAAAAGAGACAGAGGAAAAGGAGCGATTGTAGCTTCAGTTGCGAGCCACGGAAGAGGCCCTGGAAGAACTAAAGCACAACAAGTAGAATCTTCAAACAGAGAATGCTAAATTCAAGATGCTTCTACATGAAGAAAAAGAGGAAAAATAGAGTTTTCTACAACAACTGCAAGCTAAGGACAAGGCATTGGAAAAGTTGCAGCGTGACCCATGTGAGGTAAAAAGTAGTTCTCCGAATGCGTGTATGTTTCCTGATGATGATTTCGCTGTTTTTGAAAATCATACCACAGGAATTGGCTCCAAACTGTTGAAGAGAATGGGGTATGAAGGAAACGGCTTGGGCATTAATGACTAGGGCATTATCAACCCCATCAAAATAGAAGAATTACCCCGTCAGGCAGGACTTGGGTATGTTAGGAAGGAAGTTGGGGAATGCGCCAAGATAGACAACGAACCACCAACAACAGATGATGAGAAGCCCTCATCAGTTATTTCCAACTCTACAGCAGAGGTAAAAAATGTTGATTTCTTTTCAATTTCATCTTCACATAGTATGATTTCTGTTGGATATTTGGAGATCTCAATTACAGGGACAAACATGGGGCTCCTTACTAGGACGAGGCACAAGGAGGAAGAAGAATCTGGTGTTAATAACCAAGGCATAACTCAACCATTGGAGGTTGTGCATAGACCTCAATTTGTAGGTTTGAGATATACCGAGGGAGAATGCTCGAAGGTGTCATATTCTTCCAAGACATCATCGAAATCATCGAGGAAAGATAATGATGGGAACACATCCCCATCATCCCATGGTAGTACCCATTGCAAGAAAGGATTTGAGGCAAGATCTCATTGCCATAATGACATTAGAGACAACAAGGAAAGGTATAACCAGTCTTGATATTCGAATTTTCATTTCAATTATAATCATGTTGTTAAAGATGAATGTAAATCATGGAATCGAAAAACATGTACCTTTTGTCAACTACATAACCATACATTTTCTAAGTGTTGGAAAAGAATAGAAGCAACCAAAAGGAGGAGGCATGAAAGACCCTCTCAACATCAGGTAAAGAAACATGTTAAGTAGATCTGGAGGAAGAAGACCTATTGCAATCATTGAGACAGAGGTGGCCATCAAACAACCACATGTTGGAGGCTCCATCCAGAGAAACGCCTTAAAGACAAAGTGTTGGTGCATGAACTAGATGAAACAGTTGTTCGACCAGGGAATGCGCCACAAGGAAATGATCCATTCACAGTGATAAGTGAAAAACGGTTTCTAAATATGTTATCTTGTCATGGTCATGCTTTTGTAAATCATTTGTTGTATTTTAAAATGTAAAAGTGATGATGTGTTTTCCATCACCTCCTAAGCAACAATGGTGTCTATTATTATTTTGTGTTGCATTTTAAATTGTGAAAGTGATGTCATGTTTCCATCACTTGTCAAAGAAACAATAGTGTTTGGCATTATTTTCGTAAATCATGTGTTGCAATGATGATGTGTTTTCCATCACTTGTTGAAGCAACAATGATATGTTGGCCTTGTTTACATACTTGGGGCAGTGTTTCCATTTTTATGTAAACTTGACCACCAAGTATGTGTAATAAACTCGTGGCAAGTATGGGATGCTTGGGTCATTAGTTGGTCATGAAAGTCAAACATGTAATTTGCAAAAACAATGTACTACAGGTTGCAGAGGTTGCAGGTGTCGGCTCATCGCTTAAGGCTCCGAAGAACAAAGGTGAAGGAGATGGAAATGAGACCTTTCAGGATGTAGGTTTTAACCCCGTACAGAAATTACCTGCATACGAATTCTAAAACACAGAAAATAAACAATGCGAGAGCAGAACACATAAAACACATATACACAAAGATTTCCCCTGGATCCCAAAACTGGGACTACCAGCTTGATTTTTCATTATTTTCCTTTCAATGTTACAATACATATTTATACATGCCGAAGCATCTAATACCATGGACTGAAAACCATCGCGTCCAATACCATGTACCGAAAAACCATCACGTCCAATACCATGGATCGAAAACCATCGTGTCCAAAAAAACATGTGCGAAAATCATGCACAAAACCATAGGTGGGTCTACCCAACCTAACATAGGATCCAAAACCAAAATTTTCCGGGGCGCTGCCCCGGACCCAATAAAGTGGGGTTACAAGTGCCCTTCAAACCCCTTGTTAACTACATGGAAATAATATAACACAACCCAACATTATCCCACTTGTTTTCTTTCCACAGGGGGCTACAAGAGAGCTTAGTCATTTTCCCAGCCCTGAAATGCCCATTGTCTCTCTACACCAAGAGAACTTCTCAGAGCTCATAGATTTTGTCAATGCATCTGCAGTATTCTTCAAAGTGTCGACCTTTACCAAGAAAATTGCACTTTGGCTGTCACAGTCTATCCTTATAGCTTCCTGTACTAACCCCATACTTGAACACAATCTCTGCAACCAAATTACTTCCTTGCTTGCATGAGTGGTTGCCATGTATTCTGCCTCTGTAGTTGATAGTGCCACTACATATTGTTTCTTACTCATCCAACTGACTGCACCTCCAAATAAGTTAAACGCATACCCACTTGTAGATCTTCTCTGATCCAGATCTCTAGCCCATTCTGCATCAACAAAGATACGAATATCAAACACTCTGTCCAATCCCGATCTTCCTTGGTAGCACAGACCATAATCACTAGTGCCACACAAATACTTGAAAACCCGCTTCACTGTTGTCCAATGATCCCTTCCTGGTTTTGACATAAACCTGCTCAATACTCCCACTGCATGTGCAATGTATGGTCTAGTATAGGCCATTGCATACATCAGGCTACCGACTGCACTTGCATATGGAACACGGGACATGTCCTCTTCCTCTTCTTGTGTCTTGGGACATTGATCAACAGATAACCTCACACCTACAGGAATAGGAACCTTCACCGGTTTATTATCCTGCATATTAAACCTCTGCAGTATTATATCGACATACTTCCTCTGGTTTAACCGGAGCTTCCTCTTTGCCTAATCTCTTTTAATTTCCATGCCCAAAATATAGTTTGCAGCACCAAGCTTTCATGTCGAATTTGGAGGACAATTGGGTCTTCAAATCCTATATAATTTCTTTGTCATTTCCAACCAGAAACATATCATCCACATACAAGACCAAATAAAAACATGATGACCAATTAATTTAAAATACACATAGTGATCTGTTTTGCTTCTAGTGAAGCCAAGTCCCTGTATAAATGTATCAAATTTTTGATACCACATCCTTGGTGACTGTTTTAACCCATACAGAGACTTCTTTAACTTGCATACTAGTTCTTTCTTACCCTTCACTACAAAGCCTTCAGGTTGCTTCATGTAGATTTCCTCTTCCATATCCCCATGAAGAAATGTTGTCTTCACATCCATCTGTTCTACCTCAAAATAAAAGCAGCAACAACATATAAAAGTAATCTAATAGAAGTTACCTTGGCAATAGGAGAAAAAATATCACCAAAATCAATTCCCGGCACCTGTGAATAACCTTTTTCTACCAACCGAGCTTTGTATTTCTCCACTTTTCCTTTTGCATTTGTCTTCTTTTTGAACACCCTTTTGCTACCAATGGGTTTCCTTCCAGCCGGCAACTCCACCAGATCCCAAGCCTCATTTTTGTGCAAAGATGCCATTTCATCAACCATGGCCTCTTTCCAGAGTTTTCCATCCTCTGAATCTACTGCTTCCTTCACAATTCTAGGATCATTATCAGTAATAGATAAAGAAAAATTTGAACAGAAAGCAGATGAACTATACCTTTCAAGCTGTCTTCTTTCTTGAACTGATCTTCTCACAGCCGGAGTTTGTGGCTCTTCATCTTCTGATTCCTCTTGTTGTAGAGTCTGATTCTTCCTCCTTTAGCTCAAACTCTATCTTCTCAGGTTCCTTTCGTTGGACTTCATGTTTAATAACATATTTCACCTCTCTGAACACCACATCTCGATTGTACACAACCTTCCGTGTGACTGGGTTCCAAAGCTTATAACCCTTTAAACCATCCTTATACCCAATAACTATGCACTTTTTAGATTTACTATCCAACTTGGTTCGTTTCTCATTAAGAACATGTACATATGCATCACATCCAAATACCCTCAGATGTGAAAGAGAGGGTTTCTTACCAGTCCATACCTCTTGTGGAGTCTTATCCTCCAACGTTGTTGAAGGTGACTTGTTGACTAGGTAACATGTAGTATCCACCGCCTCTGCCCAGAATTCTTGTCCTAACTGGGCATCACCGAGCATGCTTCTTGCCCTTTCCATCAATGTCTTATTCATTCTTTTTGTAACTCCATTTTGTTGAGGTGTATATGGAGTAGTCTTCTGCCGTGCTATACCACACTTACAGAATTCTTCAAATTCCTTACTGCAAAACTCTCCACCGTTATCTGTCCTCAGAACCTTTATTTTCTTCTCTGTCTGGTTTTCCACCAGAGCCTTAAATTCTTTAAACCTGTCAAATACTTCAGATTTCCTCTTAACGAAATATATCCATGTATTCCTAGAGAATTCATCTATAAATGATACATAGTACACAGACTTACCCAGTGATGGAACCTTCACAGGTCCAAACACATCATTATGCACAAGTTCTAATATTTGTTTCGCCCTCTTACTACCAGAGGGGAAACTCACCCGATTCTGCTTCCCATATACCAATTTTCACAGAAATCAAAATCCAGAGAGCTATTATTCATACCTTCTACCATACCTTTACCATGAAGTATCCGAAGGCCCTTTTCTCCAATATGTCCAAGCCTTTGATGCCATAGCATGGTCTTCTCTCCAGAGACCACTAGATTTTCTACTCCACTTTCAAGAACCACAGAGCTATTGAACCCATTAATAACAGTGCTACCTTGCAGCTTGTACAGAGTTCAAATTTGAATTCCCCACATCAATACTAGTGCTCCTCAAACCATCTTGCAGGTATCCTTCTCGAACATTGTTTTTACACCTGCATCATCCAGCTTGCTTACAGAAATAAGATTTTTGGTCAATGCAGGAATATGTAGAACACCCGGAAGTGTTCTAACCCTTCCACATTGCAACTTCAACTTTACTTTTCCGCGACAAATGATTCTAGCCTTCCTGTCATCCCCCAAGAAGACATCACCACCATCATATTTCTCATACTTGCAAAACCACTCTCTATGGGGAGTGAAGTGAAAGGATGCACCTGAGTCAATCAACCATGCCTCATGATCTACATGTGTACTTGAAGAAGCCAAGTACACATCCCCACCTTCATCTGAGGTGGTTTTCGCCTCTGCAGAAGGAGGCTCATCAGATCCCTTTCCTTTCTCAGGAGCTTTAGATTTACAGTCCCTTTTGTAGTGCCCTTCCTTTCCACGTTTCCAGCACACCACCTTTACAGGTTTTCCTGGAGATTTAGATCTCCCTTTAGATTTAGATCTCCCACTCGATGACTTATTTTTGTTTCTGTTCTGGGTCCGCCCTCATATAGACAAGGCATCACCATTTTGGCTCTCCATATTTTTCCATCTGATCTCCTCCGTCAGCAAGGATGAGACTATTTCATCAAAATGCAAGGCAGTTGCATTGCTACCTATTGCAATAACCAGACTATCCCACGAATCTAGTAGAGAACACAACAAACTGATGCACTTATCTTCATCTGAAATTTTAATATCAATAGATGCTAATTGACTTACCACAGTATTAAATGTGTTCAGATGCTCTGTCACCGAGTCTCCATCTTTCATCCTCAGGTTATACAACTTTTTCCACAGGAACGGTTTATTCATCAAAGACTTAGATTGATACAAAGTCCCTAACTTGTCCCATGAAGCCTTCATCGTAGCTTCCCCTGATACATTCAGCAATACTGAATCTGAGACACACAATCGTATTGTGCTCTTTGCCTTCCAATCCAACTTCTTTCATTCTTCAACAGACACTCCCGTTGGTTTAGTACCCAGATCTACCATGATCCATTGGTATTTATCCACCAACAGATCCTCCATCTTGAGTTTCCACAACTCAAAACTTTGACCATTAAATTTCTCGATCTCTATCTTTCCACTGCTCGCCATCTTCTTTCACCACCAGAATCGATCTCGCAGATCTCCCACTGAACAGGGTCTACCACAGGCCCGAGCGAAACCCCTCAGCAACAAAGATGTCCCCTTGAAGCCAAAACAACTCGGATGCCAAATGTAGGTTTTAACCCCGTACATAAATTACCCGCATACAAATTCTAAAACACAGAAAATAAAAAATGAGAGAGAAGAACACATAAAACACATATACACAAATATTTTCCCCTAGATCCCAAAATCGGGACTACTAGCTTGATTTTTCATTATTTTCCTTTCAATGTTACAATACATATTTATACATGCTGAAGCATCCAGTACCATGGACTGAAAACCATCGCGTCCAATACCATGGACCAAAAAACCATCGCGTCCAATACCATGGATCGAAAACCATTGTGTCGAAAAAAACATGTGTGAAAATCATGCACAAAACCATAGGTGGATCCGCCCAACCTAACATAGGGTCCAAAACCAAAATTTTCTGGGGCGTTGCCCCGGACCCCATAAAGTGGGGTTATGGGTGCCCTTCAAACTCCCTGTTAACTATGTGGAAAGAATATAACACAACCCAACACAGGATGCTTGTGATGTAGACAAGATAAATAGAAGTTGTAGATTATTATTCATGATTTTGGAGGACCAAACACTCCTTAGTGGGGAGGATTGATCCAGGTGACTCCAGACACATGCAGAAGTCCAAGAGGACTTGAGAAGGGTCAAAAATAAAAGTGTTTGGATTATTCTCGAACTATGTTCATGTTGAAGATCTCATTGCCGTGATCGTGGTGGTGTGAATGGTTCATCAAACCGAGTATGTATGCGAAAGTTAGGAGCAATAAAAGTTCATGGTTGACTTGGGTGACTGGGCAGGGTTAAGGAGGTAGAAATTTGGACAAAATCTGACCACCAGATTCCAGAAAACCTGGGCCAGATTCCGGGCGAATTTGTGGCCTACTTAAATAGACTCCTTCGATCGATTTCACGAATTTTCAAAATGCCTAATTATTTTATATAACAAAGAAAAAAAAATATTAAATGGGTGGCGGGCCATGACCCTCGCCACCCCCACCGGGACCCAAAACAAATTCTTATTTAAGTTTGGGTCAACGGGCCATGACCCCCACTAACCCTCCAACCTCCCACCATATACATTATACATATAGTTATAATGGGGTGGTCGAGCCACCTACAGTGGACCCGACCCACACCCGCACACCCCAATAACCCAACCACGATTAAATGCAATGACCATATGGAGGTAGGTGGGTATCAAGCCTGCGCCAGCCACGTGGGCTGGCTCGCCACCATGCGGTGGCCCCATCTAACAACCAAACAATATGCCAACAAAAAAACATGTGACGGTACACAAACGCCCCATTAATGTGTAATGACTCCAAACCAACGACGCTGCAAAAATGAACCATGTGCCAAAATTGTTGCGTATATTTGGAGGGGTCAGGATTTGATCCCCCGACCTCCATGCCTCAAAACATCCATCCTAACCAACCGACCAAACGACCTCTATTGTTTACCCCGCCACCAATTTAATATATACACCTGAAATTTATTTGCACGGGTAGAATGAAGGAGGTAAGGACTGAATGATGAATTTGATAAAACAGGTGTGGAACAAAGAATGGAACCATCACGTTGTTCCAAGAGGCAGAAAATGGCATGGATTCTTAGGCAGGTGTATTTTTTTATTATTTTTTGTAGGTGGAACCATGATCCTAGAAAAGCACAGGCAGAACCATATTTTCAGGAGGGACAAAATTTTTCCAGTGTCCAAATTGGACAAATTTTATGTCGATCTTACACCTCTCAGCCACACGAACATGATGGAACAGACTGAGTTTTGATCTGAGCAGTAGACCTTTAGATGACCCCAGAGGAGGGAATCTTTGAGGAATCTAGGGGCAATCTAAAAGATTCCGGTAGCCCTGGATTTCCACTTTCTCAGAATTCAGAAATTTGATAGTTGATTTTACCTTATTCAACGCCAAAAATTTGATGGTGCATTCATATTTTCCATTTTATCATTCCATTTTCCGGCCACTTTTAAAAGTGGAGTGCAAGTGTCAGCATTCAATGTGTGAGTAGTCATTTCCACAAGATTCGACGCCACGAGATTGATGGTGCAGCTAGATCCAGCAGTTTGTCTTCTTCTTCTTCAGATAACTCCTTGATGTGAGGTATATGCAGTGTGATCATGTACTTCTTTGTCTCTTTGCTTGAGATGCATTGCATTGTATAGATCCCTATTTGATGTTTGATGTGGGATCTTGTTTTGTACTTGATGGGAGATGTACTTAGTTTTCATGTTTGAGTTGAGATCCCTTTGTTGTCATGTTGATAGAATACTCATGTTGTTGCCATGTATGTTTGAATTGAGATCCCTTTGATGTCATGTTGGCGGGATGATAGGAGTCCTTTTTGAATGAGAGTTTTTGCAACGGAACATCTCTTGGAGCCACTCCTACGTGAGGGAATATTCCTTGTATGATAGAGAAAACACATGCATGTACATCATCACTCTTTCCAACACTTAATGCAGCAACCTACATGTTGTAGGGAAAAGTATCCGACTCGGATGACCCTATCCCACTCTAAGGGTGACAGTTCCTTAGCAACAACTGTAAAGCAAACTACTGAAGGTTTACTTCTTTATGAAAGCAAAAGAGAATGGAGAAAGCACTAACCGTTGCCTTGCGCTTAATGTCGAATCCAAACTCTCCTCTTTGGCCACTTGCTCCTAGCTCTTTGTCCTTCTGCTCGCCCAGCTACAATGAGATCCTGCAAAACAACAAAGAAGGAAACTACAAGAGGCATGCAATCATAACTGGTTCATGGATTAGTGTAAACCAAACATGCAATCATCACAATATATAATTGAAACAAGAGCACATAGAAGAACCTCAATAGCTTTTATTAATGAAGAAATAAAGGTTCTGAGAGTATTACAACCATTGCAGGCTCCAACCCAGCAACACCTCCCAGCAGAAAGAATTGCTCTTCTTCACCTCTCTCAAACAATCACCCAATAGCTCAATGATGAAACCAACAACATATCATTACTTTGCACAAAATTCCAGCCTCCTGAGCTCATAGGAGAGAGCTCAATATATAGATGAATTGAGAAAGGATGAGTCAGCTTGCAACTGATGTGTAGCTGCCTTGTGTCCTCTCTCTCTTCAGTTCTTGAGTCCACTTGGTGAACCTTGCTTCCACTTGGAGAAACAAAGCCTCTGACTCATCACAAGGCGAAATCCCTGATCCAAGTGTCATTTTTGGAAGATTCCAGAGCAATGACTCAGTGTGCCACATGTCCAAACTCGCTCAACGCAGGTGGGCTTTGTTCTACCTGCTTTGCAACGCAGGTACACCATGGAGCAGTTGTGTTTCAGCGCAGAAACCTAGTGGAGCACCTGCTTTGATTTCAGGATTGCTTGTTTTTGAGTGTTTTCAGGTGGAGAACTGATCTGAGAGCTGTTGGTTTGCTAACCTTGTTCCTCTAGGGGTAGGAACATCATGTTTAGGGAACTTTGGATCCCTTGGATTATTGGCAATTCATGCTTGTTGCTGTAAGGCACAAAATTGTCTATAACAGATGCCCCCTAAAGTATGAGGTCGTTTATCGGGTGAAATGCTTTATTGAGAGGATCCGAAGTTCATTCAATCTGCTGAGAAGTGTCCTGTAATAAGATACAATACAATACATTATTTTTCATACATTTTTCATGATCTAGCTGAGGCGGGCATTCCCATGCTCAGCTTTATAAATACATTTTGGTACATAGAGCAGACGATCGTCTGATTGAGACTGATATTTCTCTGCCGAAATTATCATCCTTTGAGAGGGATGATCATCTGCTGTAATGATGTACATATCAAATGTCTTTATGTCCTGAATATATATCGCAGCCCGGATGGATGAAACTAGATCCGGGGTCTTCAATCTCTTCCGATCTTCACTCGATGTACAAGTCGATCCATGTGAGAATTTCTTGAAGTCAAACATGGACAGACATCGCTTGATTACCGGTCAATGATGTAAACCGTTAACAAGCGCGAGAGGAATCACCGATAAGGATGATGACCCTCAAGGTACGGCAGTACAATCCACATGGTGGGAATAAAGGACTTGGCGTCGACCACCATGCAAAATCTTCTGGTCGAAGGTCATTGATGTATACCTGTCGCCAGAAGTGAGAAACTTGCCATTGAGGCATGCAAGCTTCAAAGTACTGAAGGGGTTGTTCCTAGATCAACTCCTTGGATAATGAGCTGATGTCGACAAGGAGCGATCCGTCAAAGGAGGGCCTTAATGAATCCCACATCAGTGACACGGAACGGAGCTAGTGATTGTGATGAGGTGAAAACAAACTGTGATGTATGATTCAGGGTGGCGGTCATGAAGTGGATGAAGGATAATGTATGGTAGTGGGTGGAACACGGTTGACTCTTTACAGAACCACATCTCTTGAACATATAACGACACTGATGTGATGGATTGGTAGCATTACCCCAATTGCGGATGGTGTGGCGAGGACCATGGTTATGCGACCGGTGAATGAAACAACCCAACCCGATGTGCTACGGAGGACAAAGTGTCATGTTCAAGAGCGACTTGCTACCATTAATGCTGTGAGGTTCTCCCAATTTTTCCCCAGTCATTGCTGACCAGTACCTCTTTATTTTTGTCAAGCTTGAGGAGGATAACATATGCTTGTTCTATAACCTGCCCTTCGGGCAAGCCCATCGCTATGTTTTAACGAGCCTAGCGATAGGGAAACTCGTTCTCGTCTAAAGACAAGTTTGTCGCTATTTAATCATTTTAACGAGTCTAACGACAAAGAAAACTCGGTCCTTTTCATTTTTAGAGAGTCTGAAAAGGTACAAAAAGTTAACTCCAAAATTCCTTTTTCGTCATCTAATCCCTTAAGTCCGAAAAAGTTTAAAACAATACAGAAGGGATGAATTTTCGGTTGCTTTAACGAGCCGAACAAAACAAGCGCTCGATCTTTTTGTGCAATAATCCCTCGGGTCCAAAAAGATTAAAATCTAGAGGAGGGATAGCTTTCCGGTCGCTTTAACGAGCTGGAAGGCCAAAACTCGGCAAACTTTTCATATTTTACGAGTCAGTGAAAAGAGCTCAAAGAAGACTCGTCTTTTGAGGAACGAGTGATGAACAGGGATAGCAGCAGATTCCAGGTACAGGTTGGAATTCTCCAATCACGGCAGTGTCACAAGGATGGCTAAGTGAAATCACTCTTCGCAGCTGTTCCTCAACATGGGTAAACAAACATATGGAGGTGAACGATTGGCCAAATGAACGGATGGAGGTGATGGCATATAAACACGACCAAGGGCTTTTAATATGGCTTTCAAAGGTTACATTTCTCGGGGTTGTTTACCGGTTCATTTTTTCTGGGTGAGCTTGAACTGTTAGGGAAAGACTGCTCACAGGTTATGTTTATTTTTTAACGAGCATGAACTCTACACAAAAACTGCTCGATTCTTGCGTTTATTTTTTAACGAGCATGAACATTGCTAAAACTGCTCGATTTATACCAGTCTTAATACAAGGAATGCTTTAGGTGAGGTAATCTTATTTAAGGAGCGATACCTCACTAATTACTCCAATTTGGCAGGTTTTAACTTTTGCCCTTCATCCTTTCTTTATGCAAGCTGGAAACGGCTAATCCTACGAGTTTAACGGGTTAGACCTACAAAATTTAAAAAATAAATAGTCGTCCCGTGCTTGCACTCCAAAAGGTTTGCATGCCCCCAGGTATAAAGTATAATTTCGAGATTCTGCCATCTCTTACTTATTATCCGAAAAATGGTTTTGTTTGCTGCCACAAACTAAACTCTCTTTTCGGCGATGTCTATCATTAGGTTGCTAAGGATGGTGACTACTTGTTGCAGCAATTTCATCTCTTTCTTTGAAGACTGCCCCTACTTATCCTTCAAAACATATGTTTTAATGGGTGAGGCTTGACATTCAAAGATGGTGGCTTCTTGCTGCCACAAATAGATCCCTTCCTTAGGAGAGCCCACTTCTTTAGACAAAGGGAGCGATTCTTCCGCTTCAACATAACTTTGACAAAAGAATTTTATCCTAGAACAACCCTCTCTTCCACTGCCGGACGGGGTACGGACTAGTCCATCCTTCTGCGGAAATTAACTTTATACTTAAGGTTTTCTCTGCCCGAGGCAGGCCAGGGTGCATGCCCCCTGGGTCCCAGTTCTTTTCTTTCCGAATTACTCGCATTCATCGGGAAGTAGAACCGGAGGCGGTGGCATTCCTTGAGCGAATAAACCGTTAAGGGATGGTATTTGACTATTTGCAATGCGTGATCCTGGAAATGAAAGTTGGTCTACGAGCTGGACCATTCTTCCTTCGTGCGGAAAACACATGACTCTAAAGAGCGAGGACACTACTGCCTCCATGCAATATATATAGTCTCGTCCAAGGAGTAAGTTATATGCCAAGGGTCCCTGGACGACCATGATGTTCATGCGAACCGTCTTCCCTTTCAATGTAACCGGAACATTGGGGAGAATCCCTAACGGGTGACTGGTTCCTTTATCAAAACCTGATAGATTTCTCATCTCAGGTAAAAGCGTCGGGCAACCCAGTGCTTTCCAAGCAACAGAGGAAAGGATACTCACAGATGCCCCTTCATCAATGATAGTTCCAGCCATCACCATTCTGTAGATTTGGACTATGATTCTGAATGGGATACTGGCTGGTAACCGGGGTCTGCCTAGTTGATTCCAATCAAAGGATACAACTAGGTTGCTTGGTGGTGGGACCGAATATACGGCCGGATACGACCCTGACGATGTTCCTTCCTGCGATAAAGGAATGGGCGCATTGCCCTGATGCTCATCAGAGTCTGTGTTGATGAAAAGAATATGGACGGTGTCATCCTTATCCTCTTCAGTGAGGGTGTCATTTGAAGATGGGTCTTCAATGACGGAGTCATTGTACGATGAAACCTCTGAAGGAAGAACCGGGTCAACTGCCGTTTCGACCTTTAGACTTTCGTCTGGTTTGGATTCAGCAGGTTCATTCTCAATGACCGACACTTCAGCTGACCACTTGGGCGGGTCAGCTGGATTTTCAACTATCGAGGGATTAGGCGTGAGTTTTTGGTATCCAAGAGGAAGTCGTAACGGTGAAACCGGACGATCTTCCAAAACTCTCTTTGCCTCATCTAAGAATGGACATTTGTGGATGGCGTGCTCGCCTTCACACAATATACAGGGTGATCTTGGTCTCCCTCTTCGTCCTTCACTCTCGCTAGTTGACGGACTGCAATCAACATGACTACCAGAGGTTGATGCTACCGGATTGTGCAACCTTGGGGACCAGTCTCTTAGTATCCGGGGAATACAAAGACAATCACGATGGAAGTGGGCCCCTTTGCAAATGACACATGGCGATTTAGGCCCGGTCGGTGCAGTGTGTGGGTTCTTGTCAGCTGTCTTTTGCTTGCCCCCAGTCGCCTTCGCCATAGGCTCCTTCTGCTTCTTTTCTCTCTTCTTCTTTTCCTTCTTCTCCATGGGAGGCTGACTTTTGCCGGCTCTACCTTGTGAAGATGAAGGGTGAGAGGAAGAATTGTAAGAAGTGGAAGGCTGGTGGGTAGCTCTAGACTGTTCTGACTGTTGATTCGACTGCTCAGGATTAGTGGCGATCTGGACTACATTAGTTGAAAAGAGCCATACAGGTAGGCCAATTGTCAATCCTGGAAGTGACAATGTTGCCATATGAGGCGCACCAACATCTCCCCAAGAGGAGAAGGGATTTGGACTTCCACCAAGGTTACTCCCTTGGTTGGTGGGCTCCATACTTTTCAACTGAAAGATCAACGTGGGAATAACAGGTGATTATGTTCCGCTTAAAATAAATTTTATTAACGACGCTTTTAGACACAAACTTGCTTTTTCATGTTTTAAGAGTCGAGAAAAAGCTAAAGATGACTCTAGTCGCCTTCGATGTTTTAACGAGCCCGAAGTGACAAATGCTCGGTTGGACCTTTTTAGTTATAGAGTTTGAAAAGGGCCAAAAGAAACTGCTCTGGAGATCTAGGCAGAGGGTGTGCCAAACCTTTTGCGAAACCACAGAATACGTTTTACGGTACGGGTGGTCAATCTTCGTGAATGTTGTGTTCACTGCATCGCGATCAGTAGGGCGGTCGACACGGCTTCCTATGGATAAAGGATAATTGCCTATAGGGGTCTCCCAATATATACGCGACGGTACGTGGGAGCACAAGTCCGTATTAGTGCCACCGACTCTCAGGAGGAATCACCCACCTTCGTAGAGATCGACAGTCACTATGTTTAACGACGCCGGAACACGTCTCTACCTAGACCTCTATGTGTTTGCGTTATGTTACAAAGCGTTGTTATGTAAATTGGATTTATTTTAATGTTGATCTTGCTTATCAGTTTGCCTTTAAGGATCACCACGAGATGTATATAACAAATTCCTGAATGCAGTCTAAGATGAGAAGCAAACTTTTCAATCTTTCAACTTTGAAAACCTTGACTACTGAGGGAAAAGAAAGGCAAATCTTTTCACACAGATCATAGAGCACACACTAAAATGCAAATTTTTCCTAAATCGTCAAGCACACAGTCAAATGCAAAATGCACAATGCATGTATTTTCTTTTCCCTTTCTTAATGTGGATGGATACAAAAAGAAAATGGTTATATAACTTTGATTTCGATTTAAAGCGAAAGTAAACAAGTTTGTCCAAAATCAAAAGACACCTTAAGATTCACTTGCATAATCACTGGAAATACATGAAATCAAACCATACTAACGAAAGTAAAATGACTAATCAGCTATGGACAGCAAACAAGCTAACTCTTTAGACCAGCAAAATGCCTAACACAGGTTCAGATCTAAGAGGCCAAAAGCATGACTAGTTTACTTTTCGTTATGGGAAATTGTAAATGAGTAAGAAATACAAAGAACAAGTACAATTTCGTTATATAACAGAGGCGGAATGATGGCAAGTAATATTGGTTTCAAAACAGGCACAAGACTGACACCTAGCAGCAAAACTAAGTGAAAACAGGCAAGAGAAAGGAGGAAACCCCAAATGCACTAAGCAAATTTGGGTCAACGCAGGCTCTGCACAGTCAAACTGGCTCTCAGCGCAGGTAGTCAGTTCGGGACCTGCGTTGCAAAGCAGGTAGCCTGTGTACTACCTGCTTTGGAAAACGAGAATTGCGTTTTCACAGTTTCCGGGTCATAATTTTCTCAAAAATGCACGGTTTTTGCCCAAATCAGAAGCAATCAGTCAAGCACACTCAAAGGGATGATTTAGAAGGTGCAAAGCTATCACTAAGAGCTTACAAGGATCTTTGTAGATCAGCTCTTCAAATCATGAATTTGCTCAAAAAATGAGCAAGAGTAGCTGCCCTCTACTTCGCTTTTGATATAGTCAAAAGCTTTTCGATTTGGTACTCTTTCGTTCAGGAAATGAATAGCAAAATACTACAAACACAATCAAACGGATACGATCCCCAGTGGATTCGCCAGTTTGTTGTAGGGAAAAGTATCCGACTCGGATGACCCTATCCCACTCTAAGGGTGACAGTTCCTTAGCAACAACTGTAAAGCAAACTACTGAAGGTTTACTTCTTTATGAAAGCAAAAGAGAATGGAGAAAGCACTAACCGTTGCCTTGCGCTTAATGTCGAATCCAAACTCTCCTCTTTGGCCGCTTGCTCCTAGCTCTTTGTCCTTCTGCTCGCCCAGCTACAATGAGATCCTGCAAAACAACAAAGAAGGAAACTACAAGAGGCATGCAATCATAACTGGTTCATGGATTAGTGTAAACCAAACATGCAATCATCACAATATATAATTGAAACAAGAGCACATAGAAGAACCTCAATAGCTTTTATTAATGAAGAAATAAAGGTTCTGAGAGTATTACAACCATTGCAGGCTCCAACCCAGCAACACCTCCCAGCAGAAAGAATTGCTCTTCTTCACCTCTCTCAAACAATCACCCAATAGCTCAATGATGAAACCAACAGCATATCATTACTTTGCACAAAATTCCAGCCTCCTGAGCTCATAGGAGAGAGCTCAATATATAGATGAATTGAGAAAGGATGAGTCAGCTTGCAACTGATGTGTAGCTGCCTTGTGTCCTCTCTCTCTTTAGTTAATCTTTAGTTGATCTTCAGTTCTTGAGTCCACTTGGTGAACCTTGCTTCCACTTGGAGAAACAAAGCCTCTGACTCATCACAAGGCGAAATCCCTGATCCAAGTGTCATTTTTGGAAGATTCCAGAGCAATGACTCAGTGTGCCACATGTCCAAACTCGCTCAACGCAGGTGGGCTTTGTTCTACCTGCTTTGCAACGCAGGTACACCATGGAGCAGTTGTGTTTCAGCGCAGAAACCTAGTGGAGCACCTGCTTTGATTTCAGGATTGCTTGTTTTTGAGTGTTTTCAGGTGGAGAACTGATCTGAGAGCTGTTGGTTTGCTGACCTTGTTCCTCTAGGGGTAGGAACATCATGTTTAGGGAACTTTGGATCCCTTGGATTATTGACAATTCATGCTTGTTGCTGTAAGGCACAAAATTGTCTATAACACTACACCATCTTGACACCGGGCCCGGAGACGTAGTCCCTCCTAGATGAACTCCATTATCAATGCCTTGTGTTTTATGTTGCTGATTATTGTCATGTTCCTTATTCTTTACAACATGCACTTATGTTCCTTTATGTTATTTTAAATGAAATTCTAATCACATCACGAAAGAAAAAGATATTGGTTAAATCTGAGAGTTGAGTCAACTTAGATCACTTTTTCAGGTGTTAGAGAGAGAAATTTGCAAATTTATTTATCAAGAATTCAAGAACATTCATAGAGCATTCAAGAACCAACACATGAAGACACCAGATATAAGTGGAAACCTAGGAGGGAGAAAACCACAAATTTAAGGCTGAAAGTGATGTGAAGGCAAGATGATACTCCTTATTACATAAGATTTTTGTAGGCTCCAACCTACAACAGGCTCCTGTTGAAAAGTGTGCAACAAGAAATTCTTGTTGAGAATGTAACAAGATGATGGAGGTTAGTGGAAAGGAATCGCCTTCACTAAGTGGGCCCGTAGGCAAATTTTGGCGCAAAGTCTATTTTTAGACATATGGATCATGGTTTATGAGTTGCAGGATGTTGTTTATGGATGATTGGTCATGTTGGGAAAAATAGATGGACTTCTATTTTTGGTTCACAGTGGAGTGATCAGAGTCTATTTTTAGACTGCCAGGCTAAAAATAGAAACAGTCAAATATTATTAGCCCTTAGTAATATTTGGACTCTAAACATGATCTTATTCTCTTGGAGCACTTCATTTCGAGCTACAGATGTGGCACATGCAGCTGTAGAAGGAATCACGTGGTTTCTTATGTGTTAGTTGAGCTATTGCATGGAGAACTTCAGTTAAAACTCATGCATGTGAGTTCTGTGGAGTTGGATGTGGGGTTGATGGAGTTGTGTTCAGTTTGACTTAGTTGAACTAGTTGTATTTAGTCTAACTAAAGAATACACTAGTGATGAGTTGTGTGAATTAATTATTAATTAATTCACTAATTATTTACTCATAAAGCAACTAAAGAATACATGAGTTAACTCAGTGCATGGACAGTTCAACAGAGACAGGTGTTAGAGGTAAGTGAAAGGGTGACTTGTGACTATTAGTTGTGCATGAGATTGTGAACATGCATGGATTGAGTAATGCCAATGAGGACTACGCAGTGTGAGCCAATACCAAGGCAATTATAGCTTGTGCTCATGTGATTTTGGATAAACCAAGGTAAATAGGAGTTTGGATCAGCCATTCATCATTCATTCTCTTGCAGGATTGTGCAGTGGAGGCAGGAAAAACAGTGGGGGAGATTTGGAGATCAGATTTGAGTTGTATTGTGTGTAACAGGTGGAGATAGTGATGGATACTTGAGAGGAGTATTGTACTATATAATGTTACATGTTATCAATCATTAATATACAGATAGTGTGGGGTTTTTAGCTGTAAGATTTCCCCGGGTTACATACTGTGTTAATGTGTGCATGCGATTGATGTTTCATTTTTTTTGATGCTGCTAAATTGATGATCAACGTAGAGGAGGTTATGTATTATGCATGTATTCTGAAATAGTGTATAATCGAGATAATCTCTATTGAATATGTGTTTATTATTCAAAATTTCTACATGGTATCAGAGCTGGTTGATTTGTAGAAAAAGTTCTACAGGATATCAAAGTGGGATTGATCATCAGATCTATTATTCAAAAAGTGTTTACATTTTATTTCTTTAGGCAGAGTCTATAATCGGGCCAGGTAGCCTCTGGATTCATCCTTCTTTTGGAAGGTGAGATATTCGGTGAATGCCCATACAGTCGATCTCTGTACAAGAAATACTTTGTTCTCACGAATTTTAGATCAGAAGCGATTGAGTTTTGAGCTGGTGGAATGGCACTCAAGGATAAACTCAGAAACATTTAAGTGTGAGAATGGAGACAGTATGCCCCAGTATCTCATGAAGTTCACCCAATTCCAGGATGAGATGGGAAGTGTGGGGGTAACTGTTGAGGATGAGGATATGGTGAGTCTAGCACTCCTTGGCCTTCCTAAGAGTTGGCATAGCTACCAGGACTCGGTGAATGGAAGGGAGAAATTTCCAGGATGGGAGAGACTTTGGTCGGATCTTGTGCAAGAGGAGATTAGATGACACACTAGAGACAGTTCTTCATCTATGCATGATGAGGAGAACTGTGCCTTAGCGAGTAAGGCGAAGAAGGGGAAGGGGAAGGTTTCTCTTTTCGAATCCAGTTCTTCCAATGATGGGAAGAAGGTTGACAAGTCGAAGGTGAGATGCTTTCGTTGTCATGAGTTGGGCCATTATGCTACTAATTGCCCAAAGAAGAAGTCCAAGAAGGGATCCGGGGAAGAATCTGAAGCTGAGGCAGCCTCACTTGCTTCACGGTTTGAGTTGGACTTCACATCTTCACATGCATGGTTTCATCCATGGTGGGAAGTGGTTGGTTTCTTGACAGTGGAGCTTCTTTCCACATGACCAGTGACACAAGTTTGTTCAGTACTTTGGAGGAGAAAGATCTCCAGATACTCATAGGGATGGGTAATGATGAGAAGTATAGTGTCTTAGGTGTAGGCACCGTTATTTTTCAGAGGGAGCATGGAGCTCGCCTTACCTTGACCGATGTCAAGTATGTACTAGGACTGAAGAGAAACTTGGTGTCGATCGCGATGCTGGAAGACAGAGGTTATGATGTATTCTTTAATAAGGGAAAGGTTTTCCTTAGACACATCATCACTAGACAAGTGAAGCAGATTGGTTCACGGGTCAAGAACCTGTATGCTCTTGAGGTTCAAGATGCATGCAAAGCCTTGAGCATCGAGGCAATTGATGGAGACTTGGTGGTTGAGAGGGAGCGTATATTACCTCTCAACATGCAGAGCCAAAAGAAGTCTCAGACGATTGTGGAGGAGCCACGATTGGTGCAACAACTTCAGGAGATTGTGGAGCAGCCACAACAAGGGAAGCTGAGAGGAGATCGAGTAGAGACATCTACTCATGGAGAGACCTCCAGTAGGGGGAAACTTCGAGGCAGGTGGGCAGAGGGATCACATGCAACCATACCTCCGGGTAGGAGGTGGGGTGATCTGGATTGATCGTCCCAAGGAGGAGGGGCAAGATCCTTGAGGTACCCAACCTCTTGGATGAGACCTTGCTATGGGAGCCCCAATGTGGAGTAGCAGGAACCAAGGATAATTTTAGGGGCGAATGTTCGCCCTTTGGTGAAATTAAGGGGTTTTAAATTTTTAGTGGGCGAATATTTTGTATCATAGTACATTTTTACAAATCACCTCAAATAGCCCACCTTATTTTAAGGGAGAGGGTAAAAAAGGTAAATTTAGCCCTTGAAATTAGGACTTACAACCTTCCATTCGCCCATTTTCAAGAATAGGTTTTATTTAAGTGAATCCATTCGTCCATTTTCAAGAATAGGTTTTATTTAAGTGAATCCTATGGGCCAAATACCATATTTATAAAAGAGGTATGGTAAATTAATAAAAATATAAATAAATGAGAGGTATGGTAAATAAATAAAACATTTTTTATATTTACTCCATAAGTCACCTTATATACATGTAAGGGTGTAAACAAATAAAAATATAAGTAAAGTGGAGGTATGGTAAATAAATAAAACGTCTTTTTATACTTACTCAAAAGGTATGGTAAATAAATAAAAATATAAATAAACTAGACGTATCGTAAATAAATAAAACCTCTCCATAACCGTCGTTCTATTTATGAAGGCTCAAGAAAGAGGTTTTATTTAAGTGAATCCTATGGGCCAAATACCATATTTGTAAAAGAGGTATGGTAAATTAATAAAGATATAAATAAACGAGAGGTATGGTAAACAAATAAAACATTTTTTTATATTTACTCCATAAGTCACCTTATATTTATGAACACTCAAAAAATGGGTTATATTTAGGTGAAACCTATGGCCAAAATACTATGGGACAAATACCATGGACTAGATTTTTATTAATACCATGCAAAAAACCATTATTAACCCTAATATTAGAATTAATAAAAATAAAAATGGCACATGGTATTGACCCATGGTATTCACCAAAATGGCACATGGTATTGACCCATGGTATTCACCTAGAATATAGCCTATTTAAATGGGGGAATTAAACCAGCATGTAGCCTATGCTAAGATTCACTAGGACTTTACAAAGTTTTATTATTTAGTGAAAGACTCGCCAAGATCTTACAAGATTTTATAATTGAGTAAAATATTCGCCATGCCTGGTGAGAGATTCGCCCATTTATTATATTTATAAATTTAGGGGGGGTTCTTAAAATTTTCCCTGGCAGGAACTGACTGATTGGGTAGAGACAGATGCGGATGGAGCGGCAGAGAGAGCGATAGTGTAGGGAATCCCAGGACAGCACATAGCATGCAAGCTACATCAATGCGAGAGGCACAAGTGTTTTGCACAGTGCTAGGTGGCATAGAAAGGTGTGAAATGGTGCGAGATGCATGGAGATGTTGCAGTAGCGCAGATGTCAAAGAGGGAGCACTTGTCAGCAACAGGTAGAGATTCAGCATCAAAGTATGTTCCTAGCCCAACAGAGTGGTCAGTTGGGAGTGTTTTTGTTCCAAGTGTTGTTGGAGCAAGTGGACCGGGCAGATGTGTTGCATGCAGAACCTTCCAGAGTTACAGGATCGGGTCTGAGAGGAAGCCTTTCTTGTTGAGAGGGAGTGTTGAAAAGTGTGCAACAAGAAATGCTTGTTGAGAATGCAACAAGATGATGGAGCTTAGTGGAAAGGAGTCACCTTCACTAAGTGGGCCCGCAGGAAAATTTTGGTGCAAAGTCTATTTTTAGACATATGGATCATGGTCTATGAGTTGCAGGATGCTATTTATGGATGATTGGTCATGTTGGGAAAATTAGATGGACTTCTATTTTTGGTTCGCAGCGGATTGATCAGAGTCTATTTTTAGACTGCCAGGCTAAAAACAGAAATAGTGAGATATTATTAGCCCTTAGTAATATTTGGACTCTAAACATTATCTTATTCTCTTGGAGCACTTCAGTTCGAGCTACGGATGTGGCACATGCAGCTGATAGAAGGAATCACGTGGTTTCTTATGTGTTAGTTGAGCTATTGCATGGAGAACTTCAGTTAGAACTCATGCATGTGAGTTCTGTGGAGTTGGATGTGGAGTTGATGGAGTTGTGTTCAGTTTGACTTAGTTGAACTAGTTGTATTTAGTCTAACTAAAGAATACACTAGTGATGAGTTGTGTGAATTAATGATTAATTAATTCACTAATTATTGACTCATAAAGCAACTAAAGAATACATGAGTTAACTCAGTGCATGGACAGTTCAACAGAGACAAGTGTTAGAGGTAAGTGAAAGGGTGAGTTGTGACTATCAGTTGTGAATGAGATTGTGCACATGCATGGATTGAGTAATGCTAATGAGGACTGCGCAGTGTGGGCCAATACCAAGGCAATTATAGCTTGTGCTCATGTGATTTTGGATCATCCAAGGTAAATAGGAGTTTGGATCAGCCATTCATCATTCATTCTCTTGCAGGATTGTGCAGTGGAGGCAGGCAATGCAGCGGGGGAGATTTGGAGATCAGATCTGAGTTGTATTGTGTGTAACAGGTGGAGATAGTGCTGGATACTTGAGAGGAGTATTGTACTATGTAATGTTACATGTTCTCAATCATTAATATACAGATAGTGTGGGGTTTTTAGCTGTAAGCTTTCCCCGGGTTACATACTGTGTTAATGTGTGCATGCTATTGATGTTTCATTTTTTTTTATGCTGCTAAATTGATGATCAACGTAGAGGAGGTTATGTATTATGCATGTATTCCACAATAGTGTATAATTGGGATAATCTCTGTTGAATATGTGTTTATTATTCAAAATTTCTACAGCTCCTACCTCAAAGGAAGCTCCAACTCCCACAAATTTTCCACAGGCTCCAATCCATAGGAGGCTCCTACCTCAATAGGCTGCAACCTGCTCTTTATCAAGCTACAAAACAGACAGGGACATAAATCTCTCAATCAAAACATCAAGTCACAAATGTTGGTTACCTCATATACAGTTATTCTATCAAGTCTATTGCTTCACTACTTCTCCTTTTTACTTTGTGCCTCTTTTTCTGTTGCTCATTAGATTTGTTATGTAGACTACTTCACTTCCAAAAGTTTTGTTTCCATTCCACATTGTATCATTTATAAGCTACCATCTTGGTTGACTGTATTCTTTGCAGGAAAATGAAATGAAGCATTGTCTCTTGGACTTCCAAAAACAAGTCACAAACTTGTCTCTTCTTTTTCAGTTCTGAAAACAATTTGTAATATAAAATGGAACTAAACTAAAACAACTCAATCAATAATGATTTCAAGAGGAAAATCAGATTTGTAATATCTACTTTTTTTGTTCAATGAAGCATATATATTTAAGCTTTTGTCTCAATATTTTAAGTCCCATTTTAACAATGTTCAACCTTCGCATTTAATATCATAGATTTTGCACTTCACATCAGTTTAACCTTTGCATTAAATTAATATTAACATAATCGACACTAATCAATTAGATCATTGATCTTAACATAATAATTTGACAATAATTCCAACATCATCAACATAATCTACTCTAATCATCAGCGGAAACAATAAACGATCGATGAAATCAGGATGCATAATGGAGAGAATTCAATCGCACATAACACAAAAATTTTATGGTGAAAGCCACAACTAAAAACCTATGTTATCTGTATATTGCATTAATCAGAAAATATGAGAAGATTACAATGATTTTCTCAAGCCTGAGCAATCTCTGCATTATCTCTTCACTATCTCACTGCTTCCCAGATGAGCTCAAGCCAATACTTAACCAATTCTGTTGCCTACCAAGCTCTTGTTTCCTTGCGTTGTTCCCTTGGGAATTAGCCCATATTTAATTGGGAAATTCCACAAATATGAATTGCGCAATCCTCATAGGCATTCCTTTTATTTCATGCACCACCTGTACAATTCGAATGATTATACCACTGATAGTACACTGTCTCTAAACTTCAATATCAACTAGGTGTTTCTTTGATCTGACATGCATGAGTTAATTATGAGGCAATCTTCAATTTACTAGTTGATCAGTGATGGTTGCACCCCACTACTGTAGGTTACACCCCATGATAAGAATTTAAACAGGAATGCACCAAATTAAAGATATAACCACAAATACAAATATGCAGTATAAATAACACTTCATTTGATTAATATCAAATAATGAAATATGTTTACGAACAGAATGGAAATAAGACTAGATCGGGAAATGTTAGCTTATCTCTGAGAAGAGATGTGGTAGCTACATGGGCCTATTTATTATTGAAAAATATGAGAAAACAATAAACAAACAAAACCCTAACCCCAAGAGATGAAACGCCAAGA
This sequence comes from Pinus tabuliformis, assembly GCA_031772625.1. Taxonomy (NCBI): domain Eukaryota; kingdom Viridiplantae; phylum Streptophyta; class Pinopsida; order Pinales; family Pinaceae; genus Pinus; species Pinus tabuliformis. The sequence goes on from CM062813.1 coordinate 3,055,896, forward strand.
TTTTATGGGCCCTATTGGGGTTATTTGGGCAACCAACTTCCCAGGGTTGTAACTTGGTCATATTATCTCCATTTGGTGCATATGGTACCTTGTTGGAAAGGCATCTTTGAGTACTACATGTTTTTTGGTAGGTCCTTACCAATGGCTATGAGCCTACAATGAAACTAAAAAAAACACTGTTTAGGGGGTCAAAACTGCTCCGAAATTTTATGACCCGAAAAACTGCTAAAAATAGTAAATGCTAAAATAAACAAGGAAACAATTGAAACTAACTTGAGGTCTAGGTGGAATAGGTGGGTGGAAACCACTATCCAACTGGATCATTCCTCCTCCCTTAGGAAGTAATGGTCACCTTTGCATGTAGAGCCTCCATGAGTTGAGGAAATTTCTGTTCAACCTGGTCCCCAGTGAGCCACTTGCCTTAGTGTAGGAGTTGGCCAACTTTGACAAACCGATATAGTTGGATCTTCTGTTGGCGAGTTTTCTAGATCTATGTGTCCATAATCCGATTAGTTGTGGCCTGTTCCATGTAGTTTGGATTTAACTCTGTTGGTGTGAGATGTTCTGCAATGTCAGATGTGTCTAGTAATGGTGAGAAGTATGGTCGAAGGAAATCCACATTGAACACTAGTTGAATACCAAGGAATGGGGGAATGCTGAGAAAAAAAGCATTGCCTCCCACAACCTTGGTAATGGTTTAAGGAACATATCAGAGTGGTATGAGCTTTCGATGGGCTCCGGTAAGGCATTCTTTCTACAAATGCAACCAGATTTTGTTACCCAATTGAAACTTGTGTGGCACCCGATGTTGATGATGTCGCTACTTGTACTTGGAATTTGACTTCTACAGGATGTTGTGAACCTGTTGGTAGATCTATTGGATGCGTTCAATAAATCTGGTCAATTTATCCTCCTTGGACGATATATCTATGGATTCTATTTGTGTAGTCGCTTGAGGCATGGCAACATCAATCAGACACACAGTTGAAATCCTAGACCCACTTGAAAGGGACTGTGACCAGTCGATCTATGGAGAGCTCTATTATAACTATGTTGCACATATGTAAGGCTCTCATCCCAGGTTTGAGGATACTTGGAGTTGTACATGCGGAATATGTGCACTATCATCATGTTGACGACCTTCGTCTAGCCACGGTCTGGGGATGGAAGGAAATCGACTTGGTGAGCTTGGTATCCAAAAACTTACAGAGGATTGACCAGAATGTTCTCAAGAACCTGCTATCATGATCTCATATAATGGTTTGTGGGATCCCAAAATGTACTGATACCTGTTCAAAGAAGAGTTTGGCAGTGTCCTCTGCTGTTATACTCTTCTTGTAGGCTGTCAATATAGGCATCTTAGAAAATTTGTCCATGACCGCAAATACATAGTCATTACCATGTTTGGTAGAAGGGAGGCCCGACATATAGTCCATGGAGATGGATTCCCACGGCTGGATGGGAGTAGGAAGAGGAGTGTACGAGCCTTGCTTCTTAATGGATGGCTTGGAGATGGCGTAGGAAGTGTAGGCTTTGATATATTTCCCAACATCCAGTTAGAGTTTGGGCCAATAGAAGTACTTTTGTAGTACATCCATAATTTTCTCCACCCCAAAGTGTCCTACGATTTGACTGTAATGCGCCTCCCAAATCAGTTTGGCACGCTTTCTTGAAGGAACACAAATGTGGCCTAGGTAGCATAATAATGCGTCTGGGAGGTGGAAATCAAGAACTTGCTTCCCATCTTCTAGCATTTGGTATGTGGAGGAAAACTCTGGATCATTTTTGTATAGTTGTGGCCATCCAGAGGTCTCATTACCAAAAGAGTTGAGAACAGTAGTCAGTGCTACAACTAAGGGTTGACTGAGGTAGTCTGCAACCTTATTGGTGCTGCCCTTTTTGTATTTAATGTTCAAGTGAAATTGTTTCACATATGTAGACCACTTCTGATGTCGATCGTTCTGCAAGTTCCTATATGTCTGTATAAATTGAAGAGGTCGGTGATCGGTGTGGATGACCATATCCTTCCCTAGAATGTAGTGCTTCCAATATCAGCAATCCTTCATGATGGAATACATTTATTTACCATAGGTGGGGTACTTATGAATTGTATTAGAAAGTGTCTCATTATGATAGGCCATTGGATGCTTGTTCTGGGTGAGGAATGTACCAATAGCATAGTTTGAGGCATCTGTCTTGATTTCAAATGGTTGATGCAAGTATGGCAATGTGAGTACCGGTGCATAGCAGAGGTGGCACTTCAACTCAATGAATGTCTTCTGTTGGCACTGAGACCAGGAAAACTTTTCTTTCGCCCCTCCCATATTAATCTAACTCAAAGGCCAGGTGATATGGGAGAATCCCAACACGAACCTCCGATAAAAATTTGCAAGGCCCAAAAAGCTACGAAGCTCCATTAGAGTGGTCGGGGCTAGCCAATTCTAAAGAGTTGGATATTGGTCAGGTCCAAATGAACGCCACACTCATCTATGATGTACCCCAAGTATTGGACCTGGCTCATGCCATAGGTGAATTTCTTCAAGTTGGCACATAGTTTGTGTTGTCGAAGGGTTCGAAGGACCCGTCGAATGTGTTGCAAGTGTTCTTCCCAAATCTTGTTGAAGATGAGGATGTCATCCAGATAAATCACCATGAACGAGTTGGTGAAGGGCCACAATTTGTCATCTCTTAGCCTCATAAAGGTAGCGGGGGCATTTGTCAACCCAAAGGGCATAACCAACCTTTCAAAAAGGCCTTCCATGGATTTAAAGGTAGTCTTCCATACATTTGTGGGCTCTATTGGAACCTAGTGATAACTAGACTTCATATCAATCTTGTTGCAATACTTGGCCCCCTTGAATTGGTCTAGCAGGTAATCAATCCATGGGACTGGATACCTATTCCTGATGGTGATTTTATTTAATGCTTGGTAATCAATGCAGAGCCTCTAGGTTCCATCCTTCTTTGGTACCAGTACAATTGGGCTCCCACAAGGAGAGGAACTTGGTCAAATGTGCCTTTTTTGTAGCAACTCCTATATTTTCTGCTTGATCTCTTCATTTTACAAAATGGAGCAGCGATATATCAGCCCGTTGGGAAGAGGTGCTTCAGGATTCAGATCGATTGAATGCTTGACTTGACAATGCAAGGGGACTGTTTCAGGGAAAACTAGTGTCGATCTGAACTGCTAGTCCCACTAAGACGGGTAGCTATCTTAGAAACAAACAATGAAAGCTTTTCAAAAGTTCCTTTAAGTGTGATAGATGGAAGAGAAGAATAGAGAACCAACCTGCATTCTTCACTTTGATCCAAGCTTGATTTCTCCTTTCCTTGATAGAATTTGCCACTCCTCTCCTACTTGTCCCAATTCAAAGAGCACCTATAGAATCAAAGTAACAACAAACTATCAAAGCATCTCTATCTAAAACATCATAACCAATATGGAATCAGAAACACATTGACCATACAATTGCATTCATAAATAATAAGATTCACAAATACAAGATCATATGGAGGAAAACTCAAAGAACTTTATTAATAGTAATGTAAGAGAGGATTACAACCCAGCTGTCTGATCCAGCGTCATCCTCCCAGTTGTAGAAGCCCTCTTCACCTCATGAACAAGCAAATCACCCAACAATGAAATGTCTCTTCTCAACAAACCAACAACACTTCCTTACAAAATACAAAATTCCAGCCTCTAGATCTCTCAGATGAGGGATCCATTTATAGATGTCTTGCAAGGGTGTGAGCCAGCTCTGGGTTTTTTATTAGTGTCATTCCACTGATAGTTCTTGGTTCCACTTGGAGATTTCATGATCTCTTACTCATCCCTGGGCGAATTCAAAGAAGCAAATGTCACAGGAGAAGTTTCTAGAAGATTCCATGATCATCTACCTTGCAAACTGTCTCTGCCATTTGTCTATTCTCGCTCATCGCACCCCACAGAAGGCAATTTCAGTATGCATCACACCTGGCCAGTTACACAGTCAGTATGCATCACACCTTGTCCATGGAGCAGCCTATATGGTCCAGTTTTGGCCATTTCTGAGTAGTTTTTCAGGTGGAACTTCTGGGAAATGATGTAATCAGCTGACCATGATCCTTTAGGGTATGAAGAAACACTTTTAGGGGCTTAAGGAGTCCTTAGTTTATGGACATATGAGTTTGGGGTTGCAGTTCCCAAATATGTCTATAACAGATGCCCCCAAAAGCATGAGGTCGTAAATCTTCTGATGTCGGGTGAAATGCTTTATTCATGAGGATCCGAGGTATTCAAACTGGAAGGTGACCTGTATAAGATACAATACAATACATAACCATCATATTATTTTCATGATCTAGCTGAGGCAGGCATTCCCATGCTCAACTTTATAAATTCATTTTGATGTACATAGGACAGACAATCGTCTGCTGTTGCAGACTTGTGATTCTTCGCATGAAGAGTCATCTTCCCTGGCTAGATGACTATCTATGCAGCTTCTGTGTACAATTGATGTCTTTATTTTCCTGAATATATCACAGCCCGGATGGATGAAACTAGATCCAGGGTCTTCAAAACTCGTACAATCTTCGCCCGATGTACAAGTCGATCCATGTGAAAAGATGTTCTGAAGTTGAACATGGAAAGACATCGCCTGATTACCAGCCAATGATGAAAGTTGTTAACATGCGTGAGAGGAATCACCGATAATGATGATGACCCTCAAGGTACTATATTACAATTCACGTGGTGTGAATATATGAGCTGATGTCAAACACCACGCAAAGTCCTTCGGTTGAAGGTCATTGATGTAACCTGTCGCCAGAAGTGAGAAACTTGCCATTGAGGCATGTAAGCTTAAAAGTACTGAAAGGGTTGTTTCTAAGTCAACTTCTTGGATAATGAGCTGATGTTGACAAGAAGTGACTTGTCGTAGGAGGGCCTTGATGTATCCCACATCTACGACACGAAACAGAGCAAATGACTTTTGTGGAGGTGAAAATGATCTGATGATATGAGGTTCAGGAGTGGTGGTCATGAAAAATGAAGCATGGATGTAATGCAGTGGATAAGGCGTTTGCTTGATGGTGAATTCTCTGAACAAATTCTCTTGAAAATTTTGGCGACACTGATATGGACTGGTAGCGTTAACCCCATGGATGGCACGATGGACCAATGGTGACAGTTAACGGAAACTCAACCCAACTCAATCACGGTGATGAAGTGAAAGTGTCATGTTCAAGAGCGACTTGCTACCAATAGAGTTCTTCAAGTTTTCTTCCCATTTTTCCCCAGTCATTGTTGACCAATACCTCTTTATTTTTGCCAAGCTTGAGGAGGATAACATATGCTTGATCTATAATTTTACCTTCGGGCAAACCTATCGCTTTGTGTTTAGCGAGCCTAGCGTCAATGAGACTCGTTCTTGTCTAGGTGGACAAATTTGTCGCTATTGTTTTAACGAGTTTAACGAAAAATATAACTCGGTCCTTCTCTTGTTTAGAGAGTCTAAAAACTAATGAAAAGGAGACTCCAATAGTGATTTTTTGTGGCATAATCCCTTAAGTCTGAAAAAGTGTAAAATAATACGAAAGGGATGACTTTCAATATTTTTAACAAGCTGATAAAGACAAGTGCTCGATCTTTTTGTTTAATAATCCCTCAAGTCCAAAAAGATTAAAATATATGAGAGGCATAACGTTCCCCTTACTTTAATGAGCTGGGAAGGCTAACAGCTCGACGATCTTTTTATATTTAATGAGTCTAAAAAGAGTTTAAAAGAGGCTTGTTTTTTAGGAACAAGTGATATTTCTCGGTAGTAGCTGGTTCCAGGTAAGTTTGGAACTTCTCAAAACATGGCAGTGTGAAGAGGGTGGCAATCAGAATCACTCATCGCAAATGTTCCTCAAAAGGGTAAACAATCAAGTGGAAGTGTATGGTCGGCCGAATGAAATGGAGGTGATGGAAGGAACACAACCAAAGTTCAAAAGGGCAAATAGCAAAGCGACCACAAAAGGTTATTTGCCAGAGGCGGGTTTATTTTCTAATGAGCTTGAACCTTGTGCCAACATTTGCGGAGTGCAGATTGATTTTTTAATGAGCTTGAACCTTGCAGTAACATTGCTCTTACCAGTCTTTTGATAATGTCTCTTGGTAGATTTATTTTTTAATGAGCTTGATCACTACTATAACATGTGCTCATGACCTTTTTATGTAAGCTAGAAACGACCGAGCTACGAGGTTAAAAGGTTAAGAACCTACAAACTAAGAAAATCAAAGGTCGCTTTTCACTTGCATGCAAAGGTTTGCATGCCCCCAGGTCTTTCAGTAAAAGGAGAGTTTCCAGGTTATCAAATGGAATTCCTTGCGGTTAGGCAGGATCGTTTCTGTTGGGAGACAAAAAATCTTCCTTTGTGATGTCCATTGAAATAGACAAAGGTGATTGTTGTGAGCTTCCAATCACATAGCGTACGAAGGTGAATGTTGTGAGCTTCCATTCACAATCATACAAAGGAAATAATTGCATTAGACTGATTACATAACCTACACGGGAATGTTATTTGGTCCAAGTATTATGCCCTTTCAAGAAAATCTTTCTTTTCCTCTGGGTTCGCCTGCCGAAGCAGACTAGGGTGCATGCCCCTAATATTCATCACACTCACTGAACTACTCACAACAATCAGGTGGATGGGATGAAGATGGAAGAGACATTGTTGATACGAAGAGGCCATTTAGGGATGATGGTTGATTTATAGCTGTGTTTGAACCAGGAAATGAAAGCTGGTCAACAAGCTGTACTAGTCTGCATTCATGTGGAAAGCACATCACTCGAAAGAATGTGGAGACAATGGCTTCCATGCTATATATATAATCACGTCCAAGGAGTAGATTGTAATCTAGTGGACCTTGGACTACCATCACGTTTATATAAACGGTTTTATTTCTCAAATTTATAGGCAACTTTGGAAGGATCCCTAATGGTCGACTGGTTCCTTTGTTGAAGCCTGACAAATTTCATTTTTAAGGCAAAAGCGATGGTGAACCAAGCGCTTTCCAAGCAGTTGAGGAAAGGATACTCGCTGAAGCCCCTTCATCTATGATTATGCCAGACACGATCATTTTTCAACCTGTAATAGGAATGGTACATTAGATGGAAGGCGAGGTTTCGCTAGTTGATTCCAATCAAAGAAAACAACCAGACTACTTAGAGGAGGTACTGGATAAATGTCTGGATAAGTTTAATGAACTGTGGGGGTCTCGTCCTATGGTGAAGGAATGGGCGGATTGCCCCCAAGTTCATTAGACTCTATATCGACAAAAAGAATTTGAACGGTGTCATTTTCATCCTCATTGGAAACTATATCATATGAAGGTGGATTTTCTAAAGGTAAGACTGGGTCGACTGCCATCTCGACCACTTGACTTTGATCCGATATGGACTCAGAAGGTTCACTTTCAATGATAGGTGATTCAATCGACAATTGAGTTATGTCAATCAGGTTTTCAACTAGGGAAGGACTTGGCAAGAGTTTCTTGTATCCAGGTGGAAGCTGCTATGGTGAAGCAGGGTGGTTATCCAAAATTCTTTTGGCTTTGTCCAGAAAAGGACAATGGTAAAGAGTGTGATCACCTTCACATAACCTACATGGAACTCTAACTTTTCCTTTTTGTCGATTGACTTCATTTTCACTAGTTGATGGTGCACTGTCAACCTAACTGTCAGGGGTTGATGACACCGAATGGTGCAACCGGGGGGACCATTTTCTCAAGATCCACGGGATGCAAGGGAAATCTCGATGGTAATGGTTCTCCTTGCGAATTGCGCATGGAGTTTTTGGTTTGGAAACTTTAGTGTGTGGATTTTCACCAGACGATGCTTTGGTGTTCCCTTGTTTAGTTGGCTTCTTCTTCTTCTCCTTCCCTTTCTTTTTCTTCTTAGTTACTTGGTTTTTAGTGTCACTAGTTTCACCAAGAGAAGAGGAAGAAGGGGAAGGAGAAACAAACAAAGTAGAAGGTGAAGGGGTAACTTCAGTATCATCTAGTTGTTGATTAGATTGTTGAGGAATTGCAGTGTTTTGAATGACAAAGGTCGAGAAAATCCATACTGGCAGGCCGATTGTGATTCCTAGAAGGCACAATGTAGCCATATATGGAGAATCAATATCTCCCCAAGAGGAGAAAGGACTAGGATTCCCTCCAAGGGGGATTCCTTGATTGGTAGACTCCATTATCTCAACCTCAGATCAACGTAGGAACAAGGATGTTATTTCGTTTAAAATAAATTTTAAAGACACTTGGATGTAACTTGCTTTTTCAATTTTTAAGAGTCGAGAAAAAGCTAAAGGTGACTCTAGTCGCCTTCGACTTTTAATGAGCTTGAAGTGACAAGTGCTCAAATGGAACTTTTCTTTTAAGGAGTTGAAAAGGAATGAAAGTGACTGCTCTGGAAGTCTAGCTAGAGGGTTTACCAAATCGATCGTAAAACTGCAAAATACACCTTGGTGATAAATGATAGAGAAATTGCCAAGGACTTATGTATGGCAGTCAGTCTTCCCAAATGCTGTGTTCAATGCATTACAATCGATAGGGTGGTAGACATGGCTTCCTAAGGATAAAGGATGATAGCCTATTTTGGTCTCCCAATATATACACAATGGTATGGGGAGCACAAGTCCGTACTGGCACTTGTCGTATCAAAGAGGAGGAATCACCCAACCTTTGATGAAAATGATAATTACCAAGTTTTACGATGCCGGAACACATCTCTAGCCTAGACTTCTAGATGTGTTGCGTTAGATTCCAAAGAATTTTTATGTTCATTGAGGTTTATTTTATGGTTGATCTTGCTTAGAAGTTTGTCTTTCAAGGTTCACCACGTGATGTCGATGTGAAATTCCTAAATATGCAATCTAAAATGATAAACAGTTGTTTATGTTTCTTTTAGCAATGAAAATTTTAGCTACAAAGGAAAGAAGATAACGATTTTTCTTTCAGCAGAGAGCATAGAGCACACACTAAATGCACTTTCCTACATCAAATTTTGCAAGCAGTCAAAATGCAGATGCACATGCATGTATTTGTTTTTCACTTTCTTAATGTGTGAATGAAAAAAAAGAAAGCTAAGTACAGATATGAACTATTTTCTTTAAAAGTGACAATACTAACAATTTTCTCTTTTCAAAATGAAAGGAAGACTAAGACGACACTTTTTTATTTTGAATTTAAAACTGTTTTCGACACTTGAAATACTAATAATTTCAAAATCAAGTAGAATGACAAAATTTAAATCGACTATCTAGAAGAGGAAGACTTTACGACACTCTTCTTTTGATTCAGAATGACAATTACGACACTTGCATCAAAAACTATAGTTTGATTAGGCTACTTTCGACAAAGGAGGATTGCAAATGATCGACAAATACACAAAAAAAATTAGAATTCCTAACTATTGGAGGATGAAATACTGTGAAGGAAGATGGTTGTAGGAAGAAGGTATTGATCATGAACAACAAAACTACTGAATAAAGCTAAAAACAGAGAGAAAAAACCAAATTTCAGAGAATAAAACATAGTTTACTCAATCATTGCACCTGTAACACAGGGAAACAGGGATGCATCTCACCTGCAACACACGGGAGGTGCGATTCATCTAGGTTGCACAGTTACAGACAGTGCGATGAGCAAGGGAGCGAAACTAAGCTTGGTTTTTGCTCAAATCTTGCAGCTAAGTTCAGTGATTTAGGCTGAGTAATGATGGACAGTAAACACAAAGCATAAGGGTAGGATCTGATGAGGTTCTGAGCTACTGCAAGGGCACTTAAGATGCTTTGTAAGCCAGATGTTCAGTTCATAAACCAACCCGGAGATTGACTAAAGCAACGTTTATCTACTTCACAATTGCATAGCAAAGGCGTTTTGAAGGCTAGCTGGCTTAACTTCAGGATCCATCTGTAGTTTATAAAGCAAACAATAAACAAACAAAACAAACTAATCATTCCCCAGTGGAGTCACCATTTTGTTTCAAGGAAAACTAGTGTCGATTTGAACTGCTAGTCCCACTAAGACGGGTAGCTATCTTAGAAACAAAAATGAAAGCTTTTCAAAAGTTCCTTTAAGTGTGATAGATGGAAGAGAAGAATAGAGAACCAACCTGCATCCTTCACTTTGATCCAAGCTTGATTTCTCCTTTCCTTGATAGAATTTGCCACTCCTCTCCTACTTGTCCCAATTCAAAGAGCACCTATAGAATCAAAGTAACAACAAACCATCAAAGCATCTCTATCTAAAACATCATAACCAATATGGAATCAGAAACACATTGACCATACAATTGCATTCATAAACAATAAGATTCACAAATATAAGATCATATGGAGGAAAACTCAAATAACTTTATTAATAGTAATGTAAGAGAGGATTACAACCCAGATGTCTGATCCAACATCATCCTCCTAGTTGTAGAAGCCCTCTTCACCTCATGAACAAGCAAATCACCCAACAATGCAATATCTCTTCTCAACAAACCAACAACACTTCCTTACAAAATACAAAATTCTAGCATCTAGATCTCTCAGATGAGGGATCCATTTATAGATGTCTTGCAAGGGTGTGAGTCAGCTCTGGGTTTTTTATTAGTGTCATTCCACTGATAGTTCTTGGTTCCTTTTGGAGATTTCATGATCTCTTACTCATCCCTGGGCAAATTCAGAGAAGCAAGTGTCACAGGAGAAGTTTCTAGAAGATTCCATGATCATCCACCTTGCAAAATGTCTCTGCCATTTGTCTATTCTCACTCATCGCACCCCACAGAAGGCAATTTTAGTATGCATCGCACCTGGCCAGTTAGGCAGTAAGTATGCATCACACCTTGTCCATGGAGCAGCCTGTATGGTCCAATTTTGGCCAGTTCTGAGTAGTTTTTCAGGTGGAACTTCTGGGAAATGATGTAATCAGTTTACCATGATCCTTTAGGGTATGAAGAAAAACTTTTAGGGACTTAAGGAGTCCTTATTTTATGGAAATATGAGTTTTGGTTTGCAGTTCCCAAATATGTCTATAACAGGGACCCCTATGGGTGAGGAGAAGACGTCCCTGTATTCTTCCACGACCGCATCCACCTGCTTATGCTACTCAAAGGAACCCTTCTCAAGGGCTAGGGATGTAACTACGACGTTCCCCTTACTTTGAGAGTGAATCAGAAAGAAAACAAATTTCCTAGTCTGGGAGATGACCTTACTGCATTGCTTAGTAGAGATCAAAGAGATGGCGATAAGTGGGGCTACCTGTGGTATCCTGTATAACTTATTACCCAAAGAAATAATAACAGAGCGAGGTCTAGAATCATATACAACATGTCACTTCCATAAGTATGGTTATCCTAATAATACATCACAAACTTCAAGAGGAGCAACATCGCACAACACCTCATTCGTGAAGGGATTTATTTTGTAGTGAAGGTGACAGTGTTGGCTGACGTGAAGATCTCGTCCTTGGTGAAGCCACCTGATGATGTACGGTTATGGATGTACTATAGTCGGTAGGCCCAGCCGCTTCATTACCTCTACTAAAATGAGGTTCTTTTGACTCCCACTATCGACAATGAATTGTAGCGAAGAACCCTTTGCCCACATCTATGAGTGGAATATGCACTCCCCCTCTTCTGGATCTTTAGGCTCAATCTTCTGGATCTTGGTGGTGCCCATATTGGAACTCAGCTCCACTTCAATGATCTACTTCCCTTTTTCATTCCGTTGTCGGGTTCTAACTCAAATTCGGAGCATGTGTCAGACTTAGAAGCCTTCATCTCAGCCACCAGTGACTACTTGGACCGACACTCACTTGTGTTGTGAGTGGAGCTCTTATGGAACTCACACCACTTTCCTGTGTCCTTATTTCTCTTCGTGGTGTTTTTATTTTCTTGTAGCTTCGACGGGTTATCCTGGGTCGCCCCTCCTTAGCTTTTCCCTTTGCTCTATGATTTGCGGGTGCCTTTCCCTTGCTTCAGATTCACAGATCAAAAGTCTTGCTTTTTCTTTTTAAGATTCTGCTCAATCTTGACAGCTTATTGGTATGTTGTGCCAAGCCTAGAGATGTCCAGGAACTCCATCTCATCTTGGATGTACTTGTGTAGGAAAATGCGGTACTTGAGTTCCAAATGTTTCTCAGAATCCTTGATACCCAACTTCGTGTGGAGGGTATGAAAAACATTGGTAAACTCAGGTATGTCGTGGTCCCTTCCTTGTCGCAGTGTGGTCCACTTTATGTATTTTTCCTCATAGATCCCGACATGGTAGTATTGCTCCTTGATGGCGTCCTGAATGAATCCCAAGTGTGTACGGCCAAAAATAGTGAGGGTGTACCTTTGTCCTTTTACTCGAAGTAGGTTTTCCACCAGTTCTTGACATGGGGATGACTTTGAGAAGAGAAAGTAATATTTTCCCAGTTGGAAAATCATGAACAAAAAAATATCCTTCTTGTATATTTAATCATTTTTCTACAACGTCCACAAATATCTGACCCTCAAATATGGGAATGTCAAAGTTAACTTGTACCTTAAAGGGTGTGGCGCTTCCAGAGTTGCTGTTGGAAGTAGATGTGCCGCCCCTAGGTAGCCACTAAAGGACCTACGTAAATTTGTCCATCATCATGTTCCTTTGTCGCTCAAGGGCTTCTTCGAGTAAGATTTTGATAGGATCTCCTACCCCCTTGTCTTTCTTTTCTTGTCAGGATTTGCGAGGTTGATCTTGCAAAGGTTCGAACAGTTCAAGCCCTAACTCCTTATATCTCGACCTCTTTGGGGACATGCAAACAAAAACAAAGAAAGAGAAGACCGCTCTTATACCACTGATTTGAATTTAAATAGGAATGCAACAAATTATGAATATAACCATAAATACAAAGATGCAGCAGAAATAACACTTCATTTTATTAATATCAAATACTGAAATATGTTTATGAACAGAATGGAAGTAAGACTAGCTCGGGCAATGGTAGCTTATCTCTGAGAAGAGATGCAAGAGATACATGCCTCCAAAATCTGTTACAATGAGGCTCAAGGGCCTATTTATTATTGAAAAACATGAGAAAACCATAAACAAACAAAACCATAACCCGTGGAGATGAAACACCAAGAGTTTATGGGCTCCATTAGGGTTAGTTGGGCAACCAACTTCCCAAGGTCATAACTTGGTCATATTATCTTCGTTTGGTGCATACGATACCTTGTTGGAAATGTCTCTTCGAGTAATACAGGTTTTTCTGTGGGCCCTTAGCCATAGCTACGGGCCTACAATAGAGCTTAAAAACACTGTTTAGGGGTTCAAAACTACTTCGAAAGTTTAGGACTCGAAAAACTGCTAAAATAGTAAATGTTGAAATAAACAAGGAAAAATTTGAAATCGACTGGAGGTCTAGGTGGAATAGGTGGGTGCACACCAATATCCATCTGCATCACCCCACTACTGGATCTCCCACTAATTCCTCCATCAGTTGGAACTGGTTTAACTAATTTTAACTCAATTAAACTAAACTAAATAATTACAACTCAAAATAAACTCAACGAGTGTTCATTAAAAGTAGGAGACACTCTACATGACTCTAGTTAGACTCCCAACTTGAATTAGCTTATTTAACTATTACAAGTTGTCATGAGATTTGGAATTACACTTTAATTCCTAATTTAATTCAAGGACAAAATTAAATTAGGATTTTCTTGTTGCATTTTTCAACACACCCATAGTAGGTCCTTGTCAATACACCCTTTACCAGTGTCATATACCCCCCAGTAATGAAATGAAAGGCATGACTACCCTAAATTTGCACCACTACTATGGTTGTAGCTCATGTCTCAAGTCTCTCCATGTCATGAATGTAGATGCTTGTACCCTCCACATAAGCACCTGGTACACAGTGACACTCTATAAAATCCCATATATGCCTCCCATGAGGCAACTCCCCCACCACCCCCAAAGGTGGTAGTCTAGTAAAAAATTATATGTCATGAATCATGATCTCGGTCCTATTCCCATGTATCACAAAGGCCTCTGATTTCGAATCCTAGTAACTCATAATTTGAGACAAAAGTATCTCACCTGCCCTCATTAAAGGATTCTCAAAGAACTTGAGTAATCCATACCAGGCAAGAGCCCCCCTTGACTACTTGGTTCCCTTGAACCTCAATGCGAAGAGTATCAAATCTCATTCTTGTTATACCAACTTCTAAAACGGGTTATGACATGGTTAAATAGGAATTGAGAAGTAGTTGTACCGTTAACATTGTATGTGGGCATCGCCTCGGCCCATTTGGTAAAATAGTTGACGGCGATGATGATATAGCCATGCCCCCCAGCCGAGTGAGGGTTATAGGTCATGAAATCAATTCCCCATTTAGAAAATGGGCCTACAGTAACAACTGGGTGTAAGGGTGTTGGTCGGGCGTGTTATGTACGATTATATATTTGACGTTCATGGTACTTTTTAACTGCCAAAATGTAATCTTTGAAGATAGAAGGCCAAAAATAATAGACACGAAGGATCTTCTAAGTAGTGGCATAGCCTGACATGTCACCACCACATGCCCCAGAGTGACAGTCATTTAAGACTCGTTCAGGCTCTTCAAGTTTTAGACATCCGCAAAGAACAAAATCAAAACTGACTCAATACAACGTATCATCAATAATTCAATAAGGTTGAGACTGATGTCAGATGCGGCATCAGTCAGATCGAGACAACTCGGATCAAAAAGTTTGGGTCTGAAGATAAGTATAATATCTCCATACGAGGGGTCGAGAGTGTGGATGAGAAACAAAGTTTCATCAGGAATATTCTCAGTAAAATTAGTGGGGGTGTTTGCAAAAGGAAGGGCATAAAGCAATTCGACAAAAACTAGTGACTTCTTTGATTTGGTGGCAGTAATCTCCAAATCAAACTCTTGTAGGATAAAAATCCATTTAGAGTATTTTCCCCCAAGTAATTGATGGGCCAAAATATAATTCATGGGGTTACATTCAGAAATCACTGCGGTCTTCCTTAAAAGAATATAATGGTGAAATCGTTGGATAGCATGGACTGTTGCCAAGGCAAGTTTCTCGACATGATCATATCGAGTTTATGTGTCAATAATATTTCAAATCAAGTAATAAACCACGTTTTTATTTCCATCGTCATCATCCTAGATCAGCACCATAGCAATGGTACTGTCAGCCATGACCAATTACAAGAAATAATCGCGATGGTAGTCAGGGGGATGCAATAAAAGGAGCACTAATGGGTGTCTGGTTTAGAGCATTGAAAGGTTGTTAGGAAATTTCATCCCAAACGAATGGGATCCCCTTTTTAAGCAAGCGAGTAAATCCCTTGGCAAGCTCATCATAATTAGGGACAAAGTGACGAATAAAATTGGCCTCCCTTGCAAACTCTGCAATTGGTGTAGGGATGAAGGAGGGGGTAGATTTACAATAGCCTCAAATTTTAGAGGATCTATGTAGATGCCTTCTTTGGACACAACAAAACCCAAGAGATGATTAGATTAAATGCAGAAGACACATTTATGTGGATTGAGAGGAATATTATAGTGTCGCCAACATAGAAAGATTGCTCGAAGGTGGTCTGGATGGTCATGACGCTTAAGAAGAATGAGCTGGTAAGTCGTCTAAATAAGGCTGAACGATGTGTTTAATATCATGAAAGGCATATGACATCGCTCTCTGGAAGATAGCACCAACATTTTTGAGACTGAAAGGTAGCTTCTTATAAGAAAAATTCCCCCATGGATAGATGAAAGCAGTTTTATGTTGATTAGCGGGTAATATGTTAATATGGTTATAACTAGGAAAACCATCCATAAAAGATAATATCTCACTCCCAGCACACTCATCGATGATATGATCAATAAAGGGAGTGGATAATTGTATTTAGGACATGCACGATTGATATCGCGGTAATCAACACAAACATGAATCGTTCCCTGCTTTTTAGTAATAGGTACGATATTAGAAACCCAATCTGTCAATGGGATAGGGTAAATAAAACCAGCCTTTACAAGTTTTTCAACTTCTCCGTTAATAGCAGCTAATTTTCTGGGATGCATTGGACAGATTCATTGATAAACAAGATTCACATTAGGATACATGGGTATTTCATGCAACACTATAGTGGGATAGATACCATGCATTTACTCATATGAACAAGCGAATACATCACGAAATTCTTTAAAAAGGTCAGTGTAAACCCTGATCTCTTCTGGAGAATAGGAAACCTTGACGTGAATGTTCTCGACAATCCAAAGTTTAATGGAAATTTCGATTGGCATGGTTGCATTAATATTTACGATATTACATTCGGATAGAACTTCATGCACCAAAACAGGTGTTTGAAGTGGATGTGTCAGGTTATGAGAAACAAAAGTCTCAAGACATGAAGGAATCTCACTAAGACTTGGAAGAAACGAGGAATGATGATGGGCATCATTCGAGGGAGTTTCTTCAAGATACATAACCTCAACAATACTCTCGTTGGTGGGAAATATCTTGTTCAAGGGATCCATAGAATCCAAAGAACCAAGCCAAGGAGATTGTGAATGCGTATCCATGCACATACCAAGAATAGTATGATTTTCAAAAGTAGTCATTGAAGCCAAAATAGCTTGTTGATAAGTTTGTTCTAAAGGAATTAGCGGCATAACATCACTGAAAGAAACAACTTGACTGGAGTAAGGATGATTGATGGATCATTTGAGGTTGAGATCATGTTGATCAAGGTGACATGTGGAGGCGAGAGAGAAAAAGTTCCCATTAAAGGAAAATCTTCGAAAAGACCTGCCCCACGCTGTCATATGGAATATCGGTATTTCCCACATATGGGACGTTGCCATTTGAATAACCAGAAGAGAAAAAAGATGATTGATCTACAGTGATTATTCTCCCTTCATGAGGAAAATGGAGCACATGGAACGAAGAAGAAACCACAGAAAACATGGAAAGAGTCCAACTTTTCCCGAGTAGAAGGTTGTAATTCAAATTTGCATCTACAACCTCTACTTCTAACTCGACAGTTTTCCCTTCCAAGGTGATGGGAAAACTTGTGAGAATAACATAAGGATGGGAGCCTATGCCATCAAATGATTCTAAGGTCTTAAGGGATTGGTTTAGAGGTGGACAGCCAATGGCTTTCCAACACAAAACATACATGATGTAGGTGAAAGAACCTTCATCAATGACAGTATGATGAATCGTCTTTCCCTTAATAATGACTTTAATAAAAAATGAAATTTGATGGGGAATATGGGGAACATGGTTTTCAAGATCGAAAGTAATCAAATTCAAATCTACCGGATCGATTCCTCCTATAGTAGACAATATTGATTTCCATTGCATTGGAAAATATTCAAGAACTTCCAAGGCAGACATCACCGAAGGCGCTTGACCTAGATCTTTGACAATACTATAATGTTGAGTAGCTCCAGCATTTGGATTATAGTATGACTTCTGAAGCACACCTTTAGGAGGAGGTTGGATGATAGATTCATTATTAGGTCTCTCGATGTGAAGAGGACTAGAACTGGGTGGAGCGGAAGTAGAAGGTGTATCAGTGGCTTCTTTTTCCACTGTCTGGTTTTGAGGAGTTTGATAATATTTCAACTGGGTGGCAACAGAAATAGGCACTGTACCACTCATGCACACATGAGAACCTGACGAGGCAGAGGATTGTGATTGGTCTACCAACTGATTCTGCTATGATGGAAATTTCTCTTTTAGTACATTCGGGGTCCCTTTTAATAAATGACTAACTTCTGCACAATGGGACAATCCTTGGTGTAATGATCTTCCTCACAAATGAGGCAAGGATATTTAGGCTTGCGTTTTGAGGCATCATCAGCAGATGTTTTAAGAGGATCTTGTTTCGGGGTATCAAATTTTTCTTTACCTTTACCCATTTTCTTACCTTTTGAGGCTTTGTCTGTCGCGGTAGACTAAACGGCATTAGCCTCAGTGGTTTTACTAGGATTCGACGAGGTTTTCGAAGGAGGATTGGAACTAGTATTAGAAATAGATTTCTACTCCGAAGAATATTTATTGGAAGATTGGGATATTGATCCAATGATACCAACGATAGGTAGTACATCCGGAGACTTTGAAGATGCTGGATCTAAAGATGACCTTGGAGCATCAGGAAAATTCTCATATAGTGCGCCAAGTTGGGAATAAACCAAATTCAAATATTGGGCATGGGCAATGGATTGATCCTTAGTAACACAACCTCCATTGCTATGTCTGCAACGATTTTGTTTACGAAATATTTGGTAAACCATTTGGTTAACAAATCATCAGGGATTTCAAACTTGATGAGGCAACGCTGATGTCTCCATTCATGGATGTGATTGGAGATGTGGGTCACAATATCTTATTTCAGAGATGTGAGCAAGTTGGTATTAGTTTCATAGTGAACCGGTAACTTGAAGTGAGTGAGGAAATCCATGGCCAAAGAATTGAAGTCTACATAGGTACCTCGAGGTAGCTCGATGTACCATTTTGTGGCGTAGAGGAACATAATTGTTAACATAGGAATTGGATGAACACCATAAGTGATAAGTCATCACATGGGCCTGAGGGTCTTCTTTATATTTTCCTTTGAATTTTGGGCAATCGCTGGGAATCTTAGTAGGAACTGGAGGCCAATAAGGCAAATGAAGAATAAGATCATTAGTAAGCCTCGAGACATTTGACAGATCCAACATCACTAGAAACGACAATTACGGGTTGAAAGGCATGTAAGGCCTTTGATAAGGCCTAATTTGTTGATTCCAACCTTGTTGGTTGATCCGAATCGGATCCATAAACGACTATCATAGAACCATGACTATATCAGGACGAAACAAATCCTTGAAGAAACCAAAACAGCAATTGAAAACACCCTGAACCAGTGGCCATGGCAGTCGGCGCGGAACGACGAGGACCTTGGTCAAAGCACGCTGACCGAGGCCCATGGAGACTGCGTAGGAGGTCGAAGTAGCCTCTGGGAGCCCAGAAATGGGAAAAGGAACTGATTTTTGATGCGCGATTAGCGTCGCGCTAGGCGCTGGGCGAACAAGGCTAAAATGGTAGAGCCTTAAGCACTCGGTCACATTGGGAGCTAGAGGACCATGGGCGGAGAAACGAAAAGCACCATCATACGAAGGTGGGACCCACAACCTAGAAATCAGCGGTTTTATCGGGGCGCCCTTGAACAGTAAGAGGTTTTGGAGAAAGCAAAGCGATCACACTTAGCGATCGATGCGTGGCAGCAGAGGTGAGAGAAAAACCACCGTGATCACGCATTATCGGTCAAGCAAGTCAACCACGCTCGACGTGCGTATGACGTTGGATTTGGAGGAGCCCATATCAGACGACTGAGATTGCGCCCGATAGATAGAGTAGAATTGACATGGAATTAGGTTGCGATTTAAGGGGATTTGGAATCTGTTGACCACCATGGTGGAGAAAGAAACGAATCGACGAATAGGCTGGCGCTATTCCTATGGAGACACGTGGCTACTTCCCAAGCGTTCATGTTGACGTCGAATAGGGAACTCCCAGCACACAGGCATAAGGAGAATCGACACAGGAAGGAGAGGAATCGAACAGGCATGGAGGTCGAATGGCTAAAGCCATGAACAGAGACAACCGAATGGGATTAAGAAAGAGAGAGCAAAGAGTCCAAGCGACCGAGAGAGATAGTGAACAGTGAACCCTGAGAGGAGGACTGAGCACAGAGAGCAGTAAAGCTAAGCAGAGGAGACAGAGGGCTGAGCTGACCATATACAACATCGAGCACTAGAGAGCTTGAAGAATCAAGCCTTCCCATAGAGGAATCTGTTCGGATTGAGCATCACAGTCGGCTCTTTCCACTGTAGACCGAGGGTCACAGAGCTGGTAGGAAGAAAAAGAGTCTGTGTACTCCAAGTGGCTTGGGGAATCCAAGAACCACCCTGCCAAGCAAAATCTGCTTCAAGAGAACTCATATTGAGTCCCTGCATTGTAATTTCTCTACTGAAAGACACAATAAAACAAGGCCACCACTGAAGCTAGACCGGAGACGTAGCCCTGGAGAATAGGGTGAACTCCTTATTAAAAATTGTTTGTGTCTTTGTGTTGCTTACTGTATTTCTCTATTGTCTCTCTATTTATTTTCTGTGTATTCGCAATCTGATCGATCTGTTGCTTCAATAACACAGAACACACACACCAGCACATGGGTCTGTAATACCTTTTTGTTTAATAAATCTTCAACTGAGGTCACTCATAGGGTGATTTTCAGATCAAGTGGTATCAGAGCTCTAGGCTGTAAGGTTGGACAAGCTTGTGTTGGTTTAGCTGTGAATGCTCACTAGATCAAAGCTCAAATTAGGAGAAGGAGAGTTGGTGGAAACTAATCCTGAAATTGGGAGTCTATTCTCGAAAGACAATGTCAGAAGAAGGTTCTATAGGGCTAGACCCTCAATTCATATAAAGTTTCCTAGCTATAAAGTCCATGGTAGAAGAAATGCATAGGGACTTTAGAAAGCATAAGGGTGAAGATTCATCAGGCTCTAAGCAAGATAAAGAAGAAGATGAATCTCATTCCCATGACCACTCCAAAGGAAAGGGGAAAGAAGAAAGCTTCCCTACACCTCCTAGTAGCCCTGTTCATAATAATAAAGCATCTTTGATTAAGTTAGATGTTAAATTTGATCTGCCTATATATGATGGAGAGCTAAATGCTGAAAAGTTGGACAATTGGATTAGACAAATTGATGTGTATTGCAGAGTACAAAATATAGACTCAGACAAGAGCAAGATTCAGCTGGCAAACCTTCGCCTAGGGGGCACTGCCTTGGTTTGGTGGGAAGGAAGAACCCAAGCTGATATGAGGAAGCATGGTAAGACCATCTCTATCTGGAGTGAATTTGTTACTGCAATAAAAAAGCAGTTCTATCCATTGGCCTACATGCAACAAGCCATGATGAGTTGGAAAACTCTTCGGTAGTTGAAAGCGCAAAGTGTACAAGGGTATACTCAAGAGTTCCGAAAGAGAGCATTGATGTTGGGTATTTCATTAGACTCACCAGAAACTCTTTTGAAGTACATTGGTGGTCTACACAACTATATGAGGCATACCATCCTCATGTTTAATCCCACTAGTATAGATGAGGTATCTATAGAAGCTACTCATCTAGAAGCTAGAGGAAAGAATGGAAATCCAGAAGTTGGGGAACCATCCCAACCCATTGTAAGCAAGAGAAAGGAGAAAAGAAAGCAAAAGTGGAAAGCAAGGAAGGCTCACACTGCACAGAAAGGCAAAGCCTCATGCACCCACTGTAAAAAGGATGGGCATGATGAGGAGCACTGTTGGATTCTGCATCCAGAGCTGAGACCTAAGAAGTCCAAGGGAAAGAAGAAGAAGACTGCTGCAGCTATTTAGAAAGATTTGGGGTCAGACTCAGGAGATGAAACAATCATTGCAGCCATAGGTATAAAAGGTAAGAATTCTGAATCATCTACTAGTAATTCTTCTCAATTTGTTATTGATGAAGAACATGAGAGAAAAATGCATAAGCTTTTCCATATTCGAGTTGTTTCCAAAAATCAAAAGATTGATACTTTGTTTGATAGTGGCTCACAAGTAAATCTGATTTCCGAAGCAATTGTAAAGAAATTGGGATTAGAAACTACACCTCATAAGAATCCATACCCATTAGGATGGTTGAATGATAAAGCACAACTACAAGTGACTAGACAGTGCAAACTCAAGTTTTCTTTTGGGTCAACATTTGTAGATGAGGTTGAGTTAGATGTAATTCCTTTGGATATATGTGAAATTGTTTTAGGAAGTCCTTACTTGTATGATAGAAAGGCTATTTTCTATAAAGCCGAGAACAAGTATCTACTTGTTAAAGATGGAATCGAATACTTTGTAAGAGCTCATAAGCTCAAGAAGAATTATACTCTCATAAACTCAGGACAGATGAAAAGAATGATAAATTCATGCAAATAGTTCTTACTGATGGTTGTAAAGGAAAAGAAAACTAATAAAACCAATGTATTTGAGGGCTGTAATTCTGATCAGCAAGCTGATATAGAAAATATTGTTTCTGAGTATGATGTCTTGTTTCAAGAACCTTAAGGTTTGCCACCCAAAAAGGGAATAGTACATGATATTATTTTGTAGCAAGATGTTCCTTTGCCTAACATTGGGATGTACAGGTTATCTTCTTTAGGGAATGCTGAAATCAAGAAGCAGGTGAAGGAGTTTCTCGAGAAAGGGTTCATCAGGTCTAGCACATCACCATGTGGGTCACCAATTGTTTTGGTGAGAAAGAAAGATGGCTCATGGAGAATGTGCATTGATTACCAAGCACTGAATAAGATAACAATAAAAAATCGTTATCCCATTCCTCTCATAGATGATCTTTTAGATCAATTGAAGGAAGCTATTTATTTCACCAAGCTGGATTTGCACAGTGGATACCATCAGGTCAGAGTTGTAGAGCAAGATGCATGGAAGACTGCTTTCAAAACAAAGCAGGGATTGTATGAATGGCTGGTTATGCCTTTTGGCTTGACCAATTCCCCTGCTACTTTCATGAGATTAATGAATGATGTACTCAGACATTTTCTTGATGATTTTGTTATTGTGTATCTGGATGACATTCTGATTTTTAGTAAAACGTGGGAAGAACATTTTAAGCATGTTAAGCAGACATTAGATGTTTTGAAAAGAGAAAGAATTTATGTTAAACTCTCCAAATTTGAATTTGGCAAAACCTCTCTAAATTATTTGGGTCATATAGTAGGGGGAGGTGAATTGAAAATAGATCCCTCTAAAGTGGTAGTCATTGTAAACTGGCCTAAACTCAAGTTTACTACAAAAGTGAGAAGCTTCTTAGGAGTAGCACAGTATTGGAGGAAGTTAATTTCAAATTTTTCCTCAATTGTAGCTCCCTTACATGCTTTGACAGGATTGAACAAGGTGTTTCATTGGGGAAGCAAACAACAGAAAGCCTTTGACACCTTGAAAGAAAAAATTAGTACAACACCTGTACTAGCATTTCCAGATCTACAAAGACAATTTGAGATCCAAACTGATGCCAATGACTATGCCATGGGAGCAGTGTTGACACAACACGATAAACCCATATGTTATCATTCTGAGACTTTTAATCCTGTAGTAGTCAACTATCCTACCTATGATAAAGAATTGTATGTATTAGTTCAGAGTGTGAAAAAGTGGAAACATTACTTAATGGGCAAAGAAACATTAATACATACTGATCATCAGCCACTTCAATACCTACACTTCCAAACTAAGTTGCAACAATCAAGACATTACAGATGGATGGTTTTTCTACAACAGTTTCATTTAGTCATCAGATATAAAAAGGGCATACATAACAAGGTTGCAGACATGTTATCTAGAGCCATTATAAATGCATCTACCATACTTACGCATAATTCTGTGTTGCATGAAAGCTACATAGAACAGTATGCTCAGGATATGGACTTTAAAGATGTATATGCAACTTTGAGTCAAGGAAAAAGAGTAGAAGAATTGGACTATCATGTGAAGGACCGACTCCCATATCATTGTGGGAAACTCTGCCTTCCACAAGCTGAGAGAGAAAAGATAATTAGGGAAGCACACACTTCTCTGATATCAGGTCACTTTGGGGTAAGTAAAACAGTTGCACAGCTGCAAAGGTTCTGCTATTGGCCAAGAATGAGTGAGACAGCTTCTAGATATGTAAAGGGGTGTGCTAAAAGCAAGGCCAGCAACAAAAAACTAGGCTTATACACTCCCTTGCCTGTTCCTTCTCACCCTTGGGAAAGCATTTCCATGGATTTCATGGGAGGACTGCCTAAATCTAGGAAAGGTCATGATTATCTATATGTTGTTGTGGATAGGTTCAAAAAAATGTGTATTTTGATACCATGTAGTAAACAGATTACAGCTGAACAAACTGCAAAATTATTCTTTGAACATGTATGGGTTCATTTTGGATTACTCACTTCTATTATATCTGAACGAGACACCCGTTTGTGGGAAATTTTTGGTCCAGTCTGTGGGAACTAATGGACACCAAGTTAAAGAAAAGCATAGTTTTTCATCCACAAACAGATGGCTAGACAGAAGTAGTTAACATGACAGTGATCCAGTTACTGAGAGGATATTGCAGCAAACACCCTAAGCTTTGGGATGAACACTTGTGTCATGTGCAACATGCTTACAATAGAGCCAAACACTCTTCTACCCAGAGATCTCCTTTTGAGACCTGCTTTGGTTTCATACCAAGGTCTCCCTTGGATTTTGTTTTTGGTAAAGATACCATGGTTGATGGACACAGTGATGATAGGGCAACTAGGTTCATTGAATAGATCCAGGAGATCCACCAGGCAGTGCAGGAACAACTGGAAAAGAGCCAGGCCAAGTACAAGGCTAGGCATGATAAGCATGGGATGGAGCATAGTTTTCAAGTTGGAGACCAAGTCTGGCTGTATATCAACAAGGATAGGATGCAAGGTGAAGGCAAGAATCTAAAACCTATCAGGTATGGACCCTTCAGGATACTTAAGAAGATTGGTGAGAATGCTTTTTGCCTTGATCTGCTAGCTTACATGCACATCTACGCAGTCGTGAATGCAGATTGCTTGAGGTTGTTTGAACCTTCAATGATTGAGGACCCTAAAGAGCAGAGTCAATTTCCTTCTATTAATGACCTGCTACCTAAATATCTCAATGAGTTGCCGGAAGATACAATGCTAGACAGGAAGGTAAAGACGACGCATAGTGGACAGGTGGAATACCTAAAAATTGGGCTTAAAGGTTCGAAGCCGAGCAGTGTGAAGTGTATTGAGATTGGACAAGTGAGACAACGGTTTCTTCACTTAGTTTATGCGTGAAGAAAAAAAAAAACCAACTTTTGATGGTCCAAAAGCTTTTCAGTAGAGAGGTCTTGATCCGAATCAGATCCATAAACGACTGTCACAGAACCATGACTATATCGGGATGAAACAAATCCTTGAAGAATCTAAAACAGCAATCGAAAACACCCTGAACCAGTGGCCATGGTAGCTGGCACGGAACGACGAGGACCTCGGTCAAAGCGCGCTGACCGAGGCCCATGGGGACTGCGCAGGAGGTTGATGTAGCCCCTGGGAGCCCCAGAATGGGAAAAGGAGCCGATTTTGCATCGTTGGGTGAACAGGGCTGAAATGGTAGAGCCTTAAGCACTCGGTCACGTTGGGAGCCAGAGGACCGTGGGCGGAGAAACGAAAAGCGCCATCGTATGAAGGTGGGACCCACAACCTAGAAACCAGCGGTTTGATCGGGGTGCCCTTGAACGATAAGAGGTTTTGGAGAAAACGGAGTGATCACACTCAGCGATCGACGCGTGGCAGTGGAGGTGAGAGAAAAATCGCCGTGATCGCGCGTTATCGGTTGAGCAAGTCAATTGCGCTCGACGTGCGTATGACGTTGGATCTGGAGGAACCCAGATCAGACGGTTAAGATTGCGCCCGATAGACAAAGCAGAATTGACAGGGAATTAAGCCGCGATTTAAGGGGATTTGGAATCCGTTTATCGCCATGGTGGATAAAGAAACGAATCGACGAATAGGCTGGCGCTGTTATGATGGAGACACATGGCTACTTCCCGAGCATTCATGTTGACACTGAACAGGGAATTCCCAGCACACAGACAGAAGGAGAATCGACGCAGGAAGGAGAGGAACCGAAGAGGCATGGAGGTCGAATGGCTAAAGCCATGGACAGAGACATCCGAATGGGATTAAGAAAGAGAAAGCGAAGAGTCCAAGCGACTGAGAGAGATAGTGAACAGTGAACCCTGAGAGGAGGACTGAGCACAAAGAGCAGTAAAGCCAAGCAAAGCAGACAGAGGACCGAGCTGACCACAAGCAGCATCGAGCACCAGAGAGCTTGAAGAATCAAGCCTTCCCATAGAGGAATCTGTCTAGACTGAGGATCATAGTTGGCTCTTTCCACTGTAGACCGAGGGTCACAGAGCTGATAGGAAGAACAAGAGTCTGTGTACTCCAAGTCGCTTGGGGAATCCAAGAACCACCTTTCCAAGCAAAATCTGCTTCAGGAGAACTCATATTGAGTCCCTGCATTGTAATTTCTCTGCTGAAAGACACAATAAAACAAGGCCAGCACTAAAGCTGGACCGGAGACGTAGCCCTGGAGAATAGGGTGAACTCCTTATTAAAAACTATTTCTGTCTTTGATTTGCTTACTGTATTTCTCTACTGTCTTTCTATTTATTTTCTGTGTATTGGAAATTTGATCGATCCGTTGCTTCAATAACACAGAACACACACACCAACACATGGGTCTGTAATACCTTTTTGTTTAATAAATCCTCAACTGAGGTCACTCATAGGGTGATTTTCAGATCATTGGTAAGGGTTTTTCCCCCAAAGTGAAGGATTTTTACCACAAGGGGCTTGATTTTCCCCCAATGAGGGATACCCTGATCATAAGGTGGATTATTCCCATGGTAGGGTTGATATTGACCTGCCATAGGCCATTGATAACCATAAGGTGGATAAACATTGTACACGCATACGGATTGTATGGTTGTTGTTGCAACTATTGACCCTCGTAATAAAGTTGTTGGCCCTGCTACTGTAGGGGTTGGCCTTGTGGCTGCAAGGTTTGACCTTGTTGATATCAAGGTTTAGTTTGTTGTTGTAAGGGTTGACCTTGCTACTGCAATGGTTGACCTTGCAGATACAATGATTGATTCAATTGTTGGAAAAATTGTGTTTTCTATTGCAAAGGTTGTTGAAACTGCTGCAAAGGTTTCCCATGTTGTTGCAAAGTTTTCCCTTGTTGCTGTAAAGATTGTTGTTGAATAGTTCCCTAAGGAATTCCTTGTTGGTACTGATAAGTTCAAATTGGGATTTGACCATATGCACCAAAAATAGGATTCTGACTAGATTGCACATGAGGACCTACTTGTGGAATATAAGGTGGAATTTGAAGTGCTTATGAACCATATGGAACATAAGACTGTTGGAGGGGTATCTGAGCCGTATAAGGCTATTGATAATGGAAATTACTTGCTCTAGTTGGAATAAATGATTTAGCAGGATTAGGAATACCACTAACAGGTTGACTCACTCCAACCATGTGAGGTTATGATCCACTCACATGGGTTCCACTTGAGACAAGAGGGATATTTGGATTCCCCCCCCCCCCCCACCCATGTTGTAAATGAGGTGGTGGCACATTTTGTCCACTTGATGGGGGAATTGAGGAACTTACAGACGTATAAACAGAAATTGTTGGTTGCACCTGTTATCACTCAGAAGTTTTCCTTAGAAGTTATCAAAATAAGGAAACATCTGAGGTAACCACAAACCAATCTTTTAGGCTTAGGATCTAGCCAACGTAAGTCTAGAGAGGGCTCTCTCTTTATAATTTAGCTTTGTTTTTATGGGATTTTAGGCTAGTTCTTCGTGTTCATGGGGTTTTGTTTTGAATTGAAGGCTGGGTGGTGGAATTCTTAGAGCAGATGGATAGAGCTAGGTCTTCAAGCCATTGGGCTATGGAGTAAATAAATGGATAGCATAACTGGACCAGATCATTAAAGGGAATGTTCACAGGGCAGGCTAGCAAAGCCAAAGGAAAATCTTCAGGTCTAATGGATGAAATTATTCTAACCAGGGTGAAAGGGCACTTAAGAATCCTTGGACCGGGATCAGAATGAAGAACAGAAGGTGGTCATGAACAAAGGGAAATTAAGAATCCTTTGCTAAAATAGTATCTTTCTACTTTGTAGAATTAGCAAAGTAAAGAAAACACATCCATATAGTATTATGGTTTAAGAGCACTAAAAAAAATGATAAAACCTAAGTTGCTCACTTTCATTATAAACTTCAATTAAGAATAGAGAAGGAAATATTCTCATGTAAAAACCTCCATATATTAATGTTTTACTTACAATAATTTAACTTTTGATGATTTCCGTGTATGCTAATAAAAAATAATCACCTAATGCCTCCCAAGTTATCCCAATGTCATGATGGGATGATCGAGGGGATCCAAAATATGCTCAAAAATAAAAATGTTTGAAATCACCCAAAACTAATACCAAATCATAGATCTCATCATTTTGATTCCAGTGACGCTTGATTCACCTCTATCTGACATTTTTTGGAAATACTGAGAGGGGGGGGAGATGAATCAGTATTCCTTAGCAATTATCACTTTTAAATCTTTTTTGAGTATTAGT
Source organism: Pinus tabuliformis (assembly GCA_031772625.1). Lineage (NCBI taxonomy): Eukaryota > Viridiplantae > Streptophyta > Pinopsida > Pinales > Pinaceae > Pinus > Pinus tabuliformis. The sequence continues at coordinate 3,084,146 of CM062813.1, forward strand.
TAATCTTAAATTATTATTAATTTTTATGTAGTTATAACAGTAAATAAAAGAACATAGTAGGCACAATAATTTTAGGTGGAGAACCCCCTCCGAGTCAAAAACCACCAAATGTTTTTCTAATAAATTCTTTAATATTTAGCCTCAATTGAAATGAAAGCAAAAACTTCCTATAATTCTAGAAAACATTCTTCTCCAACTCCCACTGGAAGGACAACCCGACACCCTGGTTTCTTCAGTAATCAACTGAATGGATGCCCCAACACCCTAGCGAGCCACAACTCGCCCTAGCACGACCCTACCACCCTGAAGTGTTCATAGGCCCAAACCTATAGGCGAATTCATACACCTACCTAGCACCTCCCTGCCACCCTATAATGATTGAAATAAGGCAAGACTGTGGATTCCCAAACTAGGGACAACAATCCACAATACAATAAGATGTACAATGATTTTCGTGTACTTGACAAAATACCCAAATCACTCTATGACCTGGAACCCAACTATGACATTATCCCAACAGTGACTCTTATACCTCCCAACATTGCCTCTTTGACTCTAGCCAGAATGACTCTTTTACAATCTTTGCAATGATGACTCTTTTACAACTTTACAATGATGACTCTTTTACAAAAGACTCTTGGCCTTGATACTTCTTCACAATATGCAGATAGTTGTCATGTCTTCAAAGGATGTCTTGCTACAACGCTTCCTTTGATTTGATACTTCTCCTCTTGAATTCTTGCCTGAAGTTGTACTTGAACCTTCTTCTACTTGCATGCAAAATTTTCCCAACGAAGCCAATCCCAAAACAAAACAAAATACCCTTCAACTTACCTCTACCTACAAAACACATGTAAGTGCATAATATGAATAAATACAAATACAAATTATAATGTGTACCTGAAGTATGTTTTTCACTTTTGTTTTTGACTCGTTACAGAAATAGACAAAGACTCCCACTCTTGATATAGGCCTGCACTCTATGCAAGACTGTATCCAAAACTAACCAAAAGATATATACAATAAAAACTAATGATAGACCCTAGACTTGTGATGGACCAAGTTCTAAGTACAACAACAGAGACCGTTATATCAACTATGACAAGATAAGTAACATGAACTTACAACATCATATAGGTTTAACAAATTTGGTGTAGCATCAAAAATATGTAGCATAAAATTTGTAGTATCAAGAACAGGACATCTGAAAAACTAATTGTGACATATAGAGACATAAAGATATAACCGAGACATTGTATATACTTACGTTGTCCTACAAAACCATATGTCAGATACGATACTTAAAAAACGTAAACACTAATCATACATACCTTGTTGTAGGAGACTTACCCTTGATTGTTGATGTGTGGTCATTACTACAGTGATCCTTGAATGCATGTTTTCTTGCCTTCTAGGAGCTCTATATTGAATCTGTTGTATCTATGTAATTTTGGATCTCCAGTGTCTAAAATTTTTCATGTGGTAGCTCGTTGAGTCCTCCTTCCAACCCCATAGGTATGATCAAGATTTTATTCTTCAAGAAATAGCTATGCACAATCTCCCACGATGACCTGAGTATAGACTAGATCAGTAGAGAGAAATTGTATGAAGTGCCACATGTTTCTTTTGTGACCTTCAGCCCTGAAAATGATACTTAACAAAATAAAATCTTTCCTCCTTTTGTGACTATTTATGACATTTCAATCCAATTCTCAGACAGAAAGTTATGACAATTTTCCCAACGTTACCTATTTGACATGGAATTCGAGAGCCTGCAAAAGCCCTAACTTCCTCAGATCATATCTCTGAAAATATAGGAAACCAAGATCTGAAATTCATTCACGAGGTTCATAAATATTGCGAATTAAATTTGTTTTAATTTCAGCTTCTTAAGATTTGCAGAAAAAACGTTATAGCAAAAATGTCACGATGACCTGTTTGAAGCCACAAAATCCCTACTAGAGGAGGATACGAGGGTCATTATTTATATGAATGTCTTGAGTTGAGAGGGTCCTCAACAAGTGAACGCTTGAGGGATCTTAGGAAATTTTTTTTATTACTATTAATTATTGACTATTCAATGACCACAACCAATTATGAGTGCCATGCCACAACCCCATAGGGTTTTAACCCACTAACTCAGGTTACTAACTTCAAACATCAATATCTCTCAAACCGTGAAGAATTACTTGGCGTGCCATATATAAACAGAAACATATTGACAAGTAGAATCCATCTAGAAGATCCTTGATTCAGAATAGAGTAAGTTGTCAAGTCAAAATTACCATGCAAGATCAAGGTAGCCCCTGGTGCTGCTTGGGTTGACATCAATGACAACCACTGATCAACAATAGCCCCCTTTGGCATTGATGGAAACACAAGTACTCCCCCTGCGATCATGACACCTCTTCCTACTACCTTCTCTCCCAATTTGTCATCAATGGAAAAGGGTAACTCCCCCTGACAAACATCCATCCTACAGACCTACACACACCTCCACTCCCACTTTCTACTCGAGTAGATAAAAGAAAGAGTCTAATGAAAACTTGGGAGATCCCCAAGATTTTGGAGAAGATACTCAACTACTTCACGAGGTAATGGTATGTTAAAGATGTCAACAATTTGTTCCTTTCTTCCAACATATTCAAGATTGATATTCTTTTCAGCAACCTGCTCTCTAATGCAATGATATTTAATCGGAATGTGTTTCATTTTGGAACGCATCACAGGATTCTTGGAGATACTGATGGTGTTGGTGTTTAATCACAAAATATTGGAATAGGCTCATAAAACTTGACTTGAAGATCTTGCAAAGTTTTCTTCATCCAGAGAACTTGTGTACAAGTTTTTGTCACAATATATTTTGCTTATGATGTGGATAACGAGATTGAAGACTGCTTTTTGCTTAACCATGAAACAAGACAACCACCTAGATAAAATGCTGCTCCACTGGTACTCTTATGATCATCAACACTTCCTTCCTAATATGCATCTGTATAAGCTTGGATAACCAGATCATTTCCTTTGGGATACCATAGACCATATTTCATTGTGCCCTTATGATATCGAAGAATTCTTTTGATGGCAATAATATGAGATTCTTTTGGTGTTGCTTGGAATCTTGATACTTGTCCAACTGCCTACATTACTCACATTTAGGAGACTACGAATCATGGATCTATACAACCTTTGGTCCACATCCTTTGATGAATCTTCTTGTAACATGTTACCATGGGGGTAAGGATAGGCTTGCAATCTTTCATCTTGAATTTCTTGAGCATTTCCTTGATGTACTTGATTTGATATATGAATATTCCTTTATCCTATTGAGATATCTCAATAATTATTAGATTGTCTTGATCCATTTTCACATAGAGATTGCTTGTTAGCACTTCCGTTCTTGAATCTATAATGCTTCAACTATTCTTCTCCCCTTGATCATGTAATGAAACTGCCATCTTGTTCAAACTACCTGTCTGTCAATCATAGACTTGTGTCATATACTGTTGCATAGACTCCTCATCTTCAAATGTCTAGGAGTCGATAAGCTAAATTTTTGATAATAGTGTGTCATTTAATGGACCATCTTGACTCAATTAAATAACGAAGAAACTATTAATCCCTCACAATCTGCTATAAATGTGAAAGTATAATTGTTGGGACCTTATTGCCTTCTTTCTTTTCTTTCTCATCTTGTACGTGTTCATCTTGTACCTATTTTCCTTTCCAAATATTCTTATTCTTGTCGTCAAGATTTTCATTCATGGTTGATTCCATCATGTACCTGCAGTTACGAGTTATGTGTCAATAGTTATGAGATTTGTAACATTCGATGTTATTCTTAGAAGATTTTGTTTGGTATTTATCTCGTGATCCTACCAATTTGCTTCTAGGGTTTTTCCAATAATAGTTGTACCTATCTGGAACTTCATAATCCCTAGCCATATGTCCAAAATTGTTACATTTGTAACATTTGACATCATCTCTCAAATGATCAAATTTTTTGATATTATGTTTAGTTCTGGAATATCCATTTCTGAAGGATCTCCTGGAATTATATTCATTCCAAACATACATGCAACATTCTGCAACTCTATGTCCAAACCTTCCACATGAATAACAATGACCATAAGAGATAGGTTGGTACCTGGGAGGAAATCTTCTTCGAGGAATTGTCTTCCAAGGTTCTTCTTGCAAGTCTTGATCTCTTGATCTAGTTGGGAGATCTACCTGCTTGGTATATTTTTCATATCCATCTTCTTTTGTTATCATAGAAGGACTTGACTCCTTTTCAAATTTTTCTTTGAAAACAAGACCAGTCTTGTCGTTGCATGATCATTGGTTGTTGATGAGTTCATCCAAAGTCTTTGAGATGTTGGCATAGTTTTGAAAAGTTTTTCCATTTTTTTACTTCCTTCTGTAAATAAACGATTTCAGCTTCCAATGCTTCTCTTTTCTTGTTGCTTTCCTTTAACTCTTTCCTGAGCGATTCTTCAATTCATTTGTATTCTTCAACCTTGATTTTAAGATTTAGAGCTTGTTCCCTTTAATTCATCTTCAAGAGTGTTGACATGCTTCTTCTCTGCCTTGAGCTCTTTGATAATCCTGATTACTTCGTTTTGAAATTCAACCTCAGTCATTTCTTCTTCTTCATCTCCTTCTTCGTCAAGTGCCTCTTGCTTATTGTGCCTGGCCATAAACAATACTCTTTCGTTGAATTATTCTTTGTTATCACTATCTTCTTCGGATGAGGATCTATATTCTTTGGAGAAGAAACTCTTCTTAAACCATTTCTTCTTACCTTGCTTGTTGAACTTCCTAGAACTGTTCTTTCCTTTCGTAACAACCTCATTTTTGTGAGGACATTTGGTTGCAAAATGCCCAACCTCACCATAATCAAAACATATTAATGTAATTTTATCTTTGAATTTTCTCGTACCTATTCTCATTTTCTACGTGAATTATGTAAACTCTTTATCTAAGAATTCTTCTTCATCTTCTTCCTTTTCCTCATCTTTACAATTGCAAGCTTTTTTCTTTCGGAGTCTGCTTTTCCTTACTATTCTTCTTGGATGCAGCAAATGTTGTTTCTAAGTGAGATGTTCCATCCTCTTCTTCAATCCTAATTTCATATGTCATAAGAATTCCATGCAACTCATCTATGTTGAGATTGGTCATATTTGATCTATCTTCCAAGACAGAAACCTTAGGGTTAAATCTTGCTAGCAAGGTTCTGAGGATCTTTCGGACAATAATATTTGTTTCAGCAGGTTCTCCCAAACCTTCCAATGTATCTTTTGTTTCATCAACACACTGAAAGTATGCATAAATATCTTCATCTTCCCTCATTTTGAGTTGCTTAAATTTTTCCCTGAAAATTTGAAGCTTTGCTTCTTTCACCTTGGAGTCGCCTGTATATATATTTTCAAGCTTGCCCCATACCTCTTTAGCAGTTTTGCAACTCAATACCTTAAGATAAATAGATTCGATAAGCCCGCTGATAAGAAGAACTTTAGCCTTTGCATAATATACCATATTTTTCTTACCTTGTTCATCCTGGGTCAGTGTGAAGCCTTTGTCAACGATTTCCCATACTTCATATCCTTGCACCAACAAATGAACCTACATTCTTCCACTCCAAAGTTCATATTTATTTCCATTGAAAAAAGGAACTATATTATCAGTATACTCCATGATCTCCTTATAGTTGTTAGACTTCTTTTGAAGGAACCAAGCTATGATACCAATTGTTGGAAATACTGAGGGGGGGGGGGGTTGCGAATCAATATTCCTTAGAAATTAGCACTTTTAAATATTTTCAGAGCATTATTTAATATTCAATTATTATATATGTTTATGCAGTAATAAAAGTAAATAAAATAACATAGTAGGCACAAGAATTTTAGGTGGGCAACCCCCTCCAGGTCAAAAACCATCGAACACTTTTATAATAAATTATTAATCTTCAGCCCCAACTGAAATGAAAGCAACAACTTCCTATAATTCTAGAAAATCATTCTTCTCCAGCTCCCACTAGAAGGACGCCCCAACGCCCTAGTTTCTTCAATAACCATCTGAATGGATGCCCCAACACCCTAGCGAGCCACAACTCACCCTAGCACCACCCTACCACCCTGAAGTGTTCACAGGCCCCAACCTGTAGGTGACTTCATACACCTACCTAGCACCTCCCTTCCACTCTATAATGACTGAAATAAGACAAGACTGTGGATTCCCAAACTAGGGACAAGAATCCATGATACAATAAGATGTATAATGATTTTCGTGTACTTAACCAAAAACCCAATCACTCTATGACCTGCAACCCAACCATGACATCATCCCAACAGTGACTCCTATACCTCCCAACACTGCCTCTTCGACTCTAGGCAGAATTACTCTTTTACAATCTTTACAATGATGACTCTTTTACAAATGAATCTTTTACAATCTTTACAATGATGACTCTTTTACAAATGACTCTTTTTCAACTTTACAATGATGACTCTTTTACAACTTTACAATGATGACTCTTTTACAAATGACTCTTGGCCTTGATACTTCTTCACAATATGCAGATGGTTGTCATGTCTTCAAAGGATTTCCCACTGCAATGCTTCCTTTGATTTGAGAATTCTCCTCTTGAATTCTTGCTTGAAGTTGTACTTGAATCTTCTTCTACCTGCATGCAAACTTTTCCCGGCGAAACCAATCCCAAAACAAAACAAAATACCCTTCAACTTACCTCTACCTGCAAAACACATGTATGTGCATAATAATGATTAAATAAAAATTAAAATTACAATGCATACCTGAAGTGTTCCTTTCAGGTTTTTTGTGTACTTGTTACAGCAGTAGACAAAGACTCCCACTCTTGATATAGGCCTCGACTTTATGCAAGGCTATATCCAAAACTGACCTAAATATATATACAATAAAAAGTGATGATAGACCCTAGACTTATGATGGACCAAGTTATAAGTACAACAATAGATCCCATTATATCAACTATGACAAGACAAGTAACATTAACTTACAACATCATATAGGTTTAACAAACTTGGTGTAGCATAAAATGTGTAGCATCAAGAATAGGACATCCAAAAAACTAATTGTGACATATAGAGACATTGAGAAACCGAGACATTGTATATACTTATGTTGTCCTGAAAAAGCATATGTCAGATACGATACTAAAAATTCAAATGTAAACACTAATCATACATACCTTGTTGTAGGAGACTTACCTTTGACTGTTGATGTGTGGTCCTTACTGTAGTGATCCTTGAATGCATGCTTTTTCTTGCCTTCTAGGAGCTCTATATTGAATCTGTTGTATCTATGTATTTTCGGATCTCCAGTGTCTCATATGGTAGCTCGTTGAGTCCTCTTTCCAACCCCATATGTATGATCAATATTGGAATCTTCAAGAAATAGTTATGCACAATCTCCCAAGATGACCTGATTATAGACTAGTTCAGTAGAGCGAACTTGTATGAAGTGCCACGTGTTTCTTTTGCGACCTTCGGCCCTAAAAATGCTACTCAATAAACTACAATTTGTTTTATTTATGTGATTATTTACAAAATTTGAATCCAATTCTCAGACATAAAGTTATGACGATTTTCCCAACATCACCTATTTGACATGGAATTTGAGAGCCTGCAAAAGCCCTAACTTCCTCAAATCATATCTCCGAAAATATAGCAAACCAAGATCTAAAATTTAGTCACGAGGTTCATAAATATTTCATATCAAGCAAGTTTTAGTTTCATCTTATGAAGCTTCGTAGAAGAAATGTTGCAGCGAAAATTCCACGATGACCTGTTTAAATCCACAAAATCCCTACTAGAGGAGGATATGAGGGCCATTATTTATATGAATGTCATAAGTTGAGAGGGTCCTAAACAAGTGAATGCTAGAGGGATTTTAGAAGAAATTTTATTATTATTATTAATTGTTGTCTATTCACTGACCACAACCAATTATGAGTGCCATTCCACAACCCCACAGGGTTTTAGCCCACTAACTGGGGTTACTAACTTCAAATATGAATATCTCTTAAACCGTGAAGAATTACTTGGTGTGCCATATATCAACGGAAACATATCGACGAGTAGAATCCATCTAGAAGATACTTGACTCAGAATAGAGTAAGTTTTCAAGTCAAAGTTCCCATGAAAGATTTGGATAGCCCCTGGTGCTGCTTGGGTTGACATCAATGACAACCACTGATCAACAACATTGTATGTGAAATTTATCATGTTCTGAAGTTTTTGGCAAAAAAATAACAAGTCAACTTGCAGGGTTAATTGGGCTACTGACTGGGAAGGTCATACAATGATGTGGCATTGACTTCAGTAGCTTGGCTAGATAGGTATGATGGTCATACAAGTCAATCATGTGCTGACATGTGCAGGTCATATAAGGAAATTTGGCAAGTTTTCATTAGTTGGTGAGTTTTGTGGTTGACCAATTGAGAGGTGCCATTTGGCCCAATGGGAGGGTGCCATGTGGCCTTGGTATTTGTGCCAAAGTTTGTTTGGATTGACCGATAGACCTTATCAAATTCAAACCCATGACCTCACCATTACAAACCAACCATCGAACCATTATGCCATCAATGTTTCTTGCTTAATATAGCTAGTGGTGTTTATATTTAAATTTGAATGGCTTAGCAATTGGAAGGAGGGAGTGGGGCACGTGGCCCCAGCCCAGAATCACGTTGTGACCACATGTCCAAGAGCCATGCAAAGAGGGTAGGCCATGAGGCACTTGAACCACAAACATCCTGAGGTTATTTCGCTATGCACATGACTGTTGGTAGAGCATTGGAGGGGCTGGCACATGGCACTCAGCCCGTGGTTTTCACAACTGCCACATGGAAAAAGGTAGGGAGTCAGCCTAACCATTTTTTTGCCATATGACTGAAATAGAGGGTGGATTTTGGACACAGGTTCCCTATTAATGGTCCTACATTTTTGCACCGTTTGCAGTTGAATCAACGTTTTCCCCACGCAAAATTGCTTCTCTTCATTTCAAAAGTGCAGCCCTCATCGGATGGGAGGCCAAAACTTAAGAATATTTGAAGAAAAGTGGTAAAATTATCTCTTCTTGGAATGATTTTTATTTGCATTAAGAAGGAAATTTTATCCATTAGCTTATATGCAAAAATCAATTATGGATTGGCAAAATTTGAGACAAGCTAAAGTTATAGTGTTCAAAGTTACACGTGAGAATTAAGAAGAAGAGATTTAATAATGGGTGTTGATTTTTCATCACAAGACACAATCCTCCAATACATAGGTGGATTTCATAGTTATTCGATACATACTATACATATGTTTAATCCCACCAATCTAGATGAAGTATGCGTTTAGGAAACTCATTTAGAATACAGAGGCAAGAATGTTCCTCAAGAGACTAGCAAGAAACTATCCAAGTGTGGAGACAAAGGAAAGGGGAAGTTTAAAGGAAAAGGAAAAAAGAATTCCACGGTCAAGAAAGAGGGAGAGAAACTTACTTGTAAACATTGTTCAAAGAAAGGCCATGATGAAGATCATTGTTGGAAATTACATCCAGAAATGAGACCAAATAAGTTCAATAACAAGGGGAAACGATAGAATGTTTCTACAACTCAACAAGATCTAGGATTTGATTCAAGTGATGAAACCAAAATTGCAACCATGGGAATAAAAGGTAAAGCTTCTAATGCAAGTACTAGTTCTTCTAGTAAGCGTATTTAGTCTCAAAAATATAAAGAAAGAAGTGATATTTTTCATATCAGGGTCATTGCAAAACATAAAAAATATGATAATTGTTTTGACAGTAGATCCCAAGTCAACTTAATTTCTAAACCTATTGTCAAGAAACTAAATATAGAAACTACACCTCATACTAACCTTACCCTTTGGGTTGGGTATGTAAAGATTCCAAATCGCAAGTGACAAGAAAGTGTAAACTCAAATTCGCCATCACTACAAACTTTATAGATGAGGTAGAGCTTGATGTTGTACCACTTGACATATGTGGAATTGTTTTAGGGAGTCCATACTTGTATGACCAAAAATCCATAATCTATCATCATGAGAAAAAATATCATATTTTTAAAGATGGAGTTGAATATATTGTTAGAGCACATCGCAAGAATATGAAATTATCTCTTGTAAGTGTTGGGCAAATGAAAAGCCTTGTAAATGCTAGTAAGATGAATTTTATGTTGTTGATGATTAAAGCTAAAGATATCGTTGAATTTGAAGCTTTCAAAGGATGTGATTCTAAACTCAAGCATGATTTGGTTGAAGTTGTTAATACTTATCACAAGATGTGTCAAGGACCTAAAGGGTTGCCTCCTAAAAGAGGAACCCAACGTGAGATTCATTCGTAGTAGGATGCACCTCTTCCAAATATTGGAATGTATAGAATGTTAGTTTTGGAGAATGTAGAGATCAAGAAGAAAATTCAAGAGTTTCTTGACAAAGGTGTCATCATGCCTAGCACGTCTCCTTGTGGGTCTCCTATTGTCTTGGTTCCAAATAAAGATGGTATATGGTGCATGTGAGTGGATTTTAAAGCTTTGAACAAAATCATAGTAAAGAACAATTATCATCTTCCCCACATTGATGATTTTCTAGATCAGTTAAAATATGTTGTTTATTTCACTAAGTTCATTTTGAGAAGCGATTATCATCAGATAAGGATTGTTGAAGATGATATTTGGAAAATTGCTTTCAAGACAAAACAAGGTTTGTTTGAATGCTTAGTTATGCCATTTGGGCTTTGCAATGCACCTGCTACATCCATGAGAGTTATAAATGATGTGTTGAGACCATTCCTTGATGATTTTGTCTTAGTCTACTTAGATTATATTTTAATTTTCAGTAAGACTTGTGAAGATCATGTCAAGCATGTGATGCAAGTTTTAGATGTCTTGAAAAGAGAGAAATTGTATTTGAAGATGTCTAAGTGTGAATTTGGGAAAAACTCTTTGGTTTATTTGGGTCATATTGTAGGAGGGGGTGAATTGAAGATTGATCCCTCAAAATTTGAAGTCATTGTGAATTGGCCTAAACCCAACAATATAACAAGAGTTAGTATCTTTTTGGGAGAATCCCAATATTGGAGAAAATTTATAACTAACTTCTCAATCATTGCAGCACCATTACATGCTTTGGCAAATGTGAAACAAGTCTTTTAGTAGGGAGGCAAGTATCAGAAAGCATTCAACACATTGAAAGTGAAAAACATTATAACGCCAGTTCTAGCACTTCCAGATCTTAAGCAACCATTTGAGATTCAAACTGATGCAAGTGATTATGCCAAGGGGATAGTTTTGATGCAACATGGTAAGCCTCTTTGTTATCATTCTAAAACCTTTACCAATGTTGTAATTAACTATCCAAATTATGATAAAAATCTGTATGCTTTGGTACAAAGCTTGAAGAAATGAAAGAACTATTTTATGGGTAAGGATCAATTATTCATACTAACCATCAACCTTTGAAATATTTACAATAACAAAACAAGCTACAATGAGATAGATATTTCAGGTGGATGGGATTTCTACAACAATTTCTTTTGGTAATTTTTACACAGTATTTTGTCACGCCTCATGCACTTCCATGGGACATACCCTAGAGTGCCCGAAACATGATTATTATATAGTATACTCTTCCATGTATACAACTCAGATCCCTCCTTTAGCTTTGTTTGGAAAATATATGGAGCTTTCCCTGAAGAAATGGCTCATGAAACCCTAAAATGAGAATCATCGCCCTTATGAAGCTCAAAAAAGTGATGATCGCTTGTTGTACCTTATTAAGCTAGAGATGGTATTTCTCTATTCTCTCTCATACCTACGATGGTCTCAAAAGGAAAGTTTTCCCAAAGAGGATGAGAAGCTTCATGATCTATAAGCTTCCAAAGCGACGAGCTGGAGGTGGTTTCACATACATGAGGACGAATCCTCCTAATTTGGCCTCTTGCTCTCATCCCTATGAGCTACCTCCTTGAGATGTGGGCCTAATCCTATCTTTGGAGGAGGCCTAAATCCCTCTCCTCGCCTATAAATTCCCCCTCTACCATTCCTAAATGGTTGATCTATGTCCATTTGCACTCCTATGCTGAGCTTGTGCTTAAAGGCTATTCATTAGACTTTCTTGGCTTGGACTTTGATTACCATTCAAGGAGAGCCTTTCAATATCAAGGCTCTGGTTGAAAGCTTCCCTTTATTCTTTAAATAATAATACAACTTTTGCTTCATCTTCCCAAAATATATATGTTCACGTATGTATTGGCTTGGAATTCCTTGATTAGATAAGTAGGTTATTATTGGATTTATTATTGGTTTTGGAATGCTTTGTTGTCTCTTGGTCACTTGTACAGGCACATAAGTGCTAAAAGAAGTAAGAACAAGTCCGTGACACAAGCGGTTCGAGGATCTCAACAAGGGAAATTGAATTAGCATCAGAGCAAGGTAGGCCACCTCTCTTGTTCTACTTTTCAATTATAATCTAGGAAGATGTCTAGTTGATTGTCACTTCAATTGCTAGACCCACTCATTGGACTAGAGGGATCGTCTATGTCCATAGAGAGGATTAACCTTGTCAACCAAATGGTGACACCACTGGGGAGCCTATGACCCTTTCTTTCCCTTCCTTCACCTTGTCTTTTGATGAGTTTGATCAACCAGTGATTTTTGGACTTCATTGCTTATTTGTAGTCAGTGTCACTGTCTGGTAGATCCCTGAAGATTGTTAGCTTGAGCTGTTTTTGAAGATTTTGGATTTATTTTTTGTTTTTCTCGACCATCATGGGACATTCGTGATGATATCGTAGGTTTTTTAGTTACAGTACCGTTGATCGCTACTTTACTCCTAATAGGTGTTAGAGAGTTAAGCAATTTAGGGTTTTCTCTCTTATTTTCGGTTCTATTTGATTTCTTCTTGTGATTTACCTGTGTGTTATTCATTGACTCTCTCATTGTCTCATTGCAATTGTCTTTTAACTTGGCTTGAGTGTGCTCGAATTTTGATTAGCCTTTAAGGGTTCTAGGTCTTTGAGGTCAACCTTCGTCCACTCATCAGTCATCCCATCAGAGATCAGAGATCCATTGCCTGTGTTAAAGAGTCTTTGTGTGTTCAGACATACTTTGCATATCACTTTTTGGTTTTTGTACCTCAAGTTTTTTTCATAGTCAAATTGTGAAAGTCACTTAAGATTCATTTGACGAACGATAGATTACAAATTGATTGTCTCATTGGGATCAAAAAGAAGTGTTTGCTTTGAAGTTTTCAGTGTTTTGAAGTGAAAGTGAAAGTGTTATTCTTTTCATAGTCTTCAAAGCATTTTGAGTTGTATTCAAATCATTGATGTGAAAGATATTTTCATATTTATTGGCTTGCTTTCATTCTCTTTTACTTTGCACTAGATTACGCTAGTTTCATTTTGAAAAAGAGAAAAAATCATCATTATATCTTAAGGAAATTTTGCTTTAAGATTTGTGTGGCATTGCATTTGCTTATCATATGAAATATCTGATTTCATATTTTCCATTTAGCATTTGAATATTTTTATGGATGCATTTTTTCATTTGGTTTAATGCATTATTTGAGTGATCTTCTTGAATCCTTACATAGATAGCTTTCATCGAATTGAAGGATTTTGTTTCGTCATCTAGTTTGAATTTTAGGAACAAGTAACATTGTTAAGGCCTTGAAATTGAGACATAATTATAAGATCAACTTTAAATCTATCAATTAACCTAAGGAGAATTTGAAACATTAACGATCATATCTAGTGGTCTAGGTTAGAGACGTGTTTCGACGTCTTAAAAACTTAGCAGTTGTCATTTGCTTCAGCATTAGATAGTGCTAGCACGGACTTGTGCTTCCCATATCGCCGTGTATATAAAGGGAAACCCCCCTAGGTTGCAATCCTTTATCTGTAGGAAGTCGAGTCTGCTGCCCTGTAAACATGATACACCAAACACAACATTCGGGCATATTGCCTACATGTACATCAATTGCTTGGTTAATTTATTAGCTGAGGTGTATATTGCAGTTCACGATTACTTGGTATTCCTTTTACCTAGATTCACCTGAGCAGTCATTTGATATTTTCTAACTCTCTAAATTTGAAAATATCATCGAGAACCTTGTCCTTTCAAGCTCGCAAAACTATTGAAAGCAACTAGAGCCACCTTTTCACCCTTTACTCAACTCTTAAAAGATGAAAAGGAAAAATTTTTGTTTCTAAAATGTAACTACCCACGATAAACATGTCAATCCCAATCAATTTCTTCTTAGACCAAATTGAGTAATTCCCTATTAATTTCAAGATTGTTAAAGCCCTAAATGAATTTTTTCCTTTCATTTTTTGCTATTGAGAGGAAGTCATCATGGCTGAACCATTGAATCCAACTCATAGTTCAACTTCATTATCTGATACTGAAGGGTCGTCCCAAGGAGTTCATTCGGAACTTCCACAGTCGCTTGAGAATCAAGGCCTTGAACTTGGAATTATTCTAAGTATCCAACCTTTGTCTTCTCATTTGCCTCCATCAGATTCATGTTCACCTCAAGAATCTGATCTAGATTTCTCTGATAATCCTATTCAAACCCCTGAGAATTCGTAGACTCTTGAAATTCCACCAAGTCTTGTTGTTTATCATCCGAACCCTTTGTTAGATCCTGTTGTGATATCTCCTCAGCGTCCTTACAGTCTGAACGATCGTCCTAGTATTACTTTGGATTTATCTCCTCGTACATCTTTGGTTCCTCATCGCCAATTGTTTCCATCTATGGAGTTAGAAGGCAAGATCTCAATCTCCTCTCCGGGTCATTCGGAAGTTTCCGCTACCCATACTCCTCACATAGATGATGAGCAGGGATATGAGTTCCCTCTAGAATGCTTTCCCTATACAGGAAGAGTCCCATCTCTCCCTTATCCCGAGACTAGTGGACCCATGTTTCCACATGGATATACCACTTTAGCTCAGCTAGTTTCGGGCACTCCTAGTGCCTCATCATTGCATCAAAACCCCATCTAGTCTTCTAACGCTATGCCTACATCAGGTCCATTCATCTAGAACATGACCTCTTGACCTATTGTGCAAACTGTAGTCACTTTAGTTCCGCTTCAACCTACCATTCCGTCCCAACCTGTTTAATCGTTTCAATCGACTTTTCCAGTTCAACCGACTATCTCAGGTCAAGACTCGGTAATTTCTTCTATCCCTCCATCGAGTGGACAAACTATGACGCCGCCTGGGGGGTAAGATCTGAATATTTCTCTTATGTCAGGTGAAACCAATGTGAGTGGATTACAAACTCACATGGTTGGAATGAATCAACCCTTTTATGGCACCATTCCTAACCCTACTGGTCCATCCGGGTTAGGTAATGTCTAATACCAATAGCCATATATGGCTCAAGTTCCATTCCAACAATCTTATGTCCCATATGGTTCGCAAGATTTGGTTAATCCACCTTACATTCCTCAATTTGGACCTTATGTTCATCTTGGCCAACCCATTATTCCTGGTGGGTATGGCTAAATATAATTTAGGAACTATCAATACCCTCAGGGTATAACCCCAGGAACTATCTAGCTACAACCTTTGCAGCAACAAGGGCAACCTTTGCAGAAGCAACGCAATCTTTGTAGAAACAAGGACAAGCATTGCAATAGCAAGGACAACTACTACAACTGAAAGGGAAACCTTTGCAACATACACAACAACCTTTGCAGTTGCAAACTCAGTTTGTGCAGCAATCCTCTCAACCTTTGTCCTCGCAAGTCCAACCTTTGCGGTAGCAAGGTAAACCTTTGCAACAGCAAGGCCATCCTTTGCAACAACAACAAGGTCAACCTTGGCAGTAGCAAGCCTTATATGCGTATCAGGAAGGTCAGCCTTTGCAAGGCCAAGGTCAACCCCTGCATCACCAGGGTCAATCTCCTTACTTCCAGGGTCAACATGTTTAGCAGCCTTATAACCTGTATGCCGCATATAATGCTCATCAGTGGCCTATGGCAGGGCAGTATCAAACCTACCAGGGACCAAATCCTCCTTATGGGCACGGTAACCCTCAGTGAGGACAAAACCAAATTCCATATGGACAAAATCCTCCATTGTGGGGGAAAAATCCTTACCAATAAGGATGGACTCTGTAGTTTGGGTCCCCTCAAAGGCCCTATATGTCATTTAACACGCAATTTCCTTTCTTGACTACATTGGAGCTACTCGATGTATTGAGGCTCATGAATGATCCCGTTCTTCATTCGCCTTACTAGCCTCTAGTTTCGATGAAAATTCCAAGTGATTTCCCCAAATTTGAGGGAAAAGCGAAGGAGGATCCACAAGCCGATGACATATCATCTCTAGTGCTCCTCCAATTCATATGTTGATGATTCTATCCATCTTCAACTCTTTCAAAGAACTCTCATAGGTGTTTCCGCTAAATGGTACATCAAATTGCCTTGAGGTACCTACGGTGACTTCAACTCTCTCGCTATGGCTTTCCTTACTCATTTCCAACTCTCAGTTTGCTATGAAACTGGCGCTCATTTTCTTATGTCCCTTAAGCAAGACACTACGACCCACATTTCCGATCACATCCATGAATGGAGACGTTGGCCTTGCCTCATCAAGTTCAAGATTTCTGATGAGTTGTTTACAGAATGGTTCACAAAATCATTCGTCGGAAAAATTTATAAGGACATAGCCATGGGTGGATGTGTTACTGAAGAGAAAGATATCATCTGTGCGCTGTATTTAGACTTGGATGGCACATTGTATGAGATGTTACCTGATGCTCCGAGACCATCATCGGATCTGACAACATAAAAGTCATCAGATACACCACCTATTGATGGTGTGATTGGTTTTTTGTATCAGACTCCCATGAAAGCTTCTTCGAAGCAAAAATCCATCTCGAACACTAGTTCCAATAATCCCTCCAAGAATTCATCCAGTCCTGGTAAAACCTTTGAGGTACATGTTGTCTAGTCTAACGCAGCAGATAAGACCTCTAAAGGTAAACACAAGGACGAAGGTAAGGCCAAATCTGATGCTCCAAAACAGGACCCTTCTAAATGTTCTTCTGATGATGCTTCTAGAACAAAGCTGAAATATCCTTGCCTCATCTGTGACGAGGATCATTACACTAAGGATTGTCCTCGACGATCTAAAGTTAGTCACTTGCTGAAAGGGACTCTGAATGTCATAAACGAACCCTTTCCATCACAACAGACCCAATTGGTATACCAACCATATTCTTCTGCCTGTTTCAGTTCCCAAGTGTTCATGATGCAAGTTTCATCACCTATCTTGATTGCTACTCAAACTAAGGACTATCAAGCCACCTCTAAGTAGACGATGGAGAAAGAAGACGTTGATACTCCTTCTACTTCTACTCCATATAGTTCTGGTCCACTCCATATCAAGTGCCCTAACATTGAGTCTATCATCCGACCACCTCCCAAAGGTGTCCTTCAGAAGGCATCTTTCAATTTGAATGCTACAGCTGCTCAACATTACAATATTGTTGAGGATTTAGCTCAAGCACCTTTGGCGATGTTTGCCTTGGAGGTTCTTCAATCCTGTCCAACACAACAGAAGTCACTGTTTTCTGCTATAGGTGCTATCGATGCTTCTAATTCAAGTCTGATTACTTTCGATCTAGAGAATCATGTACCTCGTCTCCCTCATCAAATTGCATTTCTGATATAGGTCCTTATCAAGGGAAAGACGATCCATCGAATGGTTATTGATGAAGTTGCCTCTACCTGAATCATGTTATTTTCGTGTTGCAAAGCCATTGGCTCTCCTCCTCTTAACCAATCTCCGAACACCTTGGAAACATTTGATGGCATAGGTTCACGACCATACGGTACTCTTACGAACTTGCTGGTTACATTAGAAGGAAATAATTTTGAATTAGAAGTAGAAGTTATAGATGCCAATCTCAACTACAACCTTCTTCTCGAGTGAAGCTAGACTCACGCCATGTTTTGCGTGGTGTCTTCTTTGTTTCGCATACTTCATTTTCTTCATGAAGGAAAAACAATCACGGTTGATCAATTGTTTTTTTTTCTTCTGGTTCATCCAACGGTAACGTTCCTTATGTGGGAAATACTAAGATTCCTTAAGAGAGTGTGGGAGTAGGTCTCTTCAAAGGCTCTGCTTTGATGGGTACTTTTTCTCTCCCACCTCCTAATGTTCATTTAGTCAATATCATCTCTGATTCTCGAATCCTTGGATTATCCCTACCGACAATCAAATTGACTCATTTGGCGATGCTATGCCTTTAAGTCCATTGGAGATAAATTATTAATAAATTGTATTAGCTTCGATGGCCACTTCAAAAAGTCATATTGTCTTTAGTATGAACCTAGAAACTTATGTGCCATCTCCTTGGCTTGGTTCTTGGGATTCTTCAGATCCTTTGAATGAGACATTCCCCACTAATGAGAGTATCGTGGAGGTCATGTCTTTGGATGAAATTCCATGGAACGGTCTGCATCATCATTCTTCTTTCCTCCCTAGCCTCGATGAGATGTCTTCTTTTCTTGAAGTGTCTATTTCTCATTCTCCTACACCTCCACTTCAAACACCTATCCGGGTACATGAATTCTTGTTGGAGGGTAATATGGGAAACATCATTGCTATGGTGCCTCTCAAAATTTATGTTAAACTGGGAATTGTTGAGAACATCCAAATTGGTGTGTCTTGTTCTCCTGATGAGATCACATATTTATACTCAATTTTTTAAAGAATTCTGAGACATTTTTGCTTGGTCATATGAGGAAATTCCTAGTATTGATCCAACCATAGTGATGCATGAGATTCTGACTTAACCTTATGCTAAGCCTATTTGGAAATGGCTTCACTCTGTGCACCCTTGAAAGGCTATTGCTATCAAAGCAGAAGTAGAAAAGCTTTTCAAAGCCGGTTTCAATAATCCTATTCCATTGACGGATTGAGTATCCACTATCATCCATGTGGCCAAAAAGTAGGGCATGATACGTGTTTGTGTTGATTACCGTGATATCAATTGCACATGTCCTAAGGACAATTATCCTACTCCCATTATCGATCAAATAATCGATGAATGTGTGGGGAGTGATATTTTTTCGTTCATGGATGACTTTTCTCGCTATAACCAGATTAACATTTCACCCACCAATCAGCATAAAATAGCCTTTATCTATCCCTGGGGTACTTTCTCTTAAAAAAAAAAATCCCTTTCGGTATGAAGAATGTTGGCACTACCTTTCAATGAGAAATTTCTTATGCATTCCATGACATTAAACACATTGTTAAGCCATACCTTGACGACCTACCGGCTCATTCGGCTAAACGTTGTGACCATCCGGATCACTTAAGAACTATATTTTTATGATGTCGGCATTACAATATCTATCTCAAACCACACACGTGTGTGTTTTACGTCGAGTCTGGACGGATCTTAGGTTTTTTCATGTCTCTTGAAGGTATCAAGATTGATCTTTTGAAATTTGAGGCCATAGTCAATCTACCCCCTCCCTCATCATTGTTGCAATTGCAGAGCTTGCAGGGAAAACCTAATTTTCTCCATTGATTTGTCCCTAACAACGCTGAAATTGCCAAAGGTTTTACTCACCTACTTAAGAAGGGGATCCCTTTTATTTGGGATGAAGTTTCCCAAGAATCCTTCAATGCTTTAAAGAACAACCTGATTAGTGCTCCTTTACTGCATCCCCCCGATTATCGTCGCGATTACTTCCTGTATTTAGCTGCAACTGATACCACTATTGCTATGGTGTTAGTTCAGGATGACGATGATGACAACAAGCACATGGCTTATTGTCTGAGTTGAAAGCTTATTGATACTGAGTCTCATTATGCTCATGTCGAGAAGCTTTCTTTGGCAGCGGTTCATGCAGTACAAATATTTCGACACTATATCCTTTTACGGAAAACCACTATAATTTCTTATTGCAACCCCATGACATATATATTGACTCGTCACTTACTAGGGGGGAAATACTCCAAATGGATCATCATCCTGTAGGAGTTTGATTTGGAATTTATCGCTGCCAAATAAAATAAATCGCTCGTCTTTACTGAGTTAATTTGTGCTCTTCTATCTGCAAGCACTCCAACTGATTTCACTGAGCAGATACCCAATGAAACTTTGTTTTTTAGTAGCACCCTTGATCCATGGTATGAAGACATTATTGTTTATCTCCAAACCCTAACTTTCCAATCTGAGTTGTTCTAATCTAACCCACGCCACATCCTACATCAGTCTCAACCCTATTGGATCATCGGTGATACATTATATCGGGTCAGTGTGGACTCTATCCTTCACAGATGTCCCACCCTTGAAGAAGTTGAGTGAGTCTTAAATGATTTCCACTCTAGTGCTTGTGGTGGTCATATGTCTCAATATGCCATTTCTCAAAAAATCCTCCACGTCAGTTATTTATGGCCTTCTATCTTCAAAGGATGCATTCTAGCTGTCGAAAAATGCCATGAATGCCAGATTTTCAACTGCAAGCAGCACACCCCACCTGAACCACTACACCCAGTAATAACCATTGGCCCATTTTCCAAATGAGGAATTGATTTCATGACATGTAACCGTCGCTCGGTTGGGGGGCATGGTTATATCATCATCGTCGTCGACTATTTTACGAAATGGGACGAGGCGATGCCTACATACAACATTGACGATATTATTGTTGCACAATTCCTTTTTAACCATGTCATAGCACGTTCTGGTGTCTGTCAAGCTATTGTGACTGACCATGGATTACATTTTCGTCAGCGCATGATGGCAGAGCTAACTGCTCAGTTGGGCCATCGAGATGATAGCTCAACTCCTTATTATCCATAGGCCAATGTCCAGGTTGAAGCAGTCAAAAAGGTTTTCATTACTATGCTTCAGCATACTGTTGGGAAGCACAGAAAGGATTGGCATTTAATGTTATTCTCAGCCCTTTGGGCTTACCGAACTTCTATGAAGATGGCCACTGGATTCACTCCATTCTAGCTGGTATACGGTTTAGAGGCAACTCTTCCAATCAAATGTGAAATCCTTTCACTTAAGATAGCTATCAAACTTCTTCTGAATACCTCTCCTGAAGAGGAACGACTACCGTATCTTGAGAGACTTGACAAGACTCACCGCATTGTTGTGATGGTCATCGAAGCTCAAAAGAAGCGAGTCAAATCTCATTTTGACCAAACTGTTTCTCCTCGCACTTTTGTTGCAGGCGACTTGGTCCTTCTTTATGATCAAGCCAATGATAAATTGGGGGCAGGCAAGTTCAAACCCATGTGGCATGGGCCCTACATTGTCAAAAATGTTTTACAGAAATGTGCATATGAGCTATGTGATTATGAGGGAAATGGATTGTCACAACCCCGTAATGGGTTGTATCTCAAAAAGTATTATGCTTGAAATTCATGTAATGACTTTTGTACATTAGTGTGTTAATTCATTAGTGTGAATTTTTTTATTTTTGGTGTGTTCTTTTCTTTGCAAACAGATGTTTTTCTCTTACCCTGTGTTCCACTCGGCTTGCAAAGGTCATCGAGTCATTACATTCATTTTGCTGATGGTGCTTGTCATAGCACACTCTGCAGCATGGGTACTCTATGACCCTAATGGAGAGCTGATTAACTTACAAGGTAACTGCCTTGTTGAATATAGTGCAGTTATTGAGCTCTTGTCAGAAGCAGTTTCTCTTAGCATTAGGGATTTAGTTGTCAAGTTGGATTCACAACTCATTGTGTTACAATTAAAGAATCATTACCTAGTAAGAAATCCACAAATATTACGTATGTATCTACATGTTAGATTGCTAGAAATAAATTTTGATTACATTACATATCATCATATTCCACGTAATTTAAATACATTAACTGATGCATTAGAAAATCTTGTTCTTGATCGACATTTGCGTCATTTATAAAATTGAATCATGTTATGAACACATAAGTAGAAATAAAACATGCATATATATGTTCAAGAGCTATATTTTTATGATGTCGGCATTACAATATCTATCTTAAACCACACAAGTGTGTGTTTTACGTCGAGTATGGACGGCTCTTAGGTTTTTTCATGTCTCTTGAAGGTATCAAGATTGATCTTTTGAAATTTGAGGCCATAGTCAATCTACCCCCTCCCTCATCATTGCTGCAATTGCAGAGCTTCCAGGGAAAACCTACTTTTCTCCATTGATTTGTCCCTAACAACGCTGAAATTGCCAAAGGTTTTACTCACCTACTTAAGAAGGGGATCCCTTTTATTTGGGATGAAGTTTCCCAAGAATCCTTCAATGCTTTAAAGAACACCCTGATTAGTGCTCCTTTACTGCATCCCCCTGATTATCGTCGTCATTACTTCGTGTATTTAGCTGCAACTGTGTTGTGCTCTACAAAAACCCCCCATTTCATATCATTTTTATTTATAAATATTAACATATGAAATGGGTCCCTTTAAAGATTAATTGGTATCAATACTTATTATTGTTCAAAAAGGTCCGATAATCAAATGAACTCATTTTATAAAACCCTTTTGAAAAACCCATTTAAAGAAATAAGGCAAATCTTTGTCATTGCGATAAAGCGATCGCAAGATCGCATATCGCAATGACATAAGAAATATAAATAAAAGACACATTGATTTCCGCCGATGCGATATCGCAATCGGCGATCGGCAATACTTCATGCACATTTTAAAGTGCCCCATGCCATTAGCCCCGATGCGATGCGAAATCGGCGATCTGATATCGGCGGTAATCTTTACTTAAGTATTAATGTGCTCAAAGCTTTTCCCCCGATGCGATGCAATCGGCAGTCGGCAATCGGAAATATCCAATGCACATCATTAAGGCGCACAGGTCATACCCCCGATGCGATCCGATATCGCTATCGGCGATCGGCGATACACTATATGTGCACTTTATAATCCTCATCCTCCCGACGCGATGCGATAAAGCGCAGTTTTCAATAAAAAGCCGTTAAGTGATGGGATATCACAATTCACTCATATTTAAAGCTTGATCGGTTAAGCAGTCATTTACCTGCACTCAACCGCCAAAACGCCCACTGCACGCTTAAGTGAATCATTCAGCCGAATAACGATATAATGGGTATTTAAGGGATGACAGGTTTTAAATGGCCAATTAATGAGATCATAAGTCTTAAAATATTTCCATGGATTGTGTCTGCACCTATTTTTAAAGGCTAAACCCTTATTACGCACCTATGCATATGTTCTCATCACTTGCAAGTTTTCATTGCTATCTCTGTATTATGCACATTTGTCTCTCTGTGCAGAATCCATCCGAAAGAGAAAACTCAAACAAGATGGGGAAGAAATCTAAGAAGACCGCAGGCGCTTCCACTACAGCAGCAGCAGGACAAGCTCTTGTGGACAAAAAGAAGGGCTTAATATCTGATACTACATGCACGGGTCTCACTAGAGTTACTTGGCAAGGCACTTACAACCTAATTGAAGCCGAAGAACCAGAAAAGATAGTAACATAAGCTACTGCGGATCCTACTCGCAAGTCTGATTGTACTCTCAAAGATTTAGCCGACTCTTTCCTTCACAGAATAGCGGCCAGGGAGCAAATTCTCCCATACACAGATGTAGTGCGGTGGGCGATTCAAGAAATCCCAATCTTAGACAGAACTTTCAACACTAGAGATGGGAGAATCTTCGGATCGTTCAGGCCGGATGATCTAAGACAAATGTATCATTTGCCCGAGCCGGAGAAGATATATAATAAAGCATTCCTGGAGAAGTTTACAAGCGAAAATGAAGTTGAATCTGAACCCATCCGGGATTGGAGACAAAATCCAGCCAAACACAAACACGAATCTTCCGATAAGTACTCGGTCGATTCTCTTACTTCTCCTTATTGCTATGCGGGAATAATGAAGTGTAGATTATGGGGATTGCATGACTCTGCTAATTTTACGGTTCCTCTAATGGAGGCAGCTGTAAACGGTATAATTATGGATTGGGCCACCATCCTTTCTGACAAATTAGCACAAGCTGTGCGTGACTTTAGACATCAGACTATCGTCACAGAAAGGAAAATTCCCCCATTCTATTACAGTGCATATATCTTAGATACACTATGTTTCAATTCTGAATTCCCCATGCTCGGCTGGAGGTGGACGCCACAAGATCCCACGGCCATCCACATATACCATCAGAAACTATGGAAGTCCTCTTACAAGCACCATCTGTACCAAATCTGCAATGGCTTTATGGTGCCTATTCACTATTCTATCTTTGACAAACCCATTCCCAAGATTTCCTATCAAGCTTCGTTTGATATAACAGCGGTAGCGAGTTGGTTTGGGGAGGGGAAATTTACCTACATAAGAGTTTTCGGCAGCCAAGCCGACCCACATGTTCTCCCTCTGTATATACCAGACAAGCTGCTAGCAAGAGAAATCGCCTATCAAATTATGGCTGAGAGTGTTACGCAAACTCTCAAGAAAGAAAAGAAGAGGGGCTGGCCCTCTTTTCCCTTTAGGTGTGGTGTCTATACTCTGCATGATCTCAAACATGCAGAAAAGGAAGCCACAAAGCTTCAATCTTTAACTCTGGCGACTATCCCAAATAGGCCATATGATCCAAGCAAAGTTGCCTACAATGCGCTAGAACATGCCAAATTAACAAAATTTGAGCACAAAGAATATTGGTTTGACGACCTATTCGTTGCAGCCGAAACAATAGGTCAAGATAAAGAACTCGCTCGATTGAAATATAATGATGAAGGGCTGACTGAGTTTAATAAGCTTAGAGAACAGAGGTTGCAAACTCTGCCTCTAGAATTACTAGCAACAACCCCGGCGACATCATCAAGCGGGCCTGTTCGGCAACAATCAAAGGAACCTCCGGTGGTAACAAAGGATCATAAAAAGGAACAAGAGGAAAGGCAGAGAAAAGAAAAAGAAGAAAGGTAGAAGAGAGCACAAGAGGAACAACAGAGGAAAGAGCAAGAGGAACAACAGAGAAAAGAGCAAGAGGAAAGGCAAAAGAAAGAACAAGAGGAACAGCTGAAAAAAGAGCAGGAAAAGGAACGGGAGGAGTCCCAAGCCGAAAAGGAGAAACAGACCACCACCGATATCAATGTGGACACTACCATAGACCCCAAACTACTCCAGGAATGGCAGCAGTTTCATTCCATCATCAGTGGATTGGAATGTTCAAAAAATGGGGACACTTCCAAGACAAGTGACACATAGGACATCACTTCACCTCAGGTTCCAAGTGGAACCAGCGGCCCACCCATTTCTAAGGATGTTGAGATAATTCCAAAGGACCCCTCTGATCAAATCATTCTCCAGGTAGAAGATATTCCTCCCCTGGATGTTTTCTACAGCCCGATGCATAGAGCAGTTGTAAAGCGATCAAGAAAAAGACGAAGGACTGATCAACCTTCTATCTTTCCGGAGCAAACAGTCAAGGGTAATGTAGTATGGAAGGAGGAATTGGACCCCTCTGATGACCTAACAAAGCTGTCACAGTATGCAGGAGCCTATTCCGCAGCAACAATCGACAAGGCATCGGAGGTAAGTCTTCTACTGAAGACTAAGGACCAAGAAATTTTTGCACTACAAGCAGAATTGGCCGAGACAAAGCAGAAGGCAGCGCAAGCAGAGGAGTAGTTGCTGGCACAACAGCAAATGAACAATCAATTAACCCAGCAATTGCAGGAAGAAAGGCAAAGGATCGACCAAAACACAATCCAGAAACAAAAGGAATTGTCGGAGGCATTGGCACAATTGAGAGCAGCAAATGAGCAAATGATGAAAACGAAAGATGAGCAAATCACTCAATTATCATCGCAGCTCGAAAAAGCAAAGGGCACTTCACAAGTGGCAGAATTCAGAAAGGAAGCATCACTAATCAACAGTGCATTGATATCCCAGATTAGGCTCCTGCGTCATCAAATCGCTCAGGCAGAGCCATTGTGTGAGCTAACGACATCCATAAATCAGCAGATAGAGAAGGTCAGAAATGAGTTAGACCAGGCCGAAGAGATCATAACTGGATATCTTGAATGGCAAGATTCCGATCAAGGGAGAGAAGCAAATTTTCCCAAGATTTCAGAAACATATAAAGACATACTTTTCACAGAATGGCACACTCAGGTAATGAAAGCAGAAAGGGCAGCTTCAAGGTGTAAAACAACTTCCAGCAATCTGGTTGATCTAGTTAACAACACTCTCTACTTAGCAAATATGATTTCCCAATGTACACCAGGAAAGATGACAACAACAAATACATTGGAACAATCATGCTATCCTGATTTAGAGGAGAAAGGGAGATTAATCGCTGGGATTAATAGTTTAACTATGGGTGCATATTGGCTTTTTCTGATTAAGCCGCACACACAGCGAGCCGCCCTTAAGTGTTTAACAGATGCAATGGGGTGTATAATTCCCGACATTCAGGATGCCACCTATGCTGCCCAGCTCAGTTCGCGTCTCAACAAACCGCCTGAAGTAGAGCCAATGCTTGCGACAAGTCAGCTCAGGTTTAAAGGCAAGCAACCTACCTGATGAATCATACTGCCGATTGCCAGATCGCTCTGGGAAATAGGATCAATATTTATTGATGCCAATTATGTAGGATTTCTGTTTATGAGATATTTAGATTAGTTTAGTATATATAGACCCTTTCGTTGTTTTGGAAAGGGTCGTAAAAGTTTTGTAACAGACTTAAAAGACTGAAGTTTGCACTATTGTGCTTCAGTCAATATTCTTTTATGAAACCAGACCAGTTGTTCTTAATTTGACAAGGAAGCTTCTTTATGCAATTGTGCACTATTATCTTTGTTGAGAATGTTTTTACGTTGAAGGAATAACTACAAATAGCGATTGATATTTGGGAGTGTTAAAGCGGCTCATATGGTATTTCTATCTATGTCTGAATTCATTCCTTTTATATGAATTGTTATGTGATTATTCTTGCTATTGTTGATTATATGCATGCGTTGTAACAGCAGATCTTTATTCATTCCACTATTGGATGTTTTACGATGTGCCTTTTCTTTTAATCATGCATGTGACAATGATATAAATGATAAAGTGTGGTAATATCGCCTTAATCGCTCTGCTTAACTATTTAGGCATAGCAATCATGAACAGAATAACATCCATGTCTGTCAAATGGAGTCATCTATATGCCCGTTTATAGATAAGGATCATCAAGCGCTGCACTTTAAAAAGCTCAATAAGTCCCCGTTGTAGATCATAGTTATTATATTCTTGTCAATAGTTTTAGTTATTCGCTCATCGCTAGCGTAGTTTATAATCATCCATCCATCCCGTTTATCTATTTCTGGGAAACTGGTCCCATTATCCCCAGTCGGAGCCACTATTCCAAACGGAAAAGGAGCTGTACTAAGGTCCGGACCGGGTGGTTATCCCCGATGTTGTTGCAGCGATTTTCGAGGCATCAACATTTTTGGCGATAGAAGGAGGGCCATCAACAGTGAATGGCACATACGTCAAAACCTATAAGCCATTCTAAGAGTAATTCTCCCTCCGAATCCCCTCGATCTTCCCATTTTCGTACTGGTTCCCCGGTATCCAAACAAGAAGAAGGGGAATCAACTACCACTTATCAAACCCATCATACTCCAGAACAATTAAGTCTTGAATCACCTGAAGTCCAGTCTCTTATCCGCAAACTTCAGAGCTTCTCGATTTCACCACAGAAATCTGAGGTATCACAAAGCAGTGCGACTTCGCAGTTCAATTTAACTCATCCTCTCACCAGACTTCAGAGCGAAAAACTCGGTATTGAACCCACTGAGTTCCCTTTACCCAAAAGGAAAAAGGCGAAGAAAATTACTGAAGGATCTGATAGTGGAGAGCTTTCATCCACATCCTCCATTGCATCTTCCCCTCTGCAAAGTCAACCATCCACTCCCCCATTACATATTGTTGTTCACCAGGGATTAGAAGCCTCAACATCCCAACCTACTCACTCCTCAGCATTATTTTCTTCCAATACATCTGGAATTCCAACAGCAGTATCAACCACTGTTGCTATTATAATGGCAGACCCATGGACCAGGCCAGGTGCAGTCAACATGCCTGCACCATTGCATCCTTTACCAGATGCTCCTAAAAAATGGCTACCTAAATTTAACCCAGATGACGGGACCCAAGCTGAAGAACACATTAATAATTTTATGTTAGCAGTCAACTTGAAAGGAGTAACAGAACAAGATGTTGTTGTTAGACTCTTCCCTTACACCTTGCAAGGATCAGCAGGATCCTGGTATTTTTCTTTATCCTCTGGTTCCATTACCAGTTGGAACACTTGCCAAGAGCAGTTTCTTACCAAATATGGAGATGATAGGTCCTTAGCTACTTTAATAAACGACCTCTCCAATCTGAGAATAGAGCATAGGGAACCAATAAAGGAATTTAATGCTAGATTTAATAAACTCCTGAATAAAATCCCTACAGCTTCCAAACCAAGTGAACAAATTCGAAGCGAATGGTATATTACCGCCCTACCTGCCAATATCGCCATTTTTGTAGACAGGGCTGGGAAACCTACCTTAGCTGAAAACATGAGAGAAGCACTTGCTGTGGAAAAGCGCATCAATGCTCTAGAGAAGAAAGCTGCTTTGGAAGACAGAAAAGCCAAAAAAGTTTCATTCAAAGAGGATTCCAAGAAGAAAAACCCAAAAGACCCATATGACATGGAGGGTTTGCAAAAGGTCCTGAAAACTTTGTCTAACGAAATGGTTGAAATAAAGAAACAGGTGGCTGAAACCTCAAACAAAAGACCATTTAGGACTTATAAGAAAACTGAACCAAAGCCACCGAATGTCATATCTAACGCAGATTCAGAGCAAGAAGAAGAGGAAGAGGAAACAACCTCACAAACTGATGAAGAAGAAGAAGTAGCTGAATGCCACGGAATGTGGGATTTTATACTCCCCAACTCTGATACTGATAATGAAGAAGAAGCCTTCCCGGTTACTACTAGAAGTAAAAGTACTTCTGAACCTGCCCAGGCAACTTCAAAGAAAAGGAGTGCAGGTGCTACCACAACAAAGGAAAAAGTTCCCCCAAAGAAATCACCTGTAGTAGTTCCCCAAAACCAGCCTTCAACTTCTAATTCTCCTTCAACATCTAAAACATTAGTGGTATCCGATTCAATGGAATATAACATTGTTGATGACATGAAGAAAACTAAAGCAAACATAACTATGTTTGAACTTAGTAAATTAAAGCATCAGCGAGAATTACTTCTTAAAGAATTGAATGTTGTTCCCTCTACACCCCTTCCCAGTGCAAAAGCTGCTAATGATTCAGGCCAACCTCCTCCAGGTATGGTTGAAGCTACCGATTCAGTTCTAATTGGAGATAGATCGAATTCTCATACTCCACCCTTCCTGCTGACCTATGAGATTTATAACAGAAACCTGCACAACTGTTTAATTGACTCAGGGGCATCATCTAACATAATGCCAGCTTCAGTTTGCTCTAAACTAAACATTGAACCCCAGAAGTCTGCTATTCATATTGTACAGTTGGACAGGACCAAAGTGCAGGTTGTGGGAGAAATTAATTCCGTAACTATCAGGTTGTCTGCCGATCCCAGAGTTGTACAGAGGATTGACATCCTAATAGCTGATATACCTGAATTTTACGGTTTAATTCTGAGTAGGGATTGGTCCGAAAAATTGCATGGGTATATTTCCACTGATTGGTCACATATGTGGCTTCCCTACAAGGGCAAGCCAAATCAAATAAGGATCGATCGAGAGAAACACATGACCCACACAGTTACTGAATTTGAGCAAGAAAACCAACCTGTAGCGTTCAACAACAACATTTTGGGGAATTATTCGTCAAAGTCATTCTTTGGCAACTTTGTTGCCCAACCATCTCCTTTTTCAGTCAATCATTTTACATCCCAGATTGAAAAATTTTCACAAACTGATAAGTCTAGATGTTTCAATGATGCTGAGAAAACTTTAAATATTTTTGTTAATACCTCTTTATTTTGGTCTTTATATTTTTATGGCTCTAAGTCCAGCGAGGGCTCAGGAGCAGGTTGCATTTTGGTTAGTCCACAAGGAGAAAAGACAATGTTGTCTTGTAGGTTAGAATTTGAATGCACTAACAACACAGCCGAATATGAAGCTTTAGTCCAGGGATTATATAAAGCAATCAGCCTTAAAGTGCAATATCTAAAAGTATTCGGCGATTCTGAAATTATTATTAAACAGGTGAGGAATGCAATTCATTGTTTTTCAAATCACCTTAAGCATTATCAATCGCTAGTACAAGATCTTACCTCACACTTTTCAGCATTTAACATTTCCTCCATTCCTAGGTCGCAAAACTCGGCAGTCGACCTACTAGCCAATGTAGCTTCCAAGCTTCTACCTTCTGAAGACTACAGCCTTGATAGATTTTCCGTAGAATTACTTTTTAGGCCTTCAATTCCCGACAATGTCACTAATTGGAGAGTATTTAACCATGATGAAGATATTTTACAATTTATAACTTCTGAAAAGTCCTATGACGATCAAATTATTGAGGAAAATGACCATGATCTACAAATGAAAGAAACACCTCAGGAAAATTCAATTCCTAAACCAGTGGTAAAGCTCGAAGATCTTTATGATATCAAAGACAGGTTTAAACCTGTAATTAATGCAAAGCTCCAAAGTTCTACCCTTAGGTTTGAATTGATAAATCTAGGTACTGACCATGCTCCTCAAAACATTAATTTAGGATTAGGACTTTCCTTGGAAGAGAAGGAGGCATTCATTAAACTGTTAAGAAAAAACAAACAGGTCTTTGCTTGGAAGTATGATGATTTGAAGACATACGATACATCCATTATCCAACACACCATTCCTATGCTTCCTGATCAGAAACCGATTCAGCAGAAGTTAAGAAAAATACATCCAAATTTAGAGAGCCAGATAAAGTCAGAACTTAACAAACTCTTGAAAGCCAAGATTATTTTTCCTGTCCGACACTCAAACTGGGTCTCTAATATGTTGCCAGTCAGAAAGAAAAATGGCGACATTCGAATTTATATTGATTTCAGAAATTTAAACAAAGCGAGCTTGAAAGACAACTTCCCATTACCTACTATGGAGCAAATACTCCAATCAGTAGCAGGCTCTGAATTGATGTCTTTTCTTGATGGATTCTCAGGATATAACCAAGTTCTGGTTCATCCTGATGACCAACTTAAAACCACATTCAAAACAAAATGGGGAACATATGCATATCAGAAAATGCCTTTCAGACTTATAAATGCATGAGCGACATTCCAAAGAGCCATGGATATAGCTTTTAGAGGGTTGATTAATAGAACAGTAGTCGTCTATCTAGACGATATTACTGTATTCTCTAAGAAGAGGTATAATCATTTGCATGATCTAAATCAAATCTTTCAGTGTTTCAAAAGATATGGTATTTCTCTTAACCCAAAAAAGTCTTTCTTTGCTCTTGATCAAGGAAAACTCTTAGGTTTTATTGTATCCAAAGATGGCATTTATATCGATCCTGATCGGATCAAAGAAATCTCTGAAATCCCTTTCCCACACAATAAAAATTCGATGCAGTCATTTTTAGGCCAGATCAATTTTGTTAAAAGATTTGTTCCTGATTTTTCTCAAATTATATTACCACTTCAAACAATGATCAAGAAGAATTCAGTCTTCAAGTGGGGATCAGCAGAAAAGCAAGCTTTTGATATAATCAAGCAATCAATAATCAATGCCCCAACCTTGAATACTCCAAATTTTTCTAATCATTTTACATTGTATACCATTGCATCCGACGTGTCTTATGCTGCAGTGCTCACGCAACTAAATGAACACAATTTGGAAGCACCCATTTCGTTCTTCAGCTCAAATCTTCAGGGTGCTAAATTGAATTACTCCGATGTAGAAAAACAAGCCTTTGCTGTATTTAAAGCAGTCAAGCATTATAGACCCTTCCTTTTGAAAACCCATACAAAAGTGATAGTTCCTTTCCCGGCAGTTAGGCAACTATTAATTCAAAAAGAACTAGGTGAAAAAAGGGCAAATTGGGTCACAGCGCTTCAAGAGTATGACTTAGAAATTAGGCCAGCAAAGATTGTTAGGGGCCAAGGTTTTTGCAGGATATTGGTAGGAGCATCCAACATTCCAGAATCAAGCGATACAGGGCAAACTGAAGAAATCAATCAGATAAGTGTTACTGATTCTGGATCTCAATATGAAGATTTAATATTTTATTTAAAGAATGGTTATGCACCTCCAAATTTGTCTTACAAAAACAAAAGGGCCATTAGGCTAAAAGCGAAGAATTTTACAATTATTGATGACGTGCTTTTTAGGCAGAATTATGATTCTATCTTGTTAAGATGCCTTGAGAAACCTGAAGCCCAAAAGGTTTTGCAGGAGTTACATGATGGACCAGCAGGAGGACATTTCGGAGCTGACACAACAACTCACAAAATTATTCATGCTGGTTACTATTGGCCTACTTTATTTAAAGATGCCCACGAGTATGTAAGGAAATGTCTCAATTGTCAAACTGCTAGTGGAAGACAATGTAAATCAGCTTTCCCTCTGCAACCAATCAACATTGAACAACCATTTGAGCAATGGGGATTGGATATCATTGGGGAAATCACTCCATCGTCTTCAAAACAGCATAAGTATATCCTTACTGCTACCGATTATTTTACTAAGTGGGTTGAGGCAATCCCTTTAAAGACAACAAATTCTGAAGCAATCATTAAATTCATAGATCAATTCATTATTACCAGGTTTGGTGTTCCAAATGCTCTTGTTTTTGATAATGCATCTTACTTTTCAGGCAATGCTATGTATGATTTCGCTATTAAAAGAGGATTTAAGTTAAAATATTCTGCTAATTACTATCCCCAAGGTAATGGTTTAGCGGAGTCTACTAATAAGAATCTGATTAAAATCATTAAGCGAACTATCGAACAAAATCAGAGAAATTGGCACAAATCCTTAGTGTTTCCATTATGGGCTGATAGGATAACACAGAAAGCTTCTATTGGAACTTCTCCGTTTAATCTTGTATATGGAAAAGAAGCAATACTACCCACGAATCTTGTTATTCCTTCTTTAGCCCTAGTTCAGTTCATTGAGGAAAGTCCTTCCTCTTCTATTCAGTTTAGACATGACCAAATTCTAAAATTAGAAGAGGAAAGAGAAAAAGCCAAGGTTATCCATGCCAAACATCAGCAAGTCATCAAAGCAGCTTTTGATTCAGTCTCATCCGGTTCAAAACAATTCCAAGTCGGTGATTTAGTTTTGAAATGGGACAAAGCCCATGAGGACAAGGGTAAACACTCCAAGTTCCAGAAGTTGTGGCTTGGACCATTTCATATCTGTGAAAAGATAGGCCATTCAACCTTTATATTGCAAGATTTATCAGGTTTGAGAGATTCTCTCCCTGTTAATGGCCTTATCTTGAAGAAATTCTTTAACTGAGGAGGTAACCCCTTCTCCTTTCATTTTAGTAGGATTTTATAGTTTGTAGGATTTTTTAGAAAATAAGGTTGTGAGATATCTTCCATTGACCTTTTGCTGTGTTTGAAAAGTTGTCCCACAGAACTAGTATGAACATTTGCTTTTAAATAATAGAACTTTTAACCAAAAAGGACAATTTCTAGGAAATTAGATATCATTATATTCTGAAACCACAATTCAAGTTTTGTCAACTCCTCTCAAAGCATAGAAATATTGTAAATCATTTTCTGTTTTCAAATTGGTCTCAAAATGTTATCAATATCAAGATAGAAGTCAATCCAATTTCAGCATCTTCAACTCTTACCCTGTCATCCATTTACTCTTAAGGAGAAGATTGTTCATCCCATTCACTAAAGTTTATGATTATTCAGAGTGTAATTCTAAAATATAAGATATTAAAGATAAGAGGTCTTATTACAAGCCTGCTTACCATGTTCATAGGGAAATAGTTTATCTGACATTACCAATACTGCAAACCAAAACAGGGTAATGGCTTGAAATTACAAGACAAGGGGTCTCATCACGAGCCAGCTTGTTCAATTAGACTACTACCAGTGAATGGCATTGTCAATAGCTGGCCACCAAACCAGGACAATGGCTTTTTATCTTATCAACAACAAAAAAGGAAATGAAGTACAAAATATGAAAACATATTTTGAATTCATTCTGTTAATAACACTCTTAATTGGATGGGACAATGGACAATCACATGGTTAAAAGGTATCCCTGTCGAAACTATAGATGTTTGCTGGCAACAGAGGCTCTACCTATGACAGAGGAGTTCATTTTAAAAGCTGATTTGGAAAGGTTTTCTGTTTTATCATTGTAAACTAATAAAGGCCTATTTTAAAGCTCAGAATGTTTTTTGTTCTCTTAGAAAAGGGAGGAAGTTAACAAAATAGTTTTATTTTATTCAGAATACATATATATTTGGTTATATTAGAATTTTCCCCTTTTGATTGAAACTGTATTTTTGAAAAAGCTTAAGTATTTCTATCATTTCCAGAGATAACTGGTTCTTCCAGCGAATCGCCAATTGTTGTGCTCTACAACAACCCCCATTTCATATCATTTTTATTTATAAATATTAACATATGAAATGGGTCCCTTTAAAGATTAATTGGTATCAATACTTATTATTGTTCAAAAAGGGCCGATAATCAAATGAACTCATTTTATAAAACCCTTTTGAAAAACCCATTTAAAGAAATAAGGCAAATCTTTGTCATTGCGATAAAGCGATCGCAAGATCGCATATCGCAATGACATAAGAAATATAAATAAACGACACACTGATTTCCGTCGATGCGATATCGCAATCGGCGATCGGCAATACTTCATGCACATTTTAAAGCGCCCCATGCCATTAGCCCCAAGGCGATGCGAAATCGGCGATCGGATATCGGCGGTAATCTTTACTTAAGTCTTAATGTGCTCAAAGCTTTTCCCCCGATGTGATGCAATCGGCAGTCGACAATCGGCAATATCCAATGCACATCATTAAGGCGCACAGGTCATACCCCCGATGCGATCCGATATCGCTATCGGCGATCGGCGATACACTATATGTGCACTTTATAATCCTCATCCTCCCGACACGATGCGATAAAGCGCAGTTTTCAATAAAAAGCCGTTAAGTGATGGGATATCACAATTCACTCATATTTAAAGCTTGATCGGTTAAGCAGTCATTTACCTGCACTCAACCGCCAAAACGCCCACTGCACACTTAAGTGAATCATTCAGCCGAATAACGATATAATGGCCATTTAAGGGATGACAGGTTTTAAACGGCCAATTAATGAGATCATAAGTCTTAAAATCTTTCCATGGATTGTGTCTGCGCCTATTTTTAAAGGCTAAACCCTTATTACGCACCTATGCATATGTTCTCATCACTTGCAAGTTTTCATTGCTATCTCTGTATTACGCACATTTGTCTCTCTGTGCAGAATCCATCCGAAAGAGAAAACTCAAACAAGATGGGGAAGAAATATAAGAAGACCGCAGGCGCTTCCACTACATCAGCAGCAGGACAAGCTCTTGTGGACAAAAAGAAGGGCTTAATATCCGATACTACATGCACGGGTCTCACTAGAGTTACTTGGCAAGGCACTTACAACCTAATTGAAGCCGAAGAACCAGAAAAGACAGTAACATAAGCTACTGCGGATCCTACTCGCAAGTCTGATTGTACTCTCAAAGATTTAGCCGACTTTTTCCTTCACAGAATAGCGGCCAGGGAGCAAATTCTCCCATACACAGATGTAGTGCGGTGGGTGATTCAAGAAATCCCAATCTTGGACAAAACTTTCAACACTAGAGATGGGAGAATCTTCGGATCGTTCAGGCCAGATGATCTAAGACAAATGTATCATTTGCCCGAGCCGGAGAAGATATATAATAAAGCATTCCTGGAGAAGTTTGCAAGCGAAAATGAAGTTGAATCCGAACCCATCCGGGATTGGAGACAAAATCCAGCCAAACACAAACACGAATCTTCCGGTAAGTACTCAGTCGATTCTCTTGCTTCTCCTTATTGCTATGCAGGAATAATGATGTGTAGATTATGGGGATTGCATGACTCTGCTAATTTTACCATAGAGATGGTTCCTCTAATGGAGGCAGTTGTAAACGGTATAATTATGGATTGGGCCACCATCATTTCTGACAAATTAGCACAAGCTGTGCGTGACTTTAGACATCAGACTATCGTCACAGAAAGGAAAATTCCCCCATTCTATTACAGTGCATATATCTTAGATACACTATGTTTCAATTCTGAATTCCCCGTGCTCGGCTGGAGGTGGACGCCACAAGATCCCACGGCCATCCACATATACCATCAGAAACTATGGAAGTCCTCTTACAAGCACCATCTGTACCAAATCTGCAATGGCTTTATGGTGCCTATTCACTATTCTATCTTTGACAAACCCATTCCCAAGATTTCCTATCAAGCTTCGTTTGATATAACAGCGGTAGCGAGTTGGTTTGGGGAGGAGAAATTTACCTACATAAGAGTTTTCAGCAGCCAAGCCGACCCACATGTTCTCCCTCTGTATATACCAGACAAGCTGCTAGCAAGAGAAATCGCCTATCAGATTATGGCTGAGAGTGTCACGCAAACTCTCAAGAAAGAAAAGAAGAGGGGCTAGCCCTCTTTTCCCTTTAGGTGTGGTGTCTATACTCTGCATGATCTCAAACATGCAGAAAAGGAAGCCACAAAGCTTCAATCTTTAACTCTGGTGACTATCCCAAACAGGCCATATGATCCAAGCAAAGTTGCCTACAATGCGCTAGAACATGCCAAATTAACAAAATTTGAGCACAAAGAATATTGGTTTGACGACCTATTCGTTGCAGTCGAAACAATAGGTCAAGCTAAAGAACTCGCTCGATTGAAATATAATGATGAAGGGCTGACTGAGTTTAATAAGCTTAGAGAACAGAGGTTGCAAACTCTGCCTCTAGAATTACTAGCAACAACCCCGGCGACATCATCAAGCGGGCATGTTCGGCAACAATCAAAGGAACCTCCGGTGGTAACAAAGGATCATAAAAAGGAACAGGAGGAAAGGCAGAGAAAAGAAAAAGAAGAAAGGCAGAAGAGAGCACAAGAGGAACAAAAGAGGAAAGAGTAAGAGGAACAACAGAGAAAAGAGCAAGAGGAAAGGCAAAAGAAAGAACAAGAGGAACAGCTGAAAAAAGAGCAGGAAAAGGAACGGGAGGAGTCCCAAGCCGAAAAGGAGAAACAGACCACCACCGATATCAATGTGGACACTACCATAGACCCCAAACTACTCCAGGAATGGCAGAAGTTTCATTCCATCATCAGTGGATTGGAATGTTCAAAAAATGGGGACACTTCCAAGACAAGTGACACACAGGACATCACTTCACCTCAGGTTCCAAGTGGAACCAGTGGCCCACCCATTTCTAAGGATGTTGAGATAATTCCAAAGGACCCCTCTGATCAAATCATTCTCCAGGTAGAAGATATTCCTCCCCTGGATGTTTTCTACAGCCCGAGGCATAGAGCAGTTGTAAAGCGATCAAGAAAAAGACGAAGGACTGATCAACCTTCTATCTTTCCGGAGCAAACAGTTACGGGTAATGTAGTATGGAAGGAGGAATTGGACCCCTCCGATGACCTAACAAAGCTGTCACAGTATGCAGGAGCCTATTCCGTAGCAACAATCGACAAGGCATCGGAGGTAAGTCTTCTACTGAAGACTAAGGACCAAGAAATTTTTGCACTATAGGCAGAATTGGCCGAGACAAAGCAGAAGGCAGCGCAAGCAGAGGAGCAGTTGCTGGCACAACAGCAAATGAACAATGAATTAACCCAACAATTGCAGGAAGAAAGGCAAAGGATCGAACAAAACACAATCCAGAAACAAAAGGAATTGTCGGAGGCATTGGCACAATTGAGAGCAGCAAATGAGCAAATGATGAAAACGAAAGATGAGCAAATCGCTCAATTATCATCGCAGCTCGAAAAAGCAAAGGGCACTTCACAAGTGGCAGAATTCAGAAAGGAAGCATCACTAATCAACAGTGCATTGATATCCCAGATTAGGCTCCTGTGTCAACAAATCGCTCAGGCAGAGCCATTGTGTGAGCTAACGACATCCATAAATCAGCAGATAGAGAAGGTCAGAAATGAGTTAGACCAGGCCGAAGAGATCATAACTGGATATCTTGACTGGCAAGATTCCGATCAAGGGAGAGAAGCAAATTTGCCCAAGATTTCAGAAACATATAAAGACATACTTTTCACACAATGGCACACTCAGGTAATGAAAGCAGAAAGGGCAGCTTCAAGGTGTAAAACAACTTCCAGCAATCTAGTTGATCTAGTTAACAACACTCTCTACTTAGCAAATATGATTTCCCAATATACACCAGGAAAGATGACAACAACAAATACATTGGAACAATCATGCTATCCTGATTTAGAGGAGAAAGGGAGATTAATCGCTGGGATTAATATTTTAACTATGGATGCATGTTGGTTTTTTCTGATTAAGCCGCACACACAGCGAGCCGCCCTTAAGTGTTTAACAGATGCAATCGGGTGTATAATTCCCGACATTCAGGATGCCACCTATGCTGCCCAGCTCAGTTCGCGTCTCAACAAACCGCCTGAAGTAGAGCCAATGCTTGTGACAAGTCAGCTCGGGTTTAAAGGCAAGCAACCTACCTGATGAATCATACCGCCAATTGCCAGATCGCTCTGGGAAATAGGATCAATATTTATTGATGCTAATTATGTAGGGTTTCTGTTTATTAGATATTTAGATTAGTTTAGTATTTATAGACCCTTTCGTTGTTTTGGAAAGGGTCGTAAAAGTTTTGTAACAGACTTAAAAGACTGAAGTTTTCACTATTGTGCTTCAGTCAATATTCTTTTATGAAACCAGACCAGTTGTTCTTAATTTGACAAGGAAGCTTCTTTATGCAATTGTGCACTATTGTCTTTGTTGAGAATGTTTTTGCGTTGAAGGAAGAACTACAAATAGCGATTGATATTTGGGAGTGTTAAAGCGGCTCATATGGTATTTCTATCTATGTCTGAATTCATTCCTTTTATATGAATTTTTATGTGATTATTCTTGCTATTGTTGATTATATGCATGCGCTGTAACAGCAGATCTTTATTCATTCCACTATTGGATGTTTTACGATGTGCCTTTTCTTTTAATCATGCATGTGACAATGATATAAATGATAAAGTGTGGTAATATCGCCTTAATCGCTCTGCTTAACTATTTAGGCATAGCAATCATGAACAGAATAACATCCATGTCTGTCAAATGGAGTCATCTATATGCCCGTTTATAGATAAGGATCATCAAGCGCTGCACTTTAAAAAGCTCAATAAGTCCCCGGGGTAGATCATAGTTATTATATTCTTGTCAATAGTTTTAGTTATTCGCTCATCGCTAGCGTAGTTTATAATCATCCATCCATCCCGTTTATCTATTTCTGGGAAACTTGTCCCATTATCCCCAGTCGGAGCCACTATTCCAAACGGAAAAGGAGCTGTACTAAGGTCCAGACCGGGTGGTTATCCCCGATGTTGTTGCAGCGATTTTCGAGGCATCAACAAACTGATACCACTATTGCTATGGTGTTAATTCAGGACGACGATGATGACAACAAGCACATGGATTATTGTCTGAGTCGAAAGCTAATTGATATTGAGTCTCGTTATGCTCATGTCAAGAAGCTTTCTTTGGCGGCGGTTCATGCAGTACAAAGATTTCGACACTATATCCTTTTACAGAAAACCACCGTAATTTCTTATTGCAACCCCATGACATATATATTGACTCGTCACTTACTAGGGGGGAAATACTCCAAATGGATCATCATCCTGTAGGAGTTTGATTTGGAATTTATCGCTGCCAAATCAAATAAATCACTCGTCTTTACTGAGTTAATTTGTGCTCTTCTATCTGCAAGCACTCCAACTGATTTTACTGAGCAGATACCCATTGAAACTTTGTTTTTTATTAGCACCCTTGACCCATGGTATGAAGACATTATTGTTTATCTCCAAACCCTAACTTTCCAATCTGAGTTGTTCTAATCTAACCGACACCACATCCGACATCAGTCTCAACCCTATTGGATCATCGGTGATACATTATATCGGGTCAGTGTGGACTCTGTCCTTCACAGATGTCCCACCCTTGAAGAAGTTGAGTGAGTCTTAAATGATTGCCACTCTAGTGCTTGTGGTGGTCATATGTCTCAATATGCCATTTCTCAAAAAATCCTCCGCGTCAGTTATTTATGGCCTTCTATCTTCAAAGGATGCATTCTAGCTATCCAAAAATGCCATGAATGCCAGATTTTCAACTGCAAGTAGCACACCCCACCTGCACCCCTACACCCAGTAATAACCATTGGCCCATTTTCCAAATGAGGCCTTGATTTCATGACATGTAACCGTCGCTCGGCTGGGGGGCATGGTTATATTATCATCGTCGTCGACTATTTTATGAAATGGGACGAGGCGATGCCTACATACAATGTTGACGATATTATTGCTGCACAGTTCCTTTTTAACCATGTCATAGCACGTTTTGGTGTCCGTCAAGCTATCGTGACTGACCATGGATCACATTTTCGTCAGCGCATGATGGCAGAGCTAACTGCTCAGTTGGGCCATCGAGATGATAGCTCAACTCCTTATTATCCATAGGCCAATGGCTAGGTTGAAGCAGTCAATAAGGTTTTCATTACTATGCTTCAGCATACCGTTGGGAAGCATAGAAAGGATTGGCATTTAATGTTATTCTCAGCTCTTTGGGCTTACCGAACTTCTATGAAGACGGCCACTGGATTCACTCCATTCTAGTTGGTATATGGTTTAGAGGCAACTCTTCCAATCAAATGTGAAATCCTTTCACTTAAGATAGCTATCAAACTTCTTCTGAATACCTCTCCTGAAGAGGAACAACTACTGTATCTTGAGAGACTTGACGAGAATCACCGCATTGTTGTGATAGTCATCGAAGCTCAAAAGAAGCGAGTCAAATCTCATTTTGACCAAATCGTTTCTCCTCGCACTTTTGCTGCAAGCGACTTGGTCCTTCTTTATGATCAAGCCAACGATAAATTGGGGCAAGCAAGTTCTAACCCATGTGGCATGGGCCCTACATTGTCAAACATGTTTTACAGAAATGTGCATATGAGGTATGTGATTATGAAGGAAATGGATTGTCACAACCCCGTAATGGGTTGTATCTCAAAAAGTATTATGCTTGAAATTCATGTAATAACTTTTGTACATTAGTGTGTTAATTCATTAGTGTGAATTTTTTTATTTTTGGTGTGTTTTTTTCTTTGCAAACATATGTTTTTCTCTTACCCTGTGTTCCACTTGGATTCCAAAGGTCATCGGGTCATTACATTCATTTTGTTGATGGTGCTTGTCATAGCACACTCTGCAGCATGGGTACTCTATGACCCTAATGGAGAGCTGATTAACTTACAAGGTATCTGCCTTGTTGAATATAGTGCAGTTATTGAGCTCTTGTCAGAAGCAGTTTCTCTTAGCATTAGGGATTTAGTTGTCAAGTTGGATTCGCAGCTCATTGTGTTACAATTAAACAATCATTACTTAGTAAGAAATCCACAAATATTATGTATGTATCTACATGTTAGATTGTTAGAAATAAATTTTGATTACATTACATATCATCATATTCCACGTAATTTAAATACATTAACTGATGCATTAGAAAATCTTGTTCTTGATAGACATTTGCGTCATTTATAAAACTGAATCATGTTATGAACACATAAGTAGAAATAAAACATGCATATATATGTTTAAGAGCTATATTTTTATGATGTCGGCATTACAATATCTATCTCAAACCACACAAGTGTGTGTTTTACGTCGAGTCTGGACGGCTCTTAGGTTTTTTCATGTCTCTTGAAGGTATCAAGATTGATCTTTTGAAATTTGAGGCCATAGTCAATCTACCCCCTCCCTCATCATTGCTGCAATTGCAGAGCTTGCAAGGAAAACCTACTTTTCTCCATTGATTTGTCCCTAACAACGCTGAAATTGCCAAAGGTTTTACTCACCTACTTAAGAAGGGGATCCCTTTTATTTGGGATGAAGTTTCCCAAGAATCCTTCAATCCTTTAAAGAACACCTTGATTAGTGCTCCTTTACTGCAATCCCCCGATTATCGTCGTGATTACTTCCTGTATTTAGCTGCAACTGATACCACTATTGCTATGGTGTTAATTCAGGACGACGATGATGACAACAAGCACATGGCTTATTGTCTGAGTCGAAAGCTTATTGATACTGAGTCTCATTATGCTCATGTCGAGAAGCTTTCCTTGGTGGCAGTTCATGCAGTACAAAGATTTCGACACTATATCCTTTTACGGAAAACCACCGTAATTTCTTATTGCAACCCCATGACATATATATTGACTCGTCACTTACTAGGGGGGAAATACTCCAAATGGATCATCATCCTGTAGGAGTTTGATTTGGAATTTATCGTTGCCAAATCAAATAAATCGCTCGTCTTTACTGAGTTAATTTGTGCTCTTCTATCTGCAAGCACTCAACTGATTTTACTGAGCAGATACCCAATGAAACTTTGTTTTTTATTAGCACCCTTGACCCATGGTATGAAGACATTATTGTTTATCTCCAAACCCTAACTTTCCGATTTGAGTTGTTCTAATCTAACCGACGCCACATCCGACATCAGTCTCAACCCTATTGGATCATCGGTGATACATTATATCGGGTCAGTGTGGACTCTATCCTTCACAGATGTCCCACCCTTGAAGAAGTTGAGTGAGTCTTAAATGATTGCCACTCTAGTGCTTGTGGTGGTCATATGTCTCAATATGCCATTTCTCAAAAAATCCTCCGCATCAGTTATTTATGGCCTTCTATCTTCAAAGGATGCATTCTAGCTATCCAAAAATGCCATGAATGCCAGATTTTCAACTGCAAGCAGCACACCCCACCTGCACCCCTACACCCAGTAATAACCATTGGCCCATTTTCCAAATGAGGCATTGATTTCATGACATGTAACCGTCGCTCGACTGGGGGGCATGGTTATATCATCATCGTCGTCGACTATTTTACGAAATGGGCCGAGGCGATGCCTACATACAATGTTGACGATATTATTGTTGCACAGTTCCTTTTTAACCATGTCATAGCACGTTTTGGTGTCCCTCAAGCTATCGTGACTGACCATGGATCACATTTTCGTCAGCGCATGATGGCAGAGCTAACTGCTCAGTTGGGCCATCGAGATGATAGCTCAACTCCTTATTATCCATAGGCCAATGGCCAGGTTGAAGAAGTCAATAAGGTTTTCATTACTATGCTTCAGCATACCGTTGGGAAGCATAGAAAGGATTGGCATTTAATGTTATTCTCAGCTCTTTGGGCTTACCGAACTTCTGTGAAGACGGCCACTGGATTCACTCCATTCTAGCTGGTATACGGTTTAGAGGAAACTCTTCCAATCAAATGTGAAATCCTTTCACTTAAGATAGCTATCAAACTTCTTCTGAATACCTCTCCTGAAGAGGAACAACTACTGTATCTTGAGAGACTTGACGAGAATCACCGCATTGTTGTGATAGTCATCGAAGCTCAAAAGAAGCGAGTCAAATCTCATTTTGACCAAATTGTTTCTCCTCGCACTTTTGCTGTAGGCGACTTGGTCCTTCTTTATGATCAAGCCAACGATAAATTGGGGGCAGGCAAGTTCGAACCCATGTGGCATGGGCCCTACATTGTCAAACATGTTTTACAGAAATGTGCATATGAGGTATGTGATTATGAGGGAAATGGATTGTCACAACCCCGTAATGGGTTGTATCTCAAAAAGTATTATGCTTGAAATTCATGTAATAACTTTTGTACATTAGTGTGTTAATTCATTAGTGTGATTTTTTTTATTTTTGGTGTGTTTTTTTCTTTGCAAACAGATGTTTTTCTCTTACCCTGTGTTCCACTCGGCTTGCAAAGGTCATCAGGTCATTACATTCATTTTGCTGATGGTGCTTGTCATAGCACACTCTGCAGCATGGGTACTCTATGACCCTAATGGAGAGCTGATTAACTTACAAGGTATCTGCCTTGTTGAATATAGTGCAGTTATTGAGCTCTTGTCAGAAGCAGTTTCTCTTAGCATTAGGGATTTAGTTGTCAAGTTGGATTCGCAGCTCATTGTGTTACAATTAAACAATCATTACTTAGTAAGAAATCCACAAATATTACGTATGTATCTACATGTTAGATTGCTAGAAATAAATTTTGATTACATTACATATCATCATATTCCACGTAATTTAAATACATTAACTGATGCATTAGAAAATCTTGTTCTTGATAGACATTTGCGTCATTTATAAAACCGAATCATGTTATGAACACATAAGTAGAAATAAAACATGCATATATATATATCTATATATATATATATATATATATATATATATATATATATATCGCATCTGCCAGAGTGTTTACATCAAAATGTCAAAAAATAGAGTGTTCTGGGACACTTGGCTTTCAAAGCCTACAAAATGTGTAAACGATTAGA
Organism: Pinus tabuliformis; assembly: GCA_031772625.1. Lineage (NCBI taxonomy): Eukaryota > Viridiplantae > Streptophyta > Pinopsida > Pinales > Pinaceae > Pinus > Pinus tabuliformis. Next base: position 3,128,833 of record CM062813.1, read on the forward strand.
TAAACTATCAAATTGCATGATGCTCATGATAGCACTACACTGCCCTGATCACTCGGCCTAACAGCCCACACAGTCTCGCATAAACTCCCATAGTGTGTCTCTGCCAACATAATGGAACATCGTCGATGGTGGCATAATATGGAACCCCTCGAGTGATTGCCTCCAGATTGCATTCCATCTCGGCTAAGGGGTCAACCACTTCCTTGTACTCTACACCCACTATCGGATGGGCATCTCTCTGTTCTATTGGCGAAATGCCTGGTGGTCTCTCTGGTCCCAAATTTGCACATTTATCATAATTTGAGTCTCAGTTTACACTTTTATAAAAATCATAAAATTTGAAAAAAAAAAAAAAAACAAGTTTTTACCTGCATCGGTCCATTGTTCACCTGGTGGTAGAGGTAGATTTGGATCCCCCCTTAAATTTGTACCAGCATAAGCATAGTCATCTACCACGAGTAATTGGCATTCAATCCAAGTGAAGAACAGTGGTGGATAATGCATATGTTGACCCATGCCTCCTCGAGGCATGAGCTGGCTCCATCTTACAAGCCTCAGATCTCGGGGGGTAGGGTGTGGTACTTTTGCCCATTGATACCAAAAGAGGGGCACTCGCTCCAAAAATAAGGTCACAAGTATAGAGCCGAACCTGAAGGTGTCCATGCTTACCCTTGTTCAGTTGTCTCTCCATGTTTTCCAACAGTCCTCCACACCAGTTGGATATGGTGGGGGTCAAAAATGTGATAGCATATTGAAACTGAGACTTTGAAGCCTCATGCAAAGCTTGTGTCTCGGATACACGTGCCATGGTGAAAAAAATTGTTCCGGAAAACGAGGTTGTTGGTGATTGTTGCTATCTTCACCTTACCTTCGTTGGTTATCTCAGCACCAGGACAATATGTCTGGATTAGAATCCTGGTACTCTCACCTCCTTGGCAAGACCTAAAGAGTTGAACTGTTTCTCCTCAGTGGGATAATCCCGTGATGAAATAGATGTCCTTCTCCTCCAATTCCAGTTCCTACCCTTTTATGATGAAGATCTCTCGATCTACATCCCAAAGGTTGATCAGTTAAGGTAGTAGCTCCATTTGAGCCCTCAACCCTGTGGTCCTAAAGAATTTTAGTAATCTGCAATCCCTCAAATAATTTATGAATTTCGGATCCTCAGATGCTTAGAAATATTCGGCCTCATGGCCTCTTTCTTTCCACTCTAAGACCATATTCTCCTGCAAAACAACATTTAAACACTTATTAATGCTTTTTTACATGGATAAAAATCAACATTTTTTGCTTAAAAGAGAGTTTTTTAATTCGAAAAAATCACTCTCAGCGCCATCGCGCTTGTTTTATAAACAATGTGATGGCATCGTGCAAGCCTTTGGGCTTGAGCATGACCATCGCGGACCATACCCGCGATGGTCGTTGATAACCTAAAATTTTAAAATCCTCCTTTCTAGCCTAAAATTTACCATTTTAATTGTATAAAAAAGTAATGAAATGAAAGAGCAAGGATGAGACTCTTACTTGTCCCAAATAGATCGTGAAATGGTACCCTGGATCTCCCGCATCAGCCACAGGAAAATCTAGAGAATTAGGGCACAAAAGCACTTTCACAGCTCAGTTTGGTAAAATGGTAACAAATGAAATTACTTTTACCTATTTATAAGTTTTGAAATTTATTTTGTCAAATATTTTTGAATATTTTAATATTTTTTCACGATATCAGCGATGGGTGTGATTCTTGTGCAGTTACAGGTGCCTTCAATGAGAACAGTGATTATTATTGATCGATTCTGCGAGTTTTATTTTCTCTTTTTGGACTCATTAAATAAACGAAAATAGAACCCCCCTGGAGTCATCTTTCAGCTCTATTCTAACTCTCAAAAATTGAAAAGGTTGCAGAGTACTTATCGTTTCGAACTTGTTAAATTAAATGAATTGACATCACCTTAGTATACATTTATCCATTTTTCAGGCTGAGATTGACTATTTACAAAAAAGTTACACCTTGGTCGACATGGTCAAGAGGTTCCCTCGGATATCGTTTTCCACCTTTTCGGATTCAAGGAACAAATTACGAAAAGGGACATGATAGAGTTTTATTTTCCATTTCTTTTTCAAACTCTCTAAATATGAAAAAAATACCGAGTTATTCTTATGTCAAACTTGTTAAAACTTTACGACGAAAGACTTGTCACCATGACGAGACTGGGCTTCTCCTTCCTAGGGCTCGTAAAACTTACTAGGATGGATTCATTCAAAGAATGAACTTACATAACAAGCATATGTTATCCTCTTCAAGCTTGTGATAAAAATAATTGGGGTAATCGCTAGAAATAGAGGGTAAAAATGAAGATGAGACATCCTTTGTATAAGAAGCATGTCACTCTTGAACATGACACTCTTCTACTCTCATGTCGGGTTTGGGATATCCTCACTCAGTCACTTGTCCTCCCAGGCTTGGGTGGTCCATTTTTCCTCTCATTTGACTAGTCCACACTTTCATCATGACCTTTAGTCCTATGTTGAGTCAAATGTTGCCACACTCCGGAGTCGTGTCTTCAATATGTTCAAGAGAAGTCCAACCTGCAGTTATTTACATATACATTGTTTGAGTCATTGTTACAATCCTGAATATTTTTCCACTTTATTTATTGTTTTGTGTCGATGATGGGGGATTCATCATTTCCCTCCTTTAGTGGGTCACTTTCTTTCAACTTCAGCTCATTATCTAGGAAGATGACTTAGGAACTCCCTTTCAGTACCTTAAAGATGGCATGCCTTAATGGTCAGTTCTTCGCATCCGACGACAGGTCTTCATTATTGGCTTTCGATCAGGTGATTCCATGAGTGTTCGACCTCAGTCTCATTATTACATTTACAGATTGTATTGGTGTACCTTTAGAGCCATTGTCATTATTGGTGGCTTCTCTTGTACCTGTTAACGGTCCACATTATTGGTCGTTAATCAGGTGGTTTTATAGCATGTTCGACTTCAACACATTTATTCTCATGTTAGGATCATACATTGATTGGGTTGGGATGGAGTGCAAGACCCTGAGTTTTGTCTTTTATGACTCAGGATGCATGGAGTTATATGTTATTCATGATTGTACACATGTTTCTACTATATGGATCTCTGTGACCATACCGTGAGACTTTATATTTATGATGATCCTTGTTATCTGGATGGTTGCGCCCATACCATGGATCTTTTATGTAGTCTTCATCATCTGGATGGTTGTGTCCATGCCATGGATTCATGTCTTGATCTCATATATGTATATGTATATGTATATGTGTCCTTGATTTGCAGGTCTCTTGACAGTGTGTGTCCTCATCTTTGCCAAAAGCCCATAAAGCATCTCAGCCATCACTCCTCGTTCTTCCTTCATGCTTTAGGGGGAATCTGTTACACAATATTTTGTCATGCCTCCTGCACGTCCCTATGACATACCCTGAAGCCCAAAATATGATCATTATATAGTATACTCATCCATGTATATAGCTCAGGTCCCTCTAAATTTTCTTGGAAAATCTCTGCAACGTTCCTTGAAGAAATGGCTCATGAAACCCTAAAATGAGAATTATCACCCTTATGAAGTTCAAAACTGTGATGATCTCCTATTGTACCTTATTAAGCCAGCGACAGTGTTGCTTTGTTCTCTCTCATACCCACAATGGTATCAAAAAGGAAGTTTTCCCAAAGAGGATGATAAGCTTCATGATCTAGAAGCTTTTAGAGCGACAAGCTCGAGGTGGTTTGGCATAGATGAGGTCGAATCCTCCTAATTTGACCTCTTGGTCTCATCCCTATGAGATACCTCCTTGAGATGTGGGCCTAGTCCTATCTTCAGAGGAGGCCTAACTCCCTCTCCCAACCTATAAATTTCTCCTCTACCATTCCCAAATGGTTGATCTATGTCCATTTGCACCCCTATGATGAGCTTGTACTTAGAGGCTATTCATTAGACTTGGAGAAGGATTGTTGGAGAGTTTCTTGGCTTGGACTTGGATTACCATTCAAGGGGAGCCTTTCAACATCAAGGCTATGGTTGTAATCTTTCCTTTATTCTTTAAATAATAATAGAACTTCTGGTTCATCTTCCAAAAATATATATGTTCAGATATGTATTGGCTTGGCATTCCTTGATCAGCTAAGTAGGTTATTATTGGATTTTCTATTGGTTTTTGAATGCTTTTTTGTCTCTTGGTCACTTGTGCAGGTACATAAGCGTTGAAAGAAGAAGGAACAATTCTGCGACACAAGTGGTTCGAGGATCTCAACGAAGGAAATCGGATTAGCATCAGAGCAAGGTAGGTCACCTCTCTTGTTCTACTTTTCAAGTATAATCTAGGAAGATGTCTAGTTGATTATCCCTTCAGTTGCTAGACCCACTCATTGGGCTAGAGGGATCGTCTCCGACCACAGAGAGGATTAACCTTGTCAACATTAATCAGGTACAAGGAACGTATATACAACAAATTTCTTGATCTATAATCAAGGCCTATTGTTAACACATATTTCATTCTTAAGCATGACTCAATCATGCATGAAAGTTATATTGAACAATATCCCAAGACGACAATTCTAAAGATGTTTATGCAACTTTGATTCAAGGAAATCATGTTAATGAGTTGGATTATCATGTTCATAAAAATTTGTTGTATCACCTTAGCAACATGTGTTACATAGGATGAAAGAGACAATGTCATAAGGGAATCCCACACTTATCTTATTGTTGGTCACTTTGGTGTAGGCAAAAAAATTGCACATAGAGGTATTGTTATTGACCTCACATGAATGAAATTGTTTCAAGATGTGTAAAGGGTTGCTCCATCTGTGCTACTAGCAAGCCTAGAAATAGGAAATTGGGTTGTACACTCCACTTCCTATTCCTTCTCATACTTGGGAAAGTATTTCTATGGATTTTGTAGGGGGACTACCAATGTCTAAGAAAGGTCATGATTATCTATATTTTGTTGTGGATCATTTAAAAAAAAATGTGTGTGTTGATTCCATGGTAGAAACAAGTTACAACTCAACAAACCGCAAATATGTTCTTCCAAAATGTATGGGTTCACTTTGGATTATCCACTTCTATTATTTTTTATCAATATTATTGATTTATTAGGAAGTTTTGTTCAATTTTATGGAAACTCATGGACACCAAGTTGAAGAAGAGCACAACATTTCATCCAAAAAATGATGGCCATACAGAAGTAGTAAATAGAAAAATAGTGCATCTCCTTCATGGAAATTGTGGTAAAGAATCCTAAACTTTGGGATGAGCATTTGCCTTGCATCTAGCATGCCTACAATCGTGTCAAGCACTCATATATGCAAGTATATTCATTTGAAGCTTATTTGGGTTATTTTCCAAAGTCTCCTTTGGATTTCACCTTGGTAAATATATTTTAGTAGATGGACAAAGTTATGTGGACAAAGCCAATAATTTCATTGAACAAATCCAAATAGTGCATCAAAGAGTACAAGAGTAGCTTGAGAAAAGCAAAGCCAAGTACAAAGCAAGGCATGACAAGCATCGAGTTGATCATGATTTCCAAGTGGGAGATCAAGTTTGTTTGTATATTAGCAAGGAAATACTTCAAGGTGAAGGTAAAAATCTCAAGCCAATCAGATATGGTCCTTTCAAAATATTGGAGAAGATTGGTAACAATGTTTTCCAATTAGATTTGCCACCTTATATGCAAATTTATTTTGTTATGGATGTGGAAAACTTGAGATTGTATGAGCCTGAAATGATTGATGATCATGAAGAGAATTTTCAGATTCCATCTATTGAAGATTTTTCTCGTAAATATTTATACGAGTTACAAGAAGACTCAATTCTTGACAGGAGAATTAAGACTTCACGCATAGGAAATGTGGAGTATATTCGAGTGGGGCTAAAATGTACCAATCCAAGTAAATCAAAGTGAGAGATTTGTACCCTCACTTACTTGTTCAGTAAAAACATACTTTTGGTGCTCCAAAAGCTTCCAGTGGGGAGGAATGATCTATGGGATCAAAAGTATGCTAAAAAATCTCACAAAATTGATACCAAATCGTAGATCTCATCGTTTTAATTCCAACGACATTTGAATTGCCTCAATCCGACACGGTATGTGAAAGTTATCACATTCTAAAGTTTTTGGCAAAGAACTAAAAAGTAAACTTACAAGGTTAACTGGGCATGTCATACAATGATGCAACTCTGACATTAGTAGGATGACTAGGCAGGGATGGTGGTCAGATGGTCCAATCCCGTGCTAACATGTGGAAGGTCATATCTGGCGATTTGGCGAGTTTTCATTTGTTGGTGAGTTTTGTGGTTTACCAATTGGGATGTGCCATGTGGCCCTTGGGTTGATCAATAGACCCCACCAAATTTGAACCCACGACCTCATTGTTAAAATCCAACCATCGAATCGTTATGCCATCAATGTTTCTTGTTTAATATAGTTGGTAGTGTTATATTTAAATTTGAATGGTTTGGTGATTGGCAAGAGGAGGTGGGGCTCGTAGCCCCAATCTCAAGTCATATTGTGACCACATATCCGACACCTAGGCAGAGCAGGTGGGTTGTGAGGCACCTGCCCCATGCCTGGCCCAAGGTTATATCAACACACACCATTTGCGAATCACTAGAGGAGTTGTTGCGTGGCGCCCAGCCTGTGGTTTTTGAAATAGCCATATGACCAAAGGCAAGGAGCCGACGGGCACAGGCTAGAGCCATATTATTTCCATATAACCAAAAGTGAGGGCGAAGTTTTGGTGCAGGTGCCTGGTTATAATTCCAACATTTTGCACCATTTGTGGCGGAATCAACATCGTCCCTACGCGAAATTGTCGCCTAGTAGATATGCCAAAGGAGGAAAATGTTTTCATTTTTTCCAGTTTGGTGAATTTGCAGGACAAATAATAAAGAAATGGATAAAGAGACCTAACTTGGCCATTTTTCAGCCTTTTTGAGGCCAAGAAGAGCCTACACAAGGGTTTTTGGGTATTCTAAACACAATTACAACATTATTTTTGTGATTTGAGCATTGTATGTTGATGTAATTGACATTTTGAACATATAATATAAATTACCAACATTGGAAGGTGGACTTGGAGATGTAGCCCAATAGGGGTGAACTTCATCATCAAATTATTGTTTGTGTGATACTGCATATTGCCTATTTTTCTATGGTTATATCTACAAAACTTGACTAAAATTATTAAGTTTATGTGTTTTTCAATTTCGATCCATTGCCCATAAGACATAAAATAGCTTGCAAACTTTTTCAAGGAACCTTGAATTTTAAATTTCAGATCAATTTGTTATCACAACATGGTTGTTTTGAAGGTTTGACTCTATTTTGCAAATGTTTTGAATGATTACAAGGTCTAATTTGAAGAGAGGAGAATGAGTGTTTGAAGAACCAAATCCTGAAATTGGTTCAAGGAGGTCTCAAACTCCAATAACTCCACTAGTCATGGAACTTGAAGAAGGACAAGGGTTTGATGTCTAAAGATGAGAGAGCCTTCAGAAAGGATTTCTATGGTGTGCCTGAGATGGTGAAATTCTTATAGAAGGAGACGAAAACAAGTTTGCAAGGAGAGAGTTCAAATCAACAAAAAGGTAATGGTGGTGAAGGGAGAAAGCCTCCACTTCCACCTCCTCATTCACCTCCTTCTTCACCTCCATCCTCACCTCCTTCAACACCTATTCATACTCCTACTAGTTCTCCAAAAGGACATGCTAAGTCTCCTTTTCTTAAGCTTGATGTCAAGTTTGAATTGCCTATGTACAATGGGGAAGTAAATGCTGAAAAGTTGGATAATTGGGTTCGTCAAATTGAAGTCTATTGTAGGATTCAAAGAATTAAGGATGATGTTACAAAGATCTAGCTTGCTTCTCTTCATTTGGAAAGTGCAACCCTCATCTGGTGGGAGGCCATAACTCAAGAAGATTTGAATAAAAGTGGTAAAATTATCTCTTCTTGGAATGATTTTGTAGCTGCATTAAGAAGGCAATTTTATCCATTAGCTTATATGAAAAAAACAATTATGGATTGGAAAAATTTTAGACAAGCTAATGATTAGAGTGTTCGAAGTTACACACGATAATTTATAAGAAGAGATTTAATCTTGGGCGTTGATTTTTCATCATAAGACATTGTCAGTAAATATATAGGTGGATTTCATAGTTATTTGACACATACTATACTTATGCTTAATACCACCAATTTAGATGAAGTATGTGTTCAGGAAACTCATTTAGAAGCTAGAGGAAAGAATGTTCCTCAAGAGACTATCAAGAAACCATCCAAGTCTGGAGACAAAGGAAAAGGAAAGATTAAAGGCAAAGGAAAAAATAATGTTACAATCAAGAAAAAGGGAGAGAAATTTACCCGTAAACATTTTTCAAAAGAAGGCCATGATGAAGATCATTGTTGGAAATTTGATCTAGATATTTTAACTTCAAGGATGCATTCAAAATTGGATATAAAAGAGAATATTAACCAAGTAACTCAACACATGAAGAAGAAGCGGAAATCATAAAGCAACCATGAGATCAAAGGCACACAAACGATTTGATTACGGAGTTCACCCAATGTAGGCTATGTCTCTGGGCCCTGCTCAAAGTGGGGAGGCCTTCTTTTATTAAGTGGCATCATTGAAATTAGTTACAAGAAAATTTACAGAAATGACCCTTATACCTCCAATTCGGATGATCGCCTGAAAATGGAGACCTCGACTGGAGAAATGGACTGCACAGTTGGATTCCTAGTGTGAAAATGTGAAAAATAAACTATAAACTTATCAAATTCTGACACTGAAACCTCTAGCCCTCTAAGGGAATATTTCCAGCATCTAAATTGATCCCTCACTCATGGCTCCACTGCCTATAGGCCGCTTAGGGTTCTGCTCTGCTCCTTCACTGGGCTGGTTCTAAATGACAAATTAAAGTTTAAACATTGTTTGGTGGGCGGAGCCACCAACGTGGGTCGTTGGCCCGTTGGTGGCAGTGGTGTGTTGTAAGGAGGAAATTTCATGTTTGAGTCTCAACAATGCATATGGTTCAATCTTTTTTTAAATTTGATTGGGATTTCAATGGGGTTGGGTGGGTCAGTCGATGGTGGATCGCTCACCCAATTTAAATGCGAAAAATTTATAATGCGGCTTGATGTGGTTAATGGTATTTATGCATTAAGGTTTGGTATTTGAATTAATGTGTTGGCTCCATCAGGGTCGGGCAAGTCTATCGGGGTTGGCCTGCCCACCCAATATATTATATAATGTTACCATTGAAAGGCCGCGGGGGCGGCAGGCCGCCACCAGATATATATATATGTGTGTGTGTGTGTGTGTGTGTGTGTGTGTTGTTTTTTAGAGAAAATGCAGTTAAAAATATTACGCATAATAATAAGGATATTAGAAAAATTAAAGAGGTGACAAATTCGCTTGTTCAACCACTGGATTCTGTGCACTGGTATTCCGCCAAATTGTTGCCTCGTTAGTGATTTCCACTTGACCAAGTATGACCAGAACTTTTACCAACTATAAGTTGAGCATACAAACTCAAATTTGAGTGTCATTTGCACCGTTGGAATTGGGGAGACAAGCACTATGATCTGGCCTTGGTTTCACTTCCATATGAGAAATTTTATTTTTGAGTTATTTTCAAGGCCGCTTCTATTTCAGGATCCACTTGGATCAAAATTACATCCAAAAATGAGACAAAATAAGTTCAATAACAAGGGGAAACAAAATAATGTTGCTACATCTCAACAAAATCTAGGATCTGATTCAAGTGATGAAACCAAAATCACGACCATGGGAATAAAAGGTAAAGCTTCTAATGCAAGTACTAGTTCTTCTAGTAAGCCTATTGAGTCTCAAAATCATAAATAAAGAACTGATATTTTTCATATCAGGGTCATTACAAAACATACCAAAATTGATACTTTATTTGATAGTGGATCCTAAGTCAACCTTATTTTTGCAGCTATTATTATGAAATTACACCTTATACTAAACCATACCCTTTGGGTTAGGTATGTGAAGATGCCAAATTGAAAGTGACAAGAAAGTGTAAACTCAAATTCGTCATCACTAAAAAATTTATAGATGAGGTAGAGCTTGATCTTGTACCACTTGACATATGTGGAATTGTTTTAGGGAGTTCGAACTTGTATGACCAAAAATCCATATCTTACTGTCATGAGAACAAATATCATATTTCTAAAGATGGAGCTGAGTATATTGTTAGAAAACATCACAAGAATATGATCAATAAGAAAATTCAAGAGTTCCTTGACAAGGGGTTCATCAGTCCTAGCACAACTCCTTGTGGGTATCCTATTGTCTTAGTTCCAAAGAAAGATGATACATGGCACATGTGTTTGGATTTTAGAGCTTTTAACAAAATCATGATAGGGAGTCGCTATCCTTTTCCTCACATTGATTATTTGCTAGATTAGTTAAAAGATGCTTATTTTCACTAAGTGAGATTTGAGAAGAAGTTATCATCATATAATGATTGCAAAAGATGATATTTGGACAATTCCTTTCAAGACAAACCAAGGTTTGTTTGAATGGTCAGTTATGCCATTTGGGCTTTGTAATGTACCTGAAACATTCATGAGAGTTGTGAATGATGTGTTGAGACTATTCCTTGATGATTTTGTCTTAGTTTACTTAGATGATATTCTGATTTTCAGTAAGACTCGTGAAGCTCATGTCAAGTATGTGAAGCAAGTTTTCAAATGTCTTGAAAAGAGAGAAATTGTATTTGAAGATGTCTAAGTGTGAATTTGGGAAAACATTTTTGGTTTATTTGGGCCATATTGTAGGAGGGGGTGAATTGAATATTGATCCCTCAAAAGTTGAAGTCACTGTGAATTGGCCTAAAACCAACAATGTAACAGAAGTTAGAAGCTTTTTTGGAGCAACCCGATATTGGAGAAAATTTATAGCTAACTTCTTAATCATTACAACACCATTACATGCATTGACAAGTGTGAAATAGGTCTTTTAGTGGGGAGGCAAGCAACATAAATCTTTCTACACGTTGAAAGAGAAAATAGTACAACACCAGTTCTAACACTTCTAGACCTTAAGAAACCATTTGAGATTCAAACTGATGCAAGTGATTATGCCATGGGGGTATTTTTGATGCAACATTGCAAGCCTATTTGTTATCATTCTAAAACATTTACCAATGTAGTATTTAAGTATCCAACTCATGATAAAGAGTTGTATGCTTTAGTACAAAGCGTGAAGAAATGGAAGCATTATTTGATGGGTAAAGAAATGATTATTCATACCGACCATCAATCTTTGCAATATTTACAATCAAAAACCAAGTTATAACAAGCTAGAAATTTCATGTGGACGAGATTCCTACAACAATTTCATTTGGTAATTAGGTACAAGAAAGGTATATACAAAAAAGTTGTTGATATATTATTAAGGCCTATTGTTAATGCATCTTTCATTCTTAATCATAACTCAAATATGCATGAAGTTATATTGAACAATATGTCCAAGATGATGATTTTAAATATGTTTATGCAACTTTGATTCAAAGAAATCATGTTGAAGAGTTGGATTATCATTTTCATAACAAACTCGTTGTATCATCTTAGCAAGTTATGTGTTCCACAGGGTGAAAGAGTCAATGTCATAAGGGGAGCCCACACTTCTCTTATTGTTGGTCACTTTGGTGTAGGCAAAATAGTTGCACAAATTAAAAGGTATTATTATTGGCCTCACATAAATGAAAGTGTTTCAAGATATGTCAAGGGATGTTCCATGTGTGCTACTAGCAAGCCTAGCAATAGGAAATTAGGTTTGTACATTCCACTTCATATTCCTTCTCGTCCTTGGGAATTATTTCTATAGATTTTGTATGGGGGCTACCAATTTCTAAGAAAGGTCATGATTATCTATATGTTTTTGTGGATCATTTCAGCAAAATGTGTGTGTTGATGCCATGCAAGAAACATGTTATAGCTGAACATACCAAAAATATGTTTTTCCAAAATTTATGGGTTCAATCAGATATGGTCCTTTCAAAATCTTGGAGAAGATTGGTAATAATGCTTTCCAATTATATTTTCCACCTTCTATGCAAATTTATTCTATTGTGAATGTGGAAAAATTGAGATTGTATGAACCTCCAATGATTGATGGTCATGAATAGAATGTTTAGATTCCATCTATTGAATATTTTTCTACTAAATATTTAGATGAGTTGTAGGAAGACTCAATTCTTGATAGGAGAATCAGGACTTCACGCATATGCAATGTGGAGTATCTTCAAGTGGGGCTCAAAGGTACCAATCCAAATAAAACAAGGTGGATTGAGATCAGAAAAGTGAGGGAGTTGTACCGGCACTTACTTGTTGAGTAAAAACATATTTTTGGTGGTCCAAAAGCTTCCAATAGGGAAGTGTTGTATTGTTCAAAAACCCCCCCATTTATTGATTTAATAGTTAATATTCTATTGATAAATGGGGACCCCTTATAAAAAATCCTCCCAAAACCTAGCACTTCAGCGCTTTCTTTTTGAATCCTTAGGAATAAATTTCTAAATAATATAAGGTATCAAGCCAAATCCCTTTATGACTAGCAATTCTCACTTTATCGCATATCGCCAGACCATGTGTGTCAAAAGTTCAATTAACAATCGAGATTTGTGAATTGCGATAAGAAGGGATCACCATAATAAACTTATGGTACCATTAAAACTTTCCATTTAAAACTAAGGCCTAAATTATTTCTTGTAGAACAAAGTACCTATTGCAATTGCATATCAACATTCACAAAGAGTACAACAAACAAACCTTTGGAATATACAAATTGCGATAATGCAACATAACAAGTCGAACACTCATCGCATTGCAGCGCTTACACAAAGGGCAATCTTGTGCACTAAGAAAATTTGCAAAATACGATATGACCCAGACTTGACGAAAGTATGTGATAAATGTTGTAAACTTTGGTTAAGTTCAGTGCATAGTAAAACATACCTTTATGCAATAAATATTCATTCCAGAAAAATCCGCTTTAAATGATAAAAGGTACTTCGCTCACATCGCATCTCGCAAAATTCTAAACAACTCTAAAATAATGCATAATCAAAAATATGATATTGCAATTTGCGATATTGCGATAATCTTTATCGCAGTTGCATAATCGGCATTTTTCACTTTAAACTCATCAACTTAAAGATTTTTTAGTACACGTTTGTGATACGATGACTTAAATGGTTATTAAAGGCCATGATAGAAGATCTTAGTGCATATTTAATGATTTTTAATGGCATTTATGTTTAAAATGAATCGACATGATTTGATATCTTTCATCTTCATTTTCAAATAAAATTTTCTTCCTTGTCACCTTTCATAATTAATTGTATCATTGAATTTTCAATATCATTTTCGCTCTATGTTTATCCAATAATATCCATTGCTCCATTTTAGGGAACCTCTAAATAAAACAATGTTGGAAAAGATGGTGAAGAAGGGAAAAGCTACTACATTTGAGAAATCAGATATGATACCACTTTTCTCTGATACCACTAGCAACAAAGATGAAGGAACCACATTATGGGAAGCTATGTATAACCTACTGGAAGAAGAGAAACCCAGGCAACTGGTAACAAAGGTAACAACTGATGCCCAAGAATCATCTAATGTTTCTTACTTTGAAGCAACATGCTCATTTTTACACAAAATAGAAGCAAGAACTAAGTTTCTCCATACACAAGTATGGTAAAATGGGTGATTGATGATGTAGATGTCTCAGACATAAATTTTAGGAATCGAGCACATGAGGTCATGGGGTCTTTCACACCAGACAATCCGTGCCAGATGTACCAGCTACCAGAGCCTCAAAAGCTCTATAACAAATATTTCCTTGAGAATTTCACCAAAGAGAACAACGACTCGTTGGACGTTACACAGACCTAGAGGTCAGGTGGAGGAAAATTCAAAAGGGACAAATCCGGTATGTACCTGATTTCATCCCTCTCTACCCACATAATTTCGTAGTTGCAATGATGTGTAGATTATTTGGTAAAGCTGATAGTACCAAATTTCTATAGAATGGCTTCCATTAATTGATGTAGTAGCTAACGAAACAATTATGAACTGGAGTTAGATTTTATCAGACAATTTAGCAATGGCTATTAGGGAATATAGAAAAAAGAGAAGTGTTTCCTCAAGAATTTTTCCTCCTTTTTATATGAGTGCTTATGTTATGGATTCCATTTGTTTTTGTTCTCAATTTCCAAACATGGGTTGGAAGTGGACTGTATAGAACCCTCTCCCCATCCATGTATACCATAAAATCTTGTGGGAATCCCAATTCCATCCCCATTTTTACAAAATTTGCCAGGGTATTATGCTACCTATTCATAAAACCATTTTTGATAGAATGACCCCCAGGTTTTCTGAAGAAGCCAAGGTATACATCTTTCCAGTTGTGAGATGGTTCAGTGAAGAAACGTTCACTTATATCATATTTTTTGGGAGCATTGCTGCTCCACATGTCCTCCTGTATTATGTTCCAGACAAACTATTGGCCAAAGAGATAGCCTACCAAACAGTAGGGGAGGGCGGTTTAACCAAAGGCTTGAGGGAACATAAGAAATTCATTTGGTCGGCCTTCCCATTACAATGTGGCACTTTTGCACTACATGACTATGGGCACGCAGTAAAAGAAGCAGAGATTATTATGTCTTTGAAATTGGCCACAGTTCTAAGGAGACAATATGACTCGAATCAATTTGCTAAATACTTTACCACTATGGTTAAAGTCAAACAGTTTACTCATGAATAGGATTTCTTTGATGACCTCTTTCAAGGAGCTGAAACATTTGCACAGGTCCTCATTCAGCATCATAACAGTTAAGCCCAGATGATATTAATTATCTTCATGTGTATAGGAATAAAATATTGTTGATGGTCCCATTGGACCTATTACAAATTGAACCAATAAGAGAACCGACTCCCGGTGAAATCCTGGAGGAAAGTTCAAAGGAAAATTCTGATGAAGAAATGCAAGAGTAGTCGATTCACAAGTCAGAATAGTCAGAAAAGTAATCTCAGAATGGAAAAGGGAGCCTAATAAAGATTCTAAGAAAGATACAGGAGGAAATACTGAGGAAGTGGCCAAACATGCCTCGACCAAGAAGCAGACAGAGGTCAGTTCCACTTCAGCTTAATCAGGGAAGATTCCAGTCATTGACCTTGACAAGGAATGGGATCAATTCAATAAGAAGCTCCAAACAGGCACAAATATTGAGGAAACATCTGAATTGAAAACCCCCAAACAGACTCAACATAAAGAAAATCCATAGACAATAGAGCAAGGGGTTACAGATACTCAAGATATTGAAGTTATTCTTGTTTTTCCTACTTCCAAAATTCTCATGAAAATTGAAGAGATACCTCCATTACATATATTTTACAGTCCTACTCATAAGTTTGTAGTCAAAAGACGATGAAAGAAGAGGAAATTAGACACCACCACTATTGCAACTCTAGAGAATGAATCCATGGATTTGTGTGGAAGGACACTCCTATTGACCCCTCAGGAAATCTTACGAAGTTGTCACAGTTTTTAGGAGCTTATGCCATATCAACCGTTAATAAAGCAACAAAATTCTGACTAATTGTTGGGTCCCTATAATACTAGTGATTACCCCATTACTATTGTAGTTATACCCCTTATTTATATTGTTGTGTCCCTATTACCCCCATATTGTTATTTCTGTGCCCCATAGAATCCCTCTATTGTTATTTTTGTGGCTTTATATTATTATTGTTAGGTCGGCTGGATTATATTGTGACTCCTTAGACTCCTATATATAGAAAGGAGGTTTTGTCATTTGTATCATCCAAGAATTGTTCATTTATGTAATGTAAAGGAGGTTGCCCCCTCGAAGAGGCTGAATTCTAAGGTGTTGATCTTTCTTTTCTATCTTTTCTTGAGCTGGTTTCATAACATTTGGTATCAGAGCTTTGGATTCTAGGGTTTCACTGCTCCAAACAGGTCATCGTGGAATTTTCGCTATCACTTTTTTTCTGTGATGTTTCAGAAGTCGAAAACGAAACCCATTTGAGAAGAATTGGCGCTGAACCTTGGGTCTGAATTTCAGATCTTTTCGCACGATATTTTCGGAGATATGATCTGCGTAAGTTGGTCTTTTTGCAGACTCCTGAATTACACTCAAAACAGGTGACCGGGGGAAAATCGTCATAACTTTCTTTCTGAGCATCGGATTGAAATTTCGTAAGAAGGTACAGAAATAGGACGGACTTTAGTTTCTGTTTATATATTTTTTAGAGTCAAAGGTTGAAACAGTGACACGTGGCACTTCATACAAGTTCGCTCTACTGAACTAGTCTATAATCAGGTCACTGTGAGAGATTGTGCATAACTTTTTCTTGGAGAATCCAATTTGGATCAGACTTGTGGCATTCGAAAGAGGACACAGAGGGCTACTACAGGCCACAAGTTCAGAACTTAAAGATCCGAAAGTACAGAGTTACAGTCGTTTCAAGGTAGAGCTCCTAAAATCAAGAAAAAGCAAGATGAGGAAGTTTGATGGCAAGGATCCGGTAAATTGGATACCTCAGATGGAGCAATATTTTGATATACATGGTGTACAACTGTTACAAAAGGTATGTATTGCATTTTCATATTTAGAACCAGATCAATTTTTATGGTACAAAGGGCTTTGTTCTCGTAAAAAACTTGTTACGTGGTCAATTTTCACGGAGGAAATGATAGCACATTATGAGGATATAAAGAGCAACACCTTCTTTAGAGCAACACCACAAGAATTGGAAAGAGTAAAAGGGCTTTGTGACATAATGGAAAGCAAAATTATGGAAACCAGGAAGCATACCCCTCACAACTATAAAGATGGAAGTGTTGTTTCTCCCAGCCTTCCACAACCTACAAGGGTTACACCACAACAATTGGAAGAAAAAAGAGAAAAAGGGCTTTGTTACAATTGTGATAGCAAATGCACTAAAGGTCATAGGTGTGCTGATAAGAAAATATTTTACATAGAATATGAAGAGGAGGAAGAAAAGGATCAAGAAACATCAAAAGAAGAGGATATACGTCAGGACACCACCCCAGAGAAAGAAGAAATGAATCAGACCATATCTTGTAAAGCATTGGCAAGAATTACCACTCCTCAAACCATCAAGATAGAAGGACAAATCAAGAAGAAAAAGGTAATAGTGTTGATTGATTCAGGAAGCACCCACAATTTTATTCATTGTAGGGTAGCAAAAGAATTGAATTGCTTCCTATATCCAGCACCAGAGTGTCAAGTGATGATTGCAAATGGAGGAACAATAAATTGTTCTGGAAAGTGCCATAATATCAAGCTATCCATGGGAGAATATGTATTGACTAGCCCAATGCTTTCCATTCCAATGGGAGGTGTTGATGTTGTACTAGGAGTCCAATCGCTACAATCCTTGGGTACAATAGCTTTTAATTTTCAAGAACTTTTCATGAAATTTTCTGTGGAAGGAAAGGAAGTTGAATTAAGGGGTATTGCAGGGAAACCAGGAAAGGTAATCAGCTCTAATGGCATGACAAAGCTTCTAAAAAAGGAGCAAAGAGGTGTAATTGCACAATTATGTTCGCTAGATGTTTCCACATTGGAATCATCTATTTCTCCAGATCTCCAAAAAGTCCTGGACAATCATTCCAAGGTATTTGAGACTCCCAAAGGTCTCCCACCTATGCGTGATCATGATCATGCTATTCATCTGATTCCAGGAAGTGTTCCTCCAAACATCAGGCTGTATAGATATCCATATGTCCAAAAAAGTGAAATTGAACGTATGGTTGCAGAAATGCTAGAGGCTGGTATAATTCAACCGAGTCAAAGTTCTTTCTCAGCTCCAGTAGTATTGGTGCACAAGAAGGATGGATCATGGCGCATGTGTCCAGATTATAGGGAGCTCAACAAGCTCGCTATTAAAGATAAGTTCCCCATTCCTGTCATTGATGAATTACTGGATGAATTGCATGGATCAATTTACTTCACCAAGTTGGATCTTCGTTCGGGATATCATCAAATCAGAATAAAGATTGAAGACATTCCGAAAACGGCATTTAGAACTCATGAGGGTCATTATGAATTTTTGGTCATGCCTTTTGGCCTTACCAATGCACCTTCAACATTTCAAGGTTTGATGAATTCAATTTTCAAACCATTCCTTAGAAAATTTGTGTTGGTATTTTTTGATGATATACTAATCTACAGCAAGTCTTGGAAGGATCATGTTGAACATGTTGACAAGGTGCTACAACTATTGGAGGAGAAACAATTATATGCAAAAAGATCCAAATGTTTCTTTGGAGTCCAGGAGGTGGAATATTTGGGTCATATTGTATCTCATGAAGGAGTTAAGGTAGACCCTAGCAAAATTAAAGCCATTAAGGAATGGAAAATCCCCACATCCATAAAACATCTGCGAGGATTTCTTGGGTTGACAAGGTATTATCGCAAGTTCGTTAAGAATTATGGGAGAATAGCAGCACCTCTAACAACATTATTGAAGAAAGATTCATTTTCATGGACTCCGGAAGCAACAAAAGCCTTTAAACATCTTAAAGAGGCAATGTGCCAAGCACCGGTCTTAGCTACACCGGACTTCACAAAAACCTTTATTGTGGAATGTGATGCTTCAGGAAATGGAATTGGTGCTGTTCTAAGATGAAAGACCCATTGCTTTTGAAAGTAGTCCAATCAAGGGAAAGTTTTTAAGCAAAGCTATTTATGAGAAGGAAATGTTGGCAATACTCCATGCACTTAAGAAATGGCGACCCTACCTAATGGGAAGACACTTCAAGGTAAAAACGGATCATGATAGGCTTAAATACTTTTTAGAACAAAGATTATCCTCTGAAGAGCAACAAAAGTGGGTCACAAAGATGTTGGGTTATGACTTTGAAATCATCTACAAAAAAGGGAAGCAAAATGTGATGGCAGATGCACTCTCAAGAAAGGATGAGGATATGGAAGCATTGTTGTGTGCCATTTCTATTATCCAACCAGATTGGATAAACGAAGCAAAGGAGGAATGGAAGAATGACGAAGAAGTGTGGGCACTTATTCGAAAGCTACAACAAGATTCCAGTACTTCTGATACATTTAGCTGGCAAAATGATTCATTATGGTACAAAGATCGCTTATACCTCTGTAAGAATTCCCAGCTAAAACAAAAGATTCTTATGGAATTGCACACTTCTCCCTTAGGAGGGCACTCAGGATTTTTAAAAACTTACCACAGGGTTAAGAAGGAATTTTTTTGGAATGGCCTTAAATCAGATATTCAAAAGTTTGTGGCGGAATGTTTGGTTTGCCAACAAAATAAAGTTGAAATAATTAAGACACCAGGTCTATTACAACCCTTATCCATTCCAAGCCAACGTTGGGAGGAGGTTTCAATGGATTTTATCACAGGTTTACCCAAGTCTGAGGGAAAGAGTGTCATCATGGTGGTAGTTGACAGACTTACCAAGTATGCACACTTTTGTGCATTATCACATCCATTTAAAACCAATACAGTTTCTACTGCATTTATGGAAACAGTTCAAAAGCTACATGGAAACAGTTCAAAAGCTACATGGAAACCCAAAGATTATTGTAAGTGACAAAGATCCCATTTTCACTGGAAATTTTTGGACAGAATTATTTTCTTGTCTTGGTACTCAGTTAGCTCATAGCTCATCTTATCATCCTCAATCTGATGGGCAAACTGAGATAGTAAACAAATGTTTGGACGGATATCTTCGTTGCTTTGTATCTGATAAATAGACACAATGGGTCAAATGGTTGCCTCTGGCTGAATGGTGGTATAACACTTCCTTCCATACAGCAACAAAAATGACCCCATTTATGGCACTTTATGGGTACCAACCACCATTAATCACATCATATTTAAGACAAAATTCTAAGGTTCAGGCAGTGGAACATCACATCGAACATCAACAACAAGTCCTCCAACTCTTAAAGGATAACCTCGTGTTGGCACAAAATAGAATGAAACAACAGGCAGATCAACATCGCAGTGAAAGAAGTTTTGATGTAGGTGATTGGGTATTCCTACGGCTACAACCATATAAGCAAATGTCCCTAAAGCAAGCTAAGAAGGATAATAAATTATCACCAAAGTATTATGGTCCGTACAAGGTGTTGGAAAAGATTGGTACTATGGCATACAAATTGGAGCTTCCTGCAGCTTCTCGATTGCACCCAGTTTTCCATGTTTCATGTTTAAAGAAGGTTATAGGCGACAAGCTCCCAGTTCAAACAATATTGCCAGAACTTGACAAAGAAGGAAAAATTATATTGGAACCAGAAGCAGTCACAGAAACAAGAACTCGACAGCTACGAAATCGATCAATTTCAGAGTATCTTATCAAGTGGAAGAACTTATCCATTGAAGATTCCACATGGGAGGATGAGAATTTTATGCAGAAGTATCCAGAACTGCTCAAGCGTTGAGGACAACACTTTTTTGAAGGAGAGGGGCATGTTGGGTCCCTATAATACTAGTGATTACCCCATTACTATTGTAGTTATACCCCTTATTTATATTGTTGTGCCCCTATTACCCCCATATTGTTATTTCTGTGCCCCATAGAATCCCTCTATTGTTATTTTTGTGGCTTTATATTATTATTGTTAGGTCGGCTGGATTATATTGTGACTCCTTAGACTCATATATATAGAAAGGAGGTTTTGTCATTTGTATCATCCAAGAATTGTTCATTTATGTAATGTAAAGGAGGTTGCCCCCTCGAAGAGGCTGAATTCTAAGGCGTTGATCTTTCTTTTCTATCTTTTCTTGAGCTGGTTTCATAACACTAATACTAAAAGAAAAAGAACAGGAAATTATTCTACTCGAATAGCAATTAGAACAAGAAAAAACTAATCAGCAAGCAGAACAACAGGTAGCATAGTTTCAAAGGGAATTCAAGCAAATGAGGTTACAACACCAAGCCAACTTATCATAAAAGGACTCGTAGATTTTTCAAATGCAAGCCATGCTGGATAGATTCAAAGATAACCCTCAAACTGATGAGTTCATCAAAAAGCAATCAAGCTAAATTCCTTATTAATACAACAAGAAAAAATGTTCTTCCAGAAAATCTCACAGATTAATCCTTACTGTGAGACAAGTGATAAATTGACAAACCAAGTGATTGATATGAGGTTTGAATATGAATAAATCCATAAAATGATTTCTGAATTTATTACCTGTCATGGGTCTAATGAGGGAAGAAAAGTTGACCTACCAAAAGTAGAATAATCCCACAAAGACATTTTGTTTACAAATTGGGATACATGATTAAAACAGGAAAAAAGGGTGACAGTGACAACAACAGGTGCAACAAGAAGTATAATAGAAGTCGTTAATGAAAACCTCCACAGTGCCAACCTTGTCAAAGAGTGCATACCAGGGTTTCTCCCAAATATCAAACAATTGGAACAACAGTGGAAATAGACAGTGCAGACCAAGGAAGAATCAATTAAAAAGCTGACAAAAATGGATTGGGAGACATACTGGTTGTATCTAGTAAAACCAAATAGCCAATGGATGACTCTGTGGTGTTTAACTACCTCTGCACAAAAGATGGTGTCAGCCTTGTCAGATGCCATATTTGTTGGACAGTTAAAATACACAAGCATCCAGTTGCCTCAGCTCAAACCAATGATCAACATTTTCAATATCAAAGATCAAGTTAGTTCAAGTTGAAAATCGCTTGTTAATAGTTTATTTCTATTTTTAGTTTTATTTTTTCCCACTATGAGGAAGGTTGTTTGAAACCTCCTCAGCTATTTTGTAATAATCTGTTTTTGAGGCATGTATTTTAGTATTTAAACCCCTCTCATGCATTTAGAGAAGTGTCCAAAATTTTATCAAAAACACTTTTCAAGACATTACATTTCTGTATTTTTGGGTTTTGATGAAATTAATGGAACACGATGTATTTTTCTTTGAATATTTAGCATGCTCTACTGAAATTACACTTTTGTACTCTTAAAGTGTATTTGATTGAATGAAATTGGATCAATATTGTTGATCCCATGAGAAAAACCTTTCATATATGGTACTTCTATTGTATGATTGTGTTTTATTTATGCATTAGAAATACTCTTTCTCTTAATTGTCTTATGTATGAAAATTTGAGTTATAGTTCTACATTATTTCACATTTGTATGATGTTTTAGCTCTGGTTCTGTTTTGAGTACATGAACAATTACTACATGTGATATAGTTTTCTCAATTGTTTTGTCTAACTATTTATCCAAAACAATTATCATTAAATGATTTCATTTCTTTTGGCAGTTGAATGATCTGTATTACCAATTTATTTGAGACATATTTGTAGATCTCATACTTTAGTTTATTCCCGGATATATTTATAGTCAGATAATGTTATATTAAGATATATGCATGTGTTTATTATTTATATTAGATTATACTTAGTTGAATCATTCTCCATTATATTTTATATCATCCCAACAACATTATCAAATCAATCTTATCTAGGAAACTAGTTCCATTATCCCCAGTCAGAGCCACTATACAAAACAGAAAAGGAGCTACTTTTAACATCTGGACTAGGTGGTTATCCCCATGTTGTCGTAGTGAATTTCGAGGCTTCAACATTTTGGCACTAGAAGGAGGGCCACGGCTGTGAATGGCAAGCAAATCTAAATCAGAAAGCCATTCTAAGAGTAAAACTCCCTCACCATCACCTCTGACTTGTCGGTCACATTCCAAATCCTGAAATCCTAAACGTGAAGTTGTGAAGAAAGCTTTACAATCCACTAGTGTTTCTCCAAGGAAATTAGATCAACTTCTTCTGTAGAAACTCCTGAAGTTTTATCTTTAATTCATAAGTTACAAGGGATTTCTCTGTCTCAAGAAGAATCTAAATTATCCCAAGCCAGTGTTTCTTCTAATTTTCCTTCATCTCGAATATTAACTAGATCACAGAGTGAAATATTTGGAATTCCTCCATTTAAATTTCCTCTGCTTCCTCCTCAAAGGAAAACTAAGAAATAAAAATCAGAAACTCATAGTAATATTCTTTCATCGTCACCAAAAACACCCTCATTCATTCCATCATCTTCATCTCAAAACCAATCATCCACCTCATCATCCCAGATCGTGATTTACACATGTATAGGAGTACAACCTTCCTCTACCCAATCACCTTCAACCACTGGTACATCTTCTTCCACACAAATACCCATAATGGCTCAAAGACCATGGAAAAATCCGGGAGCTATTCAAATGGTAGGACCATTGCATCCATTACCTGCTCATCCATTGAAATGGTTTCCAAAATTCAATCCTGATGATGGTCTTGTTGCCGAAGAACACATAAATAACTTTATGTTGTCCATAAATCTAAATGGAGTTGTTGAAGAAGATGCAGTTGTACGATTATTCCCTTATACTTTACAAGGATCAACAGGATCTTGGTACTTTTCATTACCATCTGGTTCTATTAATAGTTGGAATGCATTTCAGGAACAGTTCCTAACCAAGTTTGGAGATGACTGCTCAATGGCTACGCTTCTTAACGATCTATCTAACTTGAAGGAAAAATATAAAGAGCTGATTAAGGACTTCAATTCCCATTTTAACAAATTATTAAACAAAATTCGAATGGCATCCAGGCCAAGCACTGAAGTTCAAAATGAATGGTACATTTCTGCTCTTCCCTCAAATGCAGCTATTTTTTTAGATAGAATTGCCAAACCAACCTTCGTAGAAAACATGAAAGAAGTCATAGCTGTGGAAAAACACATTTTAGCTTTAGAAAACAAGAATGCTTTAGAAGAAACAAAATCCAAGAAGGTCACTTTCAAAGATGAATCTAAGAAGAAAGCACCTAAAGATCCTTTCGATCTTGAAGGTCTGCGAAAGGTACTCAAAACCATGTCCAATGAAATGGTATACATTAAAAAGCAGGTAGGCTAGACTTCTTCAAGGAAATATTTTAGACCTTACAAAAGAAACCCTTCGTCTAATCCTAAACCTCCAAATACAATATCAAATGCTAAATTAGATGCGGAAGAAGAAGAAGTGTCAACAGTTGAAGAACAAACCGATGACGAAGAGATAGTTGAAGTACAAGGAATGTGGGATTTCATTCTTCCTATGTTAGATAACAAAGAATAAAAAGAAGCATTACATGTTGCTACTAGAAGCAAAAGCACTATTGATTTGCCACAAACAAATCAAAAACATAAACCATGAACTCCTACTCCCAAGGATAAAGAAATAGGTAATAAATCTTCTCCCAAATCCACTCAAACAGCTCCTCCTCATTCCAATTCTTCACCTTCAACTAAAGCCTTGCTAATATTTGATGAGATGGAATATAGCATCATCAAAGACATGAAGAGGACTAGAGCTAATATTAGGTTCCATGAGCTTAGCAAGTTGAAACATCAACATAATCTATTGCTCAAAGAATCAAAAGCAGTCCCCACTTCAACTCTTCTCGCTGCTATAATTTCTTAGGTTTCTTAAGAAATGGGTAGGCCTCCCAGTACTTCATCAGATAAAATGAGTTCAATTGATGTTGCTTTAATAGGTGACAGACCTAAATACCATACACCTCCTTTTATTTTGAATTTTGAAGTCTTCAATAAGAATTTGCACAATTGTTTAGTAGACTTTGGAGCCTCATCCAACATTTTACCAAAAACTGTTTGTGAAAAATTGAATGTCGAACCCCATAAATTTGTTGTTCGCATTGTTCAGTTAGATTGATCTCAAGTCGAAGTCATAGGAGAAATCAATCAGGTTACCATTGGACTCTCATCAAACCTAAAAGTATGTCAATTGATTGATGTTCTTGTGGCTGACATCCCTGAATTCTACAGTTTGATCCATAGTAGAGATTGGTCTGAAAAGCTTCACTACTATTTTGCAACAAACTGGTCCCATATGTGGCTTCCTTATAATGATAAGCCAAATCAAATCAGGGTCGACCGTGGGAAACATTTAAAGTATATCCTCACAGAACTGGAAGGAGAAAATGAACCTGTCACATACAGTAGTAATATCATTGGAGATTATTCAGTCGAATCATTTTTAGGAAATTTTAATGTCAATGCTTCACCCTTTTTGGAAAAAAATTTACATCACAAATCAAACAAATTTCTCAAATGGATTCTTCTAAATGTATTAATTTTGTAGATAAACCTATAGTCAATTCTTTACTTTGGAAATTATTTTTTGATGGATCTAATTTTAATGATGGTGCTGGAGCAGGTTTCATATTGGT
The DNA here is from genome assembly GCA_031772625.1 of Pinus tabuliformis. Taxonomy (NCBI): domain Eukaryota; kingdom Viridiplantae; phylum Streptophyta; class Pinopsida; order Pinales; family Pinaceae; genus Pinus; species Pinus tabuliformis. The sequence goes on from CM062813.1 coordinate 3,154,187, forward strand.
TAGCCCCGAAGGAGAAAAAACTATGTTAGCATGAAGACTTAAATTTGAATGCATAAATAACATTGTTGAATACAAAGCATTAGTTCAAGGGTTGTATAAATCCATTGACCTTGATAATAAATACCTTCAAGTATTTGGAGATTCGGAAATTGTAATCAAACAGGCGAGGAATACTATTCATTATCTTTGTAGACATTTGAAACATTATTAATCACTAATCCAGGACCTCACCTCACATTTCACAACATTCAACATTTCCCCAATTCCAAGACTTCAAAATGCAAGTGCTGATCTTTTGGCTAACATTGCATCCAAGATCATACCACCAGGAGATTATAGTCCTGATTGATTTTCTATAGAATTAATTTTTAGGCCTTATATTCCCAATAACATCCCCAATTGGAAAGTTTTTAATAATTATACAGATATCATAAATTTTCTAACATCTGAAGGCTCTTATGATGACGAGATAATAGATGAAGATCAACACAATAACCAGCTGAAGCAAGAAATAAGTGTAAATCCCATACCTAAATCTGTGGTTTTGTTGAAAGATCTGTATGATCTTAAGGACAAATTCAAGAAACTTATTAACTCAAAGATTCAAATTTCAACCTTGAGGTTTGAGTTAGTTAATCTTGGAACTAACCTTAAGCCTCAAAATATTAATCTGGGTCTTGGTCTTACACCCGATGAGAGATTAGCCTTTATTCATTTATTGAAGAGATATAAAAATGTTTTTGCTTGGAATTATGAAGATCTTAAGACATATGATACTTCCATCATTCAACATATTATTCCTATGATATCCGACAAAAAGCTTGTACAACAGAAGTTGAGAAATATTCACCCAAACTTAGAAAATCAAATCAAGTCAGAATTAAATAAACTTTTCAAAGCCAAAATAATTTTTCCTATCAAACATTTAAGGTGGGTTTCTAACCTAGTTCCAGTGAAGAAAAATAATGGTGATATTCGAATTTGTATAGATTTTCACAATATCAACAAAGCTTGTCAGAAGGACAACTTTCCATTGCCTCCTATGGAACAAATATTGCAATCAGCTGTGGGCTCAAAATTATTTTCTTTTCTAGATGGATTTTCAGGTTGTAATCAGATTCTCGTACATCCAAATGATCGACTAAAGACCACATTTAGAACCAAATGGGGAACATACGCTTATCAAAAAATGTCATTTGGATTAATCAATGCTGGTGCAAAATTTCAGAGAGCCATGGATATAGCTTTCAAAGGTTTGGTGAATAAAAAAATGGTAACTTATTTAGATGAAATAATTGTGTATTCAAAAAAGCATAGTAATCATTTAAAGAACATAAAACAAATCTTTGAACATTGTCAGAGATATGGAATTTTCATAAATCCAAAGAAATATTTCTTTGCTTTAAGTGAAAATAAGCTTCTTGAATGTATTGTATCTAAAGATGGCATTCACATAGATCTTGATAAGATAAGATAGATTTCTTAAATCTCTTTGCCTCACAACAAAAAATCCATGCAATCTTTCCTAGGTTAGATAAATTTTGTCAAAAGATTTGTCCTTGAATTTTCACAAATTGTTTTACCACTCCAATCTATGATCAAGAAAAATTATGTTTTTAAATGGGGATTTACTGAGCATGAAGCTTTCAATCTTATTAAACAAATCATTATAAATTCTCCCTCTTTAGCAACTCTGAATTTTTCTAATTAGTTTGTTTTATATACTTTTTCTTCCGAGACATCATATGTAGTTGTTCTGACATAGGTCAATGATGAGAAAGCCGAAGCACCAATTTATTTCTTTAGCTCCAAGTTGCAGCGTGCTAAATTGAATTATTCATATGTTGAAAAGCAAGCTTTCGTTGTTTTTAAATCAATAAAACATTTCAAACCTTTCCTTCTTAAAACTCACACTAAAGTAATGGTTCCCTTCTCTTCAGTCAGAAATTTACTAATTCAAAGAGAATTAGGTGAGAAAAGAGAAAATTGGGTAACAACACTGCAAGAATATGACATTAAGATTAGACCAGCTAAAATTGTTAGAGGTCAAGGTTTTTACAGAATGTTAGCTGGAGCATCCAACTTACCAACACCAGAAGATTCAGATGATGATATACAAATATGTGAGGTAAGCCTCAACGATACTGAATCTAAATATGTTGATATCATCTTTTATTTGAAAAATGGATATGCCCCTATGCAGCTTAGTTATAAAAGAAAAAAGGCTTTGAGATTAAAAGCTAAGCAATATGAAATTGTCAATGATGTTTTGTTTAGGAAGGGTTATAATTATGTTCTACTTAGTTTCCTTGAAAAAATTGAGGCAAAAAAGGTTTTGCAAGACCTCCATGATGGACTAGCAAGTGGATATTTGGAGGGGACACAACCGTGCATAAAATCCTGCATGCTAGCTATTATTGGCCAACCTTATTCAAATATCCACATGAATATGTAAGAAATGTAAAATTTGTCAAACAACAGTTGGAAGACAGAGGAAACCCTCATTACCATTACAGTTGGTCAGCATTGAACAACCATTTGAGAAATGGGGACTAGACATAATATGTGAGATCGTTCCTCACTCTTCAAAGTAGCATAAATATATCCTTACAACAACTTATTACTTCACTAAGTGGGTGGAAGAAACTCCACTTAACATAGCCAATTCTGAAAACATCATTGAATTTATTGATCAATTTATTGTTACCAGATTTGGCCTTCCAACTGCTCTCATGTTTGACAATGCATCATATTTCACAGGCAATGCTATGATAGAATTTGCTCTTAAAAGGGGTTTCAAACTTAAATATTCTGCTAATTATTATCATCAAACAAACTATTGAACAAAGTCAGAAAAACTGGCATAAATCTTTAACATTTTCTCTATGGGCAGATCAAATAACACAGAAGGCCTCAATAGGTACTTCTCCTTTTAATTTGGTATATGGGAAAGAAGTTGTTCTTCATAGAAATGTAGCTATTCCCTCTCTAGCCCTACTTCAATTTATTGAAGAAACTCCTTCCTCTTCTATGCAATTAAGGCAATCACAAATCCTAAAACTCGAAGAAGAAAGAAATAAAGCCAAGATCATACATACACATCATCAACAGTTAGTCAAATCTTCATTTGATGCAAATTTTGTAAGTCCTAATTCATTTCAACTCGGAGACCTTGTATTGAAGTGGGATAAAACAAACGATGAAAAAGGTAACCATACCAAATTCCAAAGAATGTGGCTTGGCCCATTTCAAATCAGCCCATCAACGTTTCTATTGCAATATTTATTAGGCAAGAGAGATTCTCTGTCTATCAATGGGCAGATTCTGAAGAAATATTTTTCATAGAAGATAACATCTTTTATCCCTTGTACACTATTGCCTTTACTTTTCCTAGGAAAATAAACGTTAAATAGTATTTACTTTTGGCATTTCAATAAAAAACTCTTTTATATTTTGATTTTTCACTTGTATAAGTAGAGATTGTCAAGAAGATAATTATGACATTTGAGACATAATATAAGTTCTATTTCTCTGAAATTTTCTTGTTTTCCACAAAAATCATTTATCCTTTGTGAAACCCCAACTTTATAAAGAGACTTTTGTTTTATTATCAGTCAAGAAAAGTATCTTTAACAAAGCAAAGACTCTCTGCAGATAAGCACTTTTATCTCTATAATTGTCATCCAGAAACTCTTAAGGAGTCAATGATTCTCTTTTTAGAGTGTAATTCTAAAATATACTAAAACTTAAAAGATAAGATGTCTCATTACGAGCCGACTTACCGTGTTCATAGGGAAATAATAGACTAACATTACCAATATTGCATATCAAATCAGGGTAATGGCTTGAGATTATTTTAATCAAAATACAAGGGGTCTCATCATGAGCCATTTGTTAGTTGAATTATAATCAGTGAATGGCATTCTCACATTTTTGACACCAAACCAAGGCAATGAATTTTAAGTAAAAAAAAATGAAAATTTCTAGAAGAAAAATAAATTGTTTAAAAAAGAAAGAGAAGAGAATAAGTATCTGAGTCTAAATTTATCTCTAAAAATTGCACTCTTATCTGGATGAGATACTGAATCATTGATGGTTAAAAGGTAACCCTGTAGAGGCTATGGACATCTGCTGGCGTGGAATCTCTACATGTGACAAATGAGTACATCTAAAAGCTAATCTGCAAGAACCCCTTGCTTGATCTTTAAACCAAATAAAGACTGATATAGGAAAAGGAAATTTCATTTTGAAGAGGATATCAAATGGATGGTAATTAGGTGAGTTTTGTTTTCTTATTCAGAGAAATGTTACTTATCTTAAATTTCATTTAATTCCTATTTTTTGAACTATCTTTGTTTTGGAAGTTTTATAAGTTTCAAAAAACTATCAGACATAACTGGTTCTTCCAATGAATCACCAATCGTTGTATTGTTCAACAACCCCCCCCCCCCATTTATTGATTTAATAGTTAATATTCTATTGATAAATGGGGACCATTTATAAAAAATCCTCCCATAACTTAGCACTTAAGCTTTTTCTTTTTAAATCCTTGGGAATAAATTTGTAAATAATATAAGGTATCAAGCCAAATCCCTTTACGACTAGAAATTCTCGCTTTATCACATATCGCCAGATCATGTGTGTCAAAAGTTTGATTAACAACAGGTATTTTTGAATTGCAATAAGAAGGGATCACCGTAATAAACTTATGGTGTCATTAAAACTTTCCATTTAAAACTAAGTCTTAAAGTATTTCTTGTAGAACAAAGTACCTATCACAATCACATATCAGCATTCACAAATAGTACAAAAAACAAACCTTTGGAATATGTGAATTGTGATATTACGACATAACAAGCCGAACACTCATCACATTGTAGCACTTACACAAAAGGAAATCTTGTGAACTAAGAAAATTTGTGAAATGGGATATGACCCAGACCGACTAAAGTATGTGATAAATGTAATAAACTTTGGTTAAGTCCGGCGCATAGTAAAACATCCCTTGATGCAATAAGTATTTATTCAAGCAAAATCTGATTTAAACAATAAAAGGTACTTCTCTCACATCGCATCTTGCAAAATTATAAACTCCAAAATAACGCATAATCGAAAACGTGATATTGTAATTTTTGATATTGCGATAATCTTTATCGCAATCACAACCGAAATTTCGCACTTTAAACTCATCAACTTAAAGTTTTTTCATTACACGTTTGTGATGCGATGACTTAAATGGTTATTAAAGGCCATGATAAAAGATTTTAGTGCATATTTAATGAGTATTAATGGAATTTATGTTTAAAAAGGCTCGACATAATTTTATATCTTTCATTTGCATTTTCGAATAAAAGCTTCTTCCTTGTCACCTTTCAGAATTAACTGTATCATTGATTTTTCACTGTCATTTTTACTCTATGTTTATTTGATAATCTTCATTGCTCCATTTTAGGGAACCTCCAATGAAAACAACGTTGGAAAAGATGTCAAAGAAGGGAAAATCTACTGCATTTGAGAAATCAGATATGATACCACTTTTCTCTGATACCACCTGCAACAAAGATGGAGAAACGACAACATGGGAATCTATGTATAACCTACTGGAAGAAGAGAAACCAACGCCACTGGTAACGAAGGCAACAACTGATGCCCAAAAATCATCTGATGCTTCTTACTTTGAAGTAGAATGTTCATTTTTACATAAAATATCAGAAAGACCTAAGATTTTTCCATACACATATATGGTAAAATGGGTAATTGATGATGTAGATGTCTCAGAAAAAACTTTCAGGAACTGAGCACATGAGGTCAAGGGGTCTTTCACACCAGACAATCTGCGCCAGATGTACCAGCTAATAAAGCCTCAAAAATCTATAACAAAGATTTCCTTGAGCATTTCGCCAAAGAGAACGAGGACCCCTTGGACGTTACACAAACCTAGAGGTCAGGCGGAGGCAAATTCAAATAGGACAAATCTGGTATGTACCCGATTGCATCCCTCTCTACCCCACATAATTTTGCAACTGCGATGATGTGTAGATTATTTGGTAAAGTTGATAGTACCAACTTTTCTATAGAATGGCTTCCATTAATTGTTGCAGTAGTTAACGCAACAATTATGAACTGGAGTCGAATTTTATTAGACAATTTAGCAATGGATATTAGGGAATATAGACAAAAGAGAAGTGTTTCCTCAAGAATTTTCCTCTTTTTTATATGAGTGCTTATGTTATGGACGTCATTTGTTTTTTCTTAATTTCCAAACATCGGTTGGAAGTGGACTATACAGAACCCTCTCCCCATCCATGTATACCATAAAATATTGTGGGAACCCCAATTCCATCCCCATTTTTACAAAATCTTCCAAGGTATTATGTTCCCTATTCATAGAACAATTTTTTTGATAAAATAGCCCCCAGGTTTTCTGAAGAAGCCAAGGTATACATCTTGCTAGTTGCGATATGATTAGGTGAAAAAATGTTCACTTATATCAGAGCTTTTGGGAGCATTGTTTCTCCACATGTCCTCCCGTATTGTTCCAGACAAGCTATTGGCTAGAGAGATAGCCTACTAGATAACAGGGGAGGGTTGTTTAACCAAAGGCCTAAGGGAATAGAAGAAATCCATTTTCCCAGCCTTCCCATTACAATGTGGCGCTTTCGCATTACATAACTATGGGCATGCAGTAAAAGAAGCATATATTAGTATGTTTTTGAAATTGGCCATAGTTCCAGGGAGACAGTATGACCCGAATCAAGTTGTTAAATACTTTACCACTATGGTTAAAGTCAAATAGTTTCCTCATGAATAGGATTCCTTTGATGACCTCTTTCAAGGAGCTGAAACATTTGCACAGGTCCTACATTCAACATCATTATAGTTAATCCCATATGATATTAATGCTTTTCATGTGTATAGGAATAAAAAATTGTTGAAGGTCCCATTAGACCTATTAAAAATTGAACCAATAAGAGAACCAACTCCTAGCGTAATACTGGAGGGAATTTCAAAGGATGATGAAGAAACACATGAGAAGTCGACTCACGAGTCGGAACAGTTAGAATAAAAATCTGAGAATGAAAAAGGGAGCCCTAATAAAGATTCTGAGAAAGATACAGGAGAAAATAATAATGAAACGACCGAACAGGCCTCGGCCAAGAAGTAGACAGAGGTTGGTTCCACTTCAGCTCAATCAAGGAAGGTTCTAGTCATTGACCTTGACAAGGAATGGGAGAAATTCAATAAGAAGCTCCAAATTCCAAAGAATGTGGCTTGGCCCATTTTAGATTGTGGAACAAATCGGCCCATCAACGTTTCTATTGCAAGATTTATCAGGAAAGAGAGATTCTCTGCCTATCAATGGGAAGATTCTGAAGAAACATTTTTCATAGAAGATAACCTCTTCTATCCCTTGTACACCATTGCCTTTTCTTTTCCTAGGAAAATAAAAGTTAAATAGTATTTACTTTTGGCATTTCAATAAAAATTTATTTTATATTTTTATTTTTCTCTTGTATAAGTAGATATTGTCAAGAAGATAATTATGACATTTGAGACATAAGCCAAGTTCTATTTCTCTTAAATTTGCTTGGTTTCCACCAAAATCATTTATCCTTTGTGAAACCCCAACTTTATAAAGAGACCTTGGTTCTATTATCAGTCAAGAAATGTATCTTTAACAAAGCAAAGACTCTATGCAGATAAGCACTTTTAACTTTATAATTGTCATCCAGAAACTCTTAAGGAGTCAATGATTCTACCCATCCAGTAAATTGTTCTCTTTTTAGAGTAATTCTAAAATATACTAAAACTTAAAATATAAGAGGTCTCATTACGAGCCAACTTACCATGTTCATAGGGAAATAATAGACTAACATTACTAATATTGCATATCAAAACAGGGTAGTGGATTGAGATTATTTTAATAAAAAGACAAGGGGTCTCATCACGAGACGGCTTGTTCAGTTGAATTACAACCAGTGAATGGCATTGTCACTTTTTGGCCACCAAACCAAGACAATGACTTTTAAGTAGAAAAAAAGAAAATTTCTAGAAGAAAAATAAATTGTTTAAAAAAGAAAGAGAAGAGAATAAGTATATGAGTCTGAATTTATATCTAAAAATTGCACTCTTATCTAGATGAGATACTGAATCATTGATGGTTAAAAGGTAACCCTGTCGAGGCTATGGATGCCCGTTGTCAGCAGAGACTCTACCTGTGACAAATGAGTACATCTAAAAGCTAATTTGCAAGAGCCCCCCGCTTTATCTTTAAACCAAGTAAAGACTGATATAGGCAAAGGAATTTTCATTTTGAAGAGGATGTCAAATGGATGGTAATTAGGTGAGTTTTGTTTTCTTATTCAAAGAAATGTTGCTTATCTTAAATTTCATGTAATTCTTATTTTCTGAACTATCTTTATTTTGGAAGTTTTAGAAATTTCAAAAAACTATCAGACATAACTGGTTCTTACAGTGAATCACCAATTGTTGTATTGTTCAACAACCCCCCCCTCCATTTATTGATTTAATAGTTAATATTCTATTGATAAATGGGGACCCTTTATAAAAAATCCTCCCAAAACGTAGCACTTAAGAGCTTTCTTTTTTAACCCTTAGGAATAAATTTCTAAATAATATAAGGTATCAAGCCAAATCCCTTTACGACTAATAATTTTTGCTTTATCACATATTGCCAAATCATGTGTGTCAAAAGGTCAATTAACAACCAGGATTTGTGAATTGCGATAAGGAGGGATCATCGTGATAAACTTACGGTATCATTAAAACTTTCCATTTAAAACTAAGGCTTACAGTATTTCTTGTAGAACAAAGTACCTATCGCAATCACATATCTGCATTCACAAAGAGTACAACAAACAAATATTTGGAATATGTGAATTGTGATATTGCGACATAACAAGCCGAATGCTCATCACATTGCAACGCTTACACAGAGGGAAATCTTGTGAACTAAGAAAATTTGCGATATGACCCAGACCCGACAAAAGTATGTGATTAATGTTATAAACTTTGGTTAAGTCCAGTGCATAGTAAAACATCCCTTTATGCAATAAATATTCATTCAAGCAAAATGCACTTTAAACGATAAAAGTTACTTCACTCACATCACATCTCGCAAGATTCTAAACAACTCCGAAATAACGCATAATCGAAAATGTGATATTGCGATTTGCGATATTGCAATAATATTTATTGCAATCGCATAATCAGCATTTCACACTTTAAACTCATCAACTTAAAGTTTTTTCATTACACGTTTGCGATGCAATGATTTAAATGGTTATTAAAGGCCACAATAAAAGATATTAGTGCATATTTAATGAGTTTTAATGGCATTTATGTTTAAAATGGCTCGACATGATTTGATATCTTTCATTTGCACTGTTGGAAATAATACTGAGAGGGGGGGGTGAATCAGTATTAGCAACAATAACTTTTCATTTCCATATTCAGATTTATATATGCTTCTTCAGTGAAGGGAACTCGCGTGTACACGCAACTGTATTTAAGGAAACTAGCGTATATCCAACAAACTTATGCTTCAGTTAATTTAGTACTTCATTAACCGTATAAACAATAACCAGGTGCAGTAAAAACAGAATAGACCATCACACATAAGCAGCACACATGAACACCAATATTTAAGGTGGAAACCCAATGCAGGACAAAAACAACCTGCTTTTGTCTTCTTTTAATATAAGAAAAACTTGTTTCTTGTACTGGTGCAAATTCATACCAGTACGCAAGCACCCACCTGCAGAAGGCTACAACCTTCTCTCATTCTCCAGATGCTACAGGAAGGGAGATACAACCCCCTAACTCTTGTACTAGCCGATATGTTTACTAGTACGTAGGCATCGACCTATTGAAGGCTCCAACCTTCACTCGTTTTCGAGCTACTACTGGAAGGAAGCTCCACCCCCCTAGCTCTTGTACTAGCCGATATGTTTACCAGTACATAGGCGCCGACCTACAGAAGGCTACGACCTTCACTCATTTTCCAGCTACTACTGGAAGGGAGCTCCAACCCCAAGAATCTTGTATTGGCCGATATGTTTACCAGTACGTAGGCGCTGGCCTACAGAAGGCTACGACCTTCACTCTTCCTCCAAGGACCACGTTTCATAAATTTTCAGACTGGATACTCCTGGAACACAACACCATAATCTGAAGGCCACGTTTCATCCAATTTTCATACCAGACCCATCAACAACATTAAAGCTCAAAATCAATCACCACTGAACATTCAGAATACTGTCATCAAAACATAGTCACCAGAACACAGAGCAGAACCTAGAAATCTGCAGCAACAACCAGATCAAACTACAACTTCTAATGTCATACTTCATACTGTATACGAGACTCTGATGAGTCAAACCAGTGTGTACACACGCTTTTACCAAGGGGAACCCGCGTACAGATCTGCAAATATTTACTCATAACTTTGCAGCTATGCCAAACATCAGTCATACCCAGATCATAACATTTATGCAATAAAATATGCGTCAGTAATTCAGATCTATTCTATCCATGATCAAACCACATAATGATAATGCATTCCAAGCCTTAAGATCCTGATCCATCATCCATCATCAACCGCATAGATGCATCCTTAGTTCAGATCAAGAAAAGCATCATAAACCCATAACCTACATACTAGATCTCACACTTCATCAGATATTGAATACTTGCACACTTGACCTAATGATCTTCTCCTCCTTATATACTCTTAGGCCTTTCTCATTACCATGGACCAAAACCACTTAGGACCAACACCTTGGACCAAATACCTAGGGTCAATACCTCGGACCAGATACCTTGGACCAATACCATGGACCAAAATACCATGGACTAAATACCTTGGACCAAAACTTAGTTTTCCAACATGTACATGCTTTCCCTCTTGTGAAAGTGCGTGTGTACGTTATACGCTTCTTTTGTTCTGTTAACCTGCATGTATACGCTTCTTTGTCATGGTGAACCTGTGTATACCTTTCTTTCTTCATTCTTTGTAGTCTGATCATTAATTCTTTGCTATTGACCTACTGCATTGAGATCTTTCATCTGAGTAAGTTGCCATCAAGGACAACACCTGAATCATAATACCAACAATATTCCACTTTGGACTTGATGGCAACAACAACACCAAGTCACTCTACCCATTTGGTATCAAGGGCAAAGGGTGGGCCAAGATATTTTCTCCCTTTGACATCCATTATGTTGTTCATGCTCCCCCTGAGTACATGCTGAAATCTCTAATTGAGCTCCCCCTTTGTACATGCTAAGATGTACCAATCCATCCATGCTCCCCCTGAGCACATGCAGAGTCTGCAAAAAATATTTTTCAAAAGAATAACATGACTCTATAACTCAACTAAGTGAGTATGACCTTCCTATCACCAATAACTCATACATACATCAATCTCCCAAGCAAGTGGGGATACACCATTTTTGACACATCCACCCAACCAAGTGGGGATATACTAAATGTTTATACATGATTGAAATAAAAATTATTACATCATCCTTCCCTTGCAAAGTGGGGTTACAAATTAGGTCTTTGCATGACCTTTACATCATATACATGACTTTTATAACAAAGACTAGCAATCTAAACAAGACCGTGATAATCATCAGCAACTATCATACACCATATATGATTTGCACCATAAGCATCTGTCAACATCACCCAAACCTATAACCTGCAATACCATTCTCTTAGCCAACCAACAATAATATGCCACTTAAGTGATCATCCATGAATCTGATCTAAATACCAACAATGTGACCCCAAGTATCATAGCAAGATGTATCGTTAAACGACATAAGCATCATCACCAAATAATTTTAACCATAATGCCAACAATTCATTATTCGACGCATATGCTCCCCGTGAACCTGTTCCATCTGTTCACTGTCAGATCTGATCATGCATATATCAGCAAGAAGTATCAAGGCATCATCATCAATCAGATATACATCAAGTTAAAAGCACTTCCAAATAACATCTTATGAGCACCAACACATTTCCACACATCATTAGCAGATTGTAACCATCATCAAATAGAGCAAATAATTGACTGAACCATATCAGACCTCTTTTCCTGAGTTTGTTCCACTGCTTTTCCTCAAACCAACATATACGCGACTGTGCAGCTTCGAACTCACGTATATACACGACTTGTCTTCATGAAACTTGCGTATGAGATTTATAACACTAAAGTTTCACACTTTTAACTCCCTCTGAGTATGTTATGTTTGTATACTCTGCTACGCCACATCTTTTTTACTATACTTCCTTTTTCTTCCATGTTTTCGATGTTTTCTCCCTTTGGTATGGTGGTCGAAATTTTCTCATGCATTCCTTTGCTATATGTCCAAACTTGTTACAAGCATAACATCTTACATGTTTTATATTCCTTCTATAACAGTCAATGGCTTTGTGACAAAACATATTGCAAGCAAAAAAATATCCCTTAAAGTACCTGGAACGTGATGATCTTTCTATGTGATGGTCTTGAACCATTCTACTTCTGCATCTGGCTGCAACATGTCCAAAATTATGACATATAAAACATTCAACATTATTCATCGGAGGAAATAACCGTCTATCACTTCCACAGTTAGGAGTAAAAGATTTTCTTTGAAGACTTTCTTTCCTTGGTTGTTGATGGGGTTGACCTCTCATCTCCTTGTTGAGTATTTCAGATTTTGCATTAGAGTTCCTTGCCTCACCTTGTGAGCTAGATTCACCTTCAACATATTCATAAAAACCAAGACCAATTTTAATAGCAGGAGACCTTTGACTACTATGAATATAATCCTAAATCTTAGTACTGTCTTGAAATCGTAACAATTTATCCTTTTCTTCTGATTTACCTTTCAAGATATTTACCTCAAGCTGATGTTGTTCTTCCTTTTCCAGATATTTCTTCTTCAAGATTTCTTCAAAATTTCTTCCTTCTTCCACTTGTTTCCTTAGTTTGAGAATCTCATTTTCTTGTTCTTCATTCTGCTTATTTTTTAATGATATCACTTCATCCTGTAGCATTTGACGTACTTTGAAGGTACATTCCAGCTGAGCTTTTAATCTGGTAACTTCTTCTTTGAGGGCACTCTCCCTTTTGTTAAATAGATCTTGTTGATCTATGATTTTATCTTAATATGCTTCATTTGCTTTGGAATCTGAATCCTTGCTTCCATCTAACAACCAATTGTCTCTCTTGTTGTCACTGTTCCTTTGAGTTGTGTTCTTCTTCTGAGGTGCTTTCTTCTTTAGCTTCCTTCCCATTGTTTCTACGGATCTCCTTCAAGCGATCAAGCTTCTTCCAAAGGACCTGCTCTGATACCAATTGTTGGAAATAATACTAAGAGAGGGGGGGGTGAATCAGTATTAGCAAGTCGATAACTTTTCATTTCCATATTCAGATTTATATACGCTACTTTGGTGAAGGGAACTCGCATGTACACGCAACTGTATTTAAGGAAACCAACGTATATCCAACAAACTTATGTTTCAATTAATTCATCATATGTTGATCTTTAATCAGCATCAGTACTTCATTAACCATATAAATAGTAACCAGGTGCAGTAAAAATAGAAAAGACCATCACACATAAGCAACACACATGAACACCAATATTTAAGGTGGAAACCCAATGCGGGACAAAAACCACCTGCTGCTGTCTTCTTTTAATATAATAAAAACTTGTTTCTTATACTGGTGCAGACTCATACCAGTACGCAGGCACCCACCTGCAGAAGGCTACAACCTTCTCTCATTCTCCAGTTGCTACTAGAAGGGAGCTACAACCCCGTAGCTCTTGTACTAGCCGATATGTTTACTAGTACGTAGGCGACGACCTACTGAAGGCTCCAACCTTCGCTCATTTTCCAGCTACTACTGGAAGGAGCTCCAACCCCCTGGCTCTTGTACTGGTCGATATGTTTACCAGTACGTAGGCGCCGACCTATAGAAGGCTACGACCTTCACTCATTTTCTAGCTGCTACTGGAAGGGAGCTCCAACCCCATGGCTCTTGTACTGTTTGATATGTTTACCAGTACGTAGGTGTCGGCCTACAATAGGCTATGACCTTCACTCTTCCTCCAAGGACCACGTTTCATAAATTTTCAGACTGGATACTCCTGGAACACAACACCATAATCTGAAGGCCATGTTTCATCCAATTTTCATACTAGACCCATCAACAACATTGAAGCTCAAAATCAATCACCACTGAACATTTAGAATACTTTCATCAAAACACAATCACCAGAACACAAACCAGAACCTAGAACTCTGCAGCAACAACCAGATCCAACTGCAACTTCAAATGTCATACTTCATACTGTATACGAGACTCTGATGAGCCGAACCAGTGTGTATTCGTGCTTTTACCAAGGCGAACCCACGTACAGATCTGCAAATATTTACTCATAACTTTGCAACTATGCCAAACACCAGCCATACCCAGATCATAACATTTTTACAATAAAATATGCGTCAGTAATTCAGATCTAGTGTATCCATTATCAAACCAGATAATGATAATACATTCCAAGCCTTAAGATCCTGATCCATCATCCATCATCAACCGCATAGGTGCATCCTTAGATCAGATCAAGCATTGCATCACAAACCCATAACCTGCATACTGGATCTCACACTTCATCAGATATTGAATACTTGCACACTTGGCCTAATGATCTTCTCCTCCTTATATACTCTTAGGCCTTTCTCAACACCTTGGACCAAAACCACTTAGGACCAATACCTTGGACCAAATACCTAGGGTCAATACCTCGGACCAGATACCTTGGACCAATACCATGGATCAAAATACCAAGGACTAAATACCTTGGACCAAAACTTAGTTTTCCAACATGTACGCGCTTTCCCTCTTGTGAAAGTGTGTGTGTACGTTATACGCTTCTTTTGTTCTGTTAACCTACATGTATAACTTCTTTGTCATGGTGAACCTGCGTATACATTTCTTTGTTCATTCTTTGTAGTTTGATCATTAATTATTTGCTATTGACCTGCTGCACTATGATCTATCATCTGAGTAAGTTGCCATCAAGGACAACACCTGAATCATAATGCCAATATTTCGAATAAAAGTTTCTTCCTTGTCACCTTTCATAATTAACTATATAATTGAATTTTTATTGTCATTTTCACTCTATGTTTATCCAATAATCTCCATTGCTCCATTTCAGCGAACTTCTGAAGAAAACAATGTTGGAAAAGATGGTGAAGAAGGGAAATGCTACTACATCTGAGAAATCAAATATGACACCATTTTCCTCCAATACCGCTAGTAACAAATATGGAGAAACCACATCATGGGAAGCTATGTATAACATACTGGAAGAAGAGAAACCCAAGCCACTGGTAACAAAGGCAACAGTTGATGCTCAAGAATCATCTAACGCTTCTTACATTGAAGCAGCATGTTAATTTTTACATAGAATAGCAGCAACACCTAAGATTTTTCCATACACAGATAGGGTAAAATGGGTGATTGATGATGTAGATGTCTCAGACAGAACTTTCAGGAATCGATCACATGAGGTCATGGGGTCTTTCACACCAGATAATCTGCACCAGATGTACCAGCTACCAGAGCCTCAAAAGCTCTATAACCAAGATTTCCTTGAGCATTTCACCAAAGAGAACAAGGACCCGTTGGATGTTACGCAGACCTAGAGGTTAAGCGGAGGCAGATTCAAATGAGAAAAATCCAGTATGTTCCCGATTGCATCCCTCTCTGCCCCACATAATTTCACAGCTGCGATGACGTGTAGATTATTTGGTAAAGTTGATAGTACCAAATTTTCTATAGAATGGATTCCATTAATTGTTGCAGTAGTTAGCACAACAATTATGAACTGGAGTCAAATTTTATCAAACAATTTAGTAATGGTTATTAGGGAATATAGATGAAAGAGAAGTGTTTCCTCAAGAATTTTCCTCCTTTTTATATGAGTGCTTATCTAATGGACGTCATTTGTTTTTTTCTCAATTTCCAAACATGGGTTGGAAGTGGACCATACAGAACCCTCTCCCATCCATGTATACCATAAAATATTGTGGGATTGCCAATTCCATCCCCATTTTTACAAAAGCTACTAAGGTATTATGCTGCCCATTCATAAAACCATTTTTGATAGAACAACCCCTATTTTTTTTCAAGAAGCCAAGGTAGACATCTTATCAGTTGCAAGATGGTTCGGCGAAGAAACGTTCACTTATATTAGAGTTTTTGGGAGCATTGTTTCTCCACATGTCCTCCCATATTATGTTCCAGACAAGCTATTGGCCAGAGAGATAGCTTACTAGACATCAGGGGAGGGTGGTTTAACCAAAGGCCTGAGGGAACAGAAGAAAGCCATTTGGCCAACCTTCCCATTACAATGTGGCGCTTTCACACTACATGACTATGGTCACGTATTAAAAGAAGTAGAGATTATTATGTCTCTGAAATTGGCCATAGTTTCAAGGAGACAATATGACCCGAATCAAGTTGCTAAAAACTTTACCACTATGGTTAAAGTCAAACAGTTTACTCATGAAGAGGATGCCTTTGATGACCTCTTTCAAGAAGCTGAAACATTCGCACAGGTCCTACATTCAACATCATTAGTGTTAATCCCAGATGATATTAATTATTTTCATGTGTATAGGAATAAAAGATTGTTGAAGGTCTCATTGGGCCTATTAAAAATTGAACCAATAAGATAACTGACTCCTAACATAAGCCTGGAGGGAAGTTCAAAGGAAAATTCTGATGAAGAAATGCAAGAGAAGTTGACTCACGAGTCGGAATAGTCAAAACAACAATCTCAGAATGGAAAAGGTAGCCCTAATAAATATTTTGAGAAAGATACAGGAGGAAATATCGAGGAAACGGTCGAACAGGGCCCAACCAAGAAGCAAACATATGTCAGTTCCACTTCAGCTCAATCAAGGAAGGTTCAAGTCATTGACCTTGAAAAGGAATGGGAGAATTCAATAATAAGCTCCAAACATGCACAAATCTTGAAGAAATATCTAAATTGCAAACCCCCAAACAAACTTAGCATAAAGCAAATCCAGAGACAACAAAGCAAGGGGTTACAGAAACTCAAGATATTGAGATTATTCCTGCTTTTCCTACTTCCAAAATTGTCTTGAAAATTGAATAGATACCTCCATTAGATATATTCTACAGTCCTACTCATAAGGTTGTAGTCAAAAGGCAATGAAAGAAGAGGAAATTAGACACCACCGTTGTTGCAACTCTAGAGAACGAATCCAAGGATGTTGTGTGGAAGAACAGTCCTGTTGACCCATCATAAAATCTTATGAAGCTGTCACAGTTTGTAGGAGCTTATGCCACAACGACCATTGATAAAGCAACGAATGTCTGACTGCTACTAAAAGAAAAAGAACAGAAAATTCTTTTTCTCGAACAACAATTAAAACAAGAAAAAACTAGTTGGTTCGAAACGCGTCGACAAATGATCAATTATGTGATTTCGCCAAAATTTTTTCTAAACAAACATTATGGATCACAGAAGTCTAAATTCCTTGAAGAAAAAACTAATCAACAAGTAGAACAACGGGTAGCTTAGCTTCAAAGGGAATTTGAGAAAATGAGGTTACAACACTAAGCCAACTTATAAAAAAAAGAATCGCAGATTCGTCAAATGCAAGCCATTGTGGATAGATTTAAAGATAACCCTCAAGCTGACGAGTTCATTAAAGAAACAATCAAGCTAAATTCCCTATTAATACAACAAGAAGAAATGTTTTGCTAGAAAATATCACAGATTAATCCTTACTGTGAGACAAGTGATAAATTGACAAACCAAGTGATTGATATGAGGTTTGAATATGGAGAAATACATAAAAATATTCTGAATTTATTACCTGGCAGGAGTCTAATGAGGGAAGAAAAGTTTTCCTACCAAAAACAGAAGAATCCCACAGACATTATGTTTACATATTGGGATACATGATTAAAATAGGCAGAAAGGGCGACGATACCTCCCTGCGGTAAGATAACACCTAGTATTATACCTGCACGAACTGTTTCAATTGCTAATGAATGTAGTACAGGCAACCCAGATGCAGCAACAAGCAGCATAATAGAAGTCGTTAATGAAAACCTCCACAGTGCCAACCTTGTCAAATAGTACATACCAGGGTTTCTCCCAAATATCAAAAAATTGGAACAATAGTGGAAACAAACAGCGCAAACCAAGGAAGAATCAATTAAATAGCTGAAAAAAATGGATAGGGAGACATACTGGCAGTATCTAGTAAAACCACATAGTCATTGGATGACTCTGCGATGTTTAACTACCTCTACACAAAAGATGGTGCCAACCTTGTCAGATGCCATATTAGTTGGATAGTTAAAATCCACAATCAGCTAGCTGCCTCAACTCAAGCCAATGATCGACATTTGCAATCTCAAAGATCAAGTTAGCCGACTAAGTTAGTTCAAGTTGAAAAGAACTTGTCATTAATTTAATTCTATTTTTAGTTTTATTTTTTTCCACTTTGAGGAAGGTTGTTTGAAACCTCCTCGGTTATTTTTGTAATAGGCTATTTTTGAGGCATGTAATTTAGTATTTAAACCCCTCTCATGCATTTAGAGAAGGGCCCAAAATTTTATCAAAAACACTTTTCACGACATTACACTTTTGTATTTTTGGAAAGGTTTTGATGAAATTAATGGAACATGATCTATTTTGCTTTGATAATTGAGCATGCTCTACTGAAATTACACTTTTGCACTCTTAGAGTGTATTTGATTGAATGAAATTGGATCAATATTGCTGAGCCCATGAGCAGAACCTTTTATATATGGTACTTCTATCGTATGATTATGTTTTATTTATGCATTTGCATTAATCTTTATCTTGATTGTCTTATGTATGAAAATTTGAGTTATATTTCTGCATTATTGTACTTTTGTATGATGTTTTAGCTCTGATTCTATTTTGAATACATGAACACTTACTACATGCAATATAGTTTTCTCAATTGTTTTTTCTAACTATTTATCCAAAATAGTTATGATTAAACGATTTCATTTGTTTTGGCAGTTGAGTGATCTTTATTACCAATTGCTTTGAGACATCTTTGCAGATCACATACTTTAGTTTATTCCCGGGTATATTTATAGTCAGATAATGTTAGATTAATATATATGCATGTGTTTGTTATTTAGATTAGATTATACTTAGTTGAATCATTCTCTGATATATCTTATATCATCCCAACAACATTATCAAATCAATCCTCTCTGGGAAACAGGTCCCATCATCCCCAGTCGGAGCCACTATACCAAACATAAAAGGAGTTGCTTTTAAAGTCCAGACCAAGTGGTTATGCCCCATGTTGTTGCAACGAATTTCAAGGCTTCAACAGGAGAAAAGATCTAGGGGATAAAAAAATATGCTCAAAAATCGAAATGCTCAAAATTGCCTGAAAATTGTACCAAATCATAGATCTCATTGTTCTGATTCTAATGATGCTTGAATCACCTAAATCCGACAACTTATGTGAAAGTCATCACATTTTGAAGTTTTTGGCAAATAACTAAAAAGTCAACTTACATAGTTAACTGGGGTGTTGACTGGGCATGTCATACAATGACATGGCACTGATATCAATAGGCTAACTCGGCAGGTACGGTGGTTAGATGGGCTAATCTCGTGTTTGCACATGGCAGGTCATATAGGGCAATTTGGCGAAATTTCATTGGTTGGTGAGTTTTGTGGTTGACGAATTGGGAGGTGCCACATGGCCCAATGGGAGGGCACCTCATGGCCCTTAGGATTCATGCCAAAAGTTGGTTGGGTCGACCGACAGACCTCGCTGGATTGAAACCCACGACCTCACCATTACAAACCAACCACTGAATAATTATGCCATCAATGTTTCTTGTTTACTATAGTTGATGGTTATATTTGAATTTGAATGGTTTGGCGGTTGGGGGGAGAGGGTGGGGCACGTGGCCCTAGCCTTGAGTCACGTTGCGACCACTTGTATGAGAGCCAAGTGGAGAGGACAGGCTGTGCGGCCCCTGCCCCATGCTTAGCCCAAGGTTATATCACTACACATGTGATTGTCGGAAGAGCATCAGAGGGCCGATGTGTGGTGCCTAGCCCATGGTTTTCGCAACTGCCATATGACTGAAGGAACGGAGCCAAAAGGCGTGTGGCCTTTGGCCCACACCCCTGGCTATATTATTGCCATATGATCGAAGCTGAGGGTGGAGTTTGGGTGCGGGTGCCCAGTTAACAGTTTAACATTTGGCACCATTTGTGGCAGAATCAACGTCGTCCCTACGCGAAATTGTTGCTTGGAAGATATGCCAAAGGATGAAAATGTTGTCAATTTGGTGAATTTACAGGGCAGATAGCAGAGAAATGGAGGAGGTCTAAATTAGCAAATTTTCAGCCTTTTTGAGCCCAAGTAGAACCTACAAAGGGGTTTTTTGGCGTTTTGGACACAATGGCGGCATTATTTTCGTGATTTGAGCATTGTATGTTGATGTAATTGACATTTTGAGCATATAATATAAATGACCAACATTGGAAAGTGGACCCGCAGACGTAGCCTAGGGGGGGTGGACTTCGTCATCAAATTGTTGTTTGTGTGCTGCTGCATATTGTTTATTTTTCTCTGGTTATATCTACAAAGCTTAACTAAAATTATTAAGTTTATGTGTTTTTGCAAATTTGATCCATTGTCCACAAGACATAAACTAGCTTGTAAACGTTTTCAAGAAACCTTCAATTTTAAATTTCAAATCATGGGAGGCCTTGCCAATGGGTTGTACATTATATAAGGGAACATGGCGAAAAACACAATTCCCCCCTTCCTCATTCTTAACAAAACTATATATTTTTTACATTGACCTTGTCATATTTGAGGTTGAAAAACTTTATGAACTTAAACTTAGTCATAGTAGCTAATGCATAGTATGGTGATTTAGGAGCCAACATACATATTGAATGGAAGAATGAACTTTCCAACTATGGAATGCAAGTTTTATGGCCAATTATTCACTAATTTCTAAGCTATATTTGATCTATTTTATGGTGATATAGGAGCCAACCCATATTTTAGATGGAAGAATGGAAAATTGGAAAATTTTTATTTTTTTATTTCTTTTTAATGGTGATATAAGATTCAGCGCAACGCACGTATTGGAGGAAAAATGGAAAAATGAATTTTCCAATTGATGTAGGAGCCAACTCACATATTAGATGGAAAAATAGAAAAATGAAAATTATCTAATTGATGTAGGAGGCAACTCAGATATTGGATGGAAAAATAAAAAAGTGAATTGTCCAATTGATGTAGGAGCCAACTCACATATTAGATGGAAAAACGAATATTCAAGTGTGGATTGTGTAAGGCCTTTACATTTTTTGGAACAATTTTGATTCCCCACAAGTGACTCATACCCTTAACCACTCTCCTCGTGTCTTGAATTTCTGACCTAATAAAAACTGAACCCCACAAAAAAACAGCCTTATAAATTTCTTAAATACCAATGCAACCATATAAATTATAAGGTTGGTAAATACTAATATGGATCAATTCATGATAAGCATCAAAACACTTACCCCAAGATACATCTTGCATTGCTCAAATTAAAAAAAATCATAAAATTTAACTACTATAGATGGATGTTAACTCCACATCTATGAAGGGCTGAGAGAGATCAAATCTCTTTTCACTCTAAAAAATGTTTACACATCAAGAGAATGAAGTTAAGATGTATCTAGACTATATATATATATATATATATATATATACTATTAAAAACCATGGGTTGTCAAAACTGTATCCCAACAATAAATTGACTATTTTATATCAATTTTATTTTAATTATTTATTTTATTTTATTTTAATGTAATTTCATCCAATCAAAACGTTTTCAAATGTTTGGCTCAATTATTATCATTATTATTATTTATAAAAAAAATTAATATATGACTTAAACAATATTCTTGATCATGGATATTTACCCACACTTTACCATGGAAATTCTTAGCCTCCAGATAATTTTTGTTACGATACCATGGGTCAATATCTTGAGTTACCAATAGCACATACCCAATATGACACCGAGTCAATATCTTGAGTTAGCAATAGCACATACCCAATATGACACCGCTGATATGACATTTTTTTAATTAATTAATTTAGAATAAATTAATTAAAGAATCTTAACTTTTGATTTGTGAATATTATTATGAATGTTCCAACATATTTTGTATGGTAGTGATGTTGTAATGTAATGTTTAATATTTTGATTAAGTCAAATTACATAAAAATAAAAATAAATTAAATCTAAAAAATAAATTAAATAAAAATATTAATGTAATGTAAACTAAACTTTTTTAATTCCGTAAAAATAAAGTAAAATAAAAAATAACCCTGTAAAATAATAATGATAATAATAAAAATAAAGTAAAATAAAAAATAACCCTATAAAATAATAATGATAATAATAATAATAATGGTATATGATATTGATCTATGGTATTGAAAAAGCATGATATTGATCCATGGTATTCATATGGAATGTAACTTATTTAACCGAAAAAATTAAATCAACCAAATCTATTTTAACTTCGAATCTACCACGAGTGAAAGATCAAATTTCTTTATAACCAACCATGCTCCTTAACCCAGATTTGATATAAATGCTAGACCGTCAAGTATTATATGATATCGCTCCATTTGTTTTTTTTTATTCGCCGCAGTTGCATTATTTACAGAGTGAATTTTCTCCTTGGCATGAAATGACCGAGATTTCATATAAATGCTAGACCCTTATGTCTTATATGCTATTGTTACATTTGGTTTTTTTTTTTATTTGGCTCAGTTGGGTTATTCAGAGAGTGAATTTTAATACATTACCAAAGTCATTTCCCACAACGCATAATTTGAAGTCTAGTGCTGCCACCTGACTCATCATGAAGAAAGAAGGGAAGAGCAGTGCGTTATTGCGGTTTAAAATAGGGGAAGGGGTTGAGGTTTCAAGTGATGAAGAAGGCTTCAAGGGAGCCTGGTTTCCTGCAACTTTTGTCAAGAAGGCGGGAAGTCGTAATCGATTCGTGATTCAATACAGGGAATTCACCGAGGAAGGCAAACCGAATACAAAACTGCGAGAGATTGTAGAGGTCCCTCATATTAGACCTCAGCCACCGGATCTGAATGGGCAAAGTTTCTGCATTAACGAAGTTGTTGATGCATATGTTCGAGATTGGTGGTGGAAGGGAGTTGTGAAAGCCATCCGCCCTCGCAGTTAAAAATATGTTGTTTACTTCCAGAATACCAATGAGCAGCGGGAGTATAATCTCAAACATCTTCGCGTTCATCAGGTTTGGACAGATGGCAATTGGGTTAGGGCTTCAGACACAGAGGTATGGAATTTCAACAAATGTTCAGTTTTTGAATAGTTTTCATTTCAACTGGGTTTTTTGGATTTTGATGGCTCTGTATTAGATTTAGTAACTTGTAAGGATCTGGACTGATTGTTTGGGTAGTTTTACGGTATGTCTGATTTATAGATATATAATTCTGCAGCCTGCCTGTCCGTGTGTCTATCTAAAGCTATTCCCATTTTGTTCCCACTGTTGAGTTTAGTGATCCCAGGGGTGATTTTGTGGTTCTCCATGTTGCGCCAAGCAAGCCGTAGCGTAGCAGGGGTGTTATCAGTAGTGAATGAAAACTACTGGGTTGATGGATTTCCTACTCATCCTCACGTGCACAAATTCAATAGTAGCGAGGTGAGCGTAGCTTTGTGTACAGGGGTGTGCTTTGAATTGAGCGTAGCGAAACATCGTATCAGGCCCCCCTGGTGGCCTCTGCCCCTAGTCTTTCACCCTTTTGCCTGCTTGAGACCGCTGTTCTTGATCTGACTGCATACTGTCATCATTCGGCTTCGTGCTTTCATTCGGCCTTATGCCCTCATTTGGAAGTTCTCGCATTTTCCCACCTGTCTGCTGAGCCTGACTTGAATTTTATTTCTGCTAACCCAGGGTCCCCCTATTTTCAATCTTGGACTGAGCTCTGTGTCTCTTAAAATTAATTGAGTTCCTAAATAAAGACCAAAAAGTGGTTACAAATTGTTATTACCATAGCACGAGAATTAGAATTTTTTCTCTTACTTCTGAGCGTTGTCTGTCAAATTGGCTTGGACAGGGTTTTCTAGTGATTTTTTGGGGGTAAATCAGGATGTTGGTTCAGACGTGATTTCTGACTTTGCTATGTTGCACTGTGTTTTCTAAATCAGGATGTGGGATTAAATGAATTGAATCCAAGCTCTCCACAACTTTCTTCAAAAAATCCGGTAAGTATTGGTTTGGAATCAGCGAGAAGATCTACTCGTGCCAATAAAAATCGAAGTAAAACCAGGGTTTCAAAAATTTCAGGAGAATGCAAAGTAGATGAGCAATGTGGTAACTTGCAATCTGCAGGTAGTCTTTCTGCTAGAACTGTGGTGAATATTAGTTCGGAATCAGCGAGAAGATCTACCCGTGCCAATAAAAATCAAACTGAAACCAGGTTTTCAAAACTATCAGGAGAATATAAGGCAGATGAACAAGGTGGTAACTTGCAAGCCGTAGGTAGTCTTTCTACTAAAAATCCGGTGAATACTAGTTTGGAATGAGCGAGAAGATTTACTCGTGCCTACAAAAATCAAAGTGAAACTAGGGTTTCACAACATTCAGGAGAATGTAAGGTAGATGAGCAATGTGGTAACTTGAAAGCTGCAGGTAGTAAATCTTCCAAGAGAAAGCGAGAAAGTAAGCAGCAGTACAATTATGATACCTCCTGCAAAAGGAAATGCCCAAATGAAAAGAGTTTGGAAGTTACTGGGGCTGAAAATGAAGAAAAGCTTCGTGAATCTGTAGCTGTGGATAACTTGCAAGCTGTAGGTAGTCAGCTGACCAGTAAATCTTCCAAGAGAAAGCGAGAAAGTAAGGATCAGTCCAATTATGATAACTCCTGCAAAAAGAAATGCCCAAATGAAAAGGGTTTGGAAGTTACTGGGGTTGAAGATGAAGATAAGGGTTTGGAAGTTAATGAGGCTGAAGATGAAGAAAAGCAGCGTGAATCTGTTGCTGTGGGCCCAATAGGAGACTTGCATGAAAATCCTGGATCCCCTGCTGAAGTTGAGACCATGACAGTCTCAATGCCCTATATAGAATATGTTGACCAAAATCTATATTCTCCGTATGATACCCCTGTAATAAGGGGAAAGGGAACTTTAAAACAGATACAGCTACTGGCTTATCACTCTGTACTTGAGGCACTGTATCATCAAAATAATCTTGATTGGAAATGTGAAATGCTCCTCACAAACCTTCGGGATGTGTTCCAAATAAGCAATGAAGAGCATGCAAAGGAGCTCAAATGTGTAACTTCAATCCAATAACTAAGAGTTGCAGCTGAAAATGTGTATCTTCAATCCAATAATTCAGAGTTGTTCAGAACTTCTTTCTGGTCAAGCTAAATTTCTTTTATGGTCAAGCTAGATTTCAACTTCAGAAGAAGAAAATAACTTCTCTTTAGCTCTTTACATTCTATGCGATTAATTCGCAGCAATATAGAGTTAACTATAACTTTTCACATTCTATGTGATTAATTCACAGCAGTATGATTATTACTGAAAGATTAATGGCTAATAATAAATATAGTTAACTAATTTATTTTATTGTTATATATCATTTTTTAATATAGGTAATGGGTCTTAATTTTGATTTTTTTTTTTATCATTATTGTGATACCTTTCATTATTATTGTTTTTTAACATTTTTATAATAGTAATCAAAATAGGAAAAACTGTCTTCAATAGTAATTGTAATTGTATTGATAGGCGCTCTACTACAGCGAGAGGGTGCACTGTCATGGCAGCCAACCAGTGTCTCAACACTGATTTCCAGCCAATGGGCGACTGTTTTTAGGCTCTTGGTTCCTCGTTGAGGTGACCATGTCTCCTCTAGACTGCTCTACGTGTCGTATGCAGGTTTTTTTTATTGCAGTAGCCCTCTGCGATTTTTCCATTCATCTTATTTACAGGTTCTAGTGGCCTAGTGCATGCGCTTCCACCTGTCTTCTCCTGGAGCCAGTGTGCATGTGACTCCATCTGTCTCTTCCTGAAGCCCTCAGTTTCATGCAAGGCTATACAGACCACGCTGGCAGTCATATCTATATATATCATTGCCTTCTTCCTGTTTTGGTTTTGGTCTCCTCTTTAGCGTGAGGGGTCTGTTATATTTCCCTTCTGCGCATAGTATGTTAGTGGAGGTTTTCTATCCTTTGATCAGATGTTTGGGGAGATTTGAGGAGTCTTCTCCTGGATATAACTAGCATTTGACTGGTTTTTCTCTCTCTATCTCTGTTTTTAATGGGTTGCAGCTGTGATGTTGCCGATTTGGTGCTACTTTGTTGGCTATGGCGGTGCACTTCTCTTCGCGGTTCAGTATAGAAGGTTAGTTAATCAATCCTATAAATTCTTATTTATTGTTTTGAGATTATTTTTACTCTCCGATATGGTGTGAATAAGTTTATTCGATATGGGATGGAATGTTTAAACTCCTTTATGTTATAACTGTATCTACTTTCTTTTGGTATATGAACTTAACATCTTGAATTACAGCTTTTCGGTTTTTCCATTTACATCCCTGGATGTTAGGTTGGTCAATTTCTGTATGTCAGTCACTTTCATATCTAGCTCTTTTTTCTGGACTATATTATATCGCTGGATTACATAGTTCTGTCTAAGCCTTGTTCTGAGTTCAGTGTCAAAACATGGTGGTGTTGGTGTCGTCATTGTCACTGCTGTTGTATTATTTTCCCAGACTCGTCATAGTTTCCCTGTGTAGGTTCTTTGTCTCTTTCACGTTTCCTGGGACATATCTCTCTTGGGATCGGTTCTTTGAATTTTGAATTCTCTGGAGATTTCTCACCTAACGCCGTATAGATAGAGTAATTCATATCATCAATGGTTGCTGTCATTTGGCTTTCCCGAAGCTCCTCTTTTTGACGTTGAGTCTCTTCCATTTATGATG
The DNA here is from genome assembly GCA_031772625.1 of Pinus tabuliformis. NCBI lineage: Eukaryota > Viridiplantae > Streptophyta > Pinopsida > Pinales > Pinaceae > Pinus > Pinus tabuliformis. Next base: position 3,181,310 of record CM062813.1, read on the forward strand.
GATGTCAGTCCCAAATCCATCCTTTTAGTTTTTCTTCATATTGGTCAAGGCATATCACGTGTTTATGACATTCTTTGTCCTTTTCTGTAAACCGTCATTCTTGATATATCTTCTTGGGATTTCTGTTATATCCATCGAGATTGGATTCTCTGTTCCTGCGGGAGTTTTTGGACTGTCCTTAATGACCCACGTCTATCTCTTTAGTCCTTTTTAACTTCTCTATCCTATCCTCAGTATTCTAGTTGTTTCCCGCTTTGTATATGGATGCGTTTTTTGACGCATCTTTTGCATCGGCCATGGTACAGGCAACCATGGATGCTGAGAAAAAAGGTGGTAGGTCATCATTGAAAGTTCCCTGGAAATCTACGTTGTCATACCATCTTTTTCCTCACTCATACTTTCCCAATCCTGACTATCAAAATGCTGATTTTTGCTATCTGTCACGCAATGGGAATCAACGTCCTGCCAAAACTTCCGCGCCCTCCTTTTGCAGTGCATTTGGATAGTTCATATTTATTGGATAGGATTGTAAGTCTATAGAAAAGAGCTTTGGTTGACCGTTGGCACTTACCATCTATGGAGGATGGTCAGTTCCGGATCTGGATTGGGAATAAATGGAACGCTTTATTGGGCTATATCCCAACTATTGTTAGATTAATGAACAACGGGTACAACGTCCATTTTTTAACAGAGCGTGATCTCGAGAAGATATTCTCCATTCCCTGGGTTCGAGATAAAAGCCCTTGCATAAATGGTACATAAGTTTTAACCCGTTAAGATCCACGCCACAAAACAACTACATTTGGGTAAAGCTTCCTAGCCTTACCATAGAATTATGGTTCAAAGAAACACTTGCCATGATCGGGAATGCTATAGGTAACTTTATATACGTTGATCCAAAATGTCTTGGAACTAAAGATAAATGCGTGGCTTGGATATTAATTGATATTGAATATGGGGGGGCTTTCCTGAACATATCGAATTATTTTGGGATGGTCTTGCTATACATCAACGCCTTGACTATTGGGGGGTTCCTTTCAGATGTGCCATTTGCCACAAAATTGGACATCTAAAGGTATTTTGTCCACGTCGTCAGGTTGGCAAGAAAAAAGGTAAGGAACATTACAGACTATCATCTGGGTCTAACACTGTTTTAAATAATTTTGAGCCCTCTGGTGTCTTGGAGACTGACAAAATACCTTATGCGGATCTGATTCATCCTCTGACATCTCGAGATATATCTCTGTAGAAATCATCATGTAGTCCTGTCAGAAAGTTAGTCTTTGGAAAACATTAGACAAGATCTCAATTCCCCTGTGGAGATCAATCATTCCTCTCCTCATAATACATTATTCCCTGACTCATTATATGTCTCTCCATCTGATAGACATGCCATTATGGCTCATAATTTTGTGGATGTTCTTCCTTCCAAAAATGGGCCTACATGGGATAATGGGAGATCGAATGAGGCATTCCTTGCCAAGAGATTGGATCGTTTTATCATTCATGAAAGCTTGATTGAACGTCTGGGATTTCCTTATGTTTCAGACATTGCCAGTTTCATATCTGATCATCGCCCTATCAATTAAATGGAATATGGGGGGTCATAGGCGGGGTTATCCATTTAAATTCAATAGGGTCTCGCTAGAGGATGAGCAATTTAATTTGATCGTTAAAGATTTTTGGACATCTCACTCATTTCCTGATTCTTCCAGGATGACAGAATCATTTATTGACCGTTTGAAAGGCCTAAGATCCTGTGTCAAACAATGGCAACGGAATAGGGTGATTTCCAACAGAAAAGAGCTCAAGAAGATTAATGAAGAAATGGGAGTTTTATCTGACCAACTTATTTCACTTAATTTTTCTGCTGACTTGCGGGCTAAGATTAGGGACCTTGAGAAAAAAAGCAACACCTATTGGCTATTGAGGAGGCTACTTGGCGGCTCAAGAGTCGAGCCATTTGGCTCACAGAAGGGGATAGAAATACTAAATTTTTTCATAGACATGCGAACAAGAGGAGAAATATCAATTCCATATGGGAGATTCAAGATGAGAAGGGTGACTTAGTTTTCTCTTAGGAAGACATATCTAAAGACGCTGTTAAATATTTTCAAAAGGCTTATAGCAGTAATGGAGGATGTGAATTTCCAGATATATTATGGGGCATTGACCCATATCCCACTATGTTTAATATGGAGTAGAATGATCTTCTCTTTGCCCCGGTCATTGAGGAGGAACTCTTGGTCATTATGAAATCTTTTCAAAAAGATAAAAGCTCGGGTCTTAACGGTTGGACTATTGATTTTTTCATCCATTTCTTCGATATTATGAAATCTGATCTATTGAATATGGTGGAGGAATCCAGGACAAAGGGCTCTATTCCTCATTCAATTACATCTACATATATTGCCTTAATTCCTAAAAAGAAGCTAACTCTCTCTTTCAGGGATTATAGACCCATCTCTCTTTGTAATACCATATACAAAATAATTTCTAAAATCATTGCAGTTTGGATGAGGGATATGCTCTCTGTGTACATTTCTCCTGACCAAAATGGCTTTCTGAAGGATAGGAACATTATTGAGGTTGTTGCCATCACTCAGGAAGGTTTGCGCTCTATGCACATGAGGAAAATGGAGGCTTCCTTTTTAAAAATTGATCTCAAGAAAGCTTACGATTGCATAGATTGAGGCTTCCTCAAATGCCTTCTCATCAAAATTGGAATAAATATTAATTGCTTGAATTGGATCATGGCTTGTGTTACTGATGTCAAATATGCTGTTTTGGTGAATGGTATTCCTACATCTTTTTTTCAGGCAGCCAGGGGTCTGCGGCAGGGATGTTCATTGTCCCCACTCCTTTTTATTTTAGTAATGGATTCACTCAGTCTACATATTAGGAGGGCCATCAGTGATAAGGTTTATAAGCCGATGGTAATCTATAGAAACTTCTCTTTCTCACATAATCTATTCGAAGATGATATCTTATTGGCGGCCATGTTATGCAGAGTTTCCTGGGACTGTCTGCACTCTATCATGATCAAATTTTAGAAAGCTACAGGGCTTTGTATTAATGAGGATAAGTCATCTTTTTACATGAAGGATAAAAACTCTGAGATGGCTATGTATCTCTTCGATCTTTTTCATATTCAGGTATCTCCCCTTTAGGCAGGTTTGAAATACCTTGGCTTTCATCTCAAGCTTGTCGGTTACTCCCCAATAGATTGGACTTGGAATCATGAAAGTTTCATCAAGCGTATTGAGGGCTGGGAATACAAATGCCTCTCTAGCAGGCAGATATATAATATCTCAATCAGTCCTGGTTCAGTTATTAGTTTATTGGGCGCATCTCTTTTATATCCCTGCTAAGATCATCCAGAGATTGAATCGGAGTATGGCTAATTTCATTTGGGGTGCTAATAAGCATCATAGCAAATTTCATTTGTCTAAGATTGTAAACCTTACTCGGCCAAAGGCCCTTGGGGGTGGGGTATTATGAATATTAGCCTATTCAATTCTGCTCTTCTTTGCAAATCACTATGGAAAGCTATCTTCGGGTCCTGCACTTGGAGTTACATTATCAAGGCCAAGTATCTGCATCACAGAGATATTCTTTTTTGGTATAGACTGGGTTCTTTTGGTCCCCTAAAGGCTCTGCCATCTGGCATAGTTTACATAAGATTGAAGGCTTTTTTCTTAAGAATTTGGCATGGAATCTACATTCAGGCAGGAAGATCTTAATTGGTGTAGATCCATTGGTGGGTGAGCCTCCAAATTTCGACTTTCCTCATCAGCTGCTTCTGCATCTTCAGAATAAGGGTATCTTTTATTGGGATCAGGTTATTGAAAAATGGGTGGGCTCTATTCCCATTTGGAAATTAGCAGAATTGATTGGTCTATATGGAACTCTGTCTTTTCAATGGAACAAGATAATATCATACATGCAACATAGGGGATTCTTCAAATCAGCGGAGGATGATAGTCTTTTATGGAATGGTCCTAAAGGGAGATCAACTGTTAGTGTCAAAGACGCATATCTCATGTTTTAGATGGAGTCCCCTATTCATCTAGACAATATTTACCCTTCTGTTTTCTGGAAAGCTCGCTGCCCTACTAAAGTGATTATTTTTTCATGGTTGGTCTTTAATAATAAGAATTTAACGTGGGACAATTTGCAGAAAATAAATTGGCAAGGGCCAGCTATTTATCCTTTATGTAAAGCCAATGAGGAATCAAACTATCATTTATTTTTGGCCTTTCCACTTGCTATGAAGATATGGCAAATAGTGGCTGATATTTTTAGTTTGAATAGGATAACATTCTCATCTATAAGAGAGGCATTTCAGTGGTGGAGCAAAATGAGACAGGGCGGGAGGCCTATTCCCCTGATCACTATTTGGTACATTGGTAATATAGAAATAGGGCCCTGTTTCAAGATAGGAAGGTGATTATTGCTCTTATTATAGACTCTGTAATATCTCTACTTCATTCTTGTAAGAATCAACATATTCTCGATCCTACAAAGGAACATCGAGGTTGCTCTTTGGACCTGTCCATTATTCCCCATGCATACTTTGATGGGGCTGCCTCGAATGGTTTTTGTGCCTGTGGTGTTTTCATTATTCCATGTGTGGATTAGTGTATCAAAATCTTTTGGAATGGTGGCAAGGGATCAAACAACAAAGCGGAAGTTATGCCATTAGCTGGCCTCCTTTATTTTTGTGACTTCCTTGGTATTCCTGGACTGCGTATATTTGGTAACTCCAAGCCGATCATTGATCATGTAAAATCTGTTCACCGCATTCAGAACATCAATCTCTTGGGGTGGTTGGATAGAATTTCATTTATTTGGCATGCTCACCATGATTACTACATTCAACACATTGGAAGGTCTCACAACATGGAAGTTGATGCTCTATCAAAAGCAGGTCTTTCCACTTCAAGTCAATCTTGGCAAGTTTTTGTCATTGTTGGAGAAATTCAACATAACATCGTAGAGTTTCATCTCCCTGGTACATAGCATACACATTTCTTTTCACAATTCTGGTACATTTTGAATGCACCTTTTTGCTCTATTAATATGAATCTCTATATTAGGTATGTAGATGATCCTGTAAATATATTTTCCTCATTCCATCTTTTTACTATCATCTTCTCCGAATCCGATGTTTTTATGCAATGATCCTTAAATATTTGTAATGTCTAGAGATGGTACTCAGTGATACACTATCCTATTGGGAGCTTTTCATCCCATTACATACTTCAGGGATATTATAAGTCTTATCATTAGTTTCTTCATGATATATGGATTTCCATATACTATCTGCCACATGTTGTATATTCTCTACTCATATGAATATAATGCAGCTTTTTTTCTTATTGAATAAAAAAAAGAGTAGTGGATGGAAGTTTGTCAATAGTTTTAAATAAAAATAAAAAATGAAATGAAATATTGGCTTCATACCTTTTAATTGTGTGGGGCCCTACAAATGTTAGTTTAATTAAATAATGATAATAAAAAGTAATATAGAACCTATTATGGAGAGATATTGTAGTGTTTGTAATAAAAATATTAAAATTTATTTTATTATAAATTAAGATTGAATTAAAATAATGATTTTGTAACCATATCTAAATTTAATTAATAAGTACATAAAAATTTTAAAACTTAGAATATAACAATATTTTCAACCATAGACATTCACACCCATTTTATCATATATATTATTATCTTGTAAATAAGTTTTACTACAATACCATGGTGCGACAATACCACTGATCATAAATACCATTTCATTTCAGAATCAATTTTTTTTTATAAATATTTATTTGAAATTAGTTTTATAACATTTTTGTGTCAATGTTTTTAATTAAATCTAAAAGCAAAAAGATCTTAATTATTTTTAAGATATATTTAAAACCTGTATCACATATAAGATATAAATAGTAACTATAAATTAAAGTCCATTTTACCATATAAGTTAAAATAATAATTTTGTAACCATATTTAAATTTCATTAATAAGCACATACTAACTTAATACTTACAATATAACAAGATTTTTAACCATAGATATCCACCCCCACATTACCATGGATATTATTAAATTGTGAATAGACTTTGTTACAATACTATGGACCAAAACCATGGGCCAATACCATGGATTACCAATAACACATGTCCAAAAACCATCTCTCATTTCACAATCAAAATATTTTAAATATATATTTTTAATTTAATTTTATTACATTTTTGCATTGAACACTCTCAAACCTAGTGTGGAAGAGACATTGTAATGTTATGTTATCTAAACATTTTTGACTCGGTCAAATTACATTAAAAAATGTATTAATTAAAACATTCACTGTATAAAATTACATAACAATATGAAAAAATAAAAATAAAAAATTTAATTAAAATTATTAATAATTAATAATTAAATTAGCCTAGATACATCTTAACTCTAGATGTGTCAATTTTGTAATGCTATGTTCTCTAAACATTTTGACTTAAAAAACGTATTAATTAAAACATTTTGACGAGAAAAATATTAAAAAAAATGTTAATTAAAATTATTAATAATTAAATTAGCCTAGATACATCTTAACTCTAGATGTGTCAATTTCTGAGAGGGATCAAATCTCTTGAGGTGCAAAATTTGAAGAAAGGTTTTTTAGTGTAAAACTTGAAGAAAAGTTTGCACCTCTAGAGGTTTGATCCCTCTCGAGTTAATGGATTTAAGTTGACAACTATTCAAAATAAAACATATATAAACATAAAATATAAAATGTAAGCTAATGTCAAATAATTTCACTTGACAAATATCGACCTTGGTATCTTAATTTATAAAAGAAAATTTAAGAAAAACAAATTATGAATTGGATAAATATAAACTACAAAACTATGACCTGGATGGTAAAAAATTAACATACTAAATATAAAGTACAAGCTATAGCAGCTAAGGACGATAACACTTCTCAAAAGCTACTTTAACACAATCAAATCCAACTACTAAAAATGAATAGTTCAGTAAGTTACATTAGCGAACTAGATGATTTAATGTTAAGGTTGTTCATTCCTTCCACCCATTTATCTTAAGGGAGGTCATCTAGCTTAGAGGGTTTTTAGCAAGTAATATTTAATTTAATAGAATTTTAAAGATTCATAATTTATTAATATTTTTAAAATCAACTAAGATTAATAAAAATAAATAATTTTAAAATTTCACCATAAAAATTAATATAGTAACAAATTTATTATAGAAATTATATGTGTGGTTAATTAAAATATTTAATATTTAATATAATTATATATATTAACAATTTAATAAATGCAAATATCTATATAATAAAGAACCATAAAACACTTTAACAATAATTATTGAGTTGAGATGCTCATTCTACAACCCAATGTGAAGGCAATGTGTAGGTATGTTCATCCCTCTCAAAATAAAAATAAACTAGCAATTGCACCACATGTTGCAAAGGAAACGTCGTAAGGCAGTAGCGTAGGAAAGAGTAGCATTAAGGATATGATTGACGTGTAAACAAGCTCACTGTATTGAAAATAAAAATGAATAGAATTTGTACACTATAGGATCATACACAGATGGGTGAACAATTATGAGCAATAACATTAACAATAACGGCTTCGTCGTCGACTTATTTGGGCTTACTCCATAGATCAAGGAACATCAATCATACCTATGAATTTTTGGGTATAAATAATATATGCACTTGCATATGCAAGGTTAACATGAACACCATTATGCAAATGCAACTGGCTCTGCCATAAATTTGCAAATCAAGAATGGAAGTATATTTTCCATCCTAATAAAGGACCTTTGAAGCCTCTTTTGTTGTTTAAAGACCACATAGAATATGAGGCTGCACAGAGTTATGGATAAATGTAACCATTAGTTTTGGAAGAGTAAGGTCTCTCAATTGTGGTCTAGTTATACCCACAGCCATTTAATTGCTACCCATTAAATTGCACACAATGATGAAGGGAAGACTTGAACATGCCAAAGCCTATGTTGTGGCATTTAATAATTCACATTAGATTGAACTTAATCCATATTACATTTCTATTGAGAAAGGAGGCAAAACAAGCATCTGAACAAACATAAAAATTAGGAAGTTACAAGGGCTCCCTACAATGCACAAGGTAGATAGCGCATAATTTAAAGCAAAAAAATGTACATTTACTTTATTCGTGCTTTATAAAAATAAATGTTCACAATGTGAAATGCATGTTCCTCATCTATGGGATGAGTTAGTTCGATTGCCACTAGAATCACAACCAATTTCCCCCATAATTAGAGAACATTATTAGACTTCAATCCCAAAAATAACACACTACATCTATAAATTAAAATGTTCAAAACTGCTCAAGCTATATGGTTGAAGGGGGAAGTCAGTACATCAATCCGGATGATAAAAACCACTAGTTCTACAATGCTATACTACTACTCCAGGTTCCACAACCCTACCGACAATCACCTTTCTAGGTGGTAGGAACTTCCTCTTCATATGACTCAATATCCCCGTACTGCCATATATTCAAACTACCTTGTCTGGCATTTTGTTGGTGCTCTTCTAAATTATCAAGGGTAGATTGTCTTTCCTTGGTATCAAATTTTTTCTTCCTTTCCAATCGCGCTAGACCTTCCTATAAGAAGAAAAACAATGTAATCAATAACTGTTCAAGAAATACTCAAGGAAGCATACAAATAGAATGTCATAAAATCATCATGCCAAAGTTTGGAAACTCAACTCTGAATGACTCAACGAAACTCAGAAAAAAACTAAAAAACATATTACATTTCTCAAATTGAATATCATTTTTGTAAAGCACGCAAAACAATTTTCCAATTACAACACATGGGTAACAACATTGAATACTTTCTTTCAATAAAATATCTAAAAATTTTTATGAGAGTTCAAACAAGAGAAATTTCCTTTGAAAATATGGATTTCAAGATTGCCTCTAGGACATAGAAGCAATTCTATTGTAGAAGAGGAAAGGGGATAGAAATCACAGTATGATAAGCCTTGTGTAATGGAAAAGGATCCTAACTCTGACTTAGAATAAAAATCAACAACATGTGGGAGCAACACTTCTGAATGCCAAAATGGAAATCAACCATGAATTTTGTCAAAATTTGACAAAGTGGCTAGGTATTTTGATAATAGAAGTTGTAAGGCACAATAAATTCAATAGCCATGAGAAAGTGTTCAAACATTTCCATCCCTTCCCTGTGAGAGAGAAATTAGATAATTGGTAGAAAAATGAAAAAGCCATAACAGAGGAAGAAGGTGTAGATCATAGTGAGAGGCCCTCATAGATATTTCCTAAGGAACCCTGAGACACAACGACACTCTCAAATATCTTTAAAGCTACCATTGACCCACAATTCCTAGTCACGGAACTTCTTGCACGCATCGTAGGAGATCTATTTGGGAATAATGAATCACTCAAAGGAATTGGACTTTGCAGGAGAGAACTAAGAATTTTTCTGCTTCAAAGAGTCTATCAAGTGGAAACTGATATCCATGGAAGAAGATGCAACCCATAAGTCGATAAAAATGTAGAACCTCTTCCAGAAGGAGGGGATAAAGTGACTAAAGCCAATCAAGAAGGGAGTTCCCCAATTATCTCCAAATAAACACCATAAATGAGAAGGTTTTGTAAATTATGTTCCAATGCAATTTTGAAAATATTTTTATTCATCATAAGGTTGCATATTCATATTACAAATTAAAATGAAAATGGAAAAATTACACGTAGATATGCGAATCATATGTTTATGCATATCAGTTCACAAGGGCTACTACAACTATTAATAGTGTTTTGTAATCTGAAAATTTTGGAAAATGAATTAACATGCCAAACAGAAATGTACTCGAGTCATTGAAGTTAAGGTAGTGGGTGAATCTTTCAATAATTTCTTTATGTGCCAACTTTGAATTTGTATAAACTTAATGATAAAATAATTGTTTGTGTAGAAATTGTGGGAACATTGTCGGACATAGGAAGTGGAGATTATCATTGGACAACCTAGCCTTGAAAATTCCCCTGCACAAGAACCTCAAAATATGTATTACTAATCTTTTTCGTAATCTTGTTCACGGTGTAGGGAAAAATAAAATGATGTATTTATCTTATTCAGAATTCTCCCCCTTGGTTTTTGATGTTTTTGACTAATTATTTTTTACTAAGCTCTTATGCCAAAGCTTTGGCATTCTGATTACTATATGGAACCAACGATACAAGAATTAGTAGTGAAAGAGAGTGTGGAACCTAATTTTTTCTTTCGGGTTAAAGATTTTGTCATAGGTAGAAGAGGTTATGGATCATTGAAGTTTTTGGGGGAAACAACTTTGGAATTGTTACTAATATGTGGAACCAACAATACAAGAATTAGTAGTGAAAGGGAGTGTAGACCTTTATAATATTCCTCTACCATCAAAATATGTTGACAAGTTTACCTTAGGATATTTTACAAGACATAATGTTTCTTTGGAGGAACTTTACCCTAAAGGGTCTAGATATGTGTCAATATCCAGAAATAGATATGGTGAAGCTATCATAACTTATATCCTTGCTACAAAAATTGAATTTCTTATGCCAATCTCTTATGAAAAGCTATCCAAAATGTACCGGAGTTATTGAAGTTAAGGTAGTGGGTGAATCTTTCAGGATTTTGTTTGCATGCCTCCATTGAATTTGTATCAATTTAATGATAAAATAATTGTTTGTGTAGAAATTGCAGGAACACTATTGGACACAAGAAGTGGAGATTATCGCTGGAAAACCTATCCTTGAAAATTCCTCGGCATAGGAACCTCAAAGTATGCATTATTAATCCACTTGATCATCTTGTTCATGGTGTAGGGAAAAATAAAAAGTTGTATTTATCTTATTCAGAATTATCCCCCTTGGTTTCTAATGTTTTTGACTATTTTTTTTTTACTAAGATCTTATGCCACAGCTTTGGAATTTACACTAAAAGAGAGTGTTGAGATTGCAACAAGATGATGGAGCTTAGTGAAAAGAGTCGCCTTCACTAAGTGGGCCCGCAGGCAAATTATGGCGCAAGTTCTATTTTTGATCACAGTGTGGATGATCACAGTGTGGGTGACCACAATGTGAGTGATCATAGTGTGAGTGATCACAATGTGGGTGACCAAAGTGTGGGTGACCACAGTGTGGGTGATCAAAGTCTATTTTTAGACTGGCTGTCAAAAATAGAAAAGTCAAATATTATTGTCTCATAATAATATTTGGACTATAAACTTGATCTTATTCTCTTGGAGCACTTCGGTTTGAGCTACAGATGTGGACTATAAACTTGATCTTATTCTCTTGAAGTAAACTTTTCTTATGAGTCAGTTGAGTTGTTGCATGCATGACTTCAGTTAGAACTCAATCAGTTGAGTTTGGTGGAGTTGATGGAGTTGTGTTCAGTTTGACTTGGTTAAACTAGTTGTAGTTAGTCTAACCGCAAATAGACTAATGATGAGTTGTTAAACTAATTATTAACTCATAATACAACTATAGAATACATCAGTTAACTCAGTTGCATGTCAGTGCATGTTCAGTTCAGCAGGGACAAGTGTTAGAGGATCAGATTGCTATCAGTTGTGACTATAGTTGTGCATCAAATCTTGCACAATCAAGGGATTGAGTATGCCATTGAGTTTGCTCATGTATTTGCCCAGTTTGTAGCTTCTGCTCACGTCTTACACATTGTCAGTTATTCTTTGGAGGTGAAATACGAGTTTGGTAGACCATTCTCATTCATTCTTGAGCAGGTATTGAGCAATGGAGGCAGGCAAGCAGTGGAATAGATTTGGAGATCAGATCTTAGCTGTATTTGTGTGTAACAGGTGGAGCTGGTACTGGATTGCTTGTGATAAGCATTGTACTTTGTAATGTTACATGGTCTCAATCATTAATATACAGATAGTGTGGGGTTTTTAGAGAGATGCTTTCCCCGGGTTACATACTGTGTTAATGTGTGAATGCTCTTGATGTTTTATTGTTATTGATGCTGCTATATTGATGATCAACGTAGAGGAGCTTATGTATTGTGTATGTATTCCACAATAGTACATGATCAGGATAATCTCTGTTGAATATGTGTTAAATTATTCAAAATTTCTACATGGTATCAGAGCTGTTGATCATCAGATCTACTATTCAGGAAGTGTTTACATTCTATTTCTTCAGGCAGAGTCTGTAATCGGGCCAGGTAGCCTCTGGATTCATCCTTCCTTTGGAAGGTGAGATATCCGGTGAATGCCCATACAGTCAATCTCTGTACGAGAAATATTGTGTTCTCACGAATCTTAGATCCAAGGCGGTTGAGTTGGTTGCTGGTGGAATTCAAATTTGCAGCAGCGTTTTCTTGGTGACAACGCAACAATGTCTTTCAACAGATTGCGCTTGGAGTATGCTCTTGAGGGCAGCTCAAACTATATTGCATGGAAGGACAGGATGCAGGAAGTATTGGATGATAACGGGCTGAAGGAGTTCATAGATACGGATATCCTAAAGCCTACTGATGTTGCTGAGGTGGAAGTTTGGCAAAAGAAGACAGCAAAATGTCGAAGGATTCTGTTGGAGGGCATGAAGGATCACATTGTGTCCAGCCTCCATGGAAAGGCTACTCCATATTTGATGTGGAAATCATTAACAGAATTATTCCAAAGCAAGAGCGATCAAAGGAAGCTGGCGCTCAAAGATAAACTCAGAAACATCAAATGCGAGAAGGGTGACAGTATTCCCAAGTATCTCACGAAGTTCACTCAGTGTCGAGATGAGCTGGGAAGTGTGGGGGTTACTGTCGATGATGAGGACTTGGTGAGCTTGGCTCTTCTTGGTCTTCCGAAGAGTTGGCATTCCTATCAGGACTCTGCCAATGGTCAGGAGAAATTGCCAGGATGGGAAAGACTATGGTCAGATCTTGTGCAGGAGGAGATCAGGCGGAGTACCAGGGACGGATCTTCGTCAAAGGGAGCTAATGAAGAGAATTGTGCTTTGGCTGCCAAAGCAAAGAAAGGGAAGAGCAAGAAAGCTTCTCAGTCTGGTGCGAAAGGCAAGAAGCAGGATATGTCCAAGGTGAAGTGTTTTCACTGTCACCAGCACAGACACTATGCCACTAATTGTCCGCAGAAGAAGAAGAACAAGCAGGCTGCTGGATCTTCAGCAGGAGAGGCTCTAGCCTCACAGTTTGAGCTTGATTTTTCATTGATCGCATGCTTGGTTTCAAGTGTGATGGGATCAGTGTGGTTCTTGGACAGTGGTGCGTCTTTTCACATGACAGGAGATAGAGATTTGTTCTCTGATCTAGAGGACAAAGATCTTGGAGTGCACATCGAGATGGGCGATGCTGGTAGATACAGTGCGACCGGTATCGGTTCCATTTCCTTTGAGAGGGAGTCTGGTGAACCCTTCATATTGAAGGAAGTCATGCATGTTCCAGGATTGACGAAGAATCTCATCTCAGTGGCGATGTTAGAAGACAAGGGGTATGATGTTGTTTTCAGCGAGGGAAAGGCTTTCCTGCGCAGCAAGACAACTGGTGAGACCCGGAAGATAGGGGTTCGAGTGAGGAACCTTTATCAGTTACATGTAGATGGATGCGCAGCAATGGCGGGCAAGGCAGAAGGATTGGTGAGCTGGGATGATGGCGAGTTGTGGCACAGGAGATTGGGTCACCTTCACCATGGAGCCTTGAAGATACTGCAACAGATCACTACAGGGCTTCCTAAAGGCACACTTGCGTAGTCAGATCAGTGCAAGGGGTGTACTTTGGGGAAGTTTGTGAAAGCCACCTTTCACGAGAAGGATAGTCGCGCCACGACGATCCTTGAGAGAATTCACACAGACGTGTGTGGACCTTTCTCAGTTGCTTCGACAACAAAACACATGTATTATGTGATTTTTGTTGATGATTTCTCTCGTAAGTGCTGGATCTTCTTCATGCAGAAGAAGAGCAAGACATATTCAAAGTTCTGTGAATTCAAAGCACTGGTCGAGAAGGAGTCGGGGAAGAAGGTGAAGGCTCTTAGGAGCGATAATGGTGGTGAATACATCTCGGACGAGTTCAAGGATTTCTGCAAGGTAGAAGGGATTCGTAGAGAGCTCATAGCTCCCCATAACCCACAGCAGAACGGGGTAGCTGAGCGGAAGAACAAAACGATTGTGGGTGCTGCACGGGCAATGTTGCATGATCAGGGCCTACCCCTTCACTTGTGGGCGGAAGCATGCAATACAACATTTTATGTGCAGAACCGTTGTCCTCATAGGATACTTGGCATGAGTACACCTGAGGAGACTTATTCTGGTAAGAAGCCTGATCTTTCTCATTTGAGGATTTTTGGTGCTAACGTTTACATCCATGTGACGATGGATGCCAGGAAGAAGTTGGAGCTGACCGCAGAGGTTGGGATATTTGTGGGGTACACTGATATTCCCCACAACTATCATGTGTATTTTCCAGACAGTGGTAAAACTGTTGTGCGACGGGATATAAAATTTCAGGAGGAGAAAGCCATGAAGTGTTCGCTTGAGAGGGAGCTACACTTGCATGCAGATGAGGAGCTATTGGTTCCTAAGGATGAGCTTCGGGACGTGGATCAGCCACAGGACGAGGTTCATGGAATGGAAGAGACCACTCGTGCAGCACCAACCATCAGAGGGTGAAAGCGCTTGACAGAAGCTGAGCGACTGTCTCAAGATGCAGAGAAAGTTGTAGGACCACCTACAGCCCAACGCAGATAGAGACAGTCACCTGATCGGTACACTGGATACATGGCTCTGATGAGCAAGTGTGTTGTGACTGAGCCATCCTCTTTCGAGGAAGCTGTGGAGGATCCTGCATGGGTAGATGCCATGGTGGAAGAGTATGATTCTATTGTCAGAAACAATGCATGGGAGATTGTTCCTAGACCGGAATGGAAATCAGTGGTGGGTTCGAGATGGATCTACAAGGTCAAGCAGGCAGCTGACGGGAGTGTGGAGAAGTACAAGGCAATATTTGTTGCCCGAGGCTTTTCACAGATAGAGGGGATCGATTATGAGGAGACCTTTGCACCTGTCGCAAGGTATTCTTCCATACGGACGATTCTTGCTCTCTCAGCGCAGATGGGATGGCACATTCATCAGATGGATGTGAATACTGCGTTCCTCAATGGAGTCATTGAGGAGGAGGTGTACATTGAGCAGCCCGAAGGCTTTGAGGTCTTCAGCAGCGAGTCGCATGTGTGCAGGCTCAAGAGAGCGTTGTATGGGTTGAAGCAAGCACCACATGCTTGGTACACACGGATAGACAGCTATTTCATAGGACTTGGATTCTCCAAGAGCGAGGCGGGTCCTAACCTATACCAGATTGTGGTGGAGGGTAAGTTGCTTATCATTGTACTGTATGTTGATGATTTGATTCTAACGGGTGATGAGCTGTTGATATTGTCATGCAAGAAGGATCTTGCTACAAAGTTTGAGATGAAGGATTTGGGCCTCCTTCACTATTTCCTAGGATTGGAAATATGGCAGCGCAGTGGTGGACTGTTTGTTTCTCAGGGCAAGTATGCTCGGGAGATACTGGAGAAGTTCAACATGCATGGCTGCAAGCCTGTTGATACTCCTCTTCCTGGAGGTTGGAGGAAGGAGGATGCCACTTCGGGAGAAGAAGTGGATGCCACTGTTTATCGACAGTTGGTGGGGTCGCTGATGTATTTGGTCAATACACGACTTGATATATGCTATGCAGTTAACCAAGTTTCACAAGCTATGGTTAAGCCTACCAAGCTCTTCTGGAAGGCGGGCAAGCATGTATTACGCTACTTGAGAGGCACTTTGGGATATGGTTTGTGGTACAGACAGGAGGATGAGGTGAAGCTATGTGGCTTCACGGATGCAGATTGGGTAGGGAGCCCAACGGACAGAAAGAGCACATCAGGAGGGGTCTTCAGTATTGGATCGACAACAGTTTCTTGGTACAACAGGAAGCAGAGATCCATGGCACTCAGTTTAGCGGAGGCCGAGTATATGGCAACAAGTTTGGCTGCATGCGAGGCTATATGGATGAGGAAGATCCTGGTTGGTTTGTTCAGTTCTCATTTGGATCCTACTGTGATTTACTGTGATAACCATAGTTGCATTAAACTCTCGGCTAATCCTGTATTTCATGATAGATCTAAGCATATTGACATCAGGTACCATCATATCAGAGATTGTGTGCAGCGGAGGATAATGTTGCTTTCATACATTCCAACGGAGGATCAGGATGATGATATTCTGACAAAGGCTCTCACTAGGAGCAAATTCGAGTACCACGAGGCAGGATAGGGTTGCTGATAATCTATATCTTGTCGAGAGGGAGTGTTGAGATTGCAACAAGATGATGGAGCTTAGTGAAAAGAGTTGCCTTCACTAAGTGGGCCCGCAGGCAAATTATGGCGCAAGTTCTATTTTTGATCACAGTGTGGATGATCACAGTGTGGGTGACCACAATGTGAGTGATCACAGTGTGAGTGATCACAATGTGGGTGACCAAAGTGTGGGTGACCACTGTGTGGGTGATCAAAGTCTATTTTTAAACTGGCTGTCAAAAATAGAAAAGTCAAATATTATTGTCTCATAATAATATTTGGACTATAAACTTGATCTTATTCTCTTGGAGCACTTCAGTTTGAGCTACAGATGTGGCCCATGCAGCTGTCAGAAGGAAGTACGCTTTTCTTATGAGTCAGTTGAGTTGTTGCATGCATGACTTCAGTTAGAACTCAATCAGTTGAGTTTGGTGGAGTTGATTGTGGAGTTGATGGAGTTGTGTTCAGTTTGACTTGGTTAAACTAGTTGTAGTTAGTCTAACTACAAATAGACTAATGATGAGTTGTTAAAATAATTATTAACTCATAATACAACTATAGAATACATCAGTTAACTCAGTTGCATGTCAGTGCATGTTCAGTTCAGCAGGGGCAAGTGTTAGAGAATCAGATTGCTATCAGTTGTGACTATAGTTGTGCATCAGATCTTGCACAATCAAGGGATTGAGTATGCCAATGAGTTTGCTCATGTATTTGCCCAGTTTGTAGCTTCTGCTCACGTCTTACACATTGTGAGTGATTCTTTGGAGGTGAAATACGAGTTTGGTAGACCATTCTCATTCATTCTTGAGCAGGTATTGAGCAGTGGAGGCAGTCAAGCAGTGGAATAGATTTGGAGATCAGATCTTAGCTGTATTTGTGTGTAACAGGTGGAGCTGGTACTGGATTGCTTGTGATAAGCATTTTACTTTGTAATGTTACATGGTCTCAATCATTAATATACAGATAGTGTGGGGTTTTTAGAGAGATGCTTTACCCGGGTTACATACTGTGTTAATGTGTGAATGCTCTTGATGTTTTATTGTTATTGATGCTGCTATATTGATGATCAACGTAGAGGAGCTTATGTATTGTGTATGTATTCCACAATAGTACATGATCAGGATAATCTCTGTTGAATATGTGTTAAATTATTCAAAATTTCTACAGAGAGTGTGAAACCTGATTATTGTTGTTAGATTAAATATTTTGTGGTAGGTAGAAGAGGTTATGGATAAGTGATTTTTTTTAGGAAACAACTTTAGCATTCTGACTACTATATGGAACCAATCATATAAGAGTTAGTAGTGAAAGAGAGTGAAAACCTTTATAACAATCCTCTACCATCAAAATCCTTTGATAAGTTTACCTCAGAATCTTTTACAAGACATAATGTTTCTCTGGAAGAATTTTACCCTAAAGGGTTTGGATATGTGTCAATATCCAAAAATAGAAATGGTGAAGCTGACATAACTTATTGCATGCTACAAAATTTGAAGCTCTTATGCCAAGGCTTTGGCATTCTAACTACTATATGGAACCAACGATACAAGAATTAACTGTGAAGGAGAGTGTGGAACCTGATTATTGTTTTCAGGTTAAAGATTTTGCCGTAGGTAGAAGAGGTTACATATTAGTGAAGTTTTCAAATTCTCCTTGGGAACTCCTACACAATTGCTGATCATGGACACATCCAATGAGTGCCTGCAATATGTTCATGGGTTATAATAAAGATAAACACATTGAATGGTTGCACAAATCCAAATTTAGTTGACAATTAAAGATGTGGGGTCTAATGGTGGAAGAACTTTCAATCATCTAACATTGGATTTGACGGTGCAAAGGAGTGCATAGTGGAAACTGGGGAAGTTATTCCTAGAGGGAATGCCTTACGCCGTAATTAAAAATATCATAAGAGTTAACTAAACTATAACATTATTTAAAATACTAATAATAATAATTGATAAAAAATATTAATATATAAGTTAGACATATATACATTTAAAAAAACATGTAACAAGATTGTTAACTATGGAGGTTCACTTGGAATAATACTTACAATAGTATACAGGTAAGATTAGTTTGTTGGTTGTTGAGTTTTCTTGAGACATTTTCTTAACAAGCAATTTCTTGGTTTAGAAATTGTTGGATCTCATGATGCACTATTTATGTGGCATGTTTTTGGGTTTTGAAATTGAATATACAAATAGTTATGTGAGTAATTTGTGCACCATGTCTTGTCCTCTAATTTCTTATTTGGTATTAGAGCAGGTTCGGCCCTAACTCTCTCACAAGAGGAGCTATGATCATGGAATTTTGAACAATAATAATCCTTTGTACATAGATAAGAATATTGTTTGTGTGTGTCACGGTGTGAGTCTTTTGTGTGAACCGTGATTCATTTGATTGCTTGTGCGTTGAGGACTGTTAAGGATCTGGTGTTGGGTATACGACCAAAGTCCCACATTGACTAGAGGTGGGGAGGATCATGGATATATAAGGATGGACAAATATCTCCATTGGTATGAGGCCTTTTGGGTAAGTCCAAAAGCAAATCCATGAGGGCTTAGGCCCAAAGTGGACAATATCATACCATTGTGGAGATATGTGGTGTCCAGAGTTCTTACAAGTGGTATCAGAGCCATGCCCCAAAGTTAGCCAAGTGGATGAATCCTCAGAATACCGAACGAAGGTGGTGGGCCCCGGTAATATCACGATGGGATCCGTGGATGAGCTCGGTTAGACAGGCGGTGTGCTCCGGATTCTTCATGGACGTGTCCTGGCCCCAACACGGTGAAGAGGAGTTGACCTGGGATAGAGCAAGCTCTCGAGGCAGGTGGTGCTTCCATGTAAGGCGTGTGCTTCCAACGCATTGGAGCAGAGAATCCTAGTTGGTAGAGAGTGGACGGATGGATAATCGTTTGAGGGGAGGCTCGATGGTCCTTTGTTCGAGGGGAGGATTGTTGGGTATACGACCAAAGTCCCACATTGACTAGAGGTGGGGAGGATCATGGATATATAAGGATGGACAAATATCTCCATTGGTATGAGGCCTTTTGGGTAAGTCCAAAAGCAAATCCATGAGGGCTTAGGCCCAAAGTGGACAATATCATACCATTGAGGAGATATGTGGTGTCCAGAGTTCTTACATATTGTGCATGGATGCAAAAGAGGAGGTGAAAATCAAAGTTCTACTTGCGGTATTGCGTGGGTTGAGAGCCTACATCTGCTAAAGACACCACCACACCGAGCATTTTAGATTGCAACTTCATTGTTAGGCGTAGTGAACACAAGTCACACCTATACTTATTGATAGATTCAGATTGATGTAGTGCTTCTTTCTCTACAAAGACATCATTCATAAAAATTATCTATGTCTGGGAGTGACAGTGGAGAACTTTGTTTCCCATATGGTTCCAAAGGAAAGTAAGAAGACGAGAGTAGCACCATGTGTAATGGAGAATGAGAATGTTGTGAACGTTAGCATGGTCATTTCATTTCCAACTAGTTCAATTTCCAGGTTTAAGGAGGGAGTTATTGTAAGAAAGGTCTCCAAGAAGTTCACGTTTGTTACTTGATGGTTCACCTATAAAGATTTCTTGTGACAAAGCAGTGATGATGCAATCAACACTCACAAAGAAGCTTTTACATAGGATGGTTCATTGCTTGGATACTTTTTTTCGATAGTTACAATGAGCTATGTAATTTGGCAGAATAAAGTATGCCAACATTGTTGATGATGCAAGTTCATCATTTTTTATAATAATAAAATTTATAGAAATAAAATTAATTAAAAAAACATATTTTCCATGATAATAAGATTTACAACAAAAATAAAACCTAATTTTTGATACAATCATAATTATAATGGAAATACAACACGAATCAACCTGAACTTTTGAGAAATTTATTTTCTTTTAATGACTGAATATGAAAATTAAAATGAATATATATATATATATATATATATATATATATATATATATATATATATATATATATATATATATATATATATATATAGATATAATTTAGTTGAAAATTACAAATTTTCATGATTTTCGTATGTAATTTTTTCTAAAGATTTATTTACTTATATTTTCCCTGTTTAATCTTTAAATATTGACCATTTTAACATTTACACTTCAAGATTGTTATCTCATTTTTCAAACCATGAATTTGATAGGTGACTTAAATTTTTTCCCACACACACACACAGATATATATATCTATATATCAGATAAATTTAATGAACTAATCTAGGCTAGTTATGTTTCAAAATACATTATAAATTATGGTAAGCCAAGCTACTTGAAAACTTTTCAAGAAATTAATAAAACTTTTGAAATTATGTAAATAGTGACTACACATAATTGGACCAAACTATTGGTTAGTTTGACATTAAGAATGAACATGGCTAATAATTTTAAAATAATATGAAACATATACATCTATAACATTATATTTAAATGTTGGATAAAAATAAATATAAGATGTGAATTTAAAAAGAAAATGGTCATTAAAATAAACTTATTTGATGAATAAAATTTATAACCTAATCAAAATAACTTTAAAAAGAAAAAAATATGGAAAAACCATCATAAATGCATTAAACAATATAGTATCATAAATCAATTCACAAATATGTATAGTTTCTCTTCATTTTCATGTATCTTCTCGAGAGGCTTATTATAAAAATCTATGTAACTTCTCCTTATTTCTCCTTAGCTGTGTAATAAAACACTACCAAGATCAATAAAATGAATAGTTTTAAACAATATTGTCCATCAACTTGCTTAAGCAAAGTGACTTTTGTTCAAAGCTTTTTTCCCACACTAGCTAACTTTTATTTTCATCTAGAAAAAATCCATTTATATTTTATTTTTCAAAGATCCTTCCCAATGATGAACAGTTAAAAAAAATCAAATTTCAATGTTTTAACACTAATTTTTATAGAGGGCCAACTTTTTCTTATCCTTTCTTTTCCATGCTGAACTGTTTAAAAAGAAAATGGACAAAATGTGTTTGACGAATCAAATTTATAACCTAATCAAAATAACCCTAAAAGAAAAAAATGTGGAAAAAACCATCATAAATCCATTCACAAATATATATAGTTTCTCTTCATTTCTATTTTACGGAGGTATATTATAAAAATCTATATAACTTCTCTTTATTTCTCCTTATATGTGTAATAAAATAGTACCAGGCTCAATAAAATGAACAATGTTAGGGAGTATTTTCCATCAACTTGCTTAAGCAAAGTGAATTTTATTCGAACCTTTATTTCCCACATTAGCAAATGCAAAACCCAATGAGCAAACAATATATAATTGAATTTTTCAAATGTTCATGGGTGCTCCTGTGTAGGATTCTATTATTGTTTCTGGTCATGGACATGACCAATGAGTGCCTACAATATTTTTATGGGTTATAATAAAGATCAACAACTTAAAGGGTTGTAAAAATCAAGATTTAGTTGACAGCTAAAGAAATGAGAGCTAATGGTAGAAGAACTTTTAATCGTCTAACATTGTTTTAAGGTTAAACCTGAGATGAGTTCAACCTCCCCCCTGTGAGTGAGTGAAACAAATGCCCGACCAAGAGAAATTTGGCTCAGCTATTAAAGGGAGGGAAATAAATCCAGGCAGGATTGGCAGAGGAACAGAAAATACTACTGCTTGCCTACTGCCCTTTACCAGGAGCAGAGAGAGATTTTCTTATGGGGTGAGGCAGGTATCCAGGATTGGAAAAGCTTACCTTACGAACTCTACATATTGCCTTCTTACCGCCTTTCCTGAACAACACCGCTTTCCTTTACTGGGGAAGAATAGAATCTAAATGTTCTAACCGGTAAGGCAAGGTTGCTTAACCAGTATGGTTCCTGAACCAGTAAGGTATTCATCAATAAGGTCTTGACCGGCGCCCTTCAGACCATGCCGGGCAGAGGGGTCAGGCACCTACCACTCTGGGGCAGTGATTAGAAAGAATTCCTCCTATTCATCTTTCCCGGACAAGGTGGAAGAACAAGGGTTTTCTTTCAGTATCAATTACCAGTTCAAGTACCATGAAGTGGGCTTTTAGTTATATATGATGTTATACCAATCCTTGAAATCTCAACCAACAGGAGAGATTTCAAGGGCTTGTATCTAACGATGAAAAATAGTGCAGAATGGCAACTGGGTGAGTTATTCCCAGAGGGAACGCCTTACAATGTAAACATTCTCTAAAAGCGACGTGACATGGAAGTATGTTCGTCCCACTTAAAATAAAAATAAAATATTCTCTAAATAGAAAAACAATGTTGGTTATAATAAAAAGGAAAAAAATATGCTATCCATATTTAATTAGTTGCCTATATGACCTAATATTATCTCATGTAAAGTAAGATATGTGAGTAAGATATTTAAACCTTATACTTTTCAAAAATATTTTAACACGTAATATCAACTTCATATATATCTATGTATAGGAAAAAATGTTAAAAAAATATATTTTGATGTTATATAGAATAAAATATCCAGTGTGAGTTATGAGTAAAATATTTTAATATGAATTAATATTGACATATATTTAGAAATATATTAATAATAAAAAAACCAGTTTAATGTGCTTTGATAAAATGGCTCAATGCACATGTTATGTAATCTCTATAACATTCAAAAATACAATAATTTTAAACAATTAAAAATTACACATTGTTTTTTGCACTCTAAAATAAGTTGGCACCTAAAGTAATTTGATCCCTCTCTGCTCATGTTATATCAGTGCTTAAGATGGATCTATGTTAGTAGTAAATAATATATATCAAAATGTCCTCCACAATTTATAAGCGAAATTAAAAAATTATAAATAAAT
Organism: Pinus tabuliformis; assembly: GCA_031772625.1. Taxonomy (NCBI): domain Eukaryota; kingdom Viridiplantae; phylum Streptophyta; class Pinopsida; order Pinales; family Pinaceae; genus Pinus; species Pinus tabuliformis. Next base: position 3,204,549 of record CM062813.1, read on the forward strand.
AAATAAATCAAAAGTAAACATTATGAATGGAACTGCAAGCTTTGTAATCCCCTTGGCTCCCTCTGCCACCAGTTTCCCCTTCCTGCACCTGCTCCCGCAAACTGACAGTTACGGTCTCCGTTCCTAGGCTCAACATGGAGGATATGGACTTGGAACCGATTGATTATTCACCGGACTCAATCCCGGAATAATCAATTTTCTGCCGACCTAACCCTAAGCTGACAATCGTTTCCTCCGCAGCTCCGTCGTACTCGAACCCGATGCCGGTTGTCTCCCTCCCCGGGCTATCTGCTTCCACCCTCCACATCGCTACCCTCTCCATTGTTTCCCTAGCCATTGACTGCCCTCCGCTCTCTCCTAGAACCCTAAATCTCTTGGCTGCCTGCTCATCCCTATCCTTTGATCCCTCACTCCCTGTGGATCACCTCTTCCCGCCAACCCTCCCTCCTCCCCAATCCTTGAAATTCCTGCAATACCAACGACTCAAGCCTTCGGTCACGACACTCCCATCAGCGCCGCGACGGACACTCTACGGCCCCTCCATCAGGATGTTTTGAAACCCCTGTAATCAGGGTAAGGATCGAGGCTCAAAAAAGTCAACAAGAAACCCTGAGTCCTTCAGATCCACTGCAGGACCACCCAACAATGCCAAGAACAGGGAAAAGGAAAGCTAAGTGTGTCAAGTCCTTAGGGAAGGACTTCACCATCAAATTTGGGGAAGGACTCACCATGGGAGAAGTAGCAGACATGATAGGAAAACTTCTGGTGGGTAGGGTTCATGTAAGAACCTATTCGGCGGAACGTATGGGGTTATGGGTGAAAGAAATTTGGGGGAAAATCTTCATACAACCACCCGAGGTATAGATCCTAACATGAGGATGATTCGCGCTCCACTTCGCTCTGGAAGAATATACAAACATGATGCTCACCCGATATTGGCACATTGAAATGGCCCTAGTCCTACTAAAATGATGAAGCCCTCTCTTTGATCTAGAAAGAGAATAGATCAGAGCTGGACCCCTTTGGGCACGTTTACCAAGCTGTCCCCTTCAATACTGGTCAGAAGAGGTATTCATGCGAATTGGAAAGACTCTGGGCACATTTCTGGATTATGATAAATCTATCATTCAGTCCAAAAATCGCATGCTAGCCCACATCCTAGTGCACTTGGATACTTGGGAGGGTTTGGAGGAGAAGATTACTCTAAAATGGTGAAATTTTACAAGGATTCAAATCCTAGATTACGAGGGTGTGCCATTCAAAATTTTCTACTGTCACATAGTCGGGAAACTCTACAAAGAATGCCCCCTGGTGCAAAAAAACCTTGAAACACCATTGGAAAAAGAGGGCGGGATTGGCAAGACCAGCTCAGTCACCCTCGAGAAGACTATGCCAGCAACATTCTCTTCACTTGGGAAGACGATCTCAGTTCAACAGGCTCAACAACCTCTTGGCAGCTCCTTGTGACCTCCATCATCGTCATTGACTCAAGCTAGGGCATCAGCTGAAGTTGCACGTACCTCGGGTATTCCTCTTCTACCTCTCCTTGTTTTTTCTTCTACTTTTGCATGCATTGAACTCCATTTGCATAATGCATCAGTATTATATCAAACTGCCACCCTCCCTCCCATACCCTGCCCCCTGATCTCCCTTCAGTCTGTATTTTCTACTACCTCCCCGTCTTTCCCCTGGAGGCACTCTCTAGTCCGCCCCCTACATCATCTTCCCCTCCCCACTCATACAATTTGCACCCCCGCTCCCTCTCATCTGAATCCCCCTCACAACACTCTGGCATTGGCCTATCCATTCCCTCGTTACCCCTCAAACCACCCCGTGGCCGCAAATCCTTCCTCTCGCATGCTATCCTTCGGGCAGGGGCCAAGGTGGCCTCTGGCAGGAAAACTTCTTTGGACCGGGTTCTTCGAGCAGTGAACACCCATGACATTTACCCCCATGTAGTGGCTATCCTTTAATTGCAGGGGCATGGCTAGTTCGCTGAAAAAACTAGCCCTCTGAAGGCTTTTAAAATCCAACCCTGTTGACATCATTTTCCTTCAAGAAACCCTTGGTGAAGCGAATCACATAACCCATATCCTGGGAAATCTAAAACTAGGTTGGACCTTCCTCTCCCTCGATGCATTCAAGAGATTTGGTGGTTTGGCTCTGGGATTTAACCCTAGTTTCATCAATCTAAAATCTGCTTGGGGAGGGCAGGGTTTCATTGTGATAGATATCTTCTCTGCTGACCTGGGTATGGATCTTCGAGTCATCGACATATATGGGCCTTTCTAGGGGTGGGAGGCCTTCTGGAATCAACTCCTAAACCTCTCCATCACTTCGCCAAAAAACATCATTATTGGTAGAGATCTAAAATTTTCCATCGGCTTTAGCGAGTCTTGGGGTTCATCCGCTGATGAGCCTCATAAATGGGTAATTATATGGGCTCATTTACCTCCTAACCTAGTCAAATAAACCATTCTCTTAGCTTATTGTATGATTTTCCGATTATATTTATGCTTATAGAGTGAGTTGAGTTAGTTATGATGCCATGTGGTCTAATATGTGTTTAATGCAGATTATTGATGAATTCTGTGGTCAAAGTCAAGGATCTAGTGGACAAATGGAAACAATAACTCGAAGTGGAAAAAGGAGAGGACTTATAGGAGTGAATACCCCTCATTTATTACTCCTCACTTCGAATTCCCCTTCATTCAACTCGGAGTACAAGCAGCCAAGTCATGCACTAGAAGGCAACGAAGCAAGTGAAGGATAACTGATGATTATCTCGAGTTTTGGGAGCCAAGCCTCCCTGGTTTTAAGGAAGATGTTGATAGCTTCATTTTTATAAGTAGAGAGGCCTAGGGCCTCACTAGGGTCATATTTTTGTTGGAATTTTTCTTATGTAAACTCTACTCAACTTCGAGCTTATTTTTTGTGATAGTTTTATCTAATCTTGCTATTGTTTTGGAAATAAAGATTGAATCCTTTTTGAGTTCACACTGAGTTACCTCAGAGGACTGAAGTTCTTGGGTTAGGGCCAAATCCAAGCAGCCAAACTCCTATTTACTTGTATTTGTATGCTTCATTTTAGTTTGTAGATTAGGTTGCTATTAGATGCATTTCTTTTATGGTTAAGAAGAGGTTGCTTTTGACAATTTAGTAGGTTGTTTCCATTTGTGCTTTCTATAGCAGGTTAAGCAGTGATAAAGAAAAGATCCAAAAGGCTAGAAACAATTCCTTGGCCTCTCTCCCTCCCTTTGGGACCATGATCTGTTGCAAAGACCCTCTTGCTGCCCCAAAAACATAGGTTTTCCTCATTCATAGGACTTCTAGTGTTTGCAGTTTTTTTAGTTGGTTAATAGTCTAGTTTTCTTTGCTTTAAAACTTCTCCATCATGCTCATTTATTTATTTACAACAATATTCTTTCATTCTTTCCTTTCTTGCAGCATTTCTCAGCATTTCCTTTCATAGATCATAGTTTAGACTATTTTGATGCAAAACTCTGTTTTCCTAGATGCACTCATTTCACTGCTTGCTTGATTTCCTTGGTTGACTGCCAGTTTTTATGCAGCAGATCTCTTCTAGTAGTAGGCCAGCCTATCAGCCATCCCATCCTCCATCTGATCCATGCCCTACAGGTCACCCAAGTCTTCCGTCAATTCTGCCTTAGTTTCCTACATTTTCCATAGAACTTCTTCCTCTCTCCTTAAGAAAATCCAATCATCTTTCTCTCTCCTAATGATTCTTGGTAGACCCTAGGTGCCCTAACACTTCATTCCAACCTTCATCCACCTTTTCCACCCACTCTCACACCTTCAAAATAGTGAAAACTGCTCTCAGCCTCCTCCTGTAGGCCTCCTGTAGAACGCTATTTTTCCTCCTGTAGATTTCCTGTGTCCTCTTGTAGATTTTCCTGTAGGATTTATTTTAAAGTTCGAGTTTGGGAAAAGCCTCCAGAAGGCCACTTGACACCTCCTAGGACCCAACCACACCATCCTACATCCTTTGATGTCCCAAAACCACCCTTCAACACCACCTATTCGCTGCCACATTCACAAATAATAAATTACATGAATGTCAAATTCACATAAAAATACATAAAAATCCAAAAAGATTTTTTTTGCTCATTTACTTCCAAAAATAGCTTAGTTAGATGTTGTTTACTTCTTTTAATAGATAATGGCATTCTTTTCATGGTTTTCATAGTGCTTTCTGCAAAAGTAGGGTTAGTTGGTTAATTAGGGTTTACTTGGTTTGCTTTACATTTTAGTCTTTCTCCTTTCTGCTATTAGAATAGCATCCATATTTCTTTCCTTTCATCACATATAGAGCTTCTTCTAGAATCCATAGAAGTTGGCTTGAGCTCCTAGTGATCTTGTGTCGGCTGACCAAGTGACAACCTGCAGTAAGAACTTGTATTTGTGCATACAACACCGTCGCTTCCAAGTTTGTTACGAACTACCGAGTTGATAATAATAAAGTAGGCAGCCCAGGAGTTGCAGCATTATCGCTGCAATACTGGTGCTCACCACTTTTTGGCGCCATTGCCGGGGAAGCGTCAAAGTATTCTGTGATTACTGCTTTCTTCTATTTTCTATTGCAACATTCTGCTAATAGTTTATTTCGGCAAAAGTAGAATAGTCATTTCCTTTCTTTCAGTTCTGCATTTCCTTGCTTTCCTATTTAATTCTGCAATTTCCATTTCAGCAAAAGTAGATTATTCATTTCCTTTCTTTCAGTTCTGCATTTCTTTTGCTTTCCTTTTCAATTCTACAATTTCATTTCAACAATTTCATTTCAGTTAGTTGCAATTTGTTTTGTTCAATCAATTTCAGTTTTGTAGGTACTATCAATGTGGGGAAAAAGAAACAAAAACCAACCAAAAATATTTCCTTTCATGCCTCATAGGAATAGAGATAATTCAGGAAAATTTTTTCCCAACACCCCCACTGCTTCACACAGCCAACCTTCTCTCTTCTTCAGTGGCTGCAGTCAAGAAGAACCTTTAGGTGAACAACTAGACATATTTGAAGAACCTATAGGGGAAGAAGAAGAAGAAAACATTCCTTTCGAGCCAATGGTTGAACACATAAATGATAGGGGGAATGGAGAGAGAATAGAGGGTACCTTTCCTATTCGGGAGACCAATGGGGACACCAAAATGAAGAGTATAAGCCCTTCCACCCTACCTCACTTCCATGGTCTGACTATAGAAGATACCAACACCTTTTTGTTTGAGTTTGCTGTTATCTGTTGAACCTATGACTATGCAGAAGATGAGAAAAAGTTGAAACTGTTCCCTTCCACTCTCAAGGATTCTGCATTGCACTGGTTCATGGGATTACCTGGCAATAGCATCACAACTTGGGCTCAAATGCAACAAGCATTTAACAACAAGTATCGAGACTATTGTAGGTCAAAAGATACTAAAGAGGAATTTTTCCGAATGACTATAGAATCGATGAGTCCTTGGAAGACTATGAGGAGAGGTTCCAGCTCAGTTATAAACGGGTTGGGTGTACACTTGACCCTGAATCTCGGAAGTTGGTCCTGCTCAGGGGAATTTGGGAAGATCTTTTAGACACCCTCCATCTATTGGTTAGGGGAGGCATCTACCGACTATCCTATGAGGACATAAAGACTGTTTTTAGAAACCATTCTAGAGCAGCCGGAAAGAAAGGTAGGGGGAGTCAACCCATAACCAATACCTCTTCCTCTAACTCATCCATTAAAGGAGAAATTGGAAACATGATGTAAGACTTCAAGATTGAGATGTTGCAGAATCTTTCCATGCAAATGGATACCTTGCATATCAGAAGGAAACAAGAGGAACCAGAGAGGGCTTTGGCCATTTTTTGCCCTAGGTGCACCAGGAGGCATCCTAGGAATGAATGCCCATTGAACTCTATAGATGTTTGTTCAGTCTGTGAAGAAAATCATTCTACAGACAAGTGTCCTTCCTTACCTGGTCTTAAAGCTATATATCAAGGGGCTGAGGGAGTCACTGAACAAATCTATTACATAAACCAAAGGAGGCCACATGGACCTAGACTATATCAGCAGGGGATTCAAGGGACATCCCAGACATACTACAACCCCAACCAAGTCACTTCCATACCTTCTTGGGGTCCCGCTGCTCATCCTTCATGGTCCACACCTCCTCCTTGGTCCTTCACATCTCAATGTCATGCCCAACCAGCCAACCATTCATTCCAATCCTATGCTCAGCCACCACCTCAGTGGAATGCACCTCATCAGGGGTGGAGGCCCCAATACAACTCTCTTCCCACTCTTTTGTCTCCACCACCTGCCCAACCACAACCATTACCTCCTACTCCACCAAAGCAACCCCAAATGCCTGCACAACCGAATCTGAACCCAAACAATAGACAGGCTCAACAAGTGTATAATGGGGAACCAGGATGCCCAACTTATGCTGTGGAGATTTAGGAAATTAACTTACGATCTAGGAAAGTTCTCCCAGACAGTCAGCCTCCACCTAGGGAGGTTGAGGAAGATAAAGAGGAAAGTGAACCTAAAGTAATTCCACCCTTTCTTGAGAGACTATCTGTGACAGTTTAGCCTACCCCAAAAGAAACTGAACTCCTGGGGGAATTGAAACATTTATGTGTGAAGATACCACTTCTCCAAGCCTTCAAATATGTGCCTATATACAATAGGTTGATCAAAGAGAAGTGCTTTAGGCATCCAGGAAGGCGCAAGAGAGATGCCCCAACCATCAATGTCATAGGGCAGTTGTCCGATCTGATGTTGGGGCAGGTAATCTGTCCAAAATATCTAGACCCTGGAAACCCAGTAGTTGATGTCCACATCAATAGCACCATGATCCCACACACCTTGATTGATCTAGGAGCTACCATTAATGTGATGACAAAGGACACAATGCTCAAACTCAACCTCCAGGGTTCCTTGATTAAAAGCACAATCATGCTACAATTAGCAGACCGCTCCATCGTGAGCCCTGAGGGGATTGTGTAAGATGTGATGGTCTCCATTGATTCTTGGGAGTACGTTGCTGATTTCTTAGTTCTCCAGCCAAAGACAAAGCTCACTGGGTATCCTCTCATTCTGGGAAGACCCTAGTTGACTACTACTGATGCTTGCTTCAACTGTCGAGCTGGGAACATGACCATAAAGAATGGGCATATGTCCAAGTAGTTATTCCTATATCCTCCTGCCCAACTCTTGTTAGAACATGATCTACCTCTTTGGTTGGAGGAGGAAGAAGACGACGAAGTTTATTCTACACCACTTTGTACATTAGGAATCGCCATGGGGTTGAAACAACAAGATGAGGATGATATGATTGAAAATATGATTCAGAATCCACCTCCCAGTGTATCGCCCTTAGAGGACATAGTAAGAGAAACCCAAAACAACCCCTCAACTGATCTCTTTGTGGCCGACTCCACTTCTTTCCGTGTTAATAATATAGAGTTCGGTCTAGAAAGAACCTTGAAAATCAATCCATCCCTATCCACTTTCTAGGAGAAGGAGCTGTGTAGCCTGTTGAGAAAGAACTTAGATGCCTTCACCTGGAGTTATAAGGAGATGAAGGGAGTGCACCCTTCAGTATGTACTCATCATATATACATCAAGGAGGGTTGCAAGCCAGTCAGGTAGCTTCAAAGGAGGATGAACCCAACACTTAAAGATATTGTTAAGGAAGAACTACATAAATTGCTTGATGTAGGATTCATCTATCCCATCTCTGACAATGAATGGGTGTCTCCTTTGGTGCTAATGCCAAAGAAAAATGGTAAGTGGAGAATCTGTGTCGAGTATCAGGAATTGAACAAAGGCACTAAAAAGGACCATTTTCCTTTACCTTTCATAGATCAAGTGTTATACAGTTTGGCAGGGAAAAAGTTTTTCTCTTTCCTAGATGGTTTTAGTAGGTACAATCAGATTCAGATCATCCTAGAAGACCAAGATAAGACCACTTTCACTTATCCTTGGGGTACCTTTGCATATCGGGTCCTTCCTTTTGGTTTGTGTAACGCGCCAACCACTTTCCAAAGAGCGGTACTGAGTATATTTTCTGAATTAGTTCATGATGTAGTAGAGATATACATGGATGAATTTAATCCTTATGGCTCTGAATTTCAGGAAGCCTTATCTAATCTAGGAAAATTTCTAGACAAATGTATTGAGATGAACCCGTCCCTCAGTCTGGAAAAATGTGAATTTTTTATAACACAAGAGACCGTGCTAGGTCATGCAATATCTCAACAAGGACTGCAGGTGGACCCCAACAAAATCGCCATCATCCAAAGGGTCCCACCTCCTCAAAAAGTGAGATATGTCAGAAGTTTCCTAGGCTTAGCTGGGTATTACCAAAGATTCATTAAAGATTTCAGCAAGCTAGCCTCTCCTTTGTTTGGCCTTTTAGGTAAAGATGTAGAGTTTATATGGTCAGAAAACTGTCAAGAAGCCCTAGATACCTTGAAGAGAAAACTCGTGACTGCCCCAATTTTGAGAGGCCCAAACTGGGCCCTACCTTTCCACATTCACATAGATGCCTTGAAAAAAGAAATAGGAGCAACCTTGAGACAAACTGATGAAAATTTGCCTTATGCCATATACTTTATAAGCAAAAACTTGTCAAATGCGGAGTTAAACTATACAGTGACCGAGAAGGAGCTCCTAGTTGTCGTGCATTCCTTAAACAAATTCAGACATTATATCACAAGATATCAAACCTTTGTGCGCACTAATCATGCTGCAATTAGATATTTAATGAACAAACCGAATGTAAATTCTCACATTATTAGATGGTTTATTTTAATGCAACAATTTGATTTGACCATTGTTGATAAGCTTGGTAAAGAAAATGTTTTTGCTGACTTTTTGTCTAGAGTAAAGTTGCCTACAGGTGGAGAAGGAATGGTGGATGACCAAATGCCAGATGAACACCTATTTTTTTATCTCAGTACTCTCTTCATGGTTTGCTGATATAGCAAAACTACTTGGTTTCAACACAGTTTCCGCCACACTTGTACTCAAAAGAGAAGAGCAAGATCGTAAGGAAAAGAACCCCTTTCATCTGGATTGGGGGAAATATCTTCAAAGTTGGCCTAGATCAGATCTTGAGAAGATGTGTCAGAGAGGAGAAAGTCTTTGACATCGTCTTGACCTGTGATGATGGGCCCTGTGGAGGTCATTTTGCAGCAAAAAGAACCACCTTCAAGATACTGCAAGCATGCTACTATTGGCTCACTCTTCATCAGGATGTGAGGAGATATACCAGCCAGTATGATCGGTGTCAGAGGATGGGGAAACCTACTCCAAAGGATGAGATGCCCATGCAACCTGAAGTGACCTTTGAGCCATTTGAGAAGTGGGGCATGGACTTTGTGGGGCCTATAAGCCCTCCTTCAAAGCAGAAGCAATACATCATTGTGTGCACCGATTACTTGACAAAGTGGGCAGAGACAAAAGCAATCAAAGCAACGACAGAGGAAAAAGTAGCTGAATTTTTGAGAGATAACATCTTATACAAGTTTGGGTATCCAAGAGAATTGGTCACAAATCAAGGTAGTCAGTTTACTTCCAATATGATTGAAGATTTGCTCACACATCATAGAATCAAGCACATGACTTCAACCCCTTACCATCCACAAGCCAATGGGCAGGTGGAGGTCAATAACAGAGCACTGGAAGGGATCCTGACAAAGGTAGTGAGCAGCAGCAGAAAAGACTAGGCAGACAGATTAGATGAGGCCACTTGGGCCTACAACACAACATGGAAGACCACTATAGGGTTCACACCATATGAGCTAGTCTATGGGAAGAATGCTTTGCTGTCAATAGAATTTGAATTCAGTACCCTGAGGATGGTAGCTCAGCTGGACCTAGACCTCATCCATGCACAGAAAGAAAGATTACTCCAGCTCAATGGATTGGATGAACACAGAATGTAGGCCCTTCTCCACACAGAGGTAGTTCAGCTTCAGAGAAAGATATGGCATGACAAAAACATCAAGGAGAAGCAATTCAAAGAGGGAGATTGGGCACTACTCTATGATTCAAGATACAAATATTTCAAGGGAAAGCTAAGGAAAATATGGCTGGGACCCTACACTGTGGAGAAATGCAATGACAATGGTTCAGTTCTAATAAGAACCATTGATGATGAAGCCATCCCCATGCTTGTCAATGGACATCAGTTGAAAGTCTACAAGAAACCCCTCTCTAAGCGAGAGTTCAATGAAGATTTGAATAAGACAGTGATGGTAGTGGAGCACGTCTTAGCCTCCACTTCACCCACTCACTGAAGACAAAAGAAAAATAAAAAATAAATAAGGACTCAAGTGAAAACCTCCATGAGGCGCTTGAGTCCCATCACTGGGTTGAAAACCTCTTCTGAGGTGGCCCAGTGATGTCAAAAAAAAAAGAAAAAAAAAAGAGAGATAAAAATAGATCCCTAGGTGAAAACCTCCCTCAGAGGCACCTAGGGCAGACAATTAGGGTGAAAACCTCCCTGAGGCACCCTTGTTGTTTTCAAAAAAAAATAAAAAATGAATTTCCAGTTGCATTGCAGGTTTGCAGGAGGACTACAGGGAGCAACAAAAGGTGCCAAGGGAGTCCTGAAACCAATACCATCACCTATCCTACCTTCCCACACCTTTCTCCATCATTCTTGGCATTCTTTTCACCTCACTGTGCTTTTTTTTCATAAAATGTGTTTTCTACAAGAGGCTCCTATAGGAACTACAGAGAGCCAGAAATGGATATAAAAGGTAGCTTGAGGGACAGGGAAGCTTCATAAAAAGATATATAAATCCTCCTATAGTCTTCAAACCTCCTTGCCATCATTTCCAAGCCTGCATCACATCCCAAGCATCATTCTTCTTCCTGCCCAAGAAAAACACAGAAAAAAACAGTTTTTTAGGAAAAAGGAAAAAAAAAACAAAAAATAAGAAAGGAAACAACACCATCCACCTCACTTGAAGACTAACTATTACCTCTCCATCTCTATCTACATCTATGGCATCATCCTCACAGCTCCAAGCACAGAAAGAAGCTGAAGTTTCAAAGGGAGAAGCAGCTACAGGAGCTCCTATAGGAATTCCTGTGGCAGCTAGTCCCATTAAAATCCAGCATCAGTAGCAAGAGGGTGCAAATATGAAGGTTGAAGAAGACACCTGAAGATTAGATCCAGCAAAAGAAGAACCTACACAAAGCACAACCACACATCAGCAAGCAGACAACATGCATCAAAAGAAATAAAGGCATGCAGAGAGAGAGAGAGCCACAACACCTCACAACAAATGCATTCAGATCTCAAGTAAGTAACTAACCCGCTCCTTTGTTTGCATTTGTGTAATTAGAAAGCATGCAACAATAATGAGATGGTTGAGGTTGAACGAGGGAAAGGTGGCTAGTTAACTTGGCCACCTTCATCTAGTTGACTCCACTCATTTGAAGATGTCACCCACATGTGTGCATAGTCAACTCAAGAAATATGTCAAGGACAGGTAGTCGAGGAAGTGTGAACTCTGATGCAATCATGAGGGATGATTACGAGGAAAGGGCCATGATGAAAACGAAAATGGGGACCAACGGTCCGAATACGGCCAATTTACACTTGGCCAGCTCACCCTCCATCACCGGAAATATCCATAAAAAGCAATAAGTACTCCTCCCGAGCACTCTCACCACCTTTTCCTTCATTCTCTCCTCGAAACTCCGCTCGTGCAATATCTTCGTGCCCCCATAGACTCGTAACAATTGTTCTCCATTGATCTCTCCCATATTACTGCACTCGACATTTTCTACAGGAGCACTTACAGGTTCTATAGGAGAACCTACAGGGATTCTACAAGAGGGACAATAGTCTTCTACAAGAGGGCCAATGAGTTGTTTTTAAGGGATAAAACACGGGTTTTAGCACAATTCTCGGGTTGAGGAGGTAGATTATATGCATACCCCCATTGAATATCAAAATATGCAAGAAGTGGTTTAATTTTTAGGAGGAAATAAAGCCTTTAGGTGGAGGAAATACATAAAAGAATTTCTGCTTATTTCTTAAAAAAACACAGTCTCACTATCTCTCTGTTTTTCTTCAAAAATTGTTGTCTCCATCTCCACATTTGGTTTCCCAAAGAAGCATAAACAAAATGACAGGAGGTTTTATGAGGAAGGAGCCCATCAACTCCTCCAGGCTCCATGCACATCCCCAAGTAGTGAACATATTCATAAGAGCAAATTGGATGAACTTTTTTGAGAAATTCCGAGGGTTTGATGAGGAAATTGCTCAAGAATTTGCCCACTCTTTGGTCCTTCACACCAGAACACATGCCACTATCACCTTTAGAGGCCTTTCCATGGAGATAACCCCTGAATTTATCAGTAGGGTCACTACCTTTCCTCTTGGGTTGCCTTGGAGTAAGGATGAAAAACCAATTGGCCAGGCTGCCAAGAAAAACTTCTTCTAAAACATTGAAACCCCTGTAGAAGATAAAAATGGCATTAGAAGGGCTAGCATACCATATCCTTTGGATGAGGTTAGCTACCAAATAATCAACTATATTTCCTATGAGGGGAGGTACAACATTGTCTATGGTTACCACTTTAGAATCCTTCATGAATTAAGGTATGACATGGACACTCTAGCCCCTCAGAAGCTCAGAATCCCCTACTTCCTCTTGTAGTCCCTCATTGACTCCAGTACTAAAGTAAAAGTAGGAAATCCAGAGCAACTAGCTCACCATGGGTTAATCAAAATTTTAGTGAAGAAGCCCTTCATACATTTACACTCCCTATAGCATGGGAAATCTTTTGAAACATGACAGCTGAGGATGACATAAAGACCCTAACCTATGATATCAGTCCTACTGGCACTGAGGAGGAAGAGCAGCAAGGGGGAGAAGGTGAAGCAACTGGTGACTTAGCAGAACAAGAAGGGAAGAAGGAAGAAACTAAGATAGAGGAGGAGAAAGCTGAAGAAACAGAGCAGGAGGAAACAGAGCAAATAGAGACAGAAAAAGAGGCAGAAAAGATAGAACAAGAAAAAGTGTCCCCTGAGACTCTAGAAAGAGAGGCAGTAGCTGCTCTCACTGCCCTCAGTACCCCCATCAAGCCAAAATAGAAGAGGAAAAGGTAGGCCTCCATGTATTTCAGGGCTAGGAAGAGCACAAGAATCAAAACAGGAAAACCCCAGCCTTCTTCAAAAGTGCCAATTATAATTGAAGATTCACCCTCTGCCCAAGGAAAGGAATTCCGTTCTAAGGCACCTATCACATATGAAAGGGGGACTCCTATATGTCCCACATGGAAAGAAAAGGTAGAACTACAAGACCCAAAAACAGTCGTACAGGAGGCATAGATAGTTCTACAGGAGACCCAAAAGCTTGAGAAAATGGTAGAAGGAAAACCACAGGGAGAGGAGGAAGAGACAGAGCTACAAGAACCTGATCCCCAGCCTAGTCTTGGTTCTTACTACAATCTTCTTGAGGGAAGAAGAATAATTCCACAAAAAATTTCAATTCCACTATTCTTTGAATTAGAGAAAGAGAGAATAAGAACACACAGGTGGATGCAAATAGCCAAATCCAAGGGAGTTGAGGATATTGGCCATATGGAGAGAAAACTTAGAGAAATGGGCAGAGAGTTGAGTGCTATCAGACATAGAGAAGGAATTACAAGAAGCCAACTTGAAATAGAAAATGAATTGCTAAGAAGGCAGCTGCAAGAGAAAGAGACCCAACTGGCATGCATGGACAGCTGGTCCATGGAGGCATTGCAATGTAGAACATCAAAAAAATCCTATGGCCTGTATCTCAAGGACCAATGGTTGCAATTTCAGATAAATACTTTGGCACAAAGAGGCACAATGCCTTTTCAAGATTACAGGCAGTTTATGGACCTGTGTGACTAAAGCACATCAGAAGATAAGGCAAAGATGGCATAATTGTACCTGCATAACATGGTCCTCACAGACATGAATGTGTGGGACCCCAGTTCCAGGCTAGGGGACCTGCAACTAATGTCCATGGCCTCATGGATGAACCATGAAGAGTTAAGGGTAGCAGAAATAAGAAGGTTGATGATAAAGGAGCAGAATGAGCCATTAATAATTAGAGCTAAGCCATCAGACCCCATGGCACTCATCAGCACACATAAACTGCTTGCCAATAATCCTCAGATTGCCCCTAGATATATAAGTGATCGGGCACAAGCCATTGCACATTTTGAGGATATGGAAAGGTTACTTGGGGATGACTATGTGCATGCATGTATGAGGAGATGGAACACCTTACCACACAGTCTGCAAATCAGGGAATATCATTCCCCAATGAGGATGAAGGAGGCATTAAGGAGAGTGCTAATGTACAAGCGATTCATGCAGAGGCTGAAGGTCAATTGGTGATCTAAAATCACACCTAGGTGACCTTAGGAAATTAATGAAGGTATTACAGACTCATGTGTTGGTGTGCGTGTCTATGTTATCTTGTGTAATGGATCGATAAGATTGCCAAATACATAGAAACTTGAAATAGTAAGAGATCATAGTAAGCAAACATAAACACAACATAATTTAATAAGGATTTCACCCAATCCTCCTGAGCTACATCTCCTGGTCTAGCCTTCAGTGGTGGCCTTCTTATTATGTTTTTAAAGTAGATTCTTACAATAAGGAGCTCAACCTAAGTCTCACTTGACAGAGGATGATCAGTAGGATGGCACTTGGAATTCCCAAGTCCTTAGAGTTCACAGACTCCCCTTACCAAATTTCGACCTCAATTGGTCTCTGTCTACTCGATGCTACCCTTCTCTGATGGTTAGCTCGGCTTCTCTGCCCTCTGCAACTTTGCCTCTCTTTTTATGTCTCTTGTCCTTTGACTTCTTCACTACTTCTCTGCCTCACTGTCCCCCTGCTTCCTATCAGCTTGTGGTTTTAAAGCCAGTTCGTTCCTCCCATTGTTTTTTTCTGCTTCCGCTTCTCTAGATTGCCTACCTCTGTCCACTAGGACTCCTCTGCCCTATGTCATCATCGTTGTGTAACGCTTCACAGAGAGGTGGCCACATGTCTCTTTGCGAACTGAGTTTCAGTTCTTCATGAACGATCGATTTTTCCATTATTTCCGAGATGCTTGTGAAACAGATCCTTCTGTCGATTCATTGGTCAATTCAGACTTCAAATCTTATGTGCCGTAGTTTATTTCTCCCTCAAGTCTGGTCATCCATCGGGTTGAACCTCCGCCGTTGATCTGGAGCCCCCAGATCCTACGGTCTTCACTCCTATCGCACAGTTGAGTTGCTCGACCGTTACTCCACGATGTAAGCGATTTTTCTCTCTCCCCGCTGGACACACGTCACTCGATGTATGGAATCGCTGGGTCCTCGGCCAAATCTGCTTATCGCCTGAAATTCCTTTGATATTCCGCCAGTTTTGAGCGCGGGACCTGCCTTGTTGGTTTTAGCGCTTTTCCACGGTTTTCTAGTTTGCCTTGTGACTGAGCACTCGGGGTCTTTCCTTCTCGAGGGGTTTTTGCACCATGCATGGTCTCCATGGGCCAATGGTTAGCGCGCTTTGACTGAAGGTCCTCGTTGCTCCGTGATGGCTGCAAATTGCCATTATTTAGAGGTTATTTCCGATAGCTATAAGATTTATTGAAGTCTATCATTCATTCTTACCAATCATGGAATTTTTTGAGGATCCAATTTGGATCAATTGGATTGGCCTCAAATTTAGCCCCCCACTGCTGCTAGGCATGCTGGAAGGTAGAAGAGAAGAAGAAGAGCATGAGTAGTGGGAAGAGATAGACAATAAGGTAGGGTTCTATGACAAGGAAGAGGAGACCACATCAGAAGCATGGGATGCTAGGGAGGCCACCAGGGCCATAAAAGATGAGGAGATGGACTAAGTTGCTTAGAGGATGAGCAACACTTTCAGTAGGGGGGTGATGATGAGCCTCATAAGTGGGTAATTATATGGGCTCATTTTACCTCCTAACCTAGTCAAATCAACCACTCACTTAGCTTATTGTATGATTTTCTGATTATATTTATGCTTATAGAGTGAGTTGAGTTAGTTATGATGCCATGTGGTCTAATATGTGTTTAATGCAGATTATTGATGAATTTTGTGGTCAAAGTCAAGGATCCAGTGGACAAATGGTAGCAATAACTCAAAGTGGAAAAAGGAGAGGACTTATAGGAGGGAATCCCCCTCATTTATTACTCCTCACTTCGAATTCCCCTTCATTCAACTCGGAGTACAAGCAGCCAAGTCATGCACTAGAAGGCAGTCGAGCAAGTGAAGGATGACTGATGATTATCTCGAGTTTTTGGAGCTAAGCCTCCCTGATTTTAAGGAAGTTGTTGATGGATTCATTTGTATAAGTAGAGTGGGCCTCACTAAGGTCAAATTTTTGTTGGATTTTTGTTGGAATTTTTCTTATGTAAACTCTGCTAAACTTCCAGCTTATTTTTTGTGACAATTTCATCTAATCTTGCTATTGTTTTGGAAATAAAGATGGAATCCTTTTTGAGTTAGCACTAAGTTACCTCAGAGGGCTGAAGCTCTTGGGTTAGGGCCCAATCCAAGTAGCCAAGCTCCTATTTACTTGTATTTGTATGTTTCATTTCAGTTTGTAGATTAGGTTGCTGTTAGATGCATTTATTTTATGGTTAAGAATAGGTTGCTTTTGACAATTTAGTAGGTTGTGTCCATTTGTGCTTTCTATAGCAGGTTCAACAGTGATAAAGAAAAGATTCAAAAGGCTAGAAATAGTGCCTTGGCCTCCCTCCCTCCCTTTGAGACCATGATCTGAGGCAAAGACCCTCTTGCTGCCCCAAAAACACAGGTTTTCCTCATTCATAGGACTTCTAGTGTTTGTAGTTTTTTTAGTTGGTTAATAGTCTAGTTTGCTTTGCTTTAGAACTTCTCCATCATGCTCATTTCTTTATTTACAATAGTATTCTTTCATTCTTTCCTTTCTTGTAGCATTTCTCAGCATTTCCTTTCATAGATCATAGTTTAGACTATTTTGATGCAAAACTCTGTTTTCCTATATGCACTCATTTCATTGCTTGCTTGACTGTCAGTTTTTTATGCAACACATCTCTTCTAGCAGTGGGCTAGCCTATTAGCCATTCCATCCTCCATCTGATCATGCCCTACATCACCCAGTCTCCCCTCAATTCTACCTTAGTTTCCTATATTTTCCATAGAATTTCTTCCTCTCTCCTTGAGCAAATCCAATCATATTTCTCTCTCCTAATGATTCTTGGTAGACTCTAGGTACCCTAACACTTCATTTCAACCTTCATCCACCTTTTCCACCCACTCTCACACCTTCAAAAAAGTGAAAACTGCTCTCGGCCTCCTCTTGTAGGCTTTATTTAGAAGGACAAGTTTGGGAAAAGCCTCCATAAGGCCACCTACGACCTCCTAGGACCCAACCACACCATCCTACATCCTCTCAAGTCCCAAAACCACCCTTCAAGACCACCTATTCACTGCCACATTCACAAACAATAAATTACATGCATGTCAAATTCACATAAAAATACATAAAAATCCAAAAAGATGTTTTTTGCCCATTAACTTCCAGAAATAGCTTCTTAGATGTTGTTTACTTCTTTGAATAGATAATGGAACTCTTTTCATGGTTTTCATAGTGATTTCTGCAAAAATAGGGTTAGTTGGTTAATTGGGGTTTACTTGGTTTGCTTTACATTTCAGTCTTTCTCCTTTCTGCAATTGGAATAGCATCTATCTTTCTTTCCTTTTATCACATATAGAGCTTCTTCTGGAATCCATAGAAGTTGGTTTGAGCTCTTAGTGATCTTGCGCCAGCTGACCAAGTGACAACCTACAGTAAGAACTAGTACTTGTGCATACAACATCGTCGCTTCCAAGTTTGTTATGAACTACCAGGTTCATAAGAGTAAAGTAGGCAACCTAGGAGTCGCAACATTATTGCTGCAATACTGGTGCTCACCATTTGAAGAGATTGACCTGCTCTTTGATACCATGGAAAAATTTTTGGAACAGGCCCTACTGATTGATATCCCCATGACTAGACCATTGCCCACTTGGAGGAACATGAAAGTCGGGGATGCGGCCTTAGCCAGAAGGCTGGACAAATTTTTAATCAAGACCCCGTTGCTACAGTGATTATCCTTCTACAGGCAATGGGTCGGCTTAGGTGGTATCTCAGATCACTCCCCTATCTACTTAGAAATCACTGGACCCCCTAAAAATCCGAAGGCACTTTTGAATTTCAACTCAACCTAGCTTTAGGACCCCTCCTACTCTAAACTAATCTCCAATTTTTGGCTGGCAAACCCTCCCACAAGGGGTCACACCTGGGCTGAAGGATTCTGCTATAATCTCTATGAGCTCAAGAGATTAACTATCCAGTGGGCAAAGGAAAAAACCCTAAAGGATGACAACACCCTCGCCATAGTCGAGTCCTCTTTGGCTGTCCTATTGGATGATCGGAACAGGGGTTTCATTTCTGCAGAATCCAAGATCCACCTTATTGAATTAGAAAACCAGAGAGCCAAAATCCTAAAGGAAAGAGAGGAGTCATGGCGCCTTAAGAGCAGAGCGCTCTGGCTAAAAGCTAGAGACGAGAACATGAGCTTCTTTCAGAATTATGCCAAGGGGAGGAAGGTCTCAAACACCATCTGGAATATGCCCACTCAAGACGGTGGCACAGCTAATACTTTCAGTCATCTCTCTTAACTGGGAATCTCTCACTTCCATCATCTATACAAAGAACCCCCAGCTACAAATATTGTAGATATAATTTGATTGGTAGGGCATTTCCCAAGGTTTGTAGATCTGGATACAACAGAATAGCTAACTGCACCTATCTCTGCAGAAGAACTTGAAGGGACTCTGAAATGGTTTAAAAAAGACAAAATCCCTGAACGAGATGGATGGACTATTGAATTATAGATTTTTATGAGCTTATAGGGAATGATCTCCTCAATGTAGTCGAAGAATGTAGGATCACAGGAAAAATGAGGCCATCAATTCTACTTTCATTGCCTTGATCCCTAAATCTGACTCCCCTTCATCTTTCATTGATTTTCACCAAATCTCTCTCTGCAATACCCTATACAAAATCATTGCCAAGATTATTGCAAATAGGCTTTGCCCCATCCTCTCTCACCATATCTCCCCTAAGAAATTTTCTTTACTACAGGACCACCAGATCCATGAGGCCATAGGAACAACACAGGAGGCTATTCACTCTATCAAAGTAAAAAATTTGAAAATCATTATCCTAAAGATCGACCTTGCAAAGGCATTTGACCGAGTTAACTGGCTCTATTTAAAGATGATTCTAATTCATCTAGGCTTCCCATTGGCATTCACGAATTGGATCATCTGCTGCATCAACTCGACATCCTTTAGCGTACTCATAAATGGATCTTCCTCTCAATCCTTCCATGCAGAATAGGGACATCGATAAGGATGCCCTCTCTCTCTCCTTCTGTTACTGATTGTGATGGAGGGCCTCAACAGGCCCATTACATCTGCAAAAAGGGATGGTAGACTTAAAGGACTAAAAATGAGTGACCTCTGCTACCTCACTCACCTCCTATTTGTTGATGGTGTTCTTATCTTTCTTGATGGCAGCATTCAGGACTCTACCACTTTCCATGAAATCTTAGCTCTCTTTGCACAAGCCACTGGCATGATCGCCAATCAAAGCAATTCAACTATCTCTTTGTCACACACCTCCCCATAGGAAGACAATGTTTCCCATCTTTTCTTCCATTATCAACTGCACAATCTAGAAAATGGCCTAAAATACCTGGGGTTCTGGATCAAACCTCATGGCTACTAGATTGCTGACTGGATTTGGTTGGTGATCAAAATTGAGAAAATACTAAAAAATTGGAATCATAGATTTCTCTCCAGAGTTGGGCACCTCGTCCTCATCAAATCTGTACTGGAAGCTACATCTGTGTACTAGATGTCACTTGCCTCTATCCCTCAGGGAATCCTTGCTTGTATCCAGTAGATATGCTGTAGATATCTCTCGAACAGACAAAAAGAAGGAAAAAATTTTGCATGGGTTAGCTGGAAGAAAATCGCCTTACCAAAAAAATGGGGAGGCTGGGGTTTAAAGGATTTGGCTGTATTTGCACAAGCTCTAGCAGCAAATATGAGCTAGACACTACTCACTGCACAAAATCTCAGGACCACGGTTACATACTACAAATATATTTGGCTGCAGCAAGTCTTGGATTGGGCTCTCTTACCAGCTTGGCCGCGTACTGGCATCTCTATAGTCTGGAAGACAATCCTTCAATCTATGCCTTTCATCGGATCTGGCCTGGCTTGGAGAATAAATGATGGCAATCTAGTGCACACAGGTATGGATCCATGGATTGGGGGAGGAACCAGATATCAGCTCTCACCTAACCTGATACAACTCCTACATTAAAGGGACATCAAAGTGATTGCACAGATATATGACTGAGATCACAACTTTGTTTTTGAACAAGGATGGATTTTTGCTCACAATGTTGGTATCCCTGTACAATGGCATCAGATCTGGGAAGGATACTTAAATGCTCTGACTGAGGCACATGTTTGTATAAAAGAAGGTCCAGATGAACTTATTTGGACTCCTACTGAGCTTGGTAAATACACTTTGAAAATTGGTTACCTCTCTCTCCTCTCAAATCGCAAACTAGAGATAGCTTAGGAATGGTGGTGCTATCTATGGAAGCTGAAAAAACCTCCATGGGCCCGATTATTCATGTAGAGTGTCCTCAGAAATAGAACTCCCATGGGAGATTCCTTCATACACAGATTTATATACGGCCCGCATTGGTGTGCCTTGTGCAAACGAGACTCTGGAAAAAATGAGCATCTATTTCTGCTCTATCCTACCATCGTCCAGTTGTGGCAAACTATTACACAACTCCTATCCATTCAAGAAAGATGGCAGGGACCCTCTTTCCCTCAAGCCTAGAACTCTTGGTTCGTTGTGCACCATGGCTCTTAAAAACAATGTCTAACCCTCATCATCTGCTGGACTATATGGCTCACTCAGAATAATATCATTTTTAATGAAGCTGTTGCACATTGGCCCCTCATCATTGCAAAGTCCGTGGTAGCCTATCATGACATCTCAGAAGTTACTGTAAGAAAGGTCTCCAAGAAGTTCACGTTTGTTACTTGATGGTTCACCTATAAAGATTTCTTGTGACAGAGCAGTGATGATGCAATCAACACTCACAAAGAAGCTTTTCCATAGGATGGTTCATTGCTTGGATACTTTTTTTCGATAGTTACAATGAGCTATGTAATTTGGCAGAATAAAGTATGCTAACATTGTTGATGATGCAAGTTCATCATTTTTTATAATAATAAAATTTACAGAAATAAAATTAATTAAAAAAACATATTTTCCATGATAATAAGATTTACAACAAAAATAAAACCTAATTTTTGATACAATCATAATTATAATGGAAATACAACACGAATCAACCTGAACTTTTGAGAAATTTATTTTCTTTTAATGACTGAATATGAAAATTAAAATGAATATATATATATATATATATATATATATATATATATATATATATATATATATATATATATATATATATATATATATATTTAGTTGAAAAGTACAAATTTTCATGATTTTCGTATGTAATTTTTCCTAAAGATTTATTTACTTATATTTTCCCTGTTTAATCTTTAAATATTTACCATTTTAAAATTTACACTTCAAGATTGTTATCTCATTTTTAAAACCATGAATTTGATAGGTGACTTAATTTTTTTCCCACACACACACACAGATATATATATATATATATATATATATATATATATATATATATATATATATATATATATATATATATATATATATATATATATATCTATATATCAGATAAATTTAATGAACTAATCTAGGCTAGTTATGTTTCAAAATACATTATAAATTATGGTAAACCAATCTACTTGAAAACATTTCAAGAAATTAATAAAACTTTTGAAATTATGTAAATAGTGACTACACATAATTGGACCAAACTATTGGTTAGTTTGACATTAAGAATGAACATGGCTAATAATTTTAAAATAATATGAAACATATACATCTATAACATTATATTTAAACGTTGGATAAAAATAAATATAAGATGTGAATTTAAAAAGAAAATGGTCATTAAAATAAACTTATTTGATAAATAAAATTTATAACCTAATCAAAATAACTTTAAAAAGAAAAAAATATGGAAAAACCACCATAAATGCATTAAACAATATAGCATCATAAATCAATTCACAAATATGTATAGTTTCTCTTCATTTTCATTTATCTTCTCGAGAGGCTTATTATAAAAATCTATGTAACTTCTCCTTATTTCTCCTTAGCCGTGTAATAAAACACTACCAAGATCAATAAAATGAATAGTTTTAAGCAATATTGTCCATCAACTTGCTTAAGCAAAGTGACTTTTGTTCAAAGCTTTTTTCCCACACTAACTAACTTTTATTTTCATCTAGAAAAAATCCATTTATATTTTATTTTTCAAAGATCCTTCCCAATGATGAACAATTAAAAAAAATCAAATTTCAATGTTTTAACACTAATTTTTATAGAGGGCCAACTTTTTCTTATCCTTTCTTTTCCATGCTGAACTGTTTAAAAAGAAAATGGACAAAATGTGTTTGACGAATCAAATTTATAACCTAATCAAAATAACCCTAAAAGAAAAAAATGTGGAAAAAACCATCATAAATCCATTCACAAATATATATAGTTTCTCTTCATTTCTATTTTACGGA
Source organism: Pinus tabuliformis (assembly GCA_031772625.1). Classification (NCBI taxonomy): domain Eukaryota; kingdom Viridiplantae; phylum Streptophyta; class Pinopsida; order Pinales; family Pinaceae; genus Pinus; species Pinus tabuliformis. The sequence goes on from CM062813.1 coordinate 3,227,366, forward strand.
GGTATATTATAAAAATCTATATAACTTCTCTTTATTTCTTTATTTCTCCTTATATGTGTAATAAAATAGTACCAGGCTCAATAAAATGAACAATGTTAGGGAGTATTTTCCATCAACTTGCTTAAGCAAAGTGAATTTTATTTGAACCTTTATTTCTCACATTAGCAAATGCAAAACCCAATGAACAAACAATATATAATTGAAGTTTTCAAATGTTCCTGGGTGCTCCTGTGTAGGATTCTATTATTGTTTCTGGTAATGGACATGACCAATGAGTGCCTATAGTATTTTTATGGGTTATAATAAAGATCAACAACTTAAAGGGTTGTAAAAATCAAGATTTAGTTGACAGCTAAAGAAATGAGAGCTAATGGTAGAAGAACTTTTAATCGTCTAACATTGTTTTAAGGTTAAACCTGAGATGAGTTCAACCTCCCCCCCTGTGAGTGAGTGAAACAAATGCCCGACCAAGAGCAATTTGGCTCAGCTATTAAAGGGAGGGAAATAAATCCAGGCAGGATTGGCAGAGGAACAGAAAATACTACTGCTTGCCTACTGCCCTTTACCAGGAGCAGAGAGAGATTTTCTTATGGGGTGAGGCAAGTATCCAGGATTGGAAAAGCTTACCTTACGAACTCTACATATTGCCTTCTTACCGCCTTTCCTGAACAACACCGCTTTCCTTTACTGGGGAAGAATAGAATCTAAATGTTCTAACCGGTAAGGCAAGGTTACTTAACCAGTATGGTTCCTGAACCAGTAAGGTATTCATCAATAAGGTCTTGAACGGTGCCCTTCGGACCATGTCGGGCAGAGGGGTCAGGCACCTACCACTCTGGGGCAGTGACTAGAAAGAATTCCTCCTATTCATCTTTCCCGGACAAGGTGGAAGAACAAGGGTTTTCTTTCAGTATCAATTAGCAGTTCAAGTACCATGAAGTGGGCTTTCAGTTATATATGATGCTATACCAATCCTTGAAATCTCGACCAACAGGAGAGATTTCAAGGGCTTGTATCTAACGATGAAAAACAATGCAGAATGGCAACTGGGTGAGTTATTCACAGAGGGAATGCCTTACAATCTAAACATTCTCTAAAAGCGACGTGACATGGAAGTATGTTCGTCCCACTTAAAATAAAATTAAAATATTCTCTAAATAGAAAAACAATGTTGGTTATAATAAAAAGGAAAAAAATATGCTATCCATATTTAATTAGTTGCCTATATGACCTAATATTATCTCATGTAAAGTAAGATATGTGAGTAAGATATTTAAACCTTATACTTTTCAAAAATATTTTAACACGTAATATCAACTTCATATATATCTATGTATAGGAAAAAAATGTTAAAAAAATATATTTTGATGTTATATAGAATAAAATATCCAGTGTGAGTTATGAGTAAAATATTTTAATATGAATTAATATTGACATATATTTAGAAATATATTAATAATAAAAAACCAGTTTAATGTGCTTTGATAAAATGGCTCAATGCACATGTTATGTAATCTCTATAACATTCAAAAATACAATAATTTTAAACAATTAAAAACTACACATTGTTTTTTGCACTCTAAAATAAGTTGGCACCTAAAGTAATTTGATCCCTCTCTGCTCATGTTATATCAGTGCTTAAGATAAAGGCAAAGAAGGATACCAAAAAATCACGGTACAGAAAAAATAATTGAGGTGGCCTGGCTGACCTACTTATGTCAAAATGCAAATTTATTTGATTCAAATTACTTGTTTTGATTTTTAAAACAAGTATCAGAAACACAAGCCCCCAATATAAAATTAACTTGAGGGGGAAAGAATAGTAATTTTCGGAGATATATGATAACTTTTTTTCTCAAAAAAAGTGCAATGAACTAATAACATAGGGGGCAATTGGTCATATGTTTATGGCTATATTATGACAGGTTATGCAAGGTAGTTTTTAAATATGTGCTATCTAAGAAACATACTTTTGTTCCCTACACAGTGTGAGATTATTAGAAAAATGTAGAAATAAACAGGTATTCAATTTGGGTTAGTTGTTCAAAGATTTAATATATATCAAAATTTAGAAATTGAAACCTTAGAAATCAACTTTGAAAACAAGAAGTGATCATAGAAACCCTCAAAGAAACTTGGATGAGCAGTCAATAAAGTCTGTTACTTTGATCTAATTTTGAATTCGTTCATTCGTTTCCAACTTACTAATCACTTGAGGCAAGAAGAGGGAAAATTAGGAATCTGAAAAATCACAGTCATAAAGTCATCTTAGATTGCCTTTACATGCTTAATAAGACAAATTTTGGACATATGAGATAATATTCTAATATGCTAGATTATTTGAAATTTTGGACAAGAGGAATGACTCTATACATAAAGGAAAAATATTGTTGAGGAGTTGATAAATATAAGATGATGACTTCACATTCCATGGAAAAGGTGGAACCTTTCCTTTGTCTTCATGTCTACAATGTTGCATTTTCCTTTAAGCTAAAGGTAAGAGTTTCTCACAGGTAACATGACTACCTTCACATTCCATGGTGAAGGTAGGATATTTCCTTCATCTTCATGTCTACAAGGTTGCATTTAACTTTAAGGTGAAGGAGTTGCTAAAAGATAAGATGAACACCTTCACATTCAATGGTAATGGTAGGATATTTCCTTTTCCTTCATGTTTACAAGGCTGCACTTGCCTTTAAGGTGAAGGAAGGACACAATAATTATGTATTTAGTTTCAATAATTCAATTACACTATAGGTTGTTCACAAAATACTTTATTAAACCAGAGGTTAGTATGAACCAATATGATTTTTCATAAAGTTTTTCATTTAAGCTCATCTTATTTCATCAATGCATATAAAGAATAAAGCTAACCACATGTCTGATTTCATCCTCTTTCTTATTCGGATACAAAGAATAAAGATAAATAATTCTGATTTGTTTTGTTCTATATAATTTTTCCTCATCAAATTCAGTGCATTGAGTTAAATTCTCATTTAAAAGTACCTCTATCCCCCTCTCCTTCTCACTTGTTTTGTTTTGGGATTGTATTGGTATGGTAAATGTGATTTCCTTATTTTCTCCAGAAGTTAAATATTGAGTGTCCATTTTTGTATGAGCCACTCTTCAATGAGTTGGAGGGAAGATGTTCTCCCTACAAAATGTCATAATAAAGGAGTTTTAGTATTTGTAATTTTGTATTTGAATTATATAGTGTTACACAAAGGTAAACCTTAAGGCCAAGTTTGTGGAAGTTCACAGTTTATAATTTTCTGCAAAGGAAGGCTTACAAATTTCACAATAGAAGGTTTGAAAATCTAGTAATAGAAGCCTTCGGTGTCCCTAGAGTAAAATGATTTGTGGATATAATTCAATGTGTGCAAGTACCACAAAGAAACTTGCAAATTGTGGTTATCTATGCAACAATATCGTTGCATTTGGGCATGATGACCTAGATGACTTTTCTTCCATAAAGAGAATGATCTCTCCAAAATGTACAATTCCAACAACATTATTTTGGATGTGGGTAAGGAAATGACATGAAATAATAGACATTTTCTGGGAAAATATACGACCCTACAAATTGTATATTGAATCCACCAAATTCTGTGTATAATATACCAATGAATAATAATGACAACGGTAGGAATATTTTATGCATTTATTTTTTTCAGTTTGGGAAGTGAAGGGCTAAAGCTCCAGGTACTAACATTTTCACTGTGGTCTAGAAGGTCTACACTATTTTCTTACATTGTTTCTATCACTAGGGTGTGGCACTCAGATTCACTCATATCTATCCTGGCAACCCAAGGCACTCTTTGGAAACACCTTTCATGCAAAAATCCAGCAAGGGTGCACTAAATGCACCATGCAACATAGGTATGAAGGGAACCTCCTAAGGAATTATTTCTAAATCCATTATTGCTAAAGTTATTCCACAAACTAGCCTCTTCCCTAAATAGTAACATATTGTGCTACTTTTGGTCAAACCCAAGCTTCAACTTGCTCTAGGTTTGAAATTTGAATCTTGAAAATTTTAGATTATTCTCCTTCAACGTACTACAATGATAACCTTCATAAGCCCTTCTTATCTATTAGCTAAATCTCAAACAATTTAAGGTAAATATGATTTCTACGAAACAAGAAATCGTAATTGCATGATAGTTGAAGGTTCCATTAATAACCTTAAAAGATAAAATGGGTCTAGTTTGTCTGAACCAAATCATGGGTATGAAAATTGATATGCATATTTGTAAATGCTAGGTTGAAGCATAATTATTCAAAAAAATGCTTGATAAAACTAAAAGGCTTGAAACTACTCCCATTGCCTATCAAACATGAGTATTCATGTTTTAGAAATCAATACTTCAAAAAAAAATTCCAAAAAATCAAAATGTGAAGAGCGGGAAAGATTACTGCATTCATCTGCTTTCCCTTCAGGTATCATATCCTTTGTTGGAGACAGAAGTTCATGCCTTATTCCAAAAATGTCACATTATTCATCTGTTCACCAAGAAAAACATTATTTTCCAATCTAGCGTTGTTGAACAAGGTTTGGAACAATGTCAAGGAATTACTGATCAATTGGGAGATAGTTTTGCATTATTTTTTAAGTTGTGGGCGAAATTATGACTCCCATTGCCTCCAATCAAATTCTAGAAACCATCAAGGCATGTATCATGGTTTGTCAGAGCGACACATAAGAGAGAGATTGATAACAAACTCTTACTGGACAAATATGACATGGCCTTCATGTTGACCAGCGTGGAATTCAGATGATATATTGTATCGTGGAGTAGCTCCCCACAATCCTGCTAGGCCACATGTTTATCTACCAAAACAAGAACAGGGGCCGCAACAATTGGAGTAGGATTGAAAAAGCTGCTCCATGGTGGCTTGAATAAAATCCTTGGGTTCCACCAGTTGATCAAAGCCTGGATCTGTGACCTGCGTAGACATGCATAACTTAGGTGTTATGTATACTGGGAAATATACATACCAGGTTCGACTCATGAGTATGACTGTCTAGTCAATTTAACGTCTTAAATTGCTCTACATAAATTATCAATCTGGGTATCGTAAACTGATGAAGTGTGGTGCACCATATGTGCTTAGTTAACCGTTTTCTTACTTCGTTGTTTTATAGTTTTTGTTTTGTTTTGGGGTTTTGTTGATCTCCTAAAGTGTCTAATTCAAATGGAAATCCTATTCCTAAGTCTCTAGAAGGCAAGTATGGATACGTATTTTAAGGCAATTATGTCCTCTATAATGATTTCCAGAACTTAACACTTCAGAAGGTCTTAGAATGTACTAGTGATGACAGTAATGCTTGAACAAGAATGGAAAATGTGCTGCTATTTAAACAAGTAAATAATGAACTACTGATCATGAAACTATTATCTCTGCTGCTGTCTAAATACAGAAAAGCGATTTAAGCTACTGCACTCAAAGAAATAAAAAATTGCAAGGAAAGTAAAACTAAAATCAAATTACACATTCATAATTCGAGCCCTCGCCAGTAGTCCAGCTATGGCTTTCGGAGGCAATCATCAATGTCATGAGCAATCTGATATCTAATTGCAGAAAAGTAAAACTAAAATCAAATTACACATTCATAATTCGATCCCTCGCCAGTAGTCCAGCTATGGCTTTCGGAGGTAACCGACAATGATACGAGAAATCTAATATCTAATTGCAGAAAAGTAAAACTAAAATCAAATCACACATTCATAATTCGATCCTTTGCTAGTTAGTCTAGCTATGGATTTCGAAGGTAATCATCAATGACATGAGCAAGTTGATTTCTAAACTAACTAACAAAGCAAGTAAAGAAGATTGAAATCAAAACAGAACTGAAATTAAAAAAAAAAAACTAAGAAAAGAAAAGTCAGCAGAGAGGTTAATCTCATGTCACTATTTGATGCAAAAACATATAAAGAAAAACTAATCTACAATCAATCGGTTGAACACACTTGCATGAATTAAAATTGCATCAATGGAAACTCTAATCTATCAAACTTGAAAGCAATCAAATGACATAATGAAATGAAAGAAAAATTACAAAATAAAATCTACTCTACCTTACATTCTAATGTGCTCCATAACATCTACTTCACATCTCCTTCCGTGTTAAGAAAATCAAAGTTTTATTCAAATTCTTCAAAATTACAAAGTACAACAAAGCTCTCCAAAGCTTTCAAGAGCCATCTCACAAGCTAACAAGCTTAAGAACTAACAAACTGAGACTTAAGAACTCACAAATGAAAGAGAGAGATTTTCTATTTATACAAAAAGATGAGAAACCATCTCATTAATGAGAGTCCATGAATCTCTCCCCCTACCTCTAGAGTCCTAATCAAAATAGGAACTGATAAGACACATGTCTTCTTAGAGTTACAATATAATTAGGAGATGTGACACATATCCTCATGATCCCATGATTCTTTCCACTCAATTTCGAATTTGGCCTTAGAGTGCCACATAAGGGTCTTCTAGAAGCCTCCTTTCAACCTACACATGTCAACAATATCAACCCATTTGTTAGGTATAAGAATATGCACATTATTTTCTAATTTTTAACCACAAATTCACTTAAAAAAGTTATAATTAATAAATATTGAAAAACATAAATGTGGCCCAATGATAATGAAAATGGGATGAATGTGGTGACATAGTAGTGAAATGGAGGTGAAATAGAGGTGATATAATGGACATAATAGTGAAAGTGTAATGGAAATAAATGACATTTTCAAGACTCAACATACCCCCCAACTGAAGCTATTGCATGTCCTCATGCAATATATATTACATTAACTCTTTTGATCCTTGTGCTTTGGCTTAACTTTGCATGATAATGATAACTTCATATTTTTGCAAAGTGTTTTACTTGAATTGCAACATGGTTGGTTCTTGTGTTACAACCATTTTTTTTTTTTTTTGCATTCTATTTTGATCTTTGAACCTTTTTTTTTTCTAAAGAAAAAAGTGAACTTTTTATTACGAGGATAAATAGTTACAAGTATATGCCGAGGCATTCGATTTGCTCTATAACTTGCTGATCATAGAGCTCACTGGATGAGAACATTCAGTTCAGCCAAACATTTAAAGGCACCACTAAGCAGATACACGGCCTCCTCATATGAGGACATTTCGGCCAGTGTCTGTCAAAAGTGATAAACACATAAAAATAAAAAATAAAGACAAAACTGCAAGTGAAAAAGACCACAATGGGAAGTAAAGGCGCTGACATTTGGGAGGATCACGACTTCCTCCCCTTTTCTTCTTGACCTTTCGCCAATCTCCTTGGGATGGAATTATCGGAACAATTTGAAGTGGATTTTCATCACCGGGTCGGGGGTTTTCCTTTTCTGAATCAGAGGTGTCTGATGAACGCTGCCTTTTGGTTCCACTTATTTCCATTGGATTTGAATTCTTTCCGGATTGTGATTCCATGGGCTCTTGTGTAGGAGTCTTCTGAGTTTCTGTTTCATTTGGAACTGGTTCTTCCTCTTCATATTCTTCCTCCTCGTCCGAATCTGAATGTATAATTTTCCATCCCTTTTGTTGATTGCCGGTTTTCTTCTTTTTGCGACTGTTCTTTTTGTATTCTGGACATGCATTTTGGAGATGTCCAGTTTGCCGACATTTTCTGCACCTAAAAGCTGTATTTTCATAATCTAATGACTGCATCCAGCCGCGATATTTGTGTTTTAGTTTAATGTTTCTCGGTAATCCTTTACTGAGATCTACTTCCACACATATGCGTGCAAAAGTAAAAATTATTTCATCTATTCTTTGTGTATCCATTTTGATGTATCTGCCTATGGCGTTCCCTATGCTTGCAAGTATTTTTTGGTCTAGAAATGGATAGGGAGGTTATGGAGATGTACCCATACGAGCATTTTAGATACAACAAAAGTATTTGCATCAAATTCTGGGAACCATGGAGTTATAAAGAGGCCCGAAGATCCCCAAAACCAAGGTCCTTCCTAAATCACAAGATCTCTAACTTCTGATGATTGAAATTTTACTATAAAAAACCCTTTGGAACAGAGGTGGATCTCACAGTCCATAGACCATTCTGTGAATATCCAGTGAAACAGATCCAAGGGTTTGGGCCAAAATCCGTTAAAACGACATATGATGGCTAGTTTCTCATAGCTGCAACATACCTTTTCTGCTTCTGCTGCATCGATTGTTAGTTCTGGGGTTTTTTGCATTTGCTCCACTATGTATGGACTTGGTTATGATCCAACCTGCTTTGGAATTGTTGGAGAATCTTTCCCTCCTTGTAGAATATTATTGTAAGATGTTCCTTCACTTCTGTGCTGCTGGTGTAGATCTCGATTGTGATTTGATTTGGATCCGCTTCCTCCTTCTGTTGATTTGCTTTTTGCTGCACCTCCTCTTAGTCTCATATTGAGAATGATTGTAGATCCTGGTTTGTCTTGTAGTCTTTTATGGATCTAGATTCCTGTAGCGATCTGCCCCCTGCTAATAAGTGTTGCTTGTCAGCCGGGTATCCGATCTGATCGGCAATGTGGTTTTTCAGATCTATTACGCTGTCTGTAGCGTAAACCCAGATCAATGTTGTATTCCCCATGGGTGTTCTAATGAAAATTTGAAAATGCTTGGGGGTTATCTCATCATAGCTGGTGATCTGCATCCAGGGGCCAATTTTGTGGTCTTCCCTTTCCGCTGAAGTGGCTTTGATACCTTCCAGATCCGACCCATCCATATCTGCATCTGATCTGTGCGGAACCTTGATCTTATGAAAATAGCTGTGGATCTGCCTTCCCTTGAGGAACCCATCTGTAACTTATCTATGGTAAGAAGAATCTGCATCAGAAGAGATAGATTTGGTTCCAGATCTAGCTTTAGCATTGCCTGAGGCCCAAGATCTAATCGCCCTGCTGTGAGAAAGCTTCGATCTAGCCCTCGAAAGCTCCTTTCCTTCAATTGCATGAAGACGGCAACATTTTGAAACCTCAGATTGGTCTTGAGATTCCGAGCAGTCACCCTCACCAGGCGCTGGAAGGGGGATAGCTCAGTGTTCTTCTGGTGCTGTCGGATCTCACGAAGGGCAACGGTGCTGAGCCTGAATCTGTGAAGCTTCCTTACCCCTCCCGCCGCTGCGACCGATTTCGGTGCAGATTTTGTTGCATGCTGCTCCCATGAAGCCTTCTTTCCATTCGGCTTCCAGGATGTCTGCTTCCTACGAGCCCTCTCTCTGTTATTGCTCGAGCCAACATCTCGGAGCTCGATCGCGTATGCCCTCGCAGAAACCCTCGCCATCGCAGATCTCCCTAGAGCAGTTTAAAGCACCAAGAATTTACCATATAAAGTTATACAAAATTACTTACATCGTATGCCTATGATATTTGAACTTTGCATAATGATATTTTGATTATTGTTGCAAATTATATCTTTATTGGATTGCATGACGGTTGGTTCTTGTGTGACAACCATGATTTTGTTTGTATCCAATTTATCCTTTAAGCACTTTTTCAGAAGCCATTGTATGCTCATAATAACAATGTGATAGTTAATATATGTTGGAAGTATGTGGGCTCCTGAGTATGGTATGGACATGAAAAGATATGAATATGAATGTATTTCCCCCCCCTCCCCCAACCAACTGATGGTATTGGCAATTTTATGAAATGAGGAAGAGAAATGTTTTTCCAACAATTATCATTCTATCTTTTTATGGAATTATATGGTCAAAAGTTAGAAAATGACGTACCTTAACTTACCCTTTGGAATGGATGAGTTGTATGTGTGGTAGCTGCAAAATTCTGATCATATTCTTCTTCAAGTGGCTGAACAAGAGGAGTCATGGATAAAGAGTTAAGATGACTTTTTATTGCTTCTACTAAAACTTGCTAAATCTGCTCCAAAATGCTAAAAATAATAGTCTTCATGTCTTCAAAAATATTGGCACAATTCCTAATATGTGAAAAGATGTTATGATGTCGAACATAGTAGGAAATTGTTGACAGAGTGGCCATTAATGGATGCCACTAGTCAACACGAGAAATCTCACCATTGATGACAATGAGAGTCAAGATGCCCAAACACATCTTGCTAGGTACGAATGATTTTGCCAATGTCGAGTCATCTAGAAGATCTTACGAACAAGGGACATTAATGTATTCCCATTGTTTGTCAGCATGAGAACTTGCTATTAAGGCATGCAAGCCTCAAGGTGTCTTTACAAAGAACTTAGACTCAAAGGACTATGGACTCAATAATTTGCATTGAAGCAGTGCTTATTTGCAAAAGGAAAATGACAAGAAATGGAAGATGAAAATGGAAAATGGCAATGGAGAGTAGAAATGATAATGGGCAATAAGCATGTGAATGTGGGTTATGAATGGACAAAAAGAGATGGAAAGTGTATGTGAATGTAAATGGAAAATATGGAGTGAAATGAGGTGAATGGTTTATTATGAAGTATGGATGTGATGGAGACAATAGTATCTAAATTTTTTTCAAGTGTTTGGATCTGATTTTGCATCAGCATATTTCCTCTTTGTTGTTGATTATCCTCTTATGAAACAAATTGGTCTCTTAGAGAGACACCATTCCCTTGTAGTCATTTGTCCTTCCTCCTGGAACCTACAAAAAAAACTAATACTTCTTCTGCAATGGAATGTAAGGTTATCAAAGGAGAGAGGTGATCAATCTCTCTAGTTATGATATTTACACACAAAACTAAGAATTTGTATTAATGAAACAAGTCTTAAAAGGAAAAATCAAAAGAATTTATACCTGCTTTGGAATTGGTGCTCCAAGTTGAATGTTGCTTCTTTTCAGCAATTTATTTCATTATTTTCCATTTCAAACTCTAATGATGGATTTCTCATTATGTAGATCTTGTTGAGATCTTTCCAACGATACTTAAATCATCAAAATCTAATTTTGTATGAGAAAGATAGGCTGATTTGAACAATGAGGTTTTTCTGGCTGCGAAATTAGAGAACAACTGCGGAATTGGACTTTCGCTGCGGAATGTGCACAGTTTCTGTAGCTAAAAATCTTGAATAAAAAGTTAGCCAATCATCTTTCATCATCAGTCCAAAATTAATCAATACCTTCAGAAAAGTGAGCAAATAACTTGTTCATTTTATTGATTCAAAATTATTATTTTTTCTTGACATGCAATGACTTAATGTGGCGACTCAGTGTGGCGACTTAGTGATAACACACAACTTGACTTCCCTTTGATCAGGGTCTTTTTCATCGAATTGGATCAAATGAATAGGACACCATCCATATACAGACATTTTTCTAGTTACCCATGTGGCTTGTTTTGCTTGATGACACCTGCAACCTAGAGTTTAACAAAAACAGCTGCGGAAAGTGGCTGCATTCCATAGCTAAAAGATAGTCAACCATTAGTTTTCTGATTTAGTTATTTTCTTCATTGTCTGCATGTAGGAACTCTATGAATGGTAGTGGCATATGAAGAAAAATAGTTTCAGCGATGGAAATGGAATACCAGGGTACCTACTCTTGTGCTGCTCATTTTTTTTTTAAAGATATACCCGAAGTGTCACTTTCCTACTGCCTTCTGAATCATAAACCTTGAAGATGAATTCAATCTTTTGGTTACTTAGTAATTAGGCACGGGAACAATTTTATAGCACTTCGACTATAAAAAATATGCTTATGCAAGAGTAAAAATATGTAAGAGCTAGTATGCAGAAATGATAGATTATTTTCAAGATCAAACAAAAACCAATGATTTCAAGAATACCATTATAATGCACCAGACTTTGATATGATTCAGATCAGCCCACAATTAGCATGCAAATAGTCCCAAAATCTCACTTGAAAAACAAACAAGATAATACTTATTGAGCCTTTAAGTGTATTTTAAAATACGTCTGCGTGAATAATGGATGAAGAAAAATCCATTATGTGTTAGCGGGGAATTGACATGGTTTTATGGAGAAAAATCCAGTGATGGTAAATGGAGAAACAAAGAACAAGTGGTGGGAATGAATTCACGGAGCGGAGTGGAGGCTTATGTGAACATGGTAGAAATACAAATGTAACTTCAATAGAACAGTAGGGGAGTAAAGTGAGCCCGACAGAGTTTTAAACTAGACAACTATGGAATTTGTGCGGTGGAGAAGAGCCGTGATCAAATCAATTACGTCCCCATAATTACAGGTGGAGTGTCAAAGTATAGCCAACATGAGTTAAATCCGGAGGCTAATCATGAAGTTGTTTGAAAAGAAATGCAAGGGTTGTGGAGAAATCATATAAAGGTCGTGGAACGGTTATGGAAGTCTTCGTGGATTCGGACACGTCTGACAAGTGTGATGAAGTATGAGTTGAATAAAGATGGGAGGCATGTAATCAAGTTTTAGATGCCAGCACACAGTTGATTCCTAATTAGAACTCCCTTCCTCAGGCACACCGAATTAAAGCACAACCTGTTCGTTAAGATCCGTTTTTCTACACGCGGCAAGCAAAAATGGGCTCCAAAGAACCGAGAAATTCTCACAGATCGCCACAAATATCTTAAAACAATTTCTGGGTTATCTAATTGACTCTACAGGTGAAAAAACCCATGTTTTATGTTTTTCAAATTCTCCTCCATTTGGCCAAATCGTGCATCTGAAGTTTGACGTTTTTCTGAGTTGCTGGCTTCGATTGTAAAATTTCGAATCAGAGGTAGAATAATACATCTTTGTGCATTCTCCGCATTTACCATACATGTTAATAAGGTGGTTTTGTAAGAAAAGTTATTGCTTCAATCCAATTTTTACAATGCGGGAGTGGACAATTTTTCCTTCTGGTAATGCCCGTCTTGACGCATCCCTGCAATAGTGATGAATAAGCTTTGGAGTCAACACACATGAAGTGGCTGTTTATTATTGGATGCATAATGTTCGATTTTTCTCCCAAATTATCTTCTTTTTCAGAATCCTTCTTCTTGATGTACTCAAAATTTCGATTACAGGATGAAACGTAGTTGTTGATGGCAGAATAATTTTGTGTGTGATCGGAGAGGTGGGCAGGAATATAATGCGAATGGTATTTTACACTGAAATGGGGAAAAAGAAAGACGCTTCATCGTATAGCATTGTAAATGTTGAAACACATAATTTGGCTGATCACAACTCAAATTGTTTATATTGCAGGGTTTTATTATTATTATTATTGTTATTATTTTTTTTTATGATTTTTGCAGGTTTGTTTTAGGGTTAAGGCTTCAAACAGGAATGCAAATTTTTCTACTGAGGCCACAACGAAAACTAGGATTGAAGATAGCTATAGATTGTTTTTCCTTCTTCTTTTTTTTTTCTCTGAAATTGTAAAATTTTATAAAAAGGATTAATGATTTTCAATTTCAGGCAGCAAAGTCTTCAAAGAAAACATGCTAAAAATAGGACTTTGATTGAGGTCTTAGGCTGGTTTTTTATTGATATGAGTTGGGTGAATAGGATAGGATCCATGTCAGGACAATTCTAGAGATGCCCATGTGGTCGGTTTCTTCATTGGACGCCTATAACTTTCTAAACCTTGAAATCAGCTGCGGAATTCTCAACTAGCTGCGGAATCAAGCCACATTCCGCAGCTAAGTTGCAAAACCTTATTAAAACAGGATACAATGTTTTGAGGACCACTACAAACCATGACTAGTTAATCTTGGACAACTGAACCTATCAAAGCAGTTGGGTTTCATCAATTCTTTTTCTTTTTTTTTTGGTTGAATCAATTGAAATGATGAAGTTTATTTTGTCCTCTTTTTTTTTTTTTTACATAACAATCCTTTTTCTGATCCTCCAGATCACATAAAGTGCAGGAGGAGAGCATACTCAAGAATTATTAATTTTTTTTTACATAACAATCCTTTTTCTGATCCTCCAGATCACATAAAGTACAGGAAGAGAGCATACTCAAGATCTTTTTTTATTTTTTATTTTTATTTTTTTATTTATTTATTTATTTATTATTTTATTTTTTATTTATTTTTATTTTATTTTATTTTTATTTTTTATTTTTATTTATTTATTTATTTTATTTTATTTTATTTATTTATTTATTTTTTTCAGATGTAAGAAAGAAGGTCTTCTAATTACACTTCCCTGGCAACAACGTCAAAATGTCTAGTCAATTTAACGTCTTAAATTTCTCTACATAAATTATCAATCCGGGTATCATAAACTGATGAAGTGTGGTGCAACATATGTGCTTAGTTAACCTTTTTCTTACTTCGTTGTTTTATAGTTTTTGTTTTGTTTTGGGGTTTTGTTGATCTCCTAAAGTGTCTAATGCAAATGCAAATCCTATTCCTAAGTCTCTAGAAGGCAAGTATGGATACAGATTTTAAGGCAATTATGTCCTCTATAATGATTTCCAGAACTTAACACTTCAGAAGGTCTTAGAATGTACTAGTGATGATAGTAATGCTTGAACAAGAATGGAAAATGTGTTGCTATTTAAACAAGTAAATAATGAACCACTGATCATGAAACTATTATCTCTGCTGCTGTCTAAATACAGAAAAGCGATTTAAACTACTGCACTCAAATAAATAAAAAAATTGCAAGGAAAGTAAAACTAAAATCAAATTACACATTCATAATTCGATCCCTTGTCAGTAGTCTAGCTATGGATTTTGGAGGTAATCATCAATGTCATGAGCAATCTGATATATAATTGCAGAAAAGTAAAACTAAAATCAAATTACACATTCATAATTCGATCCCTCGCCAGTAGTCCAACGATGGCTTTCAGAGGTAACCGACAATGATATGAGCAATTTAATATCTAATTGCAGAAAAGTAAAACTAAAATCAAATCACACATTCATAATTTGATCCCTCGCCAGTTAGGCTAGCTATGGCTTTCGGAGGTAATCATCAATGACATGAGAAAGTTGATTTCTAAACTAACTAAAAAAGCAAGTAAAGAAGACTAAAATCAAAACAAAATTGGAATTAAAAAAAAAACTAAGAAAAACAAAGTCAGCAGAGAGGTTAATCTCATGTCACTATTTGATACAAAGACATATAAAGAAAAACTAATCTACAATCAACCAGTTGAACACACTTACATGAATTAAAACTGCATTAATGGAAACTCTAATCTATCAAACTTGAAAGCAATCAAATGACATAATGAAATGAAAGCAAAATTACAAAATAAAATCTACTCTACCTTAAATTCTAATGTGCTCCATAACATCTACTTCACATCTCCTTCCATGTTGAGAACATCAAAGCTTTATTCAAATTCTTCAAAATTACAAAGTACAACAAAGCTCTCCAAAGCTTTCAAAAGCCATCTCACAAGCTAACAAGTTTAAGAACTAACAAACTAAGACTTAAGAACTCACAAATGAAGGAGAGAGATCTCCTATTTATACAAAAAGATGAGAAGCCGTCTCACTAATGAGAGTCCATGAATCTCTCCCCCTACCTCTAGAGTCCTAATCAAAATAGGAACTGATAAGACACGTCTTCTTAGAGTTACAATATAATTAGGAGATGTGATACATATCCTCATGATCCCATGATTCTTTCCACTCAATTTCGAATTTGGCCTTAGAGTGCCACATAAGGATCTTCTAGAAGCCTCCTTTCAACCTACACATGTCAAAAATCTCAACCCATTTGTTAGGTATAAGCATATGCACATTATTTTCTAATTTTTAACCACAAATTCACTTAAAAAGCTTAGAATTAATAAAGTTTGGAAAAACATAAATGTGGCCCAATGATAATGAAAGTGGGATGAATGTGGTGAAATAGTAGTGAAATAGAGGTGAAATAGAGGTGATATAATGGACATAATAGTGAAAGTGTAATGGAAATGAATGACATTTTCAAGACTCAACAATGACCTCAAACTTGGATGTCAAATACAAGTAAGATTGATTTAGCTTGTTTTATTTAAATTAAAAAGAAAACCTAGAATAAGGGTTACATTTCCATTTTTCCCTCTCCAAGGACAATGTAGCCTCAAAAGAAAAGGAAAAAACAAGGAATATAACACCTACACATGCCCTTCCCAAAGGTAGTTCGACATTCCACCAATTGTTTCAAGAATGTCCTTAATTTTATGGGATGGATTTAGCCAAAGCCCATCACATATTTCCAACGCTCCATTCTGCTCAACCCCAAGCACAACCCATAAGTCATGTTCATGTCAAACTCCTTTAATATTTCATCCACTTCATCACTTTCATCATCTACAACAAAATCAAGCACAATCAATCTTTGCAAAACGGGTCTGAAACAACAAAAAAAGCAAGCAAATGGTCATGTGGGAGGGTAATAATATAACTTGCAGTGATGTTAGCAACAGATAACTTGGCATAGCCATATACTGAAGGTGAGACATCCAATTGCTTCTTGCCAGATTTAGCAAAAGAAAAAATGGAATTGATCTTCTTCCTCCGAGGGGAAAGAGCATGTAAATATGTTCTTGTCTGCCCATTCTCATATATTAAAAACACAACCCTTTTGAGTTCATTTATCAGTGGTGATAGAGGTTAGCGCCTACTCCGATGTTCGTCTTTTTGAACAATTTTATTCATATATATACCGCCTATGATGATCCAACAATGGAAATCCTTCTAATCGTCTAACACATAAATATGAGCATTCACAATAAGACATGGTGACATGGAGGGGAGTTCTTCTTAGAGAAAAACCTTACAACATAATTAGTTTTTATTAATTTACAAGTTTAAATTTCAACAGTTAAAAATTAATAATAATAATATATATATATAAATATATATATATATATATATATATATATATATATATATATATATATATATATATGTTTTTTTTTTCAAAAAATTTGGCATAAATTATTATTAATACATTATAATTTATATTAATTTGTGAAAATAATATTTAGCGGACAAAACACTAATACTTGTTGTGAAGATAAATCCCCTTTATGGACAGAGGCGATCTCCCTAGCCCAATAAATCAGTCTAGAAAAAAACTAAACAAACTAATGCAACCTTTCCTATCTTATGTTTAAAAATGAAGAGAGAGAGAGAGAGAGAGAGAGAGAGAGAGAGAGAGAGAGAGACCTACCTCACTCTGATGTTAATTTCTCAATCATTTGATGATGACTTTGATCCCTTAGCTTCGAGGCTTGCTCCTTTCTTATTCCTTTCGTCTGAGTACCTGCAATAAGGATCAAAGGACAATACAATATACAAAAGCATACATAGTATATATCAAACATAAACTACTCGATAGATCAAGGAGTTTATGAGAGATTCTTCAGCGTAAATCACATAGAATATCATTTGTCGACGCGTTTCGAACCAACTAGTGTGGTTCATTGTCAGGACAAGTTGAAGAAACTGATCTAGCTTAGCATGTTAAATAGTCTGAGCAGAGTCTCCAACGGCTACTTCGACAGGTCAAAATTAGCCGTTGGTCGAAGTAGCCATTGGAGACTCTGCTCAGACTATTTACATGCTAAGCTGGATCTGTTTCTTCAACTTGTCCTGACGATGAAACACACTAGTTGGTTCGAAATGCGTCAAAAAATGATATTCTATGTGATTTACGCTGAAGAATCTCTCATAAATTGATATGGATCACAGAAGCCTCAATTCGAAGATCAAGGAGTATCAAGCTAAATGCATAGATATTTAGACATTTATGGAAAGTGAACATAAAATGTACATATTAATGAATAAAAAAGGGAAGCATACAACCATTGCCTTGATGTTGGAGACCTGCTTTTGGTGGATTTCCAAATCCAAGCCAAGACTCTTCAAGCACTCCTTCTCCAAGTTAGATGGGTAAAATTTAAGCATAATCTCAGCATAGGAATGCAGGATATCAATGACCAACCATTTGGAGATGGAGGGAATTTGATTTATAGGAAGGGAGAGGAAGTTAGGGATCCACAAAAGAGGGAGGAAGGTATACATCTCAAGGGGAAGGCCCTTAAAGGTAGGATCAAGAGCTCAAAATGGGAGAGCTTGACCATATCTCTACCCAACAACATCAAACTCGTTGTGTCTCGAAGTTTCTAGCATACGAAGCTTCTCCTCCATTTTGAGAAAACCTGCCATAAGAGTTTCACCGCAGGATTTCATATCAAAACCTGCGTTGGCAATGCTAGGTAAAAGAAATACATCTTACCATCAACAAGGGAAAGCAATGGAGTAAAGATCACTAGTCCTGAAATTTAGGGTTTCAGTCAACCTTCTCCAGAATTGACTTAGGGCAGTTTTTCTTCAATTCTTCAGAGATGTTTTAGTATGTGTTTCATGATGAATACACTTCACATCTGTCAACATTTTGGTGCTTCGGGATGTGGAACAAGAAGTGAGCAGGAGGTGTGACAAAATACTGTGTAACAGATTACCCCTAAATCATGAAGGCAAAATGGGGAGTGATGGGTGAAATGCTTTACAAGTCAAGACAAGGACCGGAAAAACATCATCAGAAAACTTGCATATCAATCATATACATATACATATCTGACATCTTTGATACAAACATTCCTAATGATACATGAATAGGAATCTAACAATACATGAATCCATGGCATGGGCGCAACCATCCAAATACAAGGGGCAATGTGCATGGATCCACAGTAAGGACACAACCATCCGAATAGAAAGGATCAAATATATAAACCCACAGTATGGTTGCATCCATCCATATAATCATGTGTACAATCATGAATAATTCACAACACCATGCAACCTGGATTTTATAAGATGCAATCCAAGGTCTTGAGCTTCATCCCGATTTGATCAATGTACGAATACTAGCATGTGAATAGATGTGTTGAAGTTGAACATGATATAAAACCACGAGTGTGAATAATGAAACTGAAGTCGAACACCCGTAGAATCACTCAATCAAAGGCCAATGATGTAAACCTATCGTCAAATGCAAAGAACTTGCCATTAGGGCATGCAAGATCCAAGGCATTAGAAGGGAGTTTCTAGATCATCTTCCTGCATAATGAGCCATAATGTATCCCACATCATCGACATGAAAAAAAGGATATCGTAGAGTAGGTAAGTTTGATTCAGGATTGTGGCAGAAAGTCAGACAGTGTATAAGCCGAAAAAACTGCAGATAGGACTCCTGTTGAACATATCGGCGACATGACTCCAGATTTTGGCAGTATTTGACTCAACATAGTATCATAGGTCATGATGATGAAGCAATATAATCAGATGAGAGGTAAAATGGATTTCCAAAACCTAGGAGAGCTAGTGACTAAGTGAAGATATCTAAAACCCGACATGAGAAACAGATAAGTGTCGTGTTCAAGAGCGAAATGATGCCCTTAAAAAAAATACAAGAGATGTTCACTTTCATTTTCCCCCCACTATTTCTAGTGAGTACCCTGTTATTTTTTATTGCAATCTCGAATGGGATAGCATATGCTTGTCATATAATTTCATCCTTCAGATTAATCCATCCTAGTAAGTTTAACGAGCCCTAGGAAGGAGAAACTTGGTCTTCGTCTTGGTGACAAGTATCACATCATTTTGGTTTTAGGTGAAAAATAAAACTCCAAAGGTCCCTTTTTCGTAAATTGTCTCTTGAACCTGAAAAGGTAGAAAACAATATCCAAGAGAACCTCTTAGCCATGTTCAACTAAGGTATTCCTTTTTCGTACAATAGTCTATCTCAATTCAGAAAAGGGTTAAACTTATACTGAGCAGACCTCATTTCATTTACTTTAACGAGTTCGAAATGACAAGTATTCGACGACCTTTTCATGTTTTGAGAGTCAGAAAAGAGCTTAAAGATGACTCAAGGGGGTCTCTTTTTCGCTTATTTTTTACGAGTCCAAAAAAATGATAAAATTAAACTTATTGAATCATTCATAATTAATCACCATCACCATGTTCCATGACCTGTCACTACACAAGTGAAACACACATTACCCATTTCAAGGATAAATATTAAAATATAAGTGATATATGCCTCATTTTGTAAAAATGTTATTTAAAAACTTATGAAAGCTAAAAAAGTAAATTAATTTTACCATTTTACCATTTTGCAAATCAGAGAGAATTTTGACCCTATTATACCTCGATCTTTAGGTGAGGAGTATGATCAATCTTGGACACCATTCGTCGAGTCGTTTGTTGCAGGTAAGAGATATGTCCCTTCCCTTCAATTTGGTTGTAATTTCATGCATTTTCATCCATAGATTAGGTTGTAATTTCATGCATTTTCATCCATAGATTAGGTTGTAATTTCATGCATTTTCATCCATAGATTAGGTTGTAAGGATGGCTTAAGAAAATTTTATGTCAAGGGAAATCAATGTGGTTTTTACCCATCAGATCCACACTGCTTACCCTGTAGCCAACTGTGGCAGCATGTTAGAAGCGCAAAAAAAATACAGACAAAGGTGTTTATGCAGAGTTGTGAACGTTTTGGAAAATCATCCATGTTTAATGATTTGTTTCCATATTTGTTTCCATAGAAACTCGTGAAATGTTGTTTTATGGATGTTCCATAGGTTAATTAACCAAAAATGGAAATAAAATGGAAAGAAAGAGGACACGAAGTAGAATACCATCAAGCAGCCTGATGAGCCCCAAAAATGTACAATTATTTGGGCTCATTCAACCTCTTAATTTGGCTTAGTCCACCATTCTCATTTGTTTATTGCATGTTTTTGATTATTTTTATGTTAATAGAGTGAATTTGGTTAGTCATTATGCCAACAAGTCTAATGGGTGCTTTGTGTAGCCTTTTTGGTCAACTTGGAGACAAAATTGAAGGTCTTAATGAGCACTTGGCAGCCAAATTCGTGGGAGAACAAGCTAGAGGATTTGTAGGAAGGTGTCCCCCTCATTTATGGGCCCTTACCTCGAATTCTCTACAATCAGCTCGGAGTTCAAGGGCCACCGAATCAATCAGCTCAAGGGCAGCCAAGCAAGTCAAGTTGGACTGCTGTTAACTACAAGTCTTGGGCAGCCAAGTCCCTAAATTTTAGGAGGACTGTTGGGTCCTCAAATTGTATAAATAAGAGGGCTTAAGACCTCATTTCAGTTAGTCATTTTTGGGATTAGCTAGTGGTTAGTCATTTTGTATCCAGTTATTCATTTTGTAGCCAGTTATTCATTTTGTTTTAGCCATTAGTTAGCTAGTTTGTAGTTCGATTTTTATGCAATAGGTTAGCTTTGCTTTAAGCTCATGTTCAAGTTCTCCTTGTGAACAGTTTTGATGTAACTCTTCATTCTTGATTAATAAAGATGAATCCAGCTCTGCAACAGCTCTAAATCTTTCTTAGGAGGCTGTAGCTCTTGGGTTTGGGCCCATCTCAAGCGCCCAGTACCTCCTTTGTTTATCTTTATGTGTCTTTGCTGCATTCTCATAATAAAATCTGCTATTTAGATTTAAATGTTGTGTTGTTGTTTAGGTTGCTTTTGATGATTAGAAAAGGTTTTTAATGTTCATATTTGCTTGATAGGTTAATCACAGGGAAGATCTTCAGAAAAAGGCTGCCAAACACCTTGGATCTCACCTCCCCCTTTATGGAATCATGAGCTGGGACCAATGTGACTTTGCTGCCAACAAAAACGCTGTTTTGCTTTGCCATGCAATTCTTAGTGTTGGAATCCTCGTTTGTAGATGTTAATATTAGTAGTGTTAAATGCTTCAGTTGATGATTTCTTAGTGGCATAAGTTAGTTCATGCATTTCATTTTGAATAAGCTGCTGTCCATTCTTGTTACTGTTAGCTAGGTCATATTAGGGTAGCATAACTAGATCTTTGTTTTCTTGCATGTCTTTGTTTGTCCAGTTTGAAAAACCACTTGCAGAGTACCTGTCATCCTTCTCTATCTACCCATAATCCATCTGATAATCTGCTCCAACCATTAGTCCATGATTCGTACCCTTCATTTGCCATACTTTCCCCACCTTGCCCTAATTACTACATTCTTGTGCATCATCGCTTCCTCCATCCTTGAACAAATCCAATCGCTCCTTAGCCTCATCCACCAAGTCATAGGCCTCTTCACACCCCTATTTCACCTCCATACTCATTCGTCCACCTTTTTCCCTCCATCTATCCTCCAAAATCCTCAGTTCAGAACATCCTGTAGAAATCTCTGAACATCCTGTAGAAACCCCTGCAGACTTCCTGTAGAAGTTCATAAGCACAGTTGCATGTCATCCAGACTTTGTGAAACTCTCAGAGAGAATGTCAGGTATCCCTTAGACCCTCTCTGTACCATCCCAACCGTTCCCAAATCATTTCATCCCTTGATCCATCCCTGCATAGTGGAAAACTAGTTAGAAGCACATGCATGATAGTTTCAACAACTTAAGAAAAAATACAAAAAGATGTTTTCTTTAGATAATGATAACTTAGACACATGCATTTTACCTTCTTAGAAGTAATGGCATCTCTTTCGGTAGTTTACATGCTCTCCTTTGCATCGGTAGGACTAGCTGGTAGAACTAGGGTTTGCTAGGGTTTGTGTTTCTTTTTGGCTTTCAGTTTCTTTTCACAAGTAGATTAGCTTCCTTTGAGTTAGCTTTCGTCCATCGGTTAAAACGCTTCTTCTGAGAGCTCATAGAAGTTTTCTTGAGCCCCTAGCGGACTTGTGCCAACTGACCAAGTGACAGCTGCGGCAAGAGCTAGTACTTGTGCATACAGCACCGTCGATTCCAAGTTTGTTACGAACTACCGGGTTGATAAAATTAAAGAAGGGAGTTCCAGGAGTTGTAGCATTATTGCTACAATACTAGAGCCCACCACAGCCTAGGACCCAAATTTCATTGATGCCCTTCGAGAATGCGGGTTACTGAATTCTTCTAGATTCCTAGGATTAGGAGCAACGTGGAGTTACTACAACCTTTGATTGGTTGGTGGGATGTGGATCACCAACTGTTTATGATTTGGGACCAAGAAATTGAGATAGATGTCTTAGACATATATTTCATTACAGATTTTTCTAGAAAGGGACAATGGATTCAACTGTTTGATTCTTGTACTGAAGGGGAGAGCGTGGATATGTTGATTGCGAGACGTTTCCCAGGCACTCAAAAAAACTCAGAGTGGAAAGATAGATATAAATACCACCACCAATCTCCCGCTAAGAACAATCCTTCATATTATGGCCTGAATAGTTGGGGCTCATCCTTTGCATGAAGAATCAAAGTCTCATTTCCAGTACATCATTGATTGTTTAAACCCCACAATTTTTAACTGGTGTGAGGGATTGTTGGTCAATATGAAGAGCCAACTCATGAAATGCAAGTCAGGAAAGTTGAAACAATTTGGATATGGATACATCCTGGTGACATTCTTCTTTGAACATGTACCATTATTTCGATATTGGTTGATAGAAGTGGATGCACCAGCGCCCAAAGATCCATGGTTGTTGAGGTGGGTTGAGTTGATGCCTCAATAGGGAGGTGATCAATGAATATCATTTCCCGCAACATTTTTTAGATGGTTTCGATAGTAGGTAATCATGGTAAATGATTGGGCGTACTCTGGCATAGATTTCTAGGGAGATCCCTACCTTCCACTTCCACCTGGTACATAGTGGACTGATCCAAGTAAAAATTATTTTTAAAGTTTTTGATTTTTTTTATATGTGTACTGAGATTTGACACATGATTTTTGCAAATGTTGGACCAGAGAGACCTCCAGGGTTTTTTTTGATAGCCAAGTGAGTGGCATGTTAGATAGAGGATGCTCCTTATGTGGAGGGAGCAGACCCAATCATAGAGGTTGAACGCAACCTGGAAACCTTGACAAGGGGAATTCCATAATATGCATGGATTGATGAAGTGCCACTATGATATTAGAGGCATATTGTAGGGGTTCCCACCAGACTGCATTGGTTGCTGAACCAAGTCATTATAGTTGTGTCATGCTACCATGAGCACCACATTGGCAGATAATCATCTCTAGTTTTTTATTTTCTGCACTAATGTAGGCTTAAGAAGCCATGTGTCTCAAGACAATTTTTGACATTTTGATGGAATAAAAATTTTGCAAACACTATATATATATATATATATATATATATATATATATATATATATATATATGTTTTCATGTTATGTTCACTATGTGATGGTTTTTGTTTTACATATGTCCGAGATGTCTATCTAATACATAATTATCTCATGTATCAGTTAATGTGTTCAAACGTCTCAGAATATGTTGATAAGTGATATAATCAAAGTCTCGTTCCAAGAGACATACTCGCAAATACATTCTCAAAATTAGAGGATATATAACTGAATATTGTCTCTTAAGTTGTAGTACAATGAGTTGTGAATCAATATTAATGACTAACTCTCTAATGCCAAGAGCAATGGCTTTTGACAAAAGCTTGATAACCGCACTATATTCGGTAATGTTATTAGTAGTACGATCTAAACATATGCCTTATAAATTCACTAACTCACCATTAGGGTCATAGATTGCCCATGCAGCGGAAGAAAAAAATTGTGTACTATGACAAGCTCCATCAGAAAAACCGCCATAAAGGTTTGATGACATCAGCAAATAAGTAGAACACATGGTAAGCAGAGGAAAACACGTTTGCAAAAGAAAACAAACACACTAAAATCTAATTGCACACTAATGAGTAAAACAATATTGTACAAAGTATTTACACTAAATCACACATAATATTACTTGAAGTAAAGCCTATTTTGAGGCTTAGCCAATTGATTTCCTTCATAGTCAACCAACTCATAGACACATTTCTATAATACTCATTTAACAATGTAAGGCCCATGCCACATTAGTTTGAATTTCCCAGCTCCCAATTTATCATTGGCTTAATCGTATAACAAGGCCAAATCACCTTCAACATAAACACGGGAAGTAACAATTTTATCGTATTGTACTTTAACTCGTTTCTTTTGAGCTTCAATTACTAATGCAGCAATACGGTGAGTTTCATCAATTCTTTCGAGGTAAAGTAATCGTTCCTCCTCTAGTGAAGTACTAGCGAGTAATTAGACTGCTAATTTTAATGAATGAATCTCGCATTCAATCGGAAGGGTTGCCTTTAGACCATACACCAACTGAAAAGGTTGTGAATCCAGTTGTTGTCTTAGCTGCAGTTTGGTATGACCACAGGGCTGAAAATAGCATAAGGTGCCAATTTCATTTATGCATCCCAACAGTATGTTGAAGCATTGTTACCAAGACTTTGTTGACTACCTGTTACACTAAAATTTGTCACCATGACTATTTGCAGTAAGTATGGCTCCATCAATTGTCATACTATCCTCCTTGGCAAGTCTTATACCTCTGATCCTCATGTAAAACTCCAAGAAAGAGAGAAAGTCCTTAAAAGTCAATATAACTTTGGTTACCCAGTTTCTACATGTAACCCTCACTCGGCCGGGGGGCATGCGTATATCATCCTTGCGGTAGATTACTTTACTAAGTGGGCCGAGGCGATGCCTACATTCGAGGCAGACGGCAAGACAGCTGCAATTTTCTTATTCAATCATATAATTGCTAGGTTTGGTGTCCCACAAGCGATAATCACTGACCATGGACACCATTTTCGAAACGTTATGATGACAGAACTTACAGGCCAGCTTGGTTTGTGTCACGATAGTTCAACTCCTTATTATCCACAAGAAAATGGTTTGGTTGAGTCCATCAACAAAGTTTTAGTTATCATGATCCGACGAATCATTGGTATTCATCGGTCGAATTGGCACAACATGTTATTTTCAGCGCTTTGGGCGTACCGAACCTCAGTGAAAACATCAACAGGGTTCACTTCTTTCCAACTAGTTTATGGTTTGGAAGTTGTGCTACCCATTGAATGCGAAATCCCGTCACTGAAAATGGCCATCGAGTTACTTCCAGATACTTCCGAAGAGGAAAAGCATTTATTATACTTATCTCAATTAGATGAGAATCGACGTGATGCCACATTGGCGATCGAGACTCACGCAAAACGTATGAAAGCTCAGTATGATCGAAATGTGACCCCTCGAAATTTTTCGGAAGGAGACCTAGTGCTATTATGTGATCAAGCTGATGATAAATTAGGTGCTGGAAAATTCGTTCCTATGTGGCATGGGCCCTATATTGTCAAGCGAAAGCTAGCAAAAGGGGCCTATGAGCTGGTAGACTTTGACGGGGACTGTTTGGGTAAACCCAGAAATGGACTTTACCTAAAGAGGTATTATGCTTAAAAGATAGGTATGGAGAATTTTTAGTTAGGTTAGGTTTTTCTTTCTAGCTAGTGTGTTTGTTAGTTTAGACAGTGTGCTTAGCTTAGAGAGTGTGTTTTTCGTCGTTATTCTGGCTTATCTTGGTTTTACTCTTGATATTGCAGATGTCGATGCCTCTCCAAACATACATTGGATTTGCTGATGGTGCTTGTTGTAGTACACGGAATATCTCTTCCGCAGCTTGGGTTATCTATTCGCCCTCTGATGAGTTAGTTTCTATGCATGGGGTGAGCCTCGGTCAAACAACAAACAACATTGCCGAATACAGTGCAGTGATTGAGTTATTGTCTGAATCTATTTGATTTGGGATTCGAAGTTTGATAGTGAGGTTAGATTCTGAACTCGTTGTATTACAGCTTAATAGAGTGTATGCCATTAGAAATCTAGTGTTATTAAGGTTATTTTTGAGAGTGCGTCTCTTGGAACGTGAGTTTGATTACATTGAATATCAGCATATTCCAAGGTCTTTAAATACATTAGCAGATGCAATTGCTTCTCGAATGTTAAATAGACATTTGCAATAATCATACATGTAAATTTAAAAACATTTCATCACACATGTTCAACAAGATAAGCCGGTAATAATGATATATATATAGATAGGAGTGTGTCAAAAAATACATCGTCTTCGATCATAGGTTGAAAAACACCTTATGATCGGCAAAAATGATAAGTACAAAAAACCAAAATGTCACATGTGTCTACAAAACGACCATCCAATCACTGGTGATGATCTCTATATGACACCACTGCACGGGCCACCCTACACAAGAACCTCCTAAAAGGTCCTGGGACCCCGACTATATAGCACTGAAGCCTGATAGGAATATCATCTATGGTAGTCTCCGGTATATCTCCTGTAAGACGCTCTAGGTCATGTTCCAACTCAGCTAAAGTCTCTGTGGCCTTGTCCCGTGGGGCCGGTGCCACTGCAACTGGTAGTCTCCTCTCGAAAGGCCGGAGATTGGCTCGACGACGTGGGCCTACATCTGCATTTTGAAAATTATTACTATCAGTTTTGAGATGATATAAAAACAAACAAAAAAATAGATAGTTTAAAAAGCTTGTGGAAAATGAAGTTACCTGTATCATCCCATTGTTCTCCCGGTGGAAGAACCATGTCCGGATCTCCACAAAAATCAACTCCGGCATAAGGAAAATCCTGTATAGAAAAGACCTGGTCCTCTAACCAGTGAAAATACTCCAGAGTAAATCGAACAACCTCCGTGCCCTCATCAGGATGACGGGCCATAACCGCAACCCATCGCATCAATTTGGGCTCTCGAGGAAGCCCAGCCTCAACAGTGAGCTGCTGTGGGATCAACATCGGAACCCTCTCTAAGCCAAAACTCACAATTAAAGGCCCATAACCAAAAGTCTTTAGCTGTCCGTTTTTGGCTCTAACCAGTTGGCCTTTTAAATTGGCCAACACAACATCACACCAGTTGAAAATGGTACCTCGATAGCAATCAATCGCCATCCGCATCTAGGATCCAGTAGCAATGTGTAAAGTGGCAGCCCCGCAAAGTCTGGTAACTGTAAAGGAAATCACCATAAGTTCAGGATGGGATATAGTTTTGATCTCTATCCCCTTCTCCCGAGACTGAGTGTTACACCACTCTAGTCGGAGACTAGCAATGGACTGGCCACCCGGCCTAGTCCCGAACAGAGTCAAGTGTTCGCCTCTCTTGGGCAAACCAGTGAGAAAGTAGATGTCTGCGGGCTCCATCTCGAGCTGGTGCCCTCCAATATAAAAACACTGGTCCTGAACGTTCCATATTTCTACTAGC
The DNA here is from genome assembly GCA_031772625.1 of Pinus tabuliformis. NCBI lineage: Eukaryota > Viridiplantae > Streptophyta > Pinopsida > Pinales > Pinaceae > Pinus > Pinus tabuliformis. The sequence goes on from CM062813.1 coordinate 3,255,377, forward strand.
CACTCTAGAAAGCGCACTTGGGCCCTCATGCCAGTTATGGCCCAGTATTTATAAAGGCCGCATGCCTTCAAAGAATCAATTTACGGTTGATGATTAATGGCGGCCAAATCAACATCTTCGTGCTCTCTCTCGCGCCAATCAAGCATGGTGAACAATCTACACACCAGAAAACATCCATTAGAATCCATGAAATCAAAAAATTTTGGTCCAATTTAGAGAATTTGGGGTTTGAAAACTCTTTGCGCGGAGTACACACCCCGTCTTTAGGAACAGAGCGTGGGTACGCAGGTTCCCTTAAGGCAAGGTGCGTACACCCGACATTTTCCCAACTGAGAAAATGTCGGGGTATGCGGGTCCCTAGTGTGGCACCTGCGTACCCCGAAAGGCGGTTCTTGAAACCCCAAACCCTCCAAAAAATGAAATGTAGGGCCTAAAAACGAATTCTAAACGGATGGAAATGAAGAGGAGGATGTTGTAGAATACCTGAAAGAGATGGCGTTCGATTTCGACGGTCAGATTCTCCGCAATGTCCACGGGAAGTTTCTTGCCAAAAGCCCTTTTTCTCTCCTCAACAGTAAAATGGTAAAAATGAATTGGTAAAAGCCCTTTTTATAGATTTTTTGGGTAAATAAATGGTAAATTTGTTTATTTTTCACCATGAAAAGGTATTTTTCAAAGTATTTTTATCTATCTTCAACAGATATGAGTAATGTGTTGGTTCTTGTGCAGGATAAAGGATTTTCAGGGAAAATTGTCATTTTTTACAAACAAAAACATCAGAGTCATCTTTAAGCCCTTTTATGACTCCTAAAACATGAAAAGGTTGCCGAGCGTTTCTTTTACACTCGTTAAAACGAAATTAGAAGACGGTCCTCTTATAGCCCTTTTCTGACTGTAAAAACATGAAAAGATTGCCGGATTTTTGTCGTTTCAAATTCGATATTGGAAATAAAACGACGTGTCCTTGATCGCTTTTTACTTTTCAGGTCAGAGACACTAATCATGAAAGTACTCCTTGGTCGTAAAGATCAAGCGGTTCTCTCAAGTATTATTTTATACTTTTTCGGGCTTGGGAGACACAAATTTACGAAAAAGGTCAACCATGGAGTCTTCTTAAGTTTTTTCAGACTCTCTAAAATTGAAAAACGCCGAGTTTCTCCTATACTGGACTCGTTAAAATTTCACAGTAAAGGACCTGTTCGATTACAAACAGGAACAGACCACTCCTTCTTAGGGTTCGAATCTAAACTAAGTTGGACTCATCCGAAGGATGAGCTTATAATCAAGCAAATGTTATCCTCCTCAAGCTTGTAAAAAAATAAAGAGGTACTTGCCAGAAATGGTGGGGGAAATAGAGAAAAATGAGCCTATTTGTTATCCTTTGTCTCAGAAAAACCTTATCACCACTCTTGAACACGACACTTTTCATTCACCTGGGTTGGGAAATACTTTGCCTAATAGTTGATCAAAACTACATTGAAAATCTTCAGCCGGTTTCTGGGTATTAACTTTGGGTCATTCGTCACCAAGCCATCTGTTGTGTCGTTATGTGTTCAAGAGGTCACTGCAAATAAACTATTCATTTGCAAAATACCTGTCATCCATCTTGACCATCCCTGAGTCAGTCCTTACAGCTACATTTCTTCAACTTGATTTATGATTTCGTGTTGTGGGCTTGCCTACAACGGGTCGCTTTCTATCAAAATCAGCACGTTATCTAGAAAGATGACCTAGAAATCGTCAGTACCTTGAGATCTGCATGCCTCAATGGCAGGTTTCTCGCCTTTGACGACAGTTTACATCATTGACTTTCGATCGAAGGATTCCGTGACATGTTCGACATCAACACATTCATTCACATCTCATGGATTGTACTGGGTACTTTGAGAACCATTGACATCACTGGTGGTCTCTCTCACACTTGTTAACAGTTTACATCATCGACTGGTAATCAAGTGGTTTCTACCATGTTCGACATCAACTCATTTATTCGCATGGATAGAATCATACTATTTCGGGAAGTAGAAATGAAGACCCTGGATCTAGTTTCCACCATCCAGGCTGCGAGGAGTTTTGTATTCATTATATAGTAGACTAATTATAAATAGATGGCTGCGTCCATACTGTGTCTACATGAGTCTATGATTATGATGTACTGCGAAATCATTCCTATATCAGAGAAGTAGTTAGTTTGTTAGTTAAAGTTTTCAATCTGAGTATGGGAATGCCTACCTCAGCGATTATATGATCTTATATATGTATTTTGTGTTGAATGTTTGCAGGTTCCAACTGGGCTCTCCACAAGATAATCCTTGAAATGATAAAGTGCTTCACCCTTCCTAGATGATATGAAACCCTAATCTACTACAGGTTTCGCACTTTAGGGGGCAATCTGTTACACTAAAATTTGTCACCATGACTATTTGTAGTCAGTATGGCTCCATCAATTGTCATACTGTCCTCCTTGGCAAGTCTTATACCTCTGCTCCTCATGTAAAACTCCAAGAAAGAGAGAAAGCCCTTAAAAGTCAATAAAGCTCTGGTTACGCAGTTTCTCTTACCCTTACCTGCGTGTACGCACCTCAAGTTCATAATACCTGCATACTTGTACGCTCTGTCTGTAAAGGGGTGGGTGCGTACTCCTGTAAAGGTCAAAAGGCACAAGTTTTACTTCAAAAAAGTTACTTGTGGTCGAATCTAGAGCATTCTAGAAGATGGTTTGACGTGGTTTGAGCGCCTCCAGATGGTTCATGCATCCCAAAGAAAGGGGAACTTATCCCATGAAGAAGGGAGCTATCCCTTTGAAAGAGGGGCTTATCCCATTCATGGTGGACCTGATTAACTTCCTCCAAAGCACTATAAATACAGGCATTGGGCCAGAGGGAGGGGAGGTTGAAAGCTGAACATTCCTAAGGGTAGATGCTGCTGAAATTAGGACTCCCTTTTAGAGCTTGAGAGGAGAGATTCCCATCCTTTCTTAGCTTCATTTGGAAGTGGGTGAGCTGATCAAAGTAAAGGAGAACTCTTGCTGGACCCTGGGAGGGACCTGCACAACACCAAGGCACTGGTTGTAATGGTTTCTTTTGTTTCCAATTAATACAATTAAGTTCATTTTTCTCAACAAGTTGTTATATATAATTTGTTTCATAAACTCCTTGGTCTTTATGATGAATATGTTTTATTATATGAGTTATTCAGGTGCTATGTAATCGTTTGCTTGTTAGTGAATGCAGGCTTCAAGGAGAAGGAGGAGCTCATCTGGATCGGAGAGGCTTGGCTGATACAAACATCGTTGGACTAAAGGTATGCTTTAAACACCTGGTTGCTTGTATTTTCAATGCATATTTAGGGAAAGATAGTGCTTGATTGTTTTGTTTGTCACTAGAAAGCCTTAGCTTCTAGGGAGGTCGGTTTTGTCCGCAAAGTTGACTCTTTCCACATGACACTACCTCAACTTGGTCCTTGGCCTGTGGATAGTAATGAGTTGAGTTATTGTGACACAAACCCAATTGAGAAATAAGATCTGTCATTATATAATTTCTAAAATGAGAGCCATGGTTAGTGACGATGGCTTGAGGATCACCAAATCGAGTTATGATGTGATTAAAAAGGAATTGAGCCACAATTTTATCATCAACATCATATGTGGGCATGACCTCGATGCATTTAGTGAAATAATTGATGATGACGATGATATAACCATGCTCACCAGCCGAGTGAGGGTTACATATCATGAAGTCAATACCCCATTTTGTAAAGGGTTTGACGATAACAGATGGGTGCAAGGGTACATGTGGGGTGCACTGTTTGCGGTTATAAATCTGGCATGCATGACATTTTTAGACCGCTAAAATGCAATTTTTGAAGATCGAAGGCCAAATATAACTGGTGTAAAGGATTTGTTGAGCCGTAGCATATCCGTACATGTGACTGCCACATGCCCTAGAGTAAGAGTCATTTAAGACTCTCTTAGCTTATTCAAGTGTTAAACACTGGCAAAGGATAGAATCGACATCATCATAGTACAAAGTATCGCCAATAATTCGAAAATGTTAGGACTAATGTCGAATGCGTCGACGTTTAGATTTAGATAACTCTAGTTGAAAGGTTTGGATTTGTAGATAGGTAATGATATCTCCATACTATGGATTGACAGTACTGATGAGGAAGAGAGTTTCGTCAAGAATTAGCTTGGCGGATGTAGTAGATGTGGTTGCAGAAGATGGGTCAAAAATCAGCTCGGTGAAAATCAATGATTTCTTTGATTTAGCTTTGGCAAATTCCAAATCAAAATCTTGTAGGATAACAATCCATTTAGAATACTTCCCCCCCAGCAACGCAGGAGTTAGAATGTATGTCATAGGGTTACAATCAGAAATCACAGTGGTCTTACGTAAGAGAATATAATGGTGAGAGCATTGAATAGTGTGAATGGCTGCCAAAGCCAACTTATTGACATGCGAATATTGCGTTTCAATGTCAAAAAAATTTCGAATCAAGTAATAAATCACATGTTCGCCTCCATCATCATTTTCCTGAACAAGTATCATAAAAATGGTACTATCGGTGGAGGCCAAGTACAAGAAATAATCGCGGCGTTAATCGAAGGATTTTTTAGCAACTTCATCCCAAATGAATGGGATCCCTTTCTTTAACAACCGAGTAAATCCCTTGGCAAGTTCATCATAATCTGGGACAAAACAAGGAAAGAAATTCACTTTCCCTTGTAAGCTCTACAACTGATGTAAAGAAGATGGAGGGAGAAAACTTATGATGGCCTCCACCTTAAGGGGATCGATTCTGATGCCTTCCTTGGATACGAAAAACCCTAGGATATGACCAGATTCGACGCAAAAGACACACTTATGTGGATTCAAATGAATATTGTAGTGTCAGAAACAAAGAAAGATATCTTGAAGGTAATCAGGATGGTCATGACACTTAGCAGAATGTGCTAGTAAGCCATCGAGATATGGTTTAAAAATATGATTAATATCATGAAAGCTATAACACATCGCTCAGTGGAAGGTAGCTCCATCATTATTCAGACCAAAAGGGAGGTTTTTGTAAGCAAAGGTTCCCAAAGGAAAAATGAAAACAATTTTATGTTAATCGAGGGGGAGAATGTTAATCTGGTTGTATTGAGAAAAACCATCCATAAAGGAAAAAATCTTACTCCCGGCACATTCGTCAATGATTTGGTCTATGAAGGGAGTCATATAATTATCGTTAGGAGATGTCACGATAGTCAACACAAACGTGGATAGTTCTATGTTTCTTAGTCACAGGAACAATATTTGAGATCCAATCTGTGAATGGAATAGGATAAATGAAACCAACTTTAAGATTTTTTTCAACTTCTCCCTTTATGGAAGCTGCCTTTCTAGGGTCCACGGGATGAAGACGTTGTCAAATAGGCTTCGCATTCAAATAAGTAGGTATCTCGTGCACTACTATACTTGGATATTTGCCAGACATCTCTTTATACAACCAAGCAAAGACATCAAAGAATTATTTGAAGAGGGCGGTATAAATCCCGATCTCATCCGGAGAACAAGAAACACAAATATGTATATTTTCAACAATCCCTGGCTTGACAGAGATATCGATGGGAATTGTAGCCGAAATGTTTCCCATGTTTCCTTTGGACAACACTTCGTGAACCAAAATATGTGTCTGAAGTGGATGAGTTGGTACATCGGAAACAAGGGTTTCTAGACAAGAAGAAATCTCACCAAGGCTTGGGAGAAATGAGGAACAATGATGGGCATGATTGCATGGAGTTTCCCCGAGAGACATAAATTCTGTGATACCCTCATCAGTTGGAAGTGTATCATTCAAAGGGTTTGTAGAATCCCAAGAACTGAGCCAAGGAGATTGTAAATATGTATCTAGACTCATTGAAATGATTATGTATTTCATAAGTTTTCGTAGAAGTCATTGTATAAGTTGAAGTAGAAGGCGTATTAGTGGCATCATTTTCCACAACCGGTTTGGTAGGAGTCTGATAATATTTTGATCGATTAGCAACAGAGATAGGTGTCGTACCGCTCATAAAAAATTGAGAGCTTGAAGATGTAGACGATTGAGGTTGATCTACTAGTGAAGTATGTTGTGACAGAAAGGGTTCTTTCAAGACAATCGGTGTCCCTGGGGTTCCTTTTAATAAACAACTAACCCCAGCACGCAGGGGACAATCCTTGGTATAATGATCTTCATCACTTATACGAAAATGATATTTTGGCTTGCGTTTGGATGTATCATCAATAGATGGTTTAGGAGGATCCTGTTTAGGGGTATTAAATTTAGCCTTACCTTTACCTTTTTTTTTCCCTTTCAAGGCTTTGCTTGTTGTGGTAGATTGGACAACATTCACCTCAAAAGTTTTACTAGGGTTTTGGGAGTATTCGAAGGAGGAGAAGGTACAAAAGCCAAAATAGATTTCTACTTCGTAGAAGCAAAAGAAGCATTACTAGAAGTTTGAGATACTGACCTAATAATACCAAAAATGGGTGGAGTCTCCACAAGTTTAGAAGATGCTCCATCAATTGAAGTTTTCAAAGCATCAAGTAAGAGATCATAAAGTGTGTCAAATTGTGAATATACCAAATCTAGACACCGGATTGTGAATATAACACATCTAGATATCGAGAACGGGTGATGGCTTGTTCTTCAGTCATAGAACCACCCATAGCTATGTATTTGGTGATTTGATTAACAAATGACTTAGTAAACCATTCAGTTAAAAGCTCATTATTGATTTCAAACTTAATAAGATGACCCCGACGCCTCCATTCATGGATGTGATCAAAGATGTGGGTACCAGTATTTTGTTTCAAATACATTAGGAGATGGGTACTGGTTTCATACTGAACTGGTAGCTAGAAGTGAGTAAGAAACAACATAGCCAAATTTTTGAAATCTTGAAAGGCACCTCGAGGTAACTTGATGTACAATTTGGTGGAAGCATCGGTTAGGGTTCATTGGAAAAGAGTAATCGAATGGTATTGTCGACCCAAGAGTTGGACAAACACCATAAATGGTAGGTCATGACATGAGCTTGGGAGTCTTCTCCAAGCTTCCCTTCGAATTTTGGACAATCGCAAGGAATTTTGGTAGGAACCAGAGGACAATACGATGAATGAAGTATTGGGTCATTTGTGAGCCTCGACACAATCAATATCTCCAATGTAGCTAAAAATGGTAATTAGGGATTAAAAGGCATGAAAGGACTTTGATAAGGTCCAAATTGAGGATTCCAACCTTGTTGGTACTTATTTTTCCCCCATAATGGTGGGTTTTGACCATAGGGATTTTGATACTACCCCCATTGGGAGGAATTTTGACCATACAAAAAGTTTGATATTTTCTTGACATAGGCCATTGAGAACCATAAGGGGGATAGACATCCTATGAGGAGTATTGAGTTCAAGGTGGCTGATGTAATGATTGATGTTGTTGATACACCAGTTAACCTTGTTGTTGCAATGGGTGACCTTGTTCTTGCAATGGTTGACCCTTTTGATACAAGGGTTGACCTTTCTTCTGCAATGGTTGACCTTGATGCTGCAATGGTTGCTCTTGCTACTGCAATGGTTGTTGATAAGACCCTTGTTGCGTGTAAGGCCCTTGCTATACAAAAGGTCCTTGTTGCTAATAGGTTCCTCGTGGAATTTGATGGGTTCCTTGCTGCTGTAATGGGCCTTGCTGCAAAGGATTACCGGCTCCTAAAGGATAAGTTCCAGAAGTAGATTGAAACTAACCATACAAGCAAAATGAGGGATAGGACCATGCTGCATTTGGGATCCTGCCTATTGATTGAAAGGTGGATTTTGAGGTTTTTGTGAACCATAAGGAGGGTATGGTTGTTGGTAAGGTGTTTGAGCCTAAAGAGGCTGATGATAAGGAATTTGACTAGATCCAGAAGGAATACTACCAACAACTTGACTTGCTCCAATAGTGTGAGTTTGGGATCCACTAACATAGGTTCCACTAGAGAAAAGAGATACATATGGAGGAGGTGGTTACCTCACATGTAGTGGGATAGGGGGTAGTACATATTTCCCACTCAATGGAGGAGGTGTAACCATTATAGAGGTTGAAAGAGGAGTTGAAGAACCTATAAGGACATTAACTGTCCCAACTATGACTATAGGTTGAAAAGGAATTGAAGAAACCATAGTTCGAACAAGAATTTGGGAAGCCATGTTCAAAATGAATGGGCAAGAGGTAGGCGCAATGCTAGATGACCATATCAAATGATGATAAGGAAAATATGTGCTTGGAGTGCCTGAAACCAATCAAGTTGTGATCACATGTCTAAGAGCTAGTAAAAGAGGGCAAGCCATGAGGAACCTAACCCATGCCCGGCCTAGGGTTATTTCACCGTGCACATGATATTTGGTGGAGCACCGGAGGGGGTGGCACATGGCACTCAGCCCATGGTTTTCACAACCGCCATATGACCAAAGGTAAGGAGTCGGCATGGCCATATTGTTGCCATATGACTCAAACCGAGGACAAAGTTTGGGTGCAGGTGCCCGGTTAACGGTCCTACATTTCACACCATTTGCGGTAAAATCAACATCTTCCCCACGCAAAATTGCTTCTCTTCTTTTCAAAAGTGCAGCCGTCATTGGATGGGAGGCAAAAACTTAAGAAGATTTGAAGAAAAGTGGTAAAATTATCTCTTCTTGGAATGATTTTAATCTGCATTAAGAAGGAAATATTATCCATTAGCTTATATGCAAAAAGAAATTATGGATTGGCAAAATTTGAGACAAGCTAAAGGTCATAGTGTTCAAAGTTACACATGATAATTTAGAAGAAGAAATTTAGTATTGGGTGTTGATTTGTCATCACAAGACATTATCCCTAAGAACAAGGGTGGATTTCATAGTTATTTGAGACATACTATACTTATGTTTAATCCCACCAATCTAGATGAAGTATGCATTTAGGAAAATCATTTAGAAGCTAGAGGCAAGAATGTTCCTCAAGAGACTAGCAAGAAACCATCCAAGTCTGGAGAAAAAGGAAAGGGGAAGTTTAAAGGAAAAGGAAAAAATAATTCTACGGTCAAGAAAGAGGGAGAGAAAATTACATGTAAGCATTGTTCAAAGAAAGGCCATGATGAAGATCATTGTTGGAAATTACATCCATTAATGAGACCAAAGAAGTTCAATAATAATGGGAAACAAAAGAATGTTACTACAACTCAGCAAGATATAGGATTTGATTCAGGTGATGAAACCAAAATTGTAACCATGGGAATAAAGGCAAAGCTTCTAATGCAAGAACTAGTTCTTTTAGTAAGTTTATTGAGTCTCAAAATGATAAAGAAAGAAGTGAGCTTTTTCATATCAGGGTTATTAAAAAACATACAAAAGTTGATACTTTTTTTTTTTTTAGTGGATCCTGTTTGGTCAATTTAGTGTGATCTAAATTGCTATTTAAAATGTCAATCTGAGATTCGTAAGCTGACGAAGTGAAGTGTACTATATGTACTAGATAACCATTTCCTTAATCTTTTGTCGTTTTTGAGTTTTTAGTTTATTTTTGGATTTATCTTTTCCTAATGTGTGATGGTGAAAATGAAAGTGAAGTATGAAGTATGGATGGTGATGGTGGTTTCTACATTGATTTTCTCAAACTTGAAAGTGCTCAAGAAGAAAGCTTTAAAACAACTAAACTGAAATCAATTCTTAAGAGGAAGTAAATGCATCAAACAGTGAACTAGTGACAATGGCCCAGTATCCTTGCTGCTGAATGAAAAGAAAGTAAAAACTGAACTTAAAGCAACTCAAACTAAAAACAAAGCAACTAATTCACACTACTTAAACTCTTCAGATCCTTTACCCTTCAGCTCAATCTACCTTGTGGGAAGCAATCATGAACAAGTCAAGCAATATGCTATCTAAATGGCAAGAAATTAAATTGCATAAAAGAAACTAGTCACACTACTTTAACTCTTCTGGTCCTTTACCCTTCAGCTCAATCTACCTTGTGGGAAGCAATCATGAATAAGTTTAAGCAATATGATAACTAAATCACACTACAGTTAGTAATATTCTAATTTCTTGCTAATAGAGTCACTTGACTATAGAAAGAAACCATGAACTGATGAGCAGTATGATATCTAAATAACAGAAAAATAAATAAGCAAATCACAACTTGAAAAAGACAATGCTGGAATTAAACTTCAGAAAATGAAAGTTAGCAGGAAGGACAAGATGATCTCATATGTCAATAGTTATCAAAAAGATGAAAATTTGCCCGGGCTGCCTAAGAAAACCTGCAGAAAAGCATTGATCAGCTGACAACTATAAGAAAACAGAGGTGAAAATATAAACATCAGTGAGCTAAGAAACATTACAACAACGTGTTATGTACAAGCTAAAGATTATGAAAGCAGAAACATAATAAAACCAAATGAAAACTTTACAAGGCTTCAGCGCGCAGGGGCCCTCTGCCACTTCAGCCAGTCAACGAGTAGTCACACGAATGAACTCAGAAAAGTCTTCTCATGTATTAAAACAACAACATATATAAAACAATGGGGTGATAACAATAACAGTTCAGAAATTACATATCCAAAAAGCTTCTTTACAACGTTCATCGACACGTTATTTATAATGAAAAAGTGTTGAACTAACTAACTGACTCCTACGCTATTAACTGTGTTGCCAAAGACACGTAGATCCCTTCAGCTGAGATCTAGCGTAACTGTCATCATGTCTATTAAATCTTCGGAGTGGTAGCTGTTGGATTCAGGTTGCGGGAATGATCTCCATGTGTGCGGTGTCTTCGTGGGCTGAGGACTGTGCTACGTAATTGTTCACGTTCCCAAAACAGAGATGTGCCACCGCTGAACTCCTTGGTTGGCTTTGCCTTTGACCCTCGTTGACCGTGACCTTCCATGGATGATTTGGCTGATTTGAAGGGACACGTTCCATGTATCCGTCACCTATAGCTTGCCCATATAGCTTGTTTCTTCATAGGACACCTGTAGCACAACTTTTAACAAAATAGATGCAGAATCCTGTGCTGGCTGCGGAAACCTGTGCTGGCTGCGGAAACTGAGAAGTTTCCGCAGTTGCATGAACAAAAACTAAACCAAACAACAGTCATAAGCATAGTCAGAAAACCATGTAAAAAGCTCTTTTTAAACTACAATGCAATGATTTAACAACTGGGTGGATGAAATAAGTGGAAAAAGAAGGCTGAGAGGGTGTATAGGAAGGTGCAGGCTTGAAGGTGTTGCATGTCCTCATGCAACCAAAATTGAGTTATTTCCCTCTAATCCACATGTTCTGAGGCTTCTGCAAGGATCTAGTCCTCTTTTCTTCTTCTTTGATGCTAACATCATCATCCTTGGTTTCCTGACTAGACATTTGAACTTGAGGTTAATCAATGCTCTGCTTAACTTTTTGCACTTCTTCTTCAGTTTTCTGTTTTTCTTTTGCCACAGTCCTAAATGAAGCATAGTGTTATCATGGACAATCTTGTCTACTTTACTCTGCTCTTTGAGTGCTTCATTTTCCTGTATGATATGCCTATTTAGGACTTCTAACTCAAATATTTCCTGTTTCAATGACTGAAATTGTGCATCAAGTGGCAGAGAGATACTTGGTCCTGCAACTGATTGTTCTAAGGATTCCAGGTAATTGTATGCCTCTTGTTGATTAGGATCTACCTCAGGTGTCTTTCTTGGACTAGGCTCAAAATCTGGTGGAGGAGGAAGATTGCTCTCTCTTTCCGGCCGAAAAGGGCTTCCTCACGTGGAGGACTTGACTCAATGCTTGGCTGAGTTGGAGATTTCTCAAGTGTCTCTTCATCTAAATCAATAAAGTGAGACTGTTTTTCTTTGGTTTTATTCCCCTTCCATTTTAGCCTAGTGCTCCTTCTCAAGTATGAACTAGTACTCTTCTCTTGTGCACTCTGTTTTCCTTTTTGCTTTTTCTTGGCTATGGCAACAACTTTAAGATCTATTAATCTTTCTGACAGAGGTTGATAATCCTCTTCTATGGATTGCTCAGGGGATGGATAAACTTCTTGGATGGTTCTTTTGCCTTTTCCTTTTCTCTGTTTCTTACTTTTAGCTCTATCTTCTTCTTCTTTTTGGACTGTTTCTTGAATTTCTATTGTAGGGGAGTCTTGGATTGTAATGTTCTTTTCTTTCCTCCTACTTTTTCTTGGAATCTTTGGTGGACTGCTTCCAGAGGCCTCAGACGGCTCTTGGAAGTAGTTTCTTGTCAAGAATTGCTCCGAAGTATCCTTAGTTTTCTTCAAATGATCCTCAATAAGAATTTTTATGAGCCCATGATGGTAGAGATGAGGTTCAATGTTGCCTACGTGTTTTTGAACTGTAAAACTCATCTTTTTCAAACTTGATAGCAGAAAATGAGGCAGATTAAGAGTATGACCATCTATGAAATTCATCATCAATCTAACATGATACATATACATAGAGCCAAAACGAACTTCACACGTGATAAATTTCTGGATGACTAACAGTAGACCAGACCATTCCTCTTTTAGTACATGAACAGGGATGCCTCTTGTAAATACGGTGGTATCCATACCTTGGTTTTGTAGCATGGTTCTCCATATTTGATCGTCCACACTTCTATTTTTAAACCACCTTTCACCTTCTTGAGGTAGGCCCGTGGTAGCTGCTACTGTGGCCTCGGTCACTGTGAATTTTAAGTCTCCAACCTCCACTGTTTGTCCATTAAAAGACCGTGCAAAAGCTTTGGTCACCTCCTTGTTATAGCCTTTAAACTTCTGGATAAATCGTAGCCATCTGACTTTCTTCAACAATTCCTTAACTTGAGGATAACCCTCCAAGTATTTCGGTCCCTCCGGCTCAGCTCTCAGTAATTTTCCCATCCTCTGTTTTAAATTCCACTGAGAGTTATTCTGCGTGTGAGGGTTTAAGGGAAAAAATAACCCTGTTACAGGGTTTAGGATAGACTGTAGTGACTGCAGTCAGGGTTTAGGATGACTGTAGTGATTGCGGTCAGGGTTTAGGACGAACGGTAGTGGCTGCAGTTAGAAATGGAGAACAGTGAATGGAAATGCCCGAATTACAGGAGGAACAGTGGGTGAGCAGCAGTAAACGAGTTCATGAAATGAAATGCGGATGCATGCGAGGAGTATGGTATAAGTGGAGTGTAAGTGGAGTAATAAGCGAGTGGAATAACGACGGGAGTCTTTCGAATCAGATGACTGCATATGAAATTTTACACGTCTCAACAGACGGCTGCGGAAATTACGGCTAAGAAGAGCCGTAACACAATAGGTCACGTCTCAAGAGTACGGGTAATAAATGGAAGTGCAGTCAGTCTTGAGTTTAAACTCGAGATAATCATGAGACCGTTAAGGCAATGAATGTGAGGTGTGTGGATTAACAAGCCATTAACGAGGATTAGTGGAATAGGAGTGGTACTGGAGCTATCGTATCAAATCATCGCTCATAGTAGAACTTGTTATGGTTTAATGACTATGCGTAATTATGACTTGAATTGTTATTTGATAAAGATTTTTGATCATACCTTTGTAACTTTGTCATTTCTTGCTCAAGGCTTCTAACCAATTTCTCTTCTTTGTTATCTTGGAGATGCCCCATGTCTTTAGCTCAATTACACCTGCATTTCATGATTATGGCACTAACAGTTGACTGTAAATTTTGAAAACAGAGTGATGTTGGCTGGGGAACCTCTTTCTGGCTGCGGAAACTATTTCTGGCTGCGGAAACGGTCTCCAGCTACGGAAACTGAGACAACACCCCCTTAACTGCACAAAGATAGTTAGAGGAAAACCAACTGAATGAAAATAGTCCTGAAGGGGACTTTTATTGATGGAGTGAAATGAAAGTGAGGTGGAGTGAAGTGAAATGGAAATGGGAATGAGATGGAGGTGAAGTAAAATGGTAAGTGAGATGAAGTGAAGATGGCAAAGAAGGAGAGGAGATTTTTTTTGGAAAATATAGAGTGTCAGGTGTCCCTGATTTTCACTCTACATTTTCTGCATAAGACCGCCAATCTGTGATTGGTTTTCAGGCTTATACATTAATTTTTTTTTTTCAAAAACTGAAAGAAACAGAGATTAGGCTGATGGGGGAGAAGAATTCTTCTCCACCAGCCTTATTGCAGAATTCTCTTGGAACATTTTGACAAACTCCTCTTTTGAAAGTGGCTTATGATAAATTTTCAATCGGTGGCCATTCACAATAAGAGGAGTCTGAAATTCATCAATGGTCTTGATTCTTACCGCTCCATTGTTAGAGACTTTGTCAATCTCATATGGCCCAAGCCAATGAGTCTGAAATTTTCCTTTGAAGTCTTTAAACTTGGAATCAAACAGTAAAGCCCAATCTCCCTCTTGAAACTTTCTCCCTTTGATGTATCTGTCATGCCACTTAGCTCTTTGGTGCTGAACTAGATCAGTCCTTAAAATTGCATCTTGTCTGATCTCATCTAGCTCATTCAGCTGCTCCATTCTATGCTTTTGGGCTTCTGATAGATTCATCCCCAACTGGATTGCCATCTTGAAGGTCTTGACTTGAAACTCAATGGGGAGCAGGACTTCTTTCCCATAAACAAGTTCATAGGGAGAATGTCCTGTTGTGTTCCTCCATGTAGTTCTGTAGGCCCATAAGGCTTTAGGAATCCTTTCTGCCCAATCTCTTCTATGGAGATGAATAGTTTTGGTGATGATGCTCTCAAGAACTTTGTTTGTAGATTCCACTTGGCCATTTGCTTGCGGATGGTAAGGAGTAGATTTTTTGTGCTTGATTTTGTATTCTTCCATCAGCTTCTCCATCAAATTAGATGTAAATTGACTTCCCTGATCTGTCACAATTTCTCTTGGGACACCAAAACGAGTAAAAATATCCTCAAAAAGAAATTGAATAACTGAATTTTCAGTGGCAGAAGGCAATGCTTTGGCTTCTACCCATTTAGTGACATAATCAGTGCAAACCAATATATACTTCTTTTGTTTAGATGGTGGATTAATTGGTCCAATGAAATCTAAAGCCCATTTTTCAAAGGGTTCGATGAGTACCTGTGGCTGTAATGGAATTTCATTTGAAAGAGTCGGTCTCCCAACTCTTCGGCAGCTGTCACACCTTCTGACATATTGTTTTGCATCTTTGAAGAGAGAAGGCCAATAATATCCTAAAGAAAGGATTTTATAGGCCGTCCTCTTGTCAGCAAAGTGTCCACCGCATGGTTCATCATGACATGCCTTATGGATGTCAGGCATTTCATCTTCCTGAACACATCTTCTGATCACACAATCTAGCCCTGTTTTAAACAATTCATTAGAAATCCATGAATAATTTGAACTCTCTTTATAATTTTCCTTTTTTCATTAGGAAATAAGTGTGGAGGTAGTTTCCCTGTAACCAAGTAGTTAGCAATATCTACATACCAAGGAGTCTTAGTAGTTACGACAAACAAATATTCATCTGGAAACTTATCCTCTACAGGAGAATCTTCGTTAGTATTTTGGATTCTAGACAAGAAATCAACTACTGTATTTTGTTTCCCTGGTCTATCCAACACAGTAATATTGAATTCTTGTAAAAGTAAAAGCCATCTTGTAACTCCGCCATTAGTAGCAGGTTTATTCATGAGATATCTAATTGCAGAATGATCAGTATGGACAAAAGTTTCATAGCCGGTTATATAATGTCTAAACTTGTTGATTGCATGAACAACAGCTAAGAACTCTTTCTCAGTCACAGTATAGTTTAACTCAGTGGGAGTCAAATTTTTACTGGTGTAGTAAATGGCATAAGGAACTAAATCCTTTTGTCCCAACACAGCTCCTAGAGCTGTATCTAAAGCATCTGTAGAAATATGGAAAGGAAGTTTCCAATTTGGCCCTCTCAAAATGGGTGCTTCAGATATTCTTGTTTTCAAAGTTTCAAATGCAGATTGACAATCAGGATCCCATTTGAATTCACAGTCTTTTGTAAGTAATTTGAAGAGTGGAGATGCTATTTTGGTGAATTTTTCAATAAATCTTCTATAATATCCAGTAAATCCAAGAAAAATTCTAACATCTTTTTGACAATTTGGAATAGGCAACTTGGAGATGACTTCAACTTTTGATCTATCAACTTTAATCCCATCCCCTGAAATATGATGTCCTAAAACAATCCCTTCAGTAAACATCATAAAGCATTTTTCATGACTTAATGATAGGTTTGTTTCTTTACATCTAATAAGGACTTTTTCCAAATTCTCTAATGCCTCTTCAAACGAATTACCATAAACTGTAAAATCATCCATATAAACCTCTACACAATCATGGATTAGATCGGAAAAGATTCCTAGTACTGCCCTTTGAAATGTTGCGGGTGCATTACATAATCCAAAAGGAAGTACTCGGTAAGCAAAAGTTCCCCATGGACAGGTAAATGTGGTCTTGTCCTGATCTTCAGGTGCTACCTGAATCTGATTGTAACCACTAAAACCATCCAAAAATGAGAAATACTTTTTGCCTGCTAAAGTATCTAATACCTGATCAATAAAGGGTAAAGGAAAGTGATCCTTCAAGGTTGCTCTGTTCAATTCCCTATAATCAATGCAAACCCTCCATTTACCATTCTTTTTAGGTACTATAACCAAAGGAGAAACCCATCGGCTATCTGAAATTGGATAAATGAAGTTCACATTAAGTAACTTTTGGAGCTCTTATTTCACTATCTCCCTAAGGTTTGGATTCATCCTTCTCTGAGGTTGTCTGATTGGTCTACTGTTTTCCTCAATGTAGATGTGGTGAATGAAAGTTTTAGGGTCAATACCTTTCATATCGGTATACTCCCATGCAAATGCAGTAGAATGTTTTTGAAAGATTTTGGTTAGCTCTTCCTGTTGTGATGTTTCCAAGTTTTTGTTGATATTCAATGTTTTACCTGGAAAGATATCAATGGCGGAACTACCAAACTCTTCCATAGAGAAAAGAGACATTTGTCTAGATGATAGATACTCAATGTCAGAATCCAACTGAAATTGTGTGGTCATATTCTGAAGATGTTTCAAAGTTTTCTAATGTGTTCAGAATTTGACTATCTTCACTGATCTCAGAAATGATAAAGACAGGTTGTATAGTATCTTCATCATCAATCCATTCATTATCTCCTATTTCTGTAATTGCTTTTGCTGGAGGATACAGATTGAATTTCTTTGTTGAATTACCATCATAAATATACATATCCCCAGACCTACAACTGATAAAAGCATCAGCTGTGGCTAGCCAAGGTCTTCCTAAGATGAGAGGATGTCCTCCTAAATTACTCTTGGGAGTTAAAATCATGAAATCTACTGGATATTCCCAAGAGTCTAAGGAGACTGAAATGTCTTCTAATACACCATCTGGTTTAATAATTGATCGATCTGCAAGTTGTAGTAAAGTAGGTGTAAAGAGAAGGTTAGGAAGTTTTAGCTGTTCCATAGTTTGTCTACTCATAATGTTGATAGCATCCCCCAATCAATCAAAGTATTTGGAATTTCTACCCCATTGATATGTATTTTGACAATTGGACTACCGGGATCTACATACTTCTGCATAGTAATTTTTCCCATCATGATATCTGCAATTTTTCCTACCAGGTGGATTTTTCTTGTATCTCTTGGTTTCCTTCCTAGTCTTTTAAGACTCAACTCCTTTATTGTTTTTGCTAGAATAGGAATCTCCTTAATGGCTTGTAACAAGGGAATCTTGATACATACATTCTTCAATTCATCTAGAAAATCATAGTCAGGCAACAAGATTTGTTTTTCCACCCCTTTGTCAATTTGTAATTTTTCAGGAAAAGGAGGTGCGGATGAAGATGTAGGTTGCTTAACTATAGGAGTTGTGGGGGTTAGTTCTTTTTCTTTTTCTTTCTGAGTGTTTGGGTTTTGAAGAGATGTTTCAGAACCTTTATTGGCTTCAAGAGATTCTTCCTCAGAAATGCTTTGATTTTGAGCATCTATAGAAGGATTATCTAAGACTCTACCTGATCTGAGTTGTACATCATTGAGAGGGACAATCATATAGGTAGGAAATTGTTGACCTTCCATCATGTAAGCATTTTGAGGGTTTTTATTATTGAATTTGGCAATGGCTGAGAAGGAAGTTGATTTGACTTCTGTTGGAATGGGAGCAAGAGTTGAGAATTTGGATTCTATTGAGAAGGTTGTTGTTGTTGTGGAAATGGCAATGATAGTTGTGGGTTTTGATTTGGAAGTTGTGGAGCTTGTTGATTTTGTAAAGATGGAGGATAGTGATAAAATTGAGCAAATCTCCCATAAGAATTTTGCATACCTTGTACCCATGATTGAAAAGGATTTTGAGGTTGGGACCAAGGTTGTTGCCAAGGATTCCAATTTGGTGGGGGTTGAAAATTCATAGAGTTGTTAAACCCTTGATTTTGTTGCCCCTGCCAAGGTCTCCTTGCAACAAAACAGAGAGACTCAATTGTATTTGGATCTTCTTGAAAGACAACTTTGAGCCCAGGAATTGAAGGACAATCCTTGGTCTCATGATTCTTTGAACAGATTACACATGTTTCTACAACTTTTGCATCCAAGGGACATTCCCTTAGAGCATGTTTCTTTTTACATTTTGGGCAAAAGATGGCCAAAGCTTCAGCTTCTGCTTTCTGCTTGTTGTGTATCTTAAGAGTGTCTAATTGCTCACTAAGACTCCCTAAGATATCAGTTTTGAACTCATCAAGCATGTTGCCAATCTCAGCCCTACTTACTGATCCAGTTGCAGATTTGTTTGCTCTGATGAGAGAAGGATCTCTAGGCCCTTTTTGATTTTTAGATTTCCCCCTTGAGAGATGGACACATAGCTCTGCTATATCATGAAGTGGAAGTTGAGATATGTCTCCTTTCCCCATCATGTTCAAAATATCTATCCATTCATCTCTAATGGCTTTTAATAGAAGGGCTTTCAAGGTCTCTTCATCTAAGTTACTCATTTTTGCTCTTTTCAGATTATATTGGAAGCTTTCAAGTAAATCTTCCAAGTTTTCATCTTCTTTTTGTACCATTTTGAATACCTCATCCTTGTGATTGGTGGGCATACAATAGTCTAGGTACCTATCCAAAAATGTTTTTTTCATATCATTCCAAGTCCTAATGGATTGAGTGAGTAACCCCATGAACCATTTCAAAGCTGCTCCTTTCAATGTTGAAGGAAACAGTTTGAGTTTTTGAGAGTCTTCCAGACAATCATAAGTTCGACACACGACCTCAAACTCAAATAGAAATGTTTCAGGGTCCTCATTTCTTAACCCATGAAAGTTTGGGAGGACAGATGGTGATATGTTCTTCATTGTGGCTCGAGAGTCCTCATCGACTATAGGAAATCCGAATGAATTATCTCCATCCCTATTTCCCCCAAGGTTACCTCTACCTATTCCATTATTTCCTCCTCCTCCTCTACCTCTACCAAATCCATTTGCTCCTTCTTCTGTCATGGCAGTTTCCCTGGAGAATTCAGAGTCCTCTGGTTCCTCTACTAAGGGTAAACGAGGAGGAATTTCTCCCTCTTCTTCTTCAGGTGATTCTACTTCTTCAATTACAATTTGTCTCCCTGTAGAAGGAAGGAAAGGATCTCTTCCTAATTCAGATTCGATGGATGGTGTGGGAGAGTCAACTACTGCCTCTTGAATTTCAGGAATCCTAGGGCTAGGAGTGTAGGTTGGAGATGATGGAGGTGTCTCTTGTCTATTCCTTGAAGTAGATGGAGTTGTAAAAATCGAACTCTTGGCTCTAGCTAAAAACCTTCCCCTAGAATCTCTTGCTCTATGCATGTCATTTTTTTTATTTTTCTTCAAGTCGGGCTAATAATTCTCTTTCTGATCTTCCAGGTCACTCTAGGTGCAAGAAGAGAGCATACTCAAGAACTATTAAACCAATAACTTTTTCTTTTCTGATCCTCCAGATCACACTAAGTGCAAGAGGAGAGCATACTTTGAGAGGTTATCAATTTTCCTTCCTTGATTTTTTTTTTTTTAAGAAATTGGCTACCTAGTTTCACTTCCCCGGCAACGACGCCAAAATGTTTGGTCAATTTAGTGTGATCTAAATTGCTATTTAAAATGTCAATACGGGATTCGTAAGCTGACGAAGTGAAGTGTACTATATGTACTAGATAACCATTTCCTTAATCTTTTGTCGTTTTTGAGTTTTTAGTTTATTTTTGGATTTATCTTTTCCTAATGTGTGATGGTGAAAATGAAAGTGAAGTATGAAGTATGGATGGTGATGGTGAAAATGAAAGTGAAGTATGAAGTATGGATGGTGATGGTGGTTTCTACAGTGATTTTCTCAAACTTGAAAGTGCTCAAGAAGAAATCTTTAAAACAACTAAACTGAAATCAATTCTTAAGAGGAAGTAAATGCATCAAATAGTGAACTAATGACAATGGCCCAGTATCCTTGCTGCTGAATGAAAAGAAAGTAAAAACTGAACTTAAAGCAAATAAAACTAAAAACAAAGCAACTAATTCACACTACTTAAACTCTTCAGATCCTTTACCCTTCAGCTCAATCTACCTTGTGGGAAGCAATCGTGAACAAGTCAAGCAATATGCTATCTAAATGGCAAGAAATTAAATTGCATAAAAGAAACTAGTCACACTACTTTAACTCTTCTGGTCCTTTACCCTTCAGCTCAATCTACCTTGTGGGAAGCAATCATGAATAAGTTTAAGAAATATGATAACTAAATCACACTAAAGTTAGTAATATTCTGATTTCTTGCTAATAGAGTCACTTGACTATAGAAAGAAACCATGAATTGATGAGCAGTATGATATCTAAATAACAGAAAAATAAATAAGCAAATCACAACTTGAAAAAGACAGTGCTGGAATTAAACTTCAGAAAATGAAAGTTAGCAGGAAGGACAAGATGATCTCATATGTCAATAGTTATCAAAAAGATGAAAATTTGCCTGGGTTGCCTAAGAAAACCTGCAGAAAAGCACTGATCAGCTGACAACTATAAGAAAACAGAGGTGAAAATATAAACAACAGTGAGTTAAGAAACATTAAAACAACGTGTTATGTACAAGCTAAAGATTATGAAAGCAGAAACATAATAAAACCAAATGAAAACTTTACAAGGCTTCAGCGCGCAGGGGCCCTCTGCCACTTCAGCCAGTCAACGAGTAGTCACACGAATGAACTCAGAAAAGTCTTCTCATGTATTAAAACAACAACATATATAAAACAGTGGGGTGATAACAATAACAGTTCAGAAATTACATATCCAAAAAGCTTCTTTACAGCGTTCATCGACGCGTTATTTATAATGAAAAAGTGCTGAACTAACTAACTGACTCCTACGCTATTAACTGTGTTGCCAAAGACACGTAGATCCCTTCAGCTGAGATCTAGCGTAACTGTCATCATGTCTATTAAATCTTCGAAGTGGTAGCTGTTGGATTCAGGTTGCGGGGATGATCTCCAGGTGTGCCGGTGTCTTCGTGGGCTGAGGACTGTGCTACGTAATCGTTCACGTGCCCAAAACAGAGACGTGCCACCGCTGAACTCCTTGGTTGGCTTTGCCTTTGACCCTCGTTGACCGTGACCTTCCATGGATGATTTGGCTGATTTGAAGGGACACGTTCCATGTATCCGTCACCTGTCACTTGCCCATATAGCTTGTTTCTTCATAGGACACCTGTAGCACAGCTTTTAACAAAATAGCTGCGGAATCCTGTGCTGGCTGCGGAAACCTGTGCTGGCTGCAGAAACTGAGAAGTTTCCGCAGCTGCATGAACAAAAACTAAACCAAACAACAGTCATAAGCATAGTCAGAAAACCATGTAAAAAGCTCTTTTTAAACTACAATGCAATGATTTAACAGCTGGGTGGATGAAATAAGTCGAAAAAGAAGGCTGAGAGGGTGTATAGGAAGGTGCAGGCTTGAGGCTCAACAGATCCCAAGTCAACCTTATTTATGAAGCTATTGTCAAGAAACTAAATATAGAAACTACACCCCATACTAAACCTTACCCTTTGGGTTGGGTAGGTGAAGATGCCAAATTTCAAGTCACAACAAAGTGTAAACTCAAATTTGCCATCACTACAAACTTTATAGGTGAGGTAGAGCTTGATGTTGTACCAATTGACATATGTGGAATTGCTTCAAGGAGTTCATACTTGTATGACTGAAAAGCCATAATCTATCATCATTAGAAAAAATATCATCTTTTATAGCTGGGGTTGAATATATTGTTAGAGCACATCGCAAGAAGATGAACTTATCTCTTGTAAGTGTTGGGCAGATGAAAAGGCTTGTAAATGCTAGTTAGATGACTTTTGTGTTGTTGATGATTAAAGATAAAGATATTTTTGAATATGAAGCTTTCAAAGTATGTGATTCTAAACTCAAGCATGATATGGTTGAAATTGTTAATACTTATGACAAGATGTTTTAGGAACCTAAAGGGTTTCCTCCTAAAAGAGGAACCCAAAATGAGATTCATTTTCAGCAGGATGCAGCTCTTCCAAATATTAGAATGTATAGAATTTTAGTTTTGGAGAATGTAGAGATCAAGAAGAAAATTCAAGATTTACTTGAAAAAGATGACATCAGGCCTAGCACATCTCCTTGTGGGTCCCCTATTGTCTTGGTTCCAAAGAAAGATGGTACATGACACATGTGTGTGGATTTTAAAGCTTTGAACAAAATCATAGTAAAGAATAGTTATTCTCTTCCTTGCACTGATGATTTGCTAGACAAGTTAAAATATGTTGTTTATTTCACTAAGTTCATTTTGAGAAGCGATTATCATCAGATAAGGATTTTTGAAGATGATATTTGGAAAACTGATTTCAAGACATTTGTTTGAATGCTTTGTTATGTCATTTAACCTTTGAAATGCACCTGAAACATTCATGAGATTTATGAATGATGTGTTGAGACCATTCCTTGATGATTTTGTCTTAGTCTACTCAGATTATATTTTAATTTTCAGTAAGACTTGTGAAGAGCATGTCAAGCATGCGAGGCAAGTTTTAGATGTCTTGAAAAGAGATAAATTGTATTTGAAGATGTCTAAGTGTGAATTTGGGAAAGCCTCTTTGGTTTATTTGGTTCTTATTGTAGGAGGGGGTGGATTGAAGATTGATCCATCAAAATTTGAAGTCACTGTGAATTGGCCTAAACCCAATAATTTAATAGGAGTTAGTAGCTTTTTGGGAGCATCCCAATATTGGAGAAAATTTATAGCTAACTTATCAATCATCGCAACAACATTACATGATTTGAAAAGTGTGTAACAAGTCTTTCAGTAGGGAGGCAAGTAACAGAAAGCCTTCAACACATTGGAAGAGAAAAACATTACAACGCTAGTTCTAGCACTTCCAGATCTTAAGCAGCCATTTGAGATTCAAACCGATGAAAGTGATTATGCCAAGGGGGCACTTTTGATGCAACATGGTAATCATATTTGTTATCATTCTAAAACCTTTACCAATGTAGTGATTAACTATCCAACTTACGATAAAGATCTGCAACTTATGATAAAGATTTGTATGCTTTGGTATAAAGAGTGAAGAAATGAAAGCATTATTTGATGGGGAAGGAACGATTTTTCATGCTGACCATGAACCTTTGCAATATTTACAATTGCAAGACAAGCTACAACGAGTTAGAGATTCAGGTGGATGGGATTTCTACAACAATTTATTTTGGTAATCAGGTACAAGAAAGGTATATACAACCAAATTGTTGATCTATTATCAAGGTCTATTGTTAACACATCTTTCATTCTTAAGCATAAATCAATCATGCATGAAATTTATATTGAAAAGTATGCCCAAGACAAAAATTTTAAAGATGTTTATGCAACTTTAATTCAAGGAAATCATGTTAAAGAGTTGGATTATCATGTTGATAAAAAGTTTTTTTATCATCTTGGTAATATGTGTTCCATAGGGTCAAAGAGCCAATGTCATGAGGGAAGCCCACACTTCTCTTATTGCTGGTCACTTTGGTGTAGGAAAAACAATTGCAAAAATTCAAAGGTAATGCTATTGACTTCACATGAATAAAAGTGTTTCAAGATATGTAAGGGGATGTTCCATGTGTGCTACTAGCAAGCCTAGAAATAGGAAATTGGGTTTGTACACTCAACTTCCTATTCCTTCTCATCCTTGGGAAAGTATTTCTATGGATTTTCTAGGGTGACTACCAATGTCTAAGAAAGGTCATGATTATCTATATGTTTTTATGGATTGTTTCAACAAAATGTGTGTGTCGATGCCATGTATGAAACATGTTACAACTAAACAAACTGAAAATATGTTCTTCCAAAATGTATGGTTTCACTTTGCATTATCCACTTCTATTATTTTTTATAAAGATTATTGATTTGTTGGGAAGTTTTGGTCAAGTTTATGGGAACTCATGGACACAAAGTTGAACAAGAGCACAACATTTCATCCACAAACTGATGACCAAACAGAAGTGGTAAACAAAAAAATAGTGCATATCCTTCGTGGATATTGTGGTAAGCATCCTAAACTTTGGGATGAGCATTTGCCTTGCATCCAACATGCCTACAATCATGCCAAGCACTCATCTATGCATGCATAACATTTGAATCTTGTTTGGTTTAATTTCCAAAGTATCCTTTGGGTTTCATCTTTGGTAAATATATTGCAGTAGATGGACATAGTGATGTGGACAAAGCCAATAATTCATTAAACAAATTTAGCTAGTGCATCAAAGCTTGAGAAAAGAAAAACCAAGTACAAATCAAGGCATGACAAGCATCAAGTTTATCATGATTTCCAAGTGGGAGATCAAGTTTGGTTGTATATCAACAAGGAAAGACTTCAAGATAAAGGTAAAAATCTCAAGCCAATCAAATATGGTCCTTTCAAAATCTTGGAGAAGATTGGTAACAATGCTTCCCGATTAGATTTTCCACCTTATATGAAAATTTATTATGTTATGGATGTCGAAAACTTGAGGTTGTATGAGCCTCCAATGGTTGATGATCATGAAGAGAATTTTCAGATTCCATCTATAGATAATTTTTCTCTTGAATATTTAGGTGAGTTACAGGAAGACTCAATTCTTGACAGGAGAATTAGGACTTCATGCATAGGCAATGTGGAGTATCTTCGAGTGGGGCTAAAAGGTACCAATCCATGTAAAGAAAAGTGAGAGATGTGTAGCCTCACTTACTTGTTCAGCAAAAACACACTTTTGGTGGTCCAAAAGTTTCCAGTGGGGAGGAATGATCTAGGTGATCAAAAATATGCTCAAAAAAAAAAGTTCTCAAAATCACCCAAAACTTATACCAAATCGTAGATCTCATCATTCTAATTCCAACGACATTTGAATCGCCTTAATCCGACAATGTATGTGAAAGTTATCACATTCTAAATTTGTTGGCAAACAACTAAAAGGTCAACTTATAGGGTTAACTGGGTTGCTGACTGGGCATGTCATACAGTGACACGACTTTGACATCAATATGATGATTAGGTAGGTACGATGGTTAGACAATCCAATCCCATGCTAACACATGGCAGGTTGTATATGGTCATTTGGCGAGTTTTCATTGGTTGGTGAGTTTTGGGGTTTACCAATTGGGATGTGCCATATTGCCCTTGGGATTTGTGCCAAAAGTGGTTGGGTCGACTGACAGACCCCACCGTATTCAAACCCATGACCTCACTGTTACAAACCAACCATCGAATCGTTATTCCATCAATGTTTCTTGTTTAATATAGTTAGCGGTGTTATATTTAAATTTGAATGGTTTGGTGATTGGTAGGAGGGGGATGGGCCCGTAGCCCTAGCCTCAAGTCACGTTGTGACCACATGTCTGAGACCTTGGTGGAGAGGGTGGGTTGTGATGCACTAGCCCGATGTCTGCCCCAAGGTTATATCAATGTGCACCATTTGCGAAGCATGAAAGGTGTTGGTGCGTGCCACCCAACGCATGGTTTTTGCAATCAACATATGACCAAAGGCAGGGAGCCAGCGGGCACGTGGCCTTTGGCCCACACCCCTAGCCATATTGTTTCCATATAACTGAACTTGAGGGCAGAGTTTGGGCACAGGTGCTGGTTAAAGGTGCAACATTTTGCATCTTTTGTGGTGGAATCAACATCATCCCTACGCAAAATTGTCGCTTAGAAGATATACCAAAGGAGGAAAATGTTCTCAGTTTTACCAATTTGGTGAATTTGCAGGACAAATAAAAAATAAATGGAGGAGGCCTAACTTGGCCATTTTTAACCCTTTTTGAGCCCAAGAAGAGCCTACACATGGGTTTTTAGGTATTCTAGACACAATGGAAGCATTATTTTTGTGATTTGAGCATTTTATGTTGATCTAGTTAACATTTTGAGCATATAATATAAAGGGCCAACATTGAAAGGTGGACCCGGAGATGTAGCCCAAGGAGTGAACTTCATCATCAACTGGTTGTTTGTGTGATGTTGCATATTGTCTATTTTTCTCCGGTTATATCTAAAAAAATTAACTATTATTAAGTTTATGTGTTTTTGCAATTTCGATCCATTTCCCATAAGACATAAACTAGCTTGCAAACTTTTTCATGAAACCTTCAATTTTAAATTTTATATCAATATGGTATCATAGCATGGTTGTTTTGAAGGTTTAACTATTTTTGCAAGTGTTTTTAATGATTACAAGGTCTAGTTTGAAGAGAGTAGGAGTGTTTGAAGAACCAAATCCTTAAACTGGTTTAAGGAGGTCTCAAACTCTAAGAACTCCACTAGTCATGGCACATGAAGAAGAACATGAGATGATTTCTAAGGATGAGAGACCCTTCAGAAAGTTTTTCTATGATATTCCTAAGATGGTGAAATTCTTGTACAATGAGAGGAAAACAAGGTTGCAAGGAGAGAGTTCAAATCAACGAAACGGTAATGGTGGTGAACGGAGCAAGCCTCCACCTCTACCTCCTCCTTCACCTCCATCTTCAACTCCATCATCACCTCCTTCAACACCTAGTCATACTCCTCTTAGTTCTCCAAAATGACATGCTAAGTCTCCTTTGCTTAAGCTTGATGTCAAGTTTGAATTGCCTATGTACAACGGGGAAGTAAATGTTGAAAAGTTAGATAATTGGGTTCATCAAATTGAAGTCTATTGCAAGATTCAAATAATTAAGGATGATTTTATAGAGATCCAGTTTGCTTCTCTTCATTTGGAAAGTGAAACCGTCATTCGATGGGAGGCCAAAACTCAAGAAGATTCGAATAAAAGTGGTAGAATTATCTCTTCTTGGAATGATTTTGTAGCTGCATTAAGAAGGCAATTTTATACATTAGCTTATATGCAAAAAAATAATTATGGATTGGAAAAATTTTAGACAAGCTAATGGTTAGAGTGTTCAAAGTTACACACGAGAATTTAGAAGAAGAGATTTAATCTTGGGTGTTGATTTGTCATCACAAGAAACTCTCCTTAAATACATAGGTGGATTGCATAATTATTTGAGACATACTATACTTATGCTTAATTTCACCAATTTAGATGAAGTATGTTTCTAGGAAACTCATTTAGAAGCTAGAGGCAAGAATGTTACTCAAGAGACTAGCAAGAAATCATCTAATTCTGGAGACTAAGGAAAGGGAAAGTTTAAAGGCATAGGAAAATATAATGTTACAATCAAGAAAGAGTGAGAGAAACTTATCTGTAAACATTGTTTAAAAGAAGGCCATGATGAAGATAATTGTTGGAAATTTGATCCAGATATTTTAACTTAAAGGATGCATTTATAATTGCATATAAAAGAGAATATTAACCAAGTAACTCAACACATGAAAAATAAGCGGAAATCATAAAGCAACCATGAGATCAAAGGCACACAAATGATTTGATTACAGAGTTCACCCAATATGGGCTACGTCTTTGGGCCCTGCTCAAAGTGGAGAGGCCTTCTTTTATTAAGTGGCATCAAAGAAATCATTTACAAGAAAATTTACAAAAATGACCCTTATACCTCCAATTCAGATGATGGTATGAAAATGGAGACCTTTTCTAGAGAAATAGACTGCATGGTTCGATTCCTGGTGTGAAAACGTGTAAAATCGACTATAAACTTGTCAAATTATGACATGGGCAACTATGGCCCTCTAAGAGAATATTTTCAGCAACGAAATTGATCCCTCGCTCATGGTTCCACTGCCTCTGGAACACTCAGTGTTCCGCTACGTACCTCCATCGGTCTGGTTCTGAATGGGAAATGAAATTTTAAATACTGTTTGGTAGGTGGAGCCACCAACATGGGTCATTGGCTCGTTGGTGGTGGTAGCACCTTGTAAGGAGGCAATTCTGTATTTGAGTCTCGGCATAGCATATGGCTCAACCGTTGTTTAATTTTGATTGCGGTTTCAACGACATTTTGCGGGTCCATCCCGCACGCTCGATTTAAATATACAACGTATATAATACGGTTGGATGGGGTTAATGATATTTATGTACTAAGGTTTGGCGGTTGAATTAATGCATTGGATCCACCAGAGTTGGGCGGGTCCGTTGGGGCTGGTCCGCCCACCCAATATATAATATAATATCATTGTTGAGGGGTTGCATGGGTGACAACTCGACACCCCATTTTTTTTGCTTTTTATAGAACATGTGGTTAAAAGTATTCTGCCAAAAAATAAGGGAGATTAGACAAATTAAAGAGGCGAAAAATTGGCCTATTTTGACTGCTAGATTCCATGTGCCAAGATTCTACAAAATTTTTGCCTTGTTAGTGACTACCACTTGGCCAAGATTTACCAGAACTTTGACTAGTTATAACTTGAGCACACAAAATCAAATTTGAGTGTCATTTGCACAGTTAGAATCAAGATGACGAGCACTATGATCTGGTATGGGTTTCACTTCCATCTGAGGAATTTTATTTTTGAGCTATTTTCAAGGCCACTTCTATTTCTAGATCCACCTAGATCATTCTTCCTCACTGAGGAAATTTTGGTCCTCCAAAATCATGCACACATCCTACCCACTATCTGTGTCCTTGTCAAGCTACACTTTCCACATCTGCATTCCATTCTTTGAAATCACATACAAATCCACACATGAATAAAACAACTCCATACTTGCCAAGAGTTTATAACACACAATCTTTGTTCAAGTTTACATCATTATAGAAATCGATACCCCAACTATCAACAAAAGGCCAAAAACATTACCATTGCCTTAATAAGTAATGGAAAACACATCATCACTTTTACAATTATTCACAACACATGATTTACAATATGTAGCCATGACAAGCTACTATTCTTAGCAAAACCATATCTTACTCAATAAAGTGGACCACCATGAATGTGGCAAGTTAATTTTTTGAACATATTCACTAGTTTACTTCTTTAATGGTGCTTTATGGGCATGGAGTATCTGACACGTTTCTCTCTGGTGTCCAACCTCGTTGCAGTGACTGCAATAATTATTTCTCCTCCAAACTTTTTGGATCATCTTGGAATTATTTTTCTTGGTGCGCCTTTAATGAGTGCCCTTGGAACCCTCACTGTCACTGGAATGTGATGAGGTGCTCTCATTTTCTGTCATTGGTTGGTCATTGGCTATCTTGAAGCATTCCCCATCCTCTTTTCTAACATATCCAAGTCTTGCATAACAAGGCAATTCCTCCACTTTGATAGAATTCACAATGCCTTGGCCATTAATGTCGAGGCCCTTTCCTTGATACCCCCTTTTCTTCAAAAATTTTGATCCAATTCCTATAGTATGTTTCTCAAAATTAGCAAAATAATCATCATAAAAGTACATCAAATTGAAGAATCACATTTTACATCAGGCTTGTTATACTGCAACTTTTCTAAAGCTTCCTCCTTGGCTTCTAACTGATGTTGTAACCTTTTTTTCTCCTTCTCTTCTTCTTGTAGGAATCTCCTTATTTCAACATTCTCCACCTGAATACTTTGGTTTATTTCTTCGAGTTCTTGAAGCCATGCCGCATTTAGTGCCCTTTTCATTTTTGGAACAACGTCTGCTTAAATCTTTGTCTCATTGCCCGAATCAGAACCCAAGTCAATGGGTCCATCCGCTACAGTCGCAAGAGCTTCAATCTTCATTTCATCACCTGAGTCTAATCCCAAGTAATTTGGTCCACCACCTACAAATCCCATAGATGTGATCTTCTCATCATCCTCAGATTCAGATTCTTGGTCTTGTTGCACAGTTGCAACTGTCTTCTGCTTCTCTTTCCCGTTGTTCCTCTTAGGTCTCATTTCTGGATATAGTTTCTAACAATTCTCCTCATCATGTGCTTATTTCTCATAATTATTACAAGAGGGCCTTTCTTCTCTTCTTTTGGCTGTTGCTTCCCTCTTCAAGCGGTCATCTTGTTCATGCTTCTCCCTGCTTTCAAGTTTTACAACCTTCACACTAACTTCATCAAGAGACTTAGGTTCAAATAATAACAACGAATTATGCAAATAACTATGCAAAGAGCCAATATATTTCATCAAAGTCTCATAATTTTCTAGTGGAACATTCAATGTTAATTCTTGTTTTCTAAACTCCTTTGTAAAATTTTGAACGGTTTTACCTTTACTTTGTTTCAAATGTTTCCATTCCATCATGGCCTTATGTCTGTAACCTAATGGGTAAAATTGTCCTCTTAAAGCAGAAATAAACTCAGACCATAATGAAATAAGTTTATGACTACTCCTACCACCTTGTTGCAACTTTCCTTCCCACTCGACGAGACCGATGGCACTCAATCAAAGAGATGCTAGCTGGAACTTGGCTTCATCCTATTTGATTTTTTGTATGTGGAAATACACTTCAACCTATATTATCCAGTTATCTAGTTTTTCTGCATTAGATTCTCCACTAAATATAGGTAAATAAAATTTGACATCCAACTTTAAAAAGGGATTTTTAGATGCATTCCTTTGATTCCTATTAGAATGATGAGAAGAGGAAGAAGAAGAAATTTCACTGGAGGATGGAGAGCGAGGAGGCTCTTATCTTCCACATTCATGATTTACCGAGGCATGATAATCTGGTTCCTTCTTCTCAGGCTTGATTTTCTTCTCATATTCTACAAACAGCTTGCCAACTTTCTCTACCATGGTGAATAAGATCTTGTGATAATTTCGCTCTTCCTCTAATTGAGCTTCCTCATCTGCCATGTTTCGTCTTCATGGTGCACACCCCTCTTCGGGATCAAAGGATCTAATTTTTCTTTCACCTCTTTGGAGCATGTTCCTGGTTAGAATTCATTCATAGAACTCACATCAAGAAGACCTGCTCTGGTACAAAACTTGATTAAGATATTTTAACTTCATGGATGCATTAATAATTTCATATAAAAGATCATATTAACCAAGTAAATCGACACATGAAAAAGAAGCGGAAATCATAAAGTAACCATGAGATCAAAGGCACACTAATAATTTGATTACAGAGTTCACCCAGTGTGGCCTACATCTCTGAGACCTACTCAAAGTGGGGAGGCCTTATTTTATTAAGTGGCATCAAAGAAATCGGTTACAAGCAACTTTAAAAAAATGACCCTTATACATCCAATTCGGATGATGGCCTGAAAATGGAAAAATCAGCTGGAGAAACAGACTAAACGGTTGGATTCCTGGTGCGAAAATGTACAAAGTCAACTATAAACTTGTGAAATTTTGACACTGGCACCTTTGGCCCTCTAAGGGAATATTTTAAACATCTAAGTTGATCCATCATTCATGGTTCCACTACCTCTGGGCCACTCAGGGTTTCGCTCTTCTCCTCTGTTGTTCTGGTTCCAAATGGAAAATGAAAGTTTAAATATTGTTTAGCAGGTAGAGCCATCAACCTGGGTCGTTGGCCAGTTGGTGGTGGTGGCGCATTGTAATGAGGCGGTTCCGTGTTTGAGTCTTGGCATAGCATATGGTTAAATCATTATTTAATTTTTATTGCAGTTTCAATAGGGTTGGAAGGGTTCGTCGAGGGTGGCCTGCTCACCTGATTTAAATATACAGTGTATATAATATGGTTGGATGGGGTTAACAATATTTATGTATTAAGGTTCAACGGTTGAATTAATGCGTTGGATCCACCCAATATATAATATAATATCATCGTTGAGGGGTGGCGGCCCGCCACCCCATACATTTTATTTTATTTTGTTTTTTTATAGAACATGTGGTTAAAAATATTCCACCATAAAATAAGGGATATCAGACAAATTAAAGAGGTGACAAATTATCCTGTTCCAACTGTTAGATTCCATGTGTCGAGATTCTGCCAAATTGTTTCCTTGTTGGTGACTGCCACTTGGACAAGTTTGACGAGAACTTTGACCAGATATAACTTGAGCATGCAAACTCGGATTTGAGTTTCATTCATACAGTTGGAATCAGGGAGACGAGAACTATGATCTAGTCTAGGTTTCATTTCCATATGGGGACTTTGATTTTTGAGCTATTTTCAAGGCCACTTCTATTTTTGGATCCACTTGGATCATTCCTCCACACTGAGGAGGTTTTGATCCTCCAAAAGAATGCACACATCCTACACACTGCCTGTGGACTTCTCAAGCCACACTTTAAACATCTTCATTCCATTCTTTGAAATCACATACAAATCCACACGACACTCTAACAATCCCATCCTTGACAAGAGTTTATAACACACTCTCTTTAGTCAAGTTTACATCATAATAGAAACCAATACCCCAACTATCAAAAAAAGGTCAAAAAAATCATTGTTTCCTTAAGAAGCAATGGAAAACACATCATCACTTTTACAATTATTTGCAACACATGATTTACAAGATGATGCCATGACAAGCTACTATTCTTAGTAAAACCATCTCTTATTCAAGAAAGTGGACCACCATGAATGTTGCATATTCGTTTGTTGAACATATTCGCCAGTTGGCTTCTTTAATGGCGCTATCTGGGCATGGAGTATCTGAAACATGACTATGTGGTGTCCAACCTCATTGCAGTGACTACAGATATTCTTTCTCCTCCAAACTTTTTGGATCATCTTGGAATGCTTCTTCCTGGTGTGCCTCTGATGAGTTCTCATGGAACCCTCACTATCACTGGAATGTGATGAATTTCTCTCATCATCTGTCATTGATTGGTCATTGGCTGTCTTGGAGCATTCCCAAACCTATTTTCTGATATATCCAAGTCCTTCATAATGAGGCAATTCCTCCACTTTGATGGGATTCACAATGCCTTGGCCATTAATGTTGAGGCCCTTTCCTTGATACTCAATTTTCTTCAACATTTTTGATCCAATTCCTGTAGTATGTTTCTCAAAAGCACCGAAATCATCATCATAAAAAGTACATGAAATAGAAGAGTCACTTTTTACCTCAGGCTTGTTATGCTGCAAGTTTTCCAAGGTCTCCTCCTTTTCTTGTAACTGATGTTGCAACCTTTGTTTCTCCTTCTTTGCTTCTTGTAGGAGTCTGCTTAGTTCAACGTTCCATGCCTAGATGCTTTGGTTGATTTCTTCGAGTTCTTGGAGCCACATTGCATTTGATGCCCTTTTCGTTTTTGGCACAACATCTGCAAATTTTTTTGTCTCATTGCTTAAATCAGAACCCAAGTCGATGGGCCCATCCACTGCAATCCCAAAAGTTGCAATCTGCATTTTGTCACCTGAGTCTGATCCCAGGTCAATTAGTCCACTGCCTACAAATCTCACGGTTATGATCTTTTCATCATCCTCCAATTGAAATTCTTGGTCTTGTTTCACGGTTACAACTGTCGTTTGCTTCTCTTTCTATCGTTCCTCTTAGGTCTCAATTTTGGATGCGGTTTCTAGAAATTCTCCTCGTAATTCCCTTCTTTATCACAATGAGTATAAGAGGTTATTGCTTCTCTTCTCTTTTTTGCTGCTACCCTCTTCCCACAGTCATCTTGCTCATGCTTTTCCCTACTTTCAAGATGTACAACCTTCACACTAGCTTCATCAGGTCATATAATAACAATGAATGACAAAAATAACTATGAAAAAATCCAATATATTTCGTCAACGTCTCATAAGTGTCTAGTGGAACATTCAATGCTAATTCCTGTTTTCTAAACTCCTATGTAAAATTATGAAAAATTTGACCTTTACTTTGTTTCAAATGTTTCCATTCCATCATGGCCTTCTGTTTGTAACCTAATGGCTAAAATTGTCCTGTTAAAGCAAAAATGAACTCAAACCATGATGAAAGAAGTTTATGACTACTCTTACCACATTGATGCAGCTTGCCTTCCCACTAGATGAGAGTGGTGCCACTCAATTGAAGGGATGCCAGCTCAATATTGGCTTCATCCACTTTGATTTGTTGTATGCGGCGATGAGCCTAGGTATTGCAACAATAATGCTGCAACTCCCAGGGCAACCAACTTTACTTATCAACCCAGGGTTCATACAAACTTGGAGGTGACAGTGCTATATGCAGAAGTAGAAGTGAAGGTCCCACCTGTTGTCATTGTTTTTCTAGCAAGAGACCCCAGGGGTTCCAAGGAAAACTTCTATAGGGTCAGAAGAAGCTTAATTCTCTGATTGAAGGAGAGAAAACCTATTCTAAGAGAGAGCTACTCTACTGCATTAATGAAGAAAACAACATGAAATGTTAAAATTACACCATAACCTAACTAACCAATTAAATAGATATGCTAAGCAGAATTGCTAAATTAACACTAACCTAATGCTAATTATCTAAGTTGCAGAACTAAAGAGCATCAAAACTGGACAAAGGTGTAAAAAAGAAACTTGGGCTAAATCGGGTTTCAAGTGGAAAAAGAAATCGTAGGTCGAAATTAGGGAAAGGAGGATGTGTGGGAGAAACAATGCATAAGAACCATTGGATCTGTTGGGTGAAAGGCAAATGAACGACAAAGATTGGATCATAGGAGGTTACATAGATAGATGGGCGAACAGGGTTAATGAGCAGGATGAATGGTGGAGATTATATCACGACAATTGAGTGAATAGATGAACGAACATGGTTAACCAGAGATGGACAATTGAGATTATATTGTGGAAAAAAGAAACGTGTGGAAATGAGGGAGTGAGTTTATAGGGTGGTAAGCTATTTATTGCATGCCCTCAAAGCTGTAAGTGGTTTTCTAAAATTTTACACGATTAGCCTAACTGGGCGACACATAGCACAGAGAAACCACTCTCATCACGTGCCCTCGGGTGGATAACGATCGGACATAAATCCATGTGATATTGCGCGATAACCGTTGGATCAGGCTGGGTTGATCAACGATGGAGATCAGCCAAGCTAGTTGGCGATCAGGTGAAGTGATAGTCATCGGATGAGGCAAGACGGATCGACGACAGGTACTTAAATTTCATAAAGTGAGTGTTGGACTCCATGCGAGGCAACAATTGGAGAAATTAGTGAATCAGACAATGATTATGAAGGTTTGTTGGTGATCGGACGACAATGAAGCGATGGATGAGGAACGTGCTGGAGGCGGTTTCAAATGAAAATGACAGAGAGAACTAGTGTAGGTGAACAAACAATTGCTTTAAACATCAAACTCCATAGCCCATGCGAGAACCAGAGACCTATGTTTTTAGGGCTGCCGAAGGGTCTCTTCCTCAAGTCATGGTTCCAGAAGGAGGAGATGAGGCTGAGACACCTGCGCAAAACCTGATAGTAATCTTTCCCTCTAACCAACTTGGAATTAAAAAACACAAATAGAAGTAAAATTAAAGCCAATGCAGCTACTGAAGAAAATGAGCAGAAACAAGAAGCTATTCAAACAAATGAACAGAACTAGAAAACTACTTGAGCAAATGAATCAACAAACTATGAAACTACTTAAGCAAATAAATAGAACAAAACTCTTATGCTAGTAGATATGTACTATGAAGAGCTGCTTTGGCTACTTGGGTTAGGCCCTAACCCAAGAGCTTCAGCCCTCGGAGTTAACTCAGAGCTGGCTTAAACAAAACTCATTCTTATTAGGAAAAACCATGGATTATAGAGCAAACTGTCGCAAGTCTCTGCAGCTCAGAAATAAAACATAATTTTACAATAGAAGTCCCAATCCTACTGAGGTCCTAAGCATTTGTATTTATACATTTGAAGTCTCTAACGACTTCCTTCCCATTAGGGAGGTGTTGAGGGCCCTAAAATCGGGTCAACAACAAGGGGGATACCCACCCGGTCGGGAAACTGGTTGGCGGCTCCGTGCCCGTTTGGTGTAGCGGGTCCGAATGGGGATAACGGGACCAACTTCCCGTTCTAAGGGGGTGTGTGTGTGTAGAATATGATAATGAAAATATAGAATTATTTCTAAGCTAATCTAGTTCTGAACTCTGAGAGTGAATTTTATACTACTTTGATCTACAAAGAATAACACATCTAATCTACGCTAACCCGGGATAAACTTTTTCCATTATGCGATCTAGAAAGGTTTCACACAATAACTGGTAATGAAGATTATTCAGCTATTATGAGAATATAAATCAATTAAGATGAACCATCCTGCATAAAAAGTTAAGCAAAACGATTGTGAACAGCATATCGCATAATCAGTTATTCATGTATTAAGCACAAATCAATGACTCCACCGTACAAAAGTGCCAAATGGTAGTCCACTCATTCATACGTTAACATATAAACAACATCAGCTGTATATTACTCTAAGAATGCAAGCAAAAACTCGTCAAGAGATAAAAGTACCATTTATGACTGACTTTATACTCACAGACCTGAAGCAATAATGATCCATTTGTACTTACTTCTAATGCCTACTAAGAGTACAGAAGTGCAACATCAGTAGCAGGTATTAAAATGCAAACATAAATAAATCTTGATCCGTCCATTCATCAAAAACCCCCTCCGAGGGTGCAAAAGTGCATGTTCTGAGGAAAAGTTTTTTGACAAATTTCCGGACCCTTCTCCAATGCAATGAGAAGGGTTAAATACTACTAACCGGCTAATTTTAATTACACAAATTGAGGGAACGGCTTCAAATGACCGCCCTTTTACTAAAAGCAAATTTATTTCTAAAAATCAAATCTAATTTCTAACCGTTTCTGTATCTGTTCTTTAGTGCTGTAAGCAATGCGCTGTTCGCCCTGAAAGAGTCGGCTGGTTGTTCTTTCCTTTTGTTCGAGCTTGATAATTAGAAATAACAAGAGCTGGCACCTCTTTCTGACAGGCTAGAAGGTATTTTCGAAAACCTTTCTCTGGCTGGGTGTATTCGCTGTGCGCACACTTAGTACAACCTAGTTTCTTTTCGAACTGATTTTGCTGTTGCTATTTCAGTTTCCGGTCGTGCGAATGACTCAATGAGTTAGAAGTCGCGCTGTATGGACAATCCCCTATTTCGAGAATTGTTTCCGCTCTTTGTTCCAGGCTTTTCTGGAGCGTCTTCCTTCTCTTGCGCTTCTTTCTCTGCTTTACCAAGTCTGAGCTTCAGGATCTTTTGTAAACATGCTGCTTTTGTGCACCTTTGACTCTGAGTCTTGGACAGTCTATTTTCATCAGTGCCTGTTGGGCGATATTTTGGAATCCACTGTTCTGCTGCATGCGGCATCCAATTGCGGAGGCATCTCCTCACTGTTGTCTTATTGGCGCTCTTCCCTTAGATTTTTCCTACATATATATTTATATCAGTAGCATGTCTTGCAGTTTACGCAAAGAAGAAGGGAAATGACGAAAAGATTGACATGAAAGCATTAAATTCTAATGAATGTGTAATTCTGACATTCATCATGATTTGACTCTTCGATAAATGCGATGCAATAATTTCTGGATACTCAAGCATGCGGCCATTAATTTCCCGTAAGGTGCGCGCCTAATTTTGGGCTCATAGATCATGCTGAGGAATGCCTGCGATGAATGATTTCTGCGATTTGCATCGCAGTCTTGAAAATTGCGATGTAAATAGGTGGCATCGCAGCAATTGACAATCTCATTCGTCGCAAACCCTAGGTCGCAGATTGCAGCTTTGCATGGTCGCAGATCGCATATCGCAATATCGCCAGATCGCAAGGTTTTCGTTTTGTCACTTTGTGTTGTTCATGCGACATTGCGACGTGCGACGTCGCATATCGGCCGTCGGCGTTTCTTCAGGTTTTCCCTTTTCAAGCGCTTTTAATGCTCGCGATGCGATGGGTTCTCGCGTCGCTCATTTTCAGTGCGTTTATGCGCTTTGGGCAAGCGCTCTTTTTTCCATTGCGATGCGATATAGCTCTTAGGGAGTTGATACAAAATATTTTTCAAACGAAAATATTTTTTTGGATTTTTGGCTAAGGGTCCCCCTTTGCTTGATGTTATTACTAATATCAAACGAAGAGGGGGGTTGTTGGTGACCACAACAATGGTGATTCACTGTGAAGAACCAGTTATCTCTGCATTTCTATTGACCATTCACTTCCGAAACAACAAAAATTTTATATGTCTAAATTTTGTTATGGACAGATAGAGCAGATTGCCCCTCACCTTGTCGACGATATTTTGTTTCAACCTGTTTTATATCTCAATTTCTTGCTTCCTCAGGTTTCTTCTTGCACTTGCATCAGACATTACTTGGTCTTGATAAAAGATAAAATAAGGTTTTCTCTGTGTACACCATATTATCCAGCAATGATCCTTTTTCCTGCTTTGAGGTTACTCGCAACATTCCACAGAAAAATCCTTTTTAGCACACTTTTTTTTTTTTTTTTTTTTAATTCTCTAAAGAATAATGTCTTGGTTTGGTGGCCAAATTATGACACAGTCATTCACTTGATTTACACTTGTGCTGAACAAGCCGGCTCGTGATGAGACCTCTTGTCTTTGGATTGCAACAATCTTAAGTCGTTACCCTGTTTTGATAGACAGTATTGGCAAAGTCAGCAAGTTATAATATCTGTGATCATGATAAGCCGGCTCGTGATGAGACCTCTTATTCTTTGAGATATAGTGTTTTGCTTGGATTGTTTCTCTGGATGCTGTAGTTTCCCTTTTGCAGGGAGGAAGTCATTGTTTTTCCTTAAGAAAGCTCTGAACGACAATAATAGAGTTTTTGAAAACAACAGCTTTGCAGAGAATGCTTATTTTATTATTGATGATACCTTTCATGGTGCTAATACAAAACAATTCTTTTACCAGAGGTTGCTTTTGTCAAAGTTGTTTTTAGAGGTTGAAACGAGTATCATAATCAAAGTGAAGTTAACTCTATTTTTCAATAATAAAATTCAGATTTTTCAAAAATTTTGCTATTTGTACAAGCGAAATCAAAATCTGATAGAGAATTGGCGTGCTCTTTCATGAATCCTTTTTAAATGATCATCTACAACGGGTTTGATTCAAAAGAGAAAAGCAAAACAAAAATAAAAACTAAAAACTAAATCTATCCTACAAAAATTATAAGATTTCTCTTTTATGGAAAATATAATTTAAGAATCAGTCCATTGACAGGTAAAGAATCTCTCCTTCCTGCCAGATCCTGCAATACGAATGTAGATGGGTCTACGACTTCCACAATCTGAAAAGGGCCAAGCCATAGCTTCTAAAATTTCGTATGTTTGTCCTTTTCTTCATGAGCCTTATCCCATTTCAAAACTAAATCACCCATCTGAAAGTTTTTTCTGGTTATGATGCTTGAGTCAAAAGAAGATTTTATTAGCGCTTGGTGATGAGCATGGGTTTTCCTAGCTTGTTCTCTTTGTTCTTCTAGTTTGATTATTTCCATTTGTCTTAATTGTAATGAGGAAGTAGGTACTTCATCGATGTATTGCACTAAAGACAAAGAGGGAATGACTAAGTGAGTCGGAAGAACCACTTCCCTCCCATAAACTAAATTAAAGGGAGAAGTGCCGATTGAAGCTTTCTTTGTGATTCTATCAGCCCATAAAGCATTTACCAGCGCTTTGTGCCAATTCCTTTGGTTTTGGTCAACTGTTCTTTTGATAATTCTGATTAGGTTCTTGTTTGTTGATTCAGCCAATCCATTACCTTGCGGATAGTAGTTGGCAGAATATTTCAGTTTGAACCCTCTTTTAAGTGAAAACTCAGTCATAGCATTTCCAGAAAAATATGAAGCGTTATCAAACATTAAGGCCGTTGGCAATCCAAACCTAGTTATGATAAATTGGTCTATGAATTCAATAATGTTTTCAGAATGAACTATCTTGAGAGGAACTGCTTCTACCCATTTGGTAAAATAATCAGTTGCCGTAAGGATATACTTATGCTGCTTAGAAGAGTGAGGAACGATCTCACCTATTATGTCCAAGCCCCATTGACTGAATGGTTGGTCGATGTTGACCGGTTGTAGCGGCATGGATGGTTTCCTTTGTTTTCCTGCAGCAGTCTGGCAGACTTGGCATTTCCTTACGTGATTGTATGAGTCTTTGAACAACGTGGGCTAATAATATCCTGCACGCAAGATTTCGTGTGCAGTCGCATCTCCGGCATAGTGTCCACCTGCTGGTCCATTGTGAAGTTCCTGCAAAACCTTTTTGGCTTCAGTTTTCTCAAGACACCTAAGGAGTACAGAATCGTAATTCTTTTTAAGCAGGACATCATTTATGAGCTGGTATTGTTTAGCTTTTAATCTCAGAGCTCTTTTCTTGGTATGATCCAGATGTGATGGAGCATACCCGTTCTTAAGAAAATAAATGGTGTCAGCATATAATGATTCTGCATCATTTAGGCTTACCTCATATGCTTGTACCTCTTCAGATGGGTTCTCTGGGATTTGCGATGCTCTGGCTAACATCTTGCAGAAGCCTTGACTTCTTACGATGTTTGCTGGTTTGATCTCAAGATCATATTCTTGTAAAGCGGTAATCCAATTAGCTCTCTTCTCGCCCACGTCTTTCTGCACCAAAAGGTTTCTTACCGCTGGAAACGGTACTACGACTTTGGTGTGGGCTTTAAGCAAGAAAGTTCTGAAATATTTGATTGCTTTGAAAACAACATATGCTTGTTTCTCTACGTCTGAGTAATTAATTTCAGCACCTTGTAAGTTCGAGCTAAAGAATGCAATTGGAGCTTCCGCTTTCTCTTGATTTTCTTGGGTCAAAATCGCGGCATAGGATTTCTCTGAGGCAAAAGTGTATAAGATGAAAGATTCTAAAAAATTTGGGGTGGCCAAAGATGGAGCATTGATGATAGCTTGTTTGATTAAGTTAAATGCTTCGTGCTCATCTAGACCCCATTTGAAAGTTGAATTCTTTTTTATCATATTTTGTAAGGGAGAAATAATACATGAAAAATCCGGGACAAATCTTTTGACAAAATTGATCTGTCCAAGGAAGGATTGCATGGCTTTCTTGTTATGAGGTATGGATATTTCGGAAATTTCCTTGATTCTGTCGGGTTCTATGTGAATACCGGATTTCGACACTATGAATCCGAGCAATTTCCCTTCGCTTAACGCAAAGAAAGATTTCTTTGGGTTAAGCGAAATCCCATACCTCAAGCATCTTTGAAAGATTTGCTTCAAATCTTTGAGGTGGTTGTTTCGATTTTTGGAGTACACTGTTATATCATCCAGGTAAATCACTACTGATTTATTGACTAACCCTTTAAACGCGATGTCTATGGCTCTCTGAAAGGTAGCTCCGGCATTGATCAGACCAAATGGCATCTTCCAATATGCATAAGTGCCCCATTTGGTTCGGAACGTAGTCTTTAACTGATCATCGGGATGCACCAGTACTTGATTGTATCCTGAGAATCCATCCAGGAATGACATTAATTCTGAGCCTGCTACTGCCTGTAGAATTTGCTCCATAGGTGGGAGGGGGAAGTTATCTTTCTGACAGGCTTTGTTGAGATTTTGGAAATCAATACAGATTCTAATGTCTCCGTTTTTCTTCCTAACGGGCACCATATTGGATACCCATTTAGAATGCCTGATGGGGAAGATTATTCTGGCTCTCAACAACTTATTAAGATCAGTTTTTATTTGATTTTCTAGGTTAGGGCGTATTTTTCTGAGCTTCTGCTGGACAGGTTTTTCATTGTCAATCATAGGGATAACATGTTGAATGATAGAAGTGTTGTAAGTCTTCAGCTCATCGTAATTCCAAGCAAAAACGTTTTTGTATTGTCTCAGAAGACGGATATATGCTGATTTTTCTTCAGGGGCTAGGCCCTGGCCTAGGTTAACGTTCTGTGGCTTCTGATCGGTCCCTAGGTTTACTAATTCATAGTTCAGGGTAGAACTGCAAAGTTTAGCATTGGCGGACCTTTTAAACTGACTTTTCAAATCATATAGATCTTCTAGCTTGACCCCCGATTTCGGTATAGCATTGTCAGAGCTATTTTGTTGTATTTGATGATCATGATGGTCTTCGTCGATTATCTGATTTGAGTAGGATCCTTCAGAAGTAAGGAAATTTACGATGTCAGGATCGTCATTGAACACTCTCCAATTGGTGATATTGTCAGGGATGGATGGTTTAAAGATCAATTCTATTGAAAACCTATCAGGACTAAAATCTTCAGAAGGGATAAATCTAGAGGCTACATTAGCTAACAGGTCTGCGCTCGCGTTTTGAATTCTTGGAATTGACGAGATGTTGAATGCTATGAAATGTGCAGTGAGATCTTGAACTAATGATTGATAATGCTTTAAATG
This sequence comes from Pinus tabuliformis, assembly GCA_031772625.1. NCBI lineage: Eukaryota > Viridiplantae > Streptophyta > Pinopsida > Pinales > Pinaceae > Pinus > Pinus tabuliformis. Next base: position 3,297,975 of record CM062813.1, read on the forward strand.
ACTTGACAGGCAATGTATGGTGTTACGTACCTGTTTTACAACGATCTCCGAATCTCCAAAGACTTGAAGATACTTAACGTTCAATCCGATTGCTTTGTATAGGCCTTGAACCAAGGCTTCGTACTCCGCTGTGTTGTTCGTGCAATCGAACTCAAGTCTGCATGTGAGCATAATCTTGTTCCCATCTGGGTTAATCAGAACGCATCCTGCTCCTGATCCCTCATTTGATTTAGATCCGTCAAAATATAATTTCCAAAATAAATATGTATTTACAGAATTATCTAAAAAACTAAAACATTTTGAGTCATCAGTTTGTGAGAAATTTTAAACTTGGGATAAAACTGAATTCTCTAAGTATGGTGAAATATGAGCATTGAAATTACCTAGGAAAGAATCTATTGCGTAATTGCCTACAATGCTGCTATTGTACGTTATGGCCTCATTTTCTCCTTCCAGTTCTGTCACTATGTATTTTTGGTGCAACTCTCGTTCAACCTTTATCTGATTTGGTTTACCATTGTATGGTAACCACATGTGCGACCAATCGGTTGAAAAATATCCATGGAGTTTTTCCGACCAATCCCTGCTAAGAATCAAACCATAGAACTCAGGGATATCAGCTACTAGAATGTCGATAACCTGACACACTTTCGGGTTAGACGACAATCTTATGGTCACCTGATTGAGTTCACCAATCACTTCGACTTGGGATCGATCAAGTTGAACTATGCGTACTACGGATCTTTGAGGTTGCACATTCAATTTAGCACATATTGACCTGGGTAAAATATTCGTTGAAGCACCAGAATCGACCAAGCAATTGTGCACGTTTTTGTTGAAGATTTCATATGTGAGCAGAAAAGGAGGAGTATGAGATCTTGATCTTCCTCCAATCAAGGCGATGTCATTTGGATCAATTTTATCGATCGTGTTGGTTGGAGGCCTTCCCAGATTGTGGGAAGCTACCGCTGTAGGTAAAGATGTAGTAGGCACAACATGTAATTCTTTCATCATTATTTTCTGCTGGTGTTTCAATTTACTCAATTCATACAGAGTGATATTAGCCCTAGTCTTCTTCATGTCATCAATGATGTTATACTCCATTTCATCCGACACTATTAGTGTTCTTGATGGAGGCGTTTGATCAGATTGGACTGGGCTAATCTGGGTCGCTTTAGCAGTTGTCTTTTTTGTTGCGACCTTTTCTTTTGTTGCAGGGCTTGCGCCCTTTTGTTTTGGGGTAGTTATGGGAGGATCAAGTTGATTTTTGCTTCTCGTGCTAACAGGAAATGCTTCTTGATCCTCTTCTTGTGGGAGGATGAAGTCCCACATTCCTTGTAGTTCTACGACCTCTTCCTCGTCGGTCTGCCCTTCAGTGGTATTCTCTTCTTCTTCGTCTTCTTCAGATTCAACGTTTGAGACAACACTAGGTGGTCTTACCTCCATGGGAGGATTTCTTTTAAAAGTCCTAAAGGGCTTTTTCGAAGAAGTCTCTGCTACTTGTTTCTTAATATCAATCATCTCATTTGACATGGCTTTCAACACTTTTTGTAATCCTTCCAAATCGAAAGGATCTTTTGTTTGCTTCTTCTTGGTGTCTTCTTTGAAAGAGATCTTCTTAGATTTGCGTTCTTCTATAGCAGATCTCTTTTCTAGGGTTACCACGCGTTTTTCCACTGCTAACGCTTATGTCAAGTTGTCGACTAAGGTGGTCTTGTTTGCCTTATCTACGAAGATAGACAAGTTTGGAGGTAAAGCCGTGATGTACCATTCACATCTTACTTCCTCGCTGGGTTGTGAGGTAGCGGGGATTTTGTTGAGGATCTTATTGAACCGTAAGTTAAAATATTTAATGGGTTCTCTAGCCTCAGCCTTAAGATTAGATAGTTCACTGATCAATGTCGCCGTGGATCTGTCATCACCAAACTTGGTGAGGAACTGACTTTGAAAAATGTCCTAGCTAGTGATGGATCCGGAAGGTAACGAAAAGTACCATGACCCGGTTGTTCCTTGCATTATATAAGGGAACAGCCGGAAAACAGCGTCTTCGTTAGTGAATCCGTTGAGATTAACAGAAAGCATGAAATTATTGATATGTTCCTCGGCTAGCATGCCTACTTACGGATTGAATTTAGGCAGCCATTTCTCAGGATGGGCTGGTATAGGGCTCAGGGGTGGAGGTATTAAAACCGCCCCAGGATTGTTCCATGGAGACTGGGCCATCGTTGAGCTTCTAGTTAATGGAAGTGTAGAAGATGAATTCTGATGCTGAGAAGATGAAGATATTAAGATCTTTGATGTTTGAAGAGGAAGGTTTGTAGAAGATGGGTGAGTGAGTTGGAATGAAAGAGTGGGTGGTTGACTTCGCGGTGAGGGAGTTGATATGGACGAAGTGGATGAAGGAGTCCGACTGTCAGACTCTGGTGGTGTTTTCCTTGCTCTTTTGCTGGTAGGGAGAGGGAGTTCACTTGGTTGTATGCCAAATTTTTCACTCTTTGATCTGTTAAGGGGATGAGCAGGGTTATACTGCGAAGTCACGCTGCTTTTAGATTTATCAGACTTCTGGTTAAAAATAGAAAATCCCTGGAGTTTACGTATCAAAGTCTGAATTTCAGGGGGTTCAATGATAGATTGGTCTGATATATTCGAATATGTAGCAATGGTAGATACTCGAGCGACTTCAAATTCCGGGTTTAACCGTGTTGGAGAAGTTGAGGGAGTTGATGAGGGTGTATTACTCTCAGAATGGTATTTAGATATTTCTTTAGGTGCCATTCATAGTTCGTGCCCTCCTTCTAGCGCCAAATATGTTGAGGGCCCTGAAATCGGGTCAACAACAAGGGGGATACCCACCCGGTCGGGAACCTGGTTGGCGGCTCCGTGCCCGTTTGGTGTAGCGAGTCCGACTGGGGATAACGGGACCAGCTTCCCGTTCTAAGGGGGTGTGTGTGTGTAGAGTTTGGTGATGTGTGTGTGTGTAGAATATGATAATGAAAATATAGAATTATTTCTAAGCTAATCTAGTTCTGAACTCTGAGAGTGAATTTTATACTACTTTGATCTACAAAGAATAACACATCTAATCTACGCTAACCCGGGATAGAACTTTTTCCATTATGCGATCTAGAAAGGTTTCACACAATAACTGGTAATGAAGATTATTCAGCTATTATGAGAATATAAATCAATTAAGATGAACCATCCTCCATAAAAAGTTAAGCAGAACGATTGTGAACAACATATCGCATAATAAGTTATTCATGTATTAAGCACAAATCAATGACTCCACCGTACAAAAATGCCAAATGGTAGTCCACTCATTCCTACGTTAACATATAAACAACATCAGCTGTATATTACTCTAAGAATGCAAGCAGAAACTTGTCAAGAGATAAAAGTACCATTTATGACTGACTTTATACTCACAGACCTGAAGCAATAATGATCTATTTGTACTTACTTCTAATGCCTACTAAGAGTACAGAAGTGCAACATCAGTAGCAGGTATTAAAATGCAAACATAAATAAATCTTGATCCGTCCATTCATCAAAAACCCCCTCCGAGGGTGCAAAAGTGCATGTTCTGAGGACAAGTTTTTTGATAAATTTCCGGACCCTTCTCCAATGCAACGAGAAGGGTTAAATACTACTAACCGGATAATTTTAATTACACAAATTGAGGGAACGGCTTCAAATGACCGCCCTTTTACTAAAAGCAAATTTATTTCTAAAAATCAAATCTAATTTCTAACCGTTTCTGTATCTGTTCTTTAGTGCTGTAAGCAATGCGCTGTTCGCCCTGAAAGAGTCGGCTGGTTGTCCTTTCCTTTTGTTCAAGATTGATAATTAGAAACAACAAGAGCTGGCACCTCTTTCTGACAGGCTAGAAGATATTTTCGAAAACCTTTCTCTGGCTGGGTGTATTCGCTGTGCGCACACTTAGTACAACCCAGTTTCTTTTCGAACTGATTTTACTGTTGCTATTTCGGTTTCTGGTCGTGCGAATGACTCGATGAGTTAGAAGTCACGCTGTATGGACAATCCCCTATTTCGAGAATTTTTTCCGCTCTTTGTTCCAGGCTTTTTTGGAGCGTCTTCCTTCTCTTGCGCTTCTTTCTCTGCTTTACCAAGTCTGAGCTTCAGGATCTTTTGTAAACATGCTGCTTTTGTGCGCCTTTGACTCTGAGTCTTGGACAATCTATTTTCATCAGTGCCTGTTGGGCGATATTTTGGAATCCGCGGTTCTGCTGCATGCGGCATCCAATTGCGGAGGCATCTCCTCACTGTTGTCTTATTGGCGCTCTTCCCTTAGATGTTTCCTGCATATAGATTTATATCAGTAGCATGTCTTGCAGTTTACGCAAAGAAGAAGGGAAATGACGAAAAGATTGACATGAAAGCATTAAATTCTAATGAATGCATAATTCTGACATTCATCATGATTTGAGTCTTCGATAAATGCGATGCAATCATTTCTGGATACTCAAGCATGTGGCCATTAATTTCCCGTAAGGTGCGCGCCTAATTTTGGGCTCATAGATCATGCTGAGGAATGCCTGCGATGAATGATTTCTGCGATTTGCATCGCAGTCTTGAAAATTGCGATGTAAATAGGTGGCGTTGCAACAATTGATAGTCTCATTCGTCGCAAACCCTAGGTCGCAGATCGCATCTTTGCATGGTCGCAGATCGCATATCGCAATATCGCCATATCACAAGGTTTTCGTTTTGTCACTTTGTGCTGTTCATGCGACATTGCGACGTGCGACGTCGCATATCGGCCGTCGGCGTTTCTTCAGGTTTTCCCTTTTCAAGCGCTTTTAATGCTCGCGATGCGATGGGTTCTCGCGTCGCTCGTTTTCAGTGCGTTTATGCGCTTTGGGCAAGCGCTCTTTTTTCCATTGCGATGCGATATAGCTCTTAGGGAGTTGATACAAAAGATTTTTCAAACGAAAATATTTTTTTTGGATTTTTGGCTAAGGGTCCCCCTTTGCTTGATGTTATTACTAATATCAAACGAAGTGGGGTGTTTTTGGTGACCACAACAGGAGGCTTGGCTCCCAACTTAAGATAAACTGTTTTTTGTCCCTTTCCCTTGCTTGGCTGTCTTTTAGTCTTCAAAGTGATGGCTGTGTACATTCTGATCTGATGGTAGAATATTCGAATGGAGGGGTACTAAATGAGGGGTATTATACCTACATTTTTCTTTTCTTTTATCCTTTATTCATGTATTACATGCACATTAGACCACAAAGCCAAATATCCAACTCTAGCTCATTTCATAAACAAAATATAATCAAAAGTATGCAATAAGTTTGAGAATAGTTGGTTTGACTAAGCTAGGAGGTGAATTAAGTCCAATTAAGGCCCATATAATTACTCAATAATGAGGCTCATCATCACCCCCCTACTGAAAGTGTTGCTCATCCTCTAAGCAACTTAGTCAATTTCTATGTTCTTCATGGCTCTGGTAGCCTCTTTGATATCCCATGCTTCTATTGTGGTCTCTTCTTATTGTTGATAGAAGCCTGCTTTCCTTTCTACTTCTTCCCACTACCTCTTTTCCTCTTATTCTTTTATCCCTTCTAACATCCCTAGGAGTAGTGGTGGACTAAGTTTTAGGCCTATTCAATTGACCTTCAACCTTTGCATTGATTTCTTATACATAGGTGTCCTATTGAGTGCCTCTCTCAACCTTTGAGGGGAGTGATATTCTTTGATCTCCAAGCTGTGTGGCAGTGTGTTCCATTTCCTTTGGTAGGCATGTGTATTATCATCTCTTAGTAGCCTAAATATATTTTCAAAATGTGAAATTGCTTGCTCTTGGGTAGCAAGATATCTAAGTGCGAGCTGAGGATCATTTGCAATTAGATTATGGGTGCTGATTAGGGCCATGGGATTTGATTGTTCAGCTCTGATGAAAAATAGGTTCATTTTTCTCTCTAGCCAATATTCTTTTCATCTCTGCATCCCTTGAATTCTCATGGTTCATCCATGATGCCAAGACCATTAATTTTAGATCTTCTAGCTCTACATTAGGATCCAAATATTCATGTCTGTGAGGGCCATATTGTGCAAGTAAAACTCAACCCTTTTGGCCCTATACTTTAGTGCACTTTGATCACAAAGATCAATAATCTGTTTGCAATCTTGAAATGGCATGGTACCCCTTTGTGCTAGTGTTTTAATATGAAATTGAAACCATTGTTCCCTGAGGTAAGGAGTATAGGATTTAACTAGCATCCTACACTTGATGGCCTCCAATGAGAGGTTGGCCATACATGCTAGCTGGTTTTCCTTTTCCTGCAGCTGTTTTCTCGGTTTTTCTTATCTTCTTTCTTTTGATGTTCTTTCTCATTTTCATCAGTTTCTTCTTCTATTTCAACATCATCCTCCTTGTGTTTCAGCATGTTCCTCTATATTAGTTTCTTCTTTATTCATCCCATCCCATTTAGCTCTGTATCTTCTTCTTATTTTGCCTCCTCCTCATTGAAAGAAGGACTAACATCATAGATGAGGGTTTTGATGTCATCCTCTGCTGGTAAGTCTCTGAAGACTGACCATTTTATAAGGATCCTGAGCTTTTAGAGGGAATCCTCAATGAGGATATTGATCAACCCATGGTGAAATAATTGCTGGGGATTTCCTTCCTTTACTTTGTTGCTGGAGTCTATGAGTGATTGCATCAAGAAATAGGGTATGCTGAGTCTTTGGTGTGCTGGTGTTTCTACCCAAAATCTTAGTTCTTCAAGCATTCTCAAATGGTTTCCATAACAATAATGTATTTATGGACTCTTGCATTCTCTTTTGCCTTATTAAATAATTTCCTTTTCGCCACCTTTTCACTTGTAAACCAACTCCCTCTTACCTTTACAACTTTTGATCAAATGATGCATATGAGTGAGTGAGTGGGATACTTACCTGTGGTCTTGATGCCATGCTGCAGTTGTCAAAGATGAGAGGTGTTGCTGATGGTTATTCTTCTTACTCCTCTATTGCCTATTGATGGTTTATTAGCTTTTGCAGGTGTCTGCCACTGAAGATTTGACGTTGTTGCTGCTTGTGTGGAGCACTTGGATCTGATGCTGCTATTGCTGTGGAGCTCTTGGATTTGATGTTGCTGCTGCTGTGGAGCTCTTGGATTTGATGTTGCTGCTTTTGTGGAGCTCCTGGATTACCACTTGGAAATGTTTGGTGTCTCCCTTAGAATTTCTTGATCATGTTGTTAGCTGTTGCTATGAGGATGCTGTAATGAATGGATAGAGGGAGTAGGAGTGTGTGTGGATGTAGGGACGATGGTAATGGTTGAGGTGATTCTGTTAGAAAACATAATCTTCACCTGAATTGAAGCAATGAAGTGAAAAACAATAGAATTGATGGAGGGATGCATGGTAAGGAGTGGAGGAGATGAATATATGTGAGGCAGGGTTCCCTCTGGATCTTCTCTTTGCTCTTTGCTTGTATTTTTCACCCACCTGCAAATAACAATTTTTTCTTTTTTCTTTTTTTATTACACACACACACACGCACACACACACACACAGATATATATTTTCTTCTTCAAAGAAACACCTAGGCTTCCTCAGAGATGTTTTCACCCTAGATATCTGCTCTAGGAACCTCAAGGAAGGTTTTCACCCAGGAATCTTCTTACTATTTTTCATTTTTCTCATCCTTGGGCCACCTCATGAGGTTTTCAACCCAAACATGGGATTCAAGTGCCTCATGGAGGTTTTCACCTGAATCCTTATTATTTTTTTTTTTCCTTTTTCAGTGACTTGATGAGGGAGAATTTGGAACTTTCTCTACCATCATCATTGTCTTATTGATGCTGTCAATGAACTCTTGTTTTGATAAAGGCCTCTTGTACATTTTCAATCTGTGTCCATTAACTAGCAATGGAATGGCTTCTTCATCAATAGTTCTAATTTGCACTGAAACATTGTCATGGCATCTTTCTACCTCATAAGGTCTGAGCCATCTTGTCCTTAGCTTGACCTTCAAGTCTTTAAACCTGGAACCATATAACAATGCCCAGTCTCCTTCTTGAAATTGCTTCTCCTTGATGTGCTTTTCATGCCAGATCTTCCTCTGAAGTTGAACTATCTCTGTATGTAGGAGGGCATGCATTCTGAATTCATCCAGGCCATTCAAATGTAACAACCTTTCTTTATGTGCATGACTAAGTTCTAAATCTATTTGGGCTTCCATCCTCAATGTGTTATATTCAAATTCAATCGACAACACAACCTTTTTAACATAGACTAGCTCATAGGGTGTAAATCCAGTGGTGGTCTTCCATGTTGTATTATAGGCCCAGGTGGCCTCAACTAGTCTCTCTTCCCAATCCTTCCTATTACTGCTCACTACCTCAGTTAAGATGCTATCCAGTGCCCTGTTGGTCACCTCCACTTGCCCATTAGCTTGTGGATGATAAGGAGTGGAGGTCCTATGCTTGATTTTGTGATGGTTGAGCAGTTCTTCAATCATGTTGGAGGTAAAGTGTCTGCCTTGGTCTGTGACTATCTATCTAGGGTACCTAAATTTGTATAATACATTCTCCCTTAGGAACTCAGCCACCTTCTCTTCTGTTGTTGCCTTAATCACCTTGGTTTCAACCCACTTAGTCAAATAATTAGTGCACACAATAATGTATTGTTTTTGCTTTGAAGGAGGGTTAATAGGCCCAATGAAGTCCATGCCCCACTTATCAAATGGCTCGAAAGTCACTTGAGTTTGTAAGGGAATTTCATCTCTTGGAGTAGGCTTTCCTATCCTCTGGCATCGATCACATTGACTAATGTACTTTTTCACATGCTGATGAAGAGTGGGCCAATAATAGCTCGCTTGTAACACTTTGAATGTTGTCCTCTTTACTGCAAAGTGACCTTTGTAAGGCCCATCATGACATGTCAGAAGGATGTCAAAAACTTCCTCTTCCCTATACAGCTTCTCAAGATTTGATCTGGGCCAATTTTGAAAACATTTTCCCCAATCCAGGTGAAGATGGCATTTTTCCTGACTATCTTGCTCTTTTCTTTGGAGGGCAAGTTCGGTGGGAACTGTGATGATACCAGATAGTTTGTTGTATCAGCAAACCATGGGGAGAGAACTGAAATAACAAGAAAATTCTCATCTGGTAACTGGTCATCCACCATTCCTTCTTCACCTACAGGTAGATTCATTCTAGATAGAAAATCAGCAACAACATTTTCCTTGCCAGGCTCATCAACAATAGTTAGATCAAAATTCTGTAATAGAAGCAACCATCTTATGATTCTAGAATTCACATCTGGTTTGTTCATTAAATATTTGATTGCATCATGATCAATATGCAGAAATGTTTTATAGCATGTAATGTAAGGCCTAAATTTGTTCAATGAATGCACAACAGCCAGGAGTTCCTTTTAGGTCACAATATAGTTTAGCTCAGCCCTTGTGATGCAGGAGCATTCAGCCCAATGATGTCATTGTATTTTAGTAGACATAGGGGTATTGTGTTTCCAAGGGATTTGGTCTCCTAAGTGTGAATTAATGTAATTATTTAGGCTTTTGAGTGATTTTAATGAGAATATGATTTAATTTAATATAGTGAGACATATTTGTAAATGTTCTCGAATGTAGGAGAACATGACGGATTTAGGATAATTGAGAGATGAGAGGATTTGAGAATTAATTGTAAAACTAAGATTAGGAGTTAGTTCATGATTTTATGGATTAGAGAGGATCCTTAGGGATGAGAAAGAGATTTTAGGATTTTTTTGAAGAATTTATGGATCTAAACCAAGAATTGGTTTTAGAGTCCTTTTGTATAAATGTAAGCCTAAAAGGCAAAAACAGACGTTAGAAAAGTTAGATGTTTTTTAGGTAGGCTAGATAGATAGCTAAAGAGAAGTTGTAAGCCTATGGGCAGAGTGTGAAAAGAGGCCACAAATTAGAAGAATCAAGCCAGAGAGAGACAAATAATATCATTATGTATGAGTTGTTCATATTTATAAATACATATGTTTAATTCCAACTTGTATTAGTGTGTGTTTCGATGTATTGACTGATAAATTGAGTGTATTTGAGAATTGCATAATATATATTCATGCAGGCGAAGTTCAGTGAATACAAAGAGGAGAGAAAGACAGAGGATTGTAAAAGGCCGTAGAACCCAATTGGAGAACCCAAGTAATGATATGGAATGATTGGGATTAAGAATTCACAGAGTTAACCTCAAGAGGGAGTGAATTGAGCAGCGGAAGAGCGAAAGGCCGAAACCCTGAAGAAAACCCAAACCACAGAAGAACTAAAGAAATGATGTAAAAACCAAGTGAAGAGAGGAATGAAGAGATGAAGTATTGGTGCACAAGAGCCGTTGGATCTTTAAGATCAATGGCCAGGATTGAATCACAAAGAATGGGTGGAGTTCTAATATCACATCAGAGGAAGTAACAAGAGCAATGAACCGGCCTCAAACCTTGAGCGATTGCGATATGCAATGGAAGCGTGAATCGTTGGATCATATACTCTGATAAATGGTGGAGAGTTAATCGCACTTTGTAGAAGTAATAAACCTCAACTTCAAGCTTTAAGAGATTGCGATCGCCGATGCGATCACCATAGTGATCGCATCACAACATTTAACAGTTCTTTATCGACAGAGGAGTAATGCAACAGGTGATAAGAGCGGACCCGACAGGGTTATATGGGTGCGTTTTTTATATTTGAAATCTAGAAGGATAGTTTAATGACATATCGGAGGAGATGGAGAAACACATGTTAATGAGACCCGCGGAGACCTAATTGCGATTAGCGATAAAGGGAGCCTTGATAACTGTGCAGAGACGTGTTAAAAGTAGGAAAGGTATGATTATGCATGCTTTATGAGTATTTCCATTATGAATGGGTTATAATGAAATAGCACTGATATGAAGGACTGATGTGGTTTAAAGTCCGGTATAACTATAGTTATAAAGAGTGGGGTTTTGGTTATATATGTAGGCTTAAGGTTATAAAATAAGGTTTATGAGGAGAATGAGTCTTGATAGAATGGACAAATGAAGAGGTAGACTATGTTAAGTCTATAAATTATTCCGTAGAGAGATTAATAAAGGGGGGGCCCTAATCCATTTTTGATTTGAAGATTTTGACTCGATAGTGAGTTAAAATTCCTGGTACAAATATGATCATGCATTGTACATGCATACTGTGGGTAAGCAGGGGTAACCCTGCGTCATTTGGTATCAAAACAGAATTGTAATTGAAACAATTGGTGTTAAACAGAACAAAGAAATTCCATGTAAAAGAATTTAGAACAAAGTTATGTGTTAAAGTGTTTATGCAGGTAAGGGAGATCAAACTTTAATATAACAAACAATAGGTACACATGAGTTGAAGCCTAGAAGGAGTAGAGAGAAGTGCTCAAAGGAGGTTCCGGAGATAGAGAACCAAGTCCTTGCCAAAAGACCAAGTATAGAGGAAAGCTTGGTGAGGTAAGTTGCAACAAGGACGACTTGTTGTTTCAAAGGCTTTAGTGCAACTCATAGTGAATGAGTGAGGAACTCATAGAAAGAGGAGAAGAAGATGGCTACTGATAGTCATAGCATAGGTTCTAAGGAAGACCACAATAGAAGAAATATGAAGAAAGATAATTCCAAGACAAATGGCAAGAGGATGAGTTAAGAGGAAATTGACAAGGAAATTGTAGAGATGAAAGCACAACTCGATGTATTGATGATGATACTAGAGGAAAGACAGAGACAAGGTTGGGTATTAAAGAAGAAGCCAGTGAAGTGGCATAAGTTGCAGATAAGGCTACAACAGAGGCAAGTAAGGTGGCTGATGGAAAAACTCAAAGAAGCTGAGTTGGAAATGGAAGTGTCCATTTGTGAACCAAAGCAGGGTGAAGTTATGGGTGAAGATGAAGACTTGAAGAATGAAAATTCAAGTGAGGGAAAAAGGTCTGATGATTTTAAATCTGATAATTTGTGTATGTTTGCAGGTGAAACATGTAAAGAAGGACAATTTGTTGATATTGTCATAAGGAGGGAAGAAAACAGGCAGAATCTAAATTATGCTTTAAAAGAGGAAGTAGAGAAGGATATTAAGCAATCAAGTAAAGGACTTGATGAGACTGAGGAGAAGACCATTGAAATATTTCTAAGTCATGTAAAGGACTTGGAACGGTAGGAGGAATTGGTGATTGAATCATCAGATGAAGTCATGAGGTCTTGTGGTTTTAAAACTGACAAGGTGTGCGTGAATGTAGGTATTGCAGAAGACAAACCATTTTATGGAATTGTCTTGAATGAAGCTGAAAATTGCCAAGTAAAGTACGATGATGACTGTCTTTCAAATGAAGATCAAGTTGAGTTATTACAGCAGAAGGATTTCATAAATTCCATGCTTAATGGAGGAAATATCTTCAGTGGGGATGAGACAGTTATGTCCTATGATAAGAAATTTTCTATTAAAGAGAATAATGAGGAATTGATTTTCTTAAATGATCAAAGGGAGAGTGATGGAAAAACATCTAAAACTATCAAAGAGGTGGAGGATCAGAATTTTATTCTAATCGAGAATGAAGAAATAGTGTTAGTAGGTTATGCTTGTGACAAAGAAGAAGATAGTGAGGATTGCATAGAAATTTTGGGAGAAATTCCAAGCGAGATGGAAAATTTGTGGCATGAGTTAAGTCTTTTGAAAAAAAGGCTAGAAGACCAAAAAGTAAGTGTTCAGGGTGTAAAAATAGAATTGAATGAGAATGAAGAAGTTCACTACAGTGGACAGGGACAGAAAGACATCATTAGAACAGATGGTGTGGAGGAGAGACTAGTTGACAGTCTCATGAATTCTTTCGAGAATTCAAATCAGCATACTGATGTGCTGATAGAGGAGGAGAAAACGGAGTAGCAAACTGAATTGTTGCCAAAGGAGGAAAAGGCGCAAAATCCTTATGTTTTTTATTTTAATAATTGTTTTTTGAGTGCAGGTTTAGTTGTAGATGCAGGAGGAATTTTGGCACAGATGAGCAGCCAAATAAAAATGGAAGAAGAAGATTCTATGAAGTAATTTAATCCATGGAACAGTGATGTTCAATTGCTGGAGAGAATGCTGGAAAGTCGGGATTCAGTGCAAAAAGAGATAATCATGAAAGAGGGTAAGGATGAAAGGGAGGCAGTCAAGGTAAGCGTAGGAGTCAAAGCAAAAGTTGGAGCAAGAGCAAGAGAAATGTCTACAATGGTAGCAAGAGAAAAAGTAGAAGAAAAAGTAAACCAGTGACTACAAAGTGAAAGTAACCAACAACAATTTGAAGAGTTAGTGGACAACAACAACAACCTAAAACAAAGAGAAATAAGCAGAATTAAGTGGCAGAGTATGGACTAGTCCAAGAATGTGTTGGAAACAAAGATTGAAGAATTGTGGTAGTTGATGATGAAACAGTCCATATGGAGGAGAATGATAGCAGCATGATGCATGATCAATCACAGTATGAACTTGATTGACAAGGAGAGGAAGATGAAACAGAAGATAGCAGAAGTACAATGGCAATAAAGGTGCAAAGAATTTGGGAGGCTACAAACTAATGTTTGGGACCCTCGAGGTTTTTTATCAACTTATGAAGACACATGAATAGGATATCATGAAAATTTTCTACTTTGGGAGTCTGATGCAGGAGCATTTAGCCCAATGATGTCATTTTATTTTAGTAGACATAGGGGTATTGTGTTTTCAAGGGAGTTGGTCTCCTAAGTGTGAATTAATGTGATTATTTAGGCTTTTGAGTGATTTTAATGAGAATAGGATTTAATTGAATATAGTGAGGCATATCTGTAAATGTTCTCGAATGTAGGAGAACATGAGGGATTTAGGATAACTGAGAAATGAGAGGATTTGAGAATTAATTGTAAAACTTAGATTAGGAGTTAGTTCATGATTTTATGGATTAGAGAGGATCCTTAGGGACGAGGAAGAGATTTTAGGATTTTGTTGAAGAATTTATGGATCTAAACTAGGAATTGGTTTTAGAGTCCTTTTGTATAAATGTAAGCTCAAAAGGCAAAAACAGAGGTTAGAAAAGTTAGATGTTTTTTAGGTAGGCTAGATAGATAGCTAAAGAGCAGTTGTAAGCCTACGAGAAGAGTGTGAAAAGAGGCCAAAAATCAGAAGAATCAGGCCAGAGAGAGACTGAAAATCTTGTTATATATTAGTTGTTCATATTTATAAATACATAGGTTTAATTCCAACCTGTGTTAGTGTGTGTTTCGGTGTATTGACTGATAAATTGAGTGTATCAGAGAATTGCATAATATATATATTCATGCAGGCGAAGTTCAGTGAACGCAAAGAGGAGAGCGAGACAGAGGATCATAAAAGGTCGTAGAACCCAATTGGAGAACCCAAGTAATGCTATGGAATGATCGGGATTAATAATTCAAAGAGTTAAGCTCAAGAGGGAGTGAATTGAGCATCGGAAGAGTGAAAGGCCAAAACCCTGAAGAAAACCCAAACCACAGAAGAACTAAAGAAATGACATAAAAACCAAGTGAAGGGAGGAATGAAGAGATGAAGTATCGATGCACAGGAACTGTTTGATATTTAAGATCAACGACCAGGATTGAATCACAAAGAATAAGCGGAGTTCTAATATCGCATCGGAGGAAGTAACAAGAGAAAGGAACCAACCTCAAACCTTGAGCGATTGCGATATGTGATTGAAGCATGAACCGTTGGATCGTATACTCAGATCAACGACAGAGAGTTAATCGCACTTTACAAAAGTAATAAACCTCGGCTTCAAGCTTTAAGCGATTGCGATCACCGATGCAATCATCGGAGTGATCACATCACAACATTTAATGGTTCTTTATCAGTGGAGGAGTAATGCGACAGACGATAAGAGTGGACTTGATAGGATTATATGGGCGCATTTGTTATATTTGAAGTCTGGAAGGATAGTTTAATCACATATCAGAGGAGATGTAGAAACACATGTTAATGAGACCCTCAGAGACCCGATTATGATTAGCGATAAAGGGAGCCTCGATAATTGTGCAAAAACGTGTTAAAAGCGGGAAAGGTATGATTATGCATGCTTTATGGGTATTTCCATTATGAATGGGTTATAATGAAATAGCGCCGATATGAAGGATTGATGTGGTTTAAAGTCCGATATATTTATAGTTATAAATAATGGGGTTTTGGTTATATATGCGGGCTTAAGGTTATAAAATAAGGTTTATGAGGAGAATGAGTCCCGATAGAATGGACAAACGAAGAGGTAGACTATGTTAGTATATAAATTATTCCATAGAGAGATTAAGAAAGGGGGGGCCTTAATCCATTGTTGATTTGAATATTTTGACTTGGTAGTGAGTTAAAATTCCTGGGACAAGTATGATCATGCATTGTACATGCATACTGTGGGTAAGTAGGGGTACCCTACGTCACCTTGATAGGTTCTTATTGATAAAAGAGATGGTATAGGGAAATTTCTCCTCTTCCTGACCTAAGGTTGCTCCTATGGATTTGTGTGAGGCATCATCATGAATATGAAAAGGGAGGGCCCAGTTTGGGCTTCTAAGGATTGGTGCAGTGGTTAACTTACCCTTTAGAATGTCTAACGCCTCTTAACAGCTCTTTGACCATATAAACTCAGAATATTTGGCCAACAATTCAAAAAAAGGAGAGGCCAACTTGTTGAAGTCCTTTATGAATCTTTGGTAGTATCCAACTAATCCTAAGAAACTTCTGACATCTCTCTGCTTTTGTGGAGGTGGGACCCTTCGGATGATTGCTATTTTGTTTGGGTCCATCTGTAGTCCTTGCTAAGATATTGAATGACCTAGCACAGTCCCTTTAGTCATTAAGAATTCACACTTTTCTAGACTGAGAGATAGATTCATTTCAATGCATTTGTGTAATACCTTGCCTAGGTTACTCAGTTATTCTTGGAAATCATAGCCATAAGGTGTAAAATCATCCATATATATTTTCACAGTATCATGTACTAATTCAACAAAAATACTTAAGACTGCTCTCTGGAAAGTGGTAGGAGCATTGCATAGGCCAAAAGGAAGGACCCTATAGGCAAAAGTACCCAAGGACAGGTGAAGGTGGCCTTATCTTGGTCTTCTAGGCAGATTTGGATTTGGTTGTACCCATTGAATCCATATAGGAAAGAAAAGAACTTATTCCCTGCCAGGCCATCTAGCACTTGGTCAATGAAGGGTAGGGGAAAATGATACTTCTTTGTGGCATTGTTTAACTCCATATAATCAACACAAATCCTCCACTTCTCATTTTTCTTGTGAAATAACACTAAAGGAGAGACCTACTCACTGTCTAAGATAGGGTAAATGAATCCTACATCTAGTAGTTTTTGCAGTTCTTCTTTGACTATGTCTTTGAGAGCTGGATTCATCCTCATTTGTGGTTGCTTGACTGGCCTACAACCTTCTTTGATATATATGTGTTGAGTACACATGGAGTGGTGTACTCCCTTCATTTCTTTAGAACTCCAAGTGAAGGCTTCTAGGTTGTCCCTCAACATGTGGCATAACTTTTCCTCTTCTAAAGCAGAAAGAGATGCGTTAATGTTCAAAGTCTTCTATGGGCCAAATTCTATGGTTTTGACATGGAGAGGGTTTGAATTGGCCAAGCATAAGTCAATTGGATGATTGTTCTGGGTTTCCCTTACTTCTTCTTCTAATGGTAGTGAACTAGGACTTGGAATTTGGAGCAGATGTTCAATTAAATCATCCTCATCTTGCTGTCCTCCTCCTATGATTGCTTCCAAAGTATAAATTTGGGTAGAATAAAGCTCCTCTTCTTCCTCCTCCAACCATTAAGGTAAATCATGCTCTAGATAAGGTTGAGTAGGAGGGTATAGGAATAATTGTTTGGACATATGCCCATTCTTGATGGTCATATTCCCAGCTCTGCAGCTAATGTAAGCATCAGCTGTGGCCAACCATGGCCTCCCAAGGATGAGAGGGTAACCAGTAAGCTTAGCCTTAGGCTAGAGAACTAGGAAATCTGCAGGGTACTCCCAGGAGTCAATGGAGACCATCACATCCTCCATAATTCCCTCAAGGGTGACTATAGAACGGTTTGCAAGTTGCAAAATTGTTGTGGTCTTCCTTAATGACCCTTGGAGGTTGAGCTTGAGCATGGTGTCCTTGGTCATCACATTAATGGCAGCCCCAAGATCAATCAGAGTGTGTGGGACAATGGTGTCATTGATGTGCACATATACTATAGGGCTTCCAGGGTCCAAATATTTTGGACATATTACCTGCCCTAGCATTAATTCAGATAACTTCCCAATGAAATTAATGGTAGGGACATCCATTTTTATTCTTCTTGGATGTTTGAACCACTTCTCTTTAATTAGCTTATTGTAAACAAGAACATCTTTGATTGCCTGGAGAAGGGGGATCTTTACACATAGATTTTTCAATTCTCCCAGAAGTTCAGTTTCTTCTGGGGTAGGCTGGAGTGGTTGGGTTAATCTTTGAGGAAAGGGTGGATTTACTTTAAGGTTGCTTTTCTCTCTTTCTTCCTAAACCTCCCTATGTGGAGAGGGAGGTTGGTTGTCTGGGAGAATTCTCCCAGATCTTAGGTTGATCTCCCATATTTCTATAGCATAAGCTAGGTATGATGTTTCTCCATTGTATGCTTGTTGAGCCTACCTATTTTTTGGGTTTGGATTTGGCTGGGCATGCATCTGGGGTTTCTTAGGTGGATCAGTGTGCAGGATTTGTGGTTGAGTAGGTGGTGGAGGCAATAGGGTTGTAAGATTGTTGAATTGGGGCCTCCACCCTTAAGGTGGTGTATTCCACTGATGTTGTGGCTGAACATAAGGTTGAAATGACTAGTTGGCTGGCTGGGATTGATACTAAGATGCATAGGACCAAGGAGGGGGTGTAGACCAGGAAGGATGAGTAGGGGGTCCCAAAGAAGGTATAGTTGTGGTTTGGTTGGGGTTGTAATATGCATGGGATGGCCCTTGCATACCCTACTGGTATGGTTTAGGCCCAGGAGGTCTCCTTTGGTTTATGTAGCAAAGTTTCTTAGTGACCCCTTTAGCTCCTTGATATACAGCTTTGAGTCCAGGTAAATAAGGGCACTTTTCTATGGAGTGGTTTTCTTCACAGACTGAGAAAATCTTAATACAGTTTAATGGACATTCATTCATAGGATGCCTCCTAGTGCATCTAGGTCAAAAGATGGCCAACGATCTCTCTGATTCCTCTTGCTTCCTTTTAATGTTCTTGGTGTCCAATTGCAAGGCAAGGGTTTGCATCATGTCGCTTTTGAAATCTTCTAGCATATTTCCAATTTCACCTTTGATGGATAAGTTATAGGATGATGTACTAGCCATAGGTTGACTACCCCTACCCTATTTCCTAGTTGCCCTAGAATGGTTTCTAAAGACAATCTTAATATCCTCATAGGGTAATTGGTATACATCTCCTCCTACTATCGTATTTAAGGTATCTAGAAGATCTTCCTTTACTCCTCTAAGAAAGACCAGCTTTAGTGACTCAGGGTCAAGTGTGCACCTAGCCCTTTTGTACCTAAGCTGGAATCTTTCTTCATAGTATTCTAGGGATTCATCCTGGCCTATGGTCATCCTAAAAATATCTTCTTTAGTGTCCTTTGACCTACAGTAGTCCCTATATTTGTTGTTAAAATTCTGTTGCATCTGAGCCCAAGTTGTGATTCTATCTCCAGGTAAAGCCATGAACCAGCGCAATGCTGCATCCTTGAGGGTAGATGGGACTAGTTTTAACTTTTTCTCATCATCTGTATAGTCATATGTTCAACATTTAACAAAAAATTCAAATAGGAAAGTGTCAGGGTCCTTTGTGGTCAGGCCATGGAGATGAGGTAGAGCAGAGGGGCTTATATTCTTCATCTTGGTGTCCCCATTGGTTTCCCTGATGGGGAAGGCACTCTCAATCCTCTCTCTATCTCTCCTATAATTTTGGTTTCTAGCCATTGGTTTAGTAGGAATGGGTTGTTCCTCTTATTCTTCTTCTGTAGGTTCCTCAAATAGGTAAGGTTTCTCACCTAAAGGGTCTTCCAATTCACCGTAACTGAAGAAGAGAGAAGGTTACATGTGGAATGCAGTGGGGGTATTTGTCAATAATTTCCCTAAAGTGCCCCTAATCCTACAAGGCATGAAAGGAAATCTTTCTGGGTTAGTTTTTGTAAGATTTTGTTAAATCTAGAAAGTACTTGCAGAATGGAAAGGAATGTAGATAATGACAACTGAAAGAAAGAAAGAAACTAGACTACTTTTGCGGAATTAAACTAATGGAAGAAAGTTGAAGACTAGAAGTAGAAGAAAAGAAATTTTGGAGACTAGGAATAGAAGAAAGCAGTAATTACTTCTACTTAGACAAATCCCTAACAACAACACCAAAAAGTGATGAGCCTAGGTATTGTAACAATAATGCTGCAACTCCCAGGGCTACCAACTTTACTTATCAACCTGAGGTTCGTACAAACTTGGAGGTGATAGTGCTATATGCACAACTAGAGGTGAAGGTCCTGCCTGTTGTCACTGTTTTTCTGGAAAGAAACCCTAGGGTTTCCAAGCCAAACTTCCATAGGGTCAAAAGAAGCTTAATTCTTTGATGGAAGGAGAGAAAACCTATTATAAGAGAGAGATACTCTATTACAGTAATGAAGAAAACAACATGAAATGCTAAACTTACACCATAACCTAACTAACCAATTAAAAACTATGCTAAGCAGAATTGCTAAATTAACACTAACCTAATGTTAATTATCTAAGTTGCAAAAGTAAAGAGCATCAAAACTAGACTAAGGTGTAACAAAGAAACTTGGGCTAAATCAGGTTTCAAGCAGAAAAAATAATCAGAGGTAGAAATTAGGGAAAGGAGGATGTGAGGGGGCAAAAGCACATAAGAATCATTGGATTATTCTAGTGAAAGGCAAATGAATGGCAAAGATTGGATCGCAAGAGGTTACATAGATAGATGGGGGAATAGGGTTAATGAGCAGGATGAACGGTGGAGATTATATCACGGCGGTTGAGTGAATAGATGAATGAACAGGGTTAACCTGAGATGGACGACTTAGATTATATCGTGGGCAAAAGAAACGTGCGGAAATGAAAGAGTGGGTTTAGAGGGCAGTAAGTTGTTTATCGCATGCCCTCAAAGATGTAAGTGTTTTTCTAAAATTTTGTGTGATTAGCCTAAATGGGCGACAGGTAGCGCGGAGAAACCACTCTCATTGCGTGCCCTCGGGCAGATAATGATCAGATAGAAATCCACGCGATATCGCGTGATAGTCATTGGATCAGGTAGGGTTGATCAACGGTGGAGATCAACCAAGCTAGTTGGCGATTGGGTGAAGCAGAACCATCGGATAAGGTAAGGAAGATAGACGGTAGGGACTTAAAGTTCATAAAATGAGTGGTGGACTCCACACGAGGTGGCAGTTGGAGAAAATAGTGAATCAGACGGTGATTGTGAAGGTTTGTTGGTGATCAGATGAAGATGAAGCGATGGATGAGGAACGTGATGGAGGTAGTTTAAAATGAAAAGGACAGAGAGAACCAGTGTGGGTGAAAAAACAACTGCTTTAAACAACGAACTCCATAGCCCATGCGAGAACCAGATACCTGTGTTTTTTGGGCTGCTGAAGGGTCTCTACCTCAAGTCCTAGTCTCGAAGGTAGGAGATGAGGCCGAGACACCTGCGCACAACCTGATAGTAATATTTTCCTCTAACCAACCTATGAATAAAAAAACACAAATGGAAGTAAAATTAAAGCCAATGCAGCTACTGAAGCAAATGAGTAGAAATAGGAAGCTATTCAAACAAATGAACAGAACTAGAAAACTACTTGAGCAAATGAATCAACAAACCATGAAACTACTTAAGCAAATAAACAAAATAGAACTCTTATGCTAGAAGATATGTACAATGAAGAGGAGATTTGGCTACTTGGGTCGGGCCCTAACCCAAGAGCTTCAGCCCTCAGAGTTAACTCAGAGATGGCTTAAACAGAACTCATTATTATTAGGAAAAATCATTGATTATAGAGCAAACTGTCACCAGTCTCTGTAGCTCAGAAATAAAATAGAGTTTTACAATAGAAGTCCTAATCCTAATGAGGTGTTAAACCTCTCTATTTATGCATTTGAAGTCCCTAACGACTTCCTTCCCATTAGGGAGGCTTGGCTCCCAACTTAAGATAATTTTTTTCTATCCCCTTCCCTTGCTTGGCTGTCTTTTAGTCTTCAAAGTGATGGTTGTGTGCATTCCGAGCTGATGGTGGAATATTCAAATGGAGGGGTAGTAAATGAGGGGGATTTACCTCCTATATTTACTTTCCCTTGTCCCATTCAAGTCTTTTCCAAGGTCTTTGCCATAGTTCTTTTCTTTTATCCTTTATACCTACATTTTTCCTTGCTTTTATCCTTTATTCCTGTATTACATGCACATTAGACCACAAAGCCAAATATCCAACTCTAACTCATTTCATAAAAAAAATATAAGCAAAAGTATGCAATAAGTTTGAGAATAGTTGGTTTGACTAAGCTAGGAGGTGAATTAAGGCCAATTAAGGCCCATATAATTACTCAATAATGAGGCCCATGACGCATCAATACACTTTAACCTGTCTTATCCAGTTATCTAGATTTTCTGCATAAGATTCTCCACTAAATATAGGTAAATCAAATTTGACATCCAACTTGAAAAATGGATTTTTATTTGCATCCCTTTGATTCCTATTAGAATGATGAGAAGAGGAGGAAGAAGAAATTTCACTGGAAGATAGAGAGGGAGGAGGTTCTTCTCCTCCACCTTCATGATTTACCAAGGCATGATCATCTGGCTCCTTCTTCTCAAGCTTGATTGTCTTCTCATATTCCGTAGACAAATTTTCAACTTTCTTTGCCATGGTGAAGAAGATCTTGCAATAATTTTGCTCTTTCTCTAATCGAGCTTCCTCATATGCCATGTTTTGTTTTCGTGGTGCATGCCCCGCTCCAAGATCAAGGGATTTAAGTTTTCCTTCACCTCTTTGGATCTTGTTCTTGGTTAGCACACTCATGAAACTCACATCAAGAAGACCTGCTCCGATACCAAACTCGATCCAAATCTTTTAACTTCAAGGATGCTTTCGTAATTGCATATAAATGAGCATATTAACCAAGTAACTCAACACATGAAAAGGAAGCGGAAATCATAAAGAAACCATGAGATCAAAGGCACACAAATGATTTTATTACGGATTTCACACAATGGGGGATACTTCTACGGGCCCTGCTTAAAGTGGGGAGGTCTTAGTTTATTAAGTGGCATCAAAGAAATTAGTTACAAGAAACTTTACAAAAATGACCCTTATACCTCCAATTCGGATGATGGCCTAAAAATGGAGACCTCGGCTGGAGAAACAGACTACACGGTTGGATTCCTGGTGCAAAAATGTATAAAATCGAGTATAAACTTATCAAATTATGATAAGGAAACCTCTATCCCTTTAAGGGAATATTTCTAGCATCTAAATTGATCCCTCACTCATGGATCCACTGCCTCTAGGCCGCTCAAGGTTCTGCCTCACTCCTATGATGGTCTGGTTCTGAATGGAAAAAGAAAGTTTCAAAAATGTTTAGCGGGCGAAGCAACCAAAATGGGTTGTTGGCCCATTGGTGGTGGTGGTGTGTTGTAAGGAGGCGGTTCTATGTTCAAGTCTCAACATCACATATGGTTCAACCATTGTTTAATTTTGATTGGGATTTCAATGGGGTTGGGTGGGTCCATAAGGGGTGGCCCTCTTCCCCCATTTAAATGTACAACATATATAATGCGACTTGATGGGTTTAATGTTTTTTATGTATTAAGGTTTAGAGTTTGAATTAATGTGTTGGCTCCACTGGGGTTAGGCGGGTTCACCAGGGTTGGCCCATCCACCCAATATATAATATAATATCACCGTTGAGGAGTGGTGGCTCACCACCCTATATATATATATATATATATATATATATATATATATATATATTTTTTATAGAACATGTGGTTAAAAATTTGCCATTGGAAAATAAGGATATTAGAAAAATTAAAGAGGCGACAAATTTCCCTGTTCGACTACTGGATTCTGTGCGCCGGGATTCTGCCAAATTGTTGCCTCGTTAGTGATTGCCACTTGACCAAGTATGACTAGAAATTTGACTAGCTATAACTTGAGCATAAGTACTTGGATTTGAGTGTCATTTACACCATTGGAATTAGGGAGGCAGGCACTACGATCTGGTCATGGTTTCACTTCCATATGAGAAATTTTATTTTTGAGTTATTTTCAAGGCCACTGCTATTTCTGGATCCACCTGGATCAAAATTATATCCATAAATGAGACAAAATAAGTTCAATAACAATGGGAAACAAAATAATGTTGCTACATCTCAATAAGATCTAGGATTTAATTCAAGTGATGAAACCAAAATCATGACCATGGGAATAAAAGGTAAAGCTTCTAATGCAAGTATTGGTTCTTCTAGTAAGCATATTAAGTCTCAAAATGATAAACAAAGAAGTGATATTTTTCATATCAAGGTCATTACAAAACATAGCAAAGTTGATACTTTATTTGATAGTGGATCCCAAGTCAAACTTGTTCTGAAGCTATTTTCAAGAAATTACACTTCATACTAAGCCATACCCTTTGGGTTGGGTATCTGAAGATGCCAAATTTCAAGTGACAAGAAGGTGTAAACTGAAATTCGCCATCACTGCAAAATTTATAGATGAGGTAGAGCTTGATGTTGTACCACTTGACATATGTGAAATTGTTTTAGGGAGTCCATACTTGTGTGACTGAAAAGCCATATTCTACTATCATGAGAACAAATCTCATATTTGTAAAGATGGAGTTGAGTATATTGTTAGAAAACATCGCAAGAAGATGAAATTATCTCTTGTAAGTGCTTTTCAGATGAAAACACTTGTAAATGCTAGTAAGAATTTTGTGTTGCTGATGATTAAAGCTAAAGACACTGTTGAATCTGAAGCTTTCAAAGGACGTGATTCTAAACTCAAGGATGATTTGGTTGAAGTTGTTAATACTTATGAAAATATGTTTCAGGAACCTGAAGGGTTGCCTCCTAAAAGATGAACCCAACATGAGATTAATTTGTAGCATGATGCACCTCTTCCAAAAATTGGCATGTGTATAATGTCGGTTTTGGAGAATGCAAAGATCAATAAGAAAATTCAAGAGATCCTTGACAAAGGGGTCATCAGGTCGAACACATCTCCTTGTGGGTCTCCTATTGTCTTGGTTCCAAAGAAAGATGATACACGAAACATGTGTTTGGATTTTAGAGCTTTGAACAAAATCACAGTAAAGAACCTCTATTATTTTCCTGGCATTGATGATTTGCTAGATCGGTTAAAAGATGTGTATTTCACTAAGTGAGATTTGAGAAGAAGTTAACATTAGATAAGGATTGCAAAATATGATATTTGGCAAACTTCTTTCAAGACAAAACAAGGTTTGTTTGAATGGTTAGTTATGTCGTTTGGGCTTTGCAATGCACCTGCAACATTCATGAGAGTTATGAATGATGTGTTGAGACCATTCATTGATGATTTTGTATTAGTCTACTTAGATGATATTCTGATTTTCAGTAAGACTCGTGAAGATCATGTCAAGCATATGAAGCAAGTTTTCAAATGTCTTGAAAAGAGAGTAATTGTATTTGAAGATGTCTAAGTGTGAATTTTGGAAAACCTTTTTAGTTTATTTGGGTCATATTGTAGGAGGGGGTGAATTGAAGCTTGATCCCTCACAATTTGAATTCATTGTGAATTGGCCTAAAACCAACAATGTAACAAAAGTTAGGAGCTTTTTGGGAGCAACCCAATTTTGGAGAAAATTTATAGCTAACTTCCCAATCATTGCAACATCCTTACATGCTTTGACAAGTGTGAAATAGGTCTTTCAGTGGGGAGGAAAGCAACAAAAAACTTTCAACACATTGAAAGAGAAAATTAGTACAACACTAGTTCTAATACTTCCGGATCTTAAGAAACCATTTGAGATTCAAACCGATGCAAGTGATTATGCCATGGGGGTAGTTTTGATGTAGCATGGTAAGCCTATTTATTATCATTCTGAAACATTTACCAATGTAATAATTAACTATCCAACTTATGATAAAGAGTTGTATGAAGAAATGGAGCATTATTTGATGGGTAAAGAAATGAATATTCACACTGACCATCAACCTTTGCAATAGATACAATCGAAAACCAAGCTATAACAAGCTAGACATTTCATGTGGATGGGATTCCTATAACAATATAATTTGGTAATCAGGTACAAGAAATGTATATACAACAAATTTGTTGATATATTATCAAGGCCTATTGTTAATGCATCTTTCATTTTGAATCATAACTCAATCATGCATGAAAGTTATATTGAACAATATGCCTAAGATGATGATTTTAAATATGTTTATGCAACTTTGATCCAAGGAAATCATGTTGAAGAGTTGGATTATCATGTTCATAACAAATTCGTTGTATCATCTTAGCAAGTTATGTGTTCCACAGGGTGAAAGAGTCAATGTTATAAGGGGAGTCCACACTTCTCTTATTGTTGGTCACTTTGGTGTAAGAAAAATAGTTGCACAAATTCAAAGGCATTATTATTGGCCTTGCATGAATGAAAGTGTTTCAAGATATAGGGATGGTCCATGTGTGCTACTAGCAAGCCTAGTAATAGGAAATTAGGTTTGTACATTCCACTTCATATTCCTTCTCGTTCTTGGGAAAGTATTTCTATGGATGTTGTAGGGGGGCTACCAATGTCTAAGAAAGGTCATGATTATATATATGTTATTGTGGATCATTTCAGCAAAATGTGTGTGTTGATGCCATGCAAGAAATAGGTTACCATTGAACATACCACAAATATGTTGTTCCAAAATGTATGGGTTCAATCAGATATGGTCCTTTCAAAATATTGGAGAAGATTGGTAACAATGCCTTCCGATTAGATTTTCCACCTTTTATGCAAATTTATTCTGTTTTGAATGTGGAAAAATTGAGATTGTATGAGCCTCAAATGATTGACGATCATGAATAGAATGTTCAGATTCCATCTATTGAAGATTTTTCTCCTAAATATTTAGATGAGTTGTAGAAAGACTCAATTCTTGACACGAGAATCATGACTTTACGCATAGGCAATGTGGAGTATCTTCAAGTGGGGCTCAAAGGTACCAATCCAAGTAAAGCAAGGTGGATTGGGATCAGAAAAGTGAGGGAGTTGTGCCCTCACTTACTTGTTGAGTAAAAACATACTTTGGTTGGTCCAAAAGCTTTCAGTAGGGAGGAAAGGTCTAGGGGATAAATAAATATGCTCAAAAATCAAAGTGATTGAAATCACTCGAAACTTGTACCAAATCATAGATCTCATTGTTTTTATTCCAACAATGCTTGAATCACCTAAATTCGACAGCTTGTGTGAAAGTTATCACATTCTAAAGTTTTTGGCAAATAACTGAAAAGTCAACTTACATGGTTAACTGGGCTAGTGACTAGGTATGTTGTACAATGACATGGCACTGAAATCAATAGGCTAACTATGCAGGTACGGTAGTCAAACGGGCCAATATCGTGTTGATACATGGAAGGTCATATAGGGCGATTTGGCAAGATTTCATTTGTTGGTGTGTTTTGTGGTTGACTAATTGGGAGGTGCCACATGGACCAATGGGAGGGCGCTTCGTGGCCCTTGGGATTCATGCTGAATGTTGGTTGGGTTGACCAAAAGACCGCGCCATATTGAAACCCATGAACTCACCGTTACAAACCAACCACCGAATAGTTATGCCATCAATGTTTCTTGTTTAATATAATTGGTGGTTATACTTAAATTTGAATGGTTTTGTGATTGGTGGGAGGGGGAGGGGCATGTGGCCCTAGCATCGAGTCACAATGTGACCACATGTCTAAGAGCCAGGCAGAGAGAGCAGGTTGTGAGGCACTTAGCCCATGCCTAGCCCAAGGTCATATCACTACACATGTGACCGTTGGCAGAGCATCAAATGGGCTAGTGCGTGGTGCCCAGCCTATGGCTTTCGCAACCGCCATATGACCAAAGGAAGGGAGCCAGCAAGTGCGTGGTCTTTTTCCTATGCCCCTTTGTTGCCATATGATCGAAACAAAAGGTGAAGTTTGGGCGGAGGTGTCCAATTAACGGTTTGACATTTTGCACCATTTGTGGTGGAATTAGCATCGTCCTTGTGCAAAATTGTCGCCTAGAAGATACACCAAAGGAGGAATGTTAGGTCCCTATAGTACTAATGATGCCCCTATTAATATTGTAGTTGTATCCATTATTAATATTATTGTGCCCCATAGAATCCCTCTATTGTTATTTTTGTGCCTTTATATTATTATTGTTAGGTCGGCTTGGTTATATTGTGACTCCTTAGACTCCTATATATAGAAAGGATGTTTTTTCATCTGAATCATCTAAGAATTGTTCATTTATGTAATGTAAAGGAGGTTGCCCCCTCTAAGAGACTGAATTCTGAGGTGTTGATCTATCTTTCTATCTTTTTGTGAGCTAGTTTCATAACATTTGGTATCAGAGTTTTGGATTCTAGGGTTTCGTTGCTCCAAATAGGTCATCATGGTATTTTCACTATAACTCTTTTTCTGCGGCGTTTTAGAAGCAAAAAAAAAACCCATTTGAGAAGAAATCGTGTTGAACCTCGAGTCCTAATTTCAAATATTTTCACGCTATATTTGCGGAGATATGATCTAAGGAAGTTGGTCTTTTTGTAGACTCCTGAATTATATTCCAAACAGGTGACCTTGGGAAAATCGTCATAACTTTTTTTTTGAGCATCAGATTGAAATTTTGTAAGAAGTTACAAAAATAGGACAAACTTTAGTTTCATGTTTATATTGTTTAGACCCGAAGGTCAAAACAGTGACACGTGGCATCTCATACAAGTTCGCTCTTCTGAAAAGGTATATAATCGAGTCATCTTGGGAGATTATGCATAAATCTTTCTTGGAGAATCTAAATTCAATAAGATTGGTGGCATTGGAAATAGGACATAGAGGGCTACTGCAACTTGCAGTTTTAGAAATGAAAGATCCAAAATTACAGAGATACATCATATTCAATATCGAGTACCTACAAAGTGAAAAAAAGGTGTGTATTTTTTTTAATATTTGCATAAGCTTGGTTTAAAAAAATAGTTTGAAGGAATTCAAAGGGAATAGTGAAGAATTATTATCGATAATTGATGCCCCAAAGAAAGAAAATGGAAACACCTAGTAAACAACTTGAAATCTCTAGCATGACTCATGAAGAAGAGGAAGAAATGCTACATGATATATCAAAATTACAAGGCCAAGTGCAACAAATGTCACTCTCACAAAAGCTAACAGAAGCTAAGATAAATGGCATGGAAACTAAGATGAATGGCATGGAATCTAGGATGAATGGCATGGACGCTAAGATGGATGGCATGGATGATAAGATGGAAGAATTGAAGATAAATTTGAATAAGTTGCTACAAGAAATGGTCACTAATGGTGAAAGAGTAGTAAAGGAAAATCATGATGAGAACAAAAGAAATGTTAATCATGATTTCATAGACTCTAATGTTGGATCGAAGACCCACCATATTCCAAAAATCGATATGAGGAAGTTTGATGGCAAGGATCCCGCAACATGGATACTACAAATGGTGCAATTTTTCGATCTCAATAATGTGCAAAACACACAAAAGGTACCTATTGCAACTTTATATTTGGAACCAAATCAGTTTGTATGCTATCAATGGCTTTGCTCTCGTAAACAAATTATCACTTGGGAAATTTTTACAGAAGAAATGACAACACATTATGAGGATACAAAAAGCAACACCTTTTTTAGCCAATTGATAAGTCTCAGACAAAAGGGTTCAATAATGGAGCACATTGAGGAGTTCCAAAAATTGAACATAAGGGTAAAAAATATTGTAGAGGAGCATAGGATTGATGTCTTCATAGGGAATTTAATGGAGAATATCCAATATGATGTTCGCCTTTGGGAACCTGATTCATTGGAGAAGGCATTCAGGTTAGCAATAAAAATGGAAAGCAAAATTATGGCAACCAGGAAGCCTACCACTCACAACTATAAAGATGGAAGTGTTGTAGCCCTTAGCCTTCTACAAACTATAAGGTTGACACCACGAAAATTGGAAGAAAAATAGAAAAAGGGCTTTGTTACAGTTGTGATAGAAAATACACTGAAGGTCATAAGTGTGTTGACAAGAAATTATTCTACATAGATTGTGAAGAGTAAGAAGAAAAGGAACAAGAAAGGTCAAAAGAAAAGGATATACTCCAGGAACAAAGCCTAGATAAAGAAGAAATGAATCCGACCATATCTTGTAATGCATTGGCTAGAATTACCTCTCCTCAAACCATCAAGATAGAAGGACATATCAAGAAGAAAAAAGTAATAGTGTTGATTGATTCAAGAAGTACCCACAATTTTATTGATTGTAAGATAGAAAAAGAATTGAATTACTTCCTATATCCAGCACCAAAGTGTCAAGTGATGGTTGCAAGTGGAGGAATGATAAATTTCTCTGGAAAGTGCCATAATATTAAGATATCCATGGGAGAATATGTATTGAATAGCCCAATGCCTTCCATTCCAATGGGAGGTGCTGATGTTGTACTAGGAGTTCAATGGCTACAATCCTTGGGTACAATAGCTTTTAACTTTCAAGAACTTTTCATGAAATTTTATGTGGAAGGAAAGGAAATTGAATTAAGGGGCATTACAGGGAAACCGGGAAAGATAATCAGCTCTAACTGTATGAAAAATCTTCTAAAAATGGAACAATGAGGTGTTCGCTAGATGTTTCCATATCGAAATCATTTATTTCTCTAGATCTCCAAAAAGTCTTGGACAATCATTCCAAGGTATTTGAGACTCCCAAAGGTCTCCCTCCTATTTGTGATCATGATTATGCTATTCATTTGATTCCAGGAAGTTTTCCTCCAAACATTAGGCTGTACAGATATCCCTATTCCCAAAAGAGTGAAATTGAACATATGGTTGTAGAAATGCTAGAGGGTGGTATAATTCAACCTAGCCAAAGTTCTTTCTCTGCTCCAGTAGTATTGGTGCAAAAGAAGGATGGATCATGGCACATGTGTCTGGATTATAGGGAGCTCAACAAGCTCACTATTAAAGATAAGTTTCACATTCCTGTCATTGACAAATTATTGGATGAATTGCATGGATCAATTTACTTCACCAAGTTGGATATTCGTTCAGGATATCATCAAATCAGAATGAAGATTCAAGACATTCCGAAAACAACATTTATAACTCATGAGGGTCACTATGAATTTTTGGTCATGCCTTTTGGCCTTACCAATGCACCTTCTACATTTCAAGGTTTGATGAATTCCATTTTCAAACCCTTCCTTAGAAAATTTGTGTTAGTATTTTTTGATGATATACTAATCTACAATAAGTCTTGGAAGAATCATTTTGAACATGTTGACAGGGTGCTACAACTATTGTAAGAGAAAAAATTATATGCAAAAAGATCCAAATGTTTCTTTGGAGTACAAGAGGTGGAATATTTGGGTCATATTGTATCTCATGAAGGAGTTAAGGTAGACCCTAGCAAAATTAAAGCCATTAAGGAATGGAAATTCCCCACACCCATAAAGCATTTTCGAGGATTTCTCAGGTTGACAGGGTATTATCGCAAGTTCGTTAAGAATTATGGGAAAATAGCAGCACCTCTAACAACATTATTGAAGAAAGATGCATTTTCATGGACTCCAGAAGCAACAAAAGCCTTCAAACATCTTAAAGATGCAATTTGCCAAGCACCAGTCTTAGCTACACCAGACTTCACAAAAACCTTTATTGTGGAATGTAATGCTTTAGGAAATGGAATTGGAACTATTTTAATGTAAGATGAAAGACCCATTGCTTTCGAAAGTCGTCCAATCAAGGGAAAGTATTTACACAAAGCTATTTATGAGAAGGAAATGTTGGCAATACTACATGCACTTAAGAAATGGTGACCCTACCTAATGGGAAGACACTTCAAGGTAAAAACGGATCATGATAGCCTTAAAATTTTTTTAGAACAAAGATTATCCTCTGAAGAACAACAAAATTTGGTCACAAAGATGTTGGGTTATGACTTTGAAATCATCTACAAAAAAGGGAAGCAAAATGTTGTGGCAGATGCACTCTCAAGAAAGGATGAGGATGTGGAAGCATTGTTGTGCACCATTTCTATTATCCAACTAGATTGGATAAACGAAGCAAGGGGGGAATGGAAGAATGACGAAGAAGTGTGGGAGCTTATTCGAAAGTTACAACAAGATTCCAGTACCACTGATACATTTAGTTGGAAAATGATTTGTCATGGTACAAATATCGCTTATGCCTCTGTAAGAATTCCCAACTCAAACAAAATATTCTTTTGGAATTGCACGCTTCTCCCTTAGGAGGGCATTCAAGATTTTTAAAAACTTACCGCAGGGTTAAGAAGGAATTTTTTTGGGATGGCCTTAAATAAGATATTCAAAAATTTGTGGCAAAATGTTTGGTTTGCCAACAAAATAAAGCTGAAACAATTAAGACACTAGTTCTATTACAACCTTTATACATTCCATGGCAACATTGGGAGGAGGTTTCAATGGATTTTATCACAAGTTTACCCAAGTCTGAGGCAAATAGTGTCATCATGGTGGTAGTTGACAAACTTACCAAGTATGCACACTTTTGTGCATTATCACATCCATTTAAAGCCAGTACAGTTTCTACTCCATTTATGGAAACAATTCAAAAGCTACATGGAAACCCAAAGATTATTGTAAGTGACAAAGATCCCATTTTTACTAGAAATTTTTGGACATAATTATTTTCTTGTCTTGGTACTCAGTTAGCTCATAGCTCATATTATCATCCTCAATCTGGTCGGCAAACTGAGATAGTAAAAAAATGTTTGGAAGGATATCTTCGTTGCTTTGTATCTGATAAATAGACACAATGGGTCAAATGGTTGCCTCTGGCTGAATGGTGGTATAACAATTCCTTCCATACTGCAACAAAAATGACCCCATTTATGGCACTTTATGGATATCAACCACCATCCATCACATCATATTTAAGAGAAAATTCTAAGGTTCAAGCAGTAGAACATCACATCGAGCATCAACAACAAGTTCTCCAACTCTTAAAGGATAACCTTGTGTTGGCACAGAATAGAATGAAACAATAAGCAGATCAACATCATAGTGAAAGAAGTTTTGATGTGGTGACTTGGTATTCCTACAGCTACAACCATATAAACAAATGTCCCTCAAGCAAGCTAAGAAGGATAATAAATTGTCACCAAAGTATTATGGTTTGTATAAGGTGTTGCAAAAGATTGGTACTATGGCATACAAATTGGAGCTTCCTGCAACTTCTCGAGTGCACCCAATTTTCCATGTTTCATGTTTAAAGAAGGTTATAGGTGACAAGCTCCTAGTTCAAACAGTATTGCCAGAGCTTGATGAGGAATGAAAAATTATATTGAAACCGGAAGGAGTCATAGAAACAAGAACTTGACAGCTACGAAATTGATCCATTTCAGAGTATCTCATCAAGTGGAAGAACTTATCCGCTGAAGATTCCATATGGGAGGATGAGAATTTTATAGAGAAGCATCCAAAACTACTCAAGCGTTGAGGACAACACTTTTTTGAAGGAGAGGGGCATGTTAGGTCCCTATAATACTAATGATGCCCCCATTACTATTGTAGTTGTATCCCTTATTAATATTGTTGTGCCCCATAGATCCCTCTATTGTTAATTTTGTGCCTTTATATTATTATTGTTAGGTCGGCTTGGTTATATT
This sequence comes from Pinus tabuliformis, assembly GCA_031772625.1. Taxonomy (NCBI): domain Eukaryota; kingdom Viridiplantae; phylum Streptophyta; class Pinopsida; order Pinales; family Pinaceae; genus Pinus; species Pinus tabuliformis. The sequence continues at coordinate 3,330,914 of CM062813.1, forward strand.
GTGACTCCTTAGACTCCTATATATAGAAAGGAGGTTTTGTCATTTGAATCATCCAAGAATTGTTCATTTATGTAATGTAAAGGAGGTTGTCCCCTCGAAGAGGCTGAATTCTAAGGCGTTGATCTATCTTTTCTATCTTTTTGTGAGCTGGTTTCATAACAAGGAAAATGTTGTTAGTTTTGCCAGTTTGGTGAATTTACAAGATAGATAGTAGAGAAATGGAGAAGGAGGCCTAAATTGGCAAATTTTGAGCCTTTTTTAGACCAAGAAGAACCTACAGAGCGGTTTTTGGGTGTTCTGGACACAATGGAGACATTATTTTTGTGATTTGAGCATTGTATGTTGAAGCAATTGACATTTTGAGCATATAATATAAAGGGCCAACGTTGGAAGGTGGACATGAAGATGTAGCCTAAGAGGGGTGGAATTCGTCATCAAATTTTTGTTTGTGTGATGTTGCATATTGTCTATTTTTCATTGGTTATATCTACGAAACTTAACTAAAATTATTAAGTGTATGTGTTTTTTCAAATTTGATTCATTGCCCACAAGACATAAACTAGCTTGTAAACCTTTTTAAGAAACCTTCAATTTTAAATTTCAAATCATGGGAGGCCTTGCTAATGGGTTGTACATTATATAAAGGAACATGGCGAAAAACACAATTGCCCCCTTCCTCATTCTTAGCAAAACGATATGTTCTTTACATTGACCTTGTCATATTTGAGTTTGAAAAACTTTATGAACTTAAACTTGGTCATAGTAGTCATAGTAGTTAATGCATAGTATTGTGATTTAGGAGCCAACATACATATTAAAGGGAAGAATGAACTTTCCAAATATTGAATGCCAAGTTTATTCACTAATTCCTAAGCTATCTTTGATTTATTTTATGGCGACATAGGAGCCAACCCATATTTTGGATGGAAGAATGGAAAATTGAACTGTACACCTATGAGATGTAGCCTTTATGGCCGATTATTAACTAATTTTGAAGTTATCTTTCATTTTTTTTTTCTAATGGTGATTAAGATTTGACCCACATATTGGAGGAAAAATGGAAAAATGAATTTTCCAATTGATGTAGGAGGCAACTCACATATTGGATGGAAAAATAGAAAAATGAAAATTTCCTAATTGATGTAGGATCAAACTCATATATTTGATGGAAAAATAGAAAAATGAATTGTCCAATTGATGTAGGAGCCAACTCACATATTAGATGGAAAAATGAACTATTCAACTGTGGATTGTGCAAGGACTCTACGTTTCTTGGAACAATTTTGATTCCCCACAAGTGACTCATACCCTTAACCACTCTCCACGAATCTTGAATTTCATACCTAATAAAAACTAAACCCCACAAAAACCAACCTCATAAATATATTAAATATCAATGCGACCATATAAATTTATTGTTGGGCTCTAGGTTTGGACAACCCATGGTTTACACATCTCTGGGTGGTGTCTTTAATTTCTAGAGAACATTCCCCCACCAAACAGGGATAGGAGGCTTATGATATGAAAATATACAAAGATAACCATACTTTGGGGAGTATTTCCCATTAAGTGAGTGAGCACATATAAGCTCATTCCCCCCCCCCTCATCGATCCAGGCATGGGATTCCAAAAGATAATTTGTATAAGATTTCTAGATGGTATGCCAAATGGGAGGGATGCCCAATATGCCTGAAGATTTCCAGGCTTGTCTAAAGATAGAAATGTTGCCCTAATCAACAATATGGGCAAGTCTAGTAAATCCTACATTTGAGAGATAGTGTAGTAGATCCTGGGGTAGTTGATGAGCGTTCCCGTATCTAGTCCATGGGTCCAACCCAATGCGTAATAGATTTCCATTGCCAATATTCCAAGTCAGTCCATCCCTGATATATGCAAGTGAGTTAAGGACCACCCTCAAAATCGTTGAAATTTTTGATCTATCCCAAGTAGGTTGTCAAATCCAGTCAAGGGGATGGAGTGGGGATATATACTTCTGGGAGACCACCTCTACCCAAAGATTCCTAGAGGTAAGTACATTCCATCCCAATTTCGTTGCTAGAGCAATTGCAAATACATCTAGATTTTTCATGCCCCATCCACCCCATTTTTTGGGGAGAGCACGTTGAAAATAACAACAAGAAATGATAAAAAAAAGAATCTAGTATATTTAAATTTTAATTTGTCCTTGAATTAAAATTGAGAATTAAAATTGGAATTTAGTCTCACCAGCTACTTGAAAAATAATTAATTAATTCATCTTGAGTTAATTAGTTGGAGAAATTCAAGTTAGAAGTATTTTTGAAGTCATGCAACAGTTATCCCTTAAATTAAGGAGATTATCCCTTAATTAAGGAGATAAGATTGAGTTATATTTGAGTTGTAATTATTTACTCAGTTTACTGAGTTAAGTCCAGTTAAATTAGCTCCAAACTGTTTGAGGAACCAATTGTGAGTTCAGTCAATTAATGCATCCATGCATCAAGCTAGTGTATTCTATATAACTAAAGATTCTCTCATAAATAACTCATGCATGTCTATTCAGAGAAAGACCTAGTTGAGATTAAAGACAGGGATAGTGTACTATCTTTTGCATGAGTTTTCCTATAAAGAAAACTCATCCATGCAATCAAGGGAATGTTCCTTGAGGATTGCACAGTTTTACAGGGTGTGAGATCAATGTGAGTGATCAGTGTTACACTTGGTAACAGTAGGATCACCCAGGAGAAACATCTCAAGGAAATAGGAGGCTTGGAGGGCATAGGAGAAGGTTTGTGAGAAGCCTTTTTTACCTGTGAGCATCCAGGAGGATTGTACTAAGATTTGGTTAGTTTTGAGAGCTAAGGCTTTGTGTAATTTTGAGATATTTCCACCTTGTATGATAATACAGATAGTGGGGTTTTTAGATGAGGATTTTCCCAAAGTATTTTTATGTGTCTTGGATGATTGATTCTTCTTCTTGTGGTTATATGTGTTCAGCTCAATCTTTCTCGATCTTTAAGCTTCCGCAAATTGATAGTAGAAGTAGGTTATAGTACTTTTATTTGATTTATATTGCATTATCGAGTTAATCTATAGTCAGATTTTCTACATAGGTCTCACAGTGAGATTTGTAGAGAAATTGCAGAATTTCTACATGGTATCAGAGCTAGTTGGTCTATAGAGAAATTTCTACATGGTATCAAGGCTGAGTTTATCGGAGTAGTGAATAGTATACGAAGAAGAGAATTTGAAGTTTGAAGTTCAGGGTTGCAGGTGTAAATCGAATTCATATCATACTTCAAGTTGGTCAATGGCGTTTTATGGCTTGAGACTCGAGTACGCCTTGGATGGAAGCTCGAATTACATAGAATGGAAAGATCGCATGGAGGCTGTATTAGAAGACAATGGCTTGAAGGATTTCATTGATCAAGAAATTCCAAAGTCAGGTTCAGCTAATGCACAAGAGTTGGATGAATGGAAGAAGTGTGTGGAGAGGGTGAGACAGATCATCCTTGAGGGAGTTCGAGACCATATTGTCTCGAGTCTCCATTAGAAGGATACTCCATGTTCAATGTGTAAGAAATTGAAGGACCTCTACCAAAACAGTAGCGACCAGAGGAAATTGGCGCTCAAGGATAACCTTCGAAGAATCAAAATGGAGAATAGAAATACTATTTCCACATATCTAAACAAGCTCACCACCTGCCGAGATGAGCTTGGTAGTGTGGGAATAACTACTGATGATGATGATATGGTGAGCCTTACTCTCCTCGGCCTTCCAAAGAGCTAGAATAGCTACCAGGACTCTGTGAATGGAAGGGAGAGACTGCCGAATTGGGAACGCCTGTGGTCGGATATCATGTAGGAGGAGATTAGTTGGAGCACACGAGATGGTTCTTCATCCAAGGATGATGATGAAGAAAATTTGGCCTTAGCAAGTAAGGCAAGGAAATGGAAGGGTAAGGCATCCCATTCCGAATCAAATTCTTCTCGTGGAGGGAAGAAGGTTGACAAGTCTAAAGTGAGATGCTTTAATTGTCATAAGATGGGTCATTATGCGACTATTTTCCCATAGAAGAAGTTCGAGAAGGGATCCTCAGTAGAATCGGAAGGTGAGGCATTAGCCTCTCAGTTCGAATGGACTTTACCCTCATCACATGCATGGTTTCATCGATGATGGGTTGTGGTTGGTATCTTGACAGTGGAGCCTCATTCCATATGACCGGTGATAAAAGTTTATTTAATACCTTGGAGGCGAAAGACCTCAAGATGCGCATAGAGATGGGTGACGATGAAAGGTTTAGTGTTTCAGGAGTGGGCACAATTGCTTTTTAGAGGGAGCATGGAGCTCCTATCACCTTGGCAGATGTGAAATATGTGCTTGGACTGAAGAATAATTTGGTATCGATCGCGATGTTGGAGGACAAAAGCTACGATGTTGTTTTCAGTAAGGGAAAGGTTTTCCTTAGACACATCACCATGGGACAGGTGAAACAAATTGATTCACGAGTCAAGAACCTATATGCTCTTGAGGTTCAAGATGCATGCAAAGCCTTGAGGAGCAAGGAAAATGTTAGAGACTTGGTTGTTGAGAGGGAGAGTAAATTACCTCTCAACATACAACCCTAGAAGAAGTCTCAGACAATTATAGAGGAGCCACAATTGGAGATGCTGAGAGGAGACCGAGTGGAGGCATCCACTCATGCAGAGACCTCTAGTGGGGGAAATTTTGAGCCAAGTTAGCAGAGGGATCACATGTAGCCATACCTCCAGGTATGAGGTGGGGCAATGTGAAGTGATAGTCCCAAGAAGGCTGAAATTGGGCAGGGTCCATTGAGAGGTTTTATCTCATGGATCGTACCTTGCTATGGGAGCCCAAAGTATAGAGTAACGGGAGGAATCAGTGAGATTGTCGTAGACAGAGATCAAAGTGACAGAGGCTAGAGAAGTCAGATACTGAAGAGTACAGAGAAGGATTGAAAATAGTGCAGAAAGGCTGAGTCAGCAGAAGCGCAAAGTTTTTAGTCGATAGAGGCAATAGAAGTCAGAGACTTTGATGATAGAGGCATCATTCAGATTCAGGTTGGATTTTTTTTTTTTTTTTTTTTTTGGTTTCTGGAGTTTTTGGAGCAACAACACTAGAGAGAAGTGTTGCATGTAGAACATTCCAAAGGCTCAGGATCGGGATCGAGTTGAATTCCTTTCTTGTTGAGAGGGAGTGTTGAAAATAGCAACAAGAAATGATAAAAGTAGAATCCAATATATTCCAATTTTAATTTTTCCTTGAATTAAAATTGAGAATTAAAATTCGAATTTAGTCTCACCAGCTGCTTGAAAAATAATTAATTAATTCATCTTGAGTTAATTAGTTGGAGAAATTCAAGTTAGAAGTCTTTCTGAAGTCATACAACAATTATCCCTTAAATTAAGGAGATTATCCCTTAATTAAGGAGATAATATTGAGTTATATTTGAGTTGTAATTAGTTAACTCAGTTTACTGAGTTAAGTCCAGTTAAATTAGTTCCAAACTGTTTAAGGAACTAAGTGTGAGTTCATTCAGTTAATTCATGCATGCATCAAACTAGTGTACTCCAGATAACTAAAGCTTCTCTCATAAATAACTCATACATGTTCAGAGAAAGAACCAATTGAGATTAAAGACAGGGACAATGTACTATCAGTTGCATTAGTTTTCCTACAAAGGAAGCTCATCCATGCGGTCAAGGGAAGGTTCCTTGAGGATTGCATAGTTTTATAGGGTGTGAGATCAGTGTGAGTGATCAGTGTTACACTTGGTAACAGTAGGATCACCTAGGAGAAAAAACGCAAGGAAAGCAGAGGCTTGGAGGGCAGAGGAGAAAGCTTGTGAGAAGCCTTATTTTCCTGTGAGCATCCAAGAGGATTGTACTAAGAGCTGGTTAGTAGTGAGAGCTAAGGCTTTGTGTAATTTTGAGATATTTCCTCCTTGTATGATATTACAAATAGTGGAGTTTTTAGCTGAGGCTTTCCCCAAAGTATTTTCATGTATCTTGGATGATTGATTCTTCTTCTTCTGGTTATATGTGTTCAGCTCAATCTTGATCGATCTTTAAGCTTCCACAAATTGATAGTAGAAGTAGGTTATAGTATTCTGCTTTGATTTATATTGCATTATCGGGTTAATCTATAGTCAGATTTTCTACATAGGTCTCAGAGTGAGATTTGTAGAGAATTTGCAGAATTTCTACATGTTATCAGAGCTAGCTGGTCTATAGAGAAAGATTATCCCATCTATAGAGAAATTTCCAAAAGAGATTCCTTGACAAGGAATCTATCCAGCCTTTTGGAAAGTGAAGCATCGCCTGTCCTTCAATTACGCTAGGTAGGTTGCAACTGAGCCATGCGGATATAAAAAAGATGATGATCCTCCAACAGAGAGATGATATGTTTAGATAGTAGGTCAAGTTGTGCATTGTGACCTCAGGATTTCACATGGCCAATAGAGAAATTGAGGTAACCGCCTATAATGAGATTATCAGCTTGCATATATGTGTGATTTAGGATCTTGTTCCAAAAATGTGCCCAATTGATGCAGGGGCCATATACATTGATAAGTCTCAGCTCCTTCCCAAATTCAAAGTAAAAATATCAGCACCAATGATACGCTCCCCACCCAAAATATTCAATAGTTTAACAACCCGAGGATTGAATCCCAGAGTCAGGCCACCAGATCACCCACGAACATCCAACGCATTAAAATGTTGACCCGAGATAAGGGCCTCAAGGGTGGGGATGATCGATGTACAAGATGCAAGTGTTTCTTGAAGAAAAATGCTGTCCACTATTTTTGTATCAATCAAACGACGAAAGGCTAGTTTCTTTGCGGGACTAACCAACCCATGACAATTCAAGGATAGCCACTTCATGGGGAACTAGGGGGAGGAGAGGTCAGAGCTCTAAGGACCTTGTCAATAGTAGGTTGTCGACCATGAGCCACATCTAGTCCCACCTTGAATATAGCCTTGGAGATATTGGAGTGTCGACCTCGAGTAGTTTTAGAGGGCGAAGGGGGAGGGAATATTCTGATGCCGTAACGATCACCGAAAGAATTCCGAGAAAGGGAACAAAGGTTATAGTGATGACTTTAGATAGAATCAATGGAAGGCTCGATAGATGAGATAGCTCTGGGAACATCTAGTATGGAAGGGGGGTGGGGGTAAAATAGGCAGGGAGGGAGCCAATGAGCACAAAATAGAGGGAGGAAAAAATGCAGGTGCAGAAGTGCAATGTGAAATGGATACACTGTGAATGTAATTAGATGAAATAACATAATTTAGAGAGGGTGCAATGGAACAAATACCCACATTAGAGGCAGTCGTGGCACAGCCGCACGAGATATCGTAATACGTGGGGATGGGGGGCGAACATTCTCCATGCGTGCCCCACGGTTTGACTGAGTAGACATCAATAAATGGTCATCGGCCTGTGCAGGGCACTTGCCACGCATGTCAACCTGATTTTCTTCAGCAGCATGTTCCGGCCGAACCACCGAAGCAAAGCTGGATGCAAGAAAAGGGAAATCATTGTATAAGTGGCTGATTTTGTGGCATTGCCGACATTGATAGGGTACTCCTTCATTGTCTAAAATTTTAACATGACATGTATTTCTCCAGTGAATCTACAAGTTCTCCTCTAGACTCTCTCTTGTGTCTAGATGCACCAAGATGCGCACCGTAGCCATGTTCTCAGTGACAACGTAGGATTTGTCATAGTCCAAGTATGTACCCAAGGCATTCCCAATTCTATTGAAGACATCTTCTGACCAGAAGTGAAGTGGTAATCTCGATAGTAGAACCCAAATAGGGCAGACCCCCAAATGTTCATGCTCCAGATCAAAGAGTGAACTCCATCGCTTGAGAAGAACCAAAGAAAACTAAATATGCCAATAGTTTGATAAAACATAGGGGATGAATTTAGGGCACTGAAAGCGTAGCGCAAACCAACCAGGAGATAGAGTTACCATATATGGTAATTCATTAAGTACCTGACCCCAAATTTCCAGAATTCATTGACGCAGACGAGTAGCCAAGTATGCTCTGCCACAGACCCACCCAACTAGTACCTGATTAGAGGTATCAATCACATCACCCATCTGGAGATCGTCACTGAAGGTGAGAGAGATCTTCTTAGTCCCACCCTTGACTCCTTTGTACTTATTTGTAGGCCTTCCCGGCTTGCCAGTGGAGGGAATAACATATGGTGAGGGAGTAGGACTAGTACCACTACCCACCTGAGGTCCCCGGATCAAATCTGGGAGAGGGGGAGAGGTACCAACGAAAAAGCCCGAGGTGGGAGGGTTTGAAATCAGGGGAAGCGGGATGGAAGATGAGGGATATATGGAAGGGGGCATATGAGGGTCCTGATCCATGGAGAGGGGAGGAAATAGGTTCCTAGAGGAGGGGAAAATAGGGGGCTCCAATGAGAATGAAGTAGAGGAGAGGTCTAGATAGGTCACTAGAAACTAAAGCGAAGACGAGGATGGCAGGGAAAAATCAGGCCCGAGAGTGAGAAAAGCATTGTCAGGAATACTCGAAGCCGACAACGAGGAAGAGTATGAACCGGTCGAAGGGTGAAATAGTTGAGCCAGAAGAGAAAATGAAGGATATTCTGGATCTGTATAGACCCTCAGATCACTGACCAACGACGAGGGAATCTGCAGTGAAATGTTGGTAGTGGTGACAGATAGTTGTGGGGGGAAGATCATCTAAATGGACACCGAGGTGTATGGGTCCTCACTATAATCAACCATGTCTTCCTCCATTTTGACCAACAGCCCACGAGGAAAGCTGCCCAGAAAAAAGTGCTGAAAAACAATTTCCCAGACAACAACTGATGACCTCGATGTCAGGTAATGGAATAGGAAAACGATAGTAGGTGGAGGGAGTCAACTGGGTGGGGAGTGTGCAATAACCACAGTCATGGGCAGATGGTAGAACCGAGTGGTCTGCACGAGAACTAGCTCCTAGTGTTTGTCATATGGTAGTGATGTTATAATGTGATGTTTAACATTTTGATTAGGTCAAATTACATAAAAATAAAAATAAAATAGAATCTAAAAAAATTAAATTAAATAAGAAGATTAATGTCATGTAAACTAAACATTTTAATTCGGTCAAAATAAAGTAAAATAAAAAATAACGAAATAAAAATAACCTTATAAAATAAAATAATAATAATAATAAATAATAATGGCCTATGGTATTGGTCCATGGTATTGACCCATGGTATTGAGAACCCATGGTATTGACCTATGGTATTGACCCATGGTATTCATGTGGAATGTAACTTATTTAAAGGGAAAAATTAAACCAGACAAATCCATCTTAACTTCAAATCTACGAAGAACAAGAAATCAAATCTATTTATAGCCGACCATGCTCCTTGAATGACCCAGATTTCATATAAATGCTAGAACCTTAAGTTTTAATATGGTATCGCTCCATTTGTTGTTTTTTTTAATTTTCCCTAGTTGGGTTATTCACATAGTGATTTTTAATAGATTCGCAAAGCCTATTTCCACAACACATAATTTGAATTCCAACTACCACCTGACTCATCATGAGGGAAGGTCGTAAGAGCAATGCATTATTGCGGTTTAAATTAGGTGATAGGGTTGAGGTTTCAAGTAATGAAAAAGGCTTCAAGGGAGCCTGGTTTCCTACCACTTTTGTCGAGAAGGTGGGAAGTCGCAATGAATTCATGATTGAATACAAAAACTTAAGGAAGGCAAACTGAATACAACTGAGAGAGACTGTAGCACTCCCTCATATTAGACCTCAACCATCAGATCTGAAAAGGAAATTCTTCTGCATTAACAAAGTTGTTGATGCATATGATCGAGATGGGTGGTGGAAGGGAGTTGTGAAAGACCTCCGCACTCATAGTAATAAATATGTTGTTTACTTCCAGAATACCAATGCGCAGCAGGAGTATAATATCAAATATGTTCGTGTTCATCAGGTTTGGACAGATGGAAATTGGGTTCTGGCTTCAGACACAGAGGTATGGAATTTCAACAAATGTTCAGTTTTGACTATGATTTGAATAGTTTTCATTTCAACTGTGTTTTTTGGATTTTAATGGCTCTGAATTAGATTTAGTAACTTGTAAGGTTTTGGACTAATTTTCAAATCGGTCATTTAAAAATTAATTGAGGTACTAAATAAATACCAGAAAGTGGTTACAAATCACTATTCTCATACCATATAACCATAATTTTTTCTCTTACTTCTGGACATTGTTTGTCAAATTGGCTAGGACAGGGTTTTCTTGTGATTTTTTTGGGGGTAAATCACGATGTTGCTTCAACGTGATTTCTGACTATGCTATGTTGTACTGTGTTTTTTGAATCAGAATGTGGGATTAAATGAATTGGATACAAACTCTCCACAACCTTCTTCTCAAAATATGGTGAGTATTAGTTTGAAACCAGCTAGAAGATCTACTCGTGCTAATAAAAATCGAAGTAAAACCAGGGTTTCAAAAATTTCAGGAGAATGCAGGGTAGATGAGCAATGTGGTAACTTGCAAACTGTAGGTAGTCTTTCTGCTAAAAAAGTGGTGAATATTAGTTTAGAATCAGCGAGAAGATCTACCCGTGCCAATAAAAATCGAACTGAAACAAGGGCTTCAAAACTATCAGGAGAATGTAAGGCAGATGAGCAAGGTAGTAACTTGCAAGCTGTAGGTAGTCTTTCTATTAAAAATTTGGTGAATATTAGTTTGTAATCAGTGAGAATATCTACTCATGCCAATAAAAATCAAAGTGAAACTAGTATTGTGGTAACTTGCAAGCTGCAGGTAGTAAATCTTCCAAGAGAAAGTGAGAAAGTAAGGATGAATCCAATTATGGTACCTCATACAAAAAGAAATGGCCAAATGAAAAGGGTTTTGAAGTTACTGGGGCTAAAGATGAAAAAAAACTTCATAAATTTGTTGCTATGGGTAACTTGCAAGCTGCAGGTAGTAAATCTTCCAAGAGAAAGTGAAAAGGTAAGGATCAATCCAATTATGATACCTCTTGCAAAATGAAATTCCCCTTTGAAAAGGGTTTGGAAGTTACTAGGGTTGAAGATGAAGAAAAGGGTTTGGAAGTTACTGGGGCTGAAGATGAAGAAAAACTTCGTGAATCTATTGTTGTGGGTCCAATAGGAGACCTGCATGAAAATCTTGGATCCCCTGCTGAAGTTGAGACCATGACAATCTCAATGCCTTATATAGAATATGCTGACCAAAATCTATGTTCTCCGTATGTGACTCAAAATGGATCCAAAACACCCTCTAAGTCTTCAAACATTCAAAACTATCGCATGAGAAGAACTTTTGGAAAAGTTGGATAACACTATCGGGAGGCAAAAACGTAGAGAAAACATTGAAAAACAGAGAATCGACGGTTTAAAACTATTTTGCATGAGAGCCGTCGGATTTGGCCAATCAACTGTCCAGATCTGATCAGCATATCGCAATCAGCAAAGACAGGCAGAGTTTATCGGAGGTGACTATATGGGAAGTGTGACAATGATCATTGTGACTAAACGAGAGTCGTTGATCTATGCGCGTGGATCAACAATCAAGATTTAATCGCGCTATCGCATCATTGATATATATATATATATGGAATTAACCGTGGCCCGGAGGATCGGTGATATGCAATTGTGATATCACAATATCGAATCGGAGCAAAGCAAGGGAGCAGGGCCGATAACAAATGCGACTGCGATGAACCGGACCCGATAAAATTATAAACGATATTTGATATATTTTCAAGTTTGGAAAAAGGGATTTTTCAATGTAAATCACATTTTCGTTAAATAAACAAAAAACAAAAGAAAATGCATCGATGTGATGAAATCGGACCCAAAAGGGTTTGTGAATGAAATTACATATTATTTCAAGTCCGATATGAGCAGGATTTTCATGTTTTAATTTATTTTAAAATATAAAAGGAAACCACGAAACAAGTGGGGTTTCGAGAGCACCGAAGGCGGTAATAGGTTTTGGCCAAGCTTGGACTGAGCCCATACATTGGCTGCACGTGTCTAAGCCCTTGAGAGAGAAAAACCACCCTTTTCAGGCAGTTAATCCCCGTACGAATGAGCCACCCGAAATGAATCTTAGTCGTTGGATCAAGATCCCTCAGATCAATGGTGGAGATGCGATCACAATATAGAGGTGGACCCGATAGGAATATAGTGCAGATTTATGAATATTTGAAGTTTGATGAAAAATGTTTTGGCGGATTTTTCTTGTGTTTTATGGTGTTTCTCTGTGTAAACAGAAAAACTATTTTTTGGGATTTCAAAGGCCCGATGGTCCCCTCCATTGCGGAAAAGGTGGCCACCTTCCATGAAGACATTATGCAATGATTGCTAATGCTCAGAAGGGGGTCTGAGCAGACAGAGGATGGGAGCAAGAGAGCTCGAGAAGAGGAAATGAACAGACAACACCAATTGGCTTTAAAGCCACAGAAGATAGAAAACAGAGACAAGCAGTGCTGAGACATAGAGAAAACAGAGACAAAGAGTCTGTGAGGAGTCTGTATACTCAGGAAGACTTGGGGGGATCCAAGTAAAGCCTTGTTGTTTTGTATCTGTTGTGTGAGACTCAAATTGAGCTCACTTTTTGTAAAAACCTTGCTTCTGAAGACATAATAGAGAGGTCACCACTAAAGGCTAGACCAGAGACATAGCCTAAGAGTGTTGGGTGAACTCCTTATTAAACTTGTTGTGTTCATGTGTGTTTGTCTAATATGTTCTTTAACTACTTCATTTTCTATGTATTTCGCAATCTTATCGATCCATTGCACAAAGTAACATAGGAAAATCCATGCACATGAGTCTGTAATACCTTAATAATTTTTTAAGATCTCATTATCAGATCAAGTGGTATCAGAGCTTTAAGTTTAGGTTAGACAGGATTGTGCTGTATTGTTGAATGCCAACTAGGTCAAAGCTCAAATTAGGAGAAGAAGAATTGGTTGAGGCTAACCCAGAAATTGGACGAGTCTATCCTAGGAGGAAAATGGTAGAAGAAATTCCCTTGGAATTAGACTCTCAATTCATGGACAGTTTCATGACTGTGAGAGCCATGGTGGAAGAAATGTATCGAGAATTTAAGAAAGGTCGAGGTGAAAGTCCTTCAACCTCCAAACAAGACAAAGGAACAAAGAAACCTCCTCTAGATTGTTATCCAGAAGGCAAAGGGAAAGGAGAAAAGCCTCCTCCATCGACCCCTCCTTCTAGCCCTAAAAATAAAAAGAAGAAAACATCTTTGATTAAATTAGATGTACAGTTTGATTTGCCAATCTATGATGGAGAATTAAATGTATAAAAGATAGATAATTGGATTAGACAAATTGATGTGTATTGCAGGGTGTAGAACATTGATTTAGAAAGGAGTAAAATTCATCTAGCTAGCCTTCACCTTGGAGGAACTGCCCTAGTGTGGTGGGAAGGCATGACACAAGCTGATTTGAAGAAGCATGGTAAAATTCTTTCTACCTGGAGTGAATTTGTTCCTACCCTTAAAAAACAGTTCTATCCACTAGCTTATATGCAACAAGCGATGATGAGTTGGAAAAATCTTTGCCAATTAAAGGGCCAAAGTGTACAAAGCTATACCGAAGAATTTATAAAAAGAGCTTTAATTCTAGCATTTCTCTAGACTCACCTGAAACTTTGTTGAAGTATATAGGTGGTCTGAATAGCTATTTGAGGCACACCATTCTCGTGTTTAACCCTACTAGCAAAGATGAGGTATCAGTTCAGGCTACACATCTAGAAGCTAGAGGCAAGAAAGTGAACCCAGAGATTAGGGGATCATAAAAACCCACTGCAAGCAAGAACAAGTAAAATAAGAAGCAAAAATTGAAAGAGAGGAAGCCAAACGTTGTACAGAAAGACAAACGTTCATGCACTCATTGCAAGAAGGATGGGCATGATGATGAACATTGCTGGTCTTTGCATCCAGAGCTAAAACCCAAGAAGTTCGATGGCAAGAAGAAGAAGATTGCTGCTATTGTTTAGAAAGATTTGGGGTCAGACTCAAGGGATGAAACAACATTCACAACTACAAGTATAAAAGGTGAAAATTCTGAAGCATCTACTAGTAATTCTGCATAATCTATTGGTAATGAAGAAAATGAGAGGAAAATACATGAGCTTTTTCATATTAGAGTTATTTCCAAGCATCAAAAGATTGATACTTTATTTGATAGTGGTTCACAAGTAAACTTTATTTCTAAAGCAATTGCAAAGAAGTTGGGACTACTAACTGTTGGGCCGTTAATATGCCATTATTATTATCACTTTTGAACACTTATTCCACCCATTTCTACTATTCTTCATCATGTCATTTATTATAATTTATTATATAAATCCATTTTACGATGATTTATGCTTCTATGAATGAATATTATTTATTCTCCTTTATTCCTAATAAATTGATGATTATGCATGATTTTATCAATGATAGTTTTAATAAATCAGTAGTAACATTATTCACCATTTTTAGCCTTCAAGATAATTTCCAGATTGAAGATTTGACTATTAAAAGTGCCAACTCAGAAATTCGTTGGAATAACAAGTGACAATTTTGCGGTTGAGATTCTGAGCAAATGAAGCAGAATCTAGAAAATCTGGAACATGGGTTTTGTCCAGAACGGACCCAATTAACTTTTTTAAAGAACAGTTTGCCCAAATTCGGCTTGTAATGAGAGAAAAGCAAGGTTCTTTGAGCATGATTTTCTCAGATTTGTTGTTGCAGCTGTCCTCCAAATCTCAGCTGCAAAGCCAAATTCGTCTTGCTCTTGTTGAAAGCTGGATGGAAATATATCTTCTTGTTGATCAATTGGTTAGGAGCAAACCAATTTTGTAATATAAATCATGTTGTACCTATCTTTATTGTAACTGCTCTCTGATCTCTCTTTACTTAAATCAGAACAGAGATCAGAGATGGGGATTTGGAGGATTCAAATGATGGAATTGAGGATTTAGAATTAAAGATTTAGAATTAAGAATTCATGATAGGATAGGAGAAAGAAAGGATTGTTTCAGGCTGTAAGTCTCAAAGCTGCTGCTGTTGTAATGATTTTACCATTTAATGATTAATACCTGATTTGGGAGTTGTTGTTCATTCTTTTCATCTGAAGTAGCCCAGCAACATCCATTGGCGGCTAAGGGCCCAACCTCTGGTGGAGTACGTTGCTGCTGTGTATCATATTTTTACAATTGCTATTGTGTGATGGTTTTATTTATTTCCTATTCTTTTGAATTGCATTATTTTACAGTTTCATGTTTTTATAGTGTGCTGTTAGAATATTTTATGGAATTGTTTTATTGCACAAGTTGAGATTGAATCGCGTGGCTGTTCTTTTCCAACATAACAGAGATTACTATCCTTTTCAACTTATATTGTTATGCTGTTCATTTCAAATGTAAAACTTCGCTATTCATTTCAGATTGTTGGTTATTAGATTCCACTAAAGAGTTTGCTTTTAAAGAGTTTTCCTAATTTACTTTCAATGGCAACTTTAGTTCAATTTCGATTTCCTTTTGATTGCTTTAAAGCAGGACTGTCAACTGTGGAGAACATTGGTTATTGCTTCCTCGTTCCCAGATTGATTGTCTTGTTCCGGTTTGATCTCAATTGCATCAATATCCAGAGGAATGAGTTATTGCTACTGTATCATCGATTGATGGTTGTTTGAGTGAATGATTTAGTTTAAGAACATTTTAGTTTCTTGCTATTCCATTTCTTAATTGTTGTTTCATTTCTTATCTGCCGTTCCATTTCCTGTTATTCGCATTATCTTTGCTTTGGTGTGAAGAACGATCTGAAACTGTAGTGGGCATTGGCATTTGCTGTCTAGTCCCCAGATTGATGATCTGTTCCTTGATTACTTTTGGTTACATCAGTTTCCAAAGGGATGAGTTATTGCTACTGGACCCTTGACTGATACATTGCTTATTTTTCCGAATGCATGATTTAAGTCTTAAAGTGCTTTATTGTAAGTAGATTTCCAACTTTCATTTACTTTTGGATTTTGAGCACTATACTGCAAAACATTACTCTTGAGTAAATAGCTGCCTTAGACTGAGTACACTCTTGAAATAAAAAGTTGTCCCTGGGTTGATAATTAATGTGAAGGTAATTAGGAGTTCAAAAGACACCTTTTTATTGCTCAACATTTTTGCGCCGTTGCCGGGGAGAGTGTAGCCATTTCTAAAGAGTAGTGTGAATCTGATGAGTGCCTGCTAGGGAAGAGTTGGATCTTAAAAACGGAAGGTAAGAACCTGCGTGCGGAGCATGTAAAAGCCTTGCTCCAT